>LR990062.1:5810738-7060738 GCA_905147135.1 Blastobasis lacticolella | reverse complement strand
TCCAAATCCGTACATCCGTTTAACAGGTAACAGAGATGCTCGCACAAACTATAATACAATATAAGTGGGATTTATAAGACCCGTTTTTAAGTCAAAATTCAAACAATTTTTTAATTAAGTTTAATAAATTTGCGCCCCGACACCAAAACCTGACTACGTACTTGATAAACACACGCTTACATTCCAGGTGAGGACGGCCCTGCCACTTTTCAAAAGGTATCATGAAATAGTAAGGTATTTTTTAAAGGAATTTCACCTCATTCACTACATAGGCGATGACGAATATGCTCAAAAGGTAAATAAATACACATGAAGTACCTGAGTGGATTCTAAAAATGCATAAACGAAACGGCCAATAATAATAATTCACCACTTTTTGCAACTTTACAGCTGTATAAACTCATCGAAAAGGGATCGTTCTTCTTTTCTGTATTCCTATTATCTATGATAGTGAATGGTGAATCTCTCTTTAACTTGGCCCCACTTTACCTCAACTACGCCAGCAACGTGTTTAAAGATTACAAATACGGTAACGTGACAAAAATAGAAATGTCCGTATATTGGGCCCTGCCCGGCTTGGAGCCATTGCATAATTTTTACTTTTATGCAATTTACAATATATTTCTCTGCTACAACTGTGCAGCGTCCATATGCAGTATCGATTTGCTACTCTCCCTGATGTTGTTTCAAATTATTGGCCACATCCTTCTACTGAACAGAAATCTAGAAGAGATTCCCAGACCGAAGAAACTTGAAACACTGACATTCAACGATGATAAAGGAACTCCATGTCAAGTCACAGTGGCCATGTACGATCGTGAAGAAAATGAAATGGTCCATAAGAAGTTGGTTGAGAGCATTGTTTATCATAGATTCATAGTCAAGTAAGTGGAAAGTTGGTTATACTTAACAAAGTAGATTGTCAAAGTACACTAGGGGGAAGCCACGTCGTTAGTAAGCCATAATGAACTGGTTGTACCATAGAATACTGGCTTAAACGGGAAACAGGAAAATGCTTTTTTTTTATTCTACGCAGTGACAAACGAGCAGTCAGCCCGCCTGATATAAGCAGTATCTCGCCCATAACATCTACGATTCATGCATTTAGGTTGCAGGCAACAAAAATGAAGAGACGTAGGTGCGTACACCTTGACCGTGTCACTTTAAACCGGAACAATACAATGCATGCATTGTTGCTTGGCAGCAGAAATAGATGAGGCGGTACTCACCCAAGCGGACTCCTCAGGCTTGATCTGTCAAGAGAGAGAGGCGGCAGAATCCTTCCACCTAATAGAATATGGTTCGTGTGAGCGAACCGGAAAAGATGAATGAGCGAGCTTGGTAAAAGGTAAAAAAATTAACTATGGTATGGTAATGGTAACACAAGTAACTAAAACCTATGAATGTGCGAGCGAAGCGAGCTCGAATATTTTGACATTTTGGCTTAGGTGATGTGATGATGTGTGATGTTAATCGTATTAAAAGAATAAAAGTAACTTAAATTATGAAATAAACAATCGAAGCGCGCACGAAACTTTTAACCTTAAAAGCCGAGGTTATTGTTAAAAGGAATACATATTTAAAAGCTGAAGTGATTGATAAAATGATTAAAATAATTGAGCGATCGCAGCGAGCTAGAATTTTTTTGCTTTTTGACTCATAAAACCGTGGGCGCATGTGATCCAGAGTTGGGGCCCAGGTTTGGGGTGGGGGGGATCGACGCCTGCATGTGACGAATTGCGAAAATGACGAGTTACTCCAGCGCGACGACTTTGCGTTTATAACAACGCTACTGCTCATCACATTCTTGGCGAAAACCACACACGACTGCGGGTTGATCCGTGTCTACGAAGAGTTGGAAATTGGGTTGTAGGGTAGTTGTAGACGGACAACCGACTTTTTTTTTATATTATACGGTAGGCAAACAGGCAAGCGGTGATAGAAAGTGGTTACCACTGCCTGTAGACATTAGCAACACCAAGAGTATCCCAATGCGTTGCCCACCTCCATAACACGTTGCTCTATCAGCAAAGAGGCAAATTCAAGTCACCCACCCATGTTCCACGTTCAGAAACTTACTACATAGGTACTATCATCATAGCCTAAGAAATAAAAAAGTACTTACTTCAAGAGAGGTAGGGCATAGCGGGGAATCTCGTTCGAATTGGAGCCGCCCGACTGGGGAAGTACAGAATATCGCAGCCACAGAATATCGCACCTCCGCCTTATAGAATATCGCAGCTAAAGCTCTTTTAAATAGTATTGTGTTTCTGCCGGTGAGTAAGGTTTCCAGTGCTCCATGGGGTGGGGATTTGGGGAACCGTGGCTTTGGCAGTGGAGTGGCATTTGCCTTTTTGCTGCCAGAGCAACGTGTTATTGAGGTAGGCAACGCATTGGCAATACTCTTGGTGTTGCTAATGTCCAAACGCAGTGGTGACCACTTTCCATCAGGTGGCCCGCTTGCCTGTTTGCCTATGACATAAAAAATATATATATCTTATTTTGATGTATGTGGTGCTAGCTCTTGTACGGAGTATTTTCTTTTCAGATTCACTTCCGACTTGTCCAATTTCTTCGGTTTCATGCTCGCTTTCAACTACGCCTTCCACTTGATCAGCGGATGCTTGCTGCTGTTGGTTATGTCGGCTGGGGTATGTATATACAAATACTTGGCCTGACTTTTATTGCTGGATTGATGTATGAAAAGAGTTGTGGATATATGCGAGGCTAGGGAATTGTGTCAGGACAGAGCAAAGTGGCGGTCCATAGTCTCTGCCTGCTCCACCTGTGGGACACAGGCGTGAGCTTTATGTATGTATGTATGTATGTATGTACTTGTATTGCTTACCGAGTAGCTGATCGGAACGCCATCGTTCGCATGGTGTCCTACCGCTACTCAAATCATTCCACTTTGACTTACTCTCGCGCTAATTGCTTCTGAATTTAGCCAATTTAGCCTATAACCTATCCTACCCCGACACACCCTATTTTTTTTCTTTTATCTCCCCTACAGTATATCCCGAACAAATAAAGAGAAATTATTCAAATCGGTCAAGCCGTTTTTTATATTTAGCGAGCCTAACGAACATAATAAATTTTTATTATCTAAGTAGACGTCGCGGCAGACCCTAAAAAAGGTGGGCACATGAGCTGCGGGCTCTAGAAAGAGACTGGCAGACAATGGCACTTGATCGCAAAGAGTGGAAGAATCGGGGGGAAACCTTTGCCCAGCAGTGGGATAATAAATAACAATAATAATAGTAGATCTCTACCGTCCGGCGGTCCCAACAGCGATACTTTTAGGAGTCCATGGGAAGGCTCCACACATGACGGTCTCATTCCAAACACCATTTTTATTTCAGGATATTTCGCAATTGTCTCGATTCGGGCCAGTGTCAGTGGTCATTTTCGGCCAGCTTATTCAGATCTCCATCACGTTTGAAGTCATTAATACTATGGTACGTTACTCATTCATATTCAGATTTTACAGTGCATCGAGATGGTCGGATGGACGGAAAGAGGGTTGTTATATACTTCTTTTTAAATACATACTTATTATACATACTATTATTAAGCCCGTAATAGAAATTAAAATTCATTTTTCAATTTCTGCTCTGCTGGGATTCGACCCCGGGACGTCTGCGTGGCAGACTGGCATTTTAACAAATGAGCCACTGAGATGGTCAGTCATTTTCACGAGATGGTTCTTAGCTTTATTTTATACTAGTCGTTACCAGCGGCTTTCCCGCGGGACCCTATTATTTTACTGGGATTCATGTCGTTCGGAAATAATGTAGCTTCCTATTTGTAAAAACATTTTTAAAATCAGTCACTCGGAATAGAGAATTCGGTTCAGTTGGAATCTCTTAGAGTAACTGTATGCAGTAGACTTTGTCGGCGGTTTTTCCGACATCCTAATCTTCTTTATTAAAACTACTAAGGACAGACACGGCGAGAGACACTTCCGCGAGGGAAAGAGAGAGAGGAGAATTTGGTAACCGGCATTTTGGGATTCAGTGGGGTCGAATTATTAAGACGACACCGGTTACTAAAAAGTAATACGATTTTCTTCTAGACTCGAAACATAACGGACGCTTCTTTTTCAAGTTTTTGTCTAGAGTATAGCGTAATATAAGACAACGACCGCAGAACGTGGAACGCCTGGACGCGTGACCGTTTTCTGTCTGACAGATCCCTTACAAAGCCCATATGAGTCTTTTCATTCCACAAGATTTTCTCGACGATCTTCACACATGAAACATTCTCATTTTAAAAACCTGCCCATCTCGACCACAGAGCACCAAACTCATAGACACGGTGTACCAACTGCCGTGGGAATGCATGGATACTCGGAATCGGCGCACCACGCAATTCCTGCTGAGTCGGGTGCAGTCCCCCATACAGGTGACGGCCATGGGAATGATGCCTGTGGGAGTCACCACCATGGCAGGGGTAAGCCTCGACAGTTATGTACCGTAGAAATTTAATACAGTTTTGGAATATGGTACCTTCATTTCGTGGTAGGATCAACATAAAAAAAATCATCTTGGCGTTCATGTCCCAGTTGTGCTCTCGCATACGAGGGCCCGAGGTCCGCATTGACCATGATCCAGGATTTGGCAGATCAGGTAATTACAGTGGAGCGATTGCTATCTGAGCTCCATGACCCTGCTACCAGGGGAACCTGACCAGATAAGATAAGATTGAATCATGGTTACACATCCAGTGCCCTGAATGTGCAAGTTTCGTCACGATGTTTTCCCTCACCGTAAGAGTATCGATTAGTTATTAGGTTATATATAACTCAGAAAAGAGTCATTGGTATATGGCCGCAGCAGGATTCGAACTCGGTACCTCTCGCTTACGAGTCGGATACCCTAACCGCTCGGCCACCGACGCTCCAATCCGTGCTAGGATCAACATATTGCCGTAAATACTCTCATAATCACCATGGCGGCAATCCCGGTTGTGGGCTCGGTATCCGCCTTCCTACTTCTTCTCCGGAATTACAGTGGAATCTAAATAGACAGCAATCAAAAGACTTTAAAAAACAATTTTGTCGCTGTAAAGCGAACGATACACTTTAGCTCTTGGACAACTTTTTGTGCCGGTGACTGTATTTGGTAGTACTTTAGATGAATTGTTTTATTTTACAGATATTGAAGACCACGTTCTCATACTTTACATTCCTAAGTTCAATGGAACTGGATTAAATTAATCTCCTATTTCTCAAGATAATCTAATCACTACTGCACTGCGTTACCTATTTTATTGCCACTACTGTAGCAACTGTAGCAAAATTCTAAACTATATTTCAAATAAATATTCTATTACATAAGACCTGATTTTGGTCAAAGTAGCCTATTTCCTTTCCCAGGTCCTGCGTCAGCTATCTCCGCCACCAAATTTCACCCAAATCTGTGCAACCGTAACTTATCTTAGGTACTTTATCATGTTACCATTGAAGATGTCGAAAACGACTTCAGCGTATCTACACTATCTACTCGTCATTATATTAGGGTCGTAAAATGTACATGATTGGGTAATATCTTACCCAGGCGGATGAAGTCACGGGCAAAAGCTAATCAATAACAAAACCACCGTCTGAAATAGAATCCTTGTCTGGAACAGTCTAGATGTTGGTTCAGCTACTCGTCACTAGATGGCGTTGTTATGTAGAACTTTCATATATATTCTGTACATAAACCGAGATCGTTGCGTGCCGCACAAACGAAGAGCCCTGCAGCCTGGGTAATGAACAGCAACTTCCTAGGATAGATTTGGAAACTAAACATGCAGACTACATTATTTATATGAATTATTTTTAGTTTCCAAAAACAAATTAGGTCCAATTTAATTTTGAAACGTGCTCAATCAACCCAACGCGGCGAACAAGACTGTTGTAGAAAAACATTTAAGAACTTTTGAATTTTGTATTAAGATGGGTCGGTCTCGTTTGGGACGCAACCGCAACGCAACATCGATACCATTGCACCTCATATACCATCCACGTCTGTCAATGCCGGCTCCGCTGCCACCTCGGCAGAAAACGCCAATCGGTGTAAATATGCTGGCCTCAGTGGATTCCTTCTACGAGGCACTAGGGTGTTTTTGGGATGCTTTTTATTTGTAAACATTTTTTTTATAATTTAGTTACAATTTTACATTTTTCACCTGTAAGTACATTATTAACGTAAAATAAAATAAAACGTCCATAGGCTGCGGTGACTGCTTTCCATCAGGCAGGCCGTAAGCTTGTTTGCCACCTTAGAAGTACAAAAAAAGAACAATAACACTTTTAATATTCTTTATTGTGTCTTTGATATAAATATTTATAAACACGATTAAGTTAATTTATTTATATATTAGTTCACTTCACAATTTAACAGCAGTTAATTAAGTTAAGTTCCTGGACATAAATGGCAACACTGTTGCTTTCTACGAAATCGTCAGTTGTTGAGCAGATCTTCGGCCGCATCGTCACATACCGACAGGTAAGATGGCGGTCAAATGCCGGTCTTGTCAAATATATAAAAAGGATATTTACGCATCATAATCTGTCCATTCAACTTTAATGAGGATAAAGAGGCAATAACCTCCCTTTTTGTGGGAGAGGCCCTAAGTCCTGCAGAGGACTGTTATGGGCTGTGATGATGATTCAACTTTACCGACATTTGAGGTTACAAAATACAAATGACACTCGTCACTTCCGCCATTTCGCCCGCGCCGCTGTACAGAAATGGGCCGTTCACGAAGCCCTGGTGTATCCCACCAAAGATATGGAATGGGTGGGTGTCACCAACAGCAGACCTAACTATAGAGTTGTTGCAATATAAATAAATTACTCAGTTATATTTGTAAACAGTCTTCTGGTTGTTTGATGTAACTTCGATCATAAGCTCAGACAGGTCATCACTGAGCTTCACATGCATCACTGGCTGGTGTGCGTAATCTGCAAAAAGTAAAGAATTTTGCAGCACTGATACTGATATTCACTGATAACACTTCCTGTGTTTGGGACATTAATACATGATAAAAAAATTTAAGGTTTTGGGTAACTTATATCATCATCGTCATCTTGGCGTTACTGTCCCGGTTGTGCTCTCGCGCACGAGGGCCCGGTGTCCGCCTTGACCGTGATCCAGGATTCGGCAGATCAGGTAATTACAGTGGAGTGACTGCCATCTGACCTGCATGACCCTGCTACCAGGGAAACCTGACCAGATTGGATCATGGTTACACATCCAGTCGCCTGAATGTGCAGGTTTCATCACTATGTTTTCCCTCACCGTAAGAACATCGGTTAGTATCAACTAATGTACATAACTCAGAAAACAGTCATAGGTACATGGCCGGAGCGGGATTCGAACCCGGGACCTCTGGCTTACGAGTTGCATGCTCTAACCGCTCGGCCACCGACGCTCTTTTGGGTTTTGGATAACTTATATACTTACAAAAAAAAGGAGCTATACAAGTATAGCTTATTGCATTAAAATAGTCTTCGCCTAACTATTTCTGGGAATTTAGTGACGGACAGAAAGACACTGACTACTGAGCATAGGCCTCCCTCAGAGATCTCCAACAAGGCCAGACTTATGCCTTCCGAATCCAGGAAATGTAATGTTAGCCAGAGATATTAAAGATAATATAAATTGTACTTACTCTGTTGAATATTTGGAATTGGTAATGGAGTGTTAACCGGTACAGACACTGGCTCAGGTGGAGCAGGTTCTGGTAGGAATTCTGTTTTTATTTCCAAGAGCTGCCCGTCTTTTACATCGCAGTCTGCAAAAGCCACTTCCTGCACACCATCCGTGTCCTCCGATACAACACTTTCTAATCTTTGATTTCCTCCAATATTAATCAACTGTTCAGTTTTCATTTTCTTTTGTGGCATCTGCTCTTCAACTGAACTCTCTAGAACAATGTTTGGTCTTTTATTCACCTTCTTAGCTTTGTTTCTCTTTGGAGGTTTCAATTTTAACACTCTAGTGATTTCGTTCCTAATATTCTCTTTCTGTTGATCACTAAGCTCTATAACATCAGGCCGCTTTGCATACTTTGTGATGGGTACATCGTCATCACTACTGTCTGTTGCTATCATTGATGTATTATCACGGTCCAAGCTCTTTTTATTTTGGGCGCCCTGCTCCTCGCTAATTAATTTTCTCCATTTATCTATCAAATTATCTGCAAATTGCTGAAAAAATAAATACATTTTTATTGTTTTACAAACATAATGTTAAATAAATAAATAATAAATAAATAGATTGATCAAACTTCTCTTTAATATAAAACACTTTTTATTATAGAACATGAATATTAGTCAAATAGTAAGGTACATAGTTGGTGGATTGGATTAATTTAGAGCAGAAAGCGGACCTTTTCCGTAACCATTATTTGGAACACCCACACCATAATCAATATTGAATTCAAATTTCTTTGTTATCACATTTTCATTATACACATTACTCACAAACTTAACTGGTCTTGGAATCCTCAGCATGTAATGATCAGGATGTGCCTCCAACATCTCACACTTCTGGCAGAGGTCATAATCTTCGCAAGTGACACATTTGTACCGATACCCTGCTATCTCTTCTACACACACATTACAGACAATGCCACCATGGGGCAGGAGCTGATCTGTCTGTGAGCTGGAGTCATCTGAAGATGTTAATAACTAAGTTAATACATGTTGTAAATAGGCGTCTAAGTTGTACCTATTATAGTTACAGTGATTCATATAATCATTACATTTTTAGCAAGTTCCACCTTCAACCATATTGTCCCTTAAGATCAGTTGCAGTGGGCTGTAGTATGTCTTATTATATAAAACATTCATCAATAGAGTCAAGATTGGTTCGTGAATGGGTCAGGGCCATTCATGCATGTGCAGGCAAATGGGAGACATTTCATTAGATTACTCTCACATATTTTGTATGTTATTATGTATAAAAAATTCAAAACTTATGTTTCCTGCCTGTCAGTCGAGGATGTGTAATACTGTGTATTTATTAGAACTTATTTAATACCTTTCGTAGTCCCCGGTAAATGCAACGCTGGGACAGCATCAGAACCCAGATGTACATTTTTGAAGCTGGTTGGTGTAAAGTGCCGTGAACAAATTCTATGGGAAGCCAACTGTTTAGTCGACTCTTTCTCCAAAAGATCTTTTCTTCCGGCAGCTTTCAACCATTCCTCTTGTCTGAAATAGGAAAGCGCAATTACTTACACTTACTTCCAAAGTTTTACGAAAATGTTTTATAATAGATATTTACCTTTGCTTTTCTTTAGGTAAGCTGTAAAAGTTTAATCTTTTATTAATCCTACTATTACGATTACACCCAGACACACAACAGTAATTAACCATGTTGAAATAATTAATTAATATTTATAATAATTCATTTATTCTCAAATGACAAAGGCAAATCAACAACAAAACCTAACCTAACCTAGAGGCTAGAGGATAGAAAAGAAACAACAAAACAAAACAGCCAAACAAACACACCAAGGACCTTGAATCGAACAAACCACTATGAACCTTACAAACTATTGGCGCGATTATGGCGCGATTACATCAAGAACACAATTCTTGAACGCAACAAAGCTATACAAATCACAGCGTAAAGTTATAAACGAAGTTAAATATTACTTAGGTACCTTATCGCTGATAATAAACATGAACAACGGTTGAAATTGGTAGAAGTTCGCTTTAACTACCTATTTAAAAAATAGCGTTTAAACGCCACCTAGTGACGAGTAGAGAACAACTTGAACTACAACAATCCAGAAGCACCGAACATTTTTCAGTAAAAATTAAATACCCACACAGGGTTACATCTTGGTTTCATCCGTTTAACGAATAGAAAATTATGTTGACCTAAATTAAAGACAGTCAACAGTAAAATATTCCACAGAGTATATTCGTACCTATACGTAGAAGTATTGCATTCGTAATTTCCAACCACATCTAATTTTCGTTGCTTTCCTGTTAATTAATTTCAAACAAATAAACACATAATTAGCACAGTATAGACAGGAATATTTATAGGATAGAAGTAACAGAATTTACAAAAGGTTCAGCAGCCCTCTATCACTGGTATTGATCGCAGGACGTGTCGGTTCAACGTCCTTATTGTACCTACCCATATCTACGAAAGATAGCATTCTAGATTCCGCCTTTCCGTCTAGAATAGTCTAGCTAATTCTCATTCCATACGCATTTTAAATATGTGGGCGACACTGACTAGATACTTACTTATACCAGAACAATTGTTTTTGAGTCGTTATAAATTTTGAAGTTAAGTATAGAAAAAGCTTATTCTAAAAGGGGACATGCAAAAGCTTGTAACTTTTTGTAGCAAGTCGACAAAAGACTAGAGCGTTTATGTTTTATTCAAAGGTGGTACTAAAATCAATCCAAAAGAATAGTTTTCAGTCTTGTTAAACATAGATTTCTTGTTTTCACGCTTAAATCTAAGAACAGATTTGGATATTTAGCAAAGGGTTAAATGGCAATCAAAACTTTTATCCCCAAAAACAATCGAATAGTATCTACCTAAGCTGACGAAGTCGCGGGTAAAAACTTAATCTATATTAATATTTAAAAGGAGCACTATTTCTTTTTTTTTCAGATAAAACAAGCACTGATATCCTATCTAGTATTTGGGCTACTTTACCTGTGTACACAATACACATTTATGTAGGTATAAGTGTACGTACAGCTTTCAGGACCTTTCTCGACAGTTGAAATTTATAGAATGTTCTACTCGTCGCTAGAGGCCGCCTGCGTCCCCAAGTATATAAACGCGCCGGCCGGCGTTTCGACTTACATTCCTCTTCAAGCGCTACAAGTGAGAAAAGCGACGGCTTTGTCCCACAACCTCTGCGTATAACGCATTTCTTTGATCACAGACCACAGCATCGAGTAACATTATCTATTCATATTAAAAACAACTATGTCTCTCCTACCATTTTTGCTTGGCGGCAACGCATGTGATCATCCTCACGGTCATCGGCGTCACCGACTCTACGATCAAGATTTCGGGCTCGCACTCACGCCAGATGACATGCTCACAGCCGCCATCGTCGCTCCGATGCTATCGCGAGACTACTACAGGCCCTGGCGCCAACTAGCCGAGAGGGACGTCGGATCCACCATCAAATCGGACAAGGACAAATTCCAAGTCAACCTCGACGTGCAACATTTCTCCCCTGAAGAGATCTCCGTGACGACGGCTGACGGCTACGTGACGGTTGAGGGAAAGCATGAGGAGAAACAAGACGAGCATGGGTACATCTCCCGTCAGTTCACGCGGCGCTACGCCCTCCCGGAAGGCTGCAACCCGGAGGCAGTCGAGTCCAGACTCTCTTCGGACGGTGTTCTCACCATTACGGCGCCGAAGGTGGCTCCAGCTCTGAAGAATGAGAGGAGCGTCCCCATCTCGCAGACAGGGCCCGTGCGAAAAGAGATCAAGGATCAGTCATGCCCCCAGGCCACCGAAAATGGCTCGAAGTAGTGTTGTATATCGTTGTGTATACGTTGAGTGTTTCTTATATGCAGTTATTTTAATATGTACAGTTGTGTATGTTACGGTTGTTTTTGGTTGATAACTTATCATTGTTTTATCCGACTGTGTTTGTATTTTGTATTCCTTGTTAGCAGTTATCATTTGAATTGACAATTAAAATAAAATAACGTTTCAACATTAATTTGCCCATTTCATTTATAAGTAAGTCAAAGAAGAGGAAATAAAATGATGCGTTCTGGTTCTGGTTATTGCCATAATCTCCACACATGGCTGGCGGGTTGGAGATCGCAGTGTTATAAATATATGTAACTGGAAAACGCTGCATCCCATTTTCCAGCTTACAGAGTTACTTAGAAGTTTTGCCTCGAAAACATTAGCCGCCTTATACGACACTCACGAGTGTAAGGGGTTGGTGTTATTCTACTCTGCCGGCCATCTGTACATGGGTACAATTCCAAGTTGATCGCAAAGAGTGGAAGAATCGGGGGGAAACCTTTGCCCAGCAGTGGGATAATAAATAACAATAATAATAGTAGATCTCTACCGTCCGGCGGTCCCAACAGCGATACTTTTAGGAGTCCATGGGAAGGCTCCACACATGACGGTCTCATTCCAAACACCATTTTTATTTCAGGATATTTCGCAATTGTCTCGATTCGGGCCAGTGTCAGTGGTCATTTTCGGCCAGCTTATTCAGATCTCCATCACGTTTGAAGTCATTAATACTATGGTACGTTACTCATTCATATTCAGATTTTACAGTGCATCGAGATGGTCGGATGGACGGAAAGAGGGTTGTTATATACTTCTTTTTAAATACATACTTATTATACATACTATTATTAAGCCCGTAATAGAAATTAAAATTCATTTTTCAATTTCTGCTCTGCTGGGATTCGACCCCGGGACGTCTGCGTGGCAGACTGGCATTTTAACAAATGAGCCACTGAGATGGTCAGTCATTTTCACGAGATGGTTCTTAGCTTTATTTTATACTAGTCGTTACCAGCGGCTTTCCCGCGGGACCCTATTATTTTACTGGGATTCATGTCGTTCGGAAATAATGTAGCTTCCTATTTGTAAAAACATTTTTAAAATCAGTCACTCGGAATAGAGAATTCGGTTCAGTTGGAATCTCTTAGAGTAACTGTATGCAGTAGACTTTGTCGGCGGTTTTTCCGACATCCTAATCTTCTTTATTAAAACTACTAAGGACAGACACGGCGAGAGACACTTCCGCGAGGGAAAGAGAGAGAGGAGAATTTGGTAACCGGCATTTTGGGATTCAGTGGGGTCGAATTATTAAGACGACACCGGTTACTAAAAAGTAATACGATTTTCTTCTAGACTCGAAACATAACGGACGCTTCTTTTTCAAGTTTTTGTCTAGAGTATAGCGTAATATAAGACAACGACCGCAGAACGTGGAACGCCTGGACGCGTGACCGTTTTCTGTCTGACAGATCCCTTACAAAGCCCATATGAGTCTTTTCATTCCACAAGATTTTCTCGACGATCTTCACACATGAAACATTCTCATTTTAAAAACCTGCCCATCTCGACCACAGAGCACCAAACTCATAGACACGGTGTACCAACTGCCGTGGGAATGCATGGATACTCGGAATCGGCGCACCACGCAATTCCTGCTGAGTCGGGTGCAGTCCCCCATACAGGTGACGGCCATGGGAATGATGCCTGTGGGAGTCACCACCATGGCAGGGGTAAGCCTCGACAGTTATGTACCGTAGAAATTTAATACAGTTTTGGAATATGGTACCTTCATTTCGTGGTAGGATCAACATAAAAAAAATCATCTTGGCGTTCATGTCCCAGTTGTGCTCTCGCATACGAGGGCCCGAGGTCCGCATTGACCATGATCCAGGATTTGGCAGATCAGGTAATTACAGTGGAGCGATTGCTATCTGAGCTCCATGACCCTGCTACCAGGGGAACCTGACCAGATAAGATAAGATTGAATCATGGTTACACATCCAGTGCCCTGAATGTGCAAGTTTCGTCACGATGTTTTCCCTCACCGTAAGAGTATCGATTAGTTATTAGGTTATATATAACTCAGAAAAGAGTCATTGGTATATGGCCGCAGCAGGATTCGAACTCGGTACCTCTCGCTTACGAGTCGGATACCCTAACCGCTCGGCCACCGACGCTCCAATCCGTGCTAGGATCAACATATTGCCGTAAATACTCTCATAATCACCATGGCGGCAATCCCGGTTGTGGGCTCGGTATCCGCCTTCCTACTTCTTCTCCGGAATTACAGTGGAATCTAAATAGACAGCAATCAAAAGACTTTAAAAAACAATTTTGTCGCTGTAAAGCGAACGATACACTTTAGCTCTTGGACAACTTTTTGTGCCGGTGACTGTATTTGGTAGTACTTTAGATGAATTGTTTTATTTTACAGATATTGAAGACCACGTTCTCATACTTTACATTCCTAAGTTCAATGGAACTGGATTAAATTAATCTCCTATTTCTCAAGATAATCTAATCACTACTGCACTGCGTTACCTATTTTATTGCCACTACTGTAGCAACTGTAGCAAAATTCTAAACTATATTTCAAATAAATATTCTATTACATAAGACCTGATTTTGGTCAAAGTAGCCTATTTCCTTTCCCAGGTCCTGCGTCAGCTATCTCCGCCACCAAATTTCACCCAAATCTGTGCAACCGTAACTTATCTTAGGTACTTTATCATGTTACCATTGAAGATGTCGAAAACGACTTCAGCGTATCTACACTATCTACTCGTCATTATATTAGGGTCGTAAAATGTACATGATTGGGTAATATCTTACCCAGGCGGATGAAGTCACGGGCAAAAGCTAATCAATAACAAAACCACCGTCTGAAATAGAATCCTTGTCTGGAACAGTCTAGATGTTGGTTCAGCTACTCGTCACTAGATGGCGTTGTTATGTAGAACTTTCATATATATTCTGTACATAAACCGAGATCGTTGCGTGCCGCACAAACGAAGAGCCCTGCAGCCTGGGTAATGAACAGCAACTTCCTAGGATAGATTTGGAAACTAAACATGCAGACTACATTATTTATATGAATTATTTTTAGTTTCCAAAAACAAATTAGGTCCAATTTAATTTTGAAACGTGCTCAATCAACCCAACGCGGCGAACAAGACTGTTGTAGAAAAACATTTAAGAACTTTTGAATTTTGTATTAAGATGGGTCGGTCTCGTTTGGGACGCAACCGCAACGCAACATCGATACCATTGCACCTCATATACCATCCACGTCTGTCAATGCCGGCTCCGCTGCCACCTCGGCAGAAAACGCCAATCGGTGTAAATATGCTGGCCTCAGTGGATTCCTTCTACGAGGCACTAGGGTGTTTTTGGGATGCTTTTTATTTGTAAACATTTTTTTTATAATTTAGTTACAATTTTACATTTTTCACCTGTAAGTACATTATTAACGTAAAATAAAATAAAACGTCCATAGGCTGCGGTGACTGCTTTCCATCAGGCAGGCCGTAAGCTTGTTTGCCACCTTAGAAGTACAAAAAAAGAACAATAACACTTTTAATATTCTTTATTGTGTCTTTGATATAAATATTTATAAACACGATTAAGTTAATTTATTTATATATTAGTTCACTTCACAATTTAACAGCAGTTAATTAAGTTAAGTTCCTGGACATAAATGGCAACACTGTTGCTTTCTACGAAATCGTCAGTTGTTGAGCAGATCTTCGGCCGCATCGTCACATACCGACAGGTAAGATGGCGGTCAAATGCCGGTCTTGTCAAATATATAAAAAGGATATTTACGCATCATAATCTGTCCATTCAACTTTAATGAGGATAAAGAGGCAATAACCTCCCTTTTTGTGGGAGAGGCCCTAAGTCCTGCAGAGGACTGTTATGGGCTGTGATGATGATTCAACTTTACCGACATTTGAGGTTACAAAATACAAATGACACTCGTCACTTCCGCCATTTCGCCCGCGCCGCTGTACAGAAATGGGCCGTTCACGAAGCCCTGGTGTATCCCACCAAAGATATGGAATGGGTGGGTGTCACCAACAGCAGACCTAACTATAGAGTTGTTGCAATATAAATAAATTACTCAGTTATATTTGTAAACAGTCTTCTGGTTGTTTGATGTAACTTCGATCATAAGCTCAGACAGGTCATCACTGAGCTTCACATGCATCACTGGCTGGTGTGCGTAATCTGCAAAAAGTAAAGAATTTTGCAGCACTGATACTGATATTCACTGATAACACTTCCTGTGTTTGGGACATTAATACATGATAAAAAAATTTAAGGTTTTGGGTAACTTATATCATCATCGTCATCTTGGCGTTACTGTCCCGGTTGTGCTCTCGCGCACGAGGGCCCGGTGTCCGCCTTGACCGTGATCCAGGATTCGGCAGATCAGGTAATTACAGTGGAGTGACTGCCATCTGACCTGCATGACCCTGCTACCAGGGAAACCTGACCAGATTGGATCATGGTTACACATCCAGTCGCCTGAATGTGCAGGTTTCATCACTATGTTTTCCCTCACCGTAAGAACATCGGTTAGTATCAACTAATGTACATAACTCAGAAAACAGTCATAGGTACATGGCCGGAGCGGGATTCGAACCCGGGACCTCTGGCTTACGAGTTGCATGCTCTAACCGCTCGGCCACCGACGCTCTTTTGGGTTTTGGATAACTTATATACTTACAAAAAAAAGGAGCTATACAAGTATAGCTTATTGCATTAAAATAGTCTTCGCCTAACTATTTCTGGGAATTTAGTGACGGACAGAAAGACACTGACTACTGAGCATAGGCCTCCCTCAGAGATCTCCAACAAGGCCAGACTTATGCCTTCCGAATCCAGGAAATGTAATGTTAGCCAGAGATATTAAAGATAATATAAATTGTACTTACTCTGTTGAATATTTGGAATTGGTAATGGAGTGTTAACCGGTACAGACACTGGCTCAGGTGGAGCAGGTTCTGGTAGGAATTCTGTTTTTATTTCCAAGAGCTGCCCGTCTTTTACATCGCAGTCTGCAAAAGCCACTTCCTGCACACCATCCGTGTCCTCCGATACAACACTTTCTAATCTTTGATTTCCTCCAATATTAATCAACTGTTCAGTTTTCATTTTCTTTTGTGGCATCTGCTCTTCAACTGAACTCTCTAGAACAATGTTTGGTCTTTTATTCACCTTCTTAGCTTTGTTTCTCTTTGGAGGTTTCAATTTTAACACTCTAGTGATTTCGTTCCTAATATTCTCTTTCTGTTGATCACTAAGCTCTATAACATCAGGCCGCTTTGCATACTTTGTGATGGGTACATCGTCATCACTACTGTCTGTTGCTATCATTGATGTATTATCACGGTCCAAGCTCTTTTTATTTTGGGCGCCCTGCTCCTCGCTAATTAATTTTCTCCATTTATCTATCAAATTATCTGCAAATTGCTGAAAAAATAAATACATTTTTATTGTTTTACAAACATAATGTTAAATAAATAAATAATAAATAAATAGATTGATCAAACTTCTCTTTAATATAAAACACTTTTTATTATAGAACATGAATATTAGTCAAATAGTAAGGTACATAGTTGGTGGATTGGATTAATTTAGAGCAGAAAGCGGACCTTTTCCGTAACCATTATTTGGAACACCCACACCATAATCAATATTGAATTCAAATTTCTTTGTTATCACATTTTCATTATACACATTACTCACAAACTTAACTGGTCTTGGAATCCTCAGCATGTAATGATCAGGATGTGCCTCCAACATCTCACACTTCTGGCAGAGGTCATAATCTTCGCAAGTGACACATTTGTACCGATACCCTGCTATCTCTTCTACACACACATTACAGACAATGCCACCATGGGGCAGGAGCTGATCTGTCTGTGAGCTGGAGTCATCTGAAGATGTTAATAACTAAGTTAATACATGTTGTAAATAGGCGTCTAAGTTGTACCTATTATAGTTACAGTGATTCATATAATCATTACATTTTTAGCAAGTTCCACCTTCAACCATATTGTCCCTTAAGATCAGTTGCAGTGGGCTGTAGTATGTCTTATTATATAAAACATTCATCAATAGAGTCAAGATTGGTTCGTGAATGGGTCAGGGCCATTCATGCATGTGCAGGCAAATGGGAGACATTTCATTAGATTACTCTCACATATTTTGTATGTTATTATGTATAAAAAATTCAAAACTTATGTTTCCTGCCTGTCAGTCGAGGATGTGTAATACTGTGTATTTATTAGAACTTATTTAATACCTTTCGTAGTCCCCGGTAAATGCAACGCTGGGACAGCATCAGAACCCAGATGTACATTTTTGAAGCTGGTTGGTGTAAAGTGCCGTGAACAAATTCTATGGGAAGCCAACTGTTTAGTCGACTCTTTCTCCAAAAGATCTTTTCTTCCGGCAGCTTTCAACCATTCCTCTTGTCTGAAATAGGAAAGCGCAATTACTTACACTTACTTCCAAAGTTTTACGAAAATGTTTTATAATAGATATTTACCTTTGCTTTTCTTTAGGTAAGCTGTAAAAGTTTAATCTTTTATTAATCCTACTATTACGATTACACCCAGACACACAACAGTAATTAACCATGTTGAAATAATTAATTAATATTTATAATAATTCATTTATTCTCAAATGACAAAGGCAAATCAACAACAAAACCTAACCTAACCTAGAGGCTAGAGGATAGAAAAGAAACAACAAAACAAAACAGCCAAACAAACACACCAAGGACCTTGAATCGAACAAACCACTATGAACCTTACAAACTATTGGCGCGATTATGGCGCGATTACATCAAGAACACAATTCTTGAACGCAACAAAGCTATACAAATCACAGCGTAAAGTTATAAACGAAGTTAAATATTACTTAGGTACCTTATCGCTGATAATAAACATGAACAACGGTTGAAATTGGTAGAAGTTCGCTTTAACTACCTATTTAAAAAATAGCGTTTAAACGCCACCTAGTGACGAGTAGAGAACAACTTGAACTACAACAATCCAGAAGCACCGAACATTTTTCAGTAAAAATTAAATACCCACACAGGGTTACATCTTGGTTTCATCCGTTTAACGAATAGAAAATTATGTTGACCTAAATTAAAGACAGTCAACAGTAAAATATTCCACAGAGTATATTCGTACCTATACGTAGAAGTATTGCATTCGTAATTTCCAACCACATCTAATTTTCGTTGCTTTCCTGTTAATTAATTTCAAACAAATAAACACATAATTAGCACAGTATAGACAGGAATATTTATAGGATAGAAGTAACAGAATTTACAAAAGGTTCAGCAGCCCTCTATCACTGGTATTGATCGCAGGACGTGTCGGTTCAACGTCCTTATTGTACCTACCCATATCTACGAAAGATAGCATTCTAGATTCCGCCTTTCCGTCTAGAATAGTCTAGCTAATTCTCATTCCATACGCATTTTAAATATGTGGGCGACACTGACTAGATACTTACTTATACCAGAACAATTGTTTTTGAGTCGTTATAAATTTTGAAGTTAAGTATAGAAAAAGCTTATTCTAAAAGGGGACATGCAAAAGCTTGTAACTTTTTGTAGCAAGTCGACAAAAGACTAGAGCGTTTATGTTTTATTCAAAGGTGGTACTAAAATCAATCCAAAAGAATAGTTTTCAGTCTTGTTAAACATAGATTTCTTGTTTTCACGCTTAAATCTAAGAACAGATTTGGATATTTAGCAAAGGGTTAAATGGCAATCAAAACTTTTATCCCCAAAAACAATCGAATAGTATCTACCTAAGCTGACGAAGTCGCGGGTAAAAACTTAATCTATATTAATATTTAAAAGGAGCACTATTTCTTTTTTTTTCAGATAAAACAAGCACTGATATCCTATCTAGTATTTGGGCTACTTTACCTGTGTACACAATACACATTTATGTAGGTATAAGTGTACGTACAGCTTTCAGGACCTTTCTCGACAGTTGAAATTTATAGAATGTTCTACTCGTCGCTAGAGGCCGCCTGCGTCCCCAAGTATATAAACGCGCCGGCCGGCGTTTCGACTTACATTCCTCTTCAAGCGCTACAAGTGAGAAAAGCGACGGCTTTGTCCCACAACCTCTGCGTATAACGCATTTCTTTGATCACAGACCACAGCATCGAGTAACATTATCTATTCATATTAAAAACAACTATGTCTCTCCTACCATTTTTGCTTGGCGGCAACGCATGTGATCATCCTCACGGTCATCGGCGTCACCGACTCTACGATCAAGATTTCGGGCTCGCACTCACGCCAGATGACATGCTCACAGCCGCCATCGTCGCTCCGATGCTATCGCGAGACTACTACAGGCCCTGGCGCCAACTAGCCGAGAGGGACGTCGGATCCACCATCAAATCGGACAAGGACAAATTCCAAGTCAACCTCGACGTGCAACATTTCTCCCCTGAAGAGATCTCCGTGACGACGGCTGACGGCTACGTGACGGTTGAGGGAAAGCATGAGGAGAAACAAGACGAGCATGGGTACATCTCCCGTCAGTTCACGCGGCGCTACGCCCTCCCGGAAGGCTGCAACCCGGAGGCAGTCGAGTCCAGACTCTCTTCGGACGGTGTTCTCACCATTACGGCGCCGAAGGTGGCTCCAGCTCTGAAGAATGAGAGGAGCGTCCCCATCTCGCAGACAGGGCCCGTGCGAAAAGAGATCAAGGATCAGTCATGCCCCCAGGCCACCGAAAATGGCTCGAAGTAGTGTTGTATATCGTTGTGTATACGTTGAGTGTTTCTTATATGCAGTTATTTTAATATGTACAGTTGTGTATGTTACGGTTGTTTTTGGTTGATAACTTATCATTGTTTTATCCGACTGTGTTTGTATTTTGTATTCCTTGTTAGCAGTTATCATTTGAATTGACAATTAAAATAAAATAACGTTTCAACATTAATTTGCCCATTTCATTTATAAGTAAGTCAAAGAAGAGGAAATAAAATGATGCGTTCTGGTTCTGGTTATTGCCATAATCTCCACACATGGCTGGCGGGTTGGAGATCGCAGTGTTATAAATATATGTAACTGGAAAACGCTGCATCCCATTTTCCAGCTTACAGAGTTACTTAGAAGTTTTGCCTCGAAAACATTAGCCGCCTTATACGACACTCACGAGTGTAAGGGGTTGGTGTTATTCTACTCTGCCGGCCTCGCTGCCAGATCCGAACTGCGCGCGGGTGAAAGCCGCTGAGAACGTCTAGTTATGGCATTTTAAGATTTGTATGAAAAGATAGCAAATGATAAGTTGCAACGTAGGTATGTCTTGTTTATACAGGGTGGCCGAAACATAGACAAAATTAATTGCTTAAGTAAATTTAAAAAATAAATAATAACTCCAAATGTTTAAATCTTAGCTTTCTGACTGATAAAATCGCAAGAAAAAATTTTGTAGTCAGATGTCTAATTTTGAGAATTTTCCACCTTGCTGTCGTTGAAGGCCGATTGTAGCCGAAGTAGCCCAGTAATACTTTTTAAAATGTTTATGAAAGCTGAGTGTCTGCCGCATTTTGAGGCCTACTAAGAAACCATGAAGTCACCTGTTTAGATTTTTAATTTAACATTGAAAATTTAAGTCATAATTCACTGAAAGTAAATTTTTCACTTTTGACCAACATTTTCATAATTTTTCCCAAAGTTACGAAGCGTATTATTTTATGCATAAAAGTACAACTCATGAAGATTCAGTCGCAAAAAAGTCTTCTACTTCTTTTTTTGGAAATTTTTAGGCATAAAAATGACAAATAATTAAAAAATTATACAAACAAGAGATCAAGACATCAAATTGCTGAAAAAAGGGATCACTGGGATCACGGATCAACGGTTGTCCGGCATTGAGCCGGACAACCGTTGCCCTCTCTCGCGGCTCTGTTGACTCATTGGCGATAAATAAATTAATGAGCCTTAAAAATTCTATGGCGATAGGCTTGCCCACCTATCACGTTTGTTTGTATGGCCAAAGATGAAAAATGTAAATAAAATAAAAGTTACCTTGGCGTTAATGTCCCGGTTGTGCACTCTCGCTCCTTGACCGTGACCCAGGATTTGGCAGATCAGGTAATTACAGTGAAGTGACTGCTATTCTGACTTCCGTGACCCTGCTACCAGAGGAACCTGACCAGTAATGGATCATGTTTACGCATTTAGTCGCCTGAATGTGCAGGTTTCATTACGATTTTTTCCTCACCGTAAGGCGCTGTTCTAAATAGCAACGGTCGTACGACGGTCGCGGTATACCGCCCAATATAATAAGAGACCTCAAAACAGCCAAAAAGAGTCATTGGTACATGGCCACAGTGGGATTTGAACCCGGTACCTCTCACTTACGAGTCAGATACCTTAACCGCTTGGATATCGACGTTCTACACATGTAGGTAATTTATTCTACTGTTTACATCTCCGGCCACTCCGATTAGGGATCGATGGTGCCTGCCAGGACACTAGACTCGTAATGGAGTCAACAAATAGTTGCTTCGAACTTTTCATTTTAACTCGCCGTTCGATGAGAGTTTACGGAGTTAGTCGGAGTTATGCCGTGGTTTCTTGAAATAGATAACTACTAATCTGTAACTAAATCGTCGCTTTCGTGGGGTTTATTAATTCGAGCCAAGTTATCAACTTGTTATCTATGACATGATTGATAGATAGATGTATGTCTATCTTGATATATATATCTATCTATCTATCTATCTATCTATCTATCAAGAGATGTGTTAAAAACCGATCACGTGCGAGCCGGACTCTTGGACCAGGGTTTCTAAATGGAACCAATTTTGATAATCTTTGGAATAGAGTTTAGGATTTAATAAATTA
Source organism: Blastobasis lacticolella (assembly GCA_905147135.1). NCBI lineage: Eukaryota > Metazoa > Arthropoda > Insecta > Lepidoptera > Blastobasidae > Blastobasis > Blastobasis lacticolella. Next base: position 7,038,304 of record LR990062.1, on the reverse strand, counting down.
AAAGAAATATTTACATAACAGAAATAAACTAAATAATGCTAATACTAAATTATAACATAATATTTACAAATAGAACATTAGAACATATTTATAGAAAATTTTATTGTAAACACTGACAATGATTTCTTATTTAGTACGGTGTGGTACGGTGTCCATTTCGAACATATAATAGATTATAAATTATAACTAAACTAATAAAGAGATAACACTAAAATAGGTATCTACCTACTGCAATAGTACCGGTATGTAACAAACAATCTTTTATTTGAAAAAATAAGTTGCTCTGCCATCAAAATCATATTACCTAAGAATTATCAATGATGATGTTACGGAACCCTTTACATGCCAATCCAACTCGCTTTTGGCCGGTTTTATATTTGGACATTTTTTTTGTCCAACCATATTATATTGGTGGATTGGTGGATACAGGTCAAGAACAACTCCTGTATGCGTGCATTTACCGATCGCACAGCGGGGATCAGGAGACGACTCGCTTATGTGACCATCTCGTAGAAGTGGCGGATGAAGCGAGGGAACGTTACCCCGCGGCGCAGTTAGTCATTCTGGGGGATTTCAATGCCCACCACCAAGAGTGGCTTTTCCCATACCAGATGACGGATCATGCTGGGAGAGAGGCACGTAAACTAGCTCTGTCGCTAGATCTCACCCAGCTGGTAAGCTGTGCCACGAGGGTACCTGATGTTGACTCCCATACCGCCAATTGCTTAGACCTTCTGGTGACAACTGATCCGGACAGGCACTCAGAATCGGTTTCTGCACCGCTGGGTACATCCGATCACTGTCTGGTGAAATCTGTATCCGTTTATTCCCCACCCGAGCAAACCCCATGCAACCCTCGACGGGTGTGGCGATACAAGTCAGCAGATTGGGATGAGATGCGCCACTTCTTTTCGTCCTATCCTTGGCGGGAGGCATGCTTCTCTTCGGGCGATCCGTCGAATTGTGCCGAAGCCGTTACCGCGGTTATACGGGACGGGATGGAGTACTTTATTCCGTATTCTGACGTAGCGATGAACGGCAGGTCTCGTCCATGGTTTAGTGCTGAGTGTAGTCGCGCTGAAGTGCTGAAGCGGGCGGCATACTCTGCCTGGGCTGAGGCTCGAGCGCATATGTCTCCGGATACTCGCAAACTGAAGAGAGCCTTCAACCTCGCCGCCAAGTCATGCAAAAGGACGCTACGCAGGGCTCGATTCGATCACATAAGCCGGATTGGCGCCAAACTGGCCTCTTACCCTCCTGGGAGTAAGGCGTTTTGGTCTTTGGCAAAAGCGGTCTAATCAAATTTCAGCCAGTCTTCTTTGCCTCCGTTGCTAAAACCAGACGGAACATTGGCCCATGCTGCTGAAGAGAAAGCAAATTTGCTTGTTTCTCTTTTCGCGGCGAATTCGCGTTTGGATACTGCAGGAAAAACACCACCTATCTCACCCCGTGCTGACTGCGCTATGGCAGAGGTGCGAATACATCAGAAAGAGGTATTGAAAATCCTGCGGAGTCTGGACGTGAACAAGGCTAGTGGACCAGATGGTATACCGGCAATAGTCCTGCGTAGTTGTGCCCCCGAGCTGTCTCCTGTTCTCACGCGCCTGTATTGCCTCTCAATTGAGACTGGTATTGTACCTAAGTCGTGGAAGCTAGCCAATGTGCAGCCCGTGCCAAAAAAAGGCAGCCGTGCCGACCCTTCCAATTACCGCCCTATTTCGGTCACTTCCATACTCTGTAAGATTATGGAAAGTGCGCTGAACAATAAACTCCTTGCGCATCTTGAAGGTAACGATCTCCTCAGCGATCACCAGTACGGATTCCGCCGTGGTCGGTCTACTGGGGACCTTCTGGTGTATGCCACACAATTATGGAGTGAGGCCATTGAGAGACATGGCGAGGCCCTTGCTGTGTCTCTTGATATTTCTAAGGCCTTTGACAGGGTTTGGCATGCTTGCCTTCTAAGCAGGCTTCCTTCATTTGGTATTCCTGTTGGCTTTTGCACCTGGATATCAGATTTTTTGAGTGAACGTTCAATCCGTGTAGTTATCGATGGCTACTCGTCTAATCACCAGGCTATCGACGCGGGAGTTCCTCAGGGATCTGTACTGTCCGCGACTTTATTCCTGCTGCATATTAACAATCTGCTTGTTCCAGGTACCTTTGGGTATGCAGATGACAGCACGGTAACGGATAGATATCTGTCAGAGGCAAAAGCCAACAGGGACGATATTCAGTCTTGTCGAGAGGCCATGGTTGGTCGTTTGGACATAGCTCTCAAGGCAGTTTCTGATTGGGGCGATGCCAATCTGGTGGCGTTCAACGCAACCAAAACTCAGGCGTGTTTGTTTTCCGCCAAAAGGAGTCCATTCCATCTTACTCCAACTTTTCGGGATGTTCCTGTGGAAATTACCGACAACCTACAGCTTCTTGGTGTTGAGTTATCTTCAAATCTCAACTTCGGTCAGTACATCGAATCCAAGGCAAAGACTGCAGCAAAAAAACTTGGTATCCTCTCGAAGGTTAGGCGGTACTTCACTTCTAGGCAGTTGCTTCAGTTATATCAAGCACAAGTGCGGTCCTGCATGGAGTACTGCTGCCACCTCTGGGATGGATCAGCTAAATATCAACTGGCGGCTTTGGATTCGGTGGAAAAACGTGCAAAGAAGATAATTTGTGACCCGCGGTTGATTAAAGCTAGGCTGCAGAGCCTCGAACATCGGCGTAGGGTTGCGCGTCTGTCGGTCTTCTACAGATTACATTTCGGAGAGTGTGCGAAGCAGCTGCACGACCTCATTCCGCCGGCCCCTTTCCGCCATCGGGAAACGCGATCCGGGCGAGCGCTTCATCCTTATGTCGTGGATCTTCCAGCCATCCGCACGAACCGCTTTGGCTCGACCTTTATAATGCGTACGGCTAAGGAATGGAACGCTTTGCCCGCGAGTGTGTTCCCTGATCAATATAATCTGGATGTCTTTAAGGCTAGAGTGAATAGGCTGTTCCAAGACGGGCATGCTTCATCTTCGGCCGCATCGTCACTTACCAACAGGTGAGATGGCGGTCAAATGCCCGACATGTTTGTTATAAAAAAAAAAAAAAAAATTATTGTTGACGACCTGAGTGGTTCAGTGGTCAACATGCCAGTCAGCCACGCAAGAAGTTCCGGGTTCGATTCCCGGCTGGGCAGAAATTTAAATGATGAATTTTAATTTCTGTTACGGGTCTGGGTGTTCTATGTATAATTAGTATGTATTTAAAAAATATATCAGCTAGCTAGCACCCATAGTACAAGCTTTGCTTAGTTTGGGGCTAGATGGTGCTGTGTGAATTTGTCCACGATTATTTATTTATTTATTTATTGAGAAAAATAGGTAGCTAGGTAGGGGTAAAGTAAGTGTTGGATAGGGTAGGATAAGCGTCGGACGCCACGCGAACGATGTCACGCCGGGCCCGCTAGTTAAGTATAAGAAAGTTAATTTAACCTTGATTGTTATCTAACTTGATGCTTTGTTGAAAAGTAGGTAAGTATGTGAGAAAAGATAAGAAACTTTAAATACACACACAATTATTTATTTCAAGATTATCAAAAACATATTAGAGAGTAAATGCATACGTAAAATCTAAATTACACATCAAACTAGCCAGCAACCAAACAAAAACTCATGAACTTTTTTAAAATCAAGACACCTGGAGATTTAGAATAATAACTAAAAAATATTGAACACTTTGGTACATTATATGGCTCAGAGACAATTTACAAAATCAACACCTGTACTATTTCTTTCCACAGTTTTCTCCCTGGCAAGCTTGTTCCTTCGCCTGCTTCCTGACAGGGCCTGTTGGGCTGATGTGCACCACCCTCTCTCCTTGTTTCTCCGGCGTCTTCAACGGCGCCGAGACCGTCAGGACCCCGTCGCTGGACAGCTGGGAGACAACAGAGTCAGCCTCCGCTCCTTCAGGCAGGGCGTACCGCCTCGAAAACTGCCGGGAAACGAACCCATGCTCGTCTTTCTTCTCTTCATGCTTAGCCTCAATCACCACGTAGCCTTCCGCAGTCTTAACCGTTATTTCTTCAGGTGCGAAATGCTGTACGTCCAAGTTGATTTGGAACTGGTCCTTCTCAGTGCTAATCGAGGAACCCACGTCTCGGGTCAACATCGCGGCGTGTCTCCAGGGCCTGAAGTAGTCGTGGAACACGCTGAAAGGAGACATGAAGGAGTTCATCGAGGTCAGGAAGTCCTCAGGTGTGAGTGCCATGCCGAATTCCTGGTCGAAGAGCCGTTGAAGCGGGTTCTGATAGATATTCTCCCTTCTCGCCGGGCCGGAACATTGTTCGTCGCCGAGAGCTGCGCCGAGCACAGCGAAAATCGCAAAAATTATGACTCGCATTTTCAACAAATAATTCACAAGTGCAGTGTTCACAATAAATTCACAACGATGTTTTGTCAGTTTATTTATAATCGCACGAACTAATAACGCTTCACAATGTTGTATCGTAATGCACATCCGTTGGATCGAGCACGCTTTTATATACGCGTGCCGACATCTAGCGGTTGGTAGATATTTCTCGAATGCACTCTCTAGCAAGTATCTCCGCGGAATGTCATCGAACCCGAATTAACCGAGACAATATGCCGCCTATACGTTGCTTCCGATAGAAACTAGCGCCACCACATAACAGCAAATAGTTAAATTGTACGATGAAACTGACGTGTACCTTTTTATCTTTTCTTAATCACTCACTAAGCGGATTAATAATAAACATAAACATGGATATTTGTTATTGGCCATTTTTATCGGTTAGATAAAGTTTAATAAAATTGTAAATAATAGTTTAATAAGGTAACCAATTGGGATTACACGTTCGCCCGGTTCGCCCATGTTACTTTTGTCGAAGGTCGATTAGCATAACATTGTTACATTATAATTACGATGGAAATTGCGATTACAGAACAACATTGCGCCCACAGACATCAACATAGAGAAAAAAATTTATATGCAGAGAGTACAATCCGAGTTTAAATACGAAACAAAATGTTACACATATCTATAACACACCACACGCACGCACACACGCACGCACGCACGCACGCACACACAAATGCAAATGCAGGGACGGAACAAGACATCTGCATACTTGCAGATAAGTTATATTTACCAGGATTGACTGTTTGGATGATGGTCAAGATTATGAATATTGTATCATTTAGATTTCACCCGATTTCTTAGTGGTAAACACTAGATATTATCAATAATTAATTTCAATATCTTTGATCGTTGGCGACTCCATAGTCGTCTTGTTTTGATATTTTTATAGCGTATTAGTGCCAAAAATTTTCTGCCCCATTTAACTGCGTCATTTTCTAGTTCTATTAAAATTTGGAGAGATAACCGTATATTTTTGTTTCTCTTTTTCACTTTGAGAGAGGATAATCCTATAACCGACATACAGCAAAGACTTAATTTTTTTTTTGAGATCACAGAGAACGAGTAATCAGGGTTACCATCTAAGCATTTTTTGAGATGTCATTATTAGTACCAAATCATGACACACAGTTGGCAACCCTGCCCACAATTGCGGGTCGTGCGGTGCGGCCAGTGTGGCCATGCCATCAGCAACGTCAGCAATATCTCAATGCCATGCGTGCGTCGCGTGCGGCGCGTGCGGCTCTTGCGGTGCGGGCTAGTCGACGCGTAGCTTTACGCAGCACTTCTAATTTGCAACCAAAGAGATTGGAAAGTTAGCTACCTTCTTGCCAGTCTAGCTATAAGCATGAAGATAGCTAACTTTCCAATCTATTTGCTTGCAACCCAGACATCACCATGTCTGGTCTTTAGGAAACCTAGAAAAACATAATAAATAAATATTGTAATAAATGTCTTTGTACATCAAACAAAAACAGAAGCCCTGCTACACTAAAGAGATGGGGTGCATGCATGGCATAGAGAATAAAATTTATCTACAGAAGATGCATGGTGTGACAATCTCGTTTGTACATAAGGCGATCGGCACATTGGAACGTCACCTTCCGGTGCTGCGGAAAACGCATCCACGCATCCGGTTCCTAAATTTAGAAGAAAGGATGGTTTCTGAATTTATAATAAGACCACGATAAGTCCGTATTGACTGACAGTAGTAAAAATTATAAAATGTGGATATGGAATAATCTGGGGATAATCTGTCCTTGTCAGTCCTCCTTGTAAACATTCCGTTATTTGGCTTGAACTGATTGGAACGTCACCTTACGGTGCTGCGGAAAACGCATCCACGCATCCGGTTCCTAAATTTAGAAGAAAGGATGGTTTCTGAATTTATAATAAGACCACGATAAGTCCGTATTGACTGACAGTAGCAAAAATTATAAAATGTGGATATGGCAATAATCTGGGGATAATCTGTCCTTGTCAGTCCTCCTTGTAAACATTCCGTTATTTGGCTTGAACTTGTACTTTTACTTTCACTACATTATTAATCATGCTGAAAATTATCTCTCTCAATTCCTTTTTCATTGTTTTGTCCATTATTTAATAATAGTTTTCATAACTCACGAAATTAAACAATCCTACAGAAATCAAATTGTTTGTTATGACTTTTATGAATGACATTCTATTACTTTTAAAAAACTTGTCATAAGTTGCCATGCTGATATTTTTATTCTTTTTTTTTAATAAGCGATTCGGGTTTATCGTGGTCTTATTATAGATTTTTTTTTTTCGGTAAAATGTACTACAGATAAATAATATATGTTGACAAATGTACACAGCGCCATCTAGCCCCAAACTAAGCAAAGCTTGTACTATGGGTGCTAGATAGCTGATATACGACTTAAATACTTTTTAAATACAAAGGTACTTATTATACATAGAACACCCAGACCCGTAACAGAAATTAAAATTCATCATTTCAATTTCTGCCCGGCCGGGAATCGAACCCGGGACCTCTTGCGTGGCAGACTTGCGGCATGTTGACCATTGAATCACTCAGTTTGTCAAATAATAGATAATGTCGTACTTCATAGACAGGTACCGCCCCTTTAGTAAAGTGCCACGAATAACGAATAACAACAGACAATCGAAAATCGGTATTCATAGAACATAATCGAACATTTAAAATTAACATTTTAACTAACGAAACGAAAATGCTGCGGTGGATGTGCAGAGTTACGCGACTCGATCGAGTCCGTAACGAGTACATTCGTGGCAGCCTTGGCATGAGGGATATAGCAGATAAGATCTAGGAGGCTCGTCTGCGCTGGTTTGGTCACGTGTTGCGTAAGCCTCAGGGATATGTGGGAAATACTTAGGTACCTGAATCTGCTGGTATTAAAAAAGAGGCCTCGTGGGCGACCCAAGATGCGATGGATTGACATCGCCGAGTCGAATGCGAGAGCCAACGGTTTACGACGCGAGGATGCCGGAGACCGGGCGAGGTGGAGAAGATTGTGTAGGAATAGCTAAGATAAGCGCTAGGATTATAGCGCGACGACGATTGTATTTTGTAACTAAATTCCTATTTCTTGTTTAGATTTCACTCTAAATGGCTTTTACAACAACGATTTCGACTCTTGCGTATTCCACGGAATAAGCTGATTGACCGAATAAAAATATGCACGCGTTGAAATTGTCGTTTTGGAAGGGATTTAATGCTGTAAGTATTTAAAAATTATTAATTCAAAAGAAAAAATTATATTTCTTTTGTAAAATACACACAGCATAACCTAGCAACTATCGATTCCAAGTTCTATGAGAATGATATTCGAAAATCGAATAAATTCATTAACGATTTTATACTACCCCTATTGTGACTTTGAAAATTATCATCAGTGTTGCCAGCAGTAGTTTCCAAAAAAGTACGTCTGGGCTCCTAAAATAGTACGAAAATGGCTAATAAAACGGCGTTATTTTGACAAGACAAGACCTTATTTACTCGGTGGTGGTGACAGTGAGCAAAAAAGCGTCAAAACTTTCTTTCATTATGTTACAGATATTTCAACTCAGTTGTGCGTGCGGCCCTATGTGTGGGTAAACCTTGTACATATACAGTGACTTTGTGTGCGTGACAAGAGGTACAGTCGGGTACAAAATACAAATACAGCTATTTAAGCAAATTTGAAACAAAAAGGAATAACTCGGTTTTAAGGTCTTTGTAACTTACTGTGTTTGATAATATACGAGTTCTTAAAAAAAACAATAATTTGGTACTTAATTTAATGTTTATGTATTGAACATTATTCTGAATCGCTACTTGAAAAATCTAATGATGAATTTTCGGATTCGCTGCTGGCAACAAGGTTAATTATGAATTCTGCCTCCAAGTCAAAATGTCGATAGCATTCTTCTTTTTTCTTTTGTTCATGTCGACAAGTATTACCCCACATCCCTTCATAAATTTGACTTAAACGTTCATTTATTAGTTTCATTATTTACCTAACTCCTTAAACATTTTCTTCGTGAAGAACTAGACATTTTTGTTAACGACTGTACCCGTAAGAAAAAGCGATAAGAACACGTCTTGCTCGGACGACGACTGCCGCGTCACCAGTGTTACCAGCAATAGTTTCCAAAAAAGTACGTCCGGGTTCTTAAAATAGTACGAAAATTACTAAAAAGTTACGATTTACCTTATATTCTATATTTTACCGGCCTTGGGGGGGGGGGGGGGGAGACGATTTATAGTCAATAAAATGGTGCCGGTGGCCAAAATCAACCCTTCCTTCCATTATTTTACGGTATTTCGTGGACAGGAAAGGCGAAGTGACCACCCCCCTCAGCTAAATTTAGCATTTTGTAAAAACGTACTAAATAGTACGACGTGGAGCAAAGTACGCCAAAGGTACGACAGTCGGCCAAATAGTACGTAAATCGTACCAAAAGGTACGATCTGGCAACGCTGCGCGTCACTGCCACATAAATGAAAGCTGTATATTTACAAGCGCACGCACACATAGCGCCGCGCGCACAACTGAGTTGAACTATCTATACGGTATTTTGCGGACAAAAAACGCAAAGTGACTAACCCCATCAGCAAAATTTAGCATTTTGTAAAAACGTACTAAATAGTACGACGAGGAGCAAAGTACGCAAAAGGTACGACAGTCGGCCAAATAGTACGTAAATCGTATCAAAAGGTACGATCTGGCAACGCTGATTATCATCCTAAATTTGACAAAGTGTAGATGGATGCATGACATCACTGCCATAATTATACAGATTTAAAAAAGGTACCAAAATTGTGGGAGCGCCATCGATTGATGCATTTTGAAACAAATTGACAGTACCTAAAGGAAAACTGCTAATTTTCTCGTGAAAATGAATTTGAAAGTTACTTTTAAACAGCCACTGGCAACACTGCCCGTAAAAGGCGAGCCAACGTGCGCTAACTTCGTTATGAGATTAGTGCGCGTGTAATCCATGAAGGTATAGATAAAAATGGAGTCCACACTAGGAACAACCGCTTGAGTCAAATAACTCTATCTTACTCTCTGTGGTCGGACTTCTCTTTTTAGTGTATTGCCGTGTTTGTAAATTATACCCTTTTTAGAAAGAGAGGGCCTGCCCACAGAAAGCGAAATGGAAACATAAATATGCTTCAAGTAGGTATTCGAAGTGTGGTCTCCATACCTTTTATCTATAACTTCATGGTGTAATCGCAGCTTATATTCTCTTTGGCGGTTTGTTTGTAGTTATGGTCACAAACTATGAACTAATAAACAGACGACCGTCTTCATACAAAAAACTATGCACAATAAGGTTTGAGTGAGTGCGTGCGGCACACACTCAAACCTTGTGTACTCAAGCATAGCCTCCTTCATCTACAAGCCATGCTGTAGCACGGAACGGCAACGTCGCTGTAAACCGATTCACTCATTGTTTACATGTCAATGAGCGGGAATATTTTGAATTTTAAGCTAATAAATTTAAAATATATTATAAAACTATAAATAAACGAATTGTATGGACCATCTACGAAGGTAAATAAAAGTAAATATATTTATAATTGCGCCAAATATGGATAAATACGATTAGTAAAAAACAATCCTCGATCATTTTTGTTGTTAGCTTTTTACTTATTTTATCATTTAAATTCTGTTTTAAAATAGTAATATTTCTCCAACAGATGCCTAGGCGTTGTTGCATAGAAAAATGTAGGTCAAACTACGATGTAACGCTAAAAAACGGACAAGAGGCTGTGCCGACTGTTTCGTTTCCAAAGAATGAATATCTTTTAAAAAAATGGACTTCTGCTATTTCCCGAGCGAACTGGAGTCCCACTGGTTCCTTCGTATGTAGTAAACATTTTAGCGAAGAGGAAGTTATCACAACAACTAAAATATACCACGGTGATGGCAGCGTTGAAAAGGTACCAGTAAAACGCGCTCGTCTAGTGACTGGTGCGATACCCCGTATATTTCCTAGTTTGCCCAAACTTTTAAATAAAGCATGCCCCAAGACTAGAACTGATCCAGAAAAACGACGGCAAAAATGGATTCGAAAAAGAAAAAGAAAATTTCAAGTTAAAAAGTGATGAGATTAAGAGCTTTTATTATTAGTGAGCTACAGGAAGGTCTTAAATTTAAAACAGAATTGTATTGTGGGTGGCGTTTAGGATATGGTGACCATTTCATGTATTTTTATACTTTAAACGATGATGTTCCCGTCAGATCGTGAAAAAATTGTAAATCTTGTGATAGATGAAATTTATGTTAATAGTAAAGCTGAGTATAAGTCTAAACGAATAGATGGATATTCGAACAATAATCCCGCTGTGTTGGCCAAAACAGTGCAGAGTTTTATGATTTCCTCTTCATTCGTTAGGTTTAAAGAAATAGTGAGGCTTTATCCAACTAGTTCTATGACAGGTGCACAACTGAAAGAATTAACAGTAGAAGTGATACACTTTATCCAATCTATTGGGTTCAAAGTGCTTTCTGTAATCACCGACAACAATCGAATCAATCAGTCTATGTTCAAACAACTGCTATTTAGGAAAGCTATTTAAATATTTCGATGTAAGAAAGACGTTATGTGATTTAACACTTTCAAGTTTGCAATCGGACACTTTTTATATTGACATAGATGGCTGCTGTGAATTAGGCCACTCAACCCAGCAAATATATTTTTCTGTTTGTAAAGTAATTGCCAACATTTTATTAAATAATTGTACGAAAAATCTTAATGACTTGACCAACAGTTCTAAATCTAATAAAAGGAAGCTGAATGTGTATACTAAAAGTTCGTTATAATAGTAGGTTCTGAAACCCCGATGTTTTCTTTTTGTATGTCATGGCTAAAACCATGGAAGACTTGAAAATCCTCGAATAATTCTGTAGTGCCTCTCAACACAAGTAGATCATAAAATGAACATGGACAAGACGAACATTATGTCGAATGCCCATGTTGTGCATACTCCAGTGACAGTTGGAGGCACTCCACTTGAAGTTGTTGACGACTATACATAGCTAGGACAAATAGTCCAGCTAGGTAGGTCCAATTTCGAGAAAGAGGTCAATCGACGAACTCAACTTGGTTGGGCAGCGTTCGGAAAACTACGTCTCAACACGAAGGTCTTTGATCAATATGTGTTGCTAGTGATGACTTACGGAACTGAAACGTGGCCGTACTGTAGGCCTTATAAGAAAGCTTACTGTTACCCAAAGAGCTATGGTCGGAGTTTATTTGCGCGTTCGAATCAGAAACGAGATCCCACATGGTGGACCGACCACCTTATAAAGATCGCAGCTAGATGAAGGCACAATAACGGTCTGTATCCTACCTAAATGACTTTTTCTGAGTTATGTATATTAGTTGAACACTAACCGATGCTCTTACAATCAGGTAAATGATCGTGATGAAACCTCCACGTTCAGGCGACTGAATATGTAACCATGATTCAATCTGTTCTCCTGTTAACAGGGTCACGAATGACAGTCATTCCACTGTAATTACCATGTGTATCTGTAGGTATTATTAAGTTAGATAGGTATTAATTGTTGTAAAAAATATGGTAGTACCATGGTAAGTAGTTTTAAGGTAGGTACCTATCTCCCTGATTTGAATATAGTTACTTAGTCCAGTACATATGTATCAATGTATAAAATGTATTATATTAATGAATAAATTATTTAAATTAGGCAATATTTTGTCTAGCTTTATTTCCTAATAGCTTTTGGCATACGGTAGGCAAACAGGCAAGCGGGCCACCTGATGAAAAGCGGTCAGCGCTGCCTATAGACTTTAAATAGAAAGTAGCCTATGTTTTAATCCAGGCGGTAACCTGGCTACCTACAAAATTTTATCCAAATCCGTTCATCCGTTTAGGCGTGAAGAGGTAACAAATATACCCACAAACATTCGCATTTATAGTATTAGTAGGATAACGTTCCAGGCCCGCGCCCGCAGGAACCACATTTAATTTTAGAATAAATTATAGCCTATATACTGTTCTGGGTTACATGCTATATTACTGCCAAATTTCATCCAAATCCGTTCATCCGTTAAGGCGTGAAAAGGTAACAAACATACCCACAAACTTGCGCATTTATAGTATTAGTAGGATAATGTTCCAGACCCGCGCCCGCGGGAACCACAAATAATTATGGGATTAAATATAGCCTATATACTATTCTGGGTTATATGCTACATTACTGCCAAATTTCATTGAAATCTGTTGGGTAAATTTTGCATGACGAAGTAACATTCATCCATCCAAACTTCTATCAAGCCTTTCAAACTTTCGCATTTATGTTATTAATAGGGTAATAGGATATAATCCAAGTAGGTAGATAGGTAAATAGTACAGGAATCTATCCAATTTCATATTATCTAACTAATGCATATACTCAATCACTTAAATAACTAATAACATTAAACGACGACGACCGCGAAGAAAGTTCTACAGTAATTTTCAGATACACTAAAATTAAAAAAAGCGACGTTGTCAAACTTCTGCGCATGGCTTGTAGATGAAGGAGGCTATGACTCAAGGGATGTATTCTATCTCTTTCCCTCAGTCGTGCATGTGTGCAATAAATTTGACAGGAAGGTAAAAAGAGTTTTCTGCAAGTAGGTTTTATTCAGCTTATACCTTGTCTAAAATAGGATGATAATTTTGACAATTCACAGTAGGGATGGGGTAATGTAAAATCGTTAATGAATCTGTTCGATTATCGATTATCATTCTCATAGAACTTGGAATCGATAGTTGCATGGTTATTCAGTACATGTTATACAAAATAAACTATTTATTTTCTTTTGAAATAATGATTTATTAATACGACATTAAAAACCCTTTCACAACGACGACTTCGACACATGTGTATTTTTATTCGGTCAGTTAGCCTATTCCGTAGAATACGCGCGAGTTAAAATCGTTGTTGTAAAAGGTCTCTTAGGGTGAAATCCAAACAAGGAATAAGAGTTATATTTGCAAACAATAATTTAATTATGTAAATGTTAATTTTAAATGTTCGATTATTTTATTTGAATACCGATTTTCGATTGTCTTGTGTTATTAGTAATTCGTGACACTTCACTAAAGGGGCGGGGCCTGTCTATGAAGTACGATATTATCCGTAGTACATTTTACCGAAATAAAACACGAAACTTCATGGGCGTGCGCCAAGGACCAACAATTAGTGAGCTGTCAAAATTATCATCCTATTTTAGACAAGGTATAGCTACCAAGGAGTCTCGGTTTCCAAGGAGACTTAGTTTCCGATTTTCTAGTTTTTCCTAACCAAACATTCTGATTGTAAATTCAAAAAACAAGCAATTTTTATTTCTAGAAATCATTTTATTGAAGAAATCCTACAAAATCAGATCAGTAATGTTCTTAAAAAAGCTGGGGTTCGAAGTGGTGGTCCATAGTCTCTGCTTCACCTATGGGACACAGGCGTGAACTTTATGTATGTATGTAATCCTACAAAATTACAAATACAATGGATCACACAATTGAGAACATGAAGTCATTTTAGCACGATACATTTAGTAGGTGGGTATGATATGGTATGATATGGTATGTGGATGGTATGGGTGCGCACGCGCTGGCATGTTTATATTCATTAACATGTACGTACCTAGCATTTAGACGAATTTTAGTGTTAAAACTCGATGACAGAAATAGAAAACACGCAACCGAATTCTGTAAACGTGCACTTATACATGATAAAATAAAAACTTATACCTATATACCATTTTATACTCGTAGTTATCTTATAGCTATTGTCTACAACTATATTTTTATTCATCTGCCACCAATCTCACTTGACTGCAAATGTACTCAGTTTGTCAGAAATTCATTCCTTTTCACGACTTTCTTGCCTGACTGTGTTCTACCTACCTACACAAAAAGAATAAAAAGGAAATACTTCACACAAAAAATAATTAAAATATGTACATAAATACCTACATTTGCAATTTAGAAAAAAGAGTTAAGCCTGTGTGAGTATGAGGGAGAGGAATCATAGAGCCGGGATCAGGGAAGAAGCCCCGGGCCCGTGGGCGACCCAAGAAGCGATGGATTGACATCGCTGAGTCGAATGCGAGAGCCAACGGTTTACAACAAGGGGATGCCAAAGACCGGGCGAAGTGGAAAAGATTGAGTAGGAAAGCGGACCCTGGCTGAGTAGTGGTCGAGCTACGTAAAAAAAAACCGAAAATCGATGTACAGGATAGCCGTTTGGTACACGGGTACTTTAGGTTTAAACAATCATTTTGACCAATAGTTCCTAAAAATATTCCCAGGTGGGAATATTTTTAGGAACTACCACTAGGTGGCTACTACTAGCAGCCACCTGTTTTCTTAAAATCCAAGAAATATTTTCAAAACATACCAAGTTTGGACTCCTCCAGGTAGGAGACGGATTAGTAAATTTTTATAAAATATACGCCAAATGACTCTTAATATGCCCATATCGAAAGACAAAAAGGCGATTTAAAAATATTTTAATTTACTAATTTTAAAATATTTTTTTCTTTATTAAAAAGTTGAGATTTAGTATTTTTTTAATCATATCGAACTGTACTGCACTTTACTATTGTTAATCTATGTTAAATTGATATTAATACGATTCCCCCCCCTTCTCCTCCTGCACCTGAGAGGATTTTACAGTGGTTAACGAAATTATTAATAGGATTTTTTTTAACATGTAACTTTCTCTTCATATACCTATATCATAAACCTTCATATCATACCTACGATAAAAAATAAATTTTAAAAATATAGAGGTACCATGACTTCAAGTTACTTTTACAGATTGCGGAAAAATGAGCATACTAAATTTATTTTACTGGCAGTATAAACTATATAGAGGAAATGTAACTTGACGCTTTTGAGTAGTCTATAACCTCAATAAGCATTCATTATTGTAGACCTTTAAACTTATGCTGCTTATACTGTCTGACTTTGGAGCCAATGTCTACTACGTCAAATGTTGACATATTTGACAACAATCATAATTTATGAAGGAAGGCGCTGGCGCTCATTTTCCGACGCATTTTTAAACTTATCGAATTAAAAATCTCCTTCTTCGTCTTCTGTATAATTCTTGCTGTAAATAAGAGTGCGGTATTAATAAACAAAATCTCTTAACTACGGATTCGTGGCTAAAAAATGTAAAGGTATAGGAAGAAAGGAAGTAAGAAACCTCATATTGTGACAGTCCCCGTGGCAGATTTTGCATGCCGGGGTACAGGAAAGGTTATTTTTCCTGCATAAACATCGGTTGGACTGGCAACCAGACCGACATCCACAGCTGTCCAATTCTTTGACTGCCTCCCATATCCAGGGAAGCTCAGTCCAGTTTAGCTTAAGGGAACTGTCTTGCAGTCTCTTCCATCCCCACTGCTCCGGTGGAGGACGGGTAGTTATGCCACTTCCAAGAGCACGGCCCCATATTTCACCAGCCTGATACTTTGCCCTTTTTATATGTTGAAGGAGAGCAGCTGCAGTGGGAGGGATCAAAGAGAGCGTCTTTTCAGCGGTAATAAACAGATGTCGCCGGGCCTCATTAACATTTATTAAGTCGCTGCGTGGATCATACATATTGACATAAAATATTGACGCACAACACCTGCGTGCGGACGCTACCTCTGCCACTGACTGACTGACTATGGCTCGCGAAATCAAATTCGCTTAGGTGCAGAGTGAGGAGTGCGGAGGGAGAGAGGAAAGGGGGAGGGGGAGATAGAAACCGTAAGAGCATTATTTTACATAGATAATAGCATAAAACACAATAATAATAGTACAGTACAGTAGAGTTCGATAAGTTTAAAAAAATACTAAATCTCAACTTTTTAATAAAGAAAAAAATATTTTAAAATTAGTAAATTAAAATATTTTTTAAATCGCCTTTTTGTCGTTGGATATGGGTATATTTAGAGACATTTGGCGTATGTTATACAAAAATTTACTAATCCGTCTCCTACCTGGAGGAGTCCAAACTTGGTATGTTTTGAAAATATTTCGTGGATTTTTAGAAAACAGGTGGCCGAATGGTATTGGTGTAGTATATTTTTAGAACCGGCTCATGATGCCCTTTCGTTTGATACCAAACACGATAGGAATCTGAGAAAAAAAATTCAAATCCCATATAAAAAATTAATATCGATATTACTGCTCCCCCCCTGGGAATATTTTTAGGAACTACCGGTCAAAATGATTGTTTAAACCTAAAGTACTCGTATACCAAACGGTTATCCTGTACATCGATTTGCGGTTTTTCGCCAATATTTGCTGTGTACACCGTCCACTAGAGGCCGGGATAAGCGCTAGGACGATGATGAGTATGAGGGAGAGTCCCCAGACAACGGATCGCTGTTCCTGTGGATCCTATATCCAAAAACTAAAACACAACACGAGCTTCTCTATTGAAAACGTCGTAAACAAAGGACGTACCATGAACTCTTATGGCAGGACCTAAACAGAACGAGACAAGCTTATGCGACAAGTATAGCGTTTCTGTCTCGTTCTAAGCAGGGCAGTTCTCTTTAGGTCCTGCTATAAGAGCTCATGGTAAGCCCCTAGAACGCATACTTAAAAATACTCGAGGAACAGGTAACTACTTATCTCTTTTGCCCCCGTGTAAATATATTTGTAGCACGCTCGCGCAAGTCCAGGACGTGACTCTGAAGCTAGACCATGAAAACCGTGTCAAATTAACACTATATATTGTGGTCTTTGAACTACTTTTTTTTAAAGAGCTGTCTGACGATTTTCATTTTATTGGAAAGGAACACATTGACCGTGTGGTAAACCTCTCTATCGGACCGCGGCTCTTTTTCATTTAAATACAAGTCTTATATTTACATGATAAGATCTGTTTTTGTTTGCAGTATTATTGTACGTGCGTGCCAGGTGTGGGTATGTAAATACATTTTATTTCGTTGAGTAAAATGTACATAATATTGTTCAGTGTTGCCAAGTAAAACGCGAAACTTTTGCCAAGACTTTAGTCGATCCTCTACATTTCGCGCCTTTTAGGAATGTGGTAGGTGTCAAAATGTGATATCGCTGAACTGGTAGGTTCTGCTGTAAACAGGCTCACAGAGGCAATGTCAGCTGCTCTACTGTAATTACCGGATGTGCTAAAATCCTGGATCATGATCAAGTGTACCCCGCACCTGTTACGGAAAAAGTTAGGAATAAAAATATAAAATCAATACATCGGTCTTCATAAACTTAATAAAATATTTTCAGATCATTTTCGTATTTTGTTATTTTGAGTGTAGGTACCCTAAGTTTTCTGTAATTTTAAATTTATTTATAAAACGAGATCAAATAAAAACAAACTATAAAGATTGAAAATTATGTTAGTAGAACGGAACTTGAAATTCACTCCCATGAAGTTCGAATATAACCAATGAGGAGTTTTCCAATAGGTATCTACATCTACACTCACTAGATGGCGGCCCGTCAATTTTGGTAATTGATAATCGCTTGAAAAAGGTTCTTAGCAAAGGGAATATAAACACTGGGTACGTTGTATTGGATAATATTGTTTTTATCAATAGTTTTCAACCATTTTAGAGGTTGTAATAAAATTAAACATAAAGCCTATTCATAAAAATATGCCTTTGTACATTTCGTTCAACCTTTAAAAGTTATGTTTATATTAATAACATTTTATTTTTAGGTTTCGTATTAGATGGCTGCATGATATCACTGCCAAAACCAAACAGATTTTAAAAAAATTACCAGAATGAGCAGTTTTCCAATAGGTATCTAAAGCATTTCTGACCACTCACTAGATGGCGCCCCGACAATTTTGGTAATTGATAATCGCTTGAAATAGGTTCTTAACAAACATGATATAAATACTGGATACGTTGTATTGGATAATATTGTATTTGTCAATAGTTTTCAACCATTTTAGAGCTTGTAATAATAATGGAACATAGTGCCAACTTATATAAATATTTCTTTTTACATTTCGTTCAACCTTTAATAGTTATGTTTGTTAATATAAATATTAACAAACATTTTATTTTTAAGTTTTGTATTAGTTTGCTGCATGAAATCACTGCCACCATCACACAGATTAAAAAAAGATTACCAAAATTGTAGGTGCGCCATCTATTGATGCTTTTTGAAACCAACTATCAATACCTACTGGAAAACTCCTCATTGTAGGAGCGCTATCTATTGATGCTTTTTGTAACAAACTGACAATATCTACAGGAAAACTCCTCATTCCAATTCGTTCAAAATCATACATTTCAATCAATTTTACTGGGAAGAGCCTATTCGAATTGCTATGATGGCATTCCACATGATGGGTTCAAGGCTCACGTGTTTATATACTTTTATTTATTGACCTGCTCGCGAGGGTTCGATCAGTAGCACGATTTTAATAAGTTACTTGCAGCGTGTCTCGATAGATGGCGTTACTTGTACGCTTGTAATAATGCATTAAATTGTAAATGTATAGAATTATCATTATTTTTGTTGTTTATCTTTACACAGAAAGATAAAACAAATTGTTGTACATAAGAAAATTAGATATAGCAAGAAAATTTACATAGAACTAGAGCACACAGGGAGGTAAGGAAGGCAAGGGATTTTTTCTACCAAAGGGTGGCCTACCGCAGGCGTCGAAGCGATGGACGGGGGATCGTAAAGATCGCCTTCGACGCCGTCACGGACATGCGATATATGCGAGAGGTATAAAGTCGGTAAGGAAGGGAAGGGAAAGGTGTCCAACAGTGGTCGCCCTGCCGACGTGATGGAAAAGGGTTTCATGCATTCTTGAAAAAAAGTTCAAAATTGAAAATTATTTATTTAATTAGCATATTTTATATGTACTTAAAGTAACGTTTGAGGTAATGAAGGATCAGAAGGAAGGAAACACAAGGTTGTATTTTGGTTATTTCTGATGCCGAAACGCCACTATTCCTACGCCTACAACGGAAACGGTTAGCATACAGGTAAAGGTCCACCCCGCACAACACTGTGCGCGAACGGCCGGCGGCACCGTTTATTACACCGTCCCGAAGCCAACGCAGAGCGGACGCTCCCAGTATGGGCAGAAACGGTAGGCGAACACCGCTTCAACAAAAGGATCTATCCATGGGGAAAGAAGCGACGAGAAACCTACAGAGCCAAGTTATCTTTAAAAATATTTTCTTACTTAATGTTTGTTACAACGTACAAACATGACAGTAAAAAAGTTACAATAGAAGTTCAGTTCCATGAACTTTTGTCACATAAATTAAAGTATTATAGGTACAAGTACCTATACTTTAAGTCTGCCATTATAGGTAAATAATGATTGACTAGTTATTTTTACAAATATATTCCTTACATTTTATACTATACCAGCGACCCGCATCGGCTTCACACTGGTTATCTCGTTTTTTTTTACAATAATATGAACGAATTTTTCATATAAATCTTCCGAAGGAAATTCTTTAACTGATGGTGGAAACCGCATCAAAATCCGTTGCGTGATTTAGGAGTTAGCGGAAATACACACCTACAGAATGACAGACAGACGCAGAAAGCGATTTTAATTCATATTATTGTCTGTCTGAATGCATTTCCGGGTAAATACGCAACTGATTTTGATGTAGTTTTCACCATCGGTTAGAACATTTATTAACGATGATTTATACATATGTATAACATACATGCTTAATATAGTAAAGAAAAGTCAAGTAAACCTGTGCATAGCCGGGACGGGTATCTGGTAAATATTATAAATATCGTTGTCCTTAGTATTAGTGCCAATAATACTCTTTGCTTTACTATGCGGCATTCTCATCCTACTGGCGATTAGAGATTTTAACAATAATAGTGTTAGCATTCTAACTGGTTCTATTATTAAACTTTATATTATTGATAATAAACAAATTTTACAGTTAACGTATGTTACAAATACTGCGCACCACGGACACTGAATAATGAATTACTTACTTACTAAATGTGGGAGACATTTTGTTGCCAATATCTGCGATTTGATTCCCTATATATTTGAATTCGATTGCGCAGTATGGTCACTATACAACGTGTCCGACATGACGCGCCAGTTTTGCATTATGACGTACCCGCTAGAAAGAGTGCCGTTGATGCAAGATTCGCCAGAGGGGCTACTAAATGCAGGTTGTGCATCAGGAGACTTGTGAATCAAAAGACTTGGTATAATTATATCTAATAAAGCTAATGATTTTCGACTTTTTTGACAACTGTACGTACCGTTAATGATATCTTTAAGTTCGTTAAGGCGGTAATTGTAGGTAAATTTTGAACGCCATTTTAGCCATTGCTTGTATTTTAATTAGGGCTGGTAAACTATCAATAATTGAATCTAATCTACAATTTAAAACGAAAATGAACCCAAATTGTTTGTCAAGCAATGGGAAAATTGCCTTAGTTTCAAGTGTGGGTGGGACAGGTGAAAAGCTATTATAGTTTTATCTAATTGACACTAGTCAGTAGTTGTAGAACTCCACCACCGCCGCTTCCGCAAGCCTGCACCTCTCGGACGCCACCACAGTCGACTTTCACTGTTAACATAAGATTTGTATTAGAATCGTCCCACAAAAACCCAGCATATATAGTAAAAAATGCCTATACTTGTGCGTTTTTTTACTGTGATCCGAAATATAATTGTTTAATACATTTATTAGGAGAGGCCAAGTTGGTTGGAACACATTCGTGATGATGATATAATGATAAAAGGCAAAGTGTTACTCATTCATTCATTGGAGAGGAAGCCTACGTTCGCAGGCATTATGGGCTATCAAATGATGACAATGATGAAAATTGCGTAAGCTGTAATTTTCAGTTAAAATTAATTTATAATATTTTGCTATTCTCATAATTGCCTTCGCCGTAGTTTCATGTGGTTATAGAGGCTAAACTAACAACAAATACTGCCTGTTTTCCTACCGCACAGGACACCTAAAAAGGGAGATTTTCATTACAATTCATTGTTCATTTGATTTTTAAAACTTAGAAACATCTAAATATCATCATATATTTACATAAAATAATAATTATTGTGTACTCGCACACGAGAGCCCGGGGCCTTGACCATGATTTGGCAGATCAGGTTATTACAGTTGAGCGACTGCCATTTGACCTCCGTGACCTTCCTCCGTTAACAGGAGAATTTGACCCGTTTGGACCATGGTTAAACAATCAGTCGCCTGAACGTGCAGGTTTCATCACGATGTTTTGTCTCAACTTATTTATTTATTTATTTAACATTTATTGTGCACAATAGCACTTAACTTAATAGCATCGGTTAGCGTTCAACTAATGTATATGTCGCAGCCATCTGGTTAAATCAGCCATTTAAGGAGTAGGCTAGCCTGTAAATTAAACGCCGGCATTCAATGGAATGCCTAGGCCGATAGTTGATAGAACAGTCAACTCTTAACGTTTAACTAGTTGGCTTATTTAAGCCAGCCCTTTGAAGACGGCTGCCGTAAAATCAGGCAGGTGATTTAAAATTAGTTCAAATTTTATCCACTGCAGCACTGGTAGTCATTAAAACAAATATGGCGTCAGACAGCTCGCACAGCAAGCAATGTTTTTGTATTTTTATCGTTTTAACTAAATTTAAAGTGTGGTTGTAGTAATAGATGTTTTTAAGTAATAATAAGGATAACTTAATTTGTTCATTTTCTTTTCATAGTTACAATTAGAAACAAATGTCTTTTCGTGCCATTTTATATTTAATATTATAAAATAAGAAAGTGCATTGTTCCTATACTATATTGTTGCAAATAGTTAATAAGTTATAAGTTTAAAGTTATTATTGTGGTAAATACTATAAATTTTATAGGTACTCGCAATGCAATTACTAATTGAATTTGTTGCCACTAATATTTTCGTTTCTAAATAAAAATTATATTTATTAATTCGTATTTTTTATCTTAAGTAAAGTTATCATATAATTTACGAATGGTCACTCAAACCAAACTATTAACAAAATGGCTAAATAACGTTCAGCCAAGTAGCTGCACGTTACAATCAACTACTTGGCTAGTTATCCTTTAGCCTTTCAATTGAATGCCGGCGATTAATTAACGGACTAGCCTTCTAATTAAATGGCTAATTTAACCAGATGGCTGCGACATATATAACTCAGAAAAGTCCCATAGGTACATGGCGGCACTGGGATTCGAATCAACCTTAACCACTAGGCCACCGACGCTCTATATTTACAAACTAGCTGTGCCCGCGACTTCTATCGTTTGGATTACAAATGTTTTGTATGTCTCGTATTAAGCAACACTGATCTGCGGTGAAGCAATCTTATCAAAAGAGGAGCTTTTTACTTTGCATTTGAAAACTCCCAGTCTAGTCTCTCCTGTCTTTGTAATTTCGACTCTAAAACAGTGTTATTTCGCTGAGTGCCTGCCTGGTTCGGTGGTGGGACGAAGATGGGGTATTAGATTGTGCAGTTCCATTGCAGTCTCCGAAACGTATCCGGTAAAAATATATAGGTTAGACAAAGACAGACTGATTGCAATGTTCCAGATTTTAGGTAAAGCGTTTTATCTTAGCAATGAAAGTTTTACCCCTTTGAACCTCTTGCCTCGTTGCCTCAATACATAGTCTCTAGCTGGTTTTATTGTGGTATAAAACTCAAAATATTCCAATAGTTGAATGCTTTTTTTCCTAGTGTCACTACATATTATAAAACAAAGTCCCACGCTGCATCTGTATGTCTGTATGTTTTGTGTACGTGAACTCAAAAACTACGGAACGGATATTCATGCGGTTTCCACCATTAGACAGTGATTCATGAGTTAGGTTTAGGTGTATTATTTGTTCAGGTTACTACACGTGCTAAGCCGGGGCGGGTCGCTAGTATGCCATAAACAGAGTGTAACACTTGCACTGTAAAAACAGTCTATAACGACGGTATAAAGACGGTCCAAAGGTCAAAGCGTTACGCTTGATCTGCGATTGACTTAATAACCATAAATAATATTGAATAACATTGCAACAAAATATCAATAAAGAGTTATCTAACAGAAAAATCTGTTTATCCATACACAAGTTAAAATTTCCGGTTCTGACATGACAAATGACATTTTGTTGTAATATGACTACCTTTAGCCGTGTACCGATACAAACGCTAGTTATTTGGACCTTCTAATGAGGCGAAATTTCTGAACTACAACATCAATGATTTTAAAATATTTACGGGGCCATCTATAAAATACCTGTTACAGTTTTATTACAAATAAAGATATGTTACTTCATTGCGATCCTGTTCCCCATTTTACAGTGAAATTTTGAATAGGTGGTAATGTAATAGGCAGTATCTAGGCGTCTGATCTAAACCTAATCATAACGTCCGAAAATCGAATTATTGATTTGTCGCTGCAGGGTGTAGAAACATTACGGATATGTCGACACATCGTGTTCGATAATCGATATAACGAAAATATTAGGAAAAAAACCACCACTTTCGCACTTAAATATGTAGAGAAACCATTCCAGAATACCCT
Source organism: Blastobasis lacticolella (assembly GCA_905147135.1). Lineage (NCBI taxonomy): Eukaryota > Metazoa > Arthropoda > Insecta > Lepidoptera > Blastobasidae > Blastobasis > Blastobasis lacticolella. Next base: position 7,014,340 of record LR990062.1, on the reverse strand, counting down.
TCTAAACGCGTTAACAAACTGAAGGCAGAGCTTACTTACAGGCTGCGTTTGTGGCTCCTCATCGTCTTCCTCGTCCGTGAAGACCGGCAGGGGGACCTCGGGCCATGGTACTGCACAGTGCCTGTCTCCATGATGTTAGTCGTTGAGGCGCTTACATCGGTTTAGAAATGGGGGCATTCATTTATTTCATCGTGTGAAACCTCTGGTGTCGGAGTATCGTGCTGCCCAAGAGGCCTCTGGTGTGGCTTATCTCGACTGCTATCAATCGATAGCAATCGGGACCGTTGGTTTCACCAACTAGCAACGCCATAAATCCACGCGGGCCAAGTCGCGGGCAGAAGCTAGTTCAATTATGAACAATATCTTACTTGCGTGAATATTATTTCTGTGTGCAATTTACAATTTCCTTCCTTATGCTACAAGGGATCTGTAGTCGGTGCCCGCCGATCGATCGTGCTACCATGCTGCGATGTAGCCAACTGAAAGCCACATCCATAATGGCACCTTCAAATGCCTATTTATCAATTATAAAATGAAGCATCCCTTCATCAGACGTCACACAGGAGGTATGGAGACAGTCTTGTAGCGGTCTTCTTAATTAAATTATTTATATCTGAAAAAAAAAGCGAGATGATCCATTTATAAGACAAATGAAATACATAATATATAATTAATTATGTATTTAGTTTAATTAGAATTAGATTACTGTTAAACTGTGATATAAATAAATAAATACTAAATGACGAAACAATCCATGTCTTTATTTTAGTCCAGTTGAAGAAAGAACCATATACAAATTAGAATGAAACTTATAATTTTAACTAAGTAGGCACCTATTCAAATCGAATCAGCAACTACATCCAAACATGAATCCCTAGTTAAAGTTTCAGCATCTCGACATTTTTATTTATTTAAATACATTGTATTAATTATTTAATGTAGATTGATTCATACATTAACTAGGTAGTTTAACAAAGCAATGTTTACAATAAAGGACCAAAAGTACCTACATTATAACATAATACCTAGGTTGATATAAAAAAAAGTCATCTTATCGTTAATGTCCCGGTTGTGCTCTCGAGAACGAGGGCCCGGGGTCCGCCTTGACCGTGATTCAGGATTTGGCGCTCAGGTAATTACAGTGGAGCGACTACCATCCGACCTCCGTGACCCTGCTACCTGGTTACCAATACACACACAAGATTGGGCCATGGTTACCCATTCAGTCAGTTTCATCACGATGTTTTCCCTCACCGTAAGAGCATCGGTTAGAATTCATATAATGTACATAACTTAGAAAAGAGTCATTGGTACATGGTCGCAGCGGGATTCGAACCCGGTACCTGTCGCTTACGAGTTGGGATACTCAACCGCCCGACCACCGACGCGCTTAATAACTAGGTTGAAATATCAACCTCCAATTATAATATGCATGTATTCTACATAAAAACTTTATGGGAGATATTCTAATAAATGATAAGGAAAACAGCATCAAAATCCATTGCATGGCTTAGGAGAAGTTAGCGGAAATACATACAGACAGATAGACGCGGAAAGCGACTTTATTTTATACCGTGTGAGGAATAAAATAAAGTCGCTTTCCGCGTCTTTATTTTATTAATATTAAACCTCTTAATATTATATATGGATAAAACTTACTACTTGCGCCATATAATGTGTAGTTCGAGCGAGCGGCGCCGCAGGCGGAAGGCTAGTAAGGATTATAAATGCGAAGGAACTCGGTCTGTTCTACTTTCACGGCTAAACGACTGCACCGATTTCAATTAAATTCTGTATGGAGATAGTTTGGCACCTGAGGATGGACATAGGCTAAATTTATTCTCCTCCACTCGTAGGATACAGGTGCAATAGTCCAAGCCAGCGGAGCCGCAGGCGTAAGGCCAGTAATTATTATAAATGCGACAGTAACTCTGTCGGTCATACTTTCACGGCCAAACGACTGTACCATTTTCGATGAAATTCAGAATAGAGATAGTTTGGCACCTGAGGATGGATATAGGCTATTTTTTATTGTCCAAGATATAGGTACAACAGTCCAAGCGGGCGGAAAGCTAGTCAATCATAAAATAAAAGTATTTGGATGTAGAATAAATATTTAAAAACTCGCGGAGAATCATTAGTTGAATGCCAACCTATTATGGTGAGGGAAAACATCGTGATGAAACTTGCAAATTCAGGCGACTGAATGATCCAATCGGGTTAGGTTCCCCTGGTAGCAGGGGTCATGGAGGTCAGAGGGCAGTCGCTCCACTATAGTTAACTGATCAGCCAAATCCTGGATTATGATCAAGGAGGACCACGGGCCCTCGTGCGCAAGAGTACACCCGGGGCAATAACGCCCAGATGACTAATATAATTAAATATAACAAATATATAAATTAAAAAATGGTATGGTATAGTAAAAATGGTATCACTACATATTATAAAACAAATTCCCACGCTGCGTCTGTCTGTTTATTCGCGATCTTAATGCTGTTTTCACCAACAGACAGAGGCTTTGGTGTATAATTTTAATTGGTTAAGGTCACTACCGGTGCTTCCAGGCACGTCGCTAGTGCATAATATAAGTAAATGAAAATTGTTTTCAGTTGTCAAATGTACACAAAACAGTTTTTGCATCAGGCCATTAAAAAGTTGTAATAGAAATGGTCTGTGGTTATACAATGTGTTAATACTGTAGGTACAGAAGGCGCTTGACCTACCCTGTTAAGACCTTAGATTTTATACTGGTGGTGGATAGGCTGATGTGCCGTCTTCTGTATAGACAATAAGGTAAACATATGTACAAATAACAAACAATACATAAATACCTTTAACCTGTCATATAGCTTTGGGTGCTGATGCTTGTCGGTAAGATGGATGGTGCAGGTTTTGCCACCACAACCATCTGCTTAATAGTGTAGAAAAGAACACTATGCGCTATTTCCATTAAGGAGCACATCTTTTTTCTGGAAATTATTTCAGAAACATTTTAATAATTGGGACACATATATATCATATATCTTTTGGTTGTCTACAACATATTGCAGAATATTCCTGCAACCCCAACCTGACGACCTGAGTGGTTTAGTGGTCTACATGCCGATATGCCACGCAAGAGGTCCTGGGTTCGATTCCCGGCCAGGCAGAAATTGAAAATGATTCATTTTAATTTCTGTTACAGGTCTGGATGTTCTATGTATAAAAAAAATAAAATAATCATCTTGGCGTTAATGTCCCGGTTGTGCTCTCGCGCACGAGGGCCCGGGGTCCGCCTTGACCATGATCCAGGATTTGGCAGGTCAGGTAATTACAGTGGAGCGACTGCCATCTGACCTCCATGACCCTGCTACCAGGGGAACCTGACCAGATTGGATCATGGTTACACAATGTGCAGGTTTCATCACGATGTTTTCCCTCACCGTAAGAGCATCGGTTAGTATTCAACTAATGTACGTAACTCAGAAAACAGTCATTGGTACATGGCGGGAGCGTTGCGAGCATGGATGTTCTATGTATAATAAGTATATATTTAAAAGTATACAAGTAGTTTATCAGTTATCTAGCACCCATAACACAAGCTTTGCTTACTTTGGGGCTAGATGGCACTGTGTGAATTTGTCCATGATTATTTATTTATTTATATTGGCATCATTACTATAGTGTTATGCAATTGTTCAGCTCTAGTATCTAATATCAATGAGTTTATTGCCGCAACATTGGCAGATCCTTGGTCACTAATTGTGACTCTAATTGAAAATCAATTACTGAAAACAGCTGACATTAATATTCTTGAAATTAGAGGTTTTAACACCATCTTCAACAAAATAAAAAGCTATTAGTATTTTACAATTACTAAAGAGGCTATGAAAACTTACTTTGTCAGCAACATTTGAAGAAAGTTTTCTGGATTCAAGATCCTCAAAGGCTTCTATTAATCCGGTTTGAAAATTTAAAGATAAATTTTTACTAATAACCATTTCATCAAACAACAAAACACACAGCTTGGCTGATTCAGATTTAGTAGGTGAAATGTCTGTCAAATGCTGGAAAATAAAATCATTGCTAGTCTAACATATATTAAGAATATTTAACAAAAGTTCCTTCATCAGGTTTCCTTTTCATTTTACATCTACTCCTATGAATTAGAGTAGCACACTCCCAAAGAGGTATGGAGCTAACAATGAAAGGCCACTCTTGTTGCTCAGAGCTCAATAGATCTGTAGATGTACAAGGCCTTGGTGATCAGTAGACTGACTGTTCTCTCAAACAGGCTCCCACATCAAAAGATGTGGACGGTGTTGAGAGGTGGTCAGCAGAAAACTCATCAAATTTCTCATAACGGGGGCACATCGGGTTGTGGAAGAGCTTGGCACATCAACAGATGGATGTAGCTCTTGCGGGGGGTGCTTGTGCAGGGCAAAATTGGATTTGGAAAAATCTACAACCTAAAACACCTATTTAGCATTAGAATTAAGTGCGGTCGGTTGGAGTTTAGCAAAGGGGACGCTGATGAAAAAAGACTTGTAAAATTGTGAGGTCAATTCTGGAGAAAGCCTCTTGGAACTTGGAGGTTTAAGATAACGCAAATCCTTTTAGGTTTATATTTGCAGTAAAGGGTTAATAATGTTTACCTAACTTATGAAGCAATCAATATTGAAATCTAAACAATTAAGCAACTTTGGGGTGGGGTATTGATAGAAGAGGCCTATGCCCAGCAGTGGGCGTCCTTCGGCTGATATGATGATGATGATGATGATAGTATCGTTTTATAGCAATATCGTCAGGAGCGAAATGACGTACATACACAAACACGTTTACGTGTTTTAATTTATTATTATACTGGCTACGATGATAGTCGAGCAAGAATGGACAATGGTTTATCCATACCTGAAAACGAGAACTATTTGTGTACGGGATTGCAAACAATCTAGAATTAGATTTAAGTTTTACCAACTGTTGTTAAACGGATGATAGATTGGAAAAATAAAAGGGAAATACTCGCAAAATCAAAATACATACAGAATTACAGAAGGTCCGTAAATACACTAATACGAACACGAACACAAAGTACAGATTTAAAACGCTAAACGCACTGAAATGAAAATTAAATTCATTACTTCCCACATAAACCTAATTTCACTGAACTCTTCAATAACAATTAGTAATTAAAAAATTGAAAATGCTTAGGAGTGAAAACAGCGTCGGTCGCGTCACAGGGCACACAAAATACACAAAATACAAAAATATTGGTTTGTTACTTTGGCGCCATCGCGGAAAAAAATTTATTCTCTGCGTTGTTTAGTCGGTCGTCAGTTGTTTTCTCTATAGCAACTACTACAGTTGATTCTAATCCTTAAATTATAAACAATAGAGTCGCTTTTCATTTATCGTCGTGCACGGGATGGGGGAAAGGGACACATTTTTTTAGTATGAGTAAATAGAGATGGAGACATCCTAGTTCTTTTTTCCAAAGCTCTATTGTACACATTAATGGTACGTTTACACGCTTGCCAACCTTGGCAAGGATCGACAATCGCAAGCATGTAAAAAGGGCGTTTGGCTTGGCTTGCGTGGGCTTGTACCTGCTTGCTTCCGATCCAGTCGAGTATCGGTTTTTTTACGCAGATCAAAGGGCGTTTGCGGCAAGCGCTTGCGATGCATTTACATGTTGGTCCGCGTTTAGTAGCCATTGTGATCTCGCGGCGAGTACACGCTTGCTTGATTTTACAAAATATAAATAAAAAATGAGTTGCTGGTCGAATGAGGAGAGTCTTTCGTTTCTGGAACATTACCAAATGGAACCATGCATCTGGAATCCGAAAGATGCAGATCATAAAGATAAGAAGAAACAAGCAGATGCATGGATTCGTCTTGCTGAACTTACTGGAAGGCCAGTAAAGGAAATAAAAAATAAAATTTGCTTACATTTCAAATAAAAGTTCGGTGTCCGCCATGCTTGGATGTATATTGCAGACTGACGCATTCACAAGCGTATAAACGCCTTTCCAACGCCAAACGAGATTTGGGGAGGCTTGGGACTGTTTGCAGTTTGCCAAGGCTTGGCAAGCGTGTAAACGTACCATAAGGAAATGAGAGTTGGAAAGCCCAAAAAATTTAACAATAAATAAATATAGTTTAAAAAAACTAAAAAAACACGCTATTAAAGAATATCAAGCATTGTGCCATAATTTTCGTAGATCGAGCACCCCACGCTTTTCCCTCAATTATACTATGGTTATGGTTCTGTGGCATTTCTAACTTCTTTTTCTATTCCGTGGAGTGCGGTTATTGAATACGGCCGGTGTTCGTGGACGAACGACTAGCGCGCTCCACATGTCACGCTACATTATCGCCTATTAGGGATGTGGTGGTGTCAAAACGCGCGACATTTTATCGATTCATCGGTATAATATCGCTAATCTGCTGTAAACAGGGTCACAGAGGTGATAGCACCTGCTCTACTGTAATTACTTGATCTACTAATATCCTGGATCATGGTCAAGAGTACCCCGAACCTGTTACGGGAAAAAGCGCTAGAAATATAAATATGACGGCGCATCGAGTTATTGGTCGTGATAAGATGTCTATAGGTTAGATACTCTTTAGCTGGTCCTTGTTTGTTTGTTTTGTCGGTGGTTAGTTAACAATGGCAGCGCGCGCACGCATTATTGTGCGCTGTAATGTTCTTGTTTTGATTAACACCAGAAATCAAGCACCCACGAGGAATTGCTATATAAGTCACGAATACCAATACCATAGCCTTTAAACTAACGTCGTTGTAAGTTTGTGTCGTGGTGTGTTTGGCCGCGGGCCCTCATGCGCCGCGCTGGAAAAGTCGGCCCTGATGTTTAAATGGTGATGATAGATCCAATTATAATGATGTCGGCTATCTAGACACTAGGGCGCCGATATCAGAAGTGGGATCCAACACGACGCCCACTTTAGGAGATGAAATCTGAATATGATAATCACACCAAGGTGAGGTCGTTCCTATGGAAGGTGAGTCTTACCAACAGACAACTGGTTACCACTGGACGTCTGATTCCTCTCTTATTTGATGTATACATGTCCCGCTACAATAAAACAGAGAGCAAATCATGTTGTTGTCAAATGGCTCATGCCTACAAGGAAGAGAAAGGAATGTGAGGTTCCCCTCATTGTGATCACATCGTGTAAGAGATCAACAAAACAAAGTACGAGGTTTAAGTTCGTATAAGGTTTGTAATTGTGGTAACTATGGTATTCAGGTCCGGTGTCAAATGCTATTTTATTATATTGTCCCGTATCAACAGTTTAATTGGTCCAATTTTTATAAATCCTGCTGTAAAGGTACAGAGCCTACCATCATAAATTGTGCTCCTTTTGAATGTGCTCCCAAACCATTCAATATACCCAGTCATGGTACCTATATTGATTTGATTATTTCAGTAAATATCGAAGAGAATTTTATACATTGAATTTAATTTCATAATAGCAGAATGATGTAATAAGTTGAAGATTAAGATGTAATAACCTACCTATTGATTGTTGGGATAGGCCCTGTCAGAGCCGAATAGTATAATTATGTTTCTAAGAGGCTATGCCAATGGATTTGGGTTGGATTCCCATCGTTGTCATGTTGGAACGGTTTGAGGAGCCCGATTTGAAATTTTATTGTACGGGTTGTTATTTGTGTTTTTATTCAATTCTTTATTTGGAATATGTGTGGTGTATGTATGCAGATACTATAATGTAATACTGATTTACATAGTTAGTCATGTTTCAAGTTTTCTTGTCATTAAGTAACCTATAGAATAAATAAGCAATTCTAATTCTTAGATTGCCATGGAGCTTATATCTATTTCTAACGAAACTCTCTGGGAGTGTCAATACCATGGCACCCATAGCTATTTGTGCAGAGCTTCATACAAACAATTGATATTGTAGCAGCAAGTAAATTATTTACAAAAAATTATGATGAAGAAGTTACAAATTGAATTTAATTGCAGGTGCATACCTACCTATATTGAATTTAAGTACTGATTTGAACCATTTGGGATGTACTTGCCTACTTACACTCTTTACTATTATGTTGCTGGTATCATAAATCCATAATAATGTTGTGACCGCTGTGTCAGTTAAATTGTGACCCTGCTGCTGCGCGTATTCTCCCTGCCCAAGTGGTCCATAGTAGTCATTGTTGGAAACAGAAAGTTGTTTTGTATCACCACACCATGTTGAGCCTTATTGGAGGCATACAAACATTGAATTGGATGTAGGAGCATAATGGTACAGTGTGAAATAATTATTTAATGCTTTTGTGCATCTCTATCAACATTTTGTCAAGAGCCTTAAGATATTTAGGTTTTTGAGATGGAGCAGGTGGACGATGATGATTTGGGTGTTTAGTGATTTTACACTAAAGGTGAAGGCTCACTATTTCAAGTTTTAAATAGATCTATTTGTGTAGTGTATTCTTAATGGAAATTCATGCTAATAATAAAATATTTATTGAGCAAGTACTTAGTCATACACAATTGATCAAGCTGTAGGTAAAGTAGGTGGCAGCCTGTGCTATACCACCAGCTAGCGGAAATAATGTTCATTTTGCCAAACAGTACTTTTGAAGAGAACATTGGACTTACAAGCTAATAGCATACTATAGCATTATTTTATACTAATGTATGTGTATTGTGTATTGCATTGTGTTATGTATTTGGTAAAACGTAGGATAGCAGGTAACTAATTTGGAGGACGAATTGGGCACTCAACAGTTTCATAGGAGAGGTTCTGGAGCCAGTTTGTTACACTTGCTTTGGCCAGTTTGTGACACATGATAATATATTATTGATGATGATGATTTATTAGAAACCGGTCGCAATGTGTAGGGTATATTTTGATGATAGTGGAACTTGTGAAAAATAATTATATTTTAATTGATCATGCTAAGGCTGTAGTAGATACTTACTTTGTGTGCCTTAATTTCATAATAGGTAATTAATATTACCCAATCTTATAAATGAAATGCTATAAAAGAAAGTCTTAATTTTACATGCTTAGGGGAACTAGATTCATGGACGTGGTAACTCGACAGGACGAAATTGATGATACAAAGTGAGAACAAGGTGACTGTCGAGGAAGGTTATATCAATAAATATGTGTGTTATGGTTTATTTTCTTAAAGTTAACTGATGGCTCACGTACCAGACGGGTAAGTTTTATTAAGTAAGTGCCTAGTGGTCGTATGGGGGCTTCGGTGGTGTTTCGGCGAGTTGTTTTAAGCCTCATGAGAAAATCTTAATTGATAGTATGACATAGTTTGGTTAAAGATACTGATTTTATATCAAATTATCTTTGGTCAAAGCGTGTGGTAAATCACATGCCCATGATAATTGTAAATGAGTAGAATGAGAGGAGCACGTACTTGTTGAAAGTCAGTTTAGACTTAGTTACAGTTGCGGCATAGGCTTTCCTCTTGGTCGGTCATTTGATGCAGAGTGTCGTAACTCCTACCTTTATCAAGTAACTGCTTCCATTGGCTGCGTTCCGTCGCTTGGTACAGTGTAGCGCTGACTTGAGTTTCCAACTCTTCGGATACCTGCACTACACAGTTGTCGACTCTTTTAGTGTGTCTCATTGGATAGTTAATGTTATGCTATTATAATGATACAAAGAAATCAATGAGGAGTTTTCCAGTAGGTATTGATAGTTGGTCTCAAAAAGCATCAATAGATGGCGCTCCTACTATTTTGGTAATCTTTTAATAATCTGTATGATGGTGGCAGTGATTTCATGCAGCCAACTAATACTAAACTTAAAAATAAAATGTTTATTAATATAAACATAATTGTTAGAGGTTGAACGAAGTGTAAAAAGAAATATTTATAGAAGTTGGCACTATGTTAAATTATTATTACAACCTCTAAAATGGGTGAAAACTATTGACAAATACAATATTATCCAATACAACGTACCCAGTGTTTATATCCTGTTTGCTAAGAACCTATTTCAAGCGATTATCAATTACCAAAATTGTCGGAGCGCCATCTAGTGAGTGGTTAGGAATGCTTTAGATACCTATTGGAAAACTGCTCATTGTCGCGTGATAAAAGTAGTAGTAGGGGAGCCCACGATGCTAAATGGGGATTTACTCGAGCGTCATAGAGACCTATTGAGTTGCGAAGCTTATATAATAAAAAGAAAAAAATGTTATATAATGTATACCTTTTCATCGGTGGGGGGAGCGGCTATAGATTTTCAAAAATGTAAAAAAAAACTATTGCATGGACATACTCGAGCGCGTCAGATATTGATAGCATCCATGTCCTCCGTATTTTTAATAATGTACGTATGTTAATCTGATCGTTTGCATGATGGGGGTGGTCATACGTAGGGGTTGAAAATGAAAAAAAATAAATTATCGAGCGCGTCAGATTTACTAAGGGGATGTTAAGTGAACCTAAAAAAATGCTCTCATCTAATCTGACGATTTGGATGTGACGCAAACTCGCAGCCATTATTAGAATGTGCCAAAAAAATTCGCCATTTTGAAATACTCAAGCGTGTCAGATTAAGATATATATGGATCATCTTTATGTTCTAAACGTGCTGTCTCATAATCTGACGATTATCTGGAGGGATTTGCCTAATCTGATAATTAAAAAAAAAAATTATTTTTTTTACAGTGTCGCGGACAAAGAATAAAATCTTTGGCCACGGAGTCTTATCTTTGTTTTCTTTTTTATATGGCCGTACATACTAGCCAAGAAACCGTTGTCCGCTCGATGGTGCCGTGGTGCCTAGCATTCATTTTATATTATAATTATAATTATGACGTTCATAAGTGTTTGTGAAAACCTAAACTGAATAAACGTATTTGGGTTTGTGTTTGAGTTTGAACAAAATAAGCCAAAACGTTAGAAATACGTTGTAAATAATATCAAGCCACGAACAAGCTGTGATGATGTCATGGCAACAGAAAACAGAGTGGGGACGGAGTTAGAGAGTAATAGATAGAGAAAAAGTGAAAGAGAATAGAAACGCGGGGTGGGGAATATAGGCATCACGTAGCTGCACGTATTAAACTTTATCGACGAATTTTTGTAACTTCGGCTTGTGGAAATCGTCAGATTATATATTTTACGTGATCCTTGAATTATTTCCTTCAAAATAAAAAAAAATTCACCCACGCTCGAGAATGTCGAGATTACTTTTTTTTTGCAACTTTGCAGCCCTCCCCTTTCTTTACGTCACTTGCAAATTGTCAGATTAGTGGAATATTCACTTTTTAGCATGTAATTAACTCACCCTACCTTAATCTGACGCGCTCGAGAATTTGTGATGATCAATTTTTTTTTACTAATCTGATCCTTTATCCTTGACGGGCGGCCATATATATGAGGCTCATATTTGGTGGAGGTACTTAACCGGGTACAAGGTATATTAATCTGCCGCGCTTCAGTAAATCCCGAAATCCCCGCTTGGGCTCCCCTACTATAGGCTGGGAAGTCTTGATCTGTATTTTGTTCGTAACTCATAGACCCAGAAGATATAGATACCAACCAATCAAGTCAACACTGAGCAAGCGCGGTTGAGCCTCAGCAATGCAACATATGTAGTTACAGACATTCACTACTCGGTTTAGCAAGAAATGTCAATAACAATAATTATTACTTATCTTACTCTAGGAGCTTGACATGTCTTTTTGAGTACTTCTCAGATTTTGGTTTAGGTCACAACAAACATGTTCGAATTTACGTGCAAAGCTTTCCATCAATTGACATCGTATCCTTTTGGATAAGTGCTTTCTAGTTAGAATCCTCTCTCGAGAGAAAGGGAACTAGGCTTTGGAGAGGGAGTCCACACTGACAGTATTTTGTATGGTAGGTTAGGATGTGATAGATCATCCTCGTTTTTCAAGATAGTCAGGAAAAAGTGATCGTAAGTTACTTACTTACGAGTAAGTATTTGTTGTTACTGTTGATTAGATAGGTACGTTATCTACTTACCGCAGCCTTGAGAGTTGTACCTGCATAGGTATTTTGTTGTGCTATAAATATCTTGGATGACATGATTATAGCAGAAACGTGATCTCATTATCACTCATGTCACTGTATTTGATACTTGACGGCAATTTTGTCATTGAAAGAGTTCACCAATTACTTAAATTAATTTAGTCTACTGATGTTATGGTTTTTGACGGATCATCAGAAGTCCGCACTCGAGGCCAGGGAGCCATGAAGCGCAGTATCTTGAGAGTCAAATTGTCGGACCGTATAAGAAACAGTGTATTGCGCTCCAAATATCAATTCGCCGATAGGGGTTATAAAGCTGCCAACCTGAAGTGGGACTGAGCAAAAATATCTATGATGAGTATCGGAGATGGCGAGACGAGTTGGACGCCTTTTCTAAGGATTGGCCGAGGAAAGCATTCGACCGGGAAGCCTTTGCCCTGCAGTGGGACAGAGATGGCTAAAAAATAAAAATAAAATGTTTTTGTAATTTATTCCGAGCGTTCATAACGCTATTGTACAGATAGTTGCACCTAGGATTGGAGGTCCTTAACGATCATAATAGTGATAAAGAGATCCTCTGTGTAGAAATGGATATTGTGTACGAAGTTTCATACGATGTAGTTAAGTTGTACAGAATAATGGTCCTGTAAGACAATACACAGGCGTTGTATTAGTTGGTATGTTGGTACCCTATCCTGGACACCTGACGCTGTCATCCGAACCATACTCTGTGCGGGAGTTGGGAGAGGAGTCAGTAGTCAGAAACAGATGGTAGATATATGTTTGTGTATCCTGGTCTGTGCCGTTGATATCCAGATCCTGCCCTGTTGCGGGGTTTTTTTTGAAGGATTCAACGGATAGAACTAGCTGATGTTTATGTGTACCTTGGTTCTTAGCCGCTGATATCCGGATCCTGCCATGTTGCGGGGTTTGGTTTGAAGGATTCAACGGATAGAACTAGCTGATGTTAATGTGTGCCCTGGTTCTTAGCCGCTGATATCCGGATCCTGCCCTGTTGCGGGGTTTGGTTTGAAGGATTCAACGAATAGAACTAGCTGATGTCTATGTGTACCCAGGTTCTTAGCTGCTGATATCCGGATCCTGCCCTGTTGCGGGGTTTGGTTTGAAGGATTCAATGGCTAGAACTAGTTGTATATGTGAGCCATACCGGGTATGTGCGGGTTGGTTTAAAAGAACCAAAGATCAGGCGCAGACGATGACTTTGGTACGTTTAAGGTTGATCTAGAGTTGCTTGTAACATGGTCACTATGTTCACGACGGCGAAGTAGATAAACATGGATGTACATTGTACCTACAGATAAATTTGGTTGATGGGTGCACATCAACACTATGGGGCTGTTTCATTGGACGCACATGATCGGTCCGTGTGCGTTACTTAGACGTTGTTAATGGGCAACTACAAATAAGGTTTAGTTTGCAGTTCTATATGTCGGGCTCGAGTCAATGGTGGAATGTTGTCCTCTTGAGATCGTTTGAGAAATTGGTGGCAATCATAGTAACAAATCTTGATTGTCAGGATGATCGAGCGGGTCACTAGCGGTGAAGCTGTTAGAACAACTTAACGCCCGAGGACGGTCGTATTATCAGAATGGCCGTGACGGCGCATCGAGTTATTGGTCGTGATAAGATGTCTATCGGTTAGATACTCTTTAGCTGGTCCTTGTTTGTTTGTTTTGTCGGTGGTTAGTTAACAATGGCAGCGCACGCACGCATTATTGTGCGCTGTGATGTTCTTGTTTTGATTAACACCAGAAATCAAGCACCCACAAGGAATTGCTATATAAGTCACGAATACCAATATCATAGCCTTTAAACTAACGACGTTGTAAGTTTGTGTCGTGGTGGACCGCGGGCCTTCATGCGCCGCGCTGGAAAAGTCGGCCCTGATGTTAAAATGGTGATGATAGATCCAATTATAATGATGTCGGCTATCTAGACTCTAGGGCGCCGATAAATACATATCTCAAATACAATTAAAAACTGGGCCAATAACAGTTATCCACAGATTACATGTTAATATGTGATGTAATGTTAAAAAAAAAGCTTATCAATACACAATTTCTTTTTCAAACCTTAAATTATAAAAGTGTTAAACCTGTAATTTATAAGTAAGCTACAAAACATGTATGTAGTATGAGAGAAATTGGTTGAACAAGAAGCAATCAAGGGGGTTCGTTCGAAAGTATCGACTTAACGTCAGTTTTAAATTTGTCTTTGGAGTTAGAGAAAGGATCCACCAAAGAAAAAGATTTATTACGAATATCAAAAATTCTCGTCAGTACCGAACTTCTACCGTAATTGGTTGCGTGGAATGGAACGTGAAACAGGGCGGTATTTCTAGTTCTGCGTGAGGGCACCTGCAGTGAGACATGTGATAGAAGCTCTGGACAATCGAGACGTCCACTTACAATATCGTGAAGAAATCCCATGTCCAGAACAATACGGCGCTCCTCAAGAGTCAAGAAGTGGTGCATATTGCAGCTACCCTCATACGAGATATGTCCAATCTGTCCCAATTTGGAAATTGAAAAAAAATTATATTTCTGTCATCGAGATTTTACACTAAAATTCGTCTAAATGCTAGGAACTACATGTTAATGAATATAAACATGCCAGCGCGTGCGCACCCATACCATCCACATACCATATCATACCCACCTACTAAATGTATCGTGCTAAAATGACTTCATGTTCTCAATTGTGTGATCCATTGTATTTGTAATTTTCACGCCTGTGTCCCATAGGTGAAGCAGAGACTATGAACCCCACCCTACTACTTCGAGCCCCAGCTTTTTTAAGAACATTACTGATCTGATTTTGTAGGATTTCTTCAATAAAATGATTTCTAGAAATAAAAATTGCTTGTTTCATTTGAATTTACAATCAGAATGTTTGGTTAGGAAAAACTAGAATATCGGAAACTAAGTCTCCTTGGAAACCGAGACTCCTTGGTAGCTAAGCTGAATAAAACCTACTTGCAGAAAACTCTTTTTACCTTCCTGTCAAATTTATTGCACGACTGAGGGAAAGAGATAGAATACATCCCTTGAGTACACAAGGTGTGAGTGTGTGCCGCACGCACCCACTCAAACCTTATTGTGCATAGTTTTTGTATGAAGACGGTCGTCTGTTTATTAGTTCATAGTTTGTGGTTAGTAATGCAGTGTTGCCCATTTAGAATTTTATATGCTAAATTTGGCATATTTTCTTTCTATTTAGCATATTGTTTTGTCGTTTAGCATATAGCATATTTTTTTAGCATATTAACTTAAAGTGAAATTTAAAAAAAAAATGAAACGAAGGACGACTTTAGTTTAATATAAACATGAAACGAAAAATCTTTTATGTTTTGGGACTTCTAGGGGCTACCCCATTAAAAAAATCATTTTGGCAGGTGGATACCATAAGTAGACAAACAAAATTACTTCTCTCCCTCTTCTATGTAAGAATGAGGGAAAAAGAATAACTTTAATTAAATCGTTATCTACTAAATTTAAAATAAATGAAGGTGGGTGGAAAAAGTGCGATCTTACAGGGTGACGAGATTAATATTTTTTGTTAAAAAATATTCGTTATTTGTTATACCTCAATATTATTAAATATACAGTTAGTCTGTATATTTTATAATAACTGATTAAAATTTTACATTAATTTGGCATTTTATATTAGCACTTTATTTAAAAAGTTAGCATATTTTTGGCATTTTCTTAACAGCAGTTTATCACATTTCGTGTTAGCCTAGTTGGCAACACTGTTGAGCATTAGTAAAATCTGTGATTCTGTTCTCCCACAAATCACACGTTGACTTGTAGGTAGGTAGAGCCATTACCTACAATCTTTCGGCGAAAAAGCAATTGTCGCCGGAGTTGGTGAGTTTTATTGATTTACTTAACTATTTATTTATGTTTCTAACTCAATAATCAACGTTTACTTCAGCATTCTGTGACAAACCCCCAAACTAAAAATTTATGTTATAGACCACGATGTTTCTGTTTTTATAACCCCAAATGTTTGAACCATAAAATGTTACCGGATTACTTGCTACGTTTGTGTAGGTTTTTACAGCATGTCTTATTTCCCCAGAAATGAGCGACGAACGGGAGGAACCGGAACCTATTGCGCCCAGTTATGTGCAGCGCCAAAGCTACGATAGCGGTTCTCGAGGCCGCGGCCAGGATAACTGGCGTGACCGTGGATCGTCGGGTTCGCTAGACAACCGGCGCGGAGGTGACTTCCGTCGTGGGGATGACCACCGCCGCGGGGACCGTGGAGACAACCAGTACCGACGCGGGGATGGCTACAGCCGCCGTGGTGACAGCAATCACAGTCGGGATAACACGAATGATTTTCGACGAGACAGTGGCAACAAGAAATCAATAGACGTCCCTTCGCATAAAGTGGGCCGCATTATAGGCAAAGGTGGCTCTAAAATACGTGACCTTGAACTTGAGTCTGAAGCGAAAATAAAAATTGGTGAATCTAATGGCAACACCACAGATGTGACACTAACAGGAACTGATGCTGCAATTTCTAAAGTTGAAGAACTTATAAATGATCTGGTAGTAGACAGACCGCCACCACCACAGAGAAACTGGGAGTAATGCATCTGCTCTCAATCAAAACTTCTAAAAAGATAATGATTGTGGTGTTCAAGTTATTGACTGGGACAAGCTCAACGCTCATTATGAAAACCATCAGAAGGAGCAGTATGCAAAATTGCCACCCATTATAAAATCTTTCTATGAAGAAGATCCTATGGTTGCCAATATTAATCCATCTGTGGTTGCCCAGTGGAGACGTGCTAATAATGATATACAAGTTAAAAGGACTTTTAATGAAAAACCAGGGCTACAACCTATACCAAACCCAGTGACAACTTTTGAACAAGCTTTTCAACACTATCCAGAGATCTTGGATGAACGGATGATGGGCAAAGACGTATGGAACCTGGTATTGGCACCAATTGAAATAAATAATACATCTTTAAAAAGGTCATTTTCTGTAGAATAAGAATAACCGAAGCGCTACTTCTGATTCACTGTCCAATTAGAGTAATCCTGTCTTAAAAGTAATTTATTTTTAATTATTCTGTGACCTAATTCTTCATTTTGGCATAGTATTTTTATTTACTATTTCAATTATATACGATCATTATTAATTATTATCATTGGCTGTTTACTCTCAAAGTAAATAAAACAAGTACAAAGTAGGTTTTCTCATTTAATGTGGAACAAAATACATATAAACAATACATGAAACTATACTTCATCTATAATAATGTCAATGAAGCCCATATGTTTCGCATATCCTAAATACCACACTATTTAGGATATGTGAAACATATGGAATGGATATGCCAATGGAAACTATATGCGCACAGGAACCTACCGTGCGGCGTCCAGTCAAACATGTGCAATAATGTTGTAATATGTTTCCGTTGCTATCTAATAATATGTAACAAAAATATTGTTTTGCTCTCACATGTCGAGACTGTATGAGTACACGTTACAGCCACGAATGTTTGTGAAATCCATATTCTGTAATGTCCTCTAAAGCAGCTTATCTATATGTTTCTATAAGATATAAGCCGTTGTTTAGGTGCTCGCTGCAATAGGATTTTGCCAGTTTTAACTGATATGTGACAGTTGACATATCAGTTTAACCGAATGACAGCAAAATCACGTCCTCTTCCGTCAGTCATGGAAAATCTTGTAAATCGTTTGCTTCTAATCTCTGGAAATCGACTCTTCTGTTATTTAACCTTTTTGCTTCCACATACTAGTAATTACACAACACGTTCGGGGTTTTAATTTTTTTATTTATTTTTGTGTATTGGCTATTTACAATGGGCCTGTGGAAGTGATTAGTTAATGCTGCCGCTATTTTAAAATCTCCAAACATATTATTCATTGTATTATTGAAATGTTTTTGTCGCAGTAGCTTAAAATCTCTTTTGAAGCGCCCGTTGACCACTTCCACTACCCATCGGCATATTGTAACCAGTCGGGAATCATTCGCTTGAGAAGTAGTGAGCTGTGACTCTTCTCGGTTCTTCGTCGGAGGAACGTGGTATTAGTAGCCACATGCTTCTATATGGCCCAAACTGTCTCTGAAACCGCGGTCCAAAATAAAGCTACCTGCGCAAGCGCTCCTCAGTATACCCACCCCCCGCACCGCCCCGAGACGGGGAAGAGAACGAACAGGTCGCAGTGTTAGCAATCCTTTTGTTTATCGGGGTAACTAGAAATAGGTATGTAATAATAATAAAAAATCTTGCTTTAATAATAAGTTTTATTATACGAATTGTGGTTGAGGTACTTTTTTCATAAATCACAACTAACTGTTAACACCATTGGGTCGATTTAAAAAAACACTGTTTATTTTAATTTGATTTTAATAAACAGTGTTTATTAAAATTTCCGCCCCGCTCGAGATGATTCACGGCGGTAGGATAACACCCTACGCCACGCGCTGTCGTCTGGGATGGACTATCCATGGCTGCTGCGGACGCCCTTGCTCGCTTGTACATGTAAGTAATGCACACATATTCCATCTCGCTCACTCTAATGATGACGCGAGTACACAAGAATTATCTCAACTAATGAATTGATAAGAAATTCATTCCAGTTCGATTCTATAGGTATTTCTACCTGCCGTCGTGAGAATACGGCACATTTACGCGCTATTCAAATATTGGACGATACGTCACGATATTTGGGAGATTGCTGGGAGGTGGGACTACCATTTAAAAATGATAATTTCACCATGCCAGACAGCTATATAAATGCATTAGCGTGGCACCAAATGTTATTACGAAAATTTAATCGTGATCCTATCTACGCCGACAGATACCGGACGGAAATTAACAAGTTATTTGATCAGAAATATGCTCGAGTACTAAATGCAAAGGAACTCGCAGCTGATCACGTGTGGTACCTACCTCATTTTGGGGTTCAAAACCCTAATAAGCCCGGCAAATTACGTTTAGTGTATGACGCGGCTGCGAAAGTTAACTGTTTGTGCCTTAATGATTTCCTATTAACCGGACCGGATTTGTATAATTCTTTGTTAGGTATTATGCTTAAATTTCGCGAACATCAGGTGGCATTTTCGGGTGACATTCGTGATATGTTTTTGCGTATTAAAATGCGGCCCGAAGACCAGCATGTACTTCGTTTTCTCTGGCAGGAGTCAAACACCGCCCCACTTACAATCTGTTCAATGACCAGTCTATTATTCGGAGCGACATGTTCTCCCTTTATTGCCCAGTACATAAAGAACAAAAACGCTTTAAAATACGAAGACGTGTACCCCGAGGCCACTAGTATGTTTTGCTGCGGGTAAAAGCCGTGTAACTCCGTTACGTCCGATCTCAATACCTAGATTGGAGTTACAAGGTGCGTTAATGGCATCGCGTCTCGCTGCCTCTGTACAAAATGCACAGAAAGATATTAAACTGATTTAACGTTGGTTCTGGACGGATTCTAGTACGGTCCTCCAATGGATTCGCAGCAATCCTCGCTCATATAAACAGTTCGTAGCTCACCGCCTCGGTGAGATTGATGAGTTAACTACTGTGCCCGAGTGGCGATATGTCCCATCCATAGAACAAATAAGTAGTTAGAAAAGCTAAGTAGGCGGTGCAGGCGCGCCACAACTATGCGCAAATGAGCTGGTTTCATCCAAAAGGCGCGAACGCGCCGTCAATCTCGTGCACAATTCCGCGGAGTGCGCATTAAAAAAAAACTGTGCCTAAATTGTAAAAAATATGCCATTTTGCGCAATAATTAACTGCAAAACCAGAAGCAATCAGGCTTCTAGAACAAAAGGAGGAATCTCTTTTCACCGGAAAGTCTAAAAACCTTGTATTTATCAATATTTTAGGAAAAATATTCACCCGCGCTCAAGGACACCTTGCGCCTAATCTAGTGCTGTGCACAGTAACCGACCATATCGATAATTTTTTTTGTTTATCGATATAATATATTTGTTGTATAGTAGAATTGACATCAAAAGAGGAGGAGATTTTTATTTCGATTGAATGTACTTTTATTTTAGGTACTTGTGTTCCTTGAAATTTCCGTCAATTGCGGACCGATTTTGTTGTTAGTTTTTAGTAGGGGTAAGGAAGGGGTACAGCAGGGTATTGTAAGGGCACGGGTGGGGTAGAGGTGGGATACCTATAAACCAAGGAAATCGCGATAGTTAATTGTTTTACAATTAATGTGCGTCGATTACGACGGCGCACAGTGCCCTACTCCCATACAAGAGATTGCTCGTAATTAAAAAAACCGAAGGTAAGTAAAGTCGATCCTTTTACTTTTATTTTAAAGACAACTTACTAAAGAGCAATAAAATATAATTTTTTTCCTTAAAACTCATTAGAACGGTAAAATATTTTAAGTTGAAGTATCTCTATTCATTGTCGTATTAATACTTGAAAAATCGGGGTTTTTCTTCTTTGCGATTTAATAAAATTGATGTACTAAAGTATATGATAGTGAAAGTTATGCAACTTGCTAAAGAAGGTTTGGACTTTTAAAATATATTATTTTAATTGTGATAATACCGACTGTTTTAAATTAAGATGATCGTAAAGTTGTCATTGTTTTCGTTGACTTTTAATTTTCTATATCAACTTTCAAAAACCAGGCAGAAAAGTGGTAGTTGGATTTTTTATTAATGTGTTACACTTCTATAATGCTAAACATATTATATTTAGGGCAATTTGTGCCCCGGAACATAACTTTTTTCAGGTGCAACTTGTACCGTGTTTTGTATGGTTTCCACCAAAAAATGGACAGTCTGGTAAAAATATGGACCCTTTCTACAAGTAGGTACAATTTGGAATGGCAGAAAATTCGAATAAATGATAATGAAAATAATGTTTAATTTATTTTTTATTTTGTCAAGTGGAAGCCACTGAACAACTATCCTGTGTGTCCTGTTCCACATACCTTTAAAACCATAAGTAAATCTGTGTTTACAACGGTATTTGATATTTTCTGACTGACTTAAATTACGAGCAATTGCTTGTATGGGAGTGGAGCACTGTGCGGCGTGTAGAACCAAAGTAAAAAACGCGAAGCAAACCATTTGAGCGTCTTGAGCGAGGGATGCACCTGTTCGTAGTAATATTGATGACTTCTTTAATATATTTTATAGTTTTCCTAAAGAGCCAGCCATAAGAGAAAAATGGATTGAAGCAACTAGTAGAGAAGATTGGATTCCTACTAAGTACAGCACCATTTGCTCGAGACATTTTAGAGAAAAGGATTATGCTGTGATAAAATCTGGAAATAAATACTTACTAGATGGTGAAATACCGCGTGAAAAAATTTAGTGTATATAATCTTATGTATGTTTTAACCGTGTGTTGTGTAATACTAATACAATTATATTATAATACTAGTGGACCCGGCGCGACTTCGTACGCGTACACCTATTTTACCCTTACCAACCCTTTTTTTCTTACTTAAAAACCTTCCTCATGAATCACTCTATCTATTAAAAAAAACCGCATCAAAATCCGTTGCGTAGTTTCAAAGATTTAAGCATACAAAGGGACATAGGGACAGAGAAAGCGACTTTGTTTTATACTATGTAGTGATTATGCATGCATATAAGTGTATAATTTTATTCAAAGCCAATGCCTTTTTAAAAAATAGGGTAAAAATAAGTTTATACTGAACGAAGCTACTTCGTTTGAGTGGTTCCTATTCAACGAACTCCTAGCCCCCCTCTACCTTAGCTCTGCACTATCAGTAATCCTACCCTACCTCTGCCATCATGCCTCAGCCATGACCCTGCCATACTATAACTGTACCCTTACCTTAACACTAAAATAAAATAAATAATCGTAGACAAATGCACACAGCGCCATCTAGCCTCAAACCGAGCAAAGCTTGTACTATGGGTGCTTCTTCTTGGTCGAGTCAATTTTTGAATACCCTAGATGTGACCTGCCGTGTAGTCGGCCACGGCAAAGGCCAGTCGCCAGGAACAGTTCCTCCCTAGTGCAGGTAGCAGGACAAAGTGGACAAGAGAGTAAATGCTCCATGGTTTGGGATGGGTGCTAGATAGCTGATATAGTACTTATACACTTTTTTGAAATACATAATAATTGTACATAGAACACCCAGACCCGTAACAGAAATTAAAATTCATAATTTCAATTTCTGCCCGGCAGGAAATTGAACCCGGGACCTCTTGTATGACAGACTAGCATGTTAACCACTGAACCACTCAGGACGCACACATTATCGTACTCCTGAAATAACTCTGCCGTACTAATGCCATACCCCTATGGTAAATCTACAGTACCCCTACTCTATCTCCGCTTTATGCGTCCTTCAGCCCACCCCCCCTCCCCCTCCCCCTCAATATAATAACATTTCCAATTCATTATTATTAAATAATAAATACCATAATAATATCAAAATATTAATATCGACAAGAATTCGATTTTGTCAATCCCTAGCGTAAATGTAAATTCAGAGAGGATTTACAGCAAACACGCAACGCAATGTGTGTATGTGGTAGTGACCGATTGACTAATCACCGCGGTCCGTTTGACTTTGCGTGTGCGTGCGTAAGCCTGTGCATATTAAGTTGCATGCGTAGTGGTAAAAATAGTGGGGTTGGGAACGGCGGCATCGGTTTCGGTACTAATGGCGAAGATGACACTTCTATCGTGTTCTGTGGTCCCATCTAAGTTAAACATAGCCGATGTGGCTACTAAGACTGACTCACCGCCATTGCAATATGATGATGTGTGGTTTCATGGACCTGCGTACTTACTTGAGCCTGAAAATCGTTGGACGCAAAATTTGAAATCTATGCAATCAAGTACAGAAGCCGTTTGTGAGATGCGTAGTGTCAATTTAACTGTGGCAGCTACAGTCAATTGGTCTTTACCTAAAGAAGAAGACTTTTCTTCTTGGCTGCGTCTTCTCCGTACTACTGCACGAGTTATATTCTTTACTAGAAAGTGTCAGCGTAAGGCAACTCATTTTGACATAAATCTAATGAAGAAAGCTGAATTATTATTACTGAAAAAGTCTCAATTTGATACGGTTTCAGATGAGATTACGCGTTTAAAACATAAACGTGCAATGAGGAGTTTTCCAATAGGTATCTAAAGCATTCCTAACCACTCACTAAATGGCGCCCCGACAATTTTGGTAATTGATAATCGCTTGAATTGGGTTCTTAGCAAACAGGATATAAACACTGGGTACGTTATATTGGATAATATTGTATTTGTCAATAGTTTTCAACCATTTTAGAGGTTGTAATAATAATGGAACATAGTGCTAACTTCTATAAATATTTCTTTTTACACTTCGTTCAACCTTTAACAGTTATGTTTATATGAATAAACATTTTATTTTTAAGTTTAGTATTAGTTGGCTGCATGAAATCACTGCCACCATCATACAGATTATAAAAAGATTACCAAAATTGTAGGAACGCCATCTATTGATGCTTTTTGAAACTAACTATCTATACCTACTGGAAAACTCCTCATTGCGAAAAATAGTCGCCTTCTAACATTGACTCCTTACCTTGAGGATGACGGTCTCTTGCGTGTAGGAGGTAGGATAGATAAAGCGGGATTCGATCCATCGCGCAGTCGTCCCGTAATATTAGATGGTCGGCACAAAATTACCCAGCTTATCACCGTCGTGCCCTGCACGGCGCCAATGAGTTGGTGGTAAATGAACTCAGGCAGCACTACTGGATATTGAGGGCTAGGCCCACAGTGCGTGGAGTCTCAGCTCGTTGCTTATTCTGCCGCTACAGGCGTGCAGCACCTAAGCCGCAGCGTATGGGAGACTTACCTGCGTCTAGATTGCAGCACAATCGACGAACATTCTTCGCTACAGGTCTAGACTTCTTTGGACCAATGGAGATCACGGTGGGTCGGCGTAGGCGAAAGAGATATGGGTTGATATTTACCTGTCTTACAGTGCGTGCGATCCACATAGAAGTGACAGAAGATCTGACGACCGATGCTACTATCATGGCTCTTCGTAGATTTATAGCTCGTCGTGGCACACCTTGCCTAATCTTTTCTGATTATGTCACCAATTTACGTAGAGCAGACGCCGAACTGAAGCGTAGCCTAGCTGAGTTGAACCAGGATCGCCTGCGCGAGGATGGCGCAATACGCGGTCTGGAGTGGAAATTTATGCCACCGGGAGCTCCGGAAATGGGGGGAGCTTGGGAGCGTATGATCCGGACTGTTAAAACCGCATTAAAGGTAACTTTAAAAGAGCGAGCGCCTCAATCGCAAACTCTAGTGACTCTACTCGCTGAGGTAGAAGGTTTAGTGAACTCCCGTCCAATCACCCACGTCTCTAATGACCCTAGTTACCCAGAGGCACTAACCCCTAATCATTTTTTAATTGGGACTTCTTCTACCGGACCTGTCTTCGGTAAGTTCGAAAACTTTGATCTTAACTTAAGGAAACAGTGGCGCATAGCCCAGCGACTGACAGATTTATTCTGGAGTCGTTGGGTCAAGGAGTATCTTCCTACCCTGCTCCCCAGACAAAAATGGTTTGCCGAGGAGACAGCCATGTGTGTAGATGATTACGTCATACTAGTAGAACCCAATATAGAACGTGGTGCGTGGCGCCATGGCGTGGTGAGCGCGGTGCACCCCGGTGCCGACGGACGCGTGCGCGTGGTGGGCGTTAGGACCCGCACCGGAACTTTGCGCCGGCTTGTGACCCGCGTCGCCCTGCTCGCTCCAGCAGATAGTAGTGCTGATCTAAGCTCTATGGGGGGAGAATTGTAGACGATAGAATGCAGACACCCTTACTTTTTTTTACATTTGTATTATATAGGCTAAACTCTATGTAGCTAGCTTGTACCTATGTTTTATGTATTATTTAATTTAGCATACTTACCACTAATAATTACCAGTTACAAACATACATTTTGTTCCCTTATATTGTGTTTCACCGTTCTAAACTCTATGGTAGCGCCCTCTATTAAAAATCAATGTGAAACTTATTTTTATAATGTGAAATGTGGGTGCGCTTAAAATTAATGTCATGATTGGAGACATGATTTCATATTATTAATGCTACTGTATTTTAATTACATCTGAACTAGTTACTGAGGCTGCTAACTTGACGTCTATTAAGCAGACACAATAAGAAATACTGCAACCCGCGGGAGCGCAACCGGAACGTACGCCGCTATGATGACGATCATCATCATCATCTTGGCGTTAAATCCCTGTTGCGCTCCCACGCATCATGCTGGGGCCCGGGGTCTGCCGAGATAATGACGACAATGAGATGTAACTGGATCGAGAAGTAAATTTTCGTGCGAATGTTGTTTTGGTTAAGTATGTTACAACGACATCATAAGTTCTTCTTCTGAGTGTCAGTGCCGAATCATAATTCAATTGGTCATGATTTTTTAATGATGCTGTTAGAATATACAGGGTATTACATAGTATATATATGATACCGTGAACTGGATGAAGTAACGTAAACGTATTAAAACGATAGGTACAATTATTTCTGTCGTGCGTGGAATATGTATCATTCTGTGTAATTTGCGCACAGTAAGTACATCAGCCGATTGATATAGTTCGACTGTGGAAAATGTATAGGGCTTAAAATGCCTTTATCTTTATAAGAATTCATTGCATTGCCCTCTTTTCACAGTAAAAAATATTTTAAATCCTAATATCGATTAGATCAGTTAATACATTTATCTTTTTAATAGCTGAGTGAAAGTGATGTGTGGCAAAGTTTTAAAGACCAATATCAGTTTTCTTGTTCTATCGGTGACATAGCCTAAGTCTGGATGGCAGGAAAGATCCTCATCAATCACTACCCCCAGATATTTTATGGAGGCCACTCGTTTTATGGAATTACAATTGCAGGGTTTGGTGTTTGTGAGTTATATTTATGGATGTCGATTCATGGGCGTTCTCACTCATTTTTGGGTTTTCGGGCTAGGTTCTTGGGGAAATGATAATATGAGTCCGGATTCAACGTCGTGTATTATTGACCGCTCACAGTAGGGATGGGGTAAAGTAAAATCGTTAATGAATCTATTTGATTATCGATTATCGTTCTCATAGAAGTTGGAATTGATAGTTGCATGGTTATGCTGTACGTATTAAACAAAACAAACTTTTTTTCTCTATATTTTATAATTAAAACGTCTACCCTCACTTTTTGAGAGCACTTGTGTTTTTCGTACTTCCCATCTTAAATTTCGCAATTTCGTATAAAATTGCTTAAATAAGTGTGGATTGGTTGTGGATAAACATGTTGTGGTGTAAAATCGTGGTGAAAGTGTTATCTCGACATAGTTAGGTCATATTATTAAACAGTGACTTTTTAGTACCTACAAGTTAACCTTACAGTGACTCTTGTGCTGCTAAGTCATTGAATTCTATAAATCCGTGCCAGTTTAGCTGTCGCAATGACATTCGTGACTTAGGTGGTGCAGTTAGGGTTACATAAAATTCTCCCTGTAAACAAAAAAAAATGTCAACACGACCGGACAAAATATTAACTCAACAAATTTTTCATCCTGCTCTTTTTAACAGAGTCAGATCTTCCTCTTTATCTGATGTTGGAAGTAATATTCAACATATTATTCCGGACAAAAATACTGAAAATATAGTATGTGATAACATGGACGTAAGTCCTTGTCATGATGTCTCCATCCAACCTGAAGGTCCATATTCCGCTCAACCGGAAACTCCGCATTCCGCCCAACCTGAAGCCCCGTCGTGGCAACGTGTACCAGGCAGCAACAATAAACGAAAAAGAACCTCAGATGCCTCTTCACCAACTTCAACTGCTGCTTCCAATCGGTTTAAAGACCTGCCCCTGGATGCTGACGATACTCCCAACAATAATGTAGTGGCCAAAAGTAAACCACCACCCATTGTTCTTTATGGTATTGAAGATGTGAATGAACTTTCAAAGTTGTTAACAACAGTTAGTGATGCAAGCAAATTCAAGTTGAAAATTGTGAACAAGAACTTGATGCGTATACTGGTGGAGTGCACAGAGGAATATAAAAAAAATATAGATGTTATTAGAAGTAAGGGGCTCATAGGACATACATTCACCAGAAAAGATATCAAATGCTGCAGAATTGTTATCCGAAATCTCCACCACACTACCCCCCATAGTGCCATAATCAATGCAATAGAGGCAACAGATAACAAGGTTCGTGGTGAAATTATAAATGCTCGCTATGGCCCGGAAAAGATACCCACCTCAACATTCTTTGTCAACTTAGAACCCAGCATGAACAACAAATGTGTTAAGGCAATTAAATACATATACCATCAACACGTAAAAATTGAAGATCCCCGGAAATCTAAATCTATAGTGCAATGTCAACGCTGCCAACAGTACGGTCATTCTAAAAACAACTGCATGATGCCATTCAGATGCGTTAAATGTAGTGAGAGTCACAAAACATCTGATTGTCCAAAGAAGGACAGGAATACTCCTGCAAAATGTGCTCTCTGCTCTTGTGACCATCCTGCAAACTTCAAAGGATGTAGCGTGTATAAAGAGATCTTGGCCAGGAAAACAGGGAAACCTGCAAAGGTTACTAACGATTTTAAAGTGAGTGCCAATCAAGCCCCACCTGTCCAGCCTGATGCAGAACCATCTAAAACCAAGAGTCCCGCACCCCATCCAACCTCTCAACAGGAAAACCATGGAAACCCATGGAAAAAGACTTATGCTGATGCTACCAGATTCAACAACAACACTGACAAATCACATACTCCTACCCAGATTGAAAAGATCCTAATCGACCAAAGCGAGAAAATTGATAGACTACTTCAACAAATAGGTAACCTGCTGGGGCTTATCACAACTCTCGTCAGCAAACTAGTCAAATGACTACCCTACGCATAGCCACGTGGAACATAAACGGCCTCACACCCAACAAAAATGAATTGGAAATATTTATTAAAGCGAACACTTTGGATGCTGTCCTAATATCAGAATCACATGTGACTACAAGGAGTAATATCACTCTGGCAGGTTTTTCCACATACCTCACCCCTCATCCTGATGGACAAGCCCATGCCGGTTCTGTCATAGTTATAAAGAATAGTATAAATCACTTTCCTCGCCAACCCTATGCAACAGACTACCTCCAGGCGACAACTGTGGAGGTACAGGATGGCGCAGGGGTAATCAACTTGTCCGCCTTATACTGTCCACCCAAGCACAAGATCACCGAATCAATGTTTGCCAAATACTTTGAATCTCTAGGCAATCGCTTTATAGCTGGTGGAGACTGGAACGCTAAGCACACATTCTGGGGCGCTAGAACGACTGTCACCCGTGGCCGCGAGTTGAAGTCTTGTGTAGATAATTGTGGCTTACTATCAATATCGACCGGTGAGCCTACTTATTGGCCCACGGATCCCCGGAAAGTTCCTGATTTGTTGGACTTCGTTATAGTCAAGAATATTAGTCGACTGTATACATCCATCGAATCAAGTCAGGATGGATCGTCTGATCACTCACCAGTTATTCTTACAATTAGTTCCTCTGTTATCTATAATAAGTGCAGTCGAAATTCCTTATATAACCATAAAACAGACTGGGAATCATTCCAGGCTAATTTAGATTTAAAAGTTAACCTGAATGTCTCGCTGAAGACCAGCAGCGAAATTGATGAAGCAGCTTTGTATATCACAAACCTTATTCAGTCAGCAGCATGGGTTTCCACGCCTGAATTGCCCTCCATACAGCAAGATATATTTCTCCCTATAGAAATCAGACGCAAAATCTCAGAAAAACGCCGACTAAGGAGGACATGGCAGCAGTCGCGTAATAGCCACGACAAAACATTACTCAACCATGCCATCAAAGAGTTGAAAGAACTGCTCCAAACCACTGCTAATGAGACAATGAGAAGAAACTTGGAGAACATAACACCAAATAAGCGTGGAGAACTCAACTTGTGGAAGATATGCAAAGATACTGGCAAACCACAACCACTGCATCCCCCTCTTAGAACCGGGACATCATGGGCACGAACCGATTCACAAAAGGTTGAAGCATTTGCCACTCATCTTGCTACCGTCTTCCAACCAAACAACTCCAATGAAGCCGAAGATTGTGAGATACAGGAAATCCTAGAACAAGACATTCAGATGTGTCTTCCGCTGTCGCCTGCTTCTTCTTGTGAACTTGCTAATGAGATAGCCAACATGGATCGTAACAAAGCCTCTGGCTATGACCTGATCACAGCTGAAATCCTCAAGAGACTCCCCAGAAAGTGTCTCGTCTTTCTCACTTCCCTAATTAATGCCACCTTTAGAATGGGCCATTTTCCATCAATATGGAAATACTCTCAAATTATAATGATTCCAAAACCTGGCAAACCTGTCCTTGAGGTCACTTCCTATAGGCCCATTAGCCTAACTCCAGTGTTGTCCAAACTCTGGGAACGTCTGTTCCTTAAGAGACTAAAGAAGATATTGAAGGATGCTAAGATCATACCCAATCACCAATTTGGCTTTCGTGAATCTCATTCTACGGTGGAACAAACTCATAGGGTGTATCATACAATACGACAGTGCCTGGAAAAAAAGGAGTACTGTTCTGCAGCATTTCTGGATATCCAACAGGCTTTTGACAAGGTCTGGCATCGAGGACTTCTGTATAAAATTAAAAAGTTACTACCCCACTCGGTATTCCCCATTATGGCGTCTTATTTGTCTGATAGGTTCTTTCAAGTAAAACAGGGAGAAGCAAGATCATCATTTCACCAATGCCTCGCTGGTGTGCCCCAGGGCTCAGTGCTCGGCCCGGTCCTATACAATATCTTTACTTGTGACCTACCAATAAAAGTTCCTGTAGTTGAAATAGCTACTTTTGCCGATGATACGGGCTTCTTGTCATGTAGCTCCGATCCAATCCTAGCCAGTAATAGACTGCAAAGACAACTCAATGCCACCCACAAATGGATGTCTAAGTGGAGAATTAAAGCAAGTGCCTCAAAATCACAGCACATAACCTTTACTTTAAGAAGAGGAGTTTGCCCCCCTGTTAAACTTGGCGTAGATATTCTCCCACAAACAACAAATGTCAGATACTTGGGGTTTCATCTGGACCAACGACTCACATGGAAAAATCATATAACAAAGAAAAGAGATGAAATTAATACCAAATTCCGGGGTTTTCTCTGGCTTCTAGGCAAGAAATCAGCACTTTCCTTGACCAATAAATTGCTAATATATAACTCTTTACTGAAGCCAATATGGACCTACGGAATACAGATGTGGGCCACTGCAAGTAAAAGTAACATCGAGCGACTGCAAAGGGTACAAAATAATATTCTACGATTTATTGCTGGCGCACCGTGGTATACTCGCAACGACGAAATCCACGAATACTTGGAAGTGCCAACCATCCGTGAAGAAATAGAACGATACCGCAAAAGCTACAAGGAGCGTCTATCACTACATCCGAATCCTCTGGCAAACATGCTTTTGACAGCCAACACTGCTAAACGTCTCAAACGGACTGACGTTTTGGCTTAGTACATTATAGAATTGTGGGCAATGGCCCATTTATTCGAAAAAGTCATTAGAAGATTCAGCAGATTTGATTATAGTTTAGCGACTGATGGCAAATAAAAATTGAAGAAAAAAAAAATATATTTTATAATTTATTAATACGACATTAAAACTCTTCCACAAGGCCGATTTCGACACGTGAGTATGTTTATTCGGTCAGTCAGCCTATTCCGTAGAATATGCGCGAGTCGAAATCCTTGCTGTGAAAGGTCTCATAGGGTGAAATTCAAACAAAAAATAAGAATTTAGTTATAAAAAGTAATATAAATTACCTAAATGCTAATTATAAACGTTAGATTTTAAGCTATTGCATAGTTTTTTATCGCGGGCTTTGAACGCGGCGACCGAATCAAGAAATTCCGTAACGAAAAAAACCTAAAGCTGGGTATTGACGGTCAGTTTTTCGCGTCAGTTGAACTGACGTCCATCCAAAATTTGATCGTGAGTGTCGAATCATCACTCCAGAGTTTTAACTGACGACGCGCCCGGAAATTTTCCGTGACTACCATAATCCAACCCGGCGCGTCGCGCCAAACTGCCCGTGAGTGTGTGATCGTCATTCCAATGACGTCAGTTCACTCGCAGCGCCCGCGCGCGCGGTGATTGAGCGTGTGGTGTTGTTGTGCTACGTTGTGTAAACTAAATACTTAGTCTTTGTTTTGTTTTTTAAATGGCGGCGTCGCGTCGGTATCCTCTGCACGAGCCGTAACGACAGAGAGTATTGAAAAATATAAAAATTCAGAATGTTTGTGGAAAGTAACGGACAAAAATTATAAAAATAAACAACATCGACAAAAAGCTATAGAAGAAATGTTAAAAAGATTTAATATTTCTTCTTCGGAATCAGAATTCAATTTTTTTGGACGGATAGCTTGTACTATACACCTAACAGCCCGGCAGCCGATCATAAACTGAAGAGCCGGAGTGACGCCAGTGAGTGGGGAAATCTAGTTGGCCTAAACCATTTGGAGTGACGCCACAGTTGTACGTCTAGACTGGCGTAAAAAACTGACCGTCAATGCCCAGCTTTACACCCCTACTCCGACCGGCACAGCGGTGCGGCGTTGAAAGCCGTGCATCGTCTAACGTCGTTTCAGTTCGGTAGACTTCGGCACGGTGTTTGTGTGCGTGCGACTAGACGTATGCGTGAAGACTAGCTGCCAACTGCTCATAACTGATTCTATCTCTTTTAGACACAATGCTAGGTGAGACAGCGTGCTTGTCAGCCGCGTCCACGAGTGAGTTCGAGCCCGCGCCTAGTTAAACCTTAACGTGTATGTATATGGTACGACTGTACGAAGCTCGCATTAATTAGCTCGAATTAATATCAAAGAAAAAAAATACTGCATAAATAAAATAGATAAATAATTATAATTGCATAATTTGATAAAAAAGCTATGCAATAGCTTTTCCGCGGCAGTCCCCGAGTGCCACACGTATTTTTAATTGAAAATCTAGTTTCGGTAGTCTGTTCTTATTGGTAAGTCGTGGCACTTCACTAAAGAGGCGGTACCTGTCTATTAAGTACGATATTATCCGTAGTATAATAACGTACTTAATAGTAGGTCAAGGCGGACCCCGGGCCCTCGTGCGCGATAGCACAACCGGGACATTAACGCTTTGAAATGATTGTTTTTATGATTATTATCCGTAGTATATTTACAAAAAAAACAAGGACACTTCATAGGCACGCGCTAAAGACCAAGAATTAGTAAGCTGTCAAAATTATCATCCCACATTCGACAAAGCATAACACAAGGCACCTCAAAAAGTAATATTTTCACGAGAATAGTAACTATAAAGATATAAAACAAGATAATGTTACTTTTCTCGTGAATGAAAATGGATTAGAAAGATATGCCAACATGTGGTGTCTCCTTAATGTGATTAGTGCTCGTGTAATCGCAGCCTATTTCGTCTTTGGCGGTTTGTTGTTATGGTTCTATGGCATTTTTTTTTCTATTCTATGGAGTGCGGTTATTTCACCCATTTTCTTCTCTTCACGCGTCTTTTCAATCCTAATGCTAATACTATAGCAACGCAAGCTTTATCAGTAATTTTGGCAAAAATACGTAAAATTCGAAAATATACACCAGCGACGCGTCAAAAATGCTTTTTTTTAGGCTAGGCATTGGCAACTTAGTCTATTCAGCCATCAAAATGAATGAAAGAATGCACAGACTATACCTTGTCTAAAATAGGATGATAATTTTGACAGATCACAGTAGGGATGTGGTTGTGTAAAATCGTTAATGAATATATTCGATTATCGATTTTCATTGTCATAGAACTTGGAATCGATAGTTGCATGGTTATGCTATACGTATTATACAAAATAAACTATTTATTTTCTTCTGAATTAATAATTTATTAATACGACATTAAAAACATTTCTACTACGACGATTATGACACGTGCGTATTTCTGTTCGGTCAGTCATCCTATTACGTAGAATACGCGCGACTCGAAATTGTTGTTGTGAAAGGTCTCTTAAGGTGAAATCCAAACAAAGAATAAGAGTTTAGTTACAAAAAATAATAAGGTTACCTAAATGTTCATTTTAAATATTCGATAATATTATATCAATATCGATTTTCGATTGTCTGTTGTTATTCGTTATTCGTGGCACTTCACTAAAGGGGCGGGGCCTGTCTATGAAGTATGACATTTCCCGTAGTACATTTTACCGAAAAAAAAACATAAAATTTCATAGGCGTGCGCCAAAGACCAACAATTAGTGAGCTGTCAAAATTATCATCCTATTTTAGACAAAGCATAATGAAAATATCGACGATTCTTATCGTGTGTGTAGGGTCGACTTGCGATCCAAAATATTACTCGATATTGATCACGATATATATCATGTGTGTAGTATCCGCCTATCCCCTATTGGGTTCGGCCGGGCGGGAAATATAGTCAGCGTTGCAAGATCGTACCCTTTGGTACGATTTACGTACCATTTGGCAGACTGTCTTACCTTTTGCGTAATTTGCTCCACATCGTACTATTTAGTACGTTTTTACAAAAGCCTTTTTAGCCATTTTCGTACTATTTTAGAAGCCCGGACGTACTTTTTTGGAAACTTCTGCTGGTAACACTGTATATAGTTATACCTTGTCTAAAATAGGATGATAATTTTGACAATTTACAGTAGGGATGGGGTAATGTAAAATCGTTAATAAATATATTCGATTATCGATTATCATTCTCATAGAACTTGGAATCGATAGTTGCATGGGTATTCAGTACATGTTATACATTTATTTTCTTTTGAAATAATAATTTATTAATACGACATTAAAAACCCTTCCACAACGACGATTTCGACCCGTGCGTATCACTATTCGGTCAGTCATCCTATTACGTAGACTACGCGCGACTCGAATTCGTTGCTGTAAAAGGTCTCTTAGGGTGAAATCCAAACAAGGAATAAGAGTTTAGTTACAAAAAATAATAAGGTTACCTAAATATTAATTTTAAATACTCGATAATATTATATCTATACCGATTTTCGATTGTCTGTTTTTATTTGTTATTCGTGACACTTCACTAAAGGGGCGGGGCCTGTCTATGAAGTACGACATTTTCCGTAGTACATTTACCGAAAAAAAAACACGAAACTTCATAGGCGTGCGCCAAAGACCAACAATTTGTGAGTTGTCAAAATTATCATCCTATTTTAGACAAGGTATAATTTATGGTTTGTGGGCAGCGTTGCTGGTATGATTTACGTACTATTTGGCCTACCAAAGGTACGACTTTGGCGTACTTTGCTCCACATCGTACTATTTAGTACGTTTGACGAATTGCTAAATTTTGCTGAGGGAGTGGTCTCTTTGCCTTTCCTGTCCGCAAAATACTGTAAAATAATGGAAGGAAGGGTTAATTTTTTGTCTTGTAGGTAAACTGGCACCACCGGCGAGTAAATAAGGTCTTTTCTAGTCAGAATAACGCCGGTTTATTATCTATAACTCAACTTACGACGGATCCAGACCCCCTTCCCCTTCCAAGGTCGATAAAGTAGAAGAGTAGGTAAACAGTACCTTTATAGCCATCTTCGTACTATTTTAGGCACCCGGACGTACTTTTTTGGAAACTACTGCTGGTAACACTGTTTGTGGGTCGGTGTTCGAAGACGGACTAATTCTATAGTAATCTGTGAGACGGACGACTTACGTGTGCATTCAAAGTATAGTAATCTGTGATTCAAAGAATAATCACTGCGTGCGTTGTAGTTAGTATTGAGCATTAGTAAAATCTGTGTTTCTGTTTTCCCACAAATCACACGTTGACTTGTAGGTAGGTAGAGCCATTACCTACAATCTTTCGGCGAAAAATTGTCTACAATACAATTGTCGCCGGTGTTGGTGAGTTTTATTGATTTACTTACCTATTTATTTATATTTCAAACTCAATAATCAACGTTTACTTCAGCATTCTGTGACGAACCCCCAAACTAAATATTTATGTAATAGACCACGATGTTTTTGTTTTTATAACCCCAAATGTTTGAACCATAAAATGTTACCGGATTACTTGCTACGTTTGTGTAGGTTTTTACAGCATGTCTTATTTCCCCAGAAATGAGCGACGAATGGGAGGAACCGGAACCTATTGCGCCCAGTTATGTGCAGCGCCAAAGCTACGATAGCGGTTCTCGAGGCCGCGGCCGGGATAACTGGCGTGACCGTGGATCGTCGGGTTCGCTAGACAATCGGCGCGGAGGTGACTACTCGAGGGACGACTACCGCCAGAGGGGTGACTTTCGTCGTGGGGATGACCACCGCCGCGGGGACCGTGGAGACAACCAGTATCGACGCGGGGATGGCGACAACCGCCGTGGCGACAGCAATCACAGTCGGGATAACACGAATGATTTTCGACGAGACAGTGGCAACAAGAAATCAATAGACATCCCTTCGCATAAAGTGGGCCGCATTATAGGCAAAGGTGGCTCAAAAATACGTGACCTTGAATTTGAGTCTGAAGCGAAAATAAAAATTGGTGAATCTAATGGCAACACCACAGATGTGACACTAACAGGAACTGATGCTGCAATTTCTAAAGTTGAAGAACTTATAAATGATCTAGTAATAGACAGGCCTCCACCACAGAGAGAAACTGAGAGTAATGCATCTGCTCTCAATCAAAACTTCTATAAAGATAATGATTGTGGTGTTCAAGTTATTGACTGGGACAAGCTCAACGCTCATTATGAAAATAATCAGAAGGAACGGTATGCAAAATTGCCACCCATTATTAAATATTTCTATAAAGAAGATCCTGGAGTTGCCAATATGAGTCCATCTGAGGTTGCCCAGTGGAGACGTGCTAATAATGATATACAAGTTAAAAGGACTTTTAATGATAAACCAGGGCTACAACCTATACCAAACCCAGTGACAACTTTTGAACAAGCTTTTCAACACTATCCAGAGATCTTGGATGAAATTTATAAACAGGGATTTACTCAACCCTCACCGATTCAAAGTCAAGCATGGCCCATTCTTTTGAGTGGTGAGGATATGATTGGTATAGCCCAAACTGGTACAGGGAAAACTTTAGCCTTCTTGTTACCGGCATTGATACATATTGAGGGGCAAACAATACCCAGGGAACAGCGTCAAGGACCTACCGTACTTGTTTTGGCACCCACCAGAGAATTGGCTCTACAAATTGACAAAGAAGTTTCAAAGTACCATTACAGAAACATTAAGTCTGTTTGCATTTATGGTGGAGGAAACAGACGAGAACAAATAAAAGCAGTTGAG
Organism: Blastobasis lacticolella; assembly: GCA_905147135.1. NCBI lineage: Eukaryota > Metazoa > Arthropoda > Insecta > Lepidoptera > Blastobasidae > Blastobasis > Blastobasis lacticolella. The sequence goes on along the minus strand of LR990062.1, from coordinate 6,977,951 downwards.
CAAGGTGTGGACATAGTTATTGCAACACCAGGTCGGCTGAATGATTTAGTAATGGCTGAGAAATTAAATATTATAAATTTTTCGTACATTGTATTAGATGAGGCTGACAGAATGCTGGATATGGGATTTGAACCCCAGATAAGGAAGTCACTGTTTGATGTCCGGCCAGATAGACAAACTGTTATGACCTCGGCCACATGGCCTAAAGGAGTACAGCGTTTGGTTGAATCATATATGAAAGATCCAATTCAAGTAAATGTGGGTTCTCTTGATCTTGCTGCAGTACATACTGTAACTCAAAGACTATTATTTGTTGAGGAAGATGACAAGGAAGCTACACTTATGGAATTTCTGAGCAATATGGACACCAATGATAAAATAATTATTTTCTGTGGCAAAAAAGCTACTGCAACACATGTCACTACTGAGTTAGCTATGAAGGGAATAGAGTGCCAGTCTCTGCATGGGGACAGAGACCAGTGTGACCGTGAAGCTGCATTAGAAGAGATGGTGGATGGAACTGTAAATATTTTGGTTGCTACAGATGTTGCGTCTCGGGGAATTGACATAAAAGATTTAACGCATGTCGTGAACTTTGATTTCCCTCGACACATTGAGGAGTATGTCCATAGGGTTGGCAGGACCGGCAGAGCAGGGAGGACTGGAGTGGCACTGTCATTTGTTTCACGTAATGATTGGGCTCATGCTGCAGAACTTATTAATATCATGGAAGAGGCTAATCAGGAGGTTCCCGAAGAGCTGGTACAGATGGCAGAGAGGTTTGAAGCCATGAAAATAAGAAGAGAGAAAGAAGGCGGAGGGCGTGGCGGTCGGGGCGGCCGCGGGGGACCGCGCAGGGGCGGTGATAGATTTAATAGATACTAGCATTAGAGAATAAAATACTAGTGAACATGAGGAAGATGGCGTGTCAAGTTTTCTTATTATGATAAAATTCCTACTAATTGTGCCCTAATAGTATACAGAGATCTCAGACTGGAGGGTGTGTAGGTTTTCTACATAATATTTAAACCATTTAAGTACTGTTACCAATGGTAACAGTACTATTACATTATTAGTACTTACATGTACTATTTAGGTACAATTGATTAGGAAATTATATCTTATCAAAATGAGAAAAATCCACCATCCTGATGTTTTTAAATAGTTTCCACAGCTGGCTTGTGCCAATTTTTTTTCCATAACATTGCATTTACTTATATTATAAGCCAGGGTTTGACTGATTATTTTTCATTATGTTGCATTGCATGTGCATATGAAAATTTATTATCTGTGTTAATTCTGTGTATAGTTGAAATTAATTGTTTTGAAAAACGGGTACCTGTATTGCAAATTTTTGGGTCTGCTAGGTAGAATGTGCGATTTTCCTTGACTATAACTACTGGTATTGGCCATAACATAAATAATGGACATCGGCTAGTTTCGGCTTTGTATTTACTCACACGCGTGCGACAGACGACGCTCTACGACGCCGAACTAGCTGATGCATTGTTTACGGCCGATATCTGTACATAATCTCAAATAAGTAATATTCTTTTTAATATGTAGTATAGGAAACTTAAGATAATGAAAGTGTAAGAACATACGTAGTTCTGTCTTACATTGTGATATTATTACTTACCTACTTTAAATGGCATAATTATGTCTAAATTAAGATAAATGCTCATAGGTATTTATTTATATTAGTAGTAAAAAAGAGGACAAGGTCAGATGACTTTATTAGCAGGTCAGTTTTGATTTAATAAAACATATTATTGCGAGGTAGTGTTTTATTCGAGACACAGTAGCATATTTCACAAATTAAGGATAAATCTGCATAAATCTACAAATTATACCTAACGAAACTTGAATGCCAAAGACAATTAAAAACGGCTTGTGGCACTAAATAAAGAATCGTGTCACATGCCTTATGCGCTTATTACACATTCCTAAATTCAGAAACAAAAGCGTGAGCAAATCAAAGTGGGAATCATATAATAAGGTCCATTTTTGTATCACTTATATTACTTATACATCCGTTATACAAAAATGAACCTTATTTTATGATCAATACATTCAACTTTGATTTGCTCTCACGCTTTTTGTTTCTGAATTTAGTAACTGAATTTAGGAATTTTTAATAAGCGCATTACGGCCAGTTTCTAAAACGCTTGTCAATGAAATAATCGATTAAAACTCTTCCGTCTCTATCTACAACTCATCATAGACAAGGATGGCAAATTATAATAAGTGATTAAAACCGACTAATGTACGAGAAACTGGCAGTTAACCCTTTAACCGCCAAGGTCGGATATATCCGACAAAAATTTTCGTGCTCATTTCGCCAAGGACGGATATTTACGACCAAATACCACTACTCGGTTAATCTGCCTTTTTGTTTGATAGCACTGTATCATATTAAAATTATGTTCATAATTTGGTAAATAGTTGATGAAGTAATCATATACAATTGCTTACACTTTAGTTTCTTAATTAGAAGACTTAAAAATAATGTCTAAAGTTGAATAAATTACTGATAGTATTATTCGAAAAGTGTATTGGTGTCCAGCGCCAGTGACGGAAAAATCCGACAATAAGGATGGGACATAAGCAATGATTTACTGGTAGAAAAATCCACATAAATTGAATTATTTCTGTTTATACTTACTAATTTATTATAAAACAAATAAAGCAAATGTTACTCTATAGTAAACACATTTATTTCTATAAATAAATGTGTTTATTTTATTTTATTTATAATAAATAAAGCTTAAAAATGTCAGTGACTGAATCGACAATTCCCATCCCTAGTCTGCGTGTTTAGAAACTAATGTTGCTAGTACACCCAGCGCCCCGGACGGAAAAAGACGACCGCTTCTGACGTCATAAACGAGTGCCGCCTTCTGGATTTTTCCATTGGTGTTGTGCTTATGCGTGTTATTATTATGTTCGTGTTATCGATTAATGTGATTAAACATGATTACAGCTGAAGAATTAATACGTATTCTGGAAGGTGATCTGTAGTTAAATATCATTAGAATCTGTCAAGGTTCGATTCGGTAAACTGATATTAATATTGTTGAAATAAGCATAATCATGTTTGTTAAAAAACTGACCAATGTTGTTTGTTAACTATTGCATTTAGATAAAGAATACTCTATAGGACTGCATTGAAAAATAAGAATAACAAAATTCTATTCATGACCAATTTTATTGTGCGGAAATCAATAAATCTTTCAATATCTGTAAACGCTTTTTGTTTCATTGTGTTACCAAAATACCTGCTAATATTAGAAATAAAATTACAAAGTAACGTTTTCTATCTACTGTCTGTTACGATATTTAGATGAAATTGTAAGCGTTTGAAGGGGAATTACCCATATCGATATACTATTGAACATCACTATTTGTTGTAGGTATTTATTTTTCGTTTTACTGTGCGTGGCGCTGAGGGCACGCCAACTGATTCTAAGCGTGGCGGTTAAAGGGTTAATAGATCAATTAAGAAAGGAATACTTAAACCTAGCTTACATTGTACCTTAATGCTTAATATTTATTCTTTCAACATTTTCAGGTGTTCATTTCATTGGGATCCTGTGGATCCAAATCCACCTTCACCTCTCTTGGTGTCAGTCAAATTGGATACTTCCATAAGTTCAGGATAGTAGATTCTCTCGCATATGAGTTGTGCAATCCTATCACCCTTTTTTACTACAAAATCTGTATCAGAGTGGTTAAATAACACAACCCCTACATTTCCACGGTAATCCTCATCAATTACACCAGCTGAAACAAACGAAAATTTTATGTTTATTTACCATTCGAGATGTAGGTACTGGACACCAGTTAGTAGTGTGGTATCTGGCAGACTCTGGCTTTGCACAGTGCTTAAGCTTAGAAGTAAATTAGAGCAGTTGTGCATTAGGGTGTGGGATGCCATCATTTTATTTACTTCTGCATTTGCAAATGTTACAGTGACGAGGCTACCTTAGTACCGTAAGTAAAGTCCTAAGGTTTCTCGGTCTTGAGACGACAATGGTGCCAGTAAAACAAGTTTAGAACTGGGCATGGACTCTGCGGCGATGTTCAGGTGTGGTTGGCGAAATTCTCCTTTCATCATATTTATTTATTTTAGTTTTACAGAAATTACATTTGTTTACAATAAAGTATAAGTACAAGAAAGATATAAGTACCTAGTACTGCCAATTACAAACCATATCATCCACGAATGTTCAAAGCGAAAATACACTGGAGACTCTTTGGAATTGTTCTCTCTCTCTGTCGAGTGCGGAGCGAAGCCATACGCAGATCTCTCTGAAGGCGACGGCGACGCGGTGGATGTCGGAAGCGGTGCGTTCACATCGGGCACACGCTTCGGTCGGTGGTCTTCCTGATGGTGGGCTGGCCTGTCTTCGCGTGGGCGCTGCGGCGCAATCGCGCCCTACGTCTTCGTCGAAGCGTCCACGGTGGGCCTTGCCGGATTGTGATTCAATTCGCCGCGCTGGTAGTGCGGCGGCACGCGGGGCGTCGCACGCTGTTCGGCGTTGCGAGGAGGCTCTGCGGGCGTTGAGATGCCGCGGCGTCGGTTCTTCCCTCCTCGACGGCGCGTTGCTCTCGTGGGGGCGGCGTCGCGGGTCGGGGCCGGGTTCGCTAGCGGCTGTGACGTCGCACGAGGTTGTTGCGAGGGTTGCGGGGGAGACGTCACTCCAGGCAAGACGGCGTCGGCTTGCCTCGCCGCCTAGCCTCGCGGCGTGGGCGGGTGCAGCGACGATTGTTGGCCGTGTGCTCTCCTCCGCAGTTCGCGCAGGTCGGCGGCTCGTCGCGGGGCCTCCGGCAGTCGGAGGCGGCGTGCTCGAGCCCACAGCGCAAGCAGCGCGCGAAAGCAGGTCCTCGACGAATGTCCGAATCCCTGGCATCGGTGGCATTGTGAGGGCCCCTGGCGCCCGCGCCACGCTTCGATCGTGACGCCGGGCAAGCACAGGAGCTCCGTCACGGCGTAGAGTCTTCCTAGTTGCTCGAGATTGAGGTGCTTGAATTGGGCGAAGATTAGGCACCCTGCTCAGCCTTTCTTAGCCGGGATGTTGCGGCTATGGATCATTTCGAATCCATAGCAGCGTAGGTCTTCTGCCAATCATTTTTATTTTTTTATTTAGCAGTATTTAGCGGCAGTTCTTGGGCGGGAGTCCTCTGATAGCTACCTTGGTGGGCAGTTCGTCCCCTGGAGTGTAGCAGACGAACTGCACACCAGGGTCGGCTCGACGGGCTTCGACGAGATAGCGTTGTACCGCGCGGTAGAAAACGCACGCCGGACTTAAAAGCCTTTGTGTGCGGGGTAAATAATAAAAATAATTAATTTGCCAAAATTACAACCTTACAAAGTATCATGGTAAATCCCAGTCGGGTTTAAATTTGCAAAAGGTGGTAGGTCCACCTTGGCAAATTCTCACGATAGGCGGGGTATGCGCTTTTCTGGGTCTTCTCCGGCGCTATAGCGGACGTGGGCGACAGGGGGGTGACAGCTCGGCGCGCGGGGGGCGGGGTTGCCGCCAGTTCGGCGTAGCTACGGCGGACTTCAATGCCTGTGTAGTGCGTCGAGTCCATCATTGGATTGAATTCCGCTGACGGATAGTCTACTACCAGGCGGTTGCGGCAGCGAGTGGACGCGTGACGTCGTCGGCGTCGGAGGGCGGCGCTTCCGGGGTGCCCGGGGGGCGCGGCCTCTTGGTAATTTCAAGGCCGCTCTCGTCGAAGCTGTCCTGTCGTGGGCGTGTCGCTGTTGGCGATGGTGGTACGTCTCCTATCTTGGTGGACGGGGGGCGGCTTGAGGCAGGTCGGTGGTGGCTGCAGGCGTCGCGGCGGGCGTTGTGTAGGCAACGGAGGCGGGCGAGGGAGCATTTGTGGTCGCCTGCGCGGGCGCTCTAGCGGCCGCACGGGCGGCGCGAGCGGGTAACGCGGCGGACGCGGCGGAATGCGATAGGGCGGCTCGGGCGCGGGGGGCGGGGGGCGGGTAGGCTGCATAGTTGAGGCGGCTAGAAGCACGATGCGGGTAGGCGTCTCGGCGATTGTAGTCGGCGACAGAGCGAGGATAGCGCTCAGTGTTGCGGCGATTTGGTCGATTCGCGCGGACAGGGTCGGTTCTACGGCCGTCACGGCGCTTGTGGCTGGCGTCGCGACGCGGATGGTCGGCGTCGCGGCGCTTATAGGTGGCGTCGCGGCGCGGATAGTACGCGTCGCGGCGCGGATGGGCTGCGGTAGTGCGGAGGCTAGCGCGACTCGGGCCGGTCGACCGGCCGTCACCACGTAGCTCTTCCGGCGGCTGTTTCGTCGGGACTGTCGCGGCAGGAGCGGCGACTGCGTCAGCGGCGAGCCGGGACATGAGGTGGTGGGCTTCGGTCTTCGTCCCTCTTACATAGTGGACCGTGGTGGAGCGCGCACGCGGACTCACTGGGTCAGAGGCAGCGAGGGTTGCAGGCTTCGTCGGCAGCAGTGGCGGGTGGACACGACAGTCCCTGCTTCCCAAACTAGGATATCCCGTGCTATGGGAGACAGTTATTCCTATAAAACTAGGCTATATTACTAATAGTATTTTGAGAGGCCATGAACAGACAAGTGAATTTTAGCATCCAAATTCACTCAGGTACAGGCTTCGGAGTGGTTTCGGAAGATCTAAACAGTCATATAAGCACTCCACTTGGTAAGTATAACAAGGTCTTCCAGACCGAATGTATGGGCATAATTTTGGCCTGTCATGCTATACGCGATAGGAAAGTAACAGACCAACCAATCCGCTTACTAACGGTTAGCAGAGCAGTACTGATGGCACTGGAAAACAACATCACCTTGGTACTAATTATCGACTGCCATCAGAACTTAAACGAAGTATGTAAAAGCAATCCTAATACACTGCAATAGATAAAGGGACACACCGGCTCTCGGGGAAATGTCGCGGCTGACTAAATGGCTAGACGAGGATCCGACACGATATTGATGGGTCCAGAAGCGATTGTGCCTATACCATTAGAGTGGACCCGTCAACACGTATGGGAGAATACCAAATTAATATACAATCAAACATTGTCTTTACAGAATTATTACAGACAAGCAAGGGAGGCCCTTTCCATGATATTCCCCTCTCTATCCAACAAACTAATAAAGCTAACAAAAAAACAACTCCGAAAGGTAACCGGGGCACTAACAGGACACGGGTCGTGTAATAATCATCTTTTTACCAAAGGTCTGACGGACGGCCCCATGTGTAGAGCATGCCTAGAAGAGGAAGTAACAGCTGTCCAAGTCCTGCTAAAATGCAGTGGCGTGGCTTCTTATAGGTCTAAATATTTAGGATAACCTTGGAGATCTTCCGGAGACCGAAGGTCTCTTGAATTTTTCTTGAGGACTTGGGTTGGCAGGAACATTAGTGATACCCAAACTATAACTTTCACCCACACATACTTGAAGCACTGGGTGGTCGAGTTAAGGTAAATGCCTTGATATACTCGTATCTAATTTAATCTAGTATCAAATTTTTTTTAAATTATATTTATTTTACATTTCAGATTATCACAATGTTAAAATATAAAATTAAACATAACTATAAACTAAACATCCATAACAAATAGCACTTTGTCTCAGTATCCAAATTGGTTTCTGATTTAGTTTACTAGATAACTTACATGTGGGTGTGGGTGTTTTTTGTAGCATTTATGAGTTTTAGGTCATTTGAGTAAAGATTCCGTGAAAGACAAAATCAAAGTAGCCACACTGTGATTTTGTCTTTCATCTGGCAAATAGTAAGCTATAGAAATTCCGTTCTTTATACAGTATAGGGCTTAGGACCTGAAGCTGTCTCCGTGCAAAAGCGGACCGGTGTGTGGTAATGATGATGATGATGACATGGACATTAAGTTCAAAGGCATGGGGTAATGTAATAAAATAGACCATCCAGAGTTCCCCCAGTCTCATTTTGGGTTGTTGCGGCATCATATCAAGTAAGTATTCAGAGTTTGTGTATGCTATGCTTAAATTCAACAATGTATACTTTATAGACAGCAAAAACATTAGTTGCTATATGAGGAGCTGGTGAACAAAATGGTATTATTACTTATGTGAAATAAAAATGACAGTTTGAGTAGCAAATTAAACAAATAGGCTTATAGTGTTGTTTCTGTACTTTTCAGCAGAGTGCCAACTGTGTTATAGGCAAAAGAGCATTATATTAGTGTATTTTCAACTACTCAATATCTAGTTGACCGCCATGCATGGAGGATTTGCAGACTACTGCTGAATAATTATAACTTGATATTCGTAATGGCAGTAGAAGCAAGGAACAAATTTATGTACACATTTAAAAAGGCGTGTCGTTATTTGCGCGCATTTTAAAGGGGAGACAGATGAAGGGACTTACCTCCCACATCAATGAAGTTTTTAACAGCAAGACCAGAGCGAGGAGCCACTCGGCCGTAGCAGCCAGAAGGAAGTTCGACTTGCAAGTCAGTCTTAACAAGCTCTTTGCCACGGGCTGGAATTGTGTAGTCATATGCACTGCAACAAACAGTAGGTACTATAAATACCGCAAAAATAGCCTAGCCCGCGAAATCATCAATATATATTACCTCTTTAGATCGAATCCAGCAGCTTTTTCAGATCCTTTGACTGGAGGAAATGCGTGGTCACTCAGACGCGTAAATTTCAATGAGGGCTGGTTTACAGTAGGCATCTTGGCAAATATTTTCGATAATAAATTTCTAAAATACAGGTTGATGTTGTTCTAAACTAAGTTCACGGGCAAAGATTTTGGCCAAAATCTGTCCACGGGCGAAGAAATCCTATTGGGAATAGAACTCAAAAGTACTCAAACACGACACAAGAGCAAAGAATTGGGCGCGAAAATACCATATGTCAACGTCAGCCGTAGAGATCCAGGGTTGCCTGATGTGTTTTTTCATATTTCCCCAAATTCATAATTATATTTCCCCAAAATTATACATTATTCAGAAAAAACTCCCAAACTTGATTTGGGAAATAAATAAATAAATACATTATTTCTTCGTTTTCTTTAATAAATGAAAGGTAATTAAAATTTCACAAAACAAATTTAACATTTCAATGTCTTCGTCTTCGGTTGAGTAGACGTTTTCGCTATTGAACCGTTTTGCCATTTTTATTTATTTTTGTCTTTTCATATTGATTCGAATCACCATGTCGATTGGAGTCATAACATCAAGGGTTAGGTCGAATCATAATTCGAACTTTTGCCGTATGATTCGAATATTAATTTTCGAGTCGTGTCCCATAACTAGTTTTTGTTCAAGGGTTTTATGGCACTGGAATTAAGTTATTTAGAACTTGTATTAAAGATTCATAGATTTAATTTCATCGTCATTCGTAAATGTAAGTTATACTATAATGAGAAGTTTTCCAGTAGGTATTGATAATTGGTTTCAAAAAGCATCAATAGATGGCGCTCCTACAATTTTGTTAATCTTTTTTTAATCTGTATTATGGTGGCAGTGATTTCATGCAACCAACTAATACTAAACTTAAAAATAAAATGTTTGTTAATATAAACATAACTGTTAAAGGTTTAAGGAAATGTAAAAAGAAATAATTATAGAAGTTGGCACTATGTTGCATTATTATTACAACCTCTAAAATGGTTGAAAACTATTGACAAATACAATATTATCCAATACAACGTACCCAGTGTTTATATCCTGTTTGCTAAGAACCTATCCCAGCGATTATCAATTACTAAAATTGTCGGGGCGCCATCTAGTGAGTGGTGAGAATGCTTTAGATACCTATTGAAAAACTCCTCATTGGGGCTCAATATTTTCCCTAAATCTTTTTTCCCCAAAAGTTTCCCCAAAGAGTTTTTCCTCAGGAGTCAAATTTTTCCCCAAAATTGCGAAATAAACCCCCAATCTGGCAAGCCTGTAGAGATCACAATGAACCAACCATAGAGAAAAAAATTTATACAATACAGGAACAGAAAAGAAATACGAGACAAAATGTCACACATCTCTTTACACACACACTAAGGCAAATGCAGGGACGGAACAAGGCAGCCCATATGTAGATAAGTTATATTTTGCTACGAATTTCTACTCTTAACGAACACAAAAAAAATTGACTTGTATTTCGCTCCGGACGTATTTTTGTCATTTTTTAACCTTGTCCTTATAATTTAATGTAATATATAAATTTTTATAATAAAAGGTAAGGAGTCTAGTGAATCAAACCTACGCCCTGGGGGCCGTTCAAGTATTACGTAAGCACTTTGGGGGGGCGGGGCTTTCTTTCTTTATTTTGGATTACATGGGGGGTAGGGGAGTCTAGATAATGATTACGTCATCGGTAGTTATTTACTTTGTTTACGTAGACATTCCAAAATCGGATGAAAGTGAGCAGACTCACAACACTGAGCAGCAAACATCCAATGTCATCGAAAACTTAGAATCATGGATTCGGGTTTCATGGTCTGAAGACTGTTAATTTGAATTTAATATGTGTACCAAAAATTTAAAATAAGTTTGTTATGTTCATATGATTATAATATTTTTGTACCTTACTCTATGTTGAATACCGTATCAGTAAAATCCAATCTCTATACTAAATCTATATTCTTATTTTTAAAATTATAATTATAATATTTAAAAAAACAATACATTCATTGAAAAATGTTTACGTCAGTATGGGGGGAGGGGGTAAGAGCTTTGCTTACTTTTGCTGACAAGGGGGATGGGGGGGTAAATAACTGTAATAAATCTACTTACGTAATACTTGAACGGCCCCCTGACCGTGAATCGGTTTCTTCCACAAATTAAGGGGTATGTGGGATTAGATATTTTAGATAATGTTCATATTGTAGGGGTATATCTAGTGGCTTAGATATTTTGATATTTAATTTTTCATAAACATATTAATTCAGATTAGAATATAGCATTAGACGCTGTCTAAAAAGTGAAGCGACTTAGGAAATTGTAAAATTGATTGACATCAACAAGTAATCAATCTGATTTTGAATAATGAAGACGTCTATGTTTTGGCTAGTATCTTCAGACGGTCTTTATTATTCAATTAGTTATGCTTAGGTACCTACTTGTTGATTTCGATTTAGTTTAAGGACGTTGTAGGGTACAAAGAAGGAGTTAATGTCATAGAGGCCAGCTCAGGACTTTTCTTTTGTAATATGAACCTGGCCCTGACAACCACTGCCGATTCACGGTATGTAGAATCGAGAGATCAAAAAGACGGTAGTAGGTATCAAGGCGTGGGTTTGATACACTAGACACCTTACCTTTTATTATAATGTCTAAATAAAATTATAAGGACAAGTTATTGTGAATATTCGTTACGAGTGGAAATTCGTAACAAAATATATCTTTGCAGATGGGCTGCCTTGTTTCGTCCCTGCATTTGCATTAGTGTGTGTTTTAGAGATGTGTGACATTTTGTTTCAAATTAAATTTCGGCATGTTCTCTCTGCTTCTGTAGATAAAAAATTTTCTCTATGATAGCAGCACACACTGTTTATCCTTGATCCTAGGCCGTAGAGGGAGTATAACATCCTAGGCACACAAGATAATACGTGCGCGCGCTGCCATTGTCAACTGACCACAATTGACCACAGATAACTAAGACAACAAGGACCAGCTAAAGAGTATCAAACCGATAGATATCTTATCACGACCAATAACTCGATGTGCCGTCATATATATTGCCTACGGATCTATACTTTGTCAAATAAGGGATGATAATTTTGACAATTCACAGTAGGGATGCGGTAGTGTAAAATCGTTAATGAATCTATTCGATTATCAATTTTCATTCTCATAGAACTTGGAATCGATAGTTGCATGGTTATTCAGTACGTGTTATACAAAATAAACTATTTATTTTCTTTTGAATTAATAATTTATTAATACGACATTAAAAACCCTTCCACAACGACGATTTCGACACGTGCGTATTTTTATTCGGTCAGTTAGCCAATTCCATAGCATACGCGCGAGCCGAAATCGTTGTTGTTAAAGGTCTCTTAAGGTGAAATCCAAACAAGGAATTAGAGTTATAGATGCAAAAAATAATTTAATTACCTAAATGTTAATTTCAAATTTTCGATTATATTATATCAATATCGATTTTCGATTATCTGTTGTTATTCGTTATTCGTGGCACTTCACTAAAGGGGCGGGGCCTGCCTATGAAGTACGGTATTATCCGTAGTACATTTTACCGAAATAAAACCCGAAACTTCATGGGCGTGCGCCAAAGACCAACAATTAGTGAGCTGTCAAAATTATCATCCTATTATAGACAAAGCATAGTCTGTCTGTGTTGTTGATGAAATCTGAAATTGGAGAGTTTTCACCAGCTTGGAGTTTGTTGCAGTTTTTGTTTTACTTTTCAATACATGACATAATAATTAATTATAATTGCGGTTGCGAACGGAAATATAGTATTAGCACTGTGTTCTGTTACTGTATTCTGCTATTTAAAGGTTTGAAATGTAGCTTCATAAGTGTGTGTGTAAATGCCTGTCTGTTGAACTGTGAAAAATGGATCTCGGAGAACCGACCCTGCGGGGCTCGGGAACGTCCGGGTCCCAGGGCACTAACCAACCGGCTCCCCCTGGAACTATTGAATTAGATATGAAGAAAGTGAGTATCTATCTACCGTGCTAGTACAAAATAGTATATTTAGTATAAATTTTGAAATAAATTCATATCAACTTCAGTTGAACTTCATTCATTAGTGGTATACCGGTAGATTTTGATCTCGAAATTATCAATGGTGAGTGCTGTTTGGTAATGTGAACAAATGCGTAAAAGGTGGCAATTATTTCATTTAACTTACAAGTTACAGCTCCATAATCATATCTTTATTGTCTTGGGAGTCACACGTTCAGACAGTCCACCTGATGGAAAATGGCCACCGCCTTCCAGGACATTTGCAACCTAAGAGGAGCGACATTATAATCTGGATGCTGTCTAGGTTAGAGTGAATAATCATGCCCCTTCTTTGGCTGCATTGTTGCTTACCACCAGTTGAGTAAGATGAAGGTCTGCAAATGCCCATCTAGTTTGTAAAAAAATTATTATTATTTCTTGCTTTACTTACCAACAAAATATGTCAAGACAATTTATATTTTGCATCATATTGGTATAGTTATTTTTTTTATTTATTCGTATGGCATATTAATATGAAAATAAAGACCTATATAAGTACAATTTGTATAGTGAGTTGCTATTTGTTAATTTAAAACTTTTTCTGCATTTGAAAATAGGTATGATATGGTCAACATGTTTTGGGATACCTGTGCTAGTGTTCGAAGAAAAACTTCTAATTCTTTCATAACTCATAATAATCTAACTAAGAGGTTGGTAGAGTAGTCACCCATTATATACCAAATTTCAGCTCTCTAGCACTAACAGTTTTTGAGTTAGGTACAAATTATCTCTCTATTATATATTATAGCCTACCTTTTATAAACCAAAGTAATAGTCAACAAACTTATGAAATGTAGTGGGATTGGCAAACAAATTGGGAAAAAAAATGGTGCTGGATTGAGGTGTAACTTTGTAAGCCTCTTTCAACTGCTGAGAGCTGGTATACCAACTTTTTTCAGTATGAGAGATATTCTTTTCAAATACGTACAGAAACTGACCATTATTCTTTTTTCACAACAATGAAACCTCTTTCAAGTGTGTTTCTTGAAGCCGCTGAGGACAGGCAGTGCAGCATAAATCACATGTGCTTGTTTCCATGACCAATATAAATTTTCCTGTGATGTCGTAGTCTATAACGGTTGTACTAAATATAGATTTTTTATTTCAGACCAACAAATCAACTGTAGGTATGAAGGCTGGGTCCTCAACAACCCTTCAAACCACACCTAAAGGTGTGGAAAATGCCAAGAAGAGGCTCCGTGCCTTCTCTATCCAGAAAAAGACCCCAGTTGCTAATGTTGTTCCTGTTGTCAAGCCTGTCAGTAGTGGAAGTGAGTGTTTGTCTTACTTACTGAATTATACAAACATCTTTAAGTTTGTGGTTTGTGTGTGAGATTTTTCTGGTCTTTTTTGCACTCTTGCAATGGTTATAAATTATAATTGAATTGAATTATTATTTTATCATTAATTTAGCTTTAATTTTTCTTAATTAGGTGGTGAGTGTATGTATTGTTCTGTGTTTAGATGAAATACACTGTTCATAAACTAATTTCTTTTATTAAAGTTATACAGTGCCTAACTAATATGGACATAATAGTTATAGTCCACATTAGTTAAGCACATACTGGGTTTGAATCCCGCTGAGGCCATGTACCAATGATTCTTTTCTGAGTTGTGTACATTAGTTGAATTCTAACCAATACTCTTATGGTGAGGAAAAACATTGTGATGAAACCTGCAAATTCAGGCAACTGAATTTGTAACCATGATCCAACCTGGTCAGGTTCTCCTGGTAGCAAGGTCATGGAGGTCCCATAGTAGTTGCTCCACTGTAATTACCTGATCGCCATATCCTAGATCAAAGTCAAGGCGAACCCGCCAAGATGACGAGACGAGTTAGGCACATATGCAAAATATTTGAATAAATTACAGTAACTTATGATATTTATAAATAATATAATAAAAAAGTTTTTTGTTTACAGAGATAGAGCACATTTATGTAAATTTATTAAAATATTTTGCAGTGTAAATAATGATAACTTACATATATACCTTAGATATAATTATTTACTTGTAGTGTTTATTACTTATAATTTGTTTTTGGTATTTTCCTAATAGATACGACGGTACTCATCGGTAAACTTACTAGTGTAAAAACAACACCTAAGGTCGAAAAAACTGAAGATGAAATGAAAAAGCCCCCAAAACCTCCAAAACCTGGAGCAAATAAGAAATACTTACAAGGTAATCTTTTACTAACAGAATATGTTTAAAAATATTGATAGCCTACTTTCTATTAACTTACATGTAACTTTTTTTTACAGAATCTTATACAGAGTTACAAAAACAGACCATATCTGAAATTGAGGATATGAAACGTAAAATGGAATTGGTCGAACTTGGTATACCACTAGGACTCATTTGTCCAAACACTTATGAGAAAGCACTGCCTACAAAAGCCATGCCACCAATAAAAACTTTCTTGAGTAAGTAACAATGTAACCCAAAAACATTTTGCAACCAAATTAACCAAATTATCATCTGAGCGGTCAATCTCGGCTTTTGCCATGTTGTTGATAAACAACCAAATATGGGTTGGAAATGAGTTTGAGTTAACATGCATATAAACAGCCCTTATTTGCTGCCCATATTTGAAAAGATTGCATAACATATTAGAGAAAGTTTTAAGAAAATTAGAAATTATTGTCATCCTTGTGGTACATCGGGATGCCGGAAGCCGCGGGAAGCCGGGGCTTCTGTCAGGATCAGCTCTTCAGAATTATTTATTTAGTTATTGTTGATTGAAAACGGTTTCATACCAGGATCCTTAATTCATAATTTGAGGTGTTTTGATTGTTTACTACCATTTGACCTAGACATCCCGTTAGGGAATAGTTGGTTTACCAGAGTCTCGTCCGTCTGTCAGCAGAGTAACTGCAGGTGAGGTTGGCTTGACCCAGAAGAGATTGTAGGGCTAGCCTCCCCATCAACAATATGATTATATACTCTTGTCCTATTTTCCATCCAATTTCTTTGTGTGCAGTGTGTGTGTGTGTGTGGGACAATTATGGATTGAAATATTTTAGTCATTGTGACAACATGTTTATATTTACATGTAGATTTCAGATTTTTCACTATTAATTTTCGTCATATCCATTGTTGTGCAAAATCAATACTTAAAATTAATAATTTTTGTAGTGTTTCACTAACTTTTCTGTTGCACAATTTTTTAGCATTTATTTTTTTCTATAATTAGGCAATTTAACAAATTAAAGCCATTTTATATGCAAAGTTAAGTCTGCTAGCATTCATGATCATTAGATCAGGTTTTGGTGCTGTTTCTTGTTTCTTTACATCCTGGCGTTCATTTAATTATAAAACTGATAAACACAACGTATCCAATTTAAAGCCATTAACGAATCAGTTCAATAAGGGTCAACGCCCAGTCCCTAATATGCTGTGTGCTATAATATTTGAGATATTCGCGTATCTGGTGGTTGTCACCGGTTGTGTGTGCATGTAGCTGCGGGCGGCGCGCCGGCCGGCCCCCGGACCGGTCTCCGACGCATCCCCGCGCGATACAAAACCAAGCGCCGGGACTGTAAGTCGGGGGGTAAAATACCGTTCATATCCTTACAGATTGATTTGCTTCTAGATCCATCCACTTTGTTTTTAGCATTAGCCTGTAGTTAGTTGGTATGTTATCGTAAATTGTGCACCCAAGTTTTAGAGACATAGAGAGGAGTATTGGCAGATTGGATCGAGAAGATCGAAGTGATTCCGCATGCGTTGTGTAGTTTCATTTTGATTTCATTACCATCAGATGTTAATAGCTCATAAAGTTGAAGAGCGCTGTGTATGCTATAGGGACTACAGTTACACGTTTTTTTACAGATTCTGAGAAAGTGGACGCTCTGATTAGGCAAGCTAAAAAGGCCAAAGCGGAAGGTAAGGAATTTAAATTTGACTACCAAAAACTGTTACCTGATTATGACAACCCTTTTCAACGCAAAAAAGATGATTCCGCTCAAGACAAGAAAGACAAGACAAGAGACACCGACGCGGGTAAAGTAGATACGCCTGAAACTCGAAAGGGTAAAGGTGAAAGAGAAAGAAAGACAAGTGATCGATATGACAGGAAAATCGACTATAAGAGAGAAGAGAGATATAGGCACCAATCCAATGAAAGATCGAAATACCGAGGGCCAAGTTCCGATGAGAAAAATGTAGAAAGAGATGACAGAAGCTATGAGAAATATGAACGATATTCAGAGAAGGATGAGAAATATAAAAACACAGCTTATCATCATGAAACAAAGGAAGGAGACGATAAAAGATCAGAATATAGGGACTTTTCAAAGAAGTCTAAAATGAAATCTAGTAACAAAGAACCCAAAGAAACGGATGTGAATCTCAATGATTTCTTAGTTTGTGACAGTTGGTCGTTAGACAATAGTAATTCTAGTCCTCAAGTGGATGAGAAACGAGCGAAAAGAAGTGTTGCAGCGTCACAAGAAAGAAAATCATCAGAGCCAAGAGATAGTTTAAAGGAAAAAACCATAAAAAAGATTGAAAGCAAAACTGTGGATAACGTGGATATGTCAAAGGAGAAGAAAATAGAAAGGCTAAAACCTGTTACAGATTCAATTGAATTTGAAATTGATCCAAATGATGAAGTGTTGGACATATTCGACGAAGATTCTGACATCGAAAAGTATTCTAAACCAACATTTAGCAAGAACGACAGTCTATACGACTCGCCCATGGATAGAAAGTATTCTAAAGATACATCAATGGATGGTACTGCTGATGATACCTTTTTGGAATCTGTTATAAACGAGATCAAGCAAGAAACCATGTCTGATAATGAGAGTCAGGATAATGATAAGGGTTTAGTCGAGTATGATTCTCCAATGAAAGATTCTCCGAAGAAGCAGTTGAGCCAGGGGTCGGTGACGCCAGAGATAGATGATAGGATCAGAGATTTGCAAAATCAGCGGAGTGATTATTCAGATGGGTATAGGTCGGAGGAGGGTCGCAAATCAGCAGAGAGTTTTAAATCCGGTGTTTCCAGTAAGTCGTTGGAAAGCGGATATAAGTCCACCGAAAGTCTGAAGGAGTCTCGTCGACGCTGTGCCGATAGTCTAAGGTCTTCGGTGGAGCGCGCGTTGGATGAAGCTCTAGAACAAAGCCAGATGTCAAGGTCTACGCTCGATTCGCTCGAGACTTGGAGCTTCGTTCTCAAAATATGCCAGCCGCTGCTCTTCAGGCACGACAAGAACGTTTGTTACAAGTAAGTGGATCTGATTTATTTTCTAAAAGGTTCAGTGTCAGTTAGTAGTGGGTCCTTACTCGTTACCAGTCTTATAGTAAAATTGGTTTCCTTGCCTCAAATAAATTATATTACCCTAAAAATACCCTGCCATGTCACACTAACAAAACAATTAATATGTGACTGTATGCTGACTATCAAAGAGTAGCGTCTCTCTCTTGTGTTGCAGTGCCCAGACAAGGTCCATAGAGAACTATATGACTAGAATAATGTTACCTAAATATTATTTATCGGTAACATATTTCTGTAACCTATGTTATTTTTTATTTGGAAGACCAAGCTATCCATTTACATTATAATAACAATCTTACGAAACAGAAAGCCAATTACAGGTCTTCGCTGATAGACTTTGGAGTACAAATAAGAAAATCTGTTGATACACTTATACCGAAAATAAATTGGTCACTTAATATTAATACTATGGCCAAAGATGCTACGACGTCCCTTCTCAAAATATGGAAAAACAGAGGCATAAAAACAAACACCAAAATTGCTCTAGTGTTTCCAATATTTCTGTATGGAGTTGAAACTTGGACCATAAAAGCACGTGTGTTAACCTGTGTTTTAAACTATCGCGGTTATTATCACACATTTTAAGGGTATGTTCCGGGTTTCCTACCGCGTGCCTTTGTTGACGAGTAGCCATGTAATTGCATGCATCATGGTCACGGGACGACTGGAGAGCTGCGAGCGGCTCCCGTGACCATGATGCATGCAATTGTGTCGAAATATCGGGTTACTCGTCAACAAAGGTACGCGCCTACGCGGTAGGAAACCCGGAACATACCCTTTAAACCTATGTTAACATCTTACTGTAACCCATGAAATCATCATCACAGCCCGTAATAGTCCTCTGCAGGACTTAGGGCCTCTCCCACGAAAGGGGAGGCTATTGCCATAATCTCCACGCTTGGCAGGCGGGTTGGAGATCGCAGTGTTTAAATATAACAATGGAAAATGCTGCTGCCCATTTTCCAGACTACGGAGACTCTTGATCTTTCGCCTCGAAAACATTAGTCGCCTTGTAGACACCAATGAGTGTAAGGGGTTGGTGCTATTCTACTCTGCCGGACACCACACGGCCGGCCATGAAATGCGAACCGAACGAGTCTGAACACGATGACCTTAAATTCTTTTTAAGTTCCATATGATTTTGACCCATGGAACCGTTTCACTAGTTTCACGGTTTTACCTTGCGCAACCGCTTCAGATCGCTAGTTAGTTATTAAGAAAATCCTTTTGTAAATCAAACGCATGTTTTCAGGCAGACCCGTACGCTTCCCAAACTGTGGTACACCGAGAACCCCAAGCTGTGCTCCTGTGTCGAAGACCGTTCGGTTGTGTACGAGGAACTGGAAATGTGCAAGATGCCACTCATCAACCAGGTCTACGGCGGTGACGGGTGAGACCACAATGCACTCAGAAACACAGCTATGGCATCTTTCAAACTAAATAACGGCCAAAATTGTTATCTTTAAAATATATGGTGAAGTTGAGGACAGTTCAGTCGTTTCGGCCCGGACTGTTGTTGGCCTCCGGGCCAAAACGATTTGAATTATAATTCGTATTTTTCCTCGGGCATTTGGGCCCGCAGTTAAAATATATAAAAGTTGCCAAAGTACATAAAATCTTAATTCTTTCACAAACAATAAAATTATGCATGCGCAATCGACAGATTCTTGTATGGTTTCTGTCGTTTCGACCCGCGGGCCAAAACCAGGCCGGAGCGAAACGCCTAAGATCCGTTTCTTTATATGCTGAAAGGCCCATCTTATCTGTTACGAAGCGAGTACGAGTTGCATGGTATACTTGCTTACGAGATAGACAGGTACCTACATTTAAAACCGTAAACACAGGCCAGCCGAAACGCCTCCATCGACCGCTCGTTGCTGGTACTCGCGTGACGACATGTGTCTCAGCGAGAAACCTCCGGTGACACTGACCACCGACTGGGATATAGAGGAGGCCAGGGTCCCCCCGCAGCCCGCGCACCCCCCGCCGCGGGTCGGAATGACCCCGGACCGGGTCGAGGAAGGATCGCTCGATAGAGAGTACCAGAGGTAAGAACCATCATTTTATTGATTTGCGTGGTCAAGCTAGGTCTAGGAAAATGTGAAGTGAAATAGGAAATAAAAAAAAAACGTTGAGCGAGTGGTCTGTGTTCTATATTCTTTAGTAGGTGTATGTAACGTTGTTGCCAACAATTCTCTGATGGCAATGATTGAAATTGTTATTTTTGCGATTCCGTATCATCGATTTCATGGGTTGAGTTGCTAACAAAGTTATATTTCCAATAAACTGAAACTATTAAATCGATCGTACGTAATCTTAAAAGTAACAATTTCAATAATTGAAACCAGAGAATTGTTGGCAACAGGGTTACGTTATTTTCCTACAGGAGTCTCCCTATTGCGGCACAGTCGTTCGCTTTTTTTCCACACGTCAATCGTCGTGGCTAGACTCTCTGCTCATGTCAGTTTAGGTCAGCTAATTGAACGCCGTAGTATAGTGGCCATCTTTTCGTTAATATACTGGTTGTGCTCTCGCGAGCGAGGGCCCGGGGTCCGCCGTGACCATGATTCAGTATTTGGCACCAGGTAATTACAGTGGACCGACTGCTGTCTGACCTCCGTGACCAGGGGAACCTGACCCGATCGGATTGTGGTTTCTAATATTATTTTAATGTCCATTCATAACCATCGATATGCCGAGCGTTTTCTTTTTGTTTTTAAAGTGTTAAGTAAACGTAAGTGTGCGGTAAATCCCTCCAATAATATAAAGGAGGTAGTTTTGGGCTGCTGAGTGGCGTTGCTGCTGTCGTTTTTATGTTTGACATGGTTTGATACAATTCATTCTCGTCCAGACCGAATAACGTTACCTGGCGAAGCGTCGTCAGAAAGCGTTTTCCTTGAATGCGAGTTTGGCGGTCGGGCCCCAGACCTAGAAAAATCTAAAATCTAAATCGGGTTGTCCCTGCAACACTTGTTTGGCCTGGACCTACTACGAGTACTACCTACTCCATATTACCTCCTCCTCCAACACACGACCTTAACAAACCTGTCTACCCTTGGGAGTACTGCCTACGGTTCATGTACGCAGCGATTGTCTGTACGATGTCGCTACTCGAGAACCTTTCCACCCTACCGGCCATCGGTTCTGTCGGCGAGCTAGGTGGCCTGCCCAAAGCCACATTAATTTTGTGACTCCAAAACCTATGTCACTAGGTTAATTTGCGTGTGAAACATTCGCCGAAAAGGCCAAACGTCGAACAAGTATTTACTTTGTAGATACGCGAAATAAAACCTGTTGCAAATCTAATAGTCAAAACGTTGTTTTATCTGCGACGTCATGTGTAAAAACCATTATTGTCAATGTCACATTCCAAAACATTGAATTTCATGGAGTTTGTTGTAGGTATACAAATTATACTTAATACCACGATTTATCCGTTACCGAACTTAATCCGTTTGGAAAAATATTGTAAACATTCAAAACAGCGCGCTTTACCGTCAGAAAGAGTTTAAGCTCCAACCGCCTTTAAAAATAGAGGGTGGATCACAATAATATGTCACCACTTTTCCGATGGATTAGTTGATTATTATTGTTTTATTCAGATATAGTTCTGCTCACAAGACTGATTAATTTTATGATGTTGACCATGTATTGTCATTATTTACGTAGGGAAAATGACTCGGGGAAAAGTTCGTAGATATTGTGAATCGCCTGCAATCTTTGTGAGTTGTTGATTATGTATTGTAAACAATGCAAGCAATTCTAATATTCACATTACTGTTTTTGTCTGTGAGTTTGGGCAGTTTTCGGTAAAATTTAGTATTTGCTCTATTCCTATTCAGTGGTAAATTTTTTTTTTTGTATAATAACTTTTTATTTGATAAGCCAGTACAATAATTAAACCTTATTAATAGAACTCATTACTAAGTACATTATGGCCTGTATTTTAAATACTTACAAATTATTTATGTCCCTTGATTCTCAAGCTAAGTGAAACTTGTTTTATGAGAATCAGTGGTTCCACACTGTGTCTGTCACATTAACCTATCAGTCAGTCTATAGTCTCTGTGTGAAATGCCTTGTACAATAGAAATCCATGCAGTATTTTTGCTTGATTGAAATTATTGGGATTCGTGTCACTTTCCGCCGTGTGGTGACCGCCAACTTAGAGTATAGCACCAATAGTAGCACCGATACCATCCGTTGACAGGCTTAAAAGGCGACTAATGTGCCGGTGGCAGACCAGTCACCGTGACCGGTGGTCAACCAGAAAATTTTGCAGACAAAATTTAGTAGGCAGCAGCTTTATCTATTGAATATTTTCACTACAGCGATTTCTAAAGCGTAGAATACAAATGCTTGTTATTCGCACAAAAGCCTTAGTTACTGGTAAGAACTAGCTGGCTACTAAATTATTTTTACGCTTACTAAAGGCATGATGTCTGAAGCTGGTATGCAAAATCTGACAACAACAGCTTAGGAAGCAATTATGATGACATTATGGCAAAGATTAGATTATTAGATTATTGGTCCTTGGCAAGGGAAAAGTTATTTTTAATTATATTTGATTTTTAATAACTCTCTTCAAAATTCTGAATGAATACAGTAGCAACCTAACTGAGTCGGCAAGTTTACGACATAATTTTCGAGGAGACGGTGGTGGATCTTTTGTTATTTCTCTATTTTGTGGCTGGCAATGCCCTTCACTAATGTGGAGGAAGCACAAGTTTCTTGTTATGGTCTGTTGGTTTGATGATGTGATGTATATTGCTTGCCTGTGCCCCTTTACTAAAACTGCTGAAATAAATAAAGGTAAAGATATTCCAAGATTCTTTAGGATCGCAGAGATTTAAAGAAAAATACTTTCAAAACGAGTCAAAAAAGCGTTGGGTCCATTTTTCTGAAGCAGTAGCCGGACTAACTGCTCGGAAAATGATGACGATGACTTTCAAATGTGCCGGCCGCAGCCATAATAATAGCAATAGAAATAGAATCCGCTATATTGAAACAGTAGCCGTTGTAATTACTGCTGCCAATTCATTTGATTTTTAGTATTTACTATAGAGGAAAACATGTTGAGAAGTCGTGAGATATGGGCATAAGATATAGGGCTTAGGATAATAAGAAATGGTAATCTGCCAACGAGGCGCATTAGGCCATCGTGGTGCAGTAAGGCTCCAAGAAATTTGGTGGTATGGATAACAAACACTAAACGGCGACATAATTGCTTTTTCTATTTTGACAAAGCTCACGTTCAATCCAAAACTCTGCTAACATTCGAGTACTCGTAGATATTCCACGGGATCCTGTTACTTTTCCGGGACGTACAGTAGATTGTTGCTTCCTATTAGTGAAACAATTTTTAATTTTGGCTTAGTAATTTCGGAGCTTATTGGTGGGTTTGGGGTCCCACCACCATCTCACAACAATCCAACAACCTCACCTGCACCTGGTCCCCCTGCTGGCAGGATAAACTCCGGATCTGAGAGTGTCAGTATGGGTTTTAGCCGGGTTGTAGAACCCCGTATTTGCCCTGAAAACTCTCATGCAGAGATACAGATCGCGGAACACGCCCCTGCATTTCTTGTGTATGAACATGTAGATCTTTTGACTGTGTCCCTCGTGAGATGATCTGGTGGGCGTTGCGGTCCAGTGCGCTACCTGAGGCATATATTGACATTATCCGAGATATAGACCGCGATTCCGATTCCATAGTTAGAGCTGCTGTTGGCGATACCAACCCGTTCCCTATTAGCGTTAGGGTACACCAGGTCTCTGTGCTCAGCCCACTTCTGTTCAATCATGAGGTATCCGTGGCTTACTCGTGTATGGTGACGATATCGCGCTGACATATTGACTAGGGGCGACTTGTCCAACGGGTGGAAAAGTGGAAGGAGTCAGTTGAGAACGGCGGTCTGAAGATAAATGTGGCGAAGACAGAGTACATGGCCTGCTACAGTACAGACCCTCCTACCCGAACGCATAGGCGAAGAGGTCAAACAAATGGATCAGGCCAGATATCTGGGGTCGGTACTAAGCGCAACTGGTGACATCGACAGCGACGTCAAAACCCAAATATCTGGGGCTCGGGCCAAATGGCGGGACATGACGGCTGACTTTTGTGACCCCAAAATGCCGATGCAGCTGAAGGTACAGGTCTACAAGACCATTATTAGACCTGTGCTCTTTAACGGCAGCGAGACTTGGCATCTACTAGAGCGGCACAAGCAGGAATTGTAAGTCACTGAAATTAAGATGCTGCGGTGGATGTGTGGGGTTTCCCGCAAAGACCGCGTGCGGAACGCCCACATCCGCGGTAGCCTTCACGTCCATGACATCGCAGATAAGGTACAAGAGTGCCGCCTTAGAACAGATGCCACTCCCGCCAGGTACGGGAAAGAGAGGCCAGCCCAAGAAGCGAAGGCTGGACGTCATTAAGAGTGACATGCGTGCCAACAGACTCACCACTAAGCCACTATGGATGCCGAAGCCCGACCAAAATAGATTAAGAAGAGCAGGAAAGCGGACCCCGGGCCTCCGCGTGTCACGCGGGAGCGCAACCGGGATTTAACGTCAAGATGATGATGATGAATTCCGGAGTTTATCGCGTTCAGACAGACAGACAGGCGCGGCCCCAAACTTTGTTCTATAATATGTGTAGATATTTGTTCGAACGATACCGAGGACCTCTAAAAATTATAACGTCTCTCGTCTCTAACTTCCAAGGTTCATGGAAGCGGTACTATGGAACGAGGACGCCAAAACCAAGGAAACCTCTAGAAGCACGACGCCGGTGCGCCAGGAGAGCAGAAAGAAGAAGTCGGAAGGAGATCGAGAGGTTAAAAAATCCGCGAAAAAGATGAAGCTGAGCAGTGAGGGCTGGAGTCAGGAGTCTGAGATGGAAGCGTCTGTTACCGCGGAAAAAACGTGAGAAATATAATCTGTTTTTACAAGTCGGTCTGGTCGGACAAGAATAGCAGCCGTAATAGTTACACCGTAAGGTTGAAGTTTGATTGCACTTGATTTGTTAATAATATTCAAGGCTGAACCTTACTGACATTTTGGTTGGACGGGAAGTTTTAGGAAAATTAAAAACCTCTTTTTTGGCGGACTTTGTTATGCTTAGACTAGGCCAGTTACTTGGCTTTATTTGTAGTTAGTTTTTCTAGGTAATTTTAGGGCTGTTAATAATGCGTCATTGGGCCAAATACAGTTTTCTTCACGCCACGCCAAGCCTCATAGAAGCCACCACCAAACGCCGCAGTGGCAAACGGTTATCGTCGAAATCCGGAGCAATGTTAGGTCTGCGTCGGTCTGGTGGACGTTTTACCGTTTCGACAGCCATTCCTGATTCCTAATTTTAAGTTAACCGACCATGCGGATGAAGTCGCGGGGAAAAAGCTATTTATAAATATTATAGTAATCTTGCTGATCCAAAGTTAAATTGACGGATGTTTATGGGGGTGGGTTTGGGGTGTATGGACCGACTAACCCACCTCCACCCAGGGTCCTATCGACCTCTCGGTCATACGGACCGCGTCAGACCTAATCACGGGTGATGCGCACGCGGGTGTATGGACCGTAATTTTTGTACTTCTTTTTTAGCAAAAAGTCAAAGGAAAAGATGCGTAAGCGCCGGCGGTCGTCGACGCAGTCTTCGAGTTCAGCCAGTGAGGAGTTGGACAAGAAGAAGAAAGCACGGAAAAAGAAGGTAATAAACGCCTTGGTAACTGCGTTTTTATTACAAACTTTTATGACGTTTTGCATGACAAACGGTAGTGCAAAATTAGTTTTTGAATATGAAATATTCCCGGCCCACTATCCGCTATGGCCGTGTGGTGTCCGGCAGAGTAGAATAGCACCAACCCTGCACACTCGTGGGTGTCGTACAAGGCGACTAATGTTTTCGAGACGAAAGATTTAGCGTCTCCGTGGGCTGGAAAACAGGCAGCAGCTTTTTCTATTGCTATATTTATAATACTGCCATCTACAATCCGCCTGCCAGGCGTGGAGATAATGGCAATAACCTCCTCTTTCGTGGGAGAGGCCCTAAGTCCTGCAGTGGACTCTTTTGGGCTGTGATGATGACTATCCGCACAGGCTCAGCCTGTCGTCCAAACTGATATTATAAGTTCGACGATATATATCCATCACCATAATCATGAATTTACCAACCAAAGCCGTCAAAACTAATAGACAATTATATACTTTTAAACGCTCACCGTAATCAATCATTCAATTTACCTCAACGTCCATTTTAATTCCGCAGTCTGCTAAGAAGTTCAAAATCAAAGAGGCGAAGCGACGCAAGCTAGCGAAGAAGTTGCAGAAACAGAAGGAGAAGAAGAAGAAGAAGCAAAGAGTCGAGGAATCTGATGACGATTCGGACGTCGATGACGAAGTGGAGAAAGGTATAATTTGAGATGTTGCAGCTGCCTATTTAATTCTGTGGACATCAATTTAAAGTAAATGTAAAACACAATTATTCCACTCAGACACATGGCACAAAATGCTTAAATATTCATAAAGTAAAGAAAAATTGATTTATTTCTATGGATATCGATTTTCTATTTTGAACAAATTGTAGTGTATTGTATACGCACTATCTAAGAAAAGTTCGAGTGTTTCACATCACTGATGGATTATACTCATTTCATAGAGGATTGCTAATGGACAGTACGTAACGTAATAAAAATAATTGATTCGTCTACCTACGACCTACATACGTGTTCGTACTTGGAATTTATTTATAGCATTATTGAAGTGAAATACTTCATAATTCATTTATTCATTTGTGGTACAAACAGGTGAAATGGATGTTAGAGTGTACAGTGGATCCTCTGCGACCGGCCAACGGCATACAAATTTAAAAACTTTAATGCTAGGTTTAATAATAAAATTAGGTATTCAATTGATAATAATAGGAATTAAATATGTACTTCATAACTTAAACAAATTTAAGTACTCACCACATTAGGAAATGATCGCGTCACTGTGTATTGTTACAAATAGTGCCAAAGAGTCACCTGATGGAAAGCTATAACTATCTAACACAAAAAAACTAACGGTCTTATTAATCGGAAGTTCATAGAAGATTTATAAGCTTTCTAAAATATAGTTCTTGAAACGCATATTAGCGCTAAAACGCCCAATAACGGCTTCATAACTAAACGAAGGCTGATCCCCTCTATAAACCTCTGATAAGCATATATTAGTGACAAAAATGGCCGTATTTTATGAATAACACCGTAAAAATTTATATTTTTGTGTACAGAAATGAAGAAAGAGAAGAAGAAGCTGAAAAAGAAAAGGCTGCAGAAACTGAAACGGAAAGCGGAGAAAAAGAAGAAAGCAAGAGCCAAGTCCTCGAGTAGTTCCGACTCGTCGTCCAGCAGCGATAGCAGTTCGGAGAGCGACTCTGAACCGGAGAAGAAGAAAAGGAAGCGGAGAAAGATTAAAGAAGATGAGAGCAGAAAGAAGAAGGTACAAGGAGTTAAATAATGAACATCGGCTAGTTTCGGTTAGAAACGACGCTATACGAAGCTGAACTGGTTGATGTGCATTATTTACCGATATCTGTAGATTTTTGCTGGAAGGTCCACAAAATATAATACTTTCTTGTTGTATACAGAAGGACGTCTTCATTATTCAATCACTGTTCCTCACTTGTTGATTTCGATAAATTTTATAATTTTCCAAGTCGCTTGACCTTTTAGAGAGAGTCTAGTCTAAAATTTGCTTTGAACCTAAAAACTACAATTGGAGACTTGACTAGATACAATAGAAATTATGATACCAGGGTATCATTAAAGAGCTTTAAGCAGAACTCGCCTTCAGTGTACTATAAAAAAATCGTAATATTTATAATTTTATATCAAGTGAAATGACAAAAAGGAGTACATTTGACGCATTTGTACATGACGTCACAGTTCAAGGTCTCATACAAATTTCATAGAAGAGATGCGATTGGACGTATCAGAAAGAGTTACTGATTTGACATTTAGTCATTTCGCGGATTGATATTTGTCTACGATCCTAATCGTGTTGCGTATCGTGTAACATGTGGCATAAAGAGTTTAGATTTTCGGTTAGCATGTTGATGAAATTGCAGGAGTATCGCAATTAATTGCAGCTGTACTTGTACTTGGAATAAATTCTCACTCGCCCAGCTGAGCTTCCGATAAAGTAGAGTAATGTATCGGCCAATTTTAAAACCGCAGTCGTTCCCGATGACCGCCTAAAGTTAATTCTCACAGCAGCGTATTTATTTGTTTTTCGAAGGACCACTTGTTAGAGGATGGTCTTCTAACTTAATGTAGGCTTTGGGAAATGGGTTGATATTTAATTAAATCCAGTTATTTTGTAACACCTGCTTATTTTCGGTCTTGCGTTATATTTAATCGTATTACGACATGCACTTGAGACATTTAAAAGTACATTGAAATTTACCGCCAAATCTGCATATTTTGCAATATTTTTGCTATGATTGGAGTTACAACATGGAGTTCTTCAAGAAAGGTTTTTACGGGGTCGGCAACGCGTGGCTGATGCCCCTGGTATTGCAAACGTCCATAGGCTGCGGTGACTGTTTTCTGTCAAGCCGGTCGTGAGTTTGTTTGCCACCTTAGTGGTGTAAAAAAAATGATTGATGTGAATCTAACGTGTCGTGTATGGTATCCCAGGCCCGGCGCGCCCTCCGCCAACAGCCCCCGGCCAGCATGGAGGTGGACGTGGAGCTGGTGCTGGCGCGGATGAAGCAGGAGCGCGCGTCCGGCGACGAGCAGCAGTTCTCGCCGCGGCGGCAGCGCCCCGCCGACCCCCGGGAGATCATCAACGTCAGCGAGCTGCAGGTGGGTAGGGGGGCGACGGCGGCAGCGCCCCGCCGACCCCCGGGAGATCATCAACGTCAGCGAGCTGCAGGTGGGTAGGGGGCGACGGCGGCAGCGCCCCGCCGACCCCCGGGAGATCATCAACGTCAGCGAGCTGCAGGTGGGTAGGGGGGCGACGGCGGCAGCGCCCCGCCGACCCCCGGGAGATCATCAACGTCAGCGAGCTGCAGGTGGGTAGGGGGGCGACGGCGGCAGCGCCCCGCCGACCCCCGGGAGATCATCAACGTCAGCGAGCTGCAGGTGGGTAGGGGGGCGACGGCGGCAGCGCCCCGCCGACCCCCGGGAGATCATCAACGTCAGCGAGCTGCAGGTGGGTAGGGGGGCGACGGCGGCAGCGCCCCGCCGACCCCCGGGAGATCATCAACGTCAGCGAGCTGCAGGTGGGTAGGGGGGCGACGGCGGCAGCGCCCCGCCGACCCCCGGGAGATCATCAACGTCAGCGAGCTGCAGGTGGGTAGGGGGGCGACGGCGGCAGCGCCCCGCCGACCCCCGGGAGATCATCAACGTCAGCGAGCTGCAGGTGGGTAGGGGGGCGACGGCGGCAGCGCCCCGCCGACCCCCGGGAGATCATCAACGTCAGCGAGCTGCAGGTGGGTAGGGGGGCGACGGCGGCAGCGCCCCGCCGACCCCCGGGAGATCATCAACGTCAGCGAGCTGCAGGTGGGTAGGGGGCGACGGCGGCAGCGCCCCGCCGACCCCCGGGAGATCATCAACGTCAGCGAGCTGCAGGTGGGTAGGGGGGCGACGGCGGCAGCGCCCCGCCGACCCCCGGGAGATCATCAACGTCAGCGAGCTGCAGGTGGGTAGGGGGGCGACGGCGGCAGCGCCCCGCCGACCCCCGGGAGATCATCAACGTCAGCGAGCTGCAGGTGGGTAGGGGGGCGACGGCGGCAGCGCCCCGCCGACCCCCGGGAGATCATCAACGTCAGCGAGCTGCAGGTGGGTAGGGGGGCGACGGCGGCAGCGCCCCGCCGACCCCCGGGAGATCATCAACGTCAGCGAGCTGCAGGTGGGTAGGGGGCGACGGCGGCAGCGCCCCGCCGACCCCCGGGAGATCATCAACGTCAGCGAGCTGCAGGTGGGTAGGGGGCGACGGCGGCAGCGCCCCGCCGACCCCCGGGAGATCATCAACGTCAGCGAGCTGCAGGTGGGTAGGGGGCGACGGCGGCAGCGCCCCGCCGACCCCCGGGAGATCATCAACGTCAGCGAGCTGCAGGTGGGTAGGGGGCGACGGCGGCAGCGCCCCGCCGACCCCCGGGAGATCATCAACGTCAGCGAGCTGCAGGTGGGGTGTAGCGACATCTATCGCTCCAATAGGGAAACTCGACAATACTCACATTGTGGGTACACGAACACAAGCAAGCTTGGCAACCAAGGTTGGCAAGCTTCCGCACATAGATGGCGCTGACCGTTCCTATAATCTGTCCAGTCCTTATTTTGTTAAGGAAATAATATATTTAAATGGATACCTTGCAATAGTATTCGTTGCAATTCACATTCTATATGTTTCTTATATAATTCAAGATATCCATACATAATGTACGTAGCATGATTGATACGGCAAGTTGTGATATTAGGTATTGTTTGTTCACCAAATAATAATAATAGTCAGTCTGGACAGATCGTACATTGCGCTAGAGAAGTGTGCCAACTTTCGCGGCATAAATACAACTTCTGACAATCAACTAGTCACAACACCCGGCGTGGCCACCGTGCGTAATTATCCTTTTCCACCATCCTCACTTGCCAACATTGGCGGCTACCTATTTCCTTTCCGTCAAAGGGGGACCAGACCAAATCAAATAGTTAACTGGTCAAAAGAGAGCAAAGTTACTTGTTGCTGCGACTGCCGACTTTGAATCGCGAATCATCGAAGTACGCTCGTGATTCTGATATAGACTTCTGAGCGCGGGGAAATTAAAGAGAGATGTAAAAAAAATTGCTCTACTGTCTTTTCACCTCTCCCACAAAAGGGGTGTTTTGGTGATTTAGGGCTCGCAGCACAGCAGCAGCAAAACAGCTACAGAAGTTGTATGAAATCACTTTTCATCTCGCTGGCAACAAAGAATTTTTTACGCACCGAAAGCGCTTTTTTCGTGCTGAAGGGGTGATAAACATATTTAGTGAATATCAAAAGCTTTTGCCCGCGATTTCGTCCGCGTGGAAATAGTTTTTATGACAGTTTAGCTTTTGTCCGCGTTACCATTTTAAATAACCTCCGTATTGTATTACGATGTAGTACTACGATGAGCTCAAGTTGTCCACCCAAATCTGGTTCTACCTACCCAAATTAGAGGAAACAGCTTAGATTGTACCCTAGACTTCAAGCTACCAAAATATCGAAACCAAATTAAAATCCATTCCGTAGTTTTTGCGTGATGCGCAAAAATTCCAAAGGATAATTTTTTGGGCGTTGCTACGTCCCAGAATCCTACCACGAAAATTTTTTCTGAAATATCTTCAATGTACAGACTCGCCTTTATAATAGTATAGATGATAAAACATTTTAAAACTCAAATAGAAATTTAAACCGCTTCCATTCTTCCAGGACGATTTCAGCAACACGGTGCACATAAAGCAAGAGAAAACGTGTGAACCACCACGACCAGTCGCCGCGCCCCCAGCACCACCCGTGGCCTCAGTACCACCCGTGGCATTAGTACCACCCGCGGCCTCGGTACCACCCGCGGCCTCTGTACCACTCGTGGCCTCGGTACCACCCGCGGCCTCTGTACCACTCGTGGCCTCGGTACCACCCGCGGCCTCGGTACCACCCGCGGCCTCTGTACCACTCGTGGCCTCGGTACCACCCGTGGCGTCTGCACCACCCGTGGTGTCGGTGCCTCCCGTGGTTTCGGTACCACCCGTGGCCTCAGTACCACCCATGCCCGTGGTACAACCAGTACCACCGGTGCCCCAGGCGGCCGCAGAGACCCCAGCGCCGGTCCCACCGTTGCCAGTGGAACCACCGCAAGCCTATGGCAAGGAGGAGGAAGAGGTATGTAGGTCGTGACAGTAGTGATTAGGACTGTACTTGAATTTATAATTCATTTACTCAATTATTCTCAACCCTTTGAAATGTCAAACTTTACGGTACGTCATATTTGCTTACTCCTTGTGCCAAGTAAGAAATAATTTACTTTACACAAGTCATTTCACAGATATGAATTATAAATGAAACTAGTCATAAAATACACACTGATGCACGTATCCCACAGGTGTAAGTAGAGTCTATCGAAATAAAAAAGCATAACATATTTTAAATTAAAGGGTATAAAGCTGAATCTAGCAAAAAGCGTCTTATGGATAAATTGCGAGGAAACGCCGGCGAGATGTGCCCTACGAAACTTCAAATATATTCATTGCCTTGAGATGTTTATGTAGCGTTACGTCTTAAAGCTCTGCTTGAATAGGCCTGTTTGTCCTTTTTGCACACAGAAATCAAAATAAGTACTTATGTAGAAATGCCATGTGTTATGTGCCATCAAACTATCGAGAACGCTTGTCGCCACCTCGGCCACTACTGCGCAATAACAGTCAGGTGTCAGATCATAGAAGCAAAAGATGGCTATCGTGACATTTGCATAGACTTCTATTTTCTTATCTTATTCTGATTTCTGAGTTTTTGCACTATGGATTTTTAGCAAAACCTTTACCTCTGCAGGAATCGCAGACATCCACAGCCGTGTCGGACATACCGCCTCCCCTGGAGGACTTATCCCAATGCTCATCGCAAGAGTCCAACATAAGCAAGGAGCGACCGGTATACGAAAAAGACGACACACACTTGAGGCCTTCATCACAAAATAGCAACTACAGCTTCAATGACGTGATCAGCGCTAGTCAAACTGGACTGTCGTATAAGGAGGAAGAGAAGTTTGAGAACTACGAGCAGGGGAATTATGAAATGTACGAGCAGTTAGCGATGGCGTATCAGAGCGATGTCGCCAGTCAGGTTAGTATTTAAATTACTGCGAGAAATGGCTATGTCCCAATGAAACAACTTTAAAACAAAATTGAATAAAAACAAAGAAGGTATCAAGAAAATTTAGTTATTTTTTATTTGTTAAGCTTTTTTTTTATAATAACTAGCCTAGCATTTGACCATCATCTCACCTGGTGGTACGTGACGATGCAGCGGAAAATAGAGCATGTCTGTCTAGGAACATCCTATTCACTCTAGCCTCGAAGGCGTCCAGATTATAATAATCAGGAAACACACTCACAGGCAACATGTTATATTCCTTAGTTTTGCGCATTGTAAAGGTTGAACCTAGAACTTTTGGGGATAACTGGAAGGTCCACGACATAAGGATGAAATGTCTGCCCGGATCGCTTATCCCGATTTCTCTCCCGGGTCATTCAACTGCTTTCCACACTCCACGAAATGCATCCCGTAGAAGACCGACAGACGCGCAACCTTACACCGTTGCTTAACCAATCAATTGCGGGTCACAAAGTATCCTATTTCCGCGTTTTCCCATCGAATCCAAAGCGGCCAGGTGGCCATTTGGCTGAACCATTCCAGAGGTGGCAGCAGTACTTAATGAGAATGGACCCCTCCAGCATACTCCGTAAATATCGTTAACTTCGCAACAAATTGTACGGCACACTTTCGCTGCGAATCCGAATATCAAAGCGTCAGGTACGGTGCTAACAAGCACGGTTAGATGAGTCGTGCGCATAGTAGTATGGTTGCCGTAACGCCATACGCGTGTGCGGACGGCTCAGTCCGCGCTGGCGCGACGTGAGTGCGCGGGCCGACGCCGAGTCTGATTGTATTTATGTGGACCTGCCAAACGATTCCGCGCGCACTAGCGTAGCGCTAATTACGCCCCAAATTTTAATGTTGAGGCGGCTGCGGCTAACCAGTTAACTCCCGCCCCATTACAGCAACACTCCCCCCGCACTACCTTCGCCCCTGCGGGCGGGGCGGGGTTTCATTTAATGTACCGTAAATACTGTTTTGACCGTGTGGTGTCCGACAGAGTAGAATAGCACCAACCCCTTACACTCATGGGTGTCGTACAAGGCGACTAATGTTTTCGAGGCAAGACATCTAGAGTCTCCGTAGGCTGGAAAATGGGCAGCAGCGTTTTCCATTGTCATACTTATAACACTGCGATCTCCAACCCGCCTGCCAAGCGTGGAAATTATGGCAATAACTTCCCCTTCCGGCTCAAGGCTAAGTCCTGCAATGGACTGTTATGGGCTGTGATGATGATACAGTTTACTTCACAGCTGTATCTACGTCTTAGCCTAACCCCCCTCCATCCATTACAGCAACACTCCCCCCGCACTGCCACTCACCCCGCCGGCGTTTGCGTTCCGGGGGCGGCGCAACGCATCGAAACCGTGGTGGGCGGGCGCCGCGGGGAGATCAAGTGCGACTGGCGGCCCAGCGACGCGCCGCATAGGCACGACGCGGCTAGGCCCAGTCGGTGGGGTACGTATTGACCGATGTAGCTAGTGGGGAGTGATATACCATGTGTTTCTTTTTAGCATTTGTCACCGTTTAGGGGCGGCGAGAGAGCGAATCGCCACGTTTTTCTTCTTAGTACTTGTGTCCGGCGGCGAGAGAGGATGTTTTTACTACTTAGGTACTTACTAGGGTTACTCATCTGTGCGACTGGCGGCCCAGCGACGCGCCGCATAGGCACGACGCGGCTAGGCCCAGTCGGTGGGGTACGTATTGACCGATGTAGCTAGTGGGGAGTGATATACCATGTGTTTCTTTTTAGCATTTGTCACCGTTTAGGGGCGGCGAGAGAGCGAATCGGCACGTTTTTCTTCTTAGCACTTGTGTCCGGCGGCGAGAGAGGATGTTTTTACTACTTAGGTACTTACTAGGGTTACTCATCTGTGCGACTTGCGGCCCAGCGACGCGCCGCATAGGCACGACGCGGCTAGGCCCAGTCGGTGGGGTACGTATTGACCAATGTAGCTAGTGGGGAGTGATATAACATGTTTCTTCTTAGCATTTGTCAGCGGTGCGGCCAAGCCGAGCCGATGGGGTACGTACTGACTATAGAGTAATGGAGCCAGTGGAGGGCGAATCAACACGTTTTTCTTCTTAACACGTGTGACCGACTTGGGGCGGCGAGAATGCATTTTTTTTACTACATAGTTACTTACTGGGCGGACATTTGACCGCAATCTCACCTGGGAAGCAACGATGCGGCCGAAGATGGAGCATGCTTGTCTGGAGAAAGCGTAGTCACTCTGGCCTTGAGTCCAGTGGCGGTGCGATGCAGTGTTTAGGAAGCACGTTGACAGGCACTGGGCCTGGTGGTGTGACCAGGAGACCAAGATACCGACAAATTATCTACAGAAGTAGTATTTATATAGCGGAAGTTGGAACACTTCTCCAGCGCGATGTAGGTTTACATGTTGCGTTGAGATTTATTTATGTATTTCTTCAAGAAACAAACAGTCTTTTACAGATGTTACATACAATGTATGAACAGGCCTAGTTCTATATCAAATTATGTGCGGTGCCCACTAACTATATGTTAGTGCACTCGTAATTATGAGTATTATCGAGTTTCCCAATTGGAGCGATAAACGTCAGTACACAACGAATAGCGAATATTGTGTCACCAATATGGAACTCATATTAGAACAACATATTTTGTGTACCTATACTGTTTATAATGTAACAATATGTGTTCTGCAGTCGTACCTTACTTAAATGATAGCGATTTCCTCCCCCCACCCAGGCCTGAAGCCCGGCGAAGTGAACATAGTGCTGACGGGCGGCTCGGGCTCCGGCTCGGCCAGTTCGCCCGACTGCGGCGCGGGCGCCGTGTTCGCCATACAGACCATCGCCAACCGGTCGCATAGTGAACAGACTTTGAGGTGGGTATCGTGCAAAAACAAACGTATACTATTTTTTTGTTTTTAGGGAGACAACCTGCTTGTTATTCTCTTACAGACATTTAACTGAATGAACTTTGAAAGTACTCATCATCATCTTGGCGTTAAATCGCGGTTGCGCACGGTTGCCCGGGGTCCGCCTATTTAACTAAAGTAAATGAAACCCAATAATAGTAAAGGGTGTGTTTTTAGAGGCGGAGAACTTTAAATTGAAAACAAACAAAGAAAAATGTATTTAGTATCAGTGAAACTAGTTTTATTGGAAAGATAATTTAATGGTATTTATGTTTGAATAAATTTTCGGCGCGTAGATGGCCCGATCTGGATAACCCATTTTCATACACTTTTCGCAACATATTTCCCGTATTTAACCGTATTTCGCTAATAACTCACCGAATGTTGTGTTCGATCGTCTCTGGTTTATTGGTGTAGAAAGGTGACTTGACATATCTCACAAGAAAATAATGTAATGGAGTTAGAACACAATCTTGGAAGCTGAAATGAAATTATTCGATGATGTTCATTTCTTTCCCACATACAAGATTTTACTCGACGATGAAGCTCACTTTTGGTCGAATGATTAAGTTAATAATCACACGAAGACGACATAACTGAAATCATTTTCAAACATAAATGCCATAAAATTATTTTTCCAATGAATCTATTTTCATTTTACTGATATTAAATACATTTTTCTTTACCATGGACACACGGGACACATGCCCAGTCTGGAAACGTCCTCCTCCCAGTCAGATGTAAATACCAAAATGCTAGTAACAACTATTACTTTTTAGTTTCTCCAATTCATAAGTTTCAAAAATAATATAATTATGTTTTGTCTTTATCTGTCACAGAAATCACTGAGTTGTCTAAAAATAGGTCTATCTATATAATAAATGTCACCTATTGCAGCTACGACGAAGCCTACATGGATATGTACGGTGCGTCGGACCGTCTTCAGTACGGGGACTGCTTCGCGGCCCCGCAGGCCCCGCCGGTCCCGGCCGGACCCACGGCTGGGCCCACTGGTCCCGCGGCGGGGCCCGCTCGGCCCACTGGCCCCGGCACCCGGCCCGTTGCCCGCCGGCCCGCGCCGACGCCGCGCGCGTCGCTCGATGCTCGGATCAGTCGGGGTAAGTTGGAGTATTTTGTTTTTTATTCTTTGGAATGAGAACAGCTGTTCTAACATGGATTAGAAGTACCCTTAAGTATCAGAAAGCCAATTACAGATTCTCATAGATAAACTTTTTATGTCATACGAGAGGTAAACAGGCAAGCGAGCCACCTGATAGAAAGTGGTCATCGCTGCCTATAGACATAAGTGACACCAGTGGCCCTAGCACA
Organism: Blastobasis lacticolella; assembly: GCA_905147135.1. NCBI lineage: Eukaryota > Metazoa > Arthropoda > Insecta > Lepidoptera > Blastobasidae > Blastobasis > Blastobasis lacticolella. Next base: position 6,940,830 of record LR990062.1, on the reverse strand, counting down.
AGTGTGTCCGCGACAAAGCTCGCGCCGCGAGAGAGCGTTTGTCTCTTTCTCTCAATACTAAGATGAAAGTGATAGCAATACCTATGTCGCGCTTTTATTCGTTTATCGCGCGCGAGAGCAACTTATGCTAGGCCTACAGAGGTATTGCCAATGCGTTGCCCACATCGACAACGTCGGGACACGTAGCTCTGGCTTCAGAAAGGCAAATGCACCTGCACTGCCAAAGCCACGGATCCCCAAACCCCCACCCCATCACTGGAAATCTTGCTCTCTGGCAGGAATATCAGGCAGCCCAGTTGGGTGACTCAATTCAACCTATCTCTCTTAGTATGGATGCTCCATCATCATCATATCTTTTACAAGAATCCTGTACTGCCACGGGAAGACGCTTCAATAACGTCAAAATGAAGCCTCTGTGAAAGCTGAGATGTCAGCGGGTAGTCCGATTCTATTGCGACTGCCGATTGGAGCTTGTCGACTACGTTCGACCGGCTTCTCAGCATTCGCAGTACTGTGCCGATTTACGAGCGCTGGCCGAACGAAGCCGTCAAGTTAACGATAGTCAATGAGAGTTTTCGCGATTTCAGATGGCGCTAGTGAGGCTTTAGGTCCGTTAGCATATCATACAATACTGCAGTTATATTAGACAGAAAGAACCTAAGTAAACTGACGTACCTATTCCAACCAATGATAGCGCTTTATATTGACAGCAGACCTTACGTCACAGGAGCGCCATCTCGTTGATTTTGGAATCGTGAAAATCCTCACTATGAAGCGATTGGCATCTTGCTCATCTTTGTTAGACTCGCAGACTGGATGGATAGCATTGCTTTATTCTTCAGCATGCTTACGTTCTTCGGTTCCGGTTACATGGATAAGGTAGCCCTAAATAAACCCACGCCCGTATCCCATATGTGGTAGGCGTCGACATTTTCGAAGTATTTTCGTGTGTATTTCTCACTTTTACGACAGCAACATTGCTTTCCTGACGATGATTTTAAAATCGAGGTCTATCGGATTTTACCACATTTTCGATTCGTTTTTCAAAATGTCACTTTCACAACGATACTTTCGTGTATGAAAACACCTCTTTGATGTATTAATATTATAGCGACTCTACGCAAAATTGTGTAATAAATAATGACGTCATCATAACCTCGTAATAAACCTTTTTTTTCCAGTATTAGGTGAAGTAGCGAAAGAGGAGGAGCCAGATAAAGATGCTCCGGACAAAGGAATTTTGATCGCGTAAGTTCAGTACTCCTTCCAAATAATCCGTTCATACGGTTAGATACTACTAACATTTTCCTAGAAAAATTCTTTTCATCACCCATACTAACTTAAGCATGTAATTTTTTCATGCTTTTGAGTGTTTAATATTGACACTAAGGTTCACACTCGTAGTATATGTATTTACAATAACAGAAAGCATATTTTATTAATTACTCGCAAGAAACATAATTCGCCGCTAGATGACGTTGTTTTGTGATTTTAATGTATTTTTTTTTCATTGCTTTGATGTTATTAACCTCCCCTTTCGTGGGAGAGGCCCTTAGTCCTGCAGTGGACTGTTAGGCTGTGATGATGATGATTCACCCTCTAACACAGTATTCAAGAAGCGAGTTAAAGAGCATTTTCTTTCTCTATCTGTCTAATATTGTATTATATATGTATATATTTATATTATTGGTATGTATGTACATAAGTATTTATGGAGTTTTTATATTAATTTGTCAAATTTACGTAATTATTTGATTTTGTTATTGTGCATGTCCTAACTGCTTCTGATCATCACGTTTTGCTTCCTGTAGGCCTGCTGGAAGAAATTTCTTCGTAAGGCTAAGTGGTGCCTTTTATGTCATATATACATTTACTTGGTATCTATTGCCATTTTTGTGTACAATAAACTATTAAATAAAACCATAAGATTGTTTGCCACCTTGGTGGTATATAAATAGAAAGTATTATTGACGGTTGTCTCTCGCCAGGCCGGGTGCCGAGGTGGGTCGCGGTAAACGCGTGAGCTTCGCGGACGGCTACAAGCCCGGACAGGACTCCGACGTCGAGGAACCTCCCGTTAAGAAGGTAAGTGGATATTAAAAAGAAAGAAAAGACATTTATTACACATAGCACACCACGTTACAATAACAGTTACATAACTGTCAAAGGAAACATTAATATTTATAACAATGTCGGTGCCGCGGCGGCCAACATAAATGGTACCCATTCAGCATGTGCTGTTAGAGCGCAAGAGGGCGCTTTCTTATTATGGGCTATAGTCCCGATGTGATCGTGATATAGTCCGAGAAAAATGTCGGCAAATCGATGTAATGGATCGCCCGATGGGACACGTATGCTAGATGTCTAAACTAAAATATATTTTGAGCAGCAGTTTTTTAATTTTATACGGCAGACAAACAAGCAAGCGGGTAATTTGATGGAAAGTGGTCACCGACGTCACGGGCATAAGCTACACCAGTGGAGTCACCAATGCGTTGCCCGCCTCTGAATAGACTTCTATTATACCTCTTGAACGATACCATGTTATAGACCAAAGAAAACACTGTGGTTGGGAGCTCATTCTGCATCCGAATCGTACAAGCGAGTTATAACGTCATCTTTTGAGGATCCATCTTTTGATAACTAATGTTACTCGATGATGTATCTAGCAAATGCATAGTCTCGCTTTAAAGATACGACCGAACTGGTCAAATGGCCGATTGGCCTTCTGCATCCAGCTGGTCAGATTTATTTTCAAGACAAAATCGTGTCAATAAATCTTTTTGTTAAATTTGCCTCTCAAACGCACAATATATTGATAATTTTTTCCTCGCATTACAGAAGAAGAAAACTCGCCGCTACGGGTGCGCGTGGCCTTGCCCGGCCACCCATCCGGACCACGTATCCCTCTGGGATGCTTTACCGCCCCCGCCGCCGCCCCCCGGGTCCCCGCCCCCACCACCCGCGCCGGCACCCCCACCTTTACACCTCCTACGGCGACCCCAGCCACCACACCCTCTAGGGGGACCGCCCCACCCTATGGGTGGACCACCTCATCCTCTAGGTGTCCCACCCCACCCAATGGGACCGGGAGGACCGCCCCACCCGCTAAGCGTCCCACCCCACCCGATGGGCCCGGGTGGACCGCCCCACCCGATGGACGCACCACCCTACCCAATGGGGCCGGGCGGGCCGCCTCATTCTCTGCAGATGCCGTACGCGATGATGCAGCACAAGTTTGGTAAGTCAAGAAGACACAATTTTTTTTAGACTAGCTAACGTTAGCATTGTCAAACAATTGTATTTTTATTAATTTATATTTGTCTATAATCCAATGAACAATCTAAAAGTCCATCGCTCATAACTCGGCATAATTTACTTACGTCAGCCAATGTATCATATCAAAATTGTCTATTACATGGACAGTGAATGTATAATGTATTATAAATTGTCATGTTTCGAAGACTTAATACAATAAATTATATATGATAATTGTTTCAGACCCGAACCAGCCAATGCCAAACTTCATGCCGCCTGAGCCCCCGCCGGGGATGTTAGCGTTCCCATAGCGTTCGCCGGCCGGTGCATTTACGCCACCGACCGCAAAGCCGAGTACCAAAACTAGTAATCCTCCCACACAAGTTGCCACGCCTAAATCCCACAAGAAAACCGCAAAAGACTCGCCAAAAGCCATACCCACTATCGGCGAAACCCGGGCCCCTAATGCGGGTACTTCGACAAAGGCAAAAAAATTGACTACCCCCAGTGCTTTCAATATCGCAGAAAATTCTAACCTGACAATAATCACGCCTAGTACCGCAGCTAAGAAGTCTACAGTAAATATCTCAAGCCTTATAGTTCTGTCCTCGCCCAAGATGTAATGTTAAGTTTACAGTATTTTTATACGCGCTGACATAAGTAATTTTAAATAATTAATATTGTTGAATACTATTGTAATTAATTAATTAAACTTAATATTTTATACTCGCTGTATTTTAATGTTTTGACCATCACAGACTTTTCTTCGATTCACATAACATATATGAACAGCTTATTCATTTAGACACCTGAACAACCCCTATCACTTCTCTGCTGGACTTGAGATCTCCACATAAATTTAGGGTTTTGCCATAATTGCACAGGAACTGTAGGTCTGTTTGTGAAATGAAATTGCATATAATATTGTTAAAGACTGTTTGTTTCCTGAATAAATAAATAATCTATGTGCTTGGCAAGCCTGTTGGAGATGACGGTGTTGCCCATTGTCTGCTCTACGATGGCCCTAGCTGCTTACCAGCTAGGCTCGCCTGATGAGTCTACTCAGTGACAAACGAGCAGCCCACCTGATGGAAAGCGGTCGCCCATAATATCTACCAATTAAATCTTCGAAACTATAGCTATTCTAGTAAAATCGTTGTCAACAGGCGAGATATAGGCAAGAAGGCAGCCGATACGATGAAATGTGACAGATCATGGCGAAGTTGCCATAGACATGCACAAATTTCTTTTGAAATATTGTATTCATCCTACATCTGGCGCTCAAGGATATCAATTAGAGAATTGCACTTCAGATTTAATATTAAGAATAATGGACTTAAATTTTCTGTTCTTTGTTGAAGAAGTGTATAGAATTAACAGTTACGCTGTTAATTCTAAAAATGTTGATATCTACCTCTTATTGAATTAGCGACCTGCCTGGATTCGCATTCGTTCTCGGCTTTACTATATTTCTCTACTATAATATTATACATACTAGCTTTCCTCCCGTGGCTCCGCCCGCGTGGACTACATGACCCCACGTACAAGTGAGGGATAAAAAGTAGTATGTCTTATTCCAGATTAGCTACCTACCAAATTTCATCCATATCAGTTCCTCTGTTTAGGCAAACGTAGGCTAGCAGAAAATCATTAAGATTGACATCGTTGCGGTTCCTTTCAATTTTCAAATGTCTGACCATGCCTGTCTATGACAGCTGACATGTATGTAGGTTGTGCTTACTGACATGGTTCTGCCGTAGCAGTTGATTTCAGCGATATAGGCCATATAGCTTGCAGAATCGATGTCCGATGGGGCGGAAAGGTTCTCCAGTGGCCACTACGTCCGTACCGCAGCTTAGGCCCACCACGAGATGGACCTACGACCTTGTAATACGTAGGGCGAGGCCTCTGGGGGCGACCTACAGGCCCTACAGCTCAAATGATGAAAGCGATGAGGTAAAGCCCAACGTGAAAAATAGAGATTCTTCACCATTCTTTGTATGATGATGTGTATCAGCCTATACTTACTACTCCACATAGGTCTCTCCCAAACTGTCCTCGGCTTCCGGCATCCAACATCCTCCTGCAGCCTTTCACAAATCGTCACTCCACGGCCGGAAGGCATCCTACGCTTGCTCAGCGGCAAATATGGCCCATGCCACTTCGGTTTACTAATTCTGTGCGCTATGTCCGTAACTTTGATTTTCTGTCTGCTTACTTCGTTGAGAGAGACTCCGAGCATAGCGCGTTTCACATCACGCTGAGCGAAATGATGAGCCAGTCGTACCTACTGTATCTAAGTGTCCACGTCTCGGCACCGTATATGTGTTAAGCGTTGTGGCATTGGTGACGGGAATCGACTCGTAGAAAGTTTTCCGAATGCCGCCCAGCCCAGCTGAATCCGCCTTTAAGTCTCCTCCTCAAAAATGTTTCTTCCTAACTGCAAGATTTGCCCCAGGTATGTGATATGTGTATTCAGAAACAACTTTAAGGTGAAGGCCATTTACGACAACAGGTCCCGGGCATTGATCATGCATTGGGCATTGCATTAGCCTGTAGGTAGCTCTTCCGACGGGCCACTAGGACAACCTGTGTCATCCGCTATTCCTAAGTGCGATGTGCTCGCCGTTTGTGTTGATGCCCATACCTTTCCAGTCCAGCGTCTTATCTCGTCATATCCCCCAATGCGTTTGTGAACAGTTTCTGTTTTGTGATGACTTAGAGAGCAGCTTATAGACGACTTGTAATAAGCTTTGAAGTTATCCATCTTCATCGTTCCGCTGGGGACAATAGGTAGGCCCTACAGCCCATAGTAAAAGTCCGGCGAATATCCCAGACTTTAGATTACGTCCTGCCCTGTCAGGTGGTTCCTTCCAAGCTGCATTGTACACCCGTCTATCCAATATTTTTTATAGGAGTTGGTAGGTACCCACATTAGCATCGATGGCCTAGTGGTAAAGATATCCGACTTGCAAGCGATAGGTACGGGGTACCAACGACTTTTTTCTGAGTTATGTAGGTACGTTAGTTAAACATTAACCGATGCTCTTACGATGAGGGAAAACATTGTGATCAAATCTACACATTTAGGCGACTTAATGTGTAACCATGATCCAATCTGGTCAGGTTCCCCTGGTAGCAGGGTCATGGAGGTCAGATGATAGTCACTGAAATTTCCTGATCTGCCAAATTTTGGATCATGGTCAAGGTGGACCCGGGCCATTAACGCCGAGATGAGGTAGATACCCACATTCTTATCGTTTGAGTCGTTCCGGAAAAAGCAAATGAAACCACAGTATTAAAAACAATAAAATAGATTTTCATTTATTGTGAGACGAAAAATACAACAATGGGACTTATCACCTAAAATGGTTAGTGGCAGACTGTCGTGTCAAACAATGCGGCGCGGCGGGGCGGGCGGCGGCGCCGCGCTCCCGCCCCCCCGCGCACCCCTAATTTATGTCTTTCATTGGGAAACTCGTGGTTTAACGAATATGAACGAAAATAGCAATATACACAAAACGATACCATGACCTCTCTATTCACTGAAATCATAACTATATTTTTTTTTTTCATTTTAACATGTGAAGTTTCAATAGTTTTCATTTTTTAACTAAGTTTTTAAAAAGGCTTTATTGATTCGAAGCTAATACTTAATTACTTACAAGATTGTTTAATAGTTTAATAGTCGTCGCGCCACTATCGTCCGTGGTCCGTCGGTCGTGCGTGGTCGATACAGCGGGCCGCACAGCGCGGCTACCACAACAAATCTCACAAATAAATAACAACTCGCAAATACCACTACTATGAAACGTCCTATACAAAATTGAACATTGCCTCGTCCCTACCGGGCGGCGGGGCGCGGCGGGCGCGGGCGGCGGCCCCCCGCGAGCCCCGCCCCGCCCCAAGCCAAACTATTGCGAATAGAGAAAATATTACAAAATCAATTCGTTACACTGTAGACTATATTTTGTTTAATAAACTTGAAGTATTTATCAATAATCAATAAGTACATTATAATAATTGAATAATTAGTATTTTGTTTTCATAAGAGACTAGCATTACAAATAAATACCTTCAGCTATACAATTTTAATGTTTATTTTCTATTTTTAAACATTTTGAAGATGTTTAAAGTGGACTACGTCGGTTTTTACACAAGAATACAAGTTTACGGTTCTTGTATAGAAACTTTAAGTTGATGCGTCTACGCTTCGAGATATGACTTAAATGTATACTTAGATTTAGGGGGAAAGGTAGTAAAAACAAAAAGTAAATTGAAGTCGATAACAAACACCTTAAGTAGTAGTCGAATCTTGGAGCGTGTGGGGGCGGTCGGGCGGCGGGCGGTCGGGCGGCGCGCGGGCGGCGTCGCTCGGAGGCGCTCGGAGCGCTCGGAGCGCTCGGCGGCGCTCGGGCGCGCTCGGCGGCCCTCGGGCGGGCCGGGGCGGCGCGGGCGGCGCGCGCTGTACAGGGGCGCGGCCCGCCGGCCCGCCCGCCCGCGCCCCCCGCCCCCATAGCCGCCCGCGCCGCACCACAACACACACACGGCATTCGCTCGTCCATGCGCTTAATACTAAAATTAATTATTAGACAATATTTTTTATTTGTTCAACAGACGCGCGCGGTCCGCCGCGCGCGTATAATAATAAAATATTTTCAAAACAATCGAATAATTAAACACACTAGTTAACAATAACTTATTTTCGAATATAATATGGCCGAGCGGAGCGGGCGCGGCGCGGGCGCGGGCGCCGCCGCGCGACGGGCTCGGCCCTCAACCATACTTGAACTCGAATTTAAACAAACTCGAACATTCTTGTTTTAAAAATATGATTTTATACACAATCGTTTTAGCATTAGATTATAATATAATTAGAGCGATGGCAGCGAAACGGTTCAATAACGTCCGTGCCTCGGTCGGTCGCGTCGCGGCGTTCGAGGCGGCGTGTAATACTGATTATCGCTAAATTATTGCATGTCGTGTTATGGGCGGGTGTCGGCGCGGGTGGCGCGGGCTACACGGCGGTCTCGGTGTGGCTGTGGCTGCTGAGCCGCTCCACGTCCAGGTCGTGCGGCTGCAGCGCGTCGCGCGCCGCGTCCGCGTACTCGATGCTCGACGAGTGCGAGAACCGCTTGGACAGCGCCGTCTGCTTGCGCAGCGCCTCGGCCAGCGCCGCGTCCGCCAGCGAGCCGCGCGAGTCCAGCCCCTGCCGGAACGCGTTCACCACGCGGATCTGCCCACACAAACCCGGGTTAGCGTCGAGCCACGCGCCTGCGTAGGCCCGCGGGCGGCGCTCTCTGCTACCGGTGGGGGCAAAGCGGTACGACTGGGGAGGGTACTGGGTACATCGACTCGGGTAGGGACCAACTCTACCGGTCAGTCAAACATTTACTAGTGAGAGAGAGGGACTCTAGTCTGCGGGAGCTGTGACTGTGTTCCGTCAATGTTTTCAGCTCCGCGAGATATGCGTGACCACTATGAGAGCGCCGCGTCGCGGGTCCCGCCGCCCCCCGGCTCGGAACAGTGCCGTCGTGCCGTCGGTGTAGCGGCGAGCCGGCGGGGGCGGCGGTGAACAAAACTCCATTAAAATGTACAATCCCAAAATGAACATAAAATGGAAGCACACCGAGCCATAAAAAAGAGGCGAGAAAGCAGTAGGTAAATTCAAAATTCCAGTCACAGAAATGGATGTTGTTAGTCCGCGACTATGATAGATGCGACGTTGGCGAGGGTCGCGGCGCGTTCGGTGTACATCGCCGCGCGGGTGTGGTGCGGTGGCGGGGCGGGCGGGGCCGCGGGCGATGCACACCGAACGCCGCGTATGCCCGGGGCCGGCGACCCTCGCGCCGTCGCGGGATCGGGACGCCGCGTGCGCGTCGCCATGCCATGCACCGTCCGACATTCACCGGACGTTTCCACTCTGAATACAGACACCTCGTCGCTGGTTAGTGCCAATTGTGTTAGTGTGGGGGTTTCGGGTCTCACTAGTGCAGCGCGGGACGCCCACCTTCGTCGTGCCTCCTCTCTGGACGAGCGAGTCTTGAAATTTTGAAATTCCTCCACCAAAACATTTCAGACCCATGTTAATGTGTAAGCGTTACATAGGTTAGCTATGAAAGTGAGGGCAGGCGTCCCGCCTGTGCATGCACTCTACGAGTCTGTGACTGTATTTGGATATTGACCTTTTCTATGCCGCAAAGCTCTAGTAGGTACTGCCCTAGGACACTTATTCTATGCACAGTTTACGAAGCAACACTGACGCTTTTTCCAATGCTTCGATCCGAAGCAAGCGGACCTCACCCTGGACCCGACATGACCCCATGAGAAGCGAACTACCCTATTTAGTATCTATTAAAAAGAGTCACTAGAAAGAAGCTTTTCAAAATATTGTCTATTTCTGAGTATGAGGTTCAGAAGCTTACATGACGGTTCCCTAACGTTGTATGATAAATTTTGAGATGTTTTTAATAACCACACGAATTGTTATCAAGTGCATAATGTGACGCAACCAAATACAGACGTTCTACTATGCCATGGTATGATGCGAACAGAAAACTAAAAGCTGTTTTATATATTCTGAGTAGGCGGTAAATCCTGTGGTTAATACTGAAGTAGATCTATACTGATGCCGTTACGATAGTTAGTTGCATCTTGACTGATCGTTATTTTAATTGTGTTTATTATCCTGACGCCGTTCAATTTATGCGTAAAAGATTAACATAAATAATATGACAAGTCAAAATTTTGTTGTTTCGCATCCTGTCTCAAAGCCTGCTTGTCGGTCTAATTGAAATGACTTCATTCAGTAGCAAATCTATTAAGCTAATTTATTGTTGTCCAGTCACGTACTCAATACTAGGATGGTATTCGGATATTTCAATCAAGTTATAATGTTAAATGGTTTGCATACAGTACAGCCACTGCATTTCAAATTATTTTTACAATTTGTACAATCTGGTAAGTATATTGAACAGATTTCAACAATAACATTGCGTACAATCTACAAACTCCTGTTAATATATGAGGCAAGTAAATCGCTTCACATTTAATAAAATTTCAACAAATTATTGTTGTTGAAATGGGCAGCAATCGGTTATTTCAAACGCATTTATGGACAACGACTTTGGTAACTTCAAAAATGTTCACGAAATATAATGGAACAGCGCATGCATATAATATAATAAGGATTCATGCAAATGATAAAGCATGCAAGTTACGCTGGCCGATCAACTTCCACTCCCGGTATTAGATTTTCCTTTGAAAATGTTATCTAAAAATTTATTAATTACTCTCCAATATTTGCTAAAAGAAAATAGATTTCAAATTACTTACTTGACTATTGTTACACGAAATTCGCAATTATAAAAAAGACATCGGAATGTTACATATATTTGAATGCAATACAAATATCCGACAGGTAGTGAAACTCATGGGTCAGCGTAAAAACATGGACACAGCCAGTGGGAACAGTGAAAGAAGTTGTAAGTATAGAGACAGTACAGTAGTGGAACGTTTAGAAACAAAAATGGAAACATAAACGAGTCGGTAAACAAACGAAGAGCGTGAGTGAAGGCATTTTCTCAATCTTACAGCTTGGTCGGTTGAGGTCTTGCTGTAGGGGACGGGGATCAAGCGCTCTTGTAACTCGCCACCTATGACCTTCCGTGTGCAATGGGGTATTCATGGAAAGAAATAAAAAACGAGAACATGAAGTAAAGAGTCACGACACGAAGAGATAGAGGGCGGGCAGACGCCGCCGCGGCGCTTGCTTGCGCGGCAACAGTCGGGCGCGAGGCGTTCCGGACTCCGTATCCCTACTGCCATTAATAAACTGCGTATTAATATCGATAAACTTTTCACTTGGGTGACTAAATAGTCACTTCATTATTTACTCTGGAGTGTAAGTAAAAAATATATCGATATTGCTTCCCTTCATCGTGGTTCGTAGCTATGGTAGTAGTTCTTCAAAAACGCAGCTTAGTTCGTCGTCGCTGTTGTCCTTTCAACCTTATAAAACCGCGGCGCAGTCTACCAATATCACATTTGGTTTACGATCAAAATTTTAATTCGTGAGAAACATTAAATACAATTTTGAATGAAAATACGTAACAGATACAGTGACATTATTTTCAACAAAAGAAATAAGAGAATTAACAGATACTCATTTTCATTCAATGTTAGACCAAATGTTAATCATTTAAGTACTGGAGTCCGGAATACCGTTGAACATTATAGCGGTGTAATTCACAAAGAGTGTAATATTGAAATAAATACAAGTATACTTTAAACAATAGTCCTAAGCAGTGTGCCCCGCAAGCGAAGACTTTTATAGGAAGATATAACAGAATACAGAGTATAAAATAAAAGTATATAAACGCAGGGTTCTTCCTAAGGTACTCTTAAGAAGCACATTCATGGGGTGTGCACTTATTCACTATTGTTATATTATACATATAAGTAATATATATTTTTGTACAAAAATATATAAAACATATATTTATTTATATATGTCCATCCAGGGCTCCGTTACATATTTGGAACAACGAATATAACAAAAAGAAATATACTTATAAAACTCATAGTGAACATAAAAAGTAAAAATGACTATAACGATTCAAACATTGACCAAATACATCGAACATTTATTGTTTTCCGTGTTTCGTGAGTCACTCTTGTTTCTTAGTCAGTACATAGAACATCATATCGGTGTAGTGCGTGTGTGTGGTGTCGAGTGTTGCACTCGTTGTGTTTGTCGATACCCATGCTGACTAGGTCTACTGAAGCACACATATAGATATCGACGTTTCCAATACCGAATAGTCGCTCACATACCAGATCTACCTCGATATACATAATGGCGATGATACATCATAAATCTAATGTTTGTACAAAGCTACACACTAAATTATGTACAAGAAGCGCTGGCGTGATTTGCCTAATCATGACCTATGAAACACCTAGATCTTACATTTAAATCGATTCTCAGTGGCTTAAAAGTGGATGCGAATAGAGTATATAACATGGAAAAATAGTTTATAATATTTGTAATAGCGTGGCAGATAAATCGAAGCAGAGTACTACTACTAAATATTAGCTAATTACATGTCAATGCAAATACCGAGCCATAGGGCAGCTCCGATGTCTGCTATGACTATATACACACGCAAGCGTTGAATGCTGCGCCATCTACCGTCATAATGTAATTAGGCGGTGTTCTACATAGGAATCCTTGGACTTATATTTGTAGAACACAAATCTATAGGTAAAACAGTTCCCTAAATTGGCGGTGTTGTTTATAGGAAACTGTTTTACCCATATCATTATATTTTCCCGCCAAATACACATGACGGTATACGACTCGGCATTCGAACCTCCCGATCGCACGTACCATGCCAGTACAGGTGACGGCTAGGCGGAACAGTAAGAGCGTGAAAGCGCCAAGCGAGTTCTAACATCGAATCTAGACCATTATACAACACAGAGCCGGACACCAACACAACACCCGGCCAGTTACCTTATAAGAGCAGCTCTCCGCAACGTTGCACGAGTGAAACGAAATTTACTTTGGAGTATAGATACTTTATTACTAACTTTAGAGACAAGCATTAGAAGTAACGAGTTAACAGATAAGTACCAGTTTATACCAAGTTGGTTATTAGCGAGAAATCATGCTTCACTATGGCTTTTATTTGTCCTCTTACTGTGTTTTTTTTATTTCAACTATTCGCCGTGTACGAAACCACTATAAGCGTAACAATTTAATAATATTTTGAAAAATTTACTGATTTTTTAATTAAATTACATCTATTTGGTGTACACCAAGACACGAATTATAAATAGGTATTTTATATAAGTACTTTTAGTTATAATAAGTTTTATGTATGTATAGTTCTAAAAATCTTATCATTCATGTAGCAGGCAACGATTTAAAGTTCACTACACGAAGTGCATTTAAAGACCAAGTTTTAAGAATCAGTACATAATATTCATAAATATATTCATTATAATAATCTATATACGTACTTAAAATACAAGTAAACAAATTTAATATATCTATATACCACATAACCTGATACTTAAATTTGCTTGAGTTTAGAGTAAATTATGTTTTATAAGTGTGTGAAGAACTAAAAGGTAAGAAAAATAGTAGAAGATTGGAAGACCAGAAAGAAGTGGGTAGTTTGTGTGTGTAGAAAGAAGGTCACAGTATGCATTGATAATCGTAGCTCCACCGACATTAGCCCATGCTGCTTCGTTGATATTTCGAAACACCATGGGCACAATGTAAGTACCAAAACCATAGACCAGGAGCTAATCATATCAAAGGAGCCATATGTGTGTTTGTGTGTCACCAACAATAATTTCCCGTTTCATGCATCCAATTCCGTCAATTTCATAAGAAAACTCAACCCATCACAATAACATTCACAGTTTGCAGTTGGCGCTACTAAGTTTCGTCAAATTTATCTAAGTATAGAAATTTAAATCATAACAGAATAGAAATAAGTTTCAAATCAAGTGGAACAAGCCATCAGGGGGGAAATCGCCGACACACATAGGACTGCAAACTACTGGGTCACACAACGAGCTTCTATTCAAATAACATTCAGCAATATTAAGTCTAACATAAACTTGTCCATAATCACGAGGTCAGCACAGTGTCTAGTCGCATTCATGATAAAACAAACAAATGAACATCCAACAAGCAAATTTAAATATCCATCATACCTATTTTTAATTAAACGTTTATAAAAGCACTTGAGTAGCACTATTTGTGGTTTATTTTTTAAATATGTTATTTATGTTATAAAAATGGCACATGAATTTATCAGTAGGTATTATATAAATTTTAAATTTACGTACAACACATAACAACATTAATATAGTATATTCATTACAAAAACTTGTGGTGTTCCTTTCTTTTTTTTAAAAGAAGAATATTTACAGAAGAAAGTAAGTTTCGATTATTTGTTTAAAAAATAAATTTATCAAGATTCACGTACGTCTCTAAGAAAATGTTTAGGTTCGTAAATTGTAAATACTCAATCTAAATAATGGTGCACCAAAATTACATATAAATCTATTCAATATATTTTGCAACATCACTATTCATATTCTTATAAATCTAAGTAGGACTTTAAGTTAATCTATTCCACTGCATTTACATTTTTAATGATTTTTGTAAACGATATCGATTTTATAAGTTTAGCAAAAGATCCACGTCTAGTTGTGTTAATTATTTAACGATTAGGTCAATATTTTATTAAAGTATTTTAATTTATTATGGCAGTAATTTCTTGCTCCGGTTGCCTGGTTGATTTTTTTATCAAATTTTAAATCGAATAAAGTATTTATCACTGGTGTGCCGTTTTTACTGTTACTTTTTAGATATACGGTCTGCGTTTAGTCATCGCTTTGGTGGGAAACTGGGCTGAGGGCTGGCAGGGAGCTGCCGCCGGATTGCACGCTGATCCTTCGGTGCTCGGCCAAATAATTATTGACAAATATCCTGCGACCGGCCAATATGTCCGCCTTTTGCTGCAAAACAACATCACCGTGTGTCAGAGCCCGCGCGCCGCACCCGGTCCGCAGCTAACTACGATTCAATGCTTGTGGCCAATTCGGAAAGTGGGTTCGGATAGGGCTAGCTGGCATTCCAAAGCCAATTCAAACTGGCTAGCTGGCGCACTCGACCAGAAAAATTTTACTTTCTTTTTAAAAGAAAAAAAAACGAGGACCTTGGCAACTTTTTGTGGTCGAGCAGTTTTTTGGATTTAGAATACCACTACAAGTGAAAAAGTAGCTAATTAGTAGAAATTGTTAAGAACTCTCGAAGCGTTATTGTTAATAAAGAGGTGCCTAACTTCAACTAGGGGTAGGGGCATTCACACTACCTGGGCGGGGCAATCGAGGGCATCCAATAGCAAGTACTAATATATATAAAAAAATATATTAAAAAAAACAGTAAGTAATGAAGTACCGTGTCGGAAGCCGTACTACGCAGGAGATCAATAAATCCGGTATGTGAGCTACTGTCACGATATACGCCGTATTCTAAAGATTCCTTTTTTAACTTGACCTACGCTGTACATTTTAGGTGTAAAATAAAAAATCCGTAAATTTAAAATAAATACTTTTATTAAAATGGGTTTAATATTAAAAAAATGATCGTTTAGTGCCGGTTATAGTATGCAGTTTAACAATAACGTAATGGTAATCGTTACAACTCAAAAAGTAAATTAATAAGTTTACGAAACCAACTTAAAATAAGTACATACACAACCGAGTTAATGATAATAATAATAAAAAAATAAGTGGAAAAGCCATTTTTTGTTTATAGTTTATACTAAGCTACTTATTTCGCTAGTTTTGGTGTAATAGTGGAGTTTATATTTATGCATTTTGTATTTTTACCAGCTTATCAACTATATTCATCGAATTAGAAGTTTGGTAAGATGTGATGTGACGATTTTTAGTAGTGCTTAGCTTATTGTCGACATTAACATGTTTGGATAAAATTCGGTAAATAAGCCCTCAATCGAGGTTTAATTATACGATATTGTGACTAACACATTGCATTCAATTGTTATTACCAGAAAAACACTGTACCAAACATCTAGGTATCTAAAGAAAAAATACAAATTGTGCATACTCACATACATCTGTATACATGCAAATAACACTGTAACATAAGCATGATCACACTTTAAATGCGAAGCAAAAAAAAAATTAAAATTAGAAACAACATTTTGTACCAAAAAATATACATTTCTCTCAGCTACTTCTTACTTACGAACTAAATACAGCGGCCGCCATTTTGTGAGCGTTTACCGATTACAAAATGGCCGCTCACGCCATCTCACCTCACGAGGCGTCTCGTTTAGTGGCTTGGCTCATTGAACATGATTGTCAACAGTAAAAAAAGGCAGTCATTAGAATAAAAGCTCGCGAGCGCGCCAGTGTTCAATGCACCAAACGACGATCGCCGACAACGGCATCCAAAGTGCATACACGTATCCCATGCTCTAGTAACACTCGACAAGAGTACCTACATTGACAACCGCTCGTCGAGTATATACTTACAAAAGTACACGGCCTACTCGAGTCCGACCTAAACTTACCGTCAACATCTGAAATAGAGCGATTCTGCTAAAACTGGGCGGCCCCCACCATAAAATTACGAGTGGCGAATAAAATGCTACGGCATTTGCTTGAAAATTTATTGTAAATAGATCTCGTAACATTCGCAAAAACCATGACTCGTTAAGTTATACACATTAAATGTTAGAGCTTTTTATTTTGTTTTAGTCAAGCGTGGGGTGTGTCATTCATACTAAACTTCAGGTGGCCGTTTACGCTTAAAATGTAACAGTTCAGAACAATATTTCATATGAAGGTCCGTTATATATTTAGAAACACATTTGATCAAATTCAAATTTATTAAAATATAACATTATTTGATTACATTACCGTGGGTACGGTCAACTAGTCGCAACCCAGTCTGTTTAAGATCGGGGTAAAAGTGGTCCCAAAATTTACTATGAAACAAAACACACGAGCTTCCGGAACGTGTACCCTGGAGATATTGTTATTCATAACTATTATTACCTCTACTTAGACAAAAGCTAGTGACAGTTGAGAAATTTTTAAAAAAGTATCTACCTATCTCATCGTAAAATTTCGAAGACTAAGGATTAAAAAGTTACAAGAGTTTTTATAAGATTTTTGATCATTCCATTTATAATAGCTACACAAAATATCACTGCTCCGATATACATAATATAGACATAAAAGAATTTCTAACTTATGTACAAATATGATCTTCTCTAAAATAGCAGTGTTCGTTATTAATAATGATTGGCAGAAAATATTCGAACGGTACAGATCCACTATAAAACCTACATACTAAAGGGGTCCCGAGCTAAGATATGCGCGATCGTCCACTCTAATATGACTATAGCAAATTCAGAACATGATCAATGAGAAACATTAACAGAGTAGGTACAAACACTCGTATTGAAAGGCGATCGCGCGCGGGCGACGCTCTAACAGGCACGATTCGGTATCAGGAGCCTACCGGGGCTGACTCGCTCTAGTAGTTATTGCTATCTACCGCCTACGTCTAAAAACTTCAACACTTAATAAAAAATCTTACAGTACTACAATATTAAGACTCGATTAAACGTTATTATTAAAGCATATAAACATACGAAGAGTAGAAAATGGAGCGCGGGGGTCGCGGGGCCGGCGTTCGGCGTTAAGTACGTGCGGGCGACGCGGGCGGGCTGCCGCCTAACAAACTCAAACTGAAGCGAAAGGTGTCTGAGGTGCGTCGTCGGGTGTCGGGGAGTGTGTTGTGCGGGGCGGGCGGGGCTGCGGCGCTGCGGCGCGGCTAGAATATGGCGGTCTCGGCGCGGGCGGCCGCGGGGACGTCGTCCGCGTCGATGTAGGCGATGTCCGGCGGCGGCGCGCGCAGCCGCGAGCGCAGCGTGGCCGCCGAGTGCGCGGACAGCCGCTCCTCGAGGTCCTCGAGCGTGGACTTGAAGGCGCGCACCACCCGCAGCTGCAACACCACGCCGTCAGCCGCCGCGAGACTCCCCGCCACTGACCCGGCAACGCACAACGCACTGCCTCGCCACCGATACGAGGGGGACGGTTCATAAGAGTGTGGTGTGGATGTTCTCGTTAGCTACCGCCGACGGCTGACCGTATTCAGAGTCGCCCGGGCGTCCGCGGGGGACGGCCTACTACGCGGGGCTAACATGCAGCTGGTCGAGAGACCGTGCCGGCGACTACGGCGTCCGCCCTACCGGTGCGACGACGACACGAATGAGATGGCCGGTGCGCGGGGGCGAGGGAGCCATGCTCGCACAGCTAAAGAAAAAATAACAATCTAAAAGGTGCTAGCGAAAACTGCTAAAACAACGAGTGGCCTCGAGGTCACCTCTAGATGAGACATCACAAAGCGGGTCGATGGAGAAGGAGGATTGCCGATGAGGGTGTCGAGACAACATCGAGATATCGATAGGACGGTAGTCGTCGAGCGGAGAGAGGGTGCGCAGTGGGGCGGTCGTGGGGGGATGCAAACAGTACAGACGAGAAAACGGAGGTATCGGGTGTGTCGGCGGCGCCTGGGCGTCGGCCGGGTCTCCGGGGCGGCCAGGCGCCGCGGGGCGGGGGCGGGGGCGGGGGCGGGGGCTAGGGCTAGGCTAGGGCCGGCTAGGGGTGCGGGTACCGTGAGCGTCCGTCGCGCTGCGCGCCGCGCCAGCCGCCGCGGCCGCCACTACACCTCTGTCTCGAGCACGGGCCGGGGCTGCGTCCAACAACATCGCTCAACGCCGCGCGCCTCCGCGGCCCACTCAACACCGTCCTACGTTAACGCCTAGCTTAGAGCCGCCGCTTCCCATCGGGCACGACCGCCCGACCGGCCCCGGCTGGCCGGGACCAGCGCGGCCGATGCGAGGGGCGGAGACCGGCCTAGACAGATCTGGGGCCGCGGCGAGGGAGACCCGCCGATGCACAGCTGTTCTTTGACTGACACTAGACCGATAGTTCACTCAATGAGAACTCTTGGTTGCTATGTGATCGATCTGGGAGAGAGGAGAGCCGTGAAGAGGAGGAATTTCCAGTTGTGTAAAACCAAAGTATTGTCAAGGACAAAGAATGTCGTTGTCGGATAGTATGTTTAGGATATTAGAAACGCAATCGCGTCAGGAAAATGAAGATAACCCAGGAAAACTCAAGTGATGGTTCATCGATTCTTGGGTTTCGATAGTGAAGAAAGATGTAGGTACAGGGGGGTTTCTGAAATTGACGGGTTGACGTCATCATCTTCGTGCGAAATTGTGACTATTGGTAAACCAGTCAGTACTCTATAGTGAATAAATACCTGCCACATTAGAAAGGGAACGTATACCAATGGCCCGAGGTACCGAATGGGGATTGCAAAGCCGCCAATGATGACGTCAACGACGCCGCGAACGCGCTCGCACCTCCCGGGTCGGGTCCCGCGCCCCATATCTGTCGCAGCCACAAGCAGGCCAACACGGAAAGGCCCTTGAAGTATAAACAGAAAACAGAAAGGAACGGAATTTGTCGTGTGTCGTGTATATTGATGCGTGTGGTGGGCCGTGCGGCCAGTGTCACGTGATACGAATATGACTCTTGCTTGACACGGTGCAGGTCCGGAGGAGAAAAAAACCAACGAAACATAAACGTAATTCAAACAAGGTACGAAACAAAAAGAAAACAAGATGGGATCGAATCGAGGCCGCTACCCTGAAGACTGCCGACTGCTCTACTCCTAGCCAACGCAGGGAGACTCCTAGGACGCGACGCGGGCGCCGGGCGACCCAGCGCCTCAGGTTAGCCTACTGCTATTTAATGCCACACAAGGGCTTCCAATTTTAAAATCTACATTTTAACACTATACAGGTGTCAAGTTCGACTTAAAATTCAATTTAGGTATTCCACTTTTATATTCTCGTTTATATTTTAAACTCAAATTCCATATACGTATATGGTGGTGGCTCGCGAATTTTCTTTTTATTAATATTTCAGGATATACACGTCACATTTACAATAGGTACTTAGGCTATGGAACATCTACCATGCTACGTTATTTTCGTGTTAAACATCTAATTAAAGGAGCCAAGGAGGAACAACACTAGTCAGATTTAGTATTTCTTCATCAACGATTGTGGAAATATCTTTCAATCTTTCATCGGCGATATTTTAAACGTCATATTTGAATAAAAGCTCACGTATTTAAAACTACATAATTTTTTTATTCTTTAAAATCCAAGATATTTGCACAAAGGTAAGATAAAAAAAACATTAGAAAGCTTAACAGGTCCACTTGGAATGTTAATCTGGTTAATACATTATAGTCCGAATACAGATATTCATGTACTACATACTGGTACTCACCGGGCTGGCTGCGGCGCCTAAGTAACGAGCTACTATGTATGTACACAAACATTACGTGGACACTACATCAAGCCTAACAAAAGGCAAAATAACACAATGAAGGCTTATCCAACGGCAAGGCAGGCGCAAACTACTGATGAGACCATCGGGATGCCAGCGTGACGCTTGGCCCACCCGACAACACCCGGCCGACTCTACACACCACGCCACAACACAACACAAAACAAACAAAAGTAAAACAAAACAAAACAAAAAACACTGACCACAACACAACAGCAAAGGGGGGTAGACCGGTTCGATTGACATTCGGTTAGTAAGTAGTCGAGCACTCGGCATGCCCTCGCTAACGTGTCTAACGTGGCTAGTCAAGTCGCTTCGTTAGAGTTCAATGTTTATAAGAAAAATCCACTCCACACTCAAAGAATGAACGTTCATTTTGACAGCAGTAACTGAACACGAGAACAAACTATATTGAAATCAAATCAATGTGGATAAAATATATGAGAAACAAATGGAACTTGTTACTGCTTGTTGTATCCCGATATCGGTAACGCGTGTTAGTGGCACGCCAAGGGCCTTGCCTTAGGGTCGTGTGCGGCGTTCATGACAGCTTGGGTTGCTTTGGATCAGTAGCGAGGAGTAACGGGTTGGCGTTTCACAAGCAAAAAAAAACACTATTCTTCAAAACATAAAAAAATCAAATAAAAAACAGACAAATTAAAAAAATATATAGTAAAAAAAAATCAAACAGTCAGTATGACTCAGAGTCAAATAAAAGACAGATAGAGAAAAAGAGATAGTCATATTCATACCGCGATGTGGTTTATGTTCAGTGATATCATATTATAAATCGATATTGAATCTATAAGGATATAGTCATAGTAACTGTTTGAAGGTACATACGAGGGATAAGTAACATGGTCACAGCCTACATTAAGAGCATGCCAATAGGGTTGTGGTATTGGGTGGGACTCAGTCAATTCAGGTTATTCATGAAAGTAAAAAAAATAATACCATTACAGAGCCCCTACAACAGCCAAGTTACTATTCGCACAGACTAATTAGACGGCCCAAACCGCAAGAAACCAAAACCAGAACCGCGTTTATCACGCGTCGAATTATGGACTGACTGTTCGGAATCCAGTTGTAGAAGAAGCAGTTCTAGTCATACATAAGTCTCCGCGGATAGATGGTCAAGTTTCGGTTTCAGTATCAGTCGGTATTGGTGTCTCTGTCTGGTTGAACGGTAGCCAATGGCCGCGTAGGGGCGCCGGGAAGCGTCAGACTGTATTATCGGTACTGCGAAACATGCATGGCCGAAACGCGATGTAACTAACTAGTGTAACACTAAGGGACTGCCCGGTTTCATGACAAAGACGTCAGCTTAATACCGATATATAATATATAAGTAAAAAGGACAGTCGAAGTATGAAAGTATAATGTATATAAAGAGGTTTGTGGTCGCGAGAGACGATCGATCTAGAGAAGTGAAATATATAGAACTGTATGTCATGAAACCAGGTACAGAGAAATTAATAAAAGAAGATTCTTTTTGAAATATAGTGTCTACTGAATATCGTTGTTCGGTTGCCAATTCGTAACGAATTCTTACTTTCGTATGCTTTTTAAATTTTGATCATAATTTTAGATATAAATTAGTTACCGAACAACAACGTTGTCTACGTTAATTTGGGCCAAAAATAAGATAGCGTTACTACTATTATTACTTGTAAAGTGTTTCTCTGTGTAGGTATATAACTTAAAAGTTAACCAATCGATAAATCGAAATGAAACAGAAGTATAGGAGAATAGAACAAAACATGAGATCAAAATAAAAATGAAACCAAAAAGGAAAAGAAAATAAACTGACAGTTTGAATTAATCATCGAATAATTTATTACTCTGTGTCGTAGTTTTTTATATAAGTAACATATTTTATTTAAATAATATTTCGTACTGTGAATCCGGCTTATTGTACCAAATTAAATGTGTAATATAAATGAATCAGCGTTTCTATTGTTCTATGACGATATAACTCTATAATATGGATGCATAGTATATTGAAAATGGTGGTATTATTCGGTTTGTATGCAAAAATAGTAAAAGTATATATAAATGGACAATATATTCGGTAACTTAGCGTTAGGATGCCCAAGGTATCCGCAGTGTTGACCTGTTGATATTGCTGTATATATTTTTATATTAGAGCTGTAAACTCAAAACTTATCCCTCTTTGAACACGAACAAATTGATTTCTGCCACTCCTATATATTTTTTCGTATAATATTCCACATTAAAATTATATTTTTTAAATTTTTATTTGAAGTTTCATATTGTTACTGCGGGTTTCACCGCGGTATGATGCAATAAACATTGTTTTGCAACGGTTGCTGCACAGCACAGTAACAACTGATTTTTCAAATTCCCTTACAATATAATAGTAGAACAGGCTTGTGAATAGAATATGACAACAAGCCCGTCCTACAAATACACCGCAGCCAACGGCCTTAGGCAAAACTCTGATGTAACTGTTAGACTGAAATTATAGTCGCAAATATTTTCGAAGTAGTTTTTCAAAAGTTACATGCGTAAGGCCGTTCGCGAAACTATATTAAACAAATAATAGTCATTTTCCCATGAGTATGTGGAAAAATCTAAGCTGATTTTTATAATATGAATTTTACTATCTATACTCAAAATGACTATTCCTTCATACCAGTAATCTAATTCTGAGATATAAAAATCAATTTTTCTTTGGTAAAAACCGTGATTAATTTTATTATTTAAAAAAATAAGAAACAACTATCCAAACGTATATCTCAGATTTAGATTATCTTGAAATGTGTACCCAGACAGAACGACGCATAATAATACCCAGAATTGTATCCCAAAACAATCAAGCCCAAAACTGAACGTCACGTATTTATCCCCAACTTTTAAACACTTGAAAACTTTTAACCCATATAACAGTGCATTCATAAGTACGCTTCTCTTCAAAGGAACTTTGTCTAATACTGAATTTTTATCACAGAATATTGAGGGTTGAGATCATTTATTCTCCGTCCATTAATTCAGTCTTATCACAATTAGATATTTCAACATTATACTTATTTTTAAATTGTCATATATAATGGAATTACGTTTTACTACTAAAATACAGAAAATATGACTAAAGTCAGTCTCAAAATCAATCATTTAGGTATCAGTAAATTCATCTTATCAATGCACATAGAACCGCTATTTCCCGCCCATATGCGCAACACTGCTCAAATGCTAACCCTTTTGTGTGTATCCCAAATGTGTGAGTGGAAAAAGACACATGTGTGTCTATGGGCTACCATGTGACAACCACCACTGGGTTTGCCTCCGGTAATCACATGAAGACAAATACAGTGGTGGTATGTCAGTATACAACATTTTTCGCCAGCGGATAAAGGTGTATATTACTATGAAGTGTTGAGTCAAGCTGAGGAGCTATATTTGATATTGTAGTCATGTCTTGTGTTATCTTATCATAGAAACCACTAGTGTAGCCATAGTCTAACTAGGGTCTCCCGTCGTCTGCGCAATCACACCTAAATCCTAGCTTTCCACCTCATCCGCTGAGCGAACAATGTCGTTTCTGCCACGTCACTAGCGCCGTGTCTATTCACGTCACTGGCCGTGCCGTGTCTGACTCGTCACTAGCCCCGTGACGTGACACTGGACAGCGCTAGTGAAGTGCCAAGCATGGCACGGAGTTAGTGGCGTGCCGTGTCTGGTACGTCACTAACACCGTGCCGTGTCTGGCACGTCTCTAGCGCCGTGCCGTGTCACGTCACTAGCCGTAACGTGTCTGGCACGTCACCAGCGCCGTATCCGTCACGTCGCTAGCGCCGCGCCGTGTGACGTCACTGTTCGTGGCGTGTCTGGCACGTGTCTGTCGTGTCGTGGGTACCGGGGGGCGTCCCTACCTGCGTCTGCAGGCGTGTCAGGCCTCGTATCCAGAGGATCTGTCCCGCACGCGGTTTCTTGTCAAGGTCCGAATCGTAGTCCGGCCCTGGCTGGATCGTCTCCTGGTCGGGTTGCCCGCGGCCCCATCTAGAACGTACCGGGTGAAACGTAAGTAAATAAAAAGGTATAGTCATAAATATAGTAACTGTATGTCTGTCTGTTACGCTTTCACGGCTAAACCATTGCACCGAGTTTGTTGACATTCGGCATGCAAGTAGCTTAGCACCTGAGGATGGATATAGGCTACGTTTTATTCCCCTGTATTTATAAGCTTGCAAGATACAAGAGACTACGCGGTTGGAGGCGCGGTATCTATACTAGTATTTTAAAGAGAAAAAAAAACATTTGATTGTTTTTCATACAATTGCAATAATATAACCCTAATAATAAATAAATAATAAAGGTCTCAAAATATTTAACTATTATTTTTCTGTGTTTGTAACTGTCATGACAAGGTTTGTATAAAAAAAGGATAAGTAGAGGTAGGGTAGCTTACGCTAGGGGTACATGTAAAGTAGGGGTGGGGGTAATGTATGGGTAAGATAGGGGTCGGGGTAGGGTAACTTTCCCTTCGCTTACCATTAGATTTTAGACGTTTGAAAACATATTAAAAACCGTAATCCTAATTCAATAAACACTTTTTTTAGTTTTCATTGTCACGGTAGGAGTAGAGTTCACGCGAACTCAGTCGCGCCGGTCACAGCATCTATAAAACCTAAAAACCAAGGTGATTCGTTTCCACTCACGACAGCGTCTTGGGTATCTTGCGTGTGGGCACCGAGGTGACGAGCTGTCCCCAGACCAGCGTGCCGGCGCCGAAGAACAGGCACCACAGCCACTGCTCCAGCGTCAGCCCCGCCGTGCTGAACGCCATGCCGCCGAACTGGATTATCACCACCTTTGCGGGGAAAGAGGGGTCTGTTTAAACATGTCATAATATAATTATGTCACTGCAATCCAACAATACGGCGGTTGATTGCAAGTCGTATCAGCAAGTCTTTTTTCACTGCAATCACGACGACGTTCGGCGTTTGACTGCAACTCGAATCCAGGTACTCTTTAAATCGCCTTATTCATAAGAGTTATTAAACGTATTTGTATTTTACAACAAACTGTCATGTAAACATAGATATAAATTAAAATTACTATGAATAGACCTATAGTTCTTAAATGAAAGAAATTGATATATTTTATACCACTAAATGGCAAATAAGTTTACGGCCTGCCTGTTGGTAAGCAGCCGCCATAGCCTATGGACGTTTGCAATACAAGAGACTGCTGACTTTCTTTCGAATTCAATTTAGTGACAATGAAATTCAATTCGTTTCAGTGACAGAGAAAGACAGAACATATTTTTACTAAAATAAGACTGTAAGTCCAAGGATTCAAACTGTCGAATCCAAGGAGCCCTTCCAGAAACAAACAAAGAAACAACTTTCACCACACATCTGCGGCGTCCGTACCTGCGACAAGGCGGTCCCGATCCATATGGAGTAGAAGATGGGGTTGGTGAACAGCCCCTGGAACACGTTCCGCTGGCCGTGGATCTTGCGCGCGTTGATCTCGTTGAACAGCGTCATCATCACGAACGTGTTGAAGATTATGGTGAAGTGCTGCGTGGGCTCCGCGCCGATGGCCCCGCTGCGGCCCGACGGGATGTTCAGTATCCGGTCGCCTGGAAGACGGGGTTAAGCGATTACGCGATTATATTAGGCGGTTAACTCAACAATTTGCTGGCTACAAAGATAGCTCACGATATATACAATACATTTTTCTTTCACTTCTATTGTCGAAAATAGAATGCATTCTAATGCAGCTACACCGATGTAAACCGATCGGACAATAGCGTGTCAACTCGGCTCGCAAGTGTCCCAAATTTATCCGACCCGGCGGCCAAAACTGAAACCAAGTGTCGCCATTTTGAAATGTCATGTAGCCAATCACCGGCACTATACGGCTTGCGCTGCAGCAGGTCCGGGGTCGGCATCTCGGTATCAACGCCAGACACGTTAAAGTGTCGCCATTTTGAAATGTCATGTCGTCACCAACCACCGTCGCCAACCATATCAGCCGAAAGCCGCCCACTGCTGGGCACAGGCCTCCCCCAGAGATCTCCACAAAGGCCGGTCTGCGATCTTTACCAGGTCGTCGACACACCCAGCCGCGTCACCGTCACCGGCTCAGACCTCGGAGCACCTGTCACTGTCACAGCCACTCACCACCGTTCTCGACCAACGTCAACCAGCCTAAGCACCTCACTCACCGACAAACAGCAGGGAGAATATGATGAACAGCTGGTAGATGGCCTGGCCGAGGATGTTCTTCATCATGGTGCGGCTGATGAGCGGCTTGGTGCGGCCGTAGGGCTTGCGCTGCAGCAGGTCCGGGGTGGGCATCTCGGTGGCCAGCGCCAGCGACGCCAGCGTGTCCATTATCAGGTTCACCCACAGCATTTGGACGGCCTGCGGGGCAAAGACAGACATTTAGGACACATACAGATTATTTATTTATTTATACATCACGCACAAACCGTAGCAGGAATAATAGTCTTAAAACTCACAATGCAAGAGAATAAATGCATGACCACGTGTAGTTGTTATAAGTTTTTATTGCGTTCATTAATATTTTTTTAATATAAAAAAAAATACTGGGGCTGAAGGGTGAATCTTTTCGGCAATTCCTAAGGACAGATCTTTTTCCCTTCTTTTAACCCAGTCAAAGAAGAAAAAATAAATTCAATAAATCTTGTAGTTTGGGTTATTGTTTTGAGAGAAGTGATAGTGATCCCCAAGTGTATCACTAAAAGTTCCCAGTCGGGGGGCCATGAGCTTCTAATGAGTTTTGAGTTTTCTAACGTCACGTTTTTGGGTTTATCGTAAATATCTCGAAAAGAGCGCATCCCACGAGAATATAGTCTATTACTAAATTAAAGCCTATAAAATTTTCTAGAACTTTTGTTTTCCGGACTGATACAAATTCCCATCGGTTTACGAGCAGACTCTTGATTGTAGCCATAGGTAAAATACCGGTTTTCTAAGAAAATGTAGCATCAACTTTTTATGTAATATATGAACAAATTAATTAATTGATTTTTCTCCCTTTATTTGGACTATATAACCTATATTTTCATGATTAAAGATCATCTGTAAGTATCCTTAAGTTACGACGAAGTTACTCAGTTAATATTTGTGTCATCGCAACCCCAACAATACCTTAAGCGGGCTGTCCTGTATCGCGCAAGCGCCAATAAAGGCCACAATGACGGCCACCACGTTCACAGTCAGCTGGAACTGCAAGAACTTGGCGATCGAGTCGTACACGTTCCGGCCCCACATCACGGCTTTCACTATCGATGAGAAGTTGTCGTCGGTGAGGATGATGTCGGACGCCTCTTTGGCTACGTCGGTGCCGGCTATGCCCTGTGGTGAGAAATAACATTCGATGAAATACACAACTAGATATACCTAGGTATGGCGCTTATTATATCTGAGAAATTCAGAAGCATGAAGCGTCTGAGCAAATAAAAATGAAATGTAGTGCTTACTATTATTATTTTATTTATTTATTTATTTAATCCTTACAATACTTCGTACATTATGTCTTACTTATAGTTACCCTGCCAAACTGCATAACAGTTTGTTGGCAATGGTGTTTCTCTCGTAATACAATCAGGATAACGCTTACAACTGGTTAACTAATTCATCACTTAGTTTTACTCACACAACCAACTTGTAATCCTGTGCATACACAATAAATGGAGCCATACAGGTAAAATAAGGTAAATTTTTGTATCACGCCTTTTGAAAAGAGGAGCGACGCGAAACATAATATAAATGATACAAAAATGGACCTTATTCTATGAGCAATGCATTTCACTTTGACTTGATTTCACGCATTTTGCATCTGAATTCAGTGGACTGAATTTAGTGCGCATAAGCGCATATAAAATACCAACGGAACTAATCAAAATATCGATCGAAAGCGATTCTAAATATCATTTATTGACCGCTTATGTCACTTTTCTATAGCATAATGTCAAATCTTATACATCATCCTATCTATCACGTCGATCGCAAAAATAGAACGCATCTTGGCTAGACTTTTACTTAATCTATCGGAGAGAAGGAAAGACAGAGAAAGAGAGAGAGAGCGAGAAAGAGCACTCACCATAGCAAATCCGACGTCAGCCTTCTTAAGCGCCGGCCCATCATTGGTGCCGTCACCGGTCACAGCGACCACCTCACGGGTATCAAACGCCTTGGACTCGATCATTCCTTTCACCAGCGTGTACTTGTCTGTGGGCGACGACCGCGCGAGTACACGCATCAGGGGCCACACCTTGTCCAGGAGGTGTTGTTGCACCTGTCGGGGAGGAGTGGGGGGTTATACACATATGAATAAATATAATAATAAATAAATAATCGTGGACAAATTCACACAGCGCCATCTAGCCCCAAAGCAAGCAAAGCTTGTGTTATGGGTGCTAGATAACTGATAAACTACTTATATACTTTTAAATACATACTTATTATACTTAGAACACCCAGACCCGTAACAGAAATTAAAATTCATCATTTCAATTTCTGCCCGGCCGGGAATCGAACCCGGGACCTCTTGCGTGGCATGCTGACCACTGAACCACTCAGGTCGACATATGAATCAATCAATCAATCAATCATTAATATCGTAAAATTATTTTATTTTATATTGTGAAATTGATTAATGTAATGGATTTTTGCCCTATGCAAAATGATTGTGACTTGTAACCAGTGTTATTAATAAATATTGTCTTATCTTATCAGCCAATCAAAGATTTGTTGCAAGATTGTCGGTGGCCGAGCGGTTGTACGACTGGTAAGCGAGAGGTACCGGATTCGAATCCCGCTGCGGCTATGTACCAATGACTTTTTTCTGAGTCATACATATTAGTTGAATACTAACCGATGCTCTTACGGTGCCGGAAAACCTACTGAAACGTGATGAAACTCATGACTGAATGTGTAATCATGATCCAATCTGGTCAGGTTCCCCTGGTAGTTGGGTCACGGTGATCAGATGGCAGTCGTTCCACTGTAATTACCCGATCTGCCAAATCAACCGTTTGGCGCTTGGCGTCAACCTTAACAAAAAAACCTCATCACATACCTCCCCATCAGCATCCCGGATCCGCCTATTGAACTCCTTCCCTTCCAGTATGAGGAAATCATCAGTGGGCTTCAGTATGCCGCATTTGATAGCAATCGAGCGCGCCGTGTTCACATTGTCGCCGGTTACCATGCGCACCGTTATGCCAGCCTTCTGGCATTTGCGGATCGCTTCGGGCACCTGTGGACAGTGGAAACATACCGTTTAGGAATATACTAGTGTCGCACCTGACGGGGGAGAGAAGGCTTTAGGAAGATAGTAGCGATCGGTGCTGGCTTCGCAGGGGAGTTCTCGGGGGTTCTTCTAGTATAGAGAGGTTTATATGTCTAATAAATGCATATAATTATCATATAAATAATAAATAAATAAATATTCGTGTACAAACTCACACAGCGCCATCCAGCCCCAAACCAAGCGAAGCTTGTACTATGTGTGCTAGATACTTAAATACATACTCATTATACATAGAACACCCAGACTCGTAACAGAAATTAAAATTCATCATTTCAATTGCTGCCCGACCGGGAATCGAACCCGGGACCTCTTGCGTGGCAGACCGGCATGTTGACCACTGAACCACTCAGGTCGTCAGCCGAAAGACGCCATAGGCCTCCCCCAGAGATCTCCACAAAGGCCGGTCCTGTGCCTTCCGCATCCAGTTGGTATACTTCGCATCGCATACTCAAAATACGGTCACTGTACGGTTTATGGTGGCCGTACAGTCTTGAGATTATGGTTGATGGTATCTTGGTGATATGTCAGATCACAAGAATTAGAGTCAGAAGTCAGATTGTTGTTAGTGGAGAGCTGGTTATAATACACTCACTTGAACATTAATTACTATGCTTAACTTTGGTAGTTGGTCTCGCAGGCGCGTTGCCACCAAACCAGTGCCGCAATCTACAATAGGATAACAGGCATGCTCACCTCTGGCCTGACGGGATCTTCAATGCCGACCACGCACACGCAGGTGAGGTTGTTCACGATATTGTCCTCGTCGTCCCAGTTTGGCTCCTGGTCTATGTGCACCTGTACAAAGGAAAGGGGTCATCGGTAAAAAAAAATTCTTTTTCTTAAATTCATTTCTACGTAGAACAGAAGCACAAGTGACGGTAGTTTCAAATTTTTTTTTTAATTTACTGATACAGGCAGATTAAGGCATCTATTTCACACGACTCATGTATTCCTAGGGTCTCTAACTATAGCATGGAGCAATGTAACCAGTGGAGAGCGAATCAGCACTTTCGTTCCAAACACTTATCACCGATTTGCGAAATAAGCGGCGCTGCGGGTCTAGCTAAGATGCCTCTTAGCTAGAAGATCGCTTCTTAGCTATTCCACTGAAATTAACGATGGGAATTTTCCAGTTGCGTTCTATACTCAGCGTTCGCACAGTCAATCTTTGAGCGCTGGGGGAAGTAACCGCTAAGTTCCGATCTGAAGTCGCAATGGAATAGCTAAGAAGCAATTGTCACCTTGGCTAAACCCGCTGAATGCCATCAGCCAACGCGCGGTTCATGCACAGGTCTGTGCTGTGTAGTATGACACCGATTCGCGAAAAAACCTTTTTTTAATTATTATTTTCAACAGGCTTGCATTTGACCGCAACTTATCAAATGGAAAGCGACGATGAGGTCGCCGCTAACTCCTCCACTGGTTCCACTGCTCCCTGCCCTACAGTTCCAACTCCCAACATCCACCCCATACCTGGTTGATCTCCGCCTTCCCGGGCACGAAGTCCCGGTACGCGACGGATATGGTCCTCAGCCCATCGCACGCCATCGGCTCAATGACTTGCCGCACCAGCCTTTCTTGCATGTCGCGTGTGAACTTCTCCAGACGACCTTCGTGGCCGTAGATGAACGCGCATCTGGGTAAGCGAGATACATTATTTATTCATCATCATCATCATCATTATCACAACGCGTAACAGTCCACTGCAGGACTAAGGACCTCTGCCCCAAAGGGGGAGGTCATTGCCGTAATCTCCACGCTTGGGAGGCGGTTTAGAGATCGCAGTGTTGTATATATAACAATGGAAAACGCTGCTGCCCATTTTCCAGCCTACGGAGACTAGATCTTTTGCCTCGAAAACATTAGTCGCCTTGGAAGACACCCACGAGTGTAAGGGGTTGGTGCTATTCTATTCTGCCGGACACCACACGGCCACAACGATAGAGATAGTAACTATCATCATTTTCCATAACATATGTATAACCTAACCGACAAAAGTCGGACAACCCCCGACCAAGTTTACTTAAATGAAAATACAAGACAATGGTTTTTCGACAAAGCTAAAAACCATTTTGATTAAACTGGCTTTAAAATAGAAAAAATCCGCATCTAAATGTGTGCCGTAGCTGTAATCTGCGATATAGTGAAATGAAATCAATATAAAAAAAACAATAATTGTTACAGTTAACTACAGATAAATGCCAAAGTTAACCTTTTATATATCTTTATATGATTAACAGTTTATAGTACATGAGCCACTTAACAGCTTCATCATTCAGCGAATTTAGCCTGGTCGGCTACGTTTGGCCGGCTTCGCAGCATTCACAATACTGCACCAATCTACGAGCGCTGACCGAACGTAGCCGACAAGTTCCTTCCAGCTCAACCCACAACACACCAAACGAGAATACAGAATACCGCAGCTAAACAATACTCTTTTAAATAGTATTATGTTTCTGTCGGTGAGTAAAGTTTCCAGTGCTCCATGGGGTGGGGATTTAGAGAACCGTGGCTTTGGCAGTGGAGGGGCATTTGCCTTTTTGCTGCCAGAGCAACGTGTTATAGAGGTGGGCAACGCATTAGCGATACTCTTGGTTTTGCTAATGTCTATAGGCAGTGGTGACCACTTTCCATCAGGGGGCCCGCTTGCCTGTTGATAAATAAAAAATGACATAAAAAAAAAACGCAAAAAAAACCCACTCACTTCTTTAGCACGATCTCCGAAGCGCCCTTCGTGTACAGCCGATAGCCACCCTTGTACGGTATCACAGTGCTCATGCTCTTGCGCACCGAGTTGAACGTGTACACGCGGGTGAAGGACTCCTCGGGGTGGCGCTCGCGCACCGCGTCGTAGCTCTGGCCCAGCGCCAGGACGAAGCCCAGTAGGGAGCATTCCGTCTTGTTGCCCACTTGCATTGTCGCGCCGCCCGGGTCCGGTGATGGCTGCGGGGAGGGGGGGGGCGGTTAGAGATGCTATAGATATTATGTACACAGCGGCAGATATGCGATGGCTGGGGAAGGGGCGGTTAGAGATACTGTACAGAGCCAGGTATGGATCGGCTATAGAGCTGACATGGGGGGCTCAATGAGGGCAGGGAGGTTTGTGTTTTTTTTCAAGAAACGTCATCCATCAAGTAATGTTTCTGCTCCGAGCCCCTCAGCCCCCTCATTCAGCCCCAAGACACCACCCTCCGACCCCCGCGGGCGATATTTCAGTTACGTGGTCAATCTATAGCGACTGAACTAGTAAATATCATCTCGGTGTGAATATCACAGTTGTGCTCTCGCACGCGAGGGCCTAGGGAGGGCCTTGAACATGTATATGATCCAAGATTTGGCAGTTCAGATGATGATAGTGAAGCGACTGCTAGCTCATCTTTGTGACCCTGTTCATAGAAGAACCTGACCAGACTGGATCAAGCAGGTTTCCTCACGATGTTTCCTCTCACCGTAAGAGCGCCGGTTAATGTTCAACCTGGTACAGTTGAACATGTTGTGGTATAGTTCATTCCTTTCTTCTCGAAGTGAAATTAGCCTCACCGTAAATACGTGTAATAGTAACAAAGTATTTACATTTCTTTGCCTGTATTTTCATTCAAAAAAATACAACACTTCATTCAAAATTAATCTACATTTTACTCAATAATAACAATTGATAATTTCACTCACCATAATCCTAGAAGTGAAAGCGCTGTTGACCGATACGGCTTCAATCAGCGTCTCCCCTACATCCGCCGGTATATCCCTAAAGTTGGGCGTGACTTTGCACAGTTTCTCGCAAATGTACGACTGTACGACTGTCATCCGATTGGTGGTCAGGGTTCCGGTCTTGTCCGAACAGATGGCGGTGGCGTTGCCCATTGTCTCGCACGCGTCCAAATGGCGTACCAGGTTGTTGTCTTTCATCATTTTCTGGAAGGAAACGGATGGGTTTTATAAGTGTTTCGTGATACTGCTGCTCACCATCAGGCAGGGCGTGTGGTTGGTTGCCACTGTTGTCGTATATAAAAAAATACAAGCCAAGCGTCCGGTCCGTCTGATGGTAACCAGTTGCCGTAGAATAATTGTGTGTATAGTTGTGTTTAATAAACCTATGGACGTGTTTAATTCCCGTTGCCCCCACGATCCGTTGAGGCCGATCAATCGAATTGCAACTTAACTTGCTCCAAATACAGCCGAAATTGGCATGGCACAATAAAATCACACTTATTTCACTTTGCTATGCCAATTTCATAATTATGTGAAGAACAGTGACTTGCATATCGATTACACTTGTCGTGTCAATAGGGATGCGGTTCATAGGGCAACAGGGACACTCTTTTACGGGCAGTGGAGTTGATAGATAGATCGATAGATTGATTGAAGAATATTTGTAATCAAACCCCCAAATTAAAAATCAAGTTGAAGCTTCAAGCATCGTAAACCATGCTAAAATGTATTTCCACAGTTAAAGACAATAATGGAATGCGACAAAGATAATAGTCAACGTGGTGACAAAGATAATAGTCAAAATGAACTAATCGTCCGCCAATAGAGAAACTATTAAAGAAAAGACAGTGACGTCCCTCTTACGTTCATTGTCACTCTATTTATTCATTCCATCTCTGTCAATGGAACTATCGGTCCATAGTCTCTGCCTACCCCTTCTGTGTCACTAAAGCGTGAGCTTCATAAATATACATATCCCATTCTTACCTTAACAGAATAAGCGAGTGAGAGCGTGACAGCCAACGGCAGCCCCTCCGGCACGGCCACCACCAGCACAGTGACACCGATGATGAGATGCTTCACCAGATTGTTGATGTAGGTCGCCCGCCACACCTTGCCGTCGATCACGAATGTCTTCACGCAGAACTGGATGATCAGGATGATCACCGTGAGCACGGCGATCGTCGAGCCCGCGTAGCCGATCTGGGGGGTTAGAATACAATGATCATCACCATATATTTAAGAGTTAAAACTCTTGCCGGGAGAGCAATTACAATACAATAATTTATTTCTTAGAACAATTGTGCGGTTTACGTAGTGGGAAGTTGAGAAAGTAAATCTCGGAACGATTGTTGTATTGTCTAATTATCATAATTTTAAGGTAGATATAGTCCGCTAAGTAAGGTATATCAGGAGTCTGGATTAGTCTATGGCAGACTAACGCTCGATTCCACTAAACTTAGGCAAGGCTTAGGTTGACGCCTTAATATATTCCTACGCATGTAAGAAGTCACAAAAATGAGCATCGGTGGCCAAGTGATTCAGGTATCCGACTCGTAAGCGGAGAGGTACCAGGGTCGAATCCCACTGTGGCCACATACCAATGACTCTTTTCTAAGATGAGTACATTAGTTTAATGTTAACCGATGCTTTTACAGTGAGGGAAAACATGATGAAACCTACACATTCATGCAAATGAATGACAGTGGGGTACAGATTCTGTACGCGTACGCACGCACTGTAATTACTGATCTGCCAAATCCTGGATCATGTTTAAGACGGTCCCCGGGGCCTCGTGCGCGAGAGCACAACCGGAACATTAACGCCAAGATTATTATCATTATTAAGGGAAGTTAGGCTGAAAACCCCACCTGTATAGCGAGCTTGGTCAGCTTGGCCTGCAGTACAGACTTCTCCTTCTTGTGCGACGTCTCCGCGGGCGGCTTGTCCGTGGCCGGGGCTACGTGGTTGTCGTCCGGGTGGGCGTGGTTCGCCCCGTGGCTGTTCCCGGACGCTGGCAGTGTGTCCTCGTCTGGGTGGTTAGTGGGGGGGGTTAGCTGGGTGTGTCGGTATGGGGGGGTGTGGTAAATGTGTGGTGGGGCGGTGGTGTGACTCTGGTAAGAAGTGTTTGTTTCGGTGCCGTTTTTGGTTATATGACGGGTTTTGATGTACTGTAGCTTCGTCTAGATTGAAAGGATTTTCCGTTTGTAACTTGAAAATTCTTTCACGAAAAAGAAGTAATTCTATTCCCGAGTAACATAGCACAGTCGTGCTAAAGATTGGCCAGTTTTCAAAACGAATGGATTGACGTATCGCGGGCACATGTTACCTTCTGAGACTGGGTCACTGACCATATTGCTGAGAAAAGTATCACCATAGTACAGATTTTAATGTGTACATGTTAAACATAATCAACTTTAAGAGGTACCGGTAGGAATATTGAATGCAGAATATACGAGGAACTGATGAAGTAGCCAAAAAGTATTGGTCATTTAAATATGATAAACAATTACTATGAAACGGCAACGAAACGAAATCATTCCTATTGTCAAGAGTCACAGAATCACCCCACAGGCTATTGATGACGATCGAAATTTGACGTTACAGCGATCAGTACGCGAGTCATCACGCCTCATACACGACGTTCATATGTGAAGACGTTTACTTGACGCGGTGAAATCTTATGAGTATAGGTGAACGTAAATTGTCTCGGCCCTATCCTATTCCCAGATTGTAGCCTTTCCAGGTGGACCCATTTCCAGAAGCCCCCGATCCCATCGACCAGTATATAATGGTCAGGGAACACATTCCCGGGCAATGTATTCCATTCCTTAGCCGTACGTATTTCGACTGTTGAACAATTCTTTTTTATTTTTGCTTAGCGAGGCACACGGACGGACGGTCCACCTGATGGAAAGTCGCCCGTCGTCAGGACATCTGCATGCTATGGGCAGCAGATGCAGTGCCGGCCTTTGAGGTACCTGTAGACGTGCCTTTTGTAGAACCTCATGTGGTAGTGGAAGGAAAGGTTGAACCAAATCTGTCATTAATCTTGCACTGGGACTCTTTGAGAATGGGAACACTTGGAAGTGGGTCCCCCTGGAAACGGGATAATCTGGGACCATTCGAGGCTGCGTAACGAGTTTTGCAATTAGACAATTTGCTACTTAACCAGGTATTGATCGCAGTTACGTCAAATTATTATTACCATCAGCTTTTAATCACTCTAACACGCACAGGCCTCCTTACAAATTTTGGCATAAAGATAATAGATGCATGTAATGTCATCGTAAAGATCGCAAGTACCAGCTGGATGCGGAAGACACAGGACCGGCCTTTGTGGAGATCTCTGAGGGAGGCCTATGCCCAGCAGTGGGTATCTTTCAGCTGATATGATGATGTCTGTCATTGGCCCTCTTGATTGATTTATTTAACTGTTTTTCTCGGTACATTGATTATAATGGTCTAAAGTAAAATATACGAGACAACGAATAAATACTTCTTGACATGTTACTGTAAGTAAACAGGTGCAAAAACCAGAAATTGCTGTGATGTTGCTTTTAGATAGGCACTTCTGTAGTATCAGAATATAATCTCTGTCTAACTACAAAAATATATATTGTTTCTATTAATTGATATAACTTTATAATTACGTGTTTTAGCTATACGAATAACAGGTTATATACACCAAAAAATCGAATTAATAGAGTTATCTACAGAAGACAGGAAAGAGCTATAGAAATTCAAAATGCCAAAAATACTTAAACCTTACAAGAAAATCTTTAAAATATACTATATAATACACTATAAAACTGTTACATACTTAATTAGTCACAATTTTAAGGGTTTTAGATATAGGAGTTAATTTAGTGCTAAATCTAGTTTAAATGTCATTTACTGAGTGTGAATTTACACTAAAGCATTACCGTATTCTCTAAAGACACGCTACAAATGAAAGATGTGTATGTACTTTCACATAGTACGTCATATGCACAAGAGTACACTTAAGGGCAGATATATCGACACAACACCATTGTAAGCTCTAAAGCTGGGCGTATAGCTCGCGATATCGCACATCACAATAAAAATCAGAACAGAGACGAAACTTCAAACAACCTAATAGGTAAACTACTACAAATACAAGTATATAATAATTAATATAAATAAGGCGTCCACTGGCCACAAGGCAAGCCGTCAAGAAAGCGTTTGAAAGTGGACAAAACCAGTTTCAACTGGCTCGATTTCATGTTTGTAGTAGTACATCTATTACAGTGTGGCTCTTTGAAGCTTCGATTCTATCCGGTTTTTCAGTGATTCGGTTACCAGGGCAACTGAGGCGGGCACTTTTTTCTGGCCGTAAGTGTACGGTAGGGTAGTTTAGAAGCGGGGT
Organism: Blastobasis lacticolella; assembly: GCA_905147135.1. Taxonomy (NCBI): domain Eukaryota; kingdom Metazoa; phylum Arthropoda; class Insecta; order Lepidoptera; family Blastobasidae; genus Blastobasis; species Blastobasis lacticolella. The sequence goes on along the minus strand of LR990062.1, from coordinate 6,903,170 downwards.
TAGCTAAGGGGGCTACTTACCGGACAGGCTCTTGCGTTGGGTTCCTTTTTTCTGCTGCTTTTTAGCTTCTACTCGATATTGAATTCCAATTGTCATCGGGTGGTATCAATTTTGATATATATAAATTTTTTCAAGCATACACATTTACGACAACAGGTTCGTATATTGTTTATAATAATAACGTCATGCAGTCAACACGACAGTTACAAGATGCAGTATCGATGTGTATGTTGTTGTTTTTTTTTTTTAGGTTTTTTTTTATTTATTTGTTTATTTAATTTCGTTCATCGGCGATGGAGGTGGGGCGTGCGGCAGGCCGGGGTCGGGGTGGAGAAAAAAAAAAGTTGGATGTCATTGAATGGGTCACACTATAATGTCTGTGGATCTAGGTCTAAAGGGTCATGTAATGAACGTCAAAACACTTGGGGCTCAATATAGCGTATCGAGCCGCCAAACGTTCGGACAAACTAAAGTTGCATTTACAAATGTATGCTTTTAGAAGGATTTTTATATGAAAAAATAGGTTTTCGGTTTATCAACGACGAGATTATTTTCTTATTGAGGACTGTTTAAGCTAGGAACATCTATGTCTACCATAACCATGCTCCCACAGGATACTGTTCAGGCTATTAATCAAACACATAACAAGTACGAACAACGTGTAACAATTGTAACCTTTTGTGTGTAATATCTATTATTTATTTCGAAACAAATAGGTAACTTGGATCAATCGTCAATAAATAAAATAATCTCATGTCATTGAAGAAACTGGTAAAAATATCTACATAACAAGTTTATCAAAATATGTTTATACAATTAACATTGTAAATATTTCTTTCGAATAAACAAAAATCTTGTGCACAATAAATGGTTATATCAACATACTACTTCATACATTTTCACCAATTTCTTCTTTAATTTATTAACTCTTCTAAAGAGGAGGGCGGGGAAGGGGGTGCGGTGACTAATATAGGGGGTAGGGGGGGACTTCCTCAGTGTGGTAACACTAGGTTTTATGCAACTAAACATACCTTACAATGCTCATTTAGGAAGCTAAGCATTGACTTCTTTCGTCCCATCTATTTAGTAGGGACCATGTATTTGTCTCCTTACGTATATCATAAAGCATTTTAAGCGCTATACTGAACTTAGTCGAAGCGTTTTCTAGTTTAAGGCTTACATTTAGAAGCATCTGCTGTAATGCGTTCCGGTATGTTCTATTCACCATAATGACAACATATCTGAGGTACGTATCGTTTTGATTGTTCCGTAGTCCCTTCAACTAAATGAGCAATGTATCATGTATTAAACAACACTAAACTATGAATTTGCAGGGTTTGAACTAAAGGATATTGGTTTCGTGCGACCTCCTGGCATTACCGTATACTGCTGTTCTAAAATCGACATGGCGTCTTAATTAAAAAGAAGAAAGAACCCCGCAAACAGTTATTCACTTAAACTTATATACCGACAAACAAAAAAGAAACATTGACCCCAAAAACACACACAACAAAAATGATGTTTCAAATGAGAATTATAGAGGAACAGAAGTTAACAAAACAAACGAACCAGCCACCAGAGTAGTGTACGGCAATGCCATAATGAGAGCCGCACGTACACTCGACCCCGATCGATACCCTCTGCCAATATAGACATTAAAAACAACGTACTAGAATTTAAAATTGCATTGATACTAACATCAAAACCTACCCGGTCATACCTTATATATGCACCTAGTATGGCTGTCAGGATGACGTCCCTTCTGCTGATAGCAGCCTTATTAATATGAAAATAACGTTCAAAATCGTGCACAATCGCTAAGGATTTCGCTAGCGAGATGCAGATTTACTGTGACCGATTAGTTTTGATCATCGTCTTGACAGATAGCACGAGATGCAAATATACTGTGACCGAGTGGTTTTGATCGATTTTGACAGATAGCACGTCCGAGGTCGCGTGTACGGAATATCCCCTTCGCTAATAATGTGCTACCGGCGCGAAGCGTGTGCCGACACTGACCTTTCTTCATCTGTTTGATTTCCTTCTCCTGTTTGTCGACGGCAGCGCCGAGCAGTGTGAATATGATGCCCGCCTGAGAGTTCACACCCACCGCCGTGACCAGCATCTTGCCCGACCCTGGGTGGAAGAACGGGGGAGGTTAATATATATGGATTCTAAACACCTCAATGATTGCATGGTAAAGTACGTTTCAATAAAAATAAAAGACAAAAATAGAGCATGACGTAAAAAGGAGGAACTTATATGACGCCAATATGGAAACTATACTGAAGTAAAGACTGAGCTCACGCCCAGCTCATTCTCATTTTCTGTTTTTATTGGAACACACTTTAGACAGGAAAGGTATGGAATACGTGCCAACGTTCCCTGTCAATTCCGTACATTTTCTGTTCATTTTGTAGCCTGCAGGCTAACTTCTTAGAAGAGCACTTGGCTTGAGCACTGAGTTTCCTTTCTCTCTTTGCATTTAACTTTCAACTATCAAGTAATGTTACACCAATACTAAGTATGAACTATACAGCAATCCTGCAAAATAATTGCATTACATCGTCTTCGTTCCAAAGACAAATATTGTCTGTCCATTGCACTTTGCTAAAATGACCACTTCAACTGCCTGAAGACGCAGAGTTTGTACAGAGTCGTTTCGTGAAACGGTCGTGGAATGCACAAACTTAATATATGTACATGGTTCTCATTTATCTGGCCAAAGGAAATGAGCGAAGAGGAATATTTCAATATTTCCTTCGTCGATTTAATTTTGCACGGTCACGTAGAGTTACCCAATAGACGAGCTTTTACCTGGGGTTAGTACTTAGTCGGCTGCAAATACTTAAGTGTAGGAAGCAGCCGTAAGACCGGCTAAAGGAAGTCTATCGTAAGGAAATAACATTCTGACAATCGATTCGCTTCGGAAAGCGTGTTGCAGCTTGTACGTCTGTTTGAACTTCAGATCGCTCTTATATCGATCGCTGCAGGGTTCAAAATCGAGCGTACAGATAACTTGACGTAGTGCTGTGATGCGCCCGAGTCGAAACTCGTAAATATTTGTACATCCGCGGGGAAATATCATTAGAACCGATCCCGTGGCGTGGGAGAGCTGTTTACGGACAACGGTCAATCACTGTTCGCTGATTCACGGTTGGCATTCACTAAGGCGACTATACACGTACAACGGGAGGGTAGACTTTGTGGTAGCCGAGTGCTGTCTACCACAATCTAATAATGAACCCTGTATAGAAGGCAAGTCATCTGGCCAGCTAGCTCATTTTATACTGGTAGGCAATTGTCGATAAGCGATGGCGAGGCGATAAAAGTACATTTGTCTTCGTGTTTACGCCAACATCTTCAGCCGCTTTTGCGTCTCACATGGTATGTACGTAAGTAACTTGTGAGACTACGAGTTCAGTCTGGGCGGCTTTAATAAGACGTTGGAACTTTGATTAGCAACGCGTTACGCTATTTAAGCGTGGGAAAAGTTAAAACGCTATATTTAGTTCAACTGGGATCTCATAGAGTGCAGTTTGAGTTAGCTGTCATGAGCCAACATCAAAAGCTGGTCCACTGCGGTATTTTATTAATAAATAGCCTGTTGTTAGAATATCCTAAATGGGCGTATAGGTTACTAACAGCATATTACCTAAATCATTTTATATGTTTAGAGAGAAAAATACGACAGTGGACCCATCTTTAGTGTTGTTGTTGGTGTTGCTGATGTCCAAAGGCGGCGATGACCACTTTCCGTAAGGTGGCCCGCATGCCTGTTTGTCTGCCGTATTACATACATCTTCAGACACAGTGACTCTTTATAAAAATTGGAATAGGAGAAATACAATTCACGAGATGTTTCTCGATACAAACCTTCCATAACGTGAGTACCGGATAGCACCATGGGATCAAAAGATTCACCCTTCTTGACGTGGTCCGATTCGCCAGTGAGCGATGATTCGTCGACCTGGAAATAGAGAAAGCGAACAATTAGCTCGCAGTCATGACTCGTGCGTTTTATTTTCAGTAAATAGAAAAAGAAATGTAGAAAAACGGTTTCCAAATAGTTCAACTATATTTTCATCTACGTTTTAGTTTAGTTCAGTTATGATATCCATAACTGTAGCGCCCTGGATCTGTTTTGATCATCATCCAGGATTTGGCAGATCAGGTAATTACAGTGGAACGACTGCCATCTGACCCCTGTGACCCTGTGTGACCTGACCCGTACCAGGGGAACCTGACTAGATTGGTCATGGTTACACATTCAGTCGCCTGAATGGCCAGGTTTCATCGCGATGTTTCCTCTCACCGTAAGGTCATCGGTTAGAATTCAACTAATGTGCATAATTCTTTCAAGCGATACTATGATATAAATGGTTGGACAGTGATTCTGTAAGCCGCAGTCACTCCGGTGCGACTTGTAACCTAAATATGAAACTATTTCAACACTCGGAAACAATTCCAAATAAATACCATAGCAACAGTTACGTGGAAAATTCTAATCCGTGCGTCAACAGTCGTCATTATCTTCCCCGCTGATTGCTTGATGAATGTAGATAAAAATACCGCATTCTGACTAACGCCGGTTACTAGTTACATTGCTATCTGCTTGTTTGTTTGTGCGCACGCGATGCGGCGGGTGTCAACAATGCGTACGCGCCGCTTCAGCCCCGTAATCGGATCGTGCGATTGCGCAAACCACTGCGGTGGAATTTCAGAGTTTACAGTACTGACATCCTGGTAGCGCCGTTGGAAACTGTGGTATTTGCTCTGTCGCATGTTTGAGATGTTGTATGGTTGTATAAGATAAATATGGGGTAAAGAAAGTTATATTAAAGGATCTATAATTTCAGAGGAGACTCCCTGAAACTTGAAAATTCGGCCACTGGTTGTAGTTTCAAGAGCACTGTGAAAAATAGCTACTAATAGGAATTGAATATAATAAAATAGAATAGAACTTTATTGCATAAACTGTGAACTTGATGTATGTATAATGTTAAATGAAAAGGAAATTGAAAACACAATAACAAGTCCTAGCCGATGCAGGCACATTATAAATCTCTATCAAAAATAGATGGCTACCGACTACAGTGTTAAGAGCATTCCAAAGAAACGTTTGCGTAGATTTATTGAAATCAAAATGGTTTCTCATCGGGAACCGAAAAAACTTGACTTATTACAATGGGTACAACTAAAGATGAATATTAATGCCTTAGTGCTATAGCGTATTTCAGTCAGAGTCAATACGAACCTGCCTTTGATGCCTACATCGTATATTTCAGCGCTGATACGATAGCTACTCGTATTCGTGCACCAATCGTACTTATTAATAAAATGAACGGCGCGTGCGTCACGCGCGATAAGCATAGATCCGAACCGCATGATATCGATGGCAACATCTATGGGGTCGGCGTTCATTGATAGACACACCCGCTGAGCACGCCTTACACCGTTAGTTTTTAAGGGCGATATATTTGCGAGTAAATAATAAAACACGCAATGCAACGGGTTTATAAGGATGTTTCCTTTGACGTTGTTTTATCAAATTAATCTGCAAGACGGACCTGTTATCGTGATAGGTAATTGATTATTTTACTTGCAGTTTGATATCTGAAAGTAGCTCTATATAAGTGTCTAAAATATAGCTTCAATTTTATGTGTTTCCAGGCAACACCGAAGCTACTGTCTATAGGTCTATAGGGTCTATATCAAAGCACAGTCCTATACATACATAATTATTATGCATTCTATACAGCTCATGATTACCAACACGCGATAGAGTCTCGTCTAAACCGGCAAAAGAACAATCAACTGCCAACATTCAGTGATCCAGACTCTCATAAAGTTTATCACGATAGCCCGCCGACCCCACACAGGGCGCCGTATAAAACAAGGCCTGCCTCCGCCGCCCATACTCCACAACAGGTAGATGCCAGATAACGACAGGTGGCGGGGTGATAAGCCCTAGTTATTGGGTTATCGACAACGGCCCACTGTTCGCGATATTACTATTTGCACGGTTTCGTAATGCCATTCAAGATACCGGAGGGTTAACTGAAGGGCGGGAGATGGAACCTTTTCGCATTGGAAGCCTGTGGTACTACCTATGGGCCTATGGTTGGCGGACAAAAAGCTACGATAGTCTTGACAAGTTAAGCCTTATCTAACACCAAGTTCGTGGATTTCATGAATGCTTTGAATATTTTTAGGGGTCGGTAGCGTACCTGTGACACTTTCGCAAGCCATTTTAGGAGGCTTTACGGCACCGTCTCCTTGTTATTAGTGGTGGTACATAATTTGTTGATAAATATCATATATTCAGTGTCATAAGAATGTGGTTTTTAAGATGGCTTCTCTGATGCTAGGGTTGTTCAGACAGACTATGAATGAATGGTGCTAACGGACTGAGCCTACACCTATCCTAAAGACCGACAATGCTTCGCAACTCCAAGAGTGTTACGGGTGTCTATGGACCTGCTAACTCGTTTACCTCCCACTATTATAATAAAATTATAATCAATCCATACCTTGAGGTCGTTGCTCTGCAGCAGTATACCGTCGGCCGGCAGGAGGTCGCCATACTTGATCTGGCATATGTCGCCGACCACGATGTCGCTGATCGGCACCTGGCTCACTTCCGAGCCGCGGATCACCGCGAACTTGTGCTCGCCCTCTATCCGGTTCTGGAGACCTCTGTTGGGTGGACACCGGTACTTGTTACATGGGCAATGTCAATGTCGACCTCTTAGACTGGTGGAAGGCCACCGCGAGGCATAAACCGCGATAGATGGCACTAGTGTGCATGTTGTCAAAATATTTCCGAGCTATTAGACAGACAGAAACAGTTGCTGACAGATTCATTCAACTCAATGTGTCAGCTGTAGCATTCAGACTGACAGTTGTGACAGTATACATCTTGGTACTCAAGACTACGGTCCAGCAGCGGACTGCAATTATCTGATGATGATAATCAGTAAAGGAACATCGATGAGACTCTTAACCCTAGAAGACCCGTCAGCTCATTATGGAGTCACGAACAATGGATTTTCTATTTCTATAAACTTTGGACTCGATTGGTTCGTACAGTACAAGAGCAGAAGCGAATTACCACAAGATAATTTTCCTTTACCGCTACCGCAACATTCATGGCATTTGGTGCATCTTTACCAAAAACATTTGCTAAAAGAAGGGAGAATTAGCTGTTCCTTATGCCCAAAGGACTCGTTCTTTACCCACAGGGTATTTTTTATATAATCAATAAAAATGTAATTCATAAATGCTACAAAAACCGTAACAACTGCACAGTAGTACAAAGGAATATAATTCTTAAGTTAGATCCAATAGATGCATGACACTCACCTGAATTGCCTTTCTTTCGTGTAATCGTTGAACGCTGTGACTATAACGACGACTATGACGGATATTAAGATCGCCAGACCCTCGATCCATTGGTAGTGGCCCTCTTCCTCGTCTAGGTGAGCTGGAAATTGCAGAGGTGGAGTTAGAACCTTGGCACTTTAGCCGGTGAACTTTTCGGGTGCTGGTAGAATGGTTACTTTGATGTGCAAGGATAACATTGTTTTAATAACCAAGTGTTATTTCCTTGCAAACAATGCACGTCGTAACTGCGACAACACTGAACTCGAGAGAGAGATGGGTGATCAATGAGACCCCAGCAAATGAAAGTAACCACGTAAAGAACTGTAACTTGTACGGTGCTGTATCTAAATTAAGCATTTACTTATTGAATGAGGGTTTTCACAATGTCAGATGTCGATTGTAAGGCGTTAGGTCTGTTGTCAAAATGACGAATCCATTTCAGCCAATGACAGGGCTTTATTATGACATCAAACCTCACATCGCAGTGACTCCATCTCGTAGATTTTGGAGTCGTGAAAACTCTCATTGAAGTAACTCGATGAAATGACCATAAATATGTGTCAATGGAGCTTCAAATTTATCCATCACTAGAACCAATACAACTAATGTTCGGAAGCTAGCAAGGGATTGCGGGGAAATATAAATATTAAGTATCTTAGTCGTAGTTCTAAGAACGGGCACATTCATTAACTCGAAGTTGTCAAACATATGCATAAATAACGAGGTTCTGTGAATATAGTAAAGTAACATATTGATATAAGGTATCTGACACTACATTCATACAAAGACAAGTACGTGTGTCCTACATAAGATTTCTCGTACAGATTTTATGTTATGTTAGGTTTACGAGAATATTATGTAAATAAAATTTATGTATTTTACGCTCAACTAGCTTGATGTCATATGTTCGTGTGTGGCAGTATAAAATGTTTGGTAGTTATCTGTCCTCGCTATTATTGTAAAATTGTTCTTCTAAAAAGACAGACATATTGGTCTGATTTATCAGACTCTAGTTTATATCTCAATCTCGCTCCATACAGTATATTAATCTCAGTCTGCGCCGAATTATGTACTAAAAGCTATCAAGAAAGTAGGATTAATTTAGGAGATAATAAAACAATTTAGTTACACCTAGGGAGCAGACATTCCATTAGCGAATCATTGACCATCCATATAGAGCTAATGGGATATTCATATACATCTACTCTCTCTGTCGGTCCCGTGCGAGTGAGCGTGACACCAAATCGTATTACGGTATCAGACGAAGCAGTTGGCCATTAATGGAGTTATTGAATTTGATGGTTTCTATTAATGTAGTGCGAATTAATTGGCGTGAAAGGTTACGGGGGACATTTATAATGCAATGAGTGTAATGGAGCACTGCGCATTGAAGATGCAATCAAATGTATTAAGAACGACGTAGCAATACTAGGTTTTGGTAATCTAAAGGTGCATACTATATGTTCCACAAATAATAGTAATATTTTAAAGCTCTCTTTGCCAAAAAGCAGGACGAAGAATGTCCCGTATGTTTGTGAAAAAAAGGCAAATAAGCCTATAACTTTACAATATTAGATAGTAGAATCCATAATGCGTTTAGCTGTTACAATTTTTGTGCACTAATTCAGATGGAATTCGTTTTACTGGCTGGTAAGCAGACCTATCAATAAGATCATCTATTGAGCCTAAATGCAATAATCTAGATAAAATAGCAGCTAGCCATTTGCAAGCTACAACAGTTACAAATCGTTGGCTCGTGAAAATCTCACATAGCGATTAGGTACTGCAGTTTGTGTTTCTGACTGTTATACCGAATGTACGAGTATTGGGTAGATGGTATTGTAAATATTTCCATTTCTTTATTTATAGTCTTTGCTGTGTCTGGTTCAACAGTCTACTACATATAAGTGTCTATAGGGACAAGCCATTGATAGCCATGTTATGTAGTAGAAAGCGAGAAAAATATCTATTCTTAGATATAACTTAAGATAAGTACATTGAAAAGGTCCATTATAAGTAGGTAAGGCAAGAAATCAAGTATTGGAATCTTTGCTAGTGGTGTTACAAAATTTCTCACTCAACCAGGTGCCTAATGAAGCTACCAGCAAAGCTTCCAAAACTCGCATCGCTACATTCAATGCCCATTTCTTTAGTACACGTTTATCTAAAACATACTAACTACAGCAGACGTAGAAATAGGGACTATACTAACAGAAATGTCATAGAGGGCGCCGGACGGTGGCGACACACAGACGGACAGGAGCACAGAAGTGGATATACATACAAAAGAAACACGTAGGTATCATTAATATAGTTCATACGTGTGCACTACACAGGTATCCATTCGAGTGGTGGTGCCACTAAACCCATTTGCATGCCTAGATACCATGGTTTATCGATTCGTCCGAATTGACTGTATCGTAACGCACTGTAGGCCAAATGGAGTACATAAAAAGGATAACATGTCCGCAAAAGATAATTCGTTTTTGAAACGTCTTAAGAAAAAAATTTCATTTGTGAATTTCGTTTCTGTTCCGATTGAAAACCATGGTATGAGAGAAGGAAGGTAGGGACAGATATATGTTAAGAGGAAGCAGTTGTCAGTAAGAAATAAACACACAGAACTAGCCATGAAAAACCACACACATTAGTTGCAAACTTGTTTTTCACTTTTAGTTGTAATGTAATAGGACAATTACTGCCTCTTTGGTACGCCACTAGGGGAACGAGCAGAGTGACAATCAAACTATAGTTTGTTTACTGTAACACCTCTTACCGGGATCGTCTAAATATGCTATCCAACAGTCATTGAAAACAGAAAATACATAGGCACATTAATTTGTTATCCTAGAACGCTACTTACATGGTTACCTAACGGTCTACTCCATTTCAAGAGTCGATATTAGATTTAGATGGTAAACCTTCGACAATAACAACACAAATAAATCTAATTGTGTGCACTTGTCGTATTAAGCACATATTTCTCTTTCTTTCTTTACGCTCTGCTAGTCAGCACCTGAAGGTGCTGTTTAGAAAGGTGACATTACCTTCATGCAACCACATCACGAACACCAATAGGATATTTCCTTTCCAAAATATGTAGAAAGACATATGTAAGTATACACTGCATTTGCACTACTCGTACATGAATCTGAGGTATTAAATATCGAAAAAGTAAACTTTACAAGAAGTAAACTTTGCAATTGACGGTTGATCGGCTCCAGCCAAAACGGAACGTCTGTTACTAGTTCAAATATCCTTCTTCTTTGTGTGCTTAGATTCGTTGCGTATATAGTACAGGCGAGTTGCAGTGTCTGTACAGTTAGGGTGCTTTCGCACTCACGTATTCGGTTCGTATTCGATTCTGATCCGGCCGCTAGTAACTCTAGAGATGTTTGTCACCCTCATGTAAACTTGTGAGTTACTACGTTCTTCCAATATCTCTAATATGAATCGAATACGGATAATACGCAGACGCCAGGACGTGAGTTTCGGGTCCGTCATTTTCACGTATCGAATACGAACCGAATGGTATGAGTGCGGAAACGCCCTTAAACCTCGTGTACTCTGGAGGACAATAATATTGTCGCACGACGCTGTCGCTAGAGATGTCGGGCGAAGTCAGGTGACGTCGCCCAATATTGCAAGACTTGACTATTTCATATTTGGAACGATGTTGAAAGACTTTCTGCCAGCGAAACCGGCATATTGACCGCTGAATGACCTGACGGATTCAGTCAGTGGTCAACATGTCGGTTTATCACGCAGAGGTACCGAGTTCGATTCCCGCTCAGCCAGAAATCGAAGTGATGATTTTTTATTTCTGTTTTTAGTTCGGGTGTCACTAATATTTACAACGTTTGCAGTAATCAACACCCATAGCACAAGCTTCGCTGTAGATGGTGCTGTGTGAATTTGAGCAAGATATATTTCTTTCGAATGTCACACAGAATGCAATAGTGAACATACATAATAACATATCATCGATCAGCCATCAGTCGTTCGATGCCGTGCGATGTTGGGCGACGTCGTCCGCCTCCGCCCGCCATCTCCAACAACGTTAGCGACAATAATGTTGTCCCTCCCCTAGTGAACACGAGGCTTAAAACTTGAATTGCTTACAGACTAGAGACCTTACCGGTGTCGGTAGGGTCCTCCGGCGGCTTGTAGAAGCTGAGCCCGAGCGACACCACCGCGGCCACCTCCAGGATGATCAGCGTGACGTCCTGCAGCGCCTCCCATACTAGCGTTAGGAAGGTCTTCGGCGGTTTCGGCGGTATCATGTTCGAGCCGAACACCTCCCGCCGGTGCTGCATGTCAGCCTTCGAGCCGCTAAGACCTGCGAAGAGGAGAATAGACGGTCAGTTCTGGTACATCTGGAGCTTACTGCATGGTCTCTCTAAGTCTAGATCTCGTAAAGTTGCACGGGATTAAAAAATTGCTGGCCACCGACGCTCTATCTGGCTTACGCACTTTATTGTGTAGACTTAAAATGAATAGGCCTATTGTTAAAGTCAGACTCCAAAGAAGTCAGATATTGCCAAATGATATTTCTCCATGAAAATCCTATTCCGTCCATTCTAAACTTACTCGCCTACTCGACAGGAGTCAAGAAGGCGGGTAGCGATGCGCAAGGAGTAAGACGTTTACTTACGCTAAGATAAAATGTAAATCTAAAAGCCTGGAGCATTTCCGCAATCAATTTTTCTTTGTCTAGACTATTGTTTTTACCCGACTGCAACAGAAGAAGGGTTGTCTTTCGAGCGTATGTATGTTACCGAAGATGGTAATGAAACTGAAATATTAATCCGAGGTATAAAAAATTGCCTATAAATGTCGGCGTCGGGGATAATCTCCGAAACTGCTAAACCGTTTTCGAAATATTTTCACAAATTTTCGACACTATATCACCGTAAGAATATCAGGACCCTGCGGTATAGTGGAATATTAGGAGTTTCCAAATACACGCCGGAGACCGCTATTATCAATATAAAACGTTATGAACTCCACATTATCGGTATTGAAACCCCGATAAAAAGGAAGGCTAGACACTAGATACAATTTTACTACACGTTCCGTGATACTAAACCGTACATTGCACTATTCCCCAGCTCTCGACCATTGTGAATGAAACGGTGTTCGTATTATAGCGTGATTACAAACAGATACACTATTTTGCTGCTGGACTAATTTTACATTGAGAATGTGGAGAGTTATGCTAAACAAACCTGAATATCCCGAGGTATTCCTGTACCGATGGTACATAAGATTCTTAATAATTATTACGTAATTTTTATCTTTATTCTTTTTATCCTTGTAAAGGTTATAGGGAGCCGATGGATGCAAGAGGCACACAAAACAGAGCTCATTTAAGCGAGACATATGTCCATCAGTGGACTTCCTATTCCCTTGGGCTGGTCACTGATGTTTATGGCCACCTTCTAAATAAATCTTACCAATCAGTCACTTACTGAAACTCTCTAAATATTAAGCAATATTTGACAACGGCGTAGAACAAAAACTACGTAAATAAAAACGAACGAATTGAAAAGTCGGCAGGGCTACGAATTGCAAATTTGCTTTCATCAAAACATTGTGAAAGTGCATTAGCATCCATCACAAGGATGGAGGGGAAGCTATCGAGAGGACGAGATGACAAACAGACCTATCCGTCATCGTTATGCAATTTTACACCGAGGGGATGGATCGGTTGTAGTGTAATGCGGTATTTTTCGCCTAGAATTCGGTTCTGCCATGTTCTAGAAGAAATTACGTTTCATTTCGGGATATTAATGGTTATGTTGACATTATAAATTTTGACATTTATACTAATACTAGGTGGCCCGGCTGGACATCGTTTGCATAGTATGCAATACTACCCCTACCCTACCCTATAACCGTCGCGTAAGTGCCAGCAATAAGTTGAAAAAGTTCTATCGTTATCGAATGAACGGTATGGCAACGCATAAAACACGAACACACGTTTCATGGCAAAAGCAATGTACAAAAAGCTCGATATCTAACCTCTTTAATCTTGATTAAATACTGATTGTATACTGATGCATGTGTTTCACCCCTTGATTACTTTCATAAAAATACAGCTCATAATCAAACTGAAAGCATAGAATGAAACAGAAAAAAAAAGAGTCGGAAACGGTTTAATTTACGCAAGGGCGAAATTAAGAAAAGGTTGACACGACATCGTCCCTTTTTTGCGCATAAGCGTGCGTGTGTGGGTGAAAAAACTCGTAATCCACCCCTCGCGGAGGTGTACCGTGTATCCGATAATTTGTCAAATAAATACCGCGTTACGCCGGCTGAAGGCGGCATTCGGAGGAAAAAGAGGGCATTTGGATGTTCTAATTTCATTTGTTTGTTTTGAGCAGACAGGGGGACTGGGGTGGAGAAAAAAACAAAAGCTCCTCTTAGCATTGCAAAGGTGTATTAGCATTCTGAAGGTATTATTATTACGAAGCACCTGTCTCGTTAGTGGTGTAATGTGTTTCTTCCCTTGACATAAATAAGATCGAATACGGATGTATCGCGATTCACGCGCTGGACAATTACATTTTCGAGATTTTTCATAGAAATAATTGAGCGCAAAGGAAGCCGAGGCGCAGGTACGGCAAAGTTCGATGAAAGCTTTCATTCCACCCAGCGATAATGCTATTAAAAGAGTTGGGAATTCCGGTAAAAGGCGCTAAGTTTCGCATTCCGGGGCGGGCGCCGCGGCGACGGTGCGCATTCCAAAAAACAAAACAATTCCTAGTGGACAGAGTCGAATGCGCGGAATTTTCGCACGAACTCTCGCAAATCGAAGGGTTGCGAAATGAACTCCGTTCATGTACGTGACGTCCGTAGCACCTATCGCACGAAATGCAGGAAAGATGTCAACCTCGCTTACTTCCAGAGCGATAGGTACTAATTATGTTACAATGTTATTGCATGATAACCCAGGCAGTGCTATTGAGAAAGAGCGGGTGCAAGCCACGTTCCGAACGGCAACTTGAATATGAATATTTAATCCGCTGGCCGTGTGAAGAAATCTGGACTTTAACACTGTACTACTGCTTGGTTTTTTGCGGCTTCCCTGGGGGCCGATATGGCGTTACGCCGGGGCCGCGTACCGTTCGTGAAAAAGTAAATATTGTACATAAATTCTACATGGGCTAGTAAACAAAAAACGACGCGCTGACTCATGTGGGAACGAGTGCTATGCATAAATAACATTTACCTGGCCGCGGGCGGTGCAAGGCGCTTACGTAACCGCGCGCCGTCTGCGAGCTTTATGTGCTCGCATTCACGTTACTTTCGCAGTTCTCGGCAATAAATAACTGAAATTTTGTAACGAAACGCTGTTTGCTACGTGAATGTATGTTTTAGTGGTTGCACACATGGGCACTGCGATGCCGGAATGAGATGAGCGTGCCGGTTTGTGCCGGTTCGTTAGCGAATGAAACGAGAAGAAATTGCATTTCAGATTTTGCGACTGCTCAGTCTGCAGCATAATACGTCTAATTGCAGAAAACCGTGACCCTAATTGCTGTCAATGAAGTTGTTTTGCATGAACCTGCCAGCGTTTGCGTCTGCACAAGCAGTTCACTAATCGTCGACTCGGGAATAATCATTTGGCCCGGGGCGCTGCGGTGCGCCAGGAATGCTCGGTTCTCGAAGCGGATTTGTCCGGCCGCACAGTGATCCCTTGTTGTTGTCGATCGGCCAAACGGTTTGACAACCGATTTGATGTGCGATGCGTTGCCAATATAAACACCAGCGGTTTTGTGCGTTTATTGAGAGACAGTTACGCGTTTGGATGGAACGACGGTCATACCAGAGTCCTATAGAATGGATTTCTTAAATACTAAACTGCGTGCTCAACAACGAAAATATAAACATGGGACCGCAATATATGTTAAATTACATTAAAGTGGTCGGAGCTATTGACATTTACTAAGACAATTTCAACATTTCAGATAATACAGCCTCAGTTCTCGACACACGATTAGACATCCGAACATTGAAATACGAGTTATCCTCCACAAGTTAAACAAGTCCTTCCGCTAACTCTCCCTCTCCAGAAACACACCGACGACTCAGACAGAGGGCTCGCTGGCCACGCCGAGCCGACCGAGGCGGGCTCGGAACCGCCGACACCCGTAATCCTGATCCAATTTCCGGCATCATAATCACCGTTAGGAGATTAAACGCGTCGCCGGCCCCCGAGGAAGTGACGCCCGCAGACTCTCCAAGCCCGTAAAACAGAGTGGAGTGAACACCGGCCAATGATATTAAAAATAAAATCACGCGAATAGACGCAACACTCATCGCGGCGAGTTTACGATCGATTTTTTATTTATCGAGTTTGTAGTACGAATGGTAGTGTTAATAAGTGATACCGTCTAAATTCGGCGGGGGCACCGATGTTGATTTATACGGTTGAATGTTTAAAGAGGACAGATAGGTTCTGGTGTGATCGGTTTTTTTGGAGCAGTATTGGCGTGCCGCCTTCCTATCAAACTATCATGAACAGTTAAACGAGCAATTCTTGCATGTTTACTCGGTACTAGAACGATTTCGATGAAATAACAGATGGGAAGTTTTAGCTTGTTTTCACTTCTTAGCTTGCGTCTAAGCTTAGTACTGACCAAATATATTACTTTTATATTAGAGTTGAAGTTATTGGAGTTGTGTATCGTTTCCTTACAAAGTTGCCACAAAGACTGGCCTTCCGTGTCAGTACAGCGCCCTAGCCAATAGAACAAAACAATACACCTAGAGTCGTACAATCAATCATAGATAAGGCGTATAGTGTACTGTCTACTCCAGTATCGATGTTCTATTTCAGAACGCGGCCGCCCAACCTATGCGGTTCATCAGTAATTCAGGCGCGACCACGTGACACGACACCACTCCGGGAGACAATGTGTGACGGCGAGTCCCGGCGTCGCCTGAGACAATGTAAGATTTATGAGCCGTCGGATCTGCAGTGTCTCGAAGGTTAAAGGTGTATTCGACAAATAAACTGAGCTTTTGAAATGTGTGAGCCCTTTATTCTGGCGGAGTGTTACGGGAAAGATGGTCCAGCTCTTTGACGTTTGAGTCTTTACTAGTTTGATTTTCATGTTAGGATATAGTTACATGCATTGCATCTCCTTCACTTCAGTTCCAGAACATCATATATCTCGCAATCCTGTCGCCAAAACCTGCCCTAAGTGCATCACCGTAAGGCCCACCGCGGCACCCCGCGCACCAGGAAGCGTCCGTGACCCCCGAACCGAGCGACCTTGAGATAACAAAGCCGAGGCCGCCGCCAAGTGAACTGGAACCGTAACCACCAGAGTTATTTATTTGACACGCACAACGTACTGCAGAGTGAACTGTTCGTTCTGCAGCTGACTTTACGAACTAACGTTTATTATCAGGTTGTTGGAGTCTCAAGTCTGGGGAGTAAAACCGATCTATTTCAGCCGCCAAGCAACATTGTTGTTTTCCGGTTTCAAGGATCGGCCAGCGCAATTACGGGCATGATATCTTAGTCCTGCGGCCTAAGTGCGTAAATCGTAGATGTTATGGGCGACAGTTACCGCTTACCATCAGACTGCCTGCTCGTTTGTCACTGGCAGTTGTACCACACCTATAACAGACCACTGCTGAACTAGAGTTTGCACCTTAGTAGAGGGATTTGTCATACTACGTTTGGCAGGCAGGATGGAGATCGAGCTACACCTTTCACCAAGTCAGCCAGCGCTTCATCATCACAGCCCACAACAGTCCACTGCAGGAAATTGGGGCCTCTCTCACAAATGGGGAAGCTATTGCCATAATCTCCACGATCGGCTGGCGGGGTGGAGATCGCAGTGTTATAAATAAAACAATGGAAAACGCTGCTGCCCATTTTCAAGCGTCCGGAGACTCTAGCTAGATATTTTGCCTCGAAAACATTAGTCGCCTTGTACGACAACCGCGAGTGTAAGGGGTTGGTGCTATTCTACTCTGCCGGACACCACACGGCATGCGCATCCGCTTCGACACAATTTAACACTCTTTTGAATAAAAGAAAATTGCCGCAACTGTCTTGCAGCATCTGTGTAGTCAGTTTGATCGTACGTAATGTTAAATGCAAGTTGCATTTCCTAAAAGTTTACACCCTGTACGCCGGTCGCTATGCGCCGTTACCAGCAGTAATGCGCGGAATCGATGTAGCATAACATTGCACGTAAATCGAATCGGAATTCTAAACTTTTCAATCGAGAGCGGACTGAGTTGACTTTTACGTGGTCAATTATTCGAGTGATTTAGGCCCTTCGCGTTTGTACACAGAATTCGAAATACGTGCCGCTATTATACCCGTAATAAACATACGGTACGGTACGGCTTTATGTAATTAATTTGTCATAGGTAATGATTACTTAGATCCAAGTTAATAATGGCGTGTTTCTCACGACTATTAAGTAAGCCAACCAGCAATCTGAAATTGCTGGAAGGCGTTATATGCTCATTCAATTGCCAGACATGACTATCCGATTTGCTTACTACGACGCTTTGTTTGCGCTGTATCTACAATGGTCGCTAGACAACGTTTTTTGTTAATATCCAGGCTCGCAAGTCCATGAGTCATCATTACAGGACGCGGCCCATCTGTCACAAACGAGCTGCTGAGGGCGCTGGGTTGTTGAAACAACGCCGCGGCGTATTGAAAAAACAAACAGCACGAGCCCACGTGCCCGAGCTACGCGTTGCAGCGTATTTTAATTTTATTACCGGTGATTTTACGGCGGGTTCGCGTGTGTGTTGGCTGGGCGGCGAGAGGCTTCGCTTGTGCGCGTCACGCGGTTTTATCGCGCGTAGAACCGACCCTGGTCTGTGGTAATCGGAGCGTTTTCGTTGGAATACGGTGGCTTACGGTCCACACATTATGACAAAACTTCGAGACAGTCAGTTACACCTCCGCGTAATCATGATAGGATAATGCGGTCAATCTCGGCTTCTGTCAGGGTTTGCTTTCCTACTATTCCTAATCCAATTCACCCGGTCGGTCGTAGCGTGTTTAAAACCTAGCCCTTATAAGCGACCTATTGATTAAAGTTGACGTAAATTATCCTTCGTTCTTTAGTGACGACCGCGACTTGGCATGCTTAGTTAGTTGTGCCTGGGAAGATTTGGGAAGTTGCGAGTTGGGATCCGAATCCGATTACTATATCTAGCGATGGAATTACAATTATATCATTATAATGATGTGATTTATAATCAAAACTGATTGAGTTTAACTTCCTTGTGATTTCAACGGATTTGACGCCCACTGACAATCGACTCAACGACACGACAACCAATTTGACAATCGCGGCCCTGCCTGGTACAGTCAAACCAATAACTATATACAGTAGCTATACGCAAAAACACGCGTTATGCTAGATGTTTGTCCGACTGTACCAGCGGCTCGCGCGCCCAGTTACAGCTGTTTACCGCGCAGCGAGATCGATAAAGATCGTACAAAGCCACACCAGACCACACGTGAAGGTTCAGTGATTAATTCGCATAATTAGAACGCAGGAACGCAACCGACCGACGCAATGCGAGCGTTATAATTAAACCGTGGTATCGGATTACCTTTTCGTGAGGATTTTTTTCGGAATTGGTGAACAAGGGCTCCATAAGGATAGCCCAGTACAAATAATTCGACGACCTGCGTGGTTCACTAGTCAACATGCCGGTCTGCCACCCAAGAGTTCTCAGGTTCGATTCCCGGCCGGACAGAAATTGAAATGATGAATTCTAATTTCTGTTACTGGTCCGGGTGTTCTATGTGTAATGTATATGTATGTATGTATGCCCCTGGTATTGCAAACGTCCATAGGCTGCGGTGACTGCTTACCATCAGGCAGGCCGCAAGCTTGTTTGCCACCTTAGTGGAAAAAAATAAAATGAATAGTATATATGTAGTATATCAGTCATCTAGAACCCATAGTACAAGCTTTTCTTGATTTGGGGCTAGTTGGAGCTGTGTGAATTTGTCCACAAAAAAAGAAAAACAGGTTTAATAAACGAATTTAAAGGAACTTATAAATCGCCATATTAGTGTTTCTAGGTAATTTCCCCACCGACCACACCCAGTGGGAAAGGCAGGGGATGATGGCGATAAATCCTTTACCAAAAGCTTTACAGATTTGAGAATAGCTCCAACTTTATATGAAGTTTCAAACTAAATAGCGAAAGATGAGCGTTGCCTGACCACACTTTTATGCCGTTTCCTGCTCAAAGTCTGAGCACCAATCCAATCTGGGGCATCTATTGCACGTCAGTAATCTCATTTTACTGGCAGAAGAACGTCGCACTGAATACTTTATTGAGTGTCAGCCATACTTATTTTCAACAAGATCGATAGAAGTCGTCCAGCGGCCTTCCATAGTGTCGTTGAACCAAAAGTTTGCATATTGTAGGTTGTAGTGTGGGTGGTCGTAACATTGGTAGTGCTACCTACATATACACACATCGTATTTGCTTTGTACAAATGCGGCAGTTGTTAATAATGTACTAAGGTTGGAGTTTACGACCTTGTTTTCAAGAAGTTTAATTTAAAATACAAGTTATGTTTAATTTATTATATTTAGCCCAGCTTAAACAAAACACATTTGAGAATTACATTTAACGTCATTTTGTACGAAATTTTGTGTTTATCTTAAGCTTAAATGCGTTTAAGGATTTTGAGCTAGCCGCCTTTAATTTATGTTATACATATACACAGATAACTAGTCACCGTTATAATGATGTGATTACACAGATAAATAGTCACAAACGTGTCTGACAGACAGGTGATTTTAGGTCGTTGGGCCTGGTTCGATCGCTTATTTATCTATAATTGAATTTATTCATCAGGACTTCATATCCAGCAGTGGTGTACTATGCTCTGGATAGAGATGATTCATAAGTGGCTTCACTAAGCTACTTTATTGGAACGCTCCCTGTACGGATAAGATAGCATATAACGTCTATGTACCGTCGCAGACCATTGAAGTAGGTATATCTACTCACAGAAAATGAAATTTTTCGCGTCGAATCGAAAGATAATATTCTTGATCCCCCTTTGCTCCTTTGCTCTCTTAAAAGCTATTCAAATGGCGAAGTGGTTAGGCTAATGTAAGTCAGTGCCCCTATGACGGTTATGTGTCTGTCTGTGAATGGAATGTCTGATTTTTACAAGAAAAAGAAGTAGAAGATGATGTTCCATGCATTTTAATGCATAATATAATCATACTTTGTAATCAATGATTGCGTCATACATAGATGATGCTACATTTTACGTATATGTGAGATATCGTTCAAATAGTTAGTCCGTTGCAATTAAGTAACCTCCAGTAAGAGTACCTGGTTTCTATGCAGCTCATCACACCTCGGTACATCGTGAAAAACCAAAGCAATTTTGAATATTCGATAATAATAAAATGCGCTAATTCTTTTTTGCGGGCCACCTGATAGAAAGTGGTCACAGCCGCCTATGGACATCAGCAACACCAGGTTCAATAGGATATCAAGCACGACATGCAAGGCAACTGTCAAGAGCAAAAGTCTTATAAAATGCACCCAGTGTAACATTATAATATTTAATATTCGGTGGCACATGTCGTTTTCACACCGTGTCAATGTCAGATTATGGGTTGCGCGTAGCCGTGAAGGATTGTCAGCTGATACCCGGTGCAGACGTCATTGGCTAATGATGGGGCATGTTGGTCGCAATTTACTATTGACACGACAGTGATCGATGTTAGCTGCCCTAGGCCCAGATTCCGCGGTTGTCAAAGGTGACTTTCCACGTCTGTTGTCACAGCCAGATGGTTAAATTTGCCGGTTAAGCTTTTTGAGCAATTGTTTAAATAAAAATTTGCCAATTTCATCAAATTTTAAAGTAATGTTGAAAGAACGATATTGCTCCGAGTTTACGAAGTTTCTCCATACATTGCTACAACCATTCGGCTGCGACATATACACATATCCTTAGAAACTAAAGAATTTGTTATTTTTGAACCCGCTAATCACTGGAACTACCGGTCGGCTAAATTCTTTTTGTTATTGATAGCACAATTTTTGAGGTTTATAGGCTCTTACATCATGCTATGGCCCTTCCAAGTCGAGCAATTTACCATATAAAGCTAGAAAGATCGCGCGGGCGGGAATTACGACGCGGTGGGTCGAGGATCGAGGGCGGCCGGACATTGTGAAACCGCGGGGCACAGCCACATGCATATATATTTTTTATACCACTAAGGTGGGAAACAAGCTTACGGCCTGCCTGATGGTAAGCAGTCACCGCAGCCTATGGACGTTTGCAATACCAGGGGCATCATCCACGCGTTGCCGACCCCCGTATTAACCTTTTCACCCCTTTCTTGAAGAACTCTATGTTGTACTCTCCAGGGAAAACCTTTCCAGGTAGTTCATATTATTGTTATAATAATGATAACCCGCCATAAGCCATTATTGGACTTGAGCTTCACCACATCCGCAGAAGGGTTTGTCATAATATTCACGAGACGACTGGACGTCCAGTAGAGGTTGGAAACCCGGAACATACCTTTAAACTGTGTGATAATAACCGCGACAGTTTAAAACATTAAATATAGGTACGTTGAAACAGCAAGGTTGCTAAAACACGATGACAATCTAAGTAGGAATTATTTATAAAGGATCTACCCGAAAACATCATATAACGAGGAAGGTCTATCAATCAATACTTAACAAAGATAATATCACTGGCCAGGTCCGTTATCGTGAAACGATTGGATTTAATTTATTTCCTATCGTAGTATCAGTATTTTATCAGTTTTAAACCATGTTCAAACTAACGTAGACTGTAAAGCGATCATATCTACAGCGAAGATTTTGATTTACTGATTACTAGGAATTATGTCAATGGATAATATCAAATAATTGCGGCGTTGTAGGCACAATCGTATTTTAATAACGTGAAATAGGTCAGTTTACGTAACCTTTATTGTACGTGTTTGTACTTTTCGCTTTTCGAAACTACTACCCCGACTGCTGTTTGTCGATTCTTGTACGTTATAAATATTTTTGGAAATCGTCTTTTGAAGACCTTTATTTTGATACTCCATTCGACTGGATTCAAAGAAAAACGAGTTTCGAAAGTAACAGTATGACACCTAAAATCCGACAATTTCAATTTTTTTAATTTTAATATATCTATCCAGTGTCACTCGCGCAACTAAGACGAATTTAACAACATCCTTTATTATGTCAAATCCAGTGAGCCCGTGCCAATGAAATAGACATAGATACACACGCTCGAAAAACATAACCCTCCTCTTGTCGCATTAGGTAAAAAACCTTGGTCCCTATCCGGGCGCCAAATCGTGGCGGGGCGGGCCCCCGCTGCCGTGAAAAACGCCCGCCTGTCAGTGAGAAATAAAGTTAAAACGACTAGAACACGCTCCCGGCAGAGAGGCTACGTGATACACGGGTACATTGTGGCTTCGGTGCTGGCGGGTGACGTTTCGGGGAAGATACAACTTTGTGGGTCTACCGTCAAATATTCCGCTCGGGTACGAAAATGGTTTTCATATGAAGCTTTTTCTTGCATAACAGATTATACTTATCTTCAGCGAGGTCCGTTAGGGAGGAGAGAAAACGCCCGTGCGACACTTACCTGAAATAAAGATAAAAATGTCGTTAGCGAAACTGTCGGAGAGCGTCGGTAGCCTAGTGGAGAGGTACCGGGTTCGTGATGAAATCTGCACATTCTGAAAATGTGAAGGTCTCATCACGATGTTTAACTTTAAATTCACATGAATACGTAACCATGATCCAATCTGCTCTGGTTCCCCTATTAACAGGATGATGGAGGTCAGATGGCAGTCGCTCCACTGCAATTACATTATCCGCCAAGATCTGCTGGATCATAGACAGGGCGTACCCTCCCTACAGGGCCCTCTCGCAGGGCACAACCGGGACATTACCGCCAAGATGATTATTTCATTATAATCGTTAGCGAAACACTTCCGGGGCATGCAAAGATTGCCGCAAGATTAACGAGCCGGCGGCCATTACGGCGTTCAAATGAAGCGGACGCGGGCCCTGATAAATGTAGCGCAAATTGAATTCGGCCCAGGCACCAGGTGAGGTGAGGAAAAGTTGCGTCGCCCGACCGAATAATGAATAAGCGCCATTAGCATCGGGTGAATATCCCATTAACATTCAACCGGATTGATTAAATTAACGGATCTCCGCCGGGGACGCTGTCTTGGCGCGTGCGCTGCGTTCGCCGTAACGAATAAGCCGTTATTAATAATTCAAAAGAAGAAGTAGGCAGACGTAAATAGGCTTACAATCTCGGTACGCGGTCGTTAATTGTTAATCTCGCCCTTCCGACTCATTGAAATCACGAAATTGTACAGTAATAGCGTTGTAAATACAAATCTTGCGGCGGTCGGTAAATAAACATATATTCATTGGCAATCGGAGCACATGTAACCCGGCTCGTACCTGACCCGGTTTCTTGTTAATTCGTAATTCAAACTTTCGACCTTTAATCGTGTCAAAGGGCGTTAGTGTCCAATGACCTGGAGTTTTAAATCTGCTTTTGTAAATCGATTATTAATAACGACACCAACTATTTGTGTATAATGAAAAATCGAATACCCAGGTAACCATTCCCATAACTGTCTCTGGTCGATTAAATTGACACGCAATCAAAATCGTGTAACATCCATATCTAAAAATCGGTCGAAAAACTTTACGACCAAAACCTGTTAGCGGGCTCGGGACTCGGGACTGTCCAATATTATAATTGTATTTTGGGAATCACCGATGTGGAGTGAAATTCTAACTGCACAAATATAGACACCGGCCGTCTTCCGCGATGTTGTAACCACGCTGAAATGCACTTTGTGTCGGCGAGGGTAAGGTGTCCGCTGTAAGCGGCGACTGTAACGCCTGGCGGGTGCTGACGAGCAGAGAGGGCAGCGGAGCGGAAAGCGATGGGCGGATTACTGACGTATTGACGTGGTTAGCGTCCTACGAGGGTAGGCAGACTTGAGGTATTTGCATATTGCATAATAAACTACAAGCTAAGACTATTTACTAATAATTCCATAGTAAAGATAGAGGCAAATTCTAGCATTTTTCCTGCGTTTAGACCTTTATATAAACCATGACGATATTGGTATTAAATTTTTCAACAGTTTAAAAAACATTATATCTGCCTGTCCTAGGAATTTACGCTCCATACGATTTTTTTTGCGTAAAATGTAACTAACAATTTGAGACTTTTCAAGCGAAATAAAATTAAAATAGGTTTCCGCCTTTCGTTCTCTAATATACAATAGGTCTAAGTCTAAAGTAGCTCGTTCAAGAGGATGTGTGGCATGCTTTCTCGAAATAAAATGCACTTACATGTTTGTGTTGGGTATTTGTACGGTTTGTGTCTTCGTATATCAATTCCTGGATGTTTTAATAGTCCATTTGAGAATTATGTTAGTGAATTCCCGGCATACGATGAATGGAGCCATTGATCAAGTAAATTAGTGTTAAATGAACAGATGTTTGAAAGTTAATACACGGCCACTTAACGAGATAAACTTTGTCTTGGACCGAATATCATTGTAAAAACTAGGAGAAAGTATTGATTGATATACCTACTTTCCGAAAACAATAAATTCTAACTACATTTCATTTCTCGCTCCAGCTTTCAAGCAACCTATGTTTAAAAGTTCTAAAACCAACAACGGAATTGGACCATCCCGAAATATCCAACCCTAAAGTTTGCCAAGTTACATATCTTGATAACTATACCGCGGCTCAAGACCCGTCTGATTCTCCTGTTAGTGCGAATGTTTGAACTTTGTTCCGAAGCCGCAAGGGCCAAGTTTGTGTGACAAGTGGGCTGATAAGGGTGGGCACAGTGGACAGGTCAACTTGTGGACGATTACAATCTGCACTGTTAACTCTTGGCCCCTGAGCCAAGTTCCACCTGGGCCCATTATTGTGCTTATCTCGGGTTGCGGTTGTTGCCCGCAGACCGACGTTTTCGGACCAAGCGGGTCGAGTTTATGCCGCGTCTGTTGCAAACTTGTAATAATCTCTAGGGGTGTCATGTAACTTAAGTAAACTGGAAACGAAAAGTAAATTGGAAGCGTTTTAAAGGTGATAACACAGAAAAAGGAATTTTCCGACACTACGCTTCCTGACAAAGATAAGACGGCACAAGCGGCGCAAGAAGTAAAAACTATTCCGTTTTCCAGTGCAAGTGAAGATATTAGAGCGCAAAATCGCATATAGAACGGCATGCGCTATCTAATCTACAATTCTATTTGGCTGGGGCTGTTTAATTTTTCCATTTGTTCGTTCCAATTCGAAGGCGTACCCAGATAGTCTAGAGCCGCACCTACCCGGCCCGAGTCGGATCCAATCTAAACGGAACGAGGGGTACGTACTGACGTACTGCGGCCGCAACGGCGCAGAGAGCGCGTTCTCTCCGTGAGGGTAATAAGGGTGGAAATGCAATGATTCCCATTTGGCCGCTCTCTCCAGCGAGCGGTCTCGCCGCGCGGATACCTGCCGCATCCACAAATAGTTCCCGCAGCTTGGCTTAAGTGGATTTCTCCTCGCGTCCGCCGGACAACTTTTTCCGTGGAAACGCTGGCGGCGTTGAAGGGCCCGCGCGTTTGTCTGACTAAATGGGTGTAGCCGAGGCGGTACGCGGAGGAATTCTTGAAATACGACGCTTTGCTCTCCGTTTGTTTTGTCAGCCGTCTAAACACGCGATGCTCGCGAGATTAACTATACAAGGACGATCGTAATGGCCGCGGTTGCCACGCGCCAGCGGTGGGCGTCACTTGACAGCAGCAGCGGCCGTAACAGCCAAAAGTCAAGTCACCGATGACACAAGATACATAAACAAGTTGCCCAACTTTCGATAATACCGGGCACGAATCCAAATAGGTAATAGTAAATATCACTTTCCGACATTTTTCCGTCGCGTCGCCACTAAAATAGATGTACCACGTCACAGGTTCATATCCAGAGGTATTTTAATTGTGATTGTTCGTCTGGAAGACTCTGACGCCACCTCGACCGCATTGACGTCTTGGTGACGTCACCGGCGTCACGAGGTGTTATAGAGGAAGACGTGTATTGGCGAAGTAATGCAAGGGCTTAAATCGTGTTGCTATTTTGCGTTCGGAGGTACGTAGGTGAGCCAATTTTGGTCGTTTGCAGTTGCTGTTTCTATGTTCAGCGCTGTCGACTCCCGCTTTCGTATCTGATTGTCAACGACACACGCACGCGACCGGTGACGCGACATTACATGGGATATATTTATACCCACCTAGTGTGGTTTGAAGCCAAAAATGTGAGTGGCCCGTCGGGTGACAAGATTTAAGGTAAACGCCGTCATAATTAATGACATCGCTTTACGCCCGCTCGACATAATTAGCGCAAAGGTAGGATCAATAACAAGTAGCTCGTCACAGTCATTCCGAGTGTCATTATCAAGTGACCGCGCACAGATATCTAAATTAGGAATGGGCCGAAACTCGTTTAGCATTCGGTTTAACCGAATTTCGGTTAAAATGCCGAACATTCGGTGCAAGAAAAGTAAAATAAATTACATGCTTGCACCATTTGGATTTCATACTATCTTTTATAATAGTAAAATAAAAATTAGGCCTTTACAAACTCACTCATGGTGGTCTTTTATTTTAGTAGGAACAAGTGAACATTAACGTACAATTTGATAAAAATTAATTTTTCTAGTCCGTTACATAGATACACTAGAAACAATAAGGCGTAACTTGTCTACCTTTAAACAAAATAAACCAACATCAGCAATCACAACATTAGATTGAATTTTTTTTGTTATTTTACAAACAAAACATCAAAAATAATCTTTGAATTCTGAAAGCATGTTTTTTAAGAACCAAATGAAAATCGAAAATCTGTTAATAATCTCTGTATTAGTATCTGAAATTTACAAGAGGTAGGTTATGGTGCAAAAACACCAAAGATTCGGCGTTATCTGGCAGAAGCCTGTTGCCTTTTGTTGCGTTGCCGAACTTCGGCCGAATTTATTATTTTAACCGAATGTTCGGCCGAAGTTCGTATTCGGTTCAAACCACATTTGGCCCATCTCTAATCTAAATTGAGCGGAGTTCAAGTTCATAAACGATAAAATTAATCGGTATAAATGGTACATGATCCACCTGAATGGTAAGTTGAAGCTATATTTACTCGTGATGTAACGCATTGCAGGTTATCAGATAACCTTTTCAGTGGGCCTGCTAAACACAAAGACCCCAATAAAGTTTCCACGCAACAAGACTAAATATACAAATGGTCTCGGGATGTTAGCGGTCACGATCCTAACGTAATCTGGCGATAAGCCTCAAGTCCAACAGGAAAGTTTTGGCATTGCAGCCCGGGAATGATATACAAACATTGCCATTACCAGAACGCGCTGTACAGTTAGCAACGCAAGTAAAATATTAATCGAAGCCGGCGGCGTGTGCCAAGTGCGGGTCGACCGGCTCCAGAGACCTCCCCCACCCCGCGCTGTGCGCCGTAAAAGACTCGGAAGGAACGAAAGCCAATGAACTGTCGGGGCTCTACCCAAAATGGTCGCCCACTAGCAGCGGCGACTGCCAAAGGGCGGGCGGGCGGACCCGTACATCGGTTGTACCAAAGTATGATGCTGGGAAGAACCGTTTGGCAACGGCGCTGGGTTGTGTCGATTTTCTTTGCAGTTCTCTGACATATTGAGAGCGTGTTGCGTGAACACTGAAATATTACTTGAACGAGAACTAAAATGTTGTGTAGTTAAAATTAGAAGTCATATAAAATGTATTATTCGTATTATATTATCGTATAATCTCATAACAACTGTATATTACCTATGTTGATGAATACTCGTAAATGAAATTGAAAATAGAAATTGAAACAATTACTAAAACATCACAAAGTAATTTTCAGAGGATTGCGTCGTTTTTAAAAGTTAGTAAAGTAAGTGTTTAAAAACATTCAATTCACAAATCCAATAGCGAAAATATCCAAAAATTCATACTCATCAATATCGGGAAAAGTTTCCCATGTGATTAAAGCTATATTTATCATTTTACGTAGGTACGTAATAAATATTACACAGATATCCCGTGGCAGGTTACGTATTCAACTTAAATCGCTCGAGGATTGAATTCTGGGCCCGGCGAAGTGGTGTGTTGTGATTGTGAATGTGAGGTTCGAGTCTTATAAAAATTCATGAAAACCGCCCGCAACCCATCAAGCACTTTTTGACGGGGGAGCAAAATGTTATTGCAGTTAGGGAGAGTGACGCGCGAGCGATATTGCGACCTCATTCTTGTTGTTTCGCCGTTGGTGTGCTGGAAATTGTAGATTCTCTTACAAAAGCAGCTAGTTGGTTTTTCAAAGGAGAAGGAGATGAGTCGACCCCGAGTCGATGAGAATATTTTATTAGCAGTGAATGTAGTTAATTCAGAGCGCGGGGGACCGTCGAAGGCGGCGGCGGTCGCGTCGCCGCCGATATTGCCCGCCTGACGGGGAGAAACAACGCCATTCCGCTTCCGTCAGAGTGCCAACATTATCTCGAAGGCCAGCCGAACAGTTAACGGAATTAATAACCCCCGACAAGAAGACCGACCCCATTTTTGTTTTAGCGAAGATTTTTATTGCATTACAGTCGTCGCGCGTACGGATTGCGCTACTGCTACGGCATCCAAGGAGCCAGCGGAACTTTATTAGCTTCGATTTTTGGTGGTTAAACACTGGCCACTAATCTTCGTCGCGAGATTACCCGGAGGATTACAAAAGGCCGGCAATTACGTCGGGGTTCGAGATCCCGACTAAATGGGCGCCATTATGGCACACCGAGAGCATTGTGACGCGAATAAGTGCTGCGATGCAATACAATTTGTTACATAACACGAGAGCTACAGTTATGGCAACAATACGCTGATTGCTTGCCGCTCAACGTAACAATGTGAGTGTTATTGCTCTATTTTGGGACCGTTATAAATTGTTGTGGGGTGAATTGGGGCTATGGTAAGATCGTGTAGCTTTTTTTTGCTTAATGGGATGTCAGGATTTGATGATCGTCGATTCAGGGTGATTGTGAAGCGGTGTGGACTCGCTCAGCAGCGATAGCTCTCGATAGCGCGGACCGTCTGTTCCGACCGCTCCCAGCCTATTTCAGTCCGCCGCCCAACGGAGCTACCAGCTTGTAACAATGAACCAAGTGTGTAAGAACAAGAAAGGTATACGGGCCGACCGCGAGACAGAGTGGGATGAAAACCCGGCGGCGTCACACGGGGAACTCGCATAGTGCCGCTGCGTTCTATTTCTGCGCGTCGCAAAACATGTCTCGGAATTCGTTTCTGTGTCTGGGAACATCAGAAATCATGTGACTAATGATTCTCGAGCTAAAACTGTGCAGATTACGTCCGTGGAATCGATTCTCAATGCCCCGGGGCCCGGGGTCGCATCCAACTCGGTGTTAAACATAATGTTTTCGCCACTATGCGAAGGTAAAACTTGATATCACCCATGACGTGTACGAGTACTTCCACAGTAGTACACGTCTACTCTTCCTATTAGCCGTTACAACTCGAAGATAATGAATTCCGACCAATTACCTAGAGTGACATCACCTCGGCTATGTAGAGCGTAGTTAAAATAATTGCCAACCCAAATTGGTTAAATGCATCAAAGTGTTTCCGAGGTGTCTGACTGTCGGCATTAATGGACTCGCCGTAGACGAAACGTGGTTCGCTGCCATTGTTTTATGTATTCAAAAATTGGATTGATATTTCACCTGCCGCCGTGAGTGGCGGTAACTGGAGGGCGGAGTGGCACATGGATATTGTAAACCGGCCGGCTCGGCGGTTCATATCTAGCGTGTAAACATAACCAAAATACCGAGATTGT
This sequence comes from Blastobasis lacticolella, assembly GCA_905147135.1. Lineage (NCBI taxonomy): Eukaryota > Metazoa > Arthropoda > Insecta > Lepidoptera > Blastobasidae > Blastobasis > Blastobasis lacticolella. The sequence goes on along the minus strand of LR990062.1, from coordinate 6,872,840 downwards.
TTCGTTCCGTTTACAATACAGACCACATTAACCTGCAACAGCTGTAAATAAAATGATGTAGCACCTCACGCCGGAGTAGCGCGTGCCGAGAGCGTATTGGTTATTTGTTTTACAGGTTTCGGAGTTTGCCGGTCGTCCGTCTTTCGATAGTTGATCTTGCGTATTAATATTGGGAACGAAAATACCTGCGAGCGTTCAATCATAAACCGTTTGTACCTGGTTTGTTTCTGTTACGCCAGCGCACGCTTTTAGAGTTGCGTTTTAGGTATACAGTTTACTCTGGATGCTTCCGCTGACGCGCCGTTGCCTAGGCAGCGTGCTCCGTAAACCGGGCCTTTATTGCTGCCCACGACGGGCGGGCTTTGACGGCACACGTTGTTTGGGCAACGAACAAACGAAAGGCGCTAAGGCCAACTTTAAGTACGCGATAACCCTGGTCGTCAGTCATAAATAAACGAGAACAGAACCGTCGATAGATTTGTCGAGTACCATCCATTAGAAGTCAGCCAGCTATAAATCAGCGACATATAAAGTTACCATCCGGGAACCGTCCCCATGCTGAGAGCAAACTAGGAGCACATAAAGTTGTACAAGACAAAGCAAAATGGAAAGACATTGCCATGTACGAGTAAGAAGCGGAAATAGCTGTATCCCGGCTCGTAGTGGGTATGATGTTAGCGAGGGGGCTGCGGCGCGGGCGGGGGTGAGGCCGGAGGGCGGTGACGTCATCGTGGAAATTGATTCGAGGGCGAAAAACGAGGCCGCAACAAAGCCCGGCGCCGCGTCCGCCGACGTAGCATAAATTACTGCTTTATTTGTTAAGTCGGATGGCGGACATCTTTTATTCTATGCAATGGCTCGGCAGATCCATTTTGTCGATAGCTTATTATGACACTGACGGGCGCTGGGCCGCGTGTTTCTGGGTCCGGCCCGTGGCCTTGGCTCGTGTGTTGTATATTATGATTATGTTGGGGGGCGGGCACAATGACTCCCGTGAAGGTTATAGTTATCGCAATATACGCCGCAATGGGGTCGAGGATTAGCGAAAAATACGTGCCCCTGTAGGAGCCACGGTGAAATGAAAATGTTGCGCAAATAGTCCATTTCGCTTAGCACCAACGGCTGCTATCAACTTTTAAAGACGCATAATCCCGTAATGAGATACAGTTTTCTCGGAGGCGTCATTCAGACATTGTTTTCGTGGAACGACAGAGCGAATCACATTACTTACGGAATATTCGCACATAATGGTTGTACATATTTTATGGAGATTATGACATGTAACATTTATTGGTCCATTTGCAGTGGAGAGCTACGTTACGGCGTATGACTAGTTAATTGTGTGTTGCTGTGAAACTAGGTGTGCTATTTACAGTTTGGCATAGCTATTCTTGAGCGAAGTTATTGTTGCTATCCTCCTAAATACCAATTATTGTATGAGGAATTCATCGCGTATATTCTGCGCTGCGTCTCGTCGGATAGGGCGTGGGACCCGCGTGCGGATTGTAATCTATTGCAGGTTTAGTATGTGGCGCGCGCGACGGAATGCCTGAAAGGCCAGCAATGGATTAAAGTTAAAACCCGCGCGCGGGTCCCACGCAGGGCCTTAGATGGAATTCGAGAATCTACGTGAAATCCGCCAACTCTGAACAGGCCAGCGTCACGGATTAAAAGTATTTATAGTCCGTTAGATATGAAAGTTTCAAGAACAAAGAAAATGTCCAGCAATTACTGGTCCATGCACGAAGTCGCTGGCACAATTTAAAAGAACGCTGAATCGACTGGACGTGCCTGCAGCAAACCTACAACTACCCGACCTGTAACAGGCAATGTACTGAGTCCGATCCTTAGAGCCGCCGTAAGAAGCCACGCCCGCCTCCCAAATGCCAAAGGTGAACGTACTGACGGTTATAATTAACCGAGTTGCCCTCAGCGTTTGCAATCTGATATACAGAGGAAATATTATATTTCGGTTAATTTCCCATGGTAATGTGGATTTGGTACTTTGAGTTTGAGGCGTTCGGTACACATGCATGTTTTAGATACAAATAATATTGTCATTCCTTTGTTGAATCCGTTTTTTTATTTACTTCCCTACTATAAGTAATTACGAAAACTGAGTAACACACCATTATCATCAAAACACTCTTTCTATTCCACTTCGGACGGTCTCAAAACCGTCGTCGTTCGCTCTCATTTCTGAGCGACTCAGCGCGATGTCAATTCATTCAAGGCTTCTCGTGCCTCCCGCGGGACCTTTTCCTGAAATCGTTAGGTTTGGGCAACTACTTTCCTAGGAGTTGCGCAGCACTGATCAAACAAGCGCAGCATACCTAGAAACACAGATTGTACTTAACAGGCTAATGAGTGGACAGCTCGACTGATGAGAAGAACTACGCTACATCTATGTATGTAAATACAATTAGTTTCTATAGTAGTCGCTTTTTTATACCTCTAAGGCCTTAGGCCTGCCTAATGGTAAGCAGTCACCGCAGCTGATGGGCGTTTGCAACACCAGACACGTCACCCACGCGCTGCCGACCCCATAAAAACATTTTCACCCCTTTCTTGAAGAACTCCATGTTTTACTTTCACGTTGTCCTTAGTGGGCGTGGGAGAAAGTTCCTTTGGAACCGCACACTGCGCGACACTTGTGAGCATGGTATCATCGAAAATTCACACAGCGCGTTTTTGGATTGAGTCACAAGAACCAAGCTGATATGCCGGTGTTCCCGCCCATAAATGGGAGCAGTCTAGTCACTTAGTCCTTAATTACCATCGGAATACAACAACGAAGCACTGTTGCTAGGTGGCGGAAGTACGTATAGATAAGGCGGTAGGTATCATAGAGTCAGGAGCCTCATATCTATCAATATATGAGTATAAAGCTCATGCTACGAAAGGCAGTACAATACTTTGCTCTCCTGACATATATTTTATAGGTATGCGAGACTAGGCTGTTATGTGAGGACGTTATCCACAAATCTTAGATTTTGACATACCTACAGCCAGTACTATCCCGATCATAGCTTAGTAGAATTAGCATCGCAGCAATAATCGAATTCATTATGAAAATTATAGTAAGAAGTTGGTCTCTGGTCTTACAGGTACTTTAAAATCAATGTGACCACTGGGAAGGAACGTACATTAAACACGTGTATTGCACGTAGACAAGCTACTTCGAAAGTTCAGATATTTAGAATTACAATAACACCCATAATTGAGCTAAACTTCACGTCTTAACCTTTTAAAATCTGCGGATTACGATCACAATAAGCTTACGGTCTCATTATAATAAAATATAAGCTGTTGCTTTTACGACGCCATTTTTAAATCTTCCCGTCATATCTAATCTCCTTTATCGCCAAAGTATACAAAAGAAAAATACTCTTCGCGTATTCAATGGCCGTAGGCGTCGCTCGCGCAAATGACATCACCGCCAGATACCATCCGTCACTAATTAGCATTCATAGCAACATTCGCACCGTTGACCGATTCGTCTGCATGCCGCCTTGGCCTCGCCTATAAGAAGGACTATGACGTCACGGCTGCATAGCTCGCCTTGCACTTGAGTCATCGGTGACGGGGCGAGAGACCGCAGCAATGATCAAGGAATGCTTAGATGCTTATGTCGATGATAATAATAGACTATATGATTCAGAATTTGCATATTTATTCGAAAATAATGGCAGAAGTATGGATGTCTTCATCAAGAATAGCTGGTAAAAAGCTAGTGATACCTTGGCATTGCAAATATCTATAGGTTTGGTAAGACCAGCTACCTATCGTATAGCTTCTTTGCCACATTAGTGGTAGAACATGTAAAGTTAATTATTCTTATAATTAAGGAGGCCTAGCCTTCTTTCGCTGTAGCAATCTCCAATTCTTCATGAGCCATTGATGTTGTCGTCTGATAGGTATAAAATACTAATCAATAAACTTTCATTATTCTCTACGTGATTTCTAAACGGCTGGACCGATTTTGACGACATTTTTGAAATAATGATATTTAAGTGAGCTGTCTTAAGATGCTTTAAAATCCTTGTTTATAGTCACTGTATCATTCTCGCCTATATGCTGCCTTGGCCTCTTATAACAAGAACTCTATGACGTCACACAGCACAGCGCCTCCCTCACAATTAAGTCATCGTTATTGGCGCCTCCGGCAGTGTCATCAGTTTGTGACAAATAGTGGCAATTAACAAGGAATAAGTAAGTAATTACGTTGAGGATAATAATAAATAATATGATTAAGATATAAACATATTAGTAAACGCTTCCTTCCTGAAGTTCTGGTACGATTTAACGACATTTTTGAAATATTTATGTTTAAATGCGGTGTCATAAGATGGTTTAAATTCCTTGTTTATAGTTACTGTATCACTCCCGCCTATATGCCGCCTTGGCCTCGCATAACCAGGACTCTATGACGTCACGCTGCATAGCGCCTCCCTTGCACTTGAGTCATCGCTAATGGCGCCTCCGGGAGTGACATCAGTTTGTGACAAATCGTGGCAATTATCAAGTAATGGGCAAGTATTACTTTGAGGATAATAATAAACAGTATGCTTCAGATATAGACATGCTAGTCCACGCTTCTGTCCTGAGGGTCTGGACCGCTTTAACGTCATTTTTCAAATATTTTTGTTTAAGTGGGGTGTTTTAAGACGGTTTAGATTCCTTTAGATTCAGACTATACAGTCACTATATCACTCCCGCCTTTACGCTGCCTCGTATAACGATGACTCTATGACGTCACGCTGCATAGCGCCCCCCTTGCAATTGAGCCATCGCTTATGGCGCCTCCGGGAGTGACATCAGTTTGTACAGTTTATAGTTCAAATCGCGGCAATTAACAAGGAATAGATAAGTAATTACGTTCGAGTATAATAATAAATAGTATGATTCAGATATAAACATACTAGTAGAATTCATTTGTGAGGGTAGGCACTTAGACAGAGGCCACATTGTTCTAGTTGCTACACGGTCTTGCAATGACTAATCTCGTTGACTTCTTCCTCATTTATCAATGATTTCATACATACTCGTCGATTTAGAGGATTCTTGAATTGATTGATGAATTCTGAATTATTGATGTATTCTTTATTGTATACACTAGAATGTTACAAAGAATAAACCATAGGATAGTTTACAAAGTTATTCAAGAAGGGGTGAATTCTTTTAATAGCCCCGGTATTTGCGAATGTCCATTATATGGTAAACAAACTCTAACTAACTTGGGTAATCCCATCGCTGCGACTGTGGTTTCGCTAGGATCAACAGCAGTAGAATGCAACTACAGTAAATTTGAATAAAGATATATTATTTCTTTCAATCTAAGGAGATTCGAAGAATCGAGAACTGTATCCTCAACGACATAAATATGCAAGTAGAAGTACTATAGTTTCTTACATTTGAACTTTCCGGTTTTGTCCGGCAGAGTAGAATTGCACCAACCCATTGACTATGTATGTAACCATAGTATGACTCCGAGTGACATCTTGTGTCGATCTCACGTGATGGGATTAAAGAAGAGAATGATGACGGCGATGACTGTTGCAATAAGAGGTTAAGAGTATTCTGAATTGATGGAGTGGAGATAAGTATGTGTATTTCGATATCTTTATATCATAATAATTCACGATGACAGCGAATGGTTGCACTAATATGACGATCTGAGCAGTATATATTAACGAGTGCCGCTATAAGAGCAGGCTATCAAAATTCTATTTCGGATTTTATTTCGTGCTGTGACGTCATTACTCTGACGTCACTTTATAGGGCCATTCCAGATTGAAATGTGTATGCTCGGCTCGATCCCATAAAATTAGACGCATAGATTCGCGTCTGCCTGTGAATATAAAACGAATACCTATGGCTATTAAAATTGAAATTATGTTCTAGCGTTTCGCCTTCACACCTGGCTGACCACCATTGGTAGGTGGCTAGACAAAAAAAAACTCATAAAACAAATGAAATAGCACCACAAGGCGATACGTTGCGTAAGAGTTTAAAATTAGAGGCGTCGTTAACCGGCTTGACCACAGAATAAAACTACAATGTATTTTTATTCGAAAGCAGAAATTGGCGACGTACACGCAACCGGCACCGCAACATACTCGTATTAATCTGCACAAATGTAACCAGTAACTATTACCGAGTGGAAATGGGCTTGGCATACATTTGCTAGGCTGCCTCAATAGTAAAGGGACAGGAGAGTATGCAGAGTGATCGAGCGCTGATTGGCTGCCGGCGGACGCGTCAGCTTCCTTGTCGGAGTGACAAAGCCAATATGTGACCTTCCGCCGCGCGCGTGTGGTGGCATCCGATTAAGGCACGCGAGCGCAGACTAATAGCTAACACTTGGGAACGGCAATTCGCTATTGAAGTAAGACACGTGGTGAATATGGGGCTTCAATTAAGCCATTCAATCAATCTACCTATTTAATCTAGATAACCTATCTAGGACCTGAAAATATTTAAATCGACCTTGAGATCATCAGGGTCACTATCAATACGGCCATCTGTCAGATAATAGAGGTATTGTGTAATCGGATAAATCTCTGATAAATGCGTTGTACAGCACACCGATTTCATATCAACGTGCAACTTAGAATATTGTGCGAGACACGCATCGTTGATCAAACTTCGCTCTGTACATGCAATGTGATGTGGCAGTTTCTAATTGAACCTATAACACCTACCGAGGCAACAACACGTGAAAGCCGTTTTATCACCGCAGAAACTTCAACAATGGAGTAATTAATGATTCCCTTTTCGGGGCCCGGCGGACACGTACCAAATGTGCCGGTGGCACAGCGCGGCCCTCTTTGTGTGCTAAACAAAACTTTCTCTGTAGCTATTGATTATATTTTTGTGGTAAAAGACACGGAGAAATGGTTGGGGGTAAAGATGGGGGACTAAATGTAGCTTTCATAGTTCATAGTCTGTAATTTTGTGTTAAACTATGTAGGTAACTACGTCAGCCAACTAAATAAACTGCCTTTAAGCTGCTTTAGGGGATTACAGCGGTGGAAATGTCTCCTGAAACAGGAAAGAAAGTATCCACAGCCACGACCACACAAACGCACTCCCACGGGATTGAATCGAGAGCGGTCGCTAATGCGCGCGAACGAGAAAACTTCCGCGGCAAGTGCGGCACGGAACTGATGAGCCAGCGTGACCGGGCCGAACCCCCAAATTGCCGGGCCGCTTTCGGTCCGTCACGGCGTGACTGTGGCGTTCGCGCGGGATGCGCGGCGAACAATCGCGCCGCCGTAAAAGCCATCGCGGTGAGACAAAAGGGCCGTGTGTGAATAGAGAGCGAGGTGACTGCGCGCTACGGATCCCCGTGGACCGCGGCTTAAATCTTGCCAAGTTGTTGCATAGTCAATGTAATACAGAATTAGGTGTACCAACACGCGGGTCATGTGAAAATTACACGAAACCTTGCTCGCTATGCAAAGTAAACGGTCTCAAAAACGTGTGAGTCGGGTCAATACGCGAGCGGGTAACATGACCTAACGTGCAACCTTGAGGCACGAAAGGGGAAAGTAGGAAGCTCGGAATAACAGCATCGACCCTCGATTAGTGCTAATGCGATTTGACTCGCCTTGCCGCCGCCGCGCCGTTCCGACTCACTCTGGTTGCTACATTGAAGTTGTTAAGTCGATGCGATGCTCCGCTCGAGGGTATCGTAAAACTAATCGTATGAATAAGGTACCGTCGAAGGCCGGCGCAGGCAAACAACATTGGAAAAAAATAGGAACGATATCGGAGAGATAGGACGCAGGCGAAGCACACCGCCCCGGCGAGATGTCACGGACGAAATGGGTGTCGTCGATTTACGTGACGAGCTCGAGGGTGGAATAAATATATTTACTCAAGGGCAACGGCGATTTGTTTGGGCGGACGGGATAGTGGAACTGTACATGTCTCAAATGGAACGATCACTGATTGATTTGCATCTAAATTGTGTGCTGTAAGTCAAGTGAGTAAGCAGTATACTCTACGCCTGATAGTAAAATAATGATTTTTACATGTACATAATAGGATATGGACTCTCGACGTCCCCAAGATTAGCTGAGAAGCACGTTATTAGACTAATGAATAGCGCAATGGGACTGAGAATGTCGAGATTAAATTTCATCCATGCCGAAAGGACGCTTATTCCATTGTAGTACAAGGCTTTCACGAACGAGGACGTGACGGCATGCAGATGAATTTATTAATGCATATATTGTGCTCAGGGTCAAAGACACGACAGACGTTTTTCGAAATAAACCTGTTCAGTTCAAGGTTGATTCGATAGGGAGCGGGATCGACATAATGTACGCCGATTGGCGACGCGAGAGGAATTCGATGGCCGGCAATAACCGTCGTCGGGTTTGCCCTAAACTAATTACAGAGCCGAAAAGGTTGAACCAGGGATAATGGCTTCGGTAATGTTTCGAACTAATTTATACGCGAGGAAGTCTCGGGTCCTTAATTAGATGCTTTGATAAATCGCTCGTGAGCACTCGTGGCGTTTCGTGCGGCGCTCGCCGACGCGTACTCGCGAGCCTCGATACTAAATTCGTCATCAAAGTAAAACTACAAATGATTAAATGTAATAAGATATTTGGCCGCTCGCCACGCGGTACAGCATTCACATCGGACTTTTAATTTGGCTGAAAGGAGTTTTTCAAGAGCAGTTTTAAGCTTGTAGAAAGAATGAGTAATAAGACATTTTGCGCTAGATAAAGACTTTATTTCGCGGGCGAAGCGCAGAGGATCATTTTTCGTTGTACACCGAGCGTTCCTTGGCGAACGGTTGACAGGGACGATCTATCAGCGGCAAAGAACTCTAGACCGCGTGCCACGCGAAAATCAGCTCTGCCACTATACGTTTGGAAGCGAGCACGCATTCGAGCCGGGATCTAGAGTAATCAACCTGAATATTTCTCGGAATAACGCGCTCTGAAAAGGTTGGTACCCAACTTGTGTAGCTTTCGCTCATTCCGTTTCTATTGACTGCTTACAAGACGTTGCAGTATGTGACAATCCAACTACGGAATAGTGAGCGTTGTTGATATAATTGAATAACTATGGTTGCGCCATTATGCTTTGTACGACGCCAAGCCAAATTCGATTGGCGCAATTAGGGTTTTATCGTTACCATAAACGTTGCTAATAACGTTTGGCAGTCACGTTTGGTAGCATCATAACAGTTGAAATACCAGGTTATTGACTCCCATTTAGGATCTGGCGTTAGTACTCGTATTATTTAGTGGATAAGTCAATAAATAAGCTAGCGGTTGCGTGACTCAGAGGGGTGGTTTTGTGGGATTAATAATGAAATATGTATTCCATTCGCCATTAGCTCATTAGCGACACAGACAGAGCGTATTTCACGCGGTAATCGGAGTGTATCTAACCGATGAGCAACGATGATTCATGTCACTCTGTCCCAAACCGTGATAGGTATTATATCAGACGCACAGAACAGTAACTCGAGTAACTCCTTATGTGATTGAATCAATATTGCAAGCCACACAAATCGTTTCTCAACAGTTTGTACACACATCTCCCGAAGTCGTCGTATTGTTCTTCCTGTTGGAAACATATCGCTCGTATGCGCGTTTTGGGACTACGAATTGGGTACAAGAATAGCCTGTTCCAGCAATAAGTATAAATACCAGCTATAAATTCCACGTGTGCGCCACTGTATTGCCCGCATGCCTTCCGGGTATCGATCAATGTGGTTCAACGCACGACACACGGCGAGTCCAAAAGCCTATTGCCGAGTACGATCACTAATTCGTGCCCATTAATAAGTTAGTCATATAATTGGTATCTATTACTATATACTCCAGTTATTATAGAGCGTCGTCCACAGGGGTATTTTCCTATGTATAAGATTATTTATGGAGGCTATAATATGATTATGCGCACACGATTGGTGAACATAAATATCGAAGTCTGTCTGAAATATGGGAGCCATGCCAGTTTTAACAGTGCGAACGCTTTCTAAGGTCGAAGTAAGAAATGGTTTTTATGAATGTGCGAGAGAGAGTACACACACAATCTTATACATAGGAAAATATCCCCGTGGACGACTACTAATATTAAACTATGGAAGACTAAAGACTACGGAATATTAGAATGGCGCCAGGCGTATCATCGGTTTATACAAATTCCAAATATGTTCTGCTCGAATCGTATACGAAGTTAGAAATGTTAGAATTATTTTCTGTGACAGCAATCAGCTAGACATTACGATCACAGTCGTAGTTTTCTGACCCAGCCAATTTCAGTCAAGTCATTATACGTAAAAGGTTATTCTGTCCCATCGATTGAGGGTGGTTCAACAAACTTACTGGTCGTTTTTATATTTATTTTGTTAGGACAGCAATTGCTCCTGTTAATAACCTAAAACTGCTCAGTAAAGCCATCATCAGTCTATTTAGATCACTTTCAGTCATCGTTTGGAATATATGTGCACCGCGTAAACAGCAGAGGATAAAATCAGCATTAGGTTAGGCGAGCTTGGTGTATTATCTCATTTCAGGTCAGGTCATTCCACGTTATTTCCTTATTAGGCTCCTTCTACACCCTATTATTTTTTGAATTTCTAATAAAAGTTATGTATCTATTTCTTTATTTTTCATAAGGGATTTTTTGACCTATTTCACTGGTAATTTCACTTTATCTTTTATTTCCATATGACACGGTTCAAATTGATATCTACTACTATCTACTACATATTATTTGATAAGTACAAAAAGCGACGAAAACGACGCAACTCAGTTGCATTACGTGCCGTACAAGAGCCGTCTGACATTACAATAAAACCAAAACAGCAAGGTAACACTAAGCCGTAGATGAAATCGTGCTTAGCTCGAAGGGGACGCCTTGTATCACATTAACACGCCGTTGTAATTGAGCGGGAACGGCGGCGATGAATAAATAAATGAATGAATAAATTATACGCGACGGTCATTCAGGCTCAACTGCTGCGATTGGACCAAACGAGGACTGAGTCGGTAGAAACGGACTTTTCCTGGACGAAGTTTTGTGAATACTAGATCCATCTCGAGCAGGCAAAGAGAGTTTGTAAAATTTTCCTTGTAGAAAGTATGGAGCTAAAAGCGACAAAATTTTCTTGAGCCAGACGCATTTCAGCAACGTGCTGTAGTAATTTGCTTCTTACTTTTTGTTGTGTTTATAGGACACAAAAATAACCAAATTATAAATAATAATAACATTGCCTCTAAATGTAAAAAGTCTAAAATTACGATGTTCAGATCACGGGATGGAGCAAGAGAAAAAATTTAATAAATTATTCATAATCTCAGGCATCAATTTGCGGGATTCTGCGACTGAATAAATGTTGATGATTATTTCACGATCTCTCATTAAAAAGAATCTAATAGTAACGAATAACTAGTATTATTTTTATAATAAAAGGTTGGAGTCGCCTCGCCACTGCCCCCAGCGTATAATTATAGTAAACCAACTATTATAGAAATGGAAATAGAACAATATTAATTTACGCCGCCATCTTGGTAAGTGTCGTTTAATAAACTTCTGTAGCCAATGTCATTCTCTATCGATCCGGTCACATTGTCACTGCCACCGAAATAGAGGCTCAATTTACTTCGGAAGGAACATTCGGTGAGGTGAAAGTTCAACGACTGTTTAGTGATTATTAAGGAAAGGTAGGAGGAAGCCCGTCCACTAATCGTGGCGTAAGCAATTGAGGAAGTGTTTTAAAGCTAATCAGGGGGCCCATCGCTATTTGCCCGATTGTCGACATAAAACTACGACAAATGAACGCGCTTATAGAATTATTAAACGTGTTACTAAAAAGCCTTCGTTGCGGCTTAGTTTGCTGATCAAATCGAACCCCCCCGCCGCGTTCTCTCAATATTGACACAAAGCACACAAGCCTCAAATGGGTAGACATTCAACTTCTCTCTCTATATAAATGGAAACATTTTGTAGAAAGCGTTAAGCTAACGTGTAAATACTACCTCACCTTAAGCTTTTTGTGACAGCTCTGTTCGCGACTTATTTAATTAGACTTTAGTATCGTATTCAGTGTCAGGGTCCAACACCTATTATCGACCATCAGATTATTATTTCTGGACCGTTGACGTCTCCCGAGACTACATCACAGGTTCCGAGACTGGTTGAACAGCCTTAGACCGATTAACACCCCGGAATTATTTCAAGGACTCCGCCGAGCCGTGTGGTCTTTTTATACTCATATCATAATCATCGTCACGCTAGCGTCTATCCCGGCTTATGCCGCTTTCCTACTTTTCTCCATCCACATCGCCCGATCTACAGCATCCTCACGTCGTGGTCTTTTTATACTGTTCAAACATATTCCGATCGCCTTCCGCTGAACAACCGTCTGTCATCATCGTAAAGCATAGTGAGATGTGAACTCATTAACCCAGAAGGCGTGATGGGGGCAATAAAACTAATCCGACCAACGACCAACCAATAAAGCGGGATTCGTACCCTATTTGCAAATTAGGTATTAAATGGCGATGCGACGTAATTGCTATTGGGCATACGATTTTCGTTAACAAAGACTAATAAGCAATATAGTACACAAACCTACATAATAATACAGTAAAGAAAGAAAAGAAAAAATAATAATATAAAAGAGTGGTGAGACTTGGCAGCAAATAGGTCTGGGTGGAAGAAAAGGAGAGAGGCTTTGTGCTGCAGTGAAACTCCGATAGCTACTAAAAACCCTACCCTTCTTTTAGCAAACTGATTTTGGCTTAATATGCACAAAACACCGTGAAAGTTGCTGTAGCGGCAAAGGAATTTTTTCTTGAAGTGGTAATGCACCTATGCTCTGTACGTTATTAAAAAAGACATATGGGTATAACATAAACCATTATTAGAATATATAGCAAATATTTCAAACATGACACCCTATTTACGTACATTTTTTCAACGCGTGGTTGAGCAGATTTATTATGATTTTTCTCAGAAAAGTGTGGTGACGTGACTTAGTCTACAGACTACGGGATCGGATAGTCTTGCGACTGAGTCAGTGTATATTTTAGTCTGCGCTAATCACTTTCTGATGAGCTTGCGAGGGACACAGACGAATCAGCGAGCAAATTGTCGCAATTAGTTTTTGGTCGTCGAGACAAGACCAAATTTTTTCGACTATGTAGTTCTGTTATTAATTAAGCAATAATATATCTCTGTTGAGTTAATACTTACTGCAAAATTATTACCTTATAACGACAAGGATTAAAACTTTATGAGGGATTCCTTGACCAAATTGCTATAGTCACATGGATGGACCTTATTTGTCGCGACTTCGTTCGCGTTTTGTCCTACCCACTAAACCTTTCTCACGAACCACTTTAACTATTTTTGAAAACCTTATTAAAATCCGTTGCGTAGTTTAAAAGATCTAAGCGTACACAGATACAGAGGGACAGACGGCGGGAAGCGACTTTGTTTTATACTATGTATAGTTAATAATGAGAGAAAGACAAGTGGCAAAACAATACCTAAGTGATACCCGATGAGTGATAGTGAAGCGATAACTGCTTATATAAAAAATATTTGCACTTAACAACATATTGAATCAGCGGTGTTTACGTTATTGTTTTGTGTTGTTCGAAATATTCCAATTACATCGTTCAAGAGCTATATAATAGAGCTTTAGAGGCGGGCAACGCAAGCCCCTGGTGTTGCTGATGTCCATGGACGACGGTGACCAATTTCCATAAGGTTGCTGCCTGTTTGTCTGCCGTATATAGTAAAGAAAAAAAAACCATAAAAGCGACTTCTTGGACTTTAGCGCTCTGTGTACTGCTATATACTGTCAACTAACGTACATGAAGTTTGCATAAAATTCATCACTCTTTATGACATTGTTCTCGGCCGATGACATTGTTCCCGGCTGCAGCTAAAGCGTTAATTACCAATTAGTCATGTGGCAAATGTTTAGATAGCCACGGCTATGTTGCGAGGGAAAATGTATTGTGAAATAATAGGTCTAGAATTTCGTGTGCAAGTTTACTCGTCAAACATAGTTGTCACAAGGCAAGATTTTATGGCGGCGATGAGAGATCGTCTTTTCTCCAAAACTAATAGTTTTATATTTGTAGTTACAGCCGTGCTCCTGAGATAAAAGCATACTTTTTTAAGAGGGGAGATCAGAATATATTTAAGTGTTCTTTCTCATTTCCGTCACCTTCCGCACGTGCACCTTGCACACAACGAATGAAGACATCTATTGTCTAGGCGATTCTTCCATCACTACAGATTCCCAGATCTACTGTCTCACTGGGTTAGATTTCTGACCGTCTCACCGGTTTGAACCCACCCATAGTGATGCTTTCTCATTTTATATTTGTGGTGGGTATATGATGTGCTGCTGTTTGAGCTGATACAATGCTAATGCTGAGGCGACCGCGCCCGGCTCGCAACGGTGCAACGCTTCCCCAGTTCTCATTTCCACCGCTCGCTTTGCACTTTCCCCCCTACCCCCACCCCCTCTTTGACAGACGTTTTGGTTACTTTTCCGGGAACAAAGCGGAAACCGTAAATAAATTCCAACCGGAGACGCAGCCAGCTTTAATATAGGATTTCGAGCGCTTTAGTTGCAAAAGTGAAATCTTATATTGAATTTAGAACTCGGTTCGTCTGAATAAATAGCAAAATGAAAATGTTGCAAAGTGGCGGTCCGTAGGTACTCCACCCGTGGGACGGAAGCGTGAGCTTTATGTATGTATGTATGTAAATATTGTGACTTTTGATATTCGCCCTGGGAAATACAAAGGCTGCCTTATAACTTTCAGATTTACCGATCTCCTCTAAGCCCCTCTCGTCTCAGTACAAAGTCGGTAAAAATTGTACATCGTCTAGTTCGGCTTAGTAGAACGTCATCTCTGTCGTATGTGAGTTAACAGAAACTAGCCTCTGACTGACCGAGGGGACAGGTCATTCTGCAGGTGACTGTACAATGGAAAAATACAGCTTCACCGTCTAGTCTGTCGGTTATGCTCTTACGTACGAGGGCCCAGGGTCCGACTGCCATCGGACCTCCGTGACCTTGCTACCAGTGGAACCTGACCAGATTGGATCTGGTCAAACATTCAGTCGTCTGAATGTGTAGGTTTCATCGAAGTCTATACAATAAATAAATCACGAATCGCTAATAGTTCTATGAAAGAATTAAATCGCGTTAAAAATACATATAAAATAAAAGAAGCTACATTGTAAATGCACTTATACAATTTAGTTTCCACGTCTGCAAAGTAGCCCTATCCGTTCTACGGTCAGATAGGGAGGAGCGATTGCGTACTTGCGCCTGAAGTGACGTTATCGGTACCCACTGGCCAGGCATATACCGTGAGGTATAAGGGCGTATCGCGATCGTATCGGCGATATGTGGCTCGTACGCCGTGTTACCCTAATTGGGATTTAGAACGCGCTCAAGCTTTAGCTAACAAGGAACAGTAAATTAGGATAAAAAAAAGAATTGAATTTAAATCGCAAAAAAGTAAATAATAAGCTTATTATCATGTAATACGAGTATGTTAGATTTGTATAATTATTTTTATAGTCGGTGCCAGTATAATCAGGGGGGACCACCTAGAAAGTAGTAGAATAAAAATTTCACGCCGTCTGCGAGCTCTTCGAGCATTCGGGAACATACATAAAACATTAAAGATTTCGACTAATTGAGAACCTCCTGCTTTTTTTTTGAAGTCGGTTAAAAAAGCTAATGAACAAACTAAACACAGAATTGCTAAGACGTCAATCTAAAAAGAAATAAGTGCCCACAACGATTACCAGATCGCGTGGGTATAAAGTATCAACCTTTTTTGCGGCATCAGCGACACGTTTTTCATAAAACGGAGGCCACAGTCGACATCCAAAGTTTTTCGTTCGGCGAACATAACAGCATCTATTTGTCAGGGCCGTCAAAAAAGCGGTAATTCTTTCGACAAGCGCACGAGATCCATCACGGGCGCCGGAGGCGGGCCGGCCGATGTGATCCCGGGATCCCGGGGGGGCGCGGAAACGGAAACGTGGCGGCCGGGACTCCCGCGGGATTTACCCACGTCACACTGCGCGCAATTGCGGTCGAGTTATCTGATATCACAGATTGTGGTGCGGGAAGTTTTTCCCCAAACTTTATAGCTCTCTTTCTAGCTGCGCAGGTGCCTACGAATGCTCCGATTTTATCGCAGTAATAACTTTAAGTAGAAATCTAAACATATATGATATATGTCATGGTAACCAATGGATTATGTTCAACTTTGGCGTGATTGGAACCAGAAGGCATATCACTAAAGGTATCGTACACCCACCACTCAAGCGGCTAACAAACTCACTGTGTCAGGCTAACAGTTACTGGACATATCTGTCCGCATGTTTCCGTTTTCGGTATTCTCTTGGAGAACCCTGTAATGTTTGCTATTCATCGCTGCCACTGGTGACAAAATTATCAATCCAAACCCGCATTGGTGCAGCTAGCTGTCAACTCTAAAGCACATTCAAATAACAGTGGTAAACATTACCTAACATTGTTTTACCGCAGTAACTAGCTTAAACAAAAATGAAGACTGTACATCGTGGCGTCGTTGACGTAAACGACGACGATGTGTTAATTTCTAGTGTCCGTACCTCAGTACGTAAGTACCGGACGCCCCAAAATGGTACTACCGATTGATTGCGTGTCTATCTCATTTCATTAAGCACTTCCATCTTGGATGTGTTATTCGATCTTTTGGCGGGGAATTTTCCGAGCGGTCGTCTAACGATCTGCAGATATCAAGGCTAAATATAAAGTTCCCATTGTGGAAGGTCCACAAAAGATGTTCAACGCTGGAGGCTGTTGCACTGGGCTCAATTTCATCAACATAATAGGATATTTTGCTCTGTGGAAACTGGAAGTCTGTTTTGGGCCGAAAATAAATTTAATGCTTCATTCCACCGAAAAAGGTTGATGGCTTGCCACCGATACAGATTTATAGAGTTGAAAATTGTTAATACAATGTGTTGTATTTTCCAAGGCAGAGTTTCAATTTCATATGTTATCAACTCCCATAAGAGCGGACAGGTGTCCAAAAACTAACGAATACCATGTCATATCGCTCGTCACACGTTCCGCGGCGCAGTGCAATTTATTAAACTGAATAAATAAATAAAAATGGCCACCGCAGCCGTATCGGACAGTGCAGTTAGTGCCATTGTCCTCAAACTAAAGGAGCTTCATTCGGGGAATAAGTAATGAATTAACGGTTATTTTCGAACATGTATGACTGATGATTAATATTTTATGAGCAGTTTCCGCATAGCATACTACATTGAATTTAATTTCGAAATATCAACACGTACCAACTACAATCCTAAACAAAACTGTAAATCAAAGTCTAATATAACGCACAACGGATCTACTAAAAGCCAAACAACATTATGTCCCAGAGCTTTTACGCTATCCAACAATTGTGGCGTTTATATTTGGAGCGCACGGCATAACTTTCACGTGTAATGGCCGGTAAAAAAACCTATGTTATTTAGTATACGGCGGCGCCGTTTGATGTGGCCACAAGGTCAAGTCACGCGACGACCGCCGCCGGTAAATAATGTCACAGTTTGACCGCGAGATTCTGGGGAACAATGCGCGATTCAGAACCAGCGAGCGTAGCTAACTTTCTCATAGCTGAGATTCATTGTCAAAATTAGCGTGGGCAGTAACAGCTGGTAAGTTAAAAGAGAAAAATGGCATGGCTTCGAGATCCCTCAGTGTTCTACAATAATAGCCTACATTCTAGCTAGATTCCAAAATATTTACGAAAAGAAATAGCTCAAGGAAGCTATCAGCTGTGAATCCAGACAGAACCCTAAATCCGAGGCAACAATGTCAGATTTCACTGCAACTCTCTCCGGCAAAGACAATTTCTTACAAAATACAGATCACTGTTATCGGAAAAGATATATCAATATAAATTAGTCTAGTATTAACTAGATCAGATTTTCTGCAATCTTAGGAATGTACGTGTCGAACAGTAATAAAATAAACAATTCTTTGACTCTTTCTCTTGCGTTAATTACTGGACATAATTCTTTTCATATCTCCTTTCCGATATCTGTGGTCCAGACCACAGTCAAGGGCTGCATACGCGCTCCTTACATGCTGATGTCCCGGTCGACGGTGCCCGCTTTCCACCAGGTGGACCGTCTGACCGTATGCAACCCTAGGCAATAAATAAGGAGCAGAGTATGCAGTCCAAGAGTCTCCAGTGGAAAACCTCTTGAGAAGTGGAGGCTCTCCACTGGGGCTCTTCTCACTGGTTGAAAAGTCTCGGGATCCTATATATAATGAGTAGCACTCACCATCTGTCGGCGATGTGTAGAGCTTCTTGCAGATGTCCTGCGGGCCGCCGAGCGCGTTGATCTTCGCCAGGCCCTCGGCGCCGCGAGACTCCATGAGCTCGCGCAACTGGCGCAGCGAGACGCCATACTGCGCCGGCCGCCCCTCCACCGTCGCCATGGTGCCGGGCCCGCGGCCGCCGCCCGCACCACCACCAACCCTCTAGCTCTGGAACAAACGAGGGAAGAGGTTAGATTCGGTCCATTTCAAACATGATGTATCTACGTGGGAAATAGAGGTTATTTTATTCTTCCATCTCATCTGATGGAATGTGACAATGCGGCCAAATATGGAGCATGTCTGTCTATTCGTAGAAACAGAATATTCACTCTATTGGAGGAGTCTAGATTGTATTGTTCGAGGAACACTTTAGCATTTTAGCAGGCAAAGCGTTTCATTAATTAGCCGTTCGCGATGGGTTGATGATGATACTGAGTCTGATAGGGTGCGAAAGCCAACGGCTTACGACGCAAAGATGCCGAAGACCGGACGAAATGGTGAAGAAAGAGTAGGGAAGCGGACCCTGGCAAAATCCGATGAGAGTGAGACAAACGAGCAATCGGGCCACCTAATGGAAAGTGATCACCGCCGCTCATAAGGGAGTCGTGGATCCGCAATAATAGGTTTTGAGTTAGGCCATTGAGTTAGGTGTAGTAGATAGATGATTAGAGACGCAAGATTCTTAGAGAGTTTTTGACTTGGTCAGCCGTATGGTGTTCGACAGAGTAGTATAACACTAAACCCTTCACGAGTGATATCAAGTGCCACAAGACACTCTACAGCCGACTGAATACATCCATACTCAGCTATTCTATACTATATCCGTACAAAAAGAGATTGCAAACAAAATCCCCTTCACCGTTTAATTGTTGTACCCGTGTACGCCCACTCGAAGCGAGTGTTGGAACGCTCGTGTCCCTTAGATCACGAACGGTGCATAATTACCCGTGGGCGGGACCACGCATCGTATGGTCAAAGGGAGCGAAGTAGCGCATTGGTTCTCGGGTTTTATGGTGATGCAAATTGCAGGTACGTTATAGGTATGTGTGGACGGTCCTAGACCCTTTCGATCATAGTAGCCATATGTTGTAGGTAAGATATCGTCAGATGGGAGTGCGAAGGGGTTGGTGTGATATAGTTATGGTATGGAATTATAGAGTAGCATCTCAGTCATCATCATAATCATCATCAGTTTCATCAATTCAACTTTTTATCGTCCTTATTATGAATTGTTATACAATAAAGCGTTTCATTTATTAACCTAATCGACTAATGTTAGAAAACCCACTAATGTCAAAAAAAAAGTTTACATACTTATACTTAAATCGGTACGATTTGAAACCAAAACCATCTCGATTATTTGGCTTTCAATTGGTAGAAGTCGATCCCACAGACAGAAACACAGATAAACTTACAACACCCTTCTTTTTGCATCAGCGATTCTAAACGAACGCACATTGAACTATGAAGAATTCTGATTCTCATTCTGACCTGAATTAATTAATGCAAAGGTCTGAATAAATGTCAGGGATAAGTAAAATGTAACGAGGCAGGAGCGCAAATGAAATAATGTCAGGAGTAAGCTAGCATATGCCGGTTACTAAGTGAGCTTTTAATCGTCGGTTTATCAGCCTCAACTTGCTTGTCGGAAGAAATCACCGATCCCAACCTCCCACTGAGCAAGTAAACACCTAGACTATTGAGTGTTATTATAACTAGGCGGACTCTATAATGTGCAATGCACCCCGGCCGCATAATTAAAAACAGTGGGCGGTAATGCGACATCGCGTCGACCCACATAACCCGCCATTGTGGGTTTGCACACCACATTATATTATTATAGCATACTTTGTATACAACTGGCGGTCGCACACGGTTGCCATCCGCGTTCAATCCGTAACGTTCGACTCGTGTCGTATTTTTCCGGAATATGAAGTACTCGAGTTCGAGCAAAGTCGGTTAATTAGTTTTGGAGTTTGTCGTGTTCAGACAAACAGGCGCGGTGATAAAAATAAAACTGAGTTGATGGTAAACGGATACGGTGCCGTTCGGGAGGTATGGGTCTGGACTCTGGGCTTTTTTGGGCAGTTGAAGACGGCTTCAACGCCCCTGCCAACGGTCACACCCATTCAATAGGCAGGTAAGTTCTTTAGTAGACTGTATCTACACTTTACATGCAGGTGTAATTGCAGTAAAAATTTAAATATAATATTTATATAATCCCAAGCGCCCAAACAACACACAAAACAGAGCAACGCATTCGCAACCCCCGGAGCGTGGTGGGTGTATGGGCGGCAGTGATAACTTTTAATCAGGTGACCCGCTTGCTCGTTAGCCTGCCTCTTATTACAAAAAAATCTAATCAACCGAGAGCAACAATCATTCCGAACCGGTGCGAGTACCTCCCCACTACCGACGCGACGGATGACACTCAACATTTATTACTGGCAATTAAGTGTGCGACGGCGCTTAAATCCAATTACCAGGCGACAATAACTCCGCGGAGGTGTCCTGTCCTACATACAATAAAAGCTGACGAATTACATCGGATTCTCTATCGAGTTAGCCAAATCGATACAGTTCCCGAAAGCATCGGCACCTCCATTCAAAAGCCGAACATCCGTTTCGATAAGTCTTAAAACGCGCTATCGCGTTCATGCCATCGAGCTAGGGTTAGCGTTTTATCCTTTCTGGCACGGGGAATGAATACTAATCCACGCGGGCACCGTCGAACGGTATCCGTTACGAGAGATCGCTTATAAAACTGCTATAAAATATACACTTCACGCCTAGCGAAGGAAGACAGTAAGCTATGTAACTGAAATATTAAATTAGTATTGATTGATTGATTTTGGGCATTCAATTCTGCCTATTCACTGGGTAAAATGTGCGCTGCGCTACCGCTGTCACTCAAAGGATAACGTCGAAGATTTAGAGTAGGCTTACACCTACAAGGAGCCCGTTTCCAAGGCGAGGTGAGATTAAAGGGTGGTTAATGGGTGGGCACACGCTCTATCCACTAGCTCCTACCTGTACAAGGTTTACGGCCAATAAAGTCATCTGCCGGTTTACTGCAGTCGTGCATAATTTAGATCCCAGTCTAGGGTTCGTAAAACATGTTACTAGCTTGTTTCTACTAAGGTAATGGAGTCGGAATAGGTATTAAACGTGAGGGTGAATACTTTCCTGTTTGCTATCACATTTTGTTGGTCTATGTCAACCGCGTGGAACTTTGATGTCTTTGTATTCTGAATCATTCTTTGTATCTTTGTACAGTTATTTTTGGACGCTGATGCAATACACGTGTCAAGGATTACAGGTAGGTACGTAAATATCCATCAGACAACCAACATACATGTTACTAGGTAGACATTTTTTTGTTGATTGCAATGTTGTGCACAAAAACGGTCCTAGAAACAGCTAAGCCCCGTAAAACAAGTCCCTCTTAGCCCTTCACAATCGGAGGCATTCCGACGGGTAACCTTTCGGTTTGCACCGCCTAGGTTTTAAATATAGCCGGGTGTTAGTGCTCATGAATGGGTCGGCTCGCCGCGAACGCAATCAACCCGTCGTGAATGTAACACGCGAGTGTGCAAATAGCGTTGCAACGGACTGATTAATGCGCGCGCTTTAGGAATCTAGAGCTGCGTTCCTTGGGCCGCCGGTAGAGGCGCGCGCGTCGCCCCAATACGCGGTACAACGCAACCGTTCATCTTTTTCTTTTTTCTTTATGCTACTCAGTGACAAACGAGCAGACAGCCCACCTGATGGTACGTGGTAACTATCGCCACTATGTGAGCCTCATGCCTGTAATTTCGCTGGCTACCTTATCCTTCAAACCGGAACACAACAATGCAAGCATTGTTGCTTGGCGGCAGTAATAGATAAGGCGGTGGTACTCACCCAGGACTGCTCAAGCTTGACAGAGCCCTACCACCTGATTAACATACCTCAAAAGGCCTTATCTCGCGCACTACATTTGGTAATAATCGTAAAACTTTTATGAATATAGTCACTCATTACCCTATTACGAATTTACGATTACACAGTATTGGCCGTAAAAAAATTTGCCCGTGAACTCTGTTTAATTAAATGTATCTTTAATTTCCATTAATCGTACGATTAGGTAACTTAAATCGAGTAAAGTCACCACTCATGCTCATTCAATGCTGAAAAACTTTTGTTTATGAAACGAAAAAAATATGTTACAGATGCAAAACTATTTACAGGCAGACAATAGGGGCTTAGTAAGATCCTAGGTGCCTTTTGTCGTCTTCTCTTTTTTTATACGTCGGACTAATAGCTCGCACTACCTAATCAAACAGTCTCGGAACCCGCAACAAAAAGTAAGAAGTAGCAGCAGCAAACATACTGCCGATTAGGTAACGCACACCGATTTACTCCATCATAACGTGTGGGTCGGGACGTGAAATAACTCGCGATTCCGCGCCAGATATCGCTCCCGAGTAACGGCACCGTGCCCGGCGATCGCAACCGTTGGCAACGGAGCCGGGCGTCGCCGCTCCCGACCGGCACAAAGAGTGCGCCCAAAAGGAAGGGGTTAAGTACACTCATAAACTGAAGAGAATACAAAGCCAAAGGCGTATCCCAGTGTTTTATGTACGACATTCTGGGATTCCGGGCGGAAATTATTCTTGGCGTACACAACTGCGAGTCGCCGAACGGCGCGAGTGTTCTGCTATTTGTCAAGGAATTAGGGTTGCGGGCGGGGGGAGGGGCGCCCCGCGCGGCTAAAGATTCGCCGCGCAGGTTATCCTGTACGAGATACAGAATTTGGTATAACATGAATATAAAAATTCATTAGGGTTTTGATTACGGAAACGGCAGCTGAGAGCTTATATTCACATTTGCGCCAAATTATGCCTCATTACCCTTAACTGTGTTGCTCCAACGAAACGGCACACAAACTTAACGGAACCAACATTGTGATGCAACCGCAGCAATTACTTGGAAACGGCTACAGTAAATATGTACCTAAACAACAATGGAACATTGGACGCAGCCGCGGCATTAACTAACTTTGTGTTTGCCGTAATGGCTCCTACAATTCAATCGAGAAAATGGTGCGCTGAATTCATCTTAATTGTCGAGCCGTAAACCCGGATTGAAATTTAAATACAGTCACTACAATGTAACTTAGAATTACCGCTTCTTTTTACTTTCGACCTTTGTTGCGCTTAAACATAATTATAATTTAACCGACAGAAAAGTGGGATAACGCCCGACCAACTTTACATACACTTACAAGATTACATAAATGTTCGCCAGCTTTACGTTTGTAGGTACAAAATTCATTTAAGCTGAGCAGAAATCTCTTGTTTAGCAAAGGACACTGCAAACGCATAACGATACTACTTGCCGCAGTCACTAGAGGTTCGCGAGTTCGAAAGTAATGTAGGCTACATAAGAATAGCTCAGTCTGAAAGAAAGAAAATCCATCAAACCGAACATAAAACCATTTTCACATACATAATATTCACAGCAATCGTGATACTTCCGAATCAATGCGCCTGGTATACACCGCGAGCCTAGCAATAAACACTCGAGGTTGATCTATCACACAGCCCTTGGCCCGGGGTGAGATGACGTGAGGGGTGGGTGTTGGCACCAGCATCTGGGTTGAGTGTCGTCGAACGGCCGGCAATCAGGTCGGCCACTCGGCGCCTCCACCTCTCGTGTGTTATCCGCGCCTGGTAGCTGCCAGCCGAGTTGCCGGCTTTAGGTATCGTTTTTTTTTAGCTGATTCGCTTGTATTTAATTATTTTATTGAATCCGCGGCATTACGTCTGTGTGGATAAGCGTTTTGTTATTTATCTTACCTACATTTTAATTACAATTTATGAAGCTTTCATCCTCTTCTTGTGTACATTTCGGTAACAGAGTCTCTTGGGAATAGTGCAGCAAACGAACTTCGGAGATCACCCTACATCCAAACTTAGAAAGTAGAAACTACTCCCATCGCCATAATTTAAGATATTATTATTGTATCGGCAAACTAGTTTACACAATAAACGGCTCCCACATTGTTGCGGCAAACAGTTTTCCCTTTCAACATTCCACCTTCACATTTAAGCGCCCAAAATTCAGCGAACGCTCGCGTGCAAATGAAACATTAAGCTTATCTCGCCGGAATATATCATTCAAGAATAGCATGTGCTCGCGTACCGGGGCTGGCAGCGCGTCACCCGAATACGGTGACATTTGTAACCACTGCCATAATTACATTAATATGTCTCCAGTTAATATTTGTCGTTTCAATGTCACAATCGGAGCCTTCGCGGGTCCTTATTAGCGCCTCCCATTGTCGACGGGGTCGGGGTCAACAACAAATCTGTACTTCATCCCTCACTTACCTGCTAAGTGGGTCAATCATCGCGTTTCAGAGCAAACTTGGCAAAGCCGCGCAAACAATCTTGATTGAAAGTGCCCCTAATCGGACGCAGGCGTCCGAGGGGCGGGCAAAGCGGGGGGCGGGTAATCGATGTGTGCGACTTGCGTAGGTAACAATTTGATTAATGGCCCTTGTGCCGTGATATATATACAGTGCCACAAACTTATCTGACCCGGTGGCCAAAACTGGAACTAAGTGTCGCCATTCCGAAGTGTCGATCAGTCAATCACAACAGGGACGCCTTCACCGGGACAGAAGTTTGTGACACATTAGGTTTAACTGGCGCTATTGTATGGTTAGATGACGTGCGCGTGCGCATGGAAGGTCTAAGACTAGCGTCTAACCTGCATTAAGATAATTAGGTATAAAAAGAAGCGCCTACCGGATACGGGCGAGAGAGTGTGTGAATGTTAATATATAAAATAAACTAATCAACAGATGAACAACCGACAAAGTCTATTCCATATTTACCTACTCAAATATTTTCCCAACTAATTAACGTAAAGAGGCTTCTAAACAGGCAATATTATAATGTAATATGGACTACTTCGTCTGAAATAAATGAATGCACTATGCCACAATAACAGAACGCGGCTGAATCAACTATAGAAAAATGTTTGGAAATGATTGTCGGCCATACGAATGTTTTTCAGCCACAACATGTGGTTCGCAAATAAAAAATATTGATGAAGCAAAGCTAAGAACTATCTCGAAAAACTGGTTTTCAAATAAATAAAATCGCATCGGAATCAGTTCATTCGTTCGGGAGCTACGATACCAGTGGCCCAAGCACAAAGCTCGCGCCGCGAGAGAACGTTTGTCTCTTTCTCTCAATACGAAGGCGAAAGAGATAGCAATATCTATGTCGCGCTTTTTCTTGCTTATCGCGCGCCAGAGCAACTTGTTCTAGGCCTACAGTGCAGATAGACTGTAACGTACAATTTATAACCATAGGTATGTATCCCATATTGACATAAAAGAAACAAACAACAATCGCTCAACTTCGAATAATGTTATAATCCGATATTTCGGAGACGGCAGTGGTTAGCGACAACCTTGATACCGGTACAAGAATAGAAGAAAGGTCACAGCACACACTAAATTTGTAAAATGGACTGCTTCACAATAGAATTTCGTTTACATTAACCTGTTGTTGATCCGAATTGAAAATGTATGAATATATTGAAACATTTTCGCCGTAAATCACTCGTTCTTTCAGATAGTTGTTAAACAAAATGTTGCTTATTACCGCCCAAGGCCAGGTTCACGCTATAAGTATCTAGGTAAATGGTTAACTGCGGTGATTTAAGGTTGAATCGCGTGAAATACAGGCTTTTATCGTGGCCGCACCTGCAAATTCGCAACACCGATTATTACCAAATCGTGTTAAACTTGCTAATTATTTAAGTGATACCTTGTAGTATAGTTTGGTTGTGTCAGGTTTCCGAGTCTACAACTTTATTAATCGTATTCCGCACCGCTTTATATCATTTAGTATGGCACAGACCGCTGCAAAATACAGGTATCACCTTTAAAACGTTTACCTACGTATTCATTTCCTTTGTCCTAACAAATATATGCACGGCCACGTGCTGAATAGTTGTCGAGCAGCAAGCACTGATATATTGAAACTGTAGCGAATTAAATTAGCAATACCAACGGCCGTGCGAAATTAACTCGAGTTACGTGCGAGCGGGCCTAGCAAAAGATACTAATTACCTACTCTGGCAATACATTTTCCTGAAACCCATTTCCTATTGAGCGGCCTCGGCATGATAGGAAACCTTCAATCTTTCCTCATTGCCAAGTATTTTCAAAAACCATTAACGTTCAGGGCCACGCCATAAGCTTGGCGCTTTCGAAGGGCCATTAATCAGAATTAATCCAATGTCGCAGTAATAAAGGCCATCGAGACGCAACATTTATTTCTCACGAGACGGTTTGAAGCTAACTTTTTTCTCCACATAACCCAATTTTATCCAATCTCTGTTCGCTTGCGTTGCGCCCGCTCTACGTGCATTTAACTTTCTGAAGCATTTTTAAACGAATGTAACGTCGGCGGCGGCGGAATTGCGGTGGCACAATCGCGAAGAAATCGCATTTTCTACGAGTTGAAAAATAAATCGCTCCGCGTTGATTAAAATTATCTGAGTAACTTTATTTTTAGGTCCAATTTGAAATGGTAATGAGGCCAATGAGGATCAATCATATGATACAATGTTATAAGTTTATTGATAAAATCTGAACACATTTTCATAGCAATGAAACCCAGTGAAAACATTTTTGAAGTCCATTTTGAAATGCCTAAGTCACATGGGTTTGAAGGAAATGCTAAAGGCAATGAAATATGTGCTTTATTACGTGTGACGTAAGGTTTATCCGGCTGCCGAATGACGTCATCAGACATGCCAAAATCACAGTGTTCTAGCGCAAATATCTTCTCTGGTTATATCCTGAAATTTTCTTCACAGTCATAAGCTAATGGAAAAGTCACTAAACAAAACTCGTGATTGATCCTCATTAAAAGTAGGAAAAGTCTATATAAATGCCTTCGTAAAGTCGAAGCGGTGCTAAGAGGAATTCATGTCGCTGCACTAAGTGAGGCGAAGTTAGACCGTTCAACTTCCCTGCACATGGCGAAGATTGACAAAGTTCTTAGTCAATCAAATGAGTGGAGTTACTCTGCGCTTGTGACGTACAACACATGAAAATGCTTTGCAATTGTATAATGCTGAAGCGTGTAATTCGATCGATCAATTTATTTCTGGACTGGACTTTGAAAGATAACGTAGAATAAAATCGCGGGAAAATGCATAATTTTACACCGCTGTCTCAACAACCAAAACCTGGGTCTCCGACGAAAGAAAGAGAGCTACTAAGAACATAATCATTGCGACCGTATAATATTATGGAGGGACAAGGGACGTAGTGACCTACAAGTCACATACACGCCCGAAACCTTATTTGCCCACAAAAGTTTGCAATATCAACGGCGACATGTGGGTCGGTGTCCAATTCTAACCTGTACGGCAGGAAAGGCAAACCGTGCCTCGTACGGTGACCTATTCACATTCCGCCCACGTCGGCGCGCCAACACTTTATCTTGAGAAATGTGCGCGAGACGCCACCTTTATAGATGCTTCGGAGTGCATATGAATTCTTATTACTTTAAAAAACTGCCAGCAGCGTCTCGGAATACCTTTGTCTGCTCTCGACGTAGACTGCTTAAAATTATCCCGCTCTGCGATGACAATGTATTCCTCTGAGATTACATTTTAAACTTGTCGTTTAGCCTATTTCGCTAGAGCGTTCATTGTGAAACTGGCATTCCCGGGGCGAATTTTCTGAATTTATAGTAGACAACAATGACGCTGTGAAAATATCAAAATATATTCGCCGGCAAGCGCAGTGGATAAATATTCTGTGGCGGTGCACCTGGTTAAATATTCCAAAGAGTAACATCAAGTTGGGTTTTAAAGTCGGCAAGTTGACAACATGCCGTGCGTTAGAGATTCAAACCACGACATCGGCCATGTGGGGCCACGTCCTGTCTGAGTCCAGATTAAGTATGTGTTTGTACTTTGTACATGACAAGAATGTAGCCGAACCCAATACCAAGGATAATAAATATTGTGTCTAGATTTACCTACCTACATGAAGCCAACACTTAAGTAATGTTCGATTAGGCGGTCTTCATTATATCAGAACAATCTTAAGCAATAAGATTATGATTTTATATATGTGACAAAATGTAGGAAAAATGGTTCAGTACAACCATATTTTCGAAAGTATGATAGACAAAAACTCATACTCATTTTGTCTCCACAAAGCCGCCGAGTGTACTAAGGTAGTTAAGGAAAGCAAAGAGCAAATTGAGGTCGACGGTATTCAGAGCACGATCACCGTACCAGGGATAGCGTCACCGCTAATCAGACTCTCTCGTGACCCAAGGCCCGACGTACCACCTCTTCTGCTGATTTGTGGAGCCGAGATAGATGATATATTATCCAGAATGATACAGAGGAGAAAAGACGATACTTCTATTGTTATTGTTAACTAGAAGCACGGATGCGCATCTCGGGACTGTGTACCGAAGCCAATACCACAATACGAAACAAATATGTATCGGATTATGGATAACCGCAAACAGAACAGTGGAAACAAAACAAGAATGTTAAACATTCACCACGCGCTGCACAGTTCCTCTGTAATAAAGATAAACGAGATGATAGCGAAGTGAGAATATATGAGTTGAATAGAATACCTGGAAAGCAGAAGGGAAAAGGAGGTCGGTCGATAAATTCAATGCACGACCGGCGTACCTTGAATAGTCACCGCTAATCAGGCTATCTCCGTGACCTGCGGTTCAAATGTGCTCAACGGAAATAGTCTAGCAGGCTGCAAGTGATTTCAATTTGGGAATGTTCCGTTCAGTTCCAGTATCGACTGAAGCTGCTACGGTAAACGAGTGCAACGTCAAGGTTGTTTATTAGTAAACGTTCCATTTGGCGCTTAGAATTCTGAAAACTTGGTATGTAGGTATAGGATTAAAAGCAATTTTTCAATTTATGAATTTTTTGTGATTTATAATTAATTTCTGCAGATAGACATAGCCACCCAAATTAGGCAAGAGAACACAGGTTTTTATGATTTACAATTCTAACACGAATACATCAAGAAAGCAGCAGTAACGGTAACTAAGCTAGCTAACCAATCTAAACTTTGACTAAGCGTGCACTGAACCTCCGACACCCGTGCAGCTATCCCTCACCGTTAAACTTATTCAGAGTAGTTATGCGAATTATAGTTTGTCTGCCAATAGTTCAGGTGTTTGCTTTGCTCCTAAGGATTCTGGCGCATGAATTATCCGAACGAATCGTTTGTATGAGGTTCAAAGATAATTTTGCAAGCAGCATAATCCTGTGCTCACAAAGCGAATTATTATAATGAGATATGACTTTCCTTGGCTACCAAGGCGAGAATATAATTACAGCATGATTAATTTTTACATTTTAATTAGTTAATTACAAAGTTTTCTAAATGTAACCAGCTATACTTGTGGCACCCTCCCCTCCTCCAGCGTCCGTTAGCTTGATTCTGACTCCGGTCGATTCTCACTCGAAAAGAAACTTCATTAAAAGTTTGACTATTGAATTTGCTAATGTACATTATTTAGCAATTTTATCTGGGTCACAGGCATGGTTAGGATAACGAGATTGAGAACATTTGCAATCTAAAATGAATAACGATTTTGGCTTTTGTAATAGAATAGAAATACCTTTGACGTGCCGGAATAGGCCGTGTGGTGTCCGGCAGAGTATAATAGCACCAACCCTTTACACTCGTGGGTGTCGTACAAGGCGACTAATGTTATCAAGGCAAAAAATTTAAGAGTCTTCGTAGTCTGGAAAACCGGCAGCAGCGTTTTCCGTTGTTATATATATAACTCTGCGATCTCCAACCCGCCTGCCAAGCGTGGAGATTATGGCAATATCATCGCCTTTCGTGGGCGGGGCCATAACTCTTGCAGTGGACTGTTAGGGGCTGTGATGGTGATGATGAGGTACCTACCTTCAATTTACCTTTCAATTTCGTCCACATTACACATCACATTTGATTCGTCCACATCAATAAAGTTGCTTCAACAATACTTTAATAAAGGACTCCATGCTCTTGATTGAATAAATGCCAGGTAATTTACAGCCCACTGTGCCAGGTGAGCGCATTTTCGGTATTCGAAAGTGCCGGCTTTTGTAAAAGCTGTTTATATTTAAAGCGGCTAGTGAATCTGTTAATTAAGGCGATATTCCAACAAAAACGGTGCGTTTTAATTGCGATAAATTCGTTGCGAGGGCGGCCGCCGCTGGCTCAGCGCGCCCAAATTGCATCTATAAATTGCCCTTTTTTCCTATCGACAAATAACATTACAACAGACAAGCTACTTGCTTTTAAGCGGATAATTGAATTTTTTTCTTCACCCTCATTTAGATTTATGTGATGATAGCCGAGTATATGAGTCTTTGTGTACCATATCTGAATGACTGTTTCGTTTTAAACAAATTGCGACGCGTCTTTTATGGGCTACAACGGCTGAATTAACGTTTTAAAGATTAAAGTAGAGTTTATCTTTAGAGCTGGTTGTTGAGACACTGTTTACTAGAAAAAAATACTAAAAAGATCTCCGGATAATGCTATGGCACTTGAAGTATCACGATAATGAGGTGAGTGTCAACCTGTGACTTATTAAGTAATATAATTGCGAAAATGCTTCTGTGTCTGGCTGGCATTGAATGCGACGGAATCCGGGCTATCTGTAAGGCTATATTTCCAAATCGTACGACTAATTGGTTTTGATGAACTGAACATTTTGGATGTTATATTTTTAATTATTTTATTTTTACTTTAAATAGGTATCGAACCGTAATTATCATTTGCCCAAAACTATTACTTTATTGATAACGTGTATTGTATTGTCTAATTCCATTTGAAAGAGCAAAAACTGCCAAACCTAATCCAATGTCAAGAGCAGGAAACTGATATTTATGTAAGAAAATGCTCAAAAGCGCTGTCAACCGTCACATAAATGTTGTTGTCTTGAGGAGCTAAATATGATATCACGTTACTATCGAGAGAAGGGATTTTAGGCGTGTATTTTCAGTTTTTTTCTTTGAAAGCTTTCAGCTGTAAGATTTCAGGTCTGTCTTTTCTCCTTAAGTTGTTAAGTGACACCGGAAGGCGTTGCGGTTCATAAATATTGTTGGAACACGATGAAGACGGTACTATATTGTGTTTCAACAGGCTCCCAAGTTCGAATCTTGTTTACTCCTTTCTATGAAGCTAACTATGAAAAATCCCTTGATTATTTACTACACGATAAAGCAAGTGTGCCTCATTAGACACGGCCACTTCATAAAATTACTCGAGCGTGACTTTGACACTTGGCCAAGCATTAGGTAGGGTATTTGGGTGGATACTTGGAAAAAAGTGGGCTCAATGATCTGGCCAAGTGAAGGATGCAGTAGAGCGTGTCATTTCTTCTATTGTTGACCGCTAGCTGATAAGTAGGTCCACTGTGAAAGGTTTCTCATTAACTACTGCGGGGCAAATTAAGTCTTTTGGATTTTGATAAAGTGATGGAATTTAATCACCTTTGAAATCATTATTATTGAATGCTGACAGTTGTAGATCTCACAGAGATAGAGAAAATCACACAACGAAAACCAACTACCCAGACAGGTAAACACATCAAGCTACATAGGGATACGCTGAAGCCAGAGCATCGAGGCCCTCTAACGAACATGTATTCGGTAGTTGCAGTTTTAAATTGTAGCCACTTGCAGCGCGGCTCTGGCTTACTGGCTCACTGGAATACTGAACACGTGCGGCTGGAGTGGTTTTTACTGCACTGTTGAAATTCCTGACTGTTTTCTGCCTAGTATGGTGAGAGGCGAAGCGGGGCTCGAGGGAAATTCCCCCGTCATTAGTAGCGGATGCAATCGTCTTGCCGACTAAACAAATTAAATAATTGCATTAATATGGAACAGCCTCACCGACAGATGTTCGAAAACCGACAAAGTCTGCATTAAGTACTCGCATACTTCTTATTTCAATGAAGAAACATCAATTCCAACCAATAGGAAAGGGTTAGTTTCCTTTCCGTTTTCCTAACTGACCACCAGGGGCCAAATAGTTCGATTGTAGCCCAGAACATGCATGCACCTGGTGGTGAAAATTGTCACATTTCACCATCGGGGGTCATATTGACTTCATTCACCACATGAGCAACTCATACCCTATTCCAAAAGCCCACCGAATATGTAGTAAAACTGAGCAGAATATCACGAAAACCTATCCAATGATTCTAGAAGCCCACCGAATATATGGTAAAACTGAGCAGAATATCACGAAAAACTATCCACCCACCCAAAAGCCCACCGAATCTGTAGTAAAACTGGCTTAAAAACTGAACGGTAATTCCCAATAGCACTTCCAATGAAGCTGGGTTTACACGTTTAATTGATTGCGGGGCGACGGGAACGGTTCTCGATTGTGTAGACCCGGCATTAGCCGACACGGCTGTACTGGAGTGCTGCTAAATTAAACCACATGTAGCCTAACGAACAATTGCTGGCTTTTTGTAACCTAGTTTCGGATTCTAGATCGCCTTTTGAGCTGGGATTCCGTTCCCAATTAGAATTTCAGTTGATGTTACAATGTTTTTCACTCAGTTTAATGCCTAATGTTGTAATATTTTCACCATCACCCATTAAGTCTTTTCATGAAAATCCGTCACTTATAGTGCTATATGGGTCTCTAAAACTTAGGGAGTAACGGTGAAATCAGGCATAAGTCTAACATTTCATTAGCCTATATAAAATAACGTATATTCTAGAATGCATCGAACTTAATAGACTTTGTTTCTTCAACAATTGACCCAAAAAACTTTCGCTCCTCGCAACCAATCAGCCATTTATCACGTCGATACAAATCATAGCAACTAAGCCTGTATACATCGGCTCCTCAATACAAATGTGTTTTGAGTCGAGTAAATTGTGTTTGCGGTTGTATTTTGGAATTAAATTGATTGCCGGCGATGTTGTGATGTATCTCCACGCGTGGAGTAAGATTGATTGAGGTTGTTAATCTTAATTGGTTGTACGGGGACCGCAAATGCTCGTAATGGCTAGATTTCGTGAACAGGAGGCCTGGATTCGGATGGAATTAGTCGCTAGGACGCTACACAAATTCGGTGCTCATTACGGATGTTTTATTGACGACGTCATTGAACGTGGAATCTTTTGTGGAAGATAATACTTTGATCGTCTTTGTAGATTCTATCGGATACTGATGCTATTTGATTCAATAGATTTGATTAAACAGGTAAGAACGTGGCTACTTTTAAATTATCTGCGGTTATATATAATGTGCTTTTTAATTGGTTATTAAATACCTTGTTCTAGCCTCTTTCTATACATTTTTATCATAACAACATTCAAAACTAATTAGAATCTATTAATTTTCATGCGTACTGTGAGCCTGTGATCCCAATGTAACTCAAAACCGCGATTTTAAACATTCCGTCCTAGTCGAGTCGAAAATAGGAACCTACGTAGGTCTCCAACGGCGACACTCGACTGAACCACTCAAATCACAGCGATGTTTGCACGAATGGAACTTTCTCGAAGCGACACTGGCAGTTTGATTTTCGCAGCCGTGTCGCCTCGGCCAGTTTGATCGCGGAACGTGAGTTGCTTTGACAACTTGTATTGCGAGGTACGCTTGGGAATGCAAATGCTTCCTGCTGAGGGTGTGTGCGTAGGGCTGACTGTCTATGTTGGGTTTCTAAAAGGTTATGTTTCTTTGCCTTCGGTTGTTTATTCCGAAACGGGCTTTTATAGAATGGGAATTTTAACCTTTGCAGTTTCGAAACGTTAATTTAATACAATTTTTTTTTTTTTTTTGGGAGCCCCAACAAAAAATGTCGAATACAGAACTGGTCATATCTAGAAGTCATAATAAAAAATGGTCACTGACCACCTGAAGGTTCTTTCTTAAAATAGCAAAACCTATTGCATAAGTACAATGGCGGACTTATAGCTTCATCTATCACAGACATGGTAAAAAATTGCAAGGCAAAACAGTAGACAAAATTAGGTCATTAAAGCAAACATTTACAAATCGAGATTTACCTATTCCCTTGGCTAGTAGGAAGTTTGATTTTAAAATAAAAATGATGCAACATTCGCTATAACCACTTATTATAACGAGGAAGGAAAATTGCTTGAAAAATGTCACACATTGTAATGAACATATGCATAATGAAATTTTATAACCAGACCACCTTTTACGTCGTAACTACCTATATTTCTTCGTTTTCATAGCTATTAAAACCAATAGCTAGCTAGGTAAGTACCTATACTACCTACCAGTGCCACGATTCGGAAACCAACTCCGCCTATAATCGTCGACGACATCTGCTGTGTCCCACGAGTGAAATGAAACGAAGCAAATCATGTAGGTGCGGCAGCCCAGTCATCCGGGTGGCTCGGTCGTGGCGCGGACTATTTTCGCCTATCCACAATAAACATGACACACTGAATTGACACACCACCTGTTCCCGGAATAATTTCAATACTACGATCCGAGTATGACTGTCACGGTTGACGCCGTGACAATTGGAGAAAAAACACCTTTATTATTGCGTAGAACTTCGTAGGACTTAGGTATTACACATACCTAAGTTATAGTTTTGTATTAGTAGTATTGTGTGTCTATTACAATCATAATGTTAGTAAACCTCGCTCATAACAGTAATAAATAATGATCGACTTTTAAATATGTGATGCTTGAATCTGCTGCAACTAACTGAAAAATAATTTAGGTACATTGATTTTGACTTCTGTTTTATTATTGAAAACTGTATTTAATATTTCAAGCTTCTAGGTGAATCTGTTTTGGCTGCAAGTCTTGTATGTTGTTATTGATCTATCGTCAGTAGTAATAGTTAATCACTCGGCAAATCAACTAATATACTTGAATTAACAAGTGTAAATATTATTTTGATAATACTCTCATGACAAAACAAGGAACATACCTCATTAATTTTGTAATACAGACGTCATGCCTTAATTTATTTCATCACTTACACGCCGTATTCTAACGTATAGACGTATTTGTGGTTTTGTAGACATCAAGTAACGGAAAAAGACTCATTATTGCCGGAATGTAGGAAGGCAAGCGCTCTCATAAAAATAAAAATAATGTTTAAAAACATGAATCACAATACCAATGAAGAGCAGTATATAGCGCAGCTGTTATAATGTGAAAAACCTATCGACAATGTAACTAGAATATTATACTTTGGAAATAAACTTCATACGACAATTTAAAGACATGACGTTGTTTGATCGACATGATTTCTGTAAAATAAGTAAACAGGAACAATAATGAGAGGACACACAAACTTTATAATTATTTTAAATGTACCAAATTTCAGTTCAATTGAACATCAGGAAGTAGGTCAAATTAGTCTTGCAAGATGTAGACCCGAACAATAGTTACACACAAAAAATGCAAGTTAATCAAAAGCTTGTAAAAATAATCTCAAACAAGAATCCCAATGTGCCAATGTTTCAAAGCTGCAAGTTTGCTTTTATAATAAACTATTCATGTTAATAATGATTTCGCTTTAAACATAGCGGTGAACAGTCCCAGTGTTCGGTGTCGACACGAAGCGACGGCACGTCAATGCAATTCCAGATGGACTGGTGAAAAGGTCAACGAGAGGAGCGTTCATAATGGATTTAATAAGCAGATTTAACGGACACTCGGTGAATGCTTTATTATTTTTCGCCTTTTGAGGGATAACTAATGAGAAGTTTAATCAAATTAACTTATTTGCATGGAAAATAAGATAGCGATGATATCCGTGGAATCGGTGGATAGCTTGATTTTAATACCGAATACCTTATTTGATATCTATCAGCGCTAGAGCCAGAAGAATTGCTTATTTTTTATGAACCATATTCTAAACTGGCCGTGTGGTGTCCGGCAGAGTAGAATAGCACCAACCCCTTACACTCATGGGTATCGTACAAGGCGACTAATGTTTTCGAGGCAAAAGATCAAGAGTCTCCGTAGTCTGGAAAATGGGCAGCAGCATTTTTCATTGTTATATTTAAGCACTGCGATCTCCAACCCGCCTGCCAAGCGTGGAGATTATGGCAATAACTTCCCCTTTCGCGGGAGAGGCCCTAAGTCCTGCAGTGGACTGTTACAGGCTGTGATGATGATGATATTCTAAACATTGAAACGATCTACAGTATTAGAGATATTTTCAAAGGCTTTTATGTCCAATACTGGACGGTGAAGATACGAAAATATAAGTAGATAGATGAAAATATAAGTAGATACATACCACGAGTGCGTGTCGCACCCGTCTTTCCGCCGCGGCGTATGGCTCCCTATTATGCTGCAGGTGCCGACCTGGGGACAAACAAACATAATTGTTAGTTTATTTAAGTCATTTTTTATTAGTATATGCTATAAATTTCCATATAACATAATTATTTAATAATAACAAGCTTCGCACAGACACACACAGACGCGGAAAGTGACTTTCTATTCACCCGACTGCGGCGAAGCCCAAAAGGAAGGATTGTGTGTTTGGCATGTACATGACATATCTACATGCCAAACACATAACTGTCTGTATGTCTGTTTCTTTGTTCCATAGTGAACGGGTGAACCGATTTTGACAATTTATATGTCGTTTGATTCGTCATGGTGGTGCGGGTGTCACTGGATATTAAAATTAAAACAATCAAAAATGGCGGACTTCAAGCTCAATGCTCAAGTACAGCAGTGGCCGGTTACCGGTTTAGATGATGATGTTGAACTATTAAAATGTATATATATTTTTCTTGATAGAAGCAACAGTACGTAACTCAAACTGAGAAATGTCTACCTGTTGTTTGAAAGGAAACACTAAGCAGAAGAGGATGATTCTTGCATAGTAACAGTATCGGTTGGCACGCTAATGGGCACGGAACTTTTATGGACAAATAATAATCGTAAGTAAACAGGAAAATGTCTATACAAACAAAGCAAACGAATAACATTTTGTTACAGCTTTAGATATATTATATTGTAATAAGGAAGTAAACATTTCAGTGTCACCTTCATAGTAAGGTTTGCTCAAGAAGAAGACTAAAAATAATTTTAGCGTTAATGTCCCGGTTGTGTTCTCGCGCACGAGGGCCCGGGATCCGCCATAACCATGATCCAGGATTTGGCTGATCAGATAATTACAGTGGAGCGACTACCATCTGACCTCTGTGACCCTGCTACCAGAGGAACCTGACCAGATTGGATCATGGTTACACATTCAGTCGCCTGACGATGTTTCCCCTCACCGTAAGACCATCGGTTAGCTTTCAATTAATGTACATAACTCAGAAAAGAGTCATTGGTACGTACAAGAACATACTTCTGTGGAACGAATCGTCGAAATGTATTACAATACTTAAACCCACACAATTCTACATATCTTGACGTCTCCAACTATTGATTGACCATGACTGACATAGTTTCGCTCGCAACTAATCGATAGGCCGTCGTTCCAACTAGAAGGTTCGACTTCTGAGTGATAAAATTCGTAACGCGGTCCAGTGGTGTCATTAGAGAGTCGTCGGCGTAAAATTTAGTGCAAGCATTGAGCAGCGGAAATATTAAAACGGCAGCAGCAAGTGAGTCATGCACCGAGATGCATTAGCGGTGGAAATTGCGTATACTTTAGTGGACCGGATGCGCAATACAGTACCGACAGTGTTCCTGATTCACAGTGTACTTAGTTCGTAAATGTCTTATTTTAAAACTGTATAGGTAAGTACGTACGTAGTATGTACAGAGAAAGATTATTATCATATACTAGCCGTTCTCAGCGGCTTTCACTGGCGCGCCGTTCGAATCTCTGTTAACAATTAACTTTCCCAGGAAAGCTATTATTTTTCCGGGATAAAAAGGAAAGGGATGTAGCATTCTATTAAAGAAATAATTTTTAAATTTTCCCATTAGTTTTGGAGTTTATTCATTACAAAAAAAAACTAAAATACAAATCTTTTCACGGAAAAAACTTTCGGGTAATTACGACAACTCAGACAAGCAAATAGACTAAAGTTGAATCAACCATCATACTTAGACCCCTCAATTTCTGCTGTAGTAAAGTAACCCTCCCTTTAATAGAATAATTACCAACCTACGCGCAACGAAATTGCGTACATTACATCAGAGTCCACGCACCCACACACTAAACACCCCGGTGAGACGCGCATTGGTCGTTCGCCTGGTAGTTTTCAACTGGCCATCGACATTCGACACATAGTGAGCCGGCCGCATGTGTAGGCACGCTTTATATCCCGCCTTTAAGCGGTGGATATTAGGTTAATGTAAGTTTTAAGAAAAGGCTATCGAACTACGAAATTGGATTACGAAAAGTTACGACGACTCAGACAAGCAGACTAAAGTTGACTTAACCATCATTCTTACACCCCTCCCTTTCGGCTAATAAACTAACCCTCCGCTTAATAGAATAATTACCAACGAAATTGCGTAAATTACATCAGATTCCACGCACCCACACGCTAAACGCCCCGGTAAGACGCGCATTGGTCGGTCGCCTGGTAGTTTTCAACTGACTATCGACATTCGACACATAGTGAGCCGGCCGCATGTGTAGGCACGCTCTAATTTATGTCCCGCCTTTGTGCGGTGGATATTAGGTGTAGTAATGGTGCCATAAATCCACCTCCAACTAGGAAAAGGCAGCCAACGGTCGAGTTAAAGGGTGCTGAATAAGAAATAAGTAATTATGCGGCCGCGTGATTGAAATGTTTGTTCGTGCGGCATTGGGATTCGTTTACAGCTCTGGTTTTAAATCTGGTTTTGTTTAATTCACACAGACCAGACACAAATTACGTGACGTTGTGGCCCAGACGAACGACCAGACGGCTCAAATTACCTTTTCAGGATATGTGTTCACGAAATCGTTGTAGGTTTTATTAAATTATACTACCGCTCTGTTAACGACCCGCTCTGGCTTCGTACTCAAAAACAACTGAACCAATTTTTAAAATTTCTGCGCCCATATAAAGCTACATTATCCTGAAGTAACATAGGCTATTTCGTATCCCAAAATCTACACGGGATCACACGGGATCGGGGACTGAGTGGGGCATAGAGTTTATCCGTGAAACAATCAATCGAATTTTTATATTTTTATATAAATAATTAAAACATAAAAATAATAGACATAGATTAAACAACATTTAATAAAAGCATTTAAACACCTGCACTAAAACACAAAACTTGTACACAATTATTCCTAAAGCTCGGAGAATCTCCACGAAGACCACGGGGAGGTCTTATCGCAAGTTTTATCGGACTCGAAAGCCTCTTCTAACCTCCAAAGCGTAAGCTCCTAACAGATATTTTGTTGAACGTCGCTTAACAACTTATCTTGGCAGGAGCGAGATCAATAAAGAGAGATACGGCCCAACAATGTGATAATCTAACTCAAGACAATGATAATAAAAATGAAGTTTACTCTCTGGGCTTCGGTAAAGCCATAAAACGAGAGCATGGGGAGCTAACGGGTCTGTGAAACGCGACATCGGGAAAATCGGGACAATAAATCGAATGAACTTGCTTTTTTCTATGGGAAAATATTTATGATACGATCATATTGAGTCGTCAGCCTCTTGGGAGGAATAAAAATGTCTTCCACCCAAGGTGTCTAACAGGAATACGATCCACCCACTCCGTTACTTAATACTACTGTATGTGGTAGCTATTGTGGCCTAAACGGGGCTAGTGGTTAAGGCTAAAACGAGGATGATCAACGACCGGTAAACTAGTTAAATAAATATTGTTTTTATTATACAGCAGCGAGTCAAAAGATAGACTTTTAACGATTCGACAGCCTTCGGACAAACAAAATGTATAAAGACGACGACGTAGCGAACAAGGTTAATACATTGTATGAAAATATAAGGTTGAATAATCGATCGCAATGGATTCCAACATCGTAAGGGCGTCAGATTGTAATCTAACGTAGTCAAATACTTTACATTGTAAACTGTCGAAATATTGTGAAATACAACAAAATTCACTAAATAAGACATTATTTATTTTAACATCACAATACTCATAAACGCATAATTTTCCGAAGAAACACCATAAATAATTGCTTAGGTTAGGTTTGTGTTGACAACTTGACGAGGACGGGACTCCGTCAACTCGGTCCAGTGCCGAATCGCCTCAGAATGTAACAGTTCCCAAAAATTTTTCGACAGTTTGTAATCCGACGTACCTACTCTGAACACGTTAGATTGTAAACTGTCCGTTTTCACAATCCCACGGTGACAGATACATAAACACCGAGGCTAGTTAGACGCATTAGCAAAGTTTAAAGACAGCCATGATTATTTACCTTGGATCTGGTTGTAGGCAACTGCTCCCCGCAGTGACAAATGCGATTCAGTAAATCTTATTGGTGATGTTATATGTGCGCGCGCGCAGGTCTCGAGTTAATGTTCGTGTTGTTTGTTTTAGCTACGTGCTGGCTGGCACATTAAATATCACAGCTTTTGGGTAAAGTCTTGAGTCAACATGAAGATAAAATAATATTTAAAACGTACGCTACTACTGTCGTTGTCTGGGTTTGTGTCGCTCAGCTACCTAATTAATATTCAGAATTTTTATAATAAAGTTGCGTTTGATAACGTTTTAATTTAGATCAGTAAATCGCTGAAAATACATAGCTGCGGTTTCTGCCAAAAGCTCGTGTCCAGCTTTCGGTTGAAAGGTTGCGTGATCGAATCCTGTACCTATCAGAGAATCATTCAAGATTTCGTTATCATCAACAATTTAAATTGAATTCATGAATTCGAGAGGATGGAGTTAAAATTTTAGAACGTAGGTACATACACTAATTTCCTGTTTAAAGCTAATATCACCACTGACTACAATAATATACGGTACCTACTGTAATAATTTTTGTTATCAATACAAGAAACCTTGAAACTTATTTTTATAGTAATCAACTCAACGATTTAAATATGCAAATACGCGAAGAGCAAGGCGTGCCACCAGTCATTAAAATTATTAACAATACAAATATGTATAGTCTTGTACTTCTTTCTTATCGTTTCAGTAAACTAAAGAACTCATTTTAAAGCGTTTAATGATTATGTGACTTACAAAATAGGTGCCTACTTACTTTGTTTAAGCCACACCATATAATTATATGTCTTTGTTTTTGTTAGCTATATTTCATTGTCATAAAGTTGTAAAGACGCTTCCTGGTTCGAGTTATTCGGTTGTCTGGAAGATATTGCGATTGCATTATTCATAATGTTATACCTTCATAAGGATCGTATAAATATGTAGGTACCCTCGAAATTTACGAACTGGCAGCGGTACTAAAGCGATACTCTCGTATATCCCCCTGTATCTATATGTTTTGCGTCCGAGACAAGAAAAAAGAGTGAATAGGTAGTTAGTGAGCTACGCTGTAAGCATGCTCATCCGTAGTTCAGATTATACAGAAGCAGGCAAAGGCTCACTTACCTTACAATGTAGAGATGTAGAATCTACCTGTTTTAATCTACAGGCAAAGGAACTTAGAACTAAACACTTCTTTTTATTTTTGATTACTACATTTATTACATTATTATCTACATTATTTATTGATTACTGGAAAACCCCACGGACATGGACAATGCACGAGAAAACGCAACTGCTCTCGGACGAAGTCTTAAAAAACTACACTATCCTGATCCTTTCCTTACATAGATGAAAATAAAGTCGCTTGCCGCGTCTCTCTCTCTCTCTCCAAAGCTATATTTTCACTAGCATTTAGAACATTTCTTCGGGAAGGTTTAAATTTGTATAATACAAACATATTATAGTACAGAAAGCCCTGGAACAGCCGTGCAAAGCCATGGCGGATCGCTAGCGTAAAACGCGGAATAGTTTATAAATAGCTGTAATGGTATAATGGGTACTCGAATGCGCCGGTAACAATTCAATCGACGACCGCTTGAGCACGCGTCGCGGCCCATTAGAGGACGTGCTATGTGATTCATGCGACAGATAATTGTATCCATGCGGAGATTTGAGGTCTCCGATCGGACGAGATCACATGAGCGCTGTGTAAATACGCGAGCAAGAGCGTTTCCAATAGAATTCAAGTTCTAAGCACTGATTTCGAAGCATTCTGAGCAGTGTGTGATACTTGTCCTGAAATGTTGTTCTAAGGAAGCGATTCCACATGCGCGATTTGAGTTGAGGTCTCCTTATTCGGACAAGCGCTGAGATCACATGCACGTTTTGTGAATGTGCAAACAAGAGCAATAAAATTTGCATGGAAATCTTAAATCCCATGTAACTTTGGCTTTGATAACGTAATATAGAAAATATGGTCAAACTACGTTTGCGGAGATTTGAGGTCTCCCCAATCGGACGAGCGTTCAGATCACATGCACGCAGTGTGAATAAGAAAACTAAAGCCTTTAGAATCGAAGCTTTCTTATTAGGAAGTGATTTTGCGTGAGGTAGATCATATTTGCCTGCACAGAGATTTGAGGTCTCATGAGGAGGTTCACATATCCTTTCGGGCGCAACGAAAACATGACATGACATCGAGTAGGAATCGTCTACTTCTCCGGAAATATTGGTACCAACATTTTAATTTCATGGACTGACTTAGGTTACAGTGTTCGATAATTTTACTTGGACATCAGTGGAGCAGTGCAGGTTACTTAGTGCACTTACTGACTGAGCTTTTATCTAAGAAAATTCTAGCTTTGATTAATCAATAACTCGAGTTCTTGGCCCCGAAGAGGTGTTTTTGGGTCAATAATGACGCACTTTTGACAATCTGTGATTTTCAACGACATCGTAAGCGTCGTTTCTGGCGAACCAATTAGACAAAACAGTGTCTAAAAACGCTTGACAAATTCACAGCCGAGTGACAAACACGTCACTACTTCTAGTTACCGTCTAAACAGCGCACACAAAAATAATTATTTTCCGTGTCCAACGAGAACAGCAAAAAGATCGTGTACACGATAAACTATTACCACGG
Organism: Blastobasis lacticolella; assembly: GCA_905147135.1. NCBI lineage: Eukaryota > Metazoa > Arthropoda > Insecta > Lepidoptera > Blastobasidae > Blastobasis > Blastobasis lacticolella. The sequence continues at coordinate 6,829,373 of LR990062.1, read as the reverse complement.
CCGATTCGGCGCTCAGTCGTTCCAACGTTCACAATCCAAGTATTCACTACACAACGTTTGCAATTTGTGGGTGTTTTATCTCGGTGTTTTTGCGGCGGTTACGCAAATTACGACCCTGGCTATGATTACATCGGCGCGGCGCTGTCGTTCACACGGCGGGCGCGTGAGCCACCGCCGTGGGGAAGGGACCATGACATCATCGGCATCACCAAGTGGGCCTATGACTATGTAAGAGTACCTACGAACCTACTTCGTCGCGTACGAGTAACCAGCTAATGCGTCAGTGAAGGATCGGATTGGTCGCAACCGAAACAGACACCCTCGGGCGAGACCTCGCCGTATCACGAGCCACGTTCGTCTCCAATAGCTTTCATCGCAAACAATAGCCCGTATTCGATTACTCTCTGACCTTCTCGGCAAATACAACGAGATACGATCGATGCCGAAGACGAATTCGGGTGAGTCACATCTCTAGAATACGCCCTTGTTGGCCCGATGTATAATTAGGTATTGTGTGTCTAGACTCACGGCGACAGCCAGGCGACGTCTATGGAAATATAATGAAGATGGGGATTTTTTCCACTCGGCACGGAATCTAGAATGATGTTAAATGGTTCGTGCTGCACTATACACTGATGATCAGGTTGAGTTAGATAGTAAAGTGGCCTACGAGCCGGGAAAACACTACGCCTGCATGCGCTGGTGGTGATATAACAGTCGGCGGCGCGGCCATTGGGCGGCACTTCAGCTGCAACTTACCCGATGATGTAATTAGAGCAATAATAAGGCGAGACAGTACACAGGACGGAAAACACGAAGAGGTGGTGTTCCCAGAAAAGCTCCTTATCTCCATATCACTTCACGGGGGCACGTAATTGTCCTCGAAAGTGGAGTTCCCCACTCATCGCTAAAAGCGACTTCGGAATACCTTTCAGGCATAAAATTTGTCACCTAATTTATCAGGCACTTGACTCATAATTGGTTGTGAATTTTCGCGCGGAACCGAGGGGGCACACATTATATTATGAAATAGTAACGGAGACACGTGCTCTCGCGGCAGAGAGGGACGGATTCACTGAACGTCCTTGGCGAGGGGGCGCGCGGGGCGCCTGCGGCATCAGACGTTTCAATCATCCCCGGGGGGACGGGGACGGCGAGAGGGCGCCGCGGCGCGCGCGAGCGAGAGCCGCGATGCCGTGCTATTGACCGGCCCGGAGACCACGCCCACCCGGGCGAGACACGAGCGCGCTGATGCTCCAAGTGAAAATCGAACGCCGGCCCGGGCAGACGCCGCGGGAGGCCGGCTCAGCTGCACCATCAAGGTTACCCAACGTACTTACGTCTTGCACTTCCTACACCCCTCTTCGCGCAGACGAATCGATTCGGCTCGGCGGAGGTCTCCGTCGCATACTCCGCTGCTAATGTTGGCCCACAATCTTGCACTCCGAGGATGGCGGGACCATCTCATAATCCTTTTAGTCCGCGATATGTAAATCTATAAAGCTGGCTATCTCGTACGGTTCGATATACAGTCTTGGCACGCGAACAATATAGGTTGCCAGAAAAGGACGTCACTCGATATGAAAGAGAGGAGATGAGACTAAATAACCAATGTATGTATAGTACTACAGATCTAGTGGACTATAAGTCAAAAGTATCTAAACTTTTGTTCTCATAGTAGTCGTGTCTGTAATGTAGGCCATATTTTAATAAGTAAGAACTAGGAACAATATCTATGCAGTACCGAAGGTTAGGTTAAGGTAGGAAGTTTATGATATTGAAACAACGATAATTAGAACAATTAAAGTGAAGATAATGACGATAACCGCAACTGTGAATACAAAGTAGGTAACAAGGCGATGCACAAACAAGTCACTGTCAAAGAAGTTTAAAGCTACCCGCATTAAAAGAATCCCTACAAAAAATTTGTCGGAGGCTAAATAATATAAGAGCGGCAAGTACGTACGCTCGAGGTGGTTGGAGTTACGTAACGTACCGTCGACCTACCTCACATCGCTATGTGGAATTTTATACACAACCGCGAGTATTTATCCGTGGCTAGGTGTAGCCTGGCGGGCGCACTGTTAACTTTATTGCTCGGCAGCCTGAGACATTAAAACTCACACTTTACAAGAGGCTACAAAGTAAAACAGAAACTGGAGACCCCACAGAAATCCAGCCCCGAATACATGTCCCGGCCGACATAAGGGCCGGCCGGATACGTTAATTCTATATTTAGATCAAACGCCAAAAATATTTCAAGGGTCGTGCAATTCTGATGTCTTTTGTGATTTTGAATGTTTAATTACTCGCGTATTGGGCGGAAAGTGTTCCGATATATTCTGAAATATAGTCAAATTATAATTATAGATAGACGATAACAGGTTACAACTATCAATCATCATTTTGGTGCAGAATACACTTACATTTGTAATTCATTTTGAGTTAAATCGTAAAGTCAAAGAAAGAAAAGGAAATCAAACAAAAGCAACAGAACTCACCGAAAGCTAAGACGAGAAATCAGATAAAGGATTCCTAACGATAAATTTGTAACTAGCTGCAAACAAAGCGATTCTATTGTTCCGTTCCAATTTGACGATGACTTAAGTTCGTCCTTTCATTAGAGATTTCAGAACAATGAGTGCTAACTTTCTCTTAAAAATTTGGGAGGTTTGACTCTGCTGGGCTAATGAAAAAGGCTCTCATAACCCCGAAATCGTACCTCATTAGGGGATCATGTCCCCTCGTCGAGGACTACAGGACGGGGCGACCGTTTGACATTTACACGATGCGATTTGTTCCTTTTCAAGCGACCCTTGCATCTATTTTTAACTGGACCTTGCGAATGGAAACAGACTTGAGCGGCGAGCTGTGTTATACCTCCAGTTATGCAGAACCGGTCTGATCGACCCCATAAAAGGTGGGGCAGGTAAGCATCGTCCGCCTTGACCCGGCTGCGCGCTATTTTCGCACTTTTGCGCGTGTACGCCAACAATAAAAGTTTGCGTTAGCCCGCGAATTGGTCTCCCAGGGCGCCATTTTATTAGGCAAAGGACAAGCTATTACTTCCTATGTCCTACTATTTAGCGAGTAACCATGTAACACATTTAGTAAGGACGCTTCGTTACATAAACAGCGTAAGCACAATTAAAGCGCGCGTAAAAGGACGTAATCCTCGTAATCCTGCAAGTATGTAGCGCAAACAGGCCCGTTAAACTAAACAATAACAATTTCAGTTAGTAAATACTTATTTAATGATTGTAAACTTGGCAACGTGTACCGAGCTGATTGTTTTACTGTGTAATAGAGATTGTTATTCGCGACGACTCGCCTCCTCGCGTTTAATATCGTACGGGTCATTTATTCAGAAATCCATGAAAGTGGGTCATGGATTTGCTAAAATATTTCACCCGCTATACGAGTACGCTCTTTCGAGTATTTCGGATATTCATAGGTGGCGTTTTCCGCTCCTTTCGGATGAGTTCGGATCCAATGGGAAAAGTTCCATTCAATAGACATTGTCGGAAACAAGGTTCGATAAAACATTATGTTATATTGTACCTAACATCGTAGATTTTCCTTCGTTAACACATGCAGCGATGGATTTCAGTAGTAATGTTGATTATTTTAAAAGAGTATCTATACAATATTATAAAGAGATGGTTTGTCGTTACTCATGTTCGCGTATAATTTCAGAACGGTTGCATCTATAAACTAAATCTTTTTTTAAGTTTGTAACTTTAGGGCAAAATTTGTATAAAAGATAAAAAGGGTAGGTAGAGTAGGGGTAGGGTATGTGTAGGATAGGGGTAGGAATCGGGCCGGGCCGATAGTTTATTAATAAAAACGAATTTTAATACAATCAACTGTGAAAACTACTGAAACGACACACCGTTACTAACACAAAAGGCTTGTGGGTGTAGTATTGTTTCACTGCAACGATATGAATCGCATCGCATGTTCACTAGTTATTACTGTGCTACGGGGAAGACCAAGCGTTTCCGGCTGCACCCTTACAGATGACGCAATATACAAAATAATAGTATACGATACGTAATATGTAATAAAAAAGTATGTATAGTATATGTACCTAGTATAGGAGCGTCGGTGGCCGAGCGGTTAGGGTATCCGACACGTAAGCGAGAGGTATCGCGTTCGAATTCTGACAATGACTCTTTTCTGAGTTATGTACATTACTTGAATAATAACCGATGCTCTTACGGTGAGGGAGAACATCGTGATGAAACCTGCATATTCAGGCGACTGAATGGTCAGGTTCCCCTTGTAGCAGGATCACGGAGGTCCTATGGCAGTCGCTCCACTGTAATTATCTGATCTGCCAAATCCATGGTCAAGACGCGCGAGAGCAGAACCAGGACATTAACGCCAAGATGTAGTGTAGTACCTAGTATAGGCTGAAGTGACTCCTGCCGTAAGCTTGTTTGCCACGTTATAGTGGTATAAAAAACTATAGTAAATCGTAAAATTAACCTATTACGTGGGGTTCGCATGACCGCCGTAGCCCGGGCAGGCTGTTTGCTAAGGGCGTTCGTTCTGTTGAACACGAATGCCGCGTCAGCAACACGTCCAAAAGTGCTGCGTCGGCTATTTTCGTAGTCAGGTAATAGCCCGAATGTTACGCTGTGATTTTTTAACAGTGTTCACAATAAGGAAAATTATTATATTCCGAAATTCCCCGTAGAGCTTCCGACCGATATTATTTTTAATTAATAACATTCCTATAAATCTTACGTCTTACTTAAAGTGAATTTTATTACTTTCTATATTTGTAGAAATTATTTATTTCAGGATCGCATTAATTACGTTACGTAAACTTACGGCAGAGTTAATTAAGAAAGTACCTATTCTTATTATAATATAATATTTCAGTAAAGAATTCAATCTAATTACGTGTAAACTGGCGCCCAGCCTCGTTCGCCTGTTTTATAGCATAGCATGCGGCGCACGTATGCAGAGCGCGTAAATAATTTAGCGGTCACCGCGCGATGGACGGCCCGCATCATTTCGGGTCCCGACCGCAGCGCACGCCGTGTGGCAGTAGGGTTGCCAACTATTTTTAAAAAATCTTGGCGTTAACGTCCCGGTTGTTCTCCCGAGCACAAGCGCCCGGGGTCTGCCTTAACCATGATCCAGGATTTGGCAGATCAGGTAATTACAGTGGAGCGACTACCATCTGATCTCCGTGACCCTGCTACCAGTGGAACCTGACCAGATTGGATCATGGCAGCAAATTCAGTTACCCGAATTTGCAGTTTTCATCACTATTTTTACACGAAATGAAGTAACAGAAAGTAAAAGAAAAATAAAGTGTTTTGAAAAAATTTACAGTATTTCATTTATCTTTACTTTTAAAAACATATTTCTTGGTGCTTCCCGCACAACTTTTATTGGAGTATTGTTCCGGCGAAACTGCCGCATGCCATACTTACAAGCAAGTTAGAACCAATGGCTGACTGAAGGGACTTTGGCTCCTTCAATCGGTATTTTACAAGTCTCTTTAGATGCAGGCAACGTATTGGTACCGCCCCTGGTGTTGCGGTCCATAGGCGGCGGTGACCACTATCCATCAGGTGGCCCGCTTGCCTGTTTGTCTGCCGTATAACATAAAAAGAAACAAATTTGGAAGGCTTCATAAGCTCTCAATATATCTCATTGTCTCAACAGTATTTTGATTACTTTACTTTTGTTCAACAGTAACAACTATACCGGACCCCGGGCCCTCGTGCTTGAGAGCACAACCGGGACATTAACGCCAAGATGATGGAGTACAAACTATACCTAATGTAGTGCAAAACAGTACAATACTGTTTTTATCAGTATAGTTGGGAACCCTACGCGGTTGTCCCGTGCAACGTGTGACGATTGCCCAATTTAAATCATACCTACTATTATTATGACACCGTATCGGAATGGCTCCATCATCTGCGGTGCAGAGCTGCGGTTGCGTTTTGTTCGGGGCGGTTTAGTTGCTGTTCAAATTGCCGCTGGCTGCGTTTTTGATACAAATTTTAAAGGAATTTTTCGCGGTGGTATTGTTTGACATATTTGGAACACCATAGTAATCTAGAAATGTCAGATCAAGAGTACACACCCTCAAGCGAAGTTAAAGGTTGATTAATGTCAAAGAATCGAGAGAGATTTTTCAGAATCGTAGCAAGTGGCACGAATGAGGTTTCACTAACCTAGCTGAATGCAAACTATTATTATTGATTCAGGTTATTGTGGTGAGGTTAGCGTCGTAACAATGTGCGGAGGAGCTCCGTTAACTCCTGTCTACAAGTCGGTCTTTCAATATTACTTTCCGATTACGTGAAATTGGCAAATTTTCAAAATAACTGCTTAAAAACCTAGCCGTTTAATTAACCGCTAATTTACCCATCTGCCTGCGACATATAATATATATCGAAGTATATTCGATAAAAAAGACATTCATTATTTAATTCACAACTCATACAAACAAACCTATTGTATTTTACTTTACTTTAAACATAAACAGATAGTCCTCGACACCACAGACAAACAAACGCTAAGAGTTCCAACGATAAAGACATCCCACCAATTGTAGCAGCCACAATGGGCCTTAGCAACCGAACTGACCTGCTTTGCATTTAGGTATCGCTGCGCAGATTGCGTGTGACACAATCCAATAAAGCGTATTACAGTCCATTCACACAGAGCTGACTGAGGAAGGGGGCTCCGATAGTATTGTGCGGGTACAGTCTGTGCCCTGACTCTTCTTTTTACCCGCCGACGAAAAAAGAGGGGTGTTAGTTTAACAGGTGTATACCTAGCTATGACATTGTGAAATTATTTTAATAAATTAAGACAATCAAAACGGTAGGTGTTACAGTGATAAAGACATTCCACCAATTTGTCGCGGCCACAATGGGCCTTAGCAACCGAACAGACCTGCTATGCATTTAGGTATCGCTGCGCAGATTGCGTGCGACACAATCCAATAAAGCGTATTACAGTCCATTCACACAGAGCTGATTGAGGTAGGGGGCTCCGATAGTATTGTGCGGGTACAGTCTGTGCCCTGACTCTTTTTTTTAACCACCGACGAAAAAAGAGGGGTGTTAGTTTAACAGGTGTATACCTAGCTATGACATTGTGAAATTATTTTAATAAATGAAGACAAACAAAACGGTAGGTGTTACAGTGATAAAGACATCCCACCAATTGTAGCAGCCACAATGGGCCTTAGAAACCGAACTGACCTGCTATGCATTTAGGTATTGCTGCGCAGATTGCGTGTGACACAATCCAATAAAGCGTATTACAGTCCATTCACACAGAGCTGATTGAGGTAGGGGGCTGCGATAGTATTGTGCGGGTACAGACGGTTCCCTGACTCTTGTTTTTAACCGTCGATGAAGAAAGAGGGGTGTTATAAGTTTGACGTGCGTATCTGTGGCTCTGTCTGTCTGTTTGTGGCATCGTATCTCCCGAAAGGATGAACCGATTTGGATGCGGTTTTTTATGTTTGAAAGCCAGTTTAATCGAGATGCTTCTTAGTTTTGTTTCATTAAAATCGGTTAAGTAGTTTATAAAATATTATAGTATATATAAACTTGGTCGGGGGTTGTCCGACTTTTTCTGTCGGCTGGGTTATTAAACTGTGACTTCTGCTAAACTACAGCGATTTTGCCAAAGACTATCTAACAAAGTGGCAGGCTTTGAATGCACTGATAGACTGTACCGTTCAAATGATTCAATTAAAATATTGACACATTAGTGTCACATATAAAAGACCAGGGCTTGGATAGAGTGAGGTATAGCCTGTATAGGATTTCAAGGAAAACTCAAAGTTCAAGCGCAATTGTCGTGGGCACAAGTGACTAAAGTCAGTGGAAGCAGCATTAAGCCACACAAGATGCCCTAAGCTTAAAAGAAGATCATGATGTAGCTGTTTGCAGCAATATGTGCATACAACACTACCAATATGTCTAGTGGCATAAGTTAGGGAACAGACTGTACTAAGGGGACACCCGTTAAACTGACCGCCTCAATAAACACGAGCTAGCGTACGATCGTAACTCATCCTCGGGACAGGTTTGAACCACGACGAACTTATTTATTGGTCTTCGTAATTGTAGAGCAAATTATTGAGAGCGGCAAAGGAGAGTCAGTCACCTGTTGCCAACAATTATATGATTTTAACGATTGAAATTGTTGCTTTTGCGATTACATATCGATTTTAGAAACTGAAACTATTAAATCGATCATACGTAATCACAAAAGGTAACAATTTCAACAATTGAAATCAGAGAATTATTGGCAACAGAGTTCCGAAATTAGCCTTCTGGTACACATTGTAAGAGAAAATTAAATCAACTAAACATATCACTCAAAACTTATGCCCATCAAAAAGTCCCATAAATAACACTTATTTTGTTAACAAATTCACGATATGTACCCCGCTTGGGTCACATTTTTATAGTATTTGCGAAGGGGCAGATATTTACAAATAAGCGATTTGTGAATACAAAATACTGAATGTTTAATTGTGTAAACCAGAAAACAATGGAAATATACCAACGGAAGTGCCTCATGCACGAGAAAAGCCGACAGATACTTCTAACGTACCTATCCTGGCTGTGTGGTGTCCGGCAGAGTAGAATAGCACCAATCCCTTACACACGAGGGTGTCGCATAAGACGACTAATGTTTTCGAGGCATAATCTCTAGTCCCCGTAGGCTGGACAATGGACAGCAGCTTCTTCCATTGCTATATTTATACAAATGCGATCACCAACCGACCCACCAAGCGTGGAGATTATGGCAATAACCTCCCATTACGAAGGAGTCCCTAAGTCCTGGGCTGTGATGATAAAAACATAAATTGAAAATAGGAATAATTTTTCAAGACCACACTTTTATTAACTAATCCATGAAACTAATTAACTTAAACAAATTACATACCTACTACAAGTGTGATTAAAACAAAAAAAATATCGAATAAACATAGTCCGAGTAAAGTCCACTCGCGATCAAGGAAAATTCATAAATAGTTTAATAATTTAATGTTTAACAAGGCAGATAGGTATTTTGTTTGATCCCTATCACAATTGTGGAAATATTTAGCTGTAACTACCTTTTGTAAATAAAATAAGCACTTAAAAATAAGACAATTTGTAACATACCTATTCTTAAATATTCAATGTGCCGTTTACGTTACTGGCTCAACATCTTATTGTTTTGTTTATCACTAACTCGTTAAAGATCAAAGATTTTGACATAGAGGTTATGGATGTAATGTTGAAACTCAATAGGTATTACCGACTTTTTTATGTAGTGTATACCTAGGTCGAACTTGACCACTTAGGGCGTGCTGTTGTTACTTGCAAAACAAACCTAGACTAGGTACACTTCCAGTTATATTCAAAAATGTGGAGTGCGAGGTCTCTGCGTGTCCTACGGTTTCCAGATAACATTGTTGCCAGTGTGTCATTGTAAAGCTAATAAGGCAGGATACAACTTACAAGGTTACCTATACCTATGGCAATATGGCAATATTTACCACCACTTAGCTGCGTTATTACTTGCCTACAGCTTTAATAATTAAATGAAGATATTTTATAGTGATTCATAGTGACAGTGAGGCGGTTCTTTGATATAAATTTACAAGTTTACAGGATATCTACGAGAGATGATTTATATCATCTATGAGAGATAATCTCACAAACATAATGAAATTTTGACAAAAGTTTAGGTATCCCGGGCTTCGTACAAAAATTCAAATCCCTTTGTCTTTCTAGCTAGGACAGATGGAAATTTCGAGAGTAAGGCTACTTTTTTTTCCCTAAAAAATACCCGAGTTTTATGCGGCCGAAGTCGCGGGCATCAGCTAGTTATAAATAAGAATGTCCTACAAAAGTTGAAGGGAATGAAGTCCGAAGGGGGCGAGGTTGTTCCGGGTGGCGATTAACATTTCACCCAAGCACAGGATTCCGGCCAAATTAGACCCTTTTTAAATGTGTAAGGGCCCGTTTCGTGGCCGTTCAACAGGCACTCCTTAATTCGGGAATATCTTAATTCTGGGGCGTTCTAAAACTTTATTGTGAGTATGAAATTTAATGTTTGCTTTGCGACACAAAGCTTCAGTTTTTTAAACATTTTATTGAATAAACAGGCAAATTGTAGGTACAAATAAGTATCACAATCGAATCTGATAAGTATCACAATCGTTTTCGGCAGACGACTATCTATGAACTTTCATACCAACTCTATGGCTTTTTAAACGTGTTCTTCTAAAATATCAGATGACTTTATACATTACATACATAAAGCTCACGCCTCTGTCTATGGACCGCCTCTTTGCTCTGTCCTGACACAACTCTCTACCCTCGCATATATCCACTTTCCATCCTTTTATTATTGCCACTTCGGACTTTACAAATACAAATAATAGGATTTTATTTTTATTCAAGCTCTTTAACTTTAACATTCTATCATTCAGCCCAATCAAATACTCCTATAAAAACCAAAGGCACAACCCGCACGTGCTCGCAAGCCATAACCAGCGGGCACGATTTCCCGTAAAGTAGACCGGTCTGGTCTGGTCCACTTATACATTATGGCGTCAGCTGAAAATAACTGTCGGACGACAACGACAAGTCGCAAGCCGCGCGGTGCTATAAGCGTATTTTAAAGTCCCTAACGGGGTTCGCTACGTCGGATAGCGTTGGCTTTAATATTCGCATGACACGTTATAATTACACGTACACTTGTAGAACAGAGTATTTCTTGTTGCAATTATAGTGTCTAATGTTAGTTGGTTCTATGCATAAAACAACATTGTTACGGTCGAATTAGTCGAGGATAATGTTGTAGCTTCCTATTAGGAGCTTCCTGACCATTACAACATTGAAACAGTTAAGAAACGAGTTTGTATCTTAGAGGTCGGCAACGAATTTGCGGCCCCCGGGGTGTTGTGGGTGTTGATGGGGGTGGTGATCACATACCATCAGGCATAGACCATTAGGAGACCCGCTTGCTCGTTGGCCTCACTCAGTTTACATAAAAAAAGCGAAACAACTTTCAGAATCGCTTTAGTAGTTCTAGCTGAGGTCTGTTACAAAAAATATGTTGATAGAAAAAAATCCTCTTCCATATATTGCTGCTCAGTGGTAGTACGTCAGCGCAGCTCCCTATCATAACAAAACTCGCCCTTAAGGGCTTAATATCTGCGTAGACGGTAGGGGCAGACCAAAACGTGCTAAGACGTATAGTTATAGCTCGTTACGCCGTCGAATTACACACTTAGCTAAGTTACTCAAATCTAATTGGAGAAAGTAGGGGCTCGCGAGTGCTTAGCGACCGATTCTGGAGACAGGCAGGCAATAAAGTGGCAACTAGGTAGGGAAAGGTCACCCTAGGTCCATCGGGAGTTTAAAGCGTCGCTTGGCAACGCTGGTGTGCCTAAACAGTAATTAATTTATATCAGTGTCTCAGACTCCGTTCAAACGACCAAGTTGTCATGAAAAGGTACAAACTATACTGATGATAAGTATAGCAATATAAAAACGAAATGATGGTACTACGAACGATAATAATAATAATACGCCCTCGTTTCTGGCTCCGATAAAGTCGCCAGACAACTGTGATCTATGTACCTACGCGTCCTATGTATACAGTACAAAACACACAGCGTTACAGCTCTGAAACAAACTGCTATATTCACCTCTCTGTTTGGACACCAGCGTTGATATACAGCGCTCTTTCGAAATGTTTACCTAACCGAAAAAGCTGCCTAGTCGATTATAAAAAGCTTTTGTTCCGCTAAAGGTGTCAGCGGGTCGATAAAATACATCGGCGCGCAAACTGCTCTTTATTAAACTAGTCTATACAAAAGCGCAGGTTTTAAAACGTTTTTCAGTTATGAAAATCGTCCGTCGACCGACGCCTATTATGACGTCAACTTTTGAAGCACTTTGGTAATTAAGTTACTGGTTCAGTGTAGCCCATCAGCTGCGTTTTCTGTGACTCAGATATACAATGATGTTTTATTTACGTTTGCTTATGTTAACGCGTCGGGGCGTCAACATAATAATGTTAAACATTGCCTATGATTAATTATATGATGTTTATAATGTCGGAATTAATTATGATTCAGTACAAAAAATAATTTACTATAATGTTTTTGCCTTGCACGCTCGGGGTCGTCATACCAACAAGCGTAGAAATGCGGGCGTTTTCGCGCGAGCGAAATTATTTTAGCCGCTCTTTCGATTTGCGTTGCAGTAAGCGATATACAAATAACCCGTCCAGCGAGCTATGCCGGCTGATTGTCACACTAGTGCGACAAATAGCATACTTTTCTTTAGGTTGCTGACACTACACTAAAATTTCTCCACTATTTAATCGCTTCTATAGATATTCGTTCGTGTCCTGTGTAACCCTGTTTATGTCTTTTTTGTTGTTGTAAAAACTCCATATTTAGAGGAGGTTCAAGAGATGTATAACCCGCGTCACGAAAGACGAGACTTGTCAAATGGCAGTGGAGGGGATTTCGCGCAGGTAATCGTATGCAGCGCAAGTTGAACCACGTGACCCGCCAAGTCTCTTCTTATTTGACACTAGCTATAGAATGTAATAATAAGTAATACTAGACTTCCAGACCGGTTACGACGGTTTACTTAAAATTGGAAAATGTGTACGAAGTTTGTCTAAGAGTCAGGTCTGAGTGGTCAGTTTTTCATATTGTCGCAACTCGTGCATTCAAAACTGGAGACGAAAACTAGAATTAATTGGAACTCCAAGAACTTCGTGCCGACATTATATGGATACAAGAACCACCGTTCCATTCGTTATCCCCATGATGACAACAAGAACGCCTCTGGTCGCCGGGACAACTTCCCCGGAACCGATAGCCCCGGGAATTCTGCAACTGTTCTCCAGAGTCCAATCAGATCCAAGTTAGGTCTAAGTTTTAATCGTTAGGACTTTCTATCCGGCATCGTTGTCGATTCATCGCGAAGGCGAGCTTCACATAACTAATTCACTTTTCAAATGGTCTTTTTCTTTTTATTTAAGAGGTTTTTATTTTACAACAAACAACAAAGTTACAATAATCACGATGATGATCATCATAATCTTGGCGTTCATGTCCTTTGAATGTGCTATAGAAAATATTTATACAGCTAACCTACCTACCTCAACACTCAGATAAATCGCATTTAAGAATACCGTCGAGACAGCTATTAAACTATTAGACTGCATTTCAAACGTAACCCGGCATTCGCCGAGTGCTAAACAAAAGTGACATTGAAATTGGAAAGGTGTAGAATAAGACATCGCACTTTGGTCTTTGTTATTTCAAGAAAGGCGGCTGAAGGTGAATGCTTTTTTATATATGCTAGTTTTACGTAGGCTTTGATATTTAGCTAAAAAGTCTCATACAAAGCATTCGGCAAGAGTTAATTGATTGCATATACTGCTTACGTTTTGGCGTCAATCCCGTGTCGTAGTGCCTTCATGGTAATATCACAGACCAATGAACCAGTACAGGTAATATGCATGTTGTAATAATAGAATCTTGCGACACACACTAGCTATGTACAAATCGATTAATGTCGCTATGTCGGCAACAAATTGTTGGAGAACGTTTTGTGATCTAATTCTAGAGCGCTACCCATTTAAAAATGGCTCACGGACCAACTTAATACACGCACACTATATTCCACAATGTGCAATATATTTTCCATTTGGGCGATCGAATATGCTCACAGGCAATAAATAATGCACAGTTTAAAAAGCAACGCGCACTCTGCAACTTAAAAAGACGGGAAAGATACGAAATCGCGTGGAATTTTCCAATAAACCGTGCACCTCCAAAAGCTGCCGAGTGAATTCGCTTTTCGACTTTGCATTTAAACGGCACAAACAATCGAACAAAGGTTGGCTGTTTGTTTGGCGCAAACAAAACAGAAAAATCCGAGCGAGATACTGGCATACCTAGGCGTAAAAACGCGGCATCAGTCATTCTGATTCACTTCATGATGTTGATATACCTAGTTTAAACAATTTACTTTGCAGTAACAGTTATTGATTACTTCTAAACATAACCCGCATATTTGCTTTATAGGTCTGTAGTCCCAAATTTTCGAGTTTTTGTAGCTGCCAAAAGTTGTCCCGACATATCTCGTGTTACTATTTTTATAAATTTACTCAGCGCCGTCTACAAGATAAAAAAATAAAATCTTATACTTTTGCACATAGCCTATATTCACATAAGTACCCTTACAGTTGCTGGCGAAAACGTTAAAAGTAAGAAACTAAGTAGTTGAAGCTTTAGACTAGTTGTCACAATTTACTTGATAATAATGGTAACACAGACACGACTCTGAATGAGATGTATAAAAGTAAGCTTATTGGTACCTATATAAAGAAGTACAATACAGAGTGAATTATTTCTTTATTAGACACGTTTCAGTCCTACGTTATTTGTACGCATGTCGAATTATCTTTTTATGGAGTACGACATTTCCTATAATCATAAGAAATATACGAGAAGTTACGAGAATTGGTTAGAATTCTGACGACTATCGCGAAACTGTCATGTTTAATTTAAGAAAATCTAGTTTGTATTATCTTTCGCGTAAGGTCTAAATTACTATGGAGTCCTCAGTTGTAACTTGTAATGTCGTGTCCTGTGTAATGGCTATGACGAATAAATAAAAAATCTCGCGATGATGTAACGCAAGCGGTCGACCTCGGCTCACGGCGGGTCTGTTACGACCCACGTGGGACGAGGACACTGCACCATCAGTTGCCACGCCATATACGATATTGGTTTATCTCAATTTTGGGCGGGAACACATTATCACATACCCTTACGGCTGATGGATTCTACAATTATCGTGCATGACCTACGCACACGCACGCGTAACCATGTACCTATCTAATAGGTGCAAAAACTAACGTACTCTTGTCTTCATAACCACGAAAACGTACGTCATAGTGATACCATCCAATGTGAACACCAATATGACCTTGGCCGAACGCGATCGGTGTTTTATTATGATTGATAGAATGGCAGTGTGTTGTGAACTTGTGACCGACTTACAACGATTCGCCGAGAGCGCATTATGATTAAAAATCATTCCGGTTGACCCCCTATTTCGTTATTGAAGCAAGATGAACTGGCGTACAGACGCGGTGCCAAAGGCTACACATTCAAAACAGCTAAAGTGACCGTTTAAACCCGCTCATTAACGGAACACAAACCGCACAGGAAGTTCTTGATGACCGCATACAAATTAAATGCGTCTGTATGTGTTTGTGTGGATTGTATAACTCTATTGTATAATATAAACTGTGTACGAGGCAGCGTTTCCGATAATTACTTATTGTCGGCGGCCATCTTGGCGCGTGAGTCATGCACTCCTACGCAGGCCAGACGCCGGCCGGTTTCATCAGTAAGTACATCAAAACTCGCGCTACGCGAAACCGTTCTCCTGGCTGCGTTAACAAACAAACGCCACTCACTTTCTGTCTCATGATGGCACAGCGCTATTGTTGGCGTCGCGAGTTTTAATCAACGCCGATTATTAATTAGCTCCATTATGGAAATGCAGCCCAAGAGAAATCCGGTCGCAACTCATAAATGAGATGACGTACGTTGAGCGTTTCACCTTTCATTTTGCGAATCCCCATTTGACGCTTGTTCCAAAGTCGTTTTATGTGAGGACATCAAGTCTTTCGGTAGCGAGCGGTAGGCTTGGCTTATAGGAGGAAGTTCTCGAAGTAAGTGCACAATAATTCCGAACTCCGGCAATGTAGACCCCGGGTCGGAGTAATTAAGTGCCGCCGCCGGCGCCGGCAGCTTGGCACGTGCTATGGCCAGCGCTCCTTGCGCCTCGTTAACTCCACCCAAATTTCACTCCTCCAACGGGACTCACTTGATTTAATGAAATTCCGTCAACTGCCATCTTTACGAGCGCACCCGAGTCCATGATGGCGCATGCGGATGCCATATCTTACATGGGAGCCAGACCGTTCCATTACAAAAATTGGCCCGGCTGCTTCCTAGTCGGGTACATAGTTCAATTTTAGTTGTGATCGAAAAACTCAAATGTTGATGCTTACGTGTGTGTAGAATCAATTCTCCGATTAGTTAAATTTACATATACATGTGAATGCATGCCCACTTAACGTACTGTTACTACTGTTAGCTACACTATTAAATCACCACATCATGTCAAACTACAGGTGTAAGTTCATGCACCGTCAATTATAATCGATCACATGACAGATTCATATAAATAAATGTTAAAAATATATTTCTTTGTACGTCCTTCAACGCATTTGACAGTATGGAAAGGTCAACGAAATTGTCGCGAAAAAGGTCGTTTTTCAAAGATCACCCCAAGGATACTTTCAGTTGATTGGCCTTATTATATTAGATGGTAGAATTGATGTAATAAAGACCTATGACCTGACATTGTGGTGAATTGACTCATTGGCACTGCGTTTAATGACTGGTGTTAAACGATAGAGCAGATAAGAATGACACAGTTCTTTAAATAGACATGTGATATTTAAGCACAAAACGCGTGCGTCAGCGTAAACGAATGAAGTTAAATCAAACTCCGTCCAATCGCAAATAGTTTCAACAGTGGTATCGTAAAACTGGCGAAACTGGCTTTACATATAAAACTTTCCATTCTAAAAGACGACGAGATCCTATAATGACGAGTTAGGGTTTCCAGCTTCAGTTTTACGAGTTACACTCGCAGATGAATGATGTCCATTTGTCACCGCTGCTGCCGCTATCTGCAGACCCACCCGTTCCTTATCGAGCTAAAGAGTGGAAGACCGTTCGATAAATTCGCTCTTATTATGTGCCTCAAACCTTATAATAATGCGCTTTTCGTTTATTTTATGTTTACATGTCTTTGATTTCCACTTCACAGTACGCCGAATATAGGAATGTTTTCGCACAACGAGCGGGCCATTAGAGGTCAATTAATGTCACCGATAACCGGCCAATCAATTAGTATCCGAAATTCCTGGGGACGGGTACTCTCACTGCGGTGCGGTTAGGTGGAGCGTCCCGTCACGGCAGGCGCGCGGCGTCACGCCCGCGCGAGGGTCACCAGTTTTCTATTCGCGTTGTGTGTAGTGACGCACGCGCCGGTGACGCCGCCGCGAGTGGCCAGCGCTTTAAATACCCACCATCACCCCCGAGCGGCCATCGGGCGCGTAATTATGAGCATCTGGAACCTCGTCACGGCGGGGTAACGGCCGTCTACACGGCATATCGCGCCCGGAATTGGCGTCACACCGCCACCAGAAAGTGTATGCACGCACAGATGCACTGCCAAATGGGTTGCGCCCGAATAATAGAGCATACAGCGCAGGGAACGTCTTCTACGACCATTTTATGTTCCAACTGGAGCGCGCAACGAACGCCGCTCCAGCGCCTATTATGAATAAGACAGAAAAGATTTATTGCCATGAATGAATACTTAATTCCGACCACAAATTCGGATCCCATATTACATGCTGGCACGCGGCCAAGTAAAATATCAATACAATTACATATAGGAACGGATATTTGGAGGCTAAACTCCAGCAATGCTTTATGAGTAGGATTGATCATCTGAAAACAAATAAAGCGACGTATGGCGTACATAAAACCCCTTAATAACTTGGAATTTAACTACATATTACGATTCAAGGTAGGTACTTACGATAACGGCAACATTGACTTGTTTAAATAGTTGCCTGCTTTGTTGCAAAGTATGTACCTACTCGATGCAAAGAAAATAATAATTTTTTGCCCTCCTGACGATATCGTCAGACTGGGCGCGGTCGGTATAGTATCTCTCTAATGTACCACTGCAACAACAATTAAGGCGAGGAATAAAAATTAGTTTTGCGCCGACAGATCAATGTGGAATGTGGTACTCATAGAATAAGGTTAACTTTCGTATATCACACATTACGGAACGCGGAGCGATGTGTAAATGCGAAAACGGACTGATTTTGACAGATTTTTGTTCTGTCTACCTTTGCGCTACGGGATTACGGCATGAAGTTTTGTATAATGTATGTTTAAAAAAATTTGTCGTGTAGCATAACATTTCCTCTCCGCTTTCCGCTTCTGTCTGTACGTATTTCGTATTTTGATGCGGCATTTCATCCGGAAGGTTTAGAACTAAGTATAATACTTGCATATTATAATACAGAAAACCCGAGAACACCCGTGCAAAGCCGGGGCCGGTCGCTAGTAAGATCTATTATAAAAACAGGTACCCATATAATAGTTTCATGGAACTCTTAAAATGTTATATTACATACTTAAGCTTTCTTGGAACAAAATTAGAAGTCCTCCAGTGGCAATAAATGTCAGTCACAGCACTGACTTAGTATTTACGGACAGAGATGTTGAAAAAAGGCCCATACTGTGTTCATCAACTCATTTTATACTCACATAAAACTTGGAAACTGGTCATCAAGGAACATTTGGACATTATTTAAAGACTACATAACAAGATTATATTTAAACTTGTTAATTGAATTCTCTGAAAACAAGTACAATCCATAAATTGATTTGATTACTGTAAAAATACATAACATCCGTACTTAGATAGACGTAATTTAAATTGTAATTATTTATTGTAAAGTGACTAACTACCAACACAAATTATAAACATATGTTAGTTCAACATTACTGTTAAAAAATCAATTACCAAACAGTTGTATTCTTTCTCAATTGTGTAATTTCCACGATACTGATACCATACAATTACGTAGGTATTATTTTTTGTTTGGATTTATGTTCGCTATCGGTTGGTTAGTAATGTACAAAACCTGAGTAACTCAAATTAATTTATTATTGTTTATAAACCAATACATGATGACCAGTGGTCGGATATTTATATTACTGTATGGTAGTCTCAATGTTGATATTTTGAAATTTTGACATTAATTGATAATAATTGTAAGAATATTTATTTTTATAAATGAAATTGACATTATATAATTAATAAAAGCCAAAATTTTAAATTTATTTTGACACTTATAATTAAATTGAAACATTTTTATGTTCATATTTGTAATTGAAATAGGTATTTAAAATTTTAATTATGTAAATAATTGTTGGTGCTTTGTTAATGACATATAAATGATTTTATTTACTTAAATGATAGTAATGAATACTAATAGGGTATTTATATAATAATGACTATCTCAATACATACTTTTATATATTATGTAATAATTTGATGTGAAAATTGTATCTTTGAGAATTAATAAAACTAAACTAAACTAAAGTTGTTTTTATCAGTGTTTTTCAAAGTGGGGCAAAGCTTTTACAAGGGGTTTGCGGGGGGTCGCGAAAAAATATGTGATATATTTCAGCCTCATTCCTCCATTGAATTGGGTGCATCATTGGATACATGCCTGGCAAGTTACATGAAACATCAAAACTATTTTGTCCGTTTTAATTTTAAGTTAGTCTTGCATGACTTGCGTTTGAAGCCAATATGCAGAAAATTCGAGCTGGCTGTGCTCTTTAATTGTTTTAAGTTAGTTTTATTATAAACTCCATCACCAAAATGTCAAAAATTTGAGACACCTTTTCATTTCAGTATTTGCGTTCATCTAATCAATTTATAAAACTAAAAAGGCGAATTATTAATTACAATTACGTGTCAAAGCTTAAATTAGTGTATATTTGCCTAAACTGAAGAGCGTTGATCACTCCACCTTTTAAGAGTCAACATGTCAAAAATTATGGATCACTAATTCACAAGTTTAAGTTATTAATAATAAGATCACTCAGGTGCAGGTGGTTTTTTAATTGTCAAATTGTAAAAAATTCGAGCTTGCTATGCTTACTCAATCAGTGATTTCTTGTAAGCTGCTTTCTATACGATCCTGTGTGAACACATGGATTTCATAAGATTTTATGCTAAAATGCGGAAATAATAAATTTACGTATTTTTACTTGCTCTTTCAGCTTGTGTATATTCCTTGCAAAGTAATTTAATATGGATACTTCAATGTTAAATTATCTATATCAGCATTGCAGTTTCATTACTGATGACTTTACCACAAATACAAAGTTATTATGATATCTTAATTTGTTATTGAAATAAGTATCTATACACGAGTGATTTGTTTTTAATTGGTGTTAACTAGGAGTAAATCTACAAGTTTCTTTTGTTACACAGAATCAAAATTGTTACCTAATAATGAAAAGTACCTCTTAGAGATTTTATTAATTGAAATTATTACTTATATTTAATGTGAAAGGTTTATGAAACAGTAGATTAAGATGAATGGAGAATAGAGGATTCCGTCTGGGTAGAAACAGTCACAGACGAAGTTAGTTAGAAATAAAATCTTAATAGGCGTCTCTGCCCTAATTTTCAATTATGTTGATAAAGAGCATTGGAAGGTCATGGCTAAAGGGTCTGACTCATAAGCGAGCGGTACCAAGTTAGATTCCCAGTGCTGCCACGTACCAATGAGTTTTTCTGAGTTATGTTAATTCATTGTACTACCAAGGCTCTCACAGTGAGAGAAACATTTTGTGGAAACCAAAGTTGTTAACAGGGTCACAAAGGTCAGACTGCAGTAACTACCTGATCTGTAAAATCCTGGATCATGGTCAAGGTGGACCCCAAAAACACATGTGCACTTCATAAAAGTCGCAATTATTCTATCACATACCTTTTTGATTCGAATGGAGGTAGGTAATTAAAATATTCTGATTGGTTATAGTAAACCTAAACATACCACACCACACTTATAGGCACAATGCAAAGAAACCAGTTTTATTATTATGAATAAAACCATTACAGCACTTATACAGTTTCTGCCATTGTGGCAAATAAGATAAGCACACAATAACAGGTAATTGTAATACACAAACAACATTCCATAGCAGTTAGGATAAAACCATGTTTTGCATTGTCTAACCTCACATAACCTACAATACAGTTGTATAATGTGCACTAATAATATCGCGTTGTCCTCAGCGAAGCCGGTTTGTCTACTAGCCGATAATGCTCGAGTATTTATTTTTACCCGTTACGTATGCACAGCTGTCTGGCCGCCTCAGCGCCCGGCCGTCGAGGGAATCACTTTGCTACCCACCAAGTCACTATAAAATCACTTAAAACCGTGCCCAGGGGGCTGCCTACCGCCGCAGAGCTTCGGTCTAAAACACGATTCGCTATATTTGGAATCCACACCGAGCCAGCGAGAGAAACTCTGTGTCCTAAATTCACAAGAGCAACTCGCTCGGCAGACAAAACTGCTTGCTCATACGAAATTTTAAGTGATATAAAATAAAAAGAATAAGCAAAATTTCTTGTTAGGTACCTTTGTCGATTCCAGCAGCAGATGAGGTGCGTCCACAAGATCAATTCCTCAAAGAGAAACCACAAAATTATCCACTGAAACACGACGCGAGTTCACAGCGCGTGCAATCACTCAATTCACAGCCGGCTGACGAATTCACAAAATAACTAGTCGTTCACACGATTAAAACAGAAAAAACACAGATTACACTAGCTTAAAATCTATGATTTCCACATAAAATTACTACCGAAACGAAAACCGCGCCAACTGTCAAAAACTAAAAAACTACAAGCACCGACGCGCCGCGCGACCGCGCGGTTCGAGTCCGCTTTACTGACTGACTGACTGATGAGAAAAGAGCTCTACACACGTTCTGACTACAACCTGAAACACCGCGCGCTCGGCATGTATAATACTGTCGGCATGCCTCTCACATTTTAATTTTCATATATGTAGGCACTAAATATATAAGTGTAGCTACCACATCATTATCTTACCGTAATTGACAAAATATTATACTAACGTTGGTCTTATCTCTATCGTTATGCGACAAAACCCGATAACCGTTGGAACGTGAATTCTGGCGATAAAGTAATGCGGCCAAGTAAAAAAGACCTCGGTGGACGATGAGAAACATGTACGGCGATAGTCGTCTATATTCGTTCGGCATAGACGTTAGCCAGACGCGCATGCGTCAGTCGGGCAACGGGCACGACGACGTCAGTGAATGACAGGCCCTGCGCTTACATTTACCGATCGATTTCATTCAAAAGAAATGTGCAAGTTTATATCGGCATGAACCTACTTTACTTAGGTAATTTTTCTTAATCTTTCAAGTTTCTCTAATTGAAAAACTATACCTACCTACACCTACACCCGCCTATATTTAGACTTCATTTAACTTAGTAGGTAGGTATTTACCTAGTTATGTAGGTAGTCAATAAGAGAACGTGAAACATCATTGCGTAGGTGAACAGTAATAATTTTAGAAAAGAGACAATTTAGTATTCGTAATTTATTCCGAATTCTAGTCAAACCCGATTTCTAGTCCAACTACATACCTAGTCTTCCTGACGCTTGTTTTTGCCTAGTTAAGGCAGACTAGTTTGAATCGAGGTTAGCTAGTAACAATAAAACTGAGATTATTATCTAAGCAAAATAAAAGTAATAGTTTCAATTTCTTTTGTTCGAATATAGTCAGTTCTAGATTTTTTTAAGTTACCCCCTATTCCCCTGACATATTCTCATTGTCTGAAAGTTGTTTTTTATGTAGGATGAACCTATGATGATGGTGTAACAATTACTTAGGATTCTGTTAAGATTATTAAGTATTTTACATCGTGTTATTACACTACTTTAAATAGAAAGGTTTAAAAGTGGTAGTCTAATTTACCCATAGAGGTTTTCGAAATATGTTCAGTGGTTTCGGAAATAACGATTTCTAAACTTTAAAACTTAGAAAGGTACAAAACAAATTATTGTGCGTCGCGTGTTATGTTGTTAGGTAAAAATGGAAATTAATTTACAAGTGGATCGAATTACTTAGTCTGATCGAATTTGGTCTGGTAGTTAGGAGTCTTGACTATTTATGGCAACACCAAAATCAAGATACAGTTTCAAAGCCGAAGAAGATGGAGTAAAATGTTTTGATCCTCACTCGTATGTTTCTTGTTGACTGAGATCGGTCAGTTTCGTGTTGTTTATTTTAATACAAACTTTAGTCCCATTTCAACTGCTTGGAAAGTATTACTTATTACGATGTTAATAGTATATGGTTCAGTTTTATTAAATATTCAGGTAATAATAAATTCCAACACTGTAGCGAAAGGTACCACATTGTTGAAAATTATGACCTTTGAAATTCGGTACCTAGCAATATATTGAGGAAGTAGGTAGGTAGATTTTTATAACATCCATCATCATCGTCTATCTCAGCTTATGCCACAGTGCCACACTTTAATACAGATTTGTAACTAGAAAAAATGTCGCATTTGCTATGTCTAAGAGCGAGAATAGGCCTCCGCCCCCAGAACGTAAAATGATTCGAGGCGGCAGAAATAGATAAGGCGGTAGTATAGATTAGGGCAGCACATTAAACTACCAAAAACCAGTAAATAGAAATCCACGGAGATGCTATGGGTTTTTTGTAGGTTCATGTGCCTTCTGTGCCTATCTATTATCTATAAGTAGCTATCTATCTACGGGAAATCCTCAGGCTTGCTAAGTCTAACCACCGGTAAGATTATTACCTACAGAGTTCAAAATTACCAATTTAATTCACACCATGACCTAAACGCATCATGTCCATCGTCAAAGCGAACGATCACGATTTCTGCCAGGGTCCGTTTTTCTATTTATCCTCCTACACTTCACCCGGTCTTCGGTATCCTCGCATCGTAAGCCGTTGGGCTCTGGCCGATTTTAATCCATCGCTTCGTGGACCACCACGGGACGTCTTTCCTGAAAGGCACCTTTTCCCCTGGTATTTCTGGAACTTACGCAAAACGTGACCACACCAGCGCAGGCCTCTTCGATCTTATTCGCAAAGTCTGAAACGCTAAAGCTACAACGGATGTGCTCGATACGGACTTGCTCAAGACGCGTAACTCCTTACAACCACAGCAGCATTTTTCGCAGGGCAAAGCCAGGTTTAGCAGCCGCAGAGCATCACACCAGGCTTAATTATGTTTATGTGAGTCCCCTGAGCTTGATAGGGAGTTTAGGGTCGCAGGTGACAACCGTAGGCTCCCTCCATTTTGCCCAAGCTGCAGAAATACGGAACTTAAAATTTTACATATACACTCAAATGCGGAAATATAGGTAGGTACCTACTATCAGCATATTAAAACATACATCCAGCCTTACTTTGATTTAAGTACGGCTAAAAATAGATATGCAGCTAATTAAGGTATACCTACCTACCTAGGTAATTATCTGGCCATGAAAATCATTAGCAAATACCAGCAGTAAGTACAATTATGATAAGCATAGATGTTGACTATATGTTGATAAAACACTACAGTTGCCGCATAATCTATTAATGACACGGACCTTGGAACGATTACAGATCAAACATGACTATCTACTGTTGTTTCAGACGCCGCCTTGCCACGGAGATAGGTGTCGTGTGCGTCAATCCTTATCTTAATGAAATTGTAATTTAAGGCTTTACAATAATTGTCATACAGAGTAATATAGCCTTTAAATACCAGTGCAGAAGAGCGATTGTTAGCTCTCATGTGGCTGCAGGTTATTAATCTAAAGATATGCCATGTAGGATGTAGGTAACCTTTGTAGGTAAGTATAGTCAGTCACTTAAGTAAGTAATATGTAGCAGAAGCAGTGTTGGTTCTGCAAATACTCATCTAAAGAATGTGTCTGAAAATTTAGTGTACCTCTACCTAAATAAGTTATCATCATCTTGGTGACAATATCTTGGTTGTGATCTCGCGCGCGAGTGCTCGGTATCCGCCTTGACCATGAGTATTCATAAAATAACCAATAAGAATAACCAATTCTTCGAATAGGGAACAATTAAAACCATCATCATCATCTTGGCGGTAATGTCCCGGTTGTGCCCTCGAGAACGAGGGCCCGGGGTCCGCCTTGACCATGACCCAAGATTTGGCGATCAGGTAATTACAGTGGAGCGACTACCATCAGACAATTAAAACCACTTACGAATAATTAATCGAAAAGTTTCCAGACATAGGCTTGTTTTTCGCAGGGATGTAATCTTTCTCCACTCCTGTCCAAGATATAACCTACGGTGTGTATTATCATTTAATGAGAATTGTTTTAGAGTTGTCTTCTCGCTCAAAGAAGGGAGGCATAGAACATCTCTATGATAAAAAAGATCATGTGCTCAATTATTAATTTACTAAGTATTAACATAGTTAATATTGTATAGGGGTAGGTAGTAGGTGTGCTGGGTACTACAATCATGTACCTACATTTAAATCGTAAATAGCAACACATGATATGAGTACGTACATTGGCGCCATTTTAATCTAAATCAGATATATAACAAATTTTCCTTTGCCAAAAACATGATGTAATTAAAATAGTTACGCATTCATTACGTCAATAGCAATAGACTGCAGTATTCTTATCAATTTTATAAGAATTCAAGCTTGAAATGTGCGTCATTTAGCTTACTATTATCATTAATTTACTAATAAAATGATATTTTATCTTTCTCATCCGATACAGGTATGTGACTGGTATAATGATAAACGATTATTGCGTTAATCTGATTGATTTGTGTTTGCGTGCCCTAAATAGCACACCTACTTCAGTTCTAAGGACTTACATTAATATTTAGTACTGTCTCCGTGGAACTAATCTCTCATACAACTGTCCATTACAGACACTAGGTAATAAGTTAAGTAGGTACGTAAAACTCACCAAACCAGCTCGAAAATAATTATAATTCGTTGTAAAATTAAAATTAGACAACACGCACAGTTTGTCCCACTTAACCTACCATTCAGTAGTTATCTTTGCTCAAGACTTATGTAAAAGTATCAAAACCTATAGGTACTAGTACTACTCTAAAGTTTTGTACCTACATAGTTAATCATATAATGATACCTACCTACACATCTAGGTACAGAATATAGATAGTGTTATATGCTATACATAAAGTAGTTAACTTGCTGAGCAGTCAAACGAGCTAAATGGTATTATTTGCCGAAGTGCCGATGCGATCGCAATGGTTCAAAAGCATTTTCGCCGGCGCGCCCAAAGGTCCAACCGTCGATGACGTCACCCGCGGCGCGCGCACGCTGATCGATCCGTCGCTGCCGTGCAGCGCTTCATCGGCGCCCCTAGGCGGCCCACATTGTACCACAGCCCACAACATCGAGATTCCCTTCAGCCGCTTTAGCCGCTTGAATTTGGAACTAGAAGATTTAAATGCCGCGGCAAAATGGCAAAATATTGGTCCCATATGTTTTATTTATAGTTTTTAGATTGTCAGGATACTGAAGACTAGGATTATATGCTGTAATCTATCTTTCAGTTGCCTACATATTAACATAGTGTAAGTAAACGTTATGAAGTAGGTAGTTAAATATAAATCGGATGAAATACGTCGTGTCGTATGACGTAGGTACCTAACTACCTTTCTAGTTTATTTTTGAGGAATAGCACCTGACGATTCAGGAAATGTATTTTGAACTAATATCCGAATCATTACCGCACAATAAAGGGTTCAAATAATAAATAAGAGGCACTTAAAGGGTCCATTGTACCAGTGAAAAGGTTCCAACAACAAAAGATTTTTATCTTTGGGAAACTTTGGCTTGGAGAGCTCGAAGTAAGTAGGTACTTTCTGAGAGAGAGGCTTTATATGAGACGGTAAATATTTTTCATTTGGAAACATCGTCTTGGCGTAAGAAAGCATTATGTGGGTACCTACTCGTACTATTAAAACTCATAAGTCCATTATCACCTTAAGAATCATATTCCTGTGAGTTACTTAAGTATAGAAATTTAATAAATAATGTTTCGTACATTTTTATCAAATAACTCGATCAGTCGTAGCACACTGACAATGTGACATTATTTGATTATAACCAAGATAACCACAATCTTCAGTTCCTCAGTTAAAATTATCGGGTGGATAATCACGGCCATTATTAACTTTACCTCGACATTTCCTCCTACTCGTATCGGTGCTTATATACCTCTTTAAGTTAATACCTACGCTTCGAAATATCGAGGTAAAAATAATCTTCGGCGGCGATAAATCCGATCAGTTGACCAATTTAAGTGTAGGTAGATAATGTATTTGATTGGAAAATCTATAAGACATGATATGATACTGATATTATTAACAGCACTGCATTCTGACAGCACTGCACGGTAATTAAATAAGATTCTAAAATGTATATCATGTTTTTGACTATGTAATGGTAAAATCACGGTCATATTGTATCATTATATGAGCTGTGATTGTGTAGATAAATTTAAAAAAAAATTGTACCGACTCGACGCACCCAAAATTGATGAGTAATTTTGAGGAACCTACAAAATAAACAATATTTTATTAAAAATACTACCTATAATTTTTTTAAATAGTTCCCTATCTGCTATATGTTTATGGCTACTGAATCCGAAAATACTCTATTTGATCTTTAAAAACTTGGCAACTACCTTAACTACATATCAAATTTTAGAAATAAACAGAGTTAGTAGGTACTTATAATTTTTAAATTACTGACGAAATTTTAAGTAAAATGTGAGAACCTCCAGTAAGGATAACGGGCTTAGACAGTAGGCTCCCGAATTTGTCCAAATCAAGTGCCCAGGAATTCTATCGTAAAATCATATTACTTAGCTTAATGAAAAAACTAATTTTCCGCATCCGGGCAGACAGCCGAGGGAGTAGTCAAATAGCTAAAATTACCCCAAGTAGATTATTGTGCTTAATTTCTCCGACATAATCCCTCTTGAAAATTATTTCGCGCGTTTTGTAAATTAAATATGGCTTCCGGGCGCGCGGCTGAGAGCGCCACCTCGCGGCGGCAGAGAGAACCGCTTTTGTGGTCTCTAATCGCGAGATTTAAAAATTAAACACGTTTTCTTAGGCAAGTTCTAATACTGTGGTTTGCGGTATAATTAAAGTCTTAATTGTCTGCAATTCGGTTTTATTATAATAATTTGGAACATTTAGGTGTTTATTTGAAATTTATTTTTGTATGAACAAGCCAGTGGTACATAAATGTGGTACAAATTGATGATGCAGCTGATGATGGGGCATGCCTGTCTTGGAACGGCCTATTCCCTGTAGCCCTCAAGGTATCTAGAATACTGTTAGTCCAGAGTATATGTTTCAGGTACTCAAAAATATTTATTATCATCATAATCGTTATCCAACTAGATATATGCCTCTTCAATGAGCGCCAAAGTAATCACGATGATGAATTAAACGTTTCCTAAACAGATTTTATATAATATGGTTTGCGGTTTAAATAATATTAGTTCTTATCTTTTTAAATCCATGGCAGGTTTTGTATGGATGGATTTGGGATATTCACTCGTCTCCACTTAGGTATAAGAAGCTAGTTATGTACGTGTTTCCAGGAAGGGAAATATCAACTCTTTGATCCCTTCGCAGCATCTGTGTCCGCGCGCTGTTGTTTGACATTAAACTTTATTGATTTATCCTCGGTGCCGTTCCAAGATTCCTGCCGAGTTCTTTCAAAGTCATCAACCGCTATTTACGAGCCAAAGTGATTTGTTTGTATCGTGTGCATGTGTTGGTTAATTTTGTTTTAATACTGCTTTTATATTCCTTAAAGTTTGGCTACAGTGTCGGCTCTTGGCGTAAAAATACATAGTTGCTTTGTGACTGTGATAATGTGCAAGCTAACAAGCGGATTGTGTTTTATTACCGTTCCCTACTACACTCTACAGTCAACAACTGTGCGCTTTGTTTGCCTATGCTTCCCAGTTACCTATAAAGAGATTCTGTCATGAAGTGATCGATTGCTGTTATGGTGTCTTCGATGATATCGCCGGTGATATGTATAGTTGTAGCAACATAGGTAGCTCTACCCGTCTTTGTCTTTTTGACGAGGAATGTCATTTTAGTTATGTGAGACATGTCGAGGGACGTCATGTTCTGAGTCAGTACGTCATTTTCGAGGGCTTCATGTTTCGGGTTAGTCATTGCCTAGCCTGTTGAAAGATTTAGAGTTATAATGCTAAGGTACCTACATCAACAGCACATAACGTGACATAACAGTCTACTGCTGTCTTGAGCCTCCTTCACATTTATGGATATCATTGCCACGCCTATGTAGCACATATTAAGTATAAGGCATAAATAAATTTCATCCATAGGTACAGTTATCGTAAAGTATAGATATGGTTTTCTAAAAATGGTTTTAGAAAAGAAAACATTTTCTAATAGGGTTAACTTGAAGTTTTTAAACATCCATAAGCCAACTAGCCTTAATATAATGCGCATATTCTATAAGTCTTTCTTTTAAAAGCTTCTTTAGATCTATTGATTATTATAAGTTAAATTGTTCTATAAATATTTAACGTAGTCTATAAATTGCTACATAATAAAGAACGAAGTCCCATGCCGCGTGTCTGTCCGCGATACACTAAAAAACTACTCGACGGGTCGCTAATGCTCTATGAAAAGCTTCTTTTAGTCTATTTTTGAAATAATCCTTCAATAGGTCGGTGAATAGTGTTATATGTTATCGGTTAAATTTTAAGCACGATTTAAGTGGTGTTAAAACGGGCAACAAACCTATTATAGAATCGATTTTTAGTTCACCAATATGGTACAATATCGGCGGTAAATATATTAAATCTAGTTCAGTTAGCTCCGTACAGCGTGTCGTCTCTGTCACACGCTTGAGATAAAGAAGCCGAAACCACCCGAAAATAGCCGATGTATATGATTGTACCTTATACTGACTACCTACAATTCCTACCGTTAACGCCCAATGTCTACGAGTATACCTTCATAGTTTAACAATAAAAAGGAAAGAGACAACCTCATGCAGCTTAAAATCGGTGAGAAATTATCTAACAATCGACACCACACGATTGATGGTCGAAGCTCTGACCTACATCGGCCGCTGTAGCCGAACGTAAGTATCTATATCTGGTGCACTCTAACATGTAATGGTGGGTCAAGAGTGACAGAGATGGATGGTGTTGGCTTTTTTTTTGCAATTGGGCGATTCTGTGCGAATGGAGTTAATTGTTGGATGCTTCGATCTCATTTTGATTGATTGATTGGGATTGCCGCTGATGCCGATGAGAAGGGTTTTTGTGTAGATCAATTAGGGGGGGATGCAATTTTTAATTCGCATCGGATTAATCTTCAATAAAAAGGCCTATACATATCCAAAGAAAGGTTCGAGTAAGTAACCTCTGGTGTGTAATGTAAGTAACTTATCTGACCCGGTGACAGCGTCGCTGCTTATGCTACCAAAAGAAATTTTGAGAAAGGAATATTATGCGACGAAGGGGTTGTTTGAATTTACATGACAATTTCACACTTACAGACACTTAGTTCCAGCTTTGGCCATCGGGCCAGATAAGTTTGTGGCACTATACACTGTGTTCTTGAAAGAAACGAGAGCGATTTGTCAGGCAGCAAGACCATAACGCTCATATCTAGAATAGTACATATGGAAGTATAAAAAATTGTAGTCATCATGCCTTTTGGGTATAATTCACAAATCGACGACCTCGACGACACAAAACCTAGACACAAAATTTCATAAGTCTTAAGTTTTTTTGAATAAAAGAGTAACAAACTACAACATCCATCCAAATATTCATCCCAGAAAACCTTTCGCAATCATAATACTCGTATAAATTAGTCGGTTGGAAATAATACACATTGGCTTGTTGCGATTACTTTTTTACTATTAGACTAGGCATTTAACCGCTGTCTCACCTGTAGGCCTAGCGCAAGTTGCTCTCGCGCGCGATAAGCGAGAAAAAGCGCGACATAAGTATTGCTATCTCTTTCGTCTTAGTATTGAGAGAAAGTGACAAACGCTCTCTCGCAGCGCGAGACTTGTCGCGGACACACTTGTGCTAGGGCTACTGGTGGTGAGACCGTTAGTGACGATGCGGCCAAAGAAAAAGCATGCCTGGGGCCGAATTCTCGCGCTATGACATCTCGAGTTCGACATTTTTTCTGGCCACATATCTCCATTAATAATGACATGAAATGTCTATAGCAGCCATTAACATTTTCTCAACTATCTTTGACAGTCGTATATTGTCGAAGATCAATTTCAGTGACGTTTTAATACAGTTTTTTGGCTGGAGAATGTGAGATGTCACAGCGCGACAATGCTGTCCGCCCCCTGTCTGTACGGCCTATTTACTGCAACCTTGAAAGAAACGTACGATAGAAAGAACTAGCCGATGTGCATTACTTACCACTGCCGTCTCCTGTTATACTAGTTATGTCTATTCTTACCGTGAACGGTTTCGTCAGACGACCGCGCAACGCTGTCTGGTCGGGAGCCGGTGGTGCCGCCGCCGCATCACCCCCCGGTTGGCGCCTAAGCGCGCGCGCACGGCCCCCTCGAAGCACCCCCGCACCACATCAACTGCCCAACCCAACCGGAACTCCTTCTAACGTCTCTGGCAACTTTGAATTCGGAATCGGCACGCTCCCGCGCTATTACCTACATTCGAGGGTGTCGTGTGTTTTGAACCGCGGCGGCGTTCGCGTCGTGTGCCTGTCGCGCTCCATATATTAAGGCGGTTTATATGGATTCACTACTGGTGGGCTGTGTGTCTGGCCGCGATCTCTGGCGCATCAATCTGGAACAAGCGAAGGTGACGTTAGTACTTTGAAAACAAATGGATTATTTTTAAAATAACTTTCTTAGTGTCAAAGGTCTTGGCTCTCTTGACTTATTTTGGCCGCTGCGTCATCACAGCAAATAAGTAACCGACAGAAAAAGTCGGGTAACACTCGACCAAGTTTACTTAAACTGAAATATTTTCTAATCTACTGACCAGATTTTAATGAAACAAATCTAAGATTACCAATCAGAGAAAACCACATCCATATTGGTTCATACCTTCGGGAGATGCTATAACACAAACAGACACACAAAGCCACAGATAAACACTTCATACTCATAACACTCGTCGTTTTTCGTCGGGGGTTAATAAAGAGAGAGATTTGGTCACGAGCCCCGGGGATATGTGGGAAAAAGGTGCCTAAAACTTCCGGGAAAAAATGTCAGGATAATGATCCCGCAGAAAGCCCAGGAAGCGATGGACGTCTCCGAGTCGGATGCGATAGCTTACGACGTGAGGATGCTCAAGACCAGGTAAAATTGAGAAAGGATAACCGGACTACATAGCGGACCCTGGCAGAAGCCGGGATTCATCGGTCGGATGATGATGAATAAAGAGAGGCAAACCAGCTAAAGGGTCTCATGTTTTTTTTTATATTATACGGCAAACAAACAGGCAAGCGGGCCACCTGATGGAAAGTGGTTACCGCCGCCTATGGACATCAGCAACACCAGGGGAGTCACCAATGCGTTGCCCGCCTCTGAAGAGACCTCTAATATACCTCTTGAACGATCGCATGTCATAGTCCAAAGGAAACACTGTGGCTATGAGCTCATTCCACATCCGAATCGTACGAGCGAGAAACGTTCTACTGATCACCACCCGCCCATAGACACCCATAACACTAGGCTCTTTCATTGTAAACATTACATGAAAGTTACATGTAAATTCCTCGAATGTTTTAAATATATTCACTTTGAAGTAGGCGGTTAACCCAGTTCGCTTTACAAGGCTCGCGTAGTAACGAATGTAACCTTTCCATGCCCTTAATACGGAGAATTCGATGACTAAGTTGCCGCCGCGCCGTACCGATACAAAGTTCACAGTAAGGTGAGTGACTAAATATTTTGTTTTATGTCTCAAATGGCAAGTCTGAATCACAGATCTTTGGATAGCAAAGTTTTGTGTTATTATAAGGAGAAATATGTAATTTAGTTTCCAAATTGATGATATGTCATCATCATCAACAGCCCACATGTTCTTCATATTGTTTACAGTGAGCTTCCACCACATTTGTGTAGATTATAGAATTGCCACCCTGTCTAGGTTGGCAGGTGTATTTTCTCTATATGAGGTTTATTGAGGTACAAATAAAATATTAACAGAACCTTAAAAAAATAAACTAAAACTAACACCAAAAAATAAAAAAAGTAAAAAGGTTATCTACATATCTGCTCCACGCAATGGAGCCTTGTTATATAACAAACCTTATCCTCTGTCAGAAAAACGAGCCAGCTCTCCGTTTGTCTGTAGCGTTTATTAGCTTTTAGCTAAATATTTATAAAATTTCAAAGCCTCAGGGCTCCACGGTTCCATCGTCTTGACCCTAAACAGCGGAAATATGAAGTCCCGGGCCCATTTTCTGGTTAATCAAGTTATATGTGGTAATATATGGTCTCGTTTTGTTTACCGATGGTATATAAGTAGTTAGCTGATAAAATAAAGCCCACACAATAATTGATAGTGAGCGACAACACCATACTCAAGTACGTATAAACAAATTGGGGACATTCACAACCGCCTAGCCCGATGGCGTAGCGAGCCGTCTACGCGAGCTCTACGCCGCTACAAGCTACGGGCCCGTTTACGACAAGTTTACTGCCTGGCTACGACTCGAATTACCTTCGTACATAAAAATTATGCCGTAAAAGCTGTGTTCTTCATATTGTTTACTGAGAGGCTTTGTAGGTCACCGCGTTTAGTGGCAGTGGACGCCGGCCGGCCATTCGGAAGGTAACTGTATTGCATTTTTTTACGTAATACGGCAGACAAACAGGTATGCGGGCCACCTGATGCAAAGTGGTCGTCGCCGCCTATGGAGCAACACCAGGGGTGCTACCAATGCGTGGCCCGCCTCTAAGGAGACCTCTAATATACTTCTTAAAGGATCCCATGTCATAGTCCAAAGGAAACACTGTGGCTGGGAGCTCATTCCACCTCCGAATCGTACGAGCGAGAAACGTTCTTTCAATCTCGTGGACACCACTAGGGTCCACGTAATGGAGATGAGTACTCATCCCACGGCGGGTGGTGCGATGGCGGAAAAGTCCTGTGGGCACCAGATCGAATAATTCCTCAGAATACTCCCCATTGTACAGCCGGTAGAACACACATAGGGAAGGTCGGTTCGGTCAGCCAGTGGTTCTAATTTGCTTTTCAATATGGGATCGTCGACTAATCGTACGGCGCGCCTCTGTACGGACCTATGGATGATATTTGGATTTCTTATATTAGATGGGAATAAAAATGTTGATAGGTACCTACACATGTTATGATCTGCGGAGGCTGTTTTGATCGGACCGGTTTTTAAAAGGGCTTATAACACGTTCTAAAAACCGTTCCTAACCCCTTTTAAAAAAGTTTGACGTTTTGAAGTGATATCTACGTATCTGTCTGTGGCTACATCCCGAACTGATGCGATTTAGTTTATTTGAAGATCAGTTTGATGGAGATATTTTTTTCGCTTTGTTTCATTAAAATCGATATAGTAGTTTGAGAAATATTTGAGAGATTTTGTCGAGGGTTTACTGACATTTGACGGTTATGTAGGTTATTGTTTCTACATTTGATATAGGTAGAAAGGTAAAATTGCTCGTCTATGGCACGGAGCATTGTGATTTTTCTCCAATTTCTCCTTATCGAATTTCATTAAAATTTGTGAAGTGGTTTAGTTGTAAAAGCATAACAGACAGACGGAGTTACATTCGCATTTATTTTTGTAGTGAACTTGAAATAACATTAAATGTATAATAATAAAAAAAAATATATGAGGGTTGCACAATACTTCACATGATAATAATTTGTAAACAAAGTGATATCATAAAAGATTTTTAGATCAAAGTTAAAGCGAAAAGCTTTTTAATTTATTTTAATAAGTTTGTTTCTAAGATGATGTCTTTCTAATTTTATTCTTTTTAGCGTTTAGCTACATAAAAACTTTAAATAAGTACAGTAGATGCCATTGCCATGTCATTATTGCAGTCAGGAACAAAGATTACCTATAACTGAGCGGTGATGTTATTTAAACAATAAAAATGTGTAATAATGTAACTATGTCCTATATAAAGTACAATGTCTAAAAGTCACATCGTTAGTGACTTTATCTAAAAAAGTGGTCGCATATTCTCTACAGTGGTGTTGAGAAATCCTCTAAACGGTCAAGTGCCTTTTTTTTGGTATATAATTGTTGTAAGTGAACACACGAGAAAGATATAGTGTTAATTGTAAACAGAAGTGACAGGGTTCGCGGCCAGCACCCTGATCGGCTGGTTTACTGTAGAGAAACGGACCACCCGACGATGAATCGCATAATTTTATATTTAATACTATATCGGAAGAACATTTCAATAGCGCGATGCAGCGACCGCGCGATTCTGAGGATTTAAACATCGAATACAGTGCTACGGTAGTCAGGACAGTTTATTTTGTGTTTGTGTTAGGTGTTTTGTTCATTTAAATGGATTTTTAAATTCGTGAGCGATTGTGGAGCGTAAAAGTAGTGATGTATTGATTTCTTCTTGACCGGTAGCGACATCTGTTGTCGATATCGTGAATTAATAAAAAGTTTGGGAAAATACAGGATTCGTTTTATTATGATGGATTAAGAAACTAAGGTAATTATTTATCTAATAACGTTATATTGATTTATATTTAGGAAAAATAAGTACTTACTACCTAATTATTTTGTAGAAACACATAATCGTAATTTTTTTTTTAAAAGTTCAAGATATCCTGTGTGTTACTACAATGAACAGAATGGCGGCTCCATACACAAAAATTAGGGCTGGGTATGAAGTTAAACGAAACCAACCTATAGATTTTTCTTGGCAGACAAGCAGGCAAGCGTGCTGCCTGCTGGAAAGTGGTCACCCCAGCCAATGGACATTAGCAACACCAGGGGCGCCACCAATGCGTTGCCCGCCTCTGAAGAAACCTTTAATATAGCTCTTGAGAATTAGAATGATCCCATCTCATATTCAAAGGAAACACTGTGGCTGGGAGCTCATTCCACATCCGAATCGTACGAGCGAGAAACGTCCTTTCGAACTTTTTGTCGCCTTGATTGGAGGTGGGTATCATTTGTCGAGTTTTGTAGGTACCTAACTACTGAACACCTGACTAAATAGATTCCACTAACACGCCTAACCCCCACGTGAATTCGTGTCTCTAAATTTTCCAGCCCATCCAATCGACGGTAAACATTTCAAAAACAATCAACCTTAATTCTAAACACATAAAACACAACGAAAACATTCCTGATTTTATTGGGATCCAGTTTGTCTTGTATTAAAAACGGCCGATGTATTGCGGGGCCGGATTGGCCAGTTTTATTTGATCCTCGTCTCCCTTACAGCATGATCTTAGTGTGGATCTTGATAAGCTGGCGGTATTATTGCTGGGTCGGATTGGTCAGTTTTGGTTGATCCTCCTCG
Source organism: Blastobasis lacticolella (assembly GCA_905147135.1). Classification (NCBI taxonomy): domain Eukaryota; kingdom Metazoa; phylum Arthropoda; class Insecta; order Lepidoptera; family Blastobasidae; genus Blastobasis; species Blastobasis lacticolella. The sequence continues at coordinate 6,793,014 of LR990062.1, read as the reverse complement.
CCCTTCTGGCCTTTATCGTAGTATGGGCCAGGATAAGCTGGTCGGCCGCTTGCTGTTCGTCATTGAAGTGGGGCCAAGACTGGAGCTAAGCGAGCTACGGCCAACAGCAACAAACATGCAGCAATTATACATCCAGTTTATATTTTCATAAGGAAGACTTTGCATATTAAATTAAATGCCGGCGGGTTAACGTGTTTGTGTAAAATCGATTACATTGGTGGCGGAATATTGAGTTTCTGGGTTGGAATTACCTATATTTTCGTGGTCGTTACGTCGGTATGGATGGATGGAACCTAGGCTGGAGTGAATAGGCTGTTCCAAGATGGGCATGCTCCATATTAGGCCGCATCGTCACATGCCAACAGGTGAGATGGCGGTCAAATACCTGTCATGTATAATGTAAACAAAAATCTTGTCGAAGTAAAACAAAATAAGTTTTTGAATGTTTTTTTTTCGTAACAAGATATATACGCGTTCTATTTTAACTGGACACTATTTACGATGAATAGCAGTACTTGCCAATATAAATAAAACAAGCCCATACTAAATGGGTTAAAAAATAACACCTAGGCAAAGACTTCTATATACTTGCGTATATATAGATCAATGCACCTAGGGGTTTTATAGCACTGATCAAGACCATTACAAAGAGCCCAACAACGACGTCATTATCGTGTTTCTTTCAATAGTACCTATGACCAGCTTCTGACTCCATCATCAGACCAGCTTCTTGGTACCATATTAATGTATTGGCATCTAAGTTATACCAAATTGGAGCTCAATTAAATGACGGGAGGTGGGTCAAATTAAAGATTTGACTTGAACATTAAACATTACATTCGACAAAGCAAGTAATTTTATAATAAATATGTATATCAACAATCGAACTTTGGGGTAAACTACACATTTTAATTAAAGTAACCATTATTTATTTTAGATGACGAAAAACATGAATAAATTGGAATAATAACCTATCCTAATACTAATGAGTAAGTTAATTAAAAGCTTGTGAAGCTGGAATTGGTTGGTTAAGGTTCCATAATTAAGAAGGTAAAGGAATAACGCATTGACATGAACGGTTGTGTAGAAGGTGGATATGAAAAACAAATACAGTACTTAAGTACTACAATGATAGCGATAGACAACAAAATGAAAGTTCCGACTAATTTTGTTGTCTATCGCCAACATTGTATCATAACACATTGGCTTTACACTCAACATGGCCCATTTCAATGTTTTAAAATAGAAAGTCCAAAAACTGCCTATCCCAAAAATAAGCCATCCCACGCCGTCACTAATTATATCGTAAACACAAACAGCTCTAACCAAAGTTCTCTAATTCGGCAAATATTTAATGACCCTACAACAGACTGTATCCACCTACTAAACAAACCACTGCATTGTTAATACCTAAAATTCACGCCACATAATCAAGGCTCGAGATCTCATCATGGGGATCTTAGGTCATTTCTTAAGCCGGGGGGTGTACCGTCCGCCCACTGGGAGGAGGGGGTCATGGGTGGGGGTCAAGGCCGCCGCCGCGCTGGCGCTGCCTGTGGCTGTGGCCTCACAAACGACCCAAGAGTCAATACAATGATTCTGTATGTGTGATAAAATCCGCATTTATCGACAGTATTGGGTTTAGTTGATGATACTGTGATACGAGATGGGTAGTTGAGTTATTGAGTTCAAGTTTTTGTTTGGAATTAGTTAATCCTTTTTATTATTATTTAGTGATAAGACCGCCCTTTGTACTATCTACCATATTTTTTGTATCTGTACTTGTGTTATCTGGTGTGCAATAAGGAGTTTTGTATTGTATTGTATTGTATATTTGATTAAATTCAGATGCAAAAAGCGTGACAGCAAATCAAAGTATTGCTTATAAATTAAGGTCCATTCTTGTATCACTTATAATATGTTGCGTGTCGCTCCGGTTTTTACAAGCTGTGATACAAAAATTGATCTTATTCTATGAGCAATAGATTCCACTTTGATTTGTTCTCACGCTTTTTGCTTCTGTCGATGCACGCGTGATTTACATTGGTCAAAGACAGTGGCGAGTCCAGTAGCTGTATTCACAATGGGTCGGAAATCGGATTCGGATACAGAATCGACAAAGGACTCCGCAAAAGTTCTTAGGAAAATGTGGTTTCAGTTAATTTTGATGAAATTTTCATATGTCATAGAGAGTAGTTTCCGTGGAATTTATCGGGATTCTGAATAACAGTTTTCTCATCGATCGACACGGATTCGCCGCTCACGGATTTCGTGTCGAATCGTTCGGAAACAGTTTCGAATCATTGTGAATACGGCTACAGTACCATTTCCCTGTCGATATTGGCGAGCAACATCAACAAATACGTGTAATTTTGCATGAATTCTCTTCATACGGCCTGCCACTGTACACTGTACTTTTGACTGTTTATACTGAGCCAGTGGCGAGTCCAGTGCCGTGCGAGCTTTAAGAGGGCGTGGAGCGCACTGTCTGATCGGTTTACACAACTGTACTTCCTTACCTACTTCTCTAAACACTTGACCAACGTAAGTAAAGCGGGCACTTTCGGAAACTCCCGAAATTTTTACATCATACCTTCTCAAGTATTTCCTAACGATTGTATTGAAACTAAACAAAGAATAATCTAAATTTTTATTAGCTTGTGTTAAATTAGTGAAAACTGTATCGAAATCGTCTCCACGTGAGCTTCGTACGATGCCACAAACTGACGCAAACACACACCAAACCTATAACAGCCCTCTTTTTGCATCAGGGCACGGAATATCTATAGGTATTTGTAAAATAATATATTATCTGTGCTATAGTTTAAGAGCATGTCAGGGGTTAATTAAATAAATGTGAACTGTAAATAGATTATTATAATAGAACTTGAATGAAGATAGGAAATCCAAAATAATATTTGGCTTAAAATACTTAGTTTGCAGGTCATTAAATATTACTGTTACTAGTGAGGACTTGGCTTGTTGGTTCTAAAATAATATTTATTTCGATTTACATAAGCTGTTGGTTCACCAATAAATAAATAAACAAGGAATATATATTTTCACAAAGTCTATTAGTGGTACAACCGTTCATAAATACAATAACTCAATAAGTACTCCAAGCAGTACAACCTTACCGTAGTACAAGTTACTATATTCATTGGAAACCATTTCCATATGGGTTCACGTAACCTACTTCTGGCGAGAGCGGTATGACGTCATCGCGCCGCCGCACCCCGGAGTACAGTCGGCAACGAAGCCAGCTGAGAACCTATATACATCTAAAGTGGTATGAAGTATGAAGAGGCAGCCATTTCGAGTCAAATGTATTCTAGAGTGAATATTTAATATTTATACAGTTTTCATATGTATGTTGAATTGAAACAAAGTTGATTGTGATTATACGTTTTTTTAATCCTCGAGGAAAAGAGGGGTGTTGTAAGTTCGACGTGTGTCTTTGTATCTGTGGTTTTGTGTGTCTATCTGTGGAATCGTAGCTCCCGAATGGACGGACCGATTTGGATGCGGTTTTCTCTATTTGAAAGTCAGTTTAATCGAGAAAAAATCGATTGAGTATAATAAAGTAAAGTGTAAACTTGGTCGTCGGTTACCCCACTTTTTCTGTCGAATTAGTTATATTCACAATTTGACTCGTAAAAGTAAAGTGTGAACAGGCGTGTGTTAGGTTTTCAAATTTTGACATTTCCGAATATTGAATCACTGTGTGTGTACCCTTGACACTTTGCAATTTGTTTTTGAATTTTTGACTCTGGGTTATGTGTAGGTTGGTATGTAATTCAGGCGTTTTTCTAGTATCACGGACCAGGCGTTTTGCTTTTGTATCGTTCTCTAGTTTGTTCTTCTGATATTGATGGAGATTTCAAGCTAAAATGTTCTTCTAATTTTCGTTAAATTGCTTCATACAAGTAGATAGATAGGGACATAATTTTATATCGCTAACTGTACGTACACAAGGCCCGCTGCGCTATCGCTCGTAAAATTCATATTTGTACTGTAATCAATCGGGATTTTCCCGCTGCGCCCCCGACTTTTCGTTGATAAGACTCCGGGATCTGGGTTACGGTAATGCGACTTCTAACTTCTTTTGTGCTTCTTTATCGTATCACCTTAACGAAAAGTTATTGCGGGTAGTATTAGAAAAATTGACATATCGGAGACCCACGTGCACTTATAGCGTCAATGAGGGTATCTAAACAAAAGTAAACAATAGCTAATCCGCAGAAAACTCTCCACTGTAGTGCGATCATAATATCCGTGTTATACAATACTACAATATAATATTATACATGTTATACAATACAATAATACAATGAATACAATACAAAAATGTTGATTTCTCTCAAAAAGGCATCAGGTTACATTGTTATTTAGATACATTATACAAAGCATTGGAATCCTTATTGAGAGTTGAAATCTGTGCTAGGTTAACAAAAACCTGTTACAGATCACCAGGCTCCCAACCTCCTATATCCCTTACAAATAAATATTTTAGCTGATAAATCAAAGCAGTATTTAAGCAAACAATCATAACAAAATGAACAAAAAGAAAGGTGTGTAATCATTTATATATAAGTATATAGCAGTCTTTGTGTGTAATATAATATCCGATGTGACGAATGAGGCAGATCCCTATCGGACTAATTCAAAGGTCGTCCTCTAACCTTTGAATTGGTCTGATACAGATCTGCTTCGTTCGTCACATCAGATATTATTTCATTCAAATGATATTATTTCGACACGCCGACGCTGCCCCGAGTTGACGATGCCTCGTCGGGCGTTTTAACACAACACTTCATTTCATTCAAGACATGTCACTTCGTTTTATTTCTAATCTAACCGAACTGAAATCTCAATATGAAACGATCTGCCTGGCTCATCACTATCGGCCTAAATTTCTCTTATTATACCTACTACTCATTGGCAAAGGATCAGGCAGGCAGAACTACTTTTTCTTTGCGGTATGTCGACATAGGACATGGACGCTAAGTTGGATTGTGATGGGCATATAATATAAAATACAGGGTCCGTCACTCAAAGTGTTGCCAATTATAAACGCCTTAATGTTGTAAATTTTTATATTTTTTATTTAAAACAAAATGGTCGTCCATCCAGTTATCGACATCTGCGTCTGCGTCTGGCAAACACGCTGCCACTAGACTGATACAATACAAGTTTTGTGATAAACAAGCAGACGGTCTATCTCATGGAATGTTGATTGGCAGAAACTGACAAGGTTGTTATTCAATACAGTTGAACCAGAAAGATTGGGAAGTTATCTACCTTCACGGTTAAATTTTTTATATTCTTTCCTCTGTGAATTGAACCCTCAGCCTTGGCTTCCACTACAAGCAAGTGAATGTATATAACCATACAAAATAGGTAGGTAAGGTACTTAATAAATAGACTCTTCTATCTCCGCATCTATCTCCTACTACCGGCGCCACATCCAATCGTCACAGATAGGCGCATTGTTGGCCCGTCCGCGGCCCACAATGGCTGTCATTGCACGGCTCATGCCATGCAATACTAATAAAGAACAATCCACGCGCCCCGATTTTGACTACTTCTTATAGTGTAGGTTATTTTATTTATTCGTATGACAAAAATACAATATAATTTAAATCAAGCGTATGTGTAGGTATACCGTAATACAATGTCGTCTTTGGCTGTTTATTATAATATTTAGATTCAGAACTCAACTGAAAAAATTATTTATTCTTATGTGGATTTACATATTTAATCTCATAACTAACTTTAAAAATCGTCATGTAGATCGGCCAGCGCGTACGGATTAGACGCGCCTGCGAGGCGTCGAGCTCCAATGAGCATGCACAGTCAGCCGCAGAGCGAACGGTCCCCTCCAGGCTAGAGTGCTGGAGGCTCCAGCACACATCTACTGTCTTACTGCGTTTAACGCTTGTGTAGTTACGCGGCGTGTGTACCTACTACTACAAACTTATCTGACCCAATGACGGCATCACTATTGTTTAATTTAAGTAGTACCTAATGCCGTCAAATGATATTTCAATTGGCGACACTTAGTTCCATTTTGGTCACCAGTCAGATTAGTTTGTGGTGACGTGTGTGTAACTGGTGTTTAACTTGACACAAGTTAGTATAGTGCCACATACTTATCAGCGGGGCTATTGGCTAACTCAGTTGACAACTGTATTTGACACTAGATAATTCTACACCACGTCATCTACGTTGAAATAGCGTCTACCAAATTAGAGTAGTGTCAGATTTTTTTATGTCAAATTCAGTTGTCCACTGAGATAGGGCCTATTGCCAGTTTTTAACGTAGATGACGTGGTGTAGAATTATCTAGTGTCAAATACAGTTGTCAACTGAGTTAGCCAATAGCCCCACTGATCCGGTGGCCAAACTTGGAACTAAGTGTCGCCATTTAAAAATATCATGTCAATTCCAACAACAACACGGCTTATGTCCAAAATATTTATACGCGTTCAAGATACGTGTATGAACCATTTTTATTAGTATGACGGTTAGTGTATGCCGAGAGCAGGCTGAAGGGAGGAGAGAAAAGACAAGGCTAAAAAAGAACCACACAAACCAGAGCCTACCAAACAAAGAACTCAGTTATCAATTTAACTCGCATACAACCTCTATCCTGTCAAATCTCACTCAAACACCCCATCACAATAGCTGTACACCCGCCCAACTACAATAGCCGACACAAGTGCCGGCACAGTAAGCCATCAATATGCATGCAGTGCACGTCACAACGCCCCGCTGAGTGGATGCGGCCGACTGAAAGCCACTTCGTGTAACAAGAAACTGAGTTATGTCGGCAAAAATCGTTTAAAACGAAGTGCTGGCCGTGATATCAACGTTATTGCGTTCATTTGAGCACATAACGGGTGGCGCTACTGCTGCAATCATGTGCGTTTAAGTGCAGGCGTATGGGGGTTGGGTGGTGTTCGGTATTTGTAGTAGGTAGTTGTATATAGAATGTAAAGGAGGAAAGGCCGATTTTTTGTATGTTATTCAGTGACAAACGAGTATCTAAAGAGATCTGATGGTGAGTTGTAACCGTCGCCTATACAATCTACAATTCGTACATTTAGGTTGCAGGTACAATCGCATGCGAATGCAAGCATTGTTGCTTGACGGTAGAAATATATAAGGCGGTGGCCCTCACCCAGGCGGACTCCTCAGGCTTGACAAAGTCCTACCACATGATGATGACCTATCTATAGTATGTATGTGTTGTAGTATTATTGCCGATACAAACAAGTAATTTTAATGCTCAATGACATAGAAATTTAAATTTCATTTTAGAAATGAAAAATTATTGATCGAATCAGGCGTTATTTCGCGGGGCCTCATTACTCACTCCCTGGAGGAGCGAAACGAAACGAACGAAAAGAATTAATCAGCGGAGGGATTTCGCCGCCCTTTGTGTGTTCTACAGCTTGTACAACGGAGTTTGTTCTGAGGAACTGTTTGACATGATGGCTACAGGTACATTCTATCATCGCACCGCTAGCCATCGACAGGGAGAGTTCATCTTCACACCTTGGAGCCAAATTGGTCGAGAACTGTGCGATTCCAAAGGAACTTTTTCCCACGTACACTTAGATTGTGGAATGAGCTCCTGGAGAGGTTTAGAGTACAGCGTGGAGTTCTTTAAGAAAGGGGTGAAAAGGTTTTTACGGGGTCAGCAATGCATGGGTGATGCCCATGGTATTGCAAACGTCCATATGCTGCGGTGACTGCTTACTATCAGGCAGGCCGTAAGCTTGTTTGCGTTGCCTAAGTTGTTAGTGGTATAAAAATAATTAACAATGAAATGGAAAATTTCATAAGTGGGTTTAGGCCTTAGGTAAATCCAATTAAATTCGTTCGTCACTAGAAGCATAAAATTAATCATGAATTCATGAGGTGTAAGGGAAACTCACAGAATCGATATGTTTGTCGCAAATGGTAATCTTTTATGACAAGGAACCGATTGTAAAACAAAGGTTAGATTCCGTTGAAGGCTCATGAAATCATCGCCCGATAACTTTGAAACTTTTGCTCTTACAATGTTTGTCTCCTAGAAACCTTCATCCACAGATATTGTTATTTTTATTATAGTTTTATTAGGTGGGAGCTGTCAAGCCTGAGGAGTCCGCCTCGGTGCGTCAAGCAACCATGTTGGCATTGTCGGACGCGTTATTCTGCCTAGAATTGTCAGACGCACTCCTGCTCTGCGTGGCCTTGTCGGACACGGTCCGGATTTGCCTAGTGTTGTCGGATGAGATCTGGCTTCTCCTGGAGTAGTGGGATATCGGAATAATCGGATACGATCTGACCAAGTCTAACTTTGCCAGACGTCGCTGTTATCGGCATGGAGTGGGTGTGCTCCGGTTCTAGGGCCAGAATATTACCTTTCTGTTTCCTTTCCAGTTTCTTACCCCGTCCTATTTGACATTTGAAAAGGGATACACAATACAAAAAAAAATTACTTTCCTTTATGAACCTGACGAAAATGTTATGCTTGAAACGTACAACTTAAAATTCTTAAAATTCTGTAGATCAATTTACCATGGATGCAGACGAACACTGCATTTCAATTCAATATTGAACTGATTAGTGATGCGATTTAAGTGGTTATTTGCTTACAAAACTGAAGCAAAATTAGTAATACGTGATGTGAATTCACATCTGTTCTTTTGTTTTGGCGGATTGACCAGTAGGCTAATTTCGTAACGCTGTTGCCAACCATTCTCTGATTTCAGTGATTGAATATTGTTACTTTTGCGTTTCCGTATCGTCGATTTCATGGGTTCAGTTGCTAACAAAGTTCCATTGCAGTGAACTGAAACTATAAAATCGATCATATATAATCGCAAAAGTAACAATTTCAATTTTTGACATCAGAGAATTGTTCGCAACAGGGTTACGTAATTAGCGTCCAACAGGTATGTGAAAGTGGTTTGTATACATCCATCGCAAATTGGTCTGGTACAAGTATTCATCCAGTACGTGTACTACAAACACAGGAGCTACAATCATACCCGTCATATTTCTTCGGTTTCTGTGGGTATAGCGCTTTTGGAACATATTTTGAAATTGGCAAATTCATCGATAGGCAAATAAATAAATAAATAATACTCATTTATGCAAGATTACAGTGAAAAGTACGTCATGCCAAAGCGTATGACGTCATTACAGGTAATAGGTACCAATTATTTGCAAATTGAACTTGGAAATCCACTGCAAACGTATATGTTGGTAGGTAATCGTGTCGTAATTGTTAAAATGTAAAACCCATAATTTCTAATGCTTTTGACCTAGATATAGTCCTGTTCTATGAAGTTGCGACATGATTTTTATAAAGGTTAACCGGTAACTAGAGTTTAACTATAAAAGTGACAATGTCTGCGGACAACACTGACGAAATCAGGGTTGACAGTCTACTGATAACTCATTTTGAAATTATGTTTCGAAGAGATTTATTATCCTTTCTTATCCTTAACTATATAAAAGACATAAACGCGCGCGCCGGAGTTCGTTGATGTCTATTGTATGATTAACTATAGTCTTCAAATATTTCGATCTTCGCGTTTACATGATCCTTATCATCACATAGTATAAAATCGACACCCCTCCCTCTTTTCTGAACATACATTACTTGAAAACTAACCGATACTCTTACAATGAGGAAAACATCGTTACGTAGTTTAGAACAAACCGATGACAAAGCATTGATTAGAACATACATGTCATTAGTTTACATTCCGTTTATTTTATGGCGACGCTCATCTATCTATCACAGAGGGGCCTAATCATAAAACGGAGACTCGTCCACTCAGTCGGCCTTACACTGGCGCCGGGCCGCCCTATCGGCAGTTATTTAGGATAATGGCGCCAATTTTACGACCCGGAAGTATTACTGCAAGTGGGATGACTTCATCGCGCATGCGTGGACGGCCGCGGGTGTCTGTAGGTAGATATTGTGTTGGCTGTCTACCTTTATCCGTTGTTTAACTATCTATTTAATGTAGGTATACTCAAAGTTTGATTCAGGGCCACAAACTTATCTGTCCTGAGGGCCTATCGGCTATCTCAGTGGACAACTGAATTTGACATAAAAAAATCTGACACTGCTCTAATTTGGTAGACGCTATTGGCAGTTTTCAACGTAGATGACGTGGTGTAGAATTATCTAGTGTCAAATACAGTTGTCAACTGAGTTAGCCAATAGCCCCGCTGGTGACGGGCAGCGCTGTTTTAGGCATTGACATAAACTGCCGTCATTTTTCCACAGTTCCATGTAAAATAGTAAATATAGTACAAACAAGTTAAAGCGTTGTAGTTTTATCTACCAATCTACCCCGAAAACTGATAATAAAACTTCCTTGCACTATGCAGTGCAAGGAAGACGCCAACAGCTTTATCCATTTGATAATTAATCCCGCCTTCAGTCAGTGCACAACTAATTTACATGAAAACAGTAGTAGCGGGGAAATGCTCCAAGACCCTTTCCAATCTCAATATAACAACCACCCTTGAGCTTCCTTCCCGGTCGTAATACTGCCGTCAGTAAGTCCGTCGCCGACACTATACTGCTTTACGTTAATTAACCTTTTACGACTTCCCATCACGCCATGTCCCGGAAGCGGTGATAACTGCGCATTTTAATTTGAGGGTAGTGTTGGATTAGTTTAGTTGTGGACGGGAAACGATAGATGGCGTTGCCTTATCGGAAAATAAATTTGTTTTAGGTTTGTTAGACTGTTTTGAGTTCGGATTGTGGGCAAATGTGATGTAAACCGTGAACAAAGTCATTCATTCATCATTTATAAAGTTTTATTTTTAATGTTTATTTGTACACTTTTAAAATAAAGCATTCTGTCAAGTAAGTTACCTATGTACATACAAAGTGGCGCTTGAGCTATTTTTTCTTGGCATTTACATATTGGAGCTACGAAGCCACAGACAGACACATTCATACACAGATATCCATGTAAAACTTATAAAATTAATCACTACTCTTTTTTCGACGGTCAGGGGTTAATGTTGCCTAAATGTTATTGAATAAATAACATTGGTGTTCTATCACAAACTTACTTTTTATTCAAGATATAAGACATTTGTTTTATTTTACCCTAGCTCGCCTACGACTGCGCCTCGACTGCGCACGCGTGTTCTTCTACCCTATAAACCTTCCTCTTGAATCACTCTATCTATTGTTGAAAACGGCATTAAAATCCGTTTCGTAGTTTAAACGATGTACACCTACCTACAAACATACAGAGGGACAGACGACGGGAAGCGTCTTTGTTTTATACTATTAGTATATTTTAATTCTATTAAAATGAATGTAATCTCCGATAGGTGGCGCTAGAGCTCCGTCAATTTCGGAAAACCAACATGGGCGGAAGGCACGCTGACACCGGCCGCGGGCATCCGGACGGGCGTCCGGAATATTTATTGCACAGCGATAGAAATTTCGGTTATTTATTTATTCATTCATTTATGTGTGTGTGGGGTGCCCTCTGGTCTCGGATTTTCGATACGCCCGAGATTGGAACAACATCTGGGTAGGAAATTAGATTATTATACCTACGGATGTTGACACCGAGCACTATGTGTTGGTTGACTGAATACAACGGACACACTTCCACCTAGAGACATTTTACATACGTATAAGTAAAGTCACACAGTCCTAAGTATGTGAGCTGTAGAAGGAACGTATTTAGAAATCCCCAAGGGAAAGAGATGAGACGAGGGTGGTAAATTAGATAAGTAGAAAACTTCAAAACAAACTTCCCACGTTCCCCTATACAATTCGGGTCTTTATTTAACCTCTAGCCAATATTTTAAACATAAACGTTAACGAAATTAACCATTTTCTTAAATCCGTAGCCCTTTGAAGCGCCTGCCAAAACTTCTTGAGCAAACTCCGTCGTTGTAAATTATGCAGGCGTTCCAGGCGCCTCGGGAATGGGGTGCAGCATTTCGTGCCAGGGACCGATCTAGGCAAGTATTAAGGTAAGTATGCGATTATATTTTCCTGCTAAAGCCCAGCTAGGAGCAGTTTAGTGTTATGACGTGTCGTTTTAGATTTTTACTTATTGACAGTAGAAAAGTTAGAAAATATTGAAAATACAAATGAGTAGAACTTCCATAAAACTGAATACGATCCTGTTTTCCAGGGTAGGAGCTAAGTATATTCTCTTTTCGGGAAGCGGCGACGGAGACCTAAATGTTTCAGACAATTTAATTAACTTCATTATTTGAGAATAATGCATGCTCGCCATTTCACTTTTTATGTAATAAGAATTATTTAAAATCTTTGGGTTCTTGTACTGCAACCATTTAAGTTACCGTTGCCAATACCTGGGCGGCGGTGGCCGCTTTCCATCAGGTGGACGCTCCGTCCGTGTATCTCCACACGTATTTAGTGTAAGCGTGTAAGCTAGTGGCAGGGCGGTAAGGTTAAGCAATGGCAATGTCCGGGAAATGTTTTTTTTATTTTTTTATTAATTATAGACTTGCATTTGACCTCAACTCACCTGATGGAAAGCGACGATGAGGTCGAAGATGCAGCATGCGTGCTTAGAAGATACCTATTCACTCTTGATTTGAAGACCCCAAGGTTATACGTATCGGGGAACAATGACTCAGGTAGAGAGTTCCAGTCCTTTGCAGTGCGCATAAGAAAAGTGGATGCAAAACGCTTAGTACGAGATGGTGGGACATCTACCATAAATGGATGACGATTTTTTGTCCCCCTCGTTGTTCGATGATAAAAAGGGCATGATGGAACAAGGTTGTGGAGCTCCTGGGAGCACTCACCGAAGTGAAAACGATAAAAGACCGTGGATACCCACGTGTCCGTATAGTACCGTGGACCACTTTGTACTTTAACGTTAGTCAAACTTCAGCTCCGCAACGAGCTCGCCACTCGTTAGGTGTGCCCTCGTTAGGTTTGTGAAGCGAGGTTGACCACTTCCGCTGGGAACCCTGAGACTGGTTGAACAGGGCCCGGTTGACCAGATTGTATCATGGTTACACATCGAGTCACCTGTATGTGCAGGTTTCATTACGATATTCCCTTATCGTTGAGCATCGGTTAGTGTTCAACTAATGTACAGAACGCAGAAATGAGTCACTGGTAAATAGCGGCACTGTTTGTATGAGTCGGACTCCTAACCGTCAGGCCACCGACGAATGCAGCAATTAATTGCGTAAATATGATAGCAGGAGGGCTTCTTTATTGGAATCCTTTCGGAACACGAATGCAAACTTCGGAAATGAAATACACACCGTGTAATATGATTCCTCTTAGCTTATAGAGGGGAATTTTTCCACAGCGGATTTATGGGTCCATCACCTCCCCCCTTCCACCTTCCCCCTTTCCACAGGTGGTCGTTATAACCTTGCGTTATTAACTTAAATGAATAAATGAGACTTTTTGGGAAATTTGGCTGTTTTGAAACCGGCGGTCGGAATCGATTAGCCGAGGAAGTAAAACAAATAAATAAATAAATATACTTGGACAAATTCACACACCGTCATCTAGCCCCGAAGTAAGCAAAGCTTGAGTTATGGGTGTTAGACAATTGATAAACCACTCATATACTTTCGCTTTTTAAATACGTACTTTTATACATACTACACCCAGACCCGTAACAGAAATTAAAATCCATCGTTTCAATTTCTGCAATTGGGAATCGAACTCGGGACCTCTGCGTGGCAGACGGCATGTTAACCAATTAAACCACTGAGGTCGTCAAGTAAAAAAACGAATACGAGTCCATTTATAAGCCCTTAATAACCGATCTAAATTTAACTGTACATTAATGACGTAGTTAGAAATATTAAAATAAAAACAATGATACCACTTTAGGAACTAACCAGTATCGTCCACTTTCGAAACGTGTTTTCGGTTGTCGCAAACTCAAATCGGAAACTCAAAGTCGTTCAGCGTAGATTGTATTTCGCGTACGTCATCAATTCGTGTGCCTACGTCACGGAAATTCGGAGGCCCACGTCACCTTCCCGTTTAATTACGAAGTTGTGACGTAATCCATTATTACTATCGTCTGCAGATAATTAAACGGCTACTTTAGGATGTTTTGACGAAATAGGCGTGGAAAATTATCTAGGATGGTTTTTGCGTACGGTCAAGTGATTGGGTAATGCATCGAAGATTTAAGTAGGTGAGGAATGCACGATAGGTTTTATCTTAGACGACGCTTAAGTTGACGCTTAAATGATTTGAAATATCTTGTTTGTAACAAGAAAAGCATTGCACCAACAACCAAACGTGAAATCTTAACCCGCTAAGTTACTTATCTTTATTTATTTGTTAAAACTTTATGCACTAAAGTAGCCTTATCTACCATTGAACCGTGAAAAAATGTAATCGAAAAACCTTATATCATTATTACACCGATGCTAAATGCTTAGGAGGAATGTTTTGAAGCATCAACTTTAGTACAAGTTTAATGCAATCGAGCACATACTCGTATGTTTAGGATTTGTCTAGATTTGAGTTAACACTATTAGTCACAACGCCGTCAAAGATAAACCTTTAGTACTATAGAATTTTTTACAAAGCGAACAAATTCGCGGCCCAATTTAGTGATTGCCATGACTTGAAAACGCGAATCATCATTTGGAACAATTGCATCCGCGAATTGAGATGAGTTAATTGAGAATGTTTAGATTTTCTTAGTGGTTTTATGCTGTTTTATGATTTACTTATTAGTAAAGGTATATAAGAATATTGCCAGTGATGACGATCAGATACGTGTTGCCTCACGAAGGGCATGAAGGCCGCAATGGATAGGGCTATGCTTGGAATTTCTCTACGTGATAGGATCGGAAATGAAGATAACCGTAGCAGACCTAAGATCAACGATATACACTGGTGGCAATAGGCAGGCCACGTAGCTCACAGAACCGATGGCCAACGGGGCGAAAAGGTTCTGGAGTGGCGACCACGTACCGGCAATCGCAGCCAGCAGCAGGTTGGACGACATCGTGAAGATCGAACGATGGAACGATGGATGCAGGAGGCCTAGAGTCTATCGGCGTGGAAGTCGTGGGGGGAGGCCTATGTTTAGCAGTGGACGTCCTGCTGCTGAGATGATGATGATATGAGGTTATGGATCGTGTGGCCATGACGCTTCAAAGCTTTTTAAAGAATTAAGCAAAAAAGCTAATCAAGACCACAGGTGACCGGAGAGCGAGCTCGTTCCCCGGACAGAGGATAAGCATTTCTATCCAACATGGCAATACAGCTAGGTTTCTGGGACAACGGTGGGGATGATTAAAAAAAATTTAGTTATTTGTGTCTATTTTTTATTTTTTATTGTAAATATTTTGCCTGTAACTAAATAAATTCTTCCATTCTTATGGATCTACGAAAATTTAAATACGAATGGTCGTATAGCCACCGTCAGCGTGACGCTAACACCGTAAGTCTCCATTCCCCATTTAAACCACATACGCAATCGATGCTTATCACTGTCAGGTTGCACAAGTATTTTTCACATAACGTGCGCTCCCGTCGGCCAAAGCGGTGCCAACGACCAGGCGACGTAACGACGACGTCACAGACACGTCACTGAGTAGTTACCTGGCTGGCACCGGCAGTAAATAAGGTATTCTAGGGTTATCTGTAAGCGGAGATTTACAATCTGGCTCAACTGACGGGGGGCTTATTTTTGGCTCGATTGGGTACTTCAATTTGTACATGACTAGTTTTTTCGAGTTAGGTAGTTTACGTGAAATTCCTTATATTCCACACGAAAATTATAGTTTAAAACGACGATCATAAAGTATTGTCAAATCTGGGGGGACGGTAGGCGGCTAACAGAGGACTTACGAGACTCATAACTCTGTAGAGACTGTGGTATAAATCAAGACAAAATTGCAGATGAAATATCACAACTGCATCGACGCTGTCTTTGTGCAAGATCGATCAAGCTCAAGGGGCTAACATACAAGAGCATATGATGGGCATAGATAGGCCTGCGATGTATACGGGAGCGAAACTTGGCCGGCGCTGACGAAGCACGTCTGCGGACTCCACACCAACGAAATGAAAATGCTGCGGTGGAATTGTGGCGTTACGCGACTTGATGGAGTACGTAACGAGTGCATCCGTCGCAGCCTTGGCGTGAGAGATATCGCGGATAAAATAGGAAAAGGCACGGCTGCTCGGGTTTGGTCATGTATTGCGCAAGCCCCAGGGATACTTGGGAAATAGGTGCCTAAATCTACCTATATCAGAACAGAGTTTCCGCGGGATACTCAAGAACCAATGGATTGACATCGCCGAGTCGGACGCGAGAGCTAATTGGCTGCGTGCGAATGCAGCAAATCGGGCAAAGTGAAGAAGAAAAAGTAGGAAAGCGGACCCTGGCAGAAGCCAATGAATTGACCGCTCGGATGATGATGATGATGAATTAATGTACCTACATACCCTACTATTTATTATCTACCAAATCCATCACGCCATTACGTGATCGCGTGGTCAGAGCAGGTAAACTTACGTGTTCGTGTCGCCATATTTTTTTTTAGTTTTAGCAATATAATTGGCGACGTCATCGTGTTGTCATTTGTCGTAAATATAAAACTCTATTTTTAAAAGTGACGAGGTATTATTATTTTATTTGTGGAGTCATGTCTGGGTATTTTTGTATTACGATGTAGGATGGTGATATTTGAAAGTACCTACCTATATGGACATGAAGTGTTTGGGAAGGACAATCGGAGAAATGTTTTTTGGCATTTAAAACAGCGCCATAGAAATTGGAAATTATGACCCGCCTAAACGTCACCTACCCCCCGTCACGCTACTGATTCCTTTATTTTACGTTAGCTAAGAGGTCATCATCATCATCATCATCATCATCATATTATTTAGAAGACGCCCACTGCTGGGCATGGGCCTCCCCCAGAGATCTCCACAAAGGCCGGTCCTGTGCTTTCCGCATCCAGCTGGTACCTGCGATCTTTACCAGGTCGTCGGCCCACCTTGTGGGAGGCCTTCCCACGCTGCGTCGTCCGGCACTCGAGAAGTTTACTGCCCCATCGGCCATCTGTTCTTAGAGATATGTGCCCTGCCCACTGCCACTTCAGTCTGGCAATCCTCAGAGCTATATCGGTGACCTTGGTTCGCTTGCGGATCTCCTCTTTTCTGATTCGATCGCGCAACGAGACTCCGAACATAGTAGCCGTTTTCAGTGCCCTTTGGGTAACAGTGAGCTTTCTTATAAGGCCCATAGTGAGCGGCCACGTGTCAGATCCGAAGTAGCTAAGAGGTACTTTGCTCAAATTTATTTATATAAGATTTCCATTTTATTTTAAAGTAGACATCAGTACGAAGTCAAGAATAATATCAACCGTCTTCCCGCGGATCTCTAGCTGCGGCGGATCTCTGTCTGAGCTCCTCCCACACAATTGCTCTGGACAATCTCATTGTTTGAGCCAGATTATTCTGCGGCTGACTGATTCGATTTAGACCGACATCAGGTACCTTGTTGTACCTTTAGCTTTTGGTATAGATGGTACTGCCTCTGTGTATAGCCTAGATAAACCTAGATAGAAAATAGGAGGCATCCTATCAACTCTGCGTGGTATAGGGGAGGTCTCCTAATGGGCAGTTGTGTGTATAGCATATGGTAAGTTTAGTATCCAGTAGTGGCGTGTCTACGTTCGCGACAGGTTGACATGACAATTTTCTTTTCCTTGTTTTCTTTTTTGCCTATCGTCCAATCGGCATGACGCTGCAGGCTTGATCGAATCTGCGGTTCGTTCATAGGTATACACCATACACGTTCATGCCATGCCTAAGCCACGTGGCGTCACTAGTGACGGGTGACGATGCTGTAGCAGTCTTGGGCATTCTACTCGTTTTAAAAAATATCACCTTACATCTCAGGCCAGATCTACTTGATCCAACCGGTAGTTTCATGCTGAGTGTGTTCCTTGATAATTATAATCTAGACACCTTCAAAGCTCGAGTGAATAGGCTGCTCATATGCCCAATTGCCATGTCGACCTGTCGCGAACTGTAGTGGAAATTTAAAATATCATAAAATGAAAAGTCCAAGACGGACCCTGAACTTATCTAAATCATGCGAGAGCACAGCAGTGGATTTTGACGCAAAGATGATTCTTTCGCACTACAAATGTTAAGATGATAAAGCTGAAATAAGTAACAGAGCCTCCATTCAATGAGCTAAGCAGGAGCTCTAACCAAGGCTCCATTTTTCTTTATCATTTGGTAAAGAATAAACTCATTTCTAATTCATCGATTACCTACTACGCTGCTACCCTACTTTTGATTTACAAAGTTGTAATTTTAGGTACATAGGTAATAGTAATATAAAGAAAAATAGGTAATAGGTAGGTAGTACATAGGTAATAAGTAGGTACTTGTTTCTCGGTCTCTGCTACGGATGGCAAAATTGCAACCTATATGTTGAAGCTATATTAATGTTGGCAGGCCTAAACAACGTACGACGCTCATATCATCATCGCAATCATAATTTTCAAATCGAATTAGCAAAAACGCCCGATCAGAAACAACGGCGCGCTGTGTCGCGATTAAAGTATAGTCAGTGTCGCCGGCTATTCTTGTCTGCGCGTTGGAGCGCGGCCAGCAGCGCGTGCGCACCCCCCGCCCCGCGCACGGCACCCCGCACCGCCCGTCGCGGGGAAACCGAGGACTTGAGGGACCAAAGGTATTGGATATAAAGCATGGATGGAGCCTCGACCTTTAGGAATGTGCACTGTCAATCTGTCATAACTTTCTACTCGATGTTATACAAAAAGCTCTAGTACGTTAAGATGACCAAGGCCACCAAATCTGACAATAGCAGTGGTTTCGGAGGGGTATTTGACAATTTATAGCTGTCCCTTTTGGACGCGTTACATGCACTTATAAATAAGAAGCAAAATATATATTGTGAGAGTCCTTCTGTACCTCTATGTCCAATTTCTTTGGGTATGACATTGGAAATAATGTTATCCGAGTACAGGGGTCGGCTACCGTAAATCTCTTTTTCTTCTCACGACTCGACAAGATTACAGGATTCTCGCGATGTAACATCTCAAATTCGACATTTTGTCTAGCCACAAGTGTATTTAAAACGTTACTAAAATTAATCTTCGACACTGTACTATTGTTGAAGATGGTTAAGAAAATGTTTTGGCTGCTCTTGATATTTTAGTCTCACCATTAATGGGGATTTGTGGCTAGAAAATATGTCCAATTCGAGGTTTCACAGCGTGAGACTATTCTTATGGGGGCCTATGGCCCCAGCTGTTACAGTTTGGTATTGGTGGAATAGTATCTTCCAGTCATGGGTGGCATATACGTAGTATAGAGGTTGTTTTCGAACAGATTATGTTAGGGTCCCTAGACTTAGGGTTTTTGTAGACCAGAAAATGGGGAGCAACATTTTCGGTTCTTCTAAAATGAATTTTCAATACTGCGATATATGACCCGACTATCAAGCGTGGAGATTGGGTACCTATGGCAAATGGCAAAATTCGATATTGTTTCAGATGACGCTGATGTTCAGAAGTGGATTTTAAATTTATATAGCATATTGGACTGCACTGATCCATGCAGTGATCAAAGTACGTACCAAACCAAGCCACTCGTGTACAGACATTACTTCCCTGAGTTAATTAATTGATTAAAGCATGTGCAAACCCCTTTAGATTCTATCTACAATGCTTTATGGTTCGTGTCACATATGCTTGGAATCTAGAGATAGATAATATCAGCAATGCGGTAATCTTTAACAAACGCCACATAGCATGAAGAGGTGCCAAATCTTTATGTCAATGGGCGGTGTAGGTACTCGTAATGCATGGCAGTCATCTACTGTGTCCCTAAAATCACGAGCTAGACCTTTAATTATTAGAAAACCTGGCCGGCTCTAACGGAGCACGTCCGCGAACTCCACGCCAATTAAATGAACAAAACTGCGGATGTGCAGAGTTACGTGTCTACGTAACGAATACATCCGTCGCAGGCTTGACGTGAGCCTGCGCTTGTAAGCCCCAGGGATACCTACTTGGGAAATTGGTGTCTAAACCTGTCGGCGTCAGGAAAGAGCTCCCGCGGAACACCCAAGAAGCGATGGATTGATATCGTCTAGTCGAATGCGAGAGCCGATGATCTACGTGAAGACTAGGCGAAGTTGAGAAAGAGTTGACCCTGGCAGAATCCGGGACTAACCGCTCGAAAGGTGCAAGCACTCGTTGGTCCTCGATTAGCGATCTGTCCAAACTGACTTGTCCTATTTGGTTCAGCAAATTATGTATTTAAATGGATAATGTGCAGCAGTATTCGTTGAAATTTACATTCTATGTATTTCTTGTATAATTTAAGACATTTATACACAATATACGTAGCGTGATTGATACGGCAAGTCTCACGACTTCGATCGGCAAAATTACTTTTGGGCATTGTTTGTTCACCAAATAAGACAACTCAGTATAAACAGATCATACGTCTAGCAAAAGCCAGCACGGCTTGCAAAAGTGAATCCGCAGAGAGCGTTTGTTTCCTTCTCTCAATATGAAAACGAAAAAGATACCAGTATCAATGGCGCGCTTTTTCCCGCTTATCGCGCATGAGCAGAAGACGATGGTTCTTCTTTAACAACCCACGCAAAAAAGAGATGTGATTAGTTCGACGTAATGTTTCTGTGTTTCTGAATCTGGCAGCGTAGCTCTCGAAGAGGTGAACCGATTTCGATGCAATTTCCTTTCTTTGAAAAACAGTTTTAATCGAGACGGTTCTTAGCTTTGTTTCATTTATTGGTTTGAACTGGTTTAATAGTTTGGGGAATATTTGGGTATACATAATGTTTTTCGGGGGGTATCCGGTATCTTCAGTTAGGTTATAAAACACTTTCATTACCTTCATTCATTTACTACATTACTTTCATACATAGCATACCTGTAGGTACAGGGCAATTCTTCGTTTATAACACTTGTAGGTACCCGATGAAACACGATACTTACCTGAAAACAAATGAGAATATTTAAGAAATATTTACATACAAACTATGTTATTCAAGTCAAAAACACAATTTAATTTATTCGTACATGGAAAAATAGAAAACTTGTATTTTACATTATTGAATTCACCTTTAAAATGTCGTCATGTCTATCGATATACATTCTTGTATCTTAGTTTGATACATGTAAACGAGTATAAAATCGTGTAGAATTTAAATAAAATGTTGATACTACTAAATGTATCATTTGGGAAATGCTACGGACACGTTCAAATGGTTTTTGTGAGAGAAAATATAAGCAGTAAAAATACGCTTCGAAAACAAGTTGGTTGTATGGTGGAAGTCCTCTTTCCCATGCAATGCCTATTTTTGAATCGCTCTCCTCTATTCGGACGGTTTTCAATTTTGATTATCGGCATGAAAAATTCGATATTTATTTATTCCCTATACTATGTTTGAACCATACTCTTTCGGTGTTGCCTATTTGATTTAAAAAATATTAAATTTTTCAAGCCGAAAATCAAAATAGAATATCGGAAAAGCGATTATATAATAGAGCCCTTGGTCCACGCAGACGAAAATGGCGTTCAAAAGCTAGCAAGAAATATATTTCACTCACTATTATAAAAATCTATAGATTATCTCTCCCTCAATGGTTAGACGGAAGCGTCATTGGCATGGTGAAACCGTTGTGGTAGCTAGCTCTATGCGCACCAGTTTAAGTAGACCCTTGCTCCCTTTCTGATCAATCGGGAATACAGAGGGCAGTTGCAGGGCGCCCTGTTGCCAGGGTTCAGGATTCACTGGCCACTAATAGGCAGTGATACGGCTGGCAAGCCTATCTGTGTCAGGGTTGCCACTAAGGCTTTTGAGGTAATCGGTGGAGACGATACAGCCTTATCGATTAATGAGATTAATAGTGGATCATTTTCAAAGTATAAAATTGGTCTTCGGTAGTGGTAAATGTAATTTTCTCACTATAACAGATTCGAAATAGGAACTTTAACAAAGGCAAAATAATATGTTTCCGTCAAAGATTTCTATAAAGCGTAATGGTTTTCATAGTCGTAGTCGTTTGTGGTGGTGTTCAATAATGAATAGTATCATGCGAGTACTAAATATACAAAATAAACTCTCTTTTGAACTAGATGATAGATTTGTTTGATAGAAAAGTAGCAACATTGCTATCAAACAAATCTATCAGCCATATTGTAAACCGCCACGAAGTAACCTCATTCTTATAAAATAAAACCGGGATTCTTGACATGTCTAGTAGGTACTATGGACATCCATATAGTACAGTCGAGTTCATTAATATGTGAGCATTGCCAAGGCTTCAAATATAAATGTACCTGGAAGGGTACTTATATATCTGAGCAGATGTACATATGTTTGATTGATGAATCTGCTCAGATATATAAGTACCCTTCCATGTACATTTATATTTGAAGCCTTGGTAATGCTCACATATTAATGAACTCGACTGTACCTACTAATAAATGTGTTGACATTTTCTTTTACATTTTTCGTAATTGTGATGATATTTTTTAAACTCATATCGGTTGTTAGTTTAACTAACAAAAAAATTATAAAATTATTTTGTGTAAAATAATTACATATTTAATCTTCTTTAGACTTAGGTACTATATGTATTTACGTTTGAATCAATGAATCTTCTGGTAAGCATATTTGTTAGTTTCTAGTTGAGAGTATACAAACAATATTCAACGCTTTGCTAGCGCCAACATGTCCATCCGAACGTCCCCGATCTAGAACAAAGGTCATAACCTGACATTTCTAGATTTCTAGCACCAATATAGGTCGTGTAGGGTATTTATATTTGTTTAATTACTTACAGCAGTTAAATGGAGGTCTACCTATTATGCTTTTCAATGGATAGCTATTTTAAGTGATAGTGTGGTGTATACTCGTATGTGGCTTTTTGTGTTTTCTATGTATGTCAGAATGAATGAGTTTATATTTGATTTTTTAAATTTGATATTTTTATTTGGGTGTTGGCTTTTTAGACATAGTCCTTCTAAGAAAATTCGAAAATATCCTAATTATCGCCCATCATCCATTCGAATTACTCAATTCGACTCAAGAAGACTCCCTCAGCCATGTTTAGGCGCACACGTTATATGTTACTTTTATAGATGAAAAAATATCATAAATAAAAGCGCCATTGAAAATTATCTATTTTTTAATTTGGACCAGGGTCCCGAAAATCAAAATTGGAGGCTAGCGATTCAAAAATAAACCCTGGGGTTTCTGTCGATGTCGGTCCATATTTCAGTTTATAAGTAAGCTTTACTTATACTTTTTAATTTATTTTTCTGCTTCTCAAGTGGCAGTGGGCAAGGCACGTCGCTTGTAGAACAGATAGACGATAGGGCAGCAAAGTTCTCGAGTGTGACCACATTCCGGAACTACCGGAAGACGCAATGAGGTGCGGTGGATCGACACGAAGGTATAAAGGTCGACAGTACCAGCTGGATGAGGACTGGACAGGATTGGCCTTTTTAGATATCTCTGGGGGAGGCCTGCTAAGCCCAGCAGTTTTCAGGTGGTACATATAATAAAATACCATCAAGTGGTGCAATTCAGTGGAAATAATAATATAGGGAATTAAAGGCAGGCAAGCGTGTTAGAAAAATAGTACCTAAAGTGCAGGAGTACAGTCGGTAGAGTAAGTTATGTTACTACTTTGTAGATACATTTCTTAACGAAAAAACAGACAAAACAATTAAACTGTGACTGTACGCAGACTATCAAAGTGTAGCGTCTCTCTCTTGTTTAGCTGTGCCTTGACAATGTCGATAGATAACTATATGACTAGTATAATGTTACCTAAATGTTATTCAACAGTTATTATCATAATATCTTTCTGTAACCTATGGAAAGCAATAAACATATTGTGTATTGAGTAAGTAGGTAAGTATGAGCAGCTGTTTACAGTCGTATTTTTTTAGATGGCCCGAGGAACATTAAGTTTCGCCTGCAAGACATACAGGAACTAAACAAAATAATATGGTAGGCGATTAGACCTTAATAAAATAAACTACTTCTCAATAACAAGAAGTAACTACATACGAGAATAAAAAGCGATAAAACATTTTCATTGCCTACAATAAATTAAGAAACCTTGCGCCGAACGCCATCTGTTGTCTAGTGACGCAACTACTTTTTATTTACTTAACTGTCGTAGGCCGATAATCGTAATCCCACCGATTGAGATCTGCCTGGGCATATTGTTCCTACAAGACGACACTGCCCCAATTTGTCGCAACTTTGCATAACCTAACCTTCGCATACTCATCATTATATTTGCTGAAAGACGCCCACTGCTAGGCATAAACCTCCCCCAGAGATCTCTACAAAGGCCGGTCGTGTGCCTTCCGTTTTATACCTTGTCTACCCACGCTGCGTCTTCCGTTGCGTATTTCGTAACTAACCTAACCTAATTGAATAATAATAATAATAATTGAAACTAGATAATATATATTGTAAGGTACAGAACATAATGATCGCACATATTGGCACAACACAACACCTACCTAATCAAGGCATTTATGTTATTTTTTGAGCCGTTATGTTATGTATTGGTGGTGTTGTTGTGTGTAAATAAATGTATTCTATTGTATTCTATTCTAATCGAATTGAAACCTAGCAAACGATCTGCCTGGGTATACCACAATCAGTTGAATTCCAGAATTGACCCACGATATACAAGTTTCGATTGATTCATTTCTTGTTGCTGTGTCAGCGCAGCAAAGTAAGCAACTCAATGCCGAGGATTCTAAAAGATAAATGGAATTTTATGATCTATAGAACAGGCTTAAAATGGGATTTGCCTGCGTTAACAACTTCATAGGTCGGGAACCTGCCGGTATCAGGAAAGAGGTTCCGGTTTCTTGGCCACATAGCCTGTAAAGGTGGAGATAATCTCGAGCAGCTTATGGTGACAGGTAAGATCGATAGCAGACGGCCGAAAGGTCGCAGCCCTACTAGATGATCCGATCAAATCGGCTCAACGCTCAATATAGCTGCATGATGCACTCCATGATGCTAAGGACAGATGCCAGTGGAGAGACATCGTAAATTAGAAATTGACTGTTCATCAGGGTATTCACGACCCTCAGTAATGAAGAACACGACGCGAGGAGTATCATCATTATAATGTACTTAGGTACTAATCCAATAGGGTGTCACAAGGATCTTTAGGTAGATATGTGTATTGTTTTTACTGGTAAGCCGAGGCGATTCGTTAATTAAAAATATAATTGGATCCTTAAAAGAACATTCCACTTTATTACTTGACGACCAATAATGGCTAACTGTTTGTTAAATGGAAAGTAATTCCATTTAAAATAACTAGACTCCGTATTTCGCCTATTCGTGTTTAGGGGTATTTTGAAAAGTTCTCTAATGAAAAATATTTATTCATAACAAGCTTTTATGATGCGGTTAGTACCTACTCATCAAGATCGTTCCAAAGAGTCTAATCGCGATAGGGTTATCTTATTGCGTTCAGTATTACTATGGCCACCTCCCGTCATCATAATCAAGCCTTGAATATCTCCTAGCGGTATAGTACCGACTCATTAAGACCTTTCATTCTCTTCTGGCGTTCAGTAGTTCCTACGGATACCTTATTCCTTCCGTCATCATCATGAGAAGTTAAACCTAGGGGTTTAGTACTCATCAAAACCATTCCAAAGAGTCTCAACGATGGCGTTATCTTGTTGCATTCATTCGTTTCTATGACCACGTTCCGATTACGTCATCGGACCACCTTCATGAATTAATGCATTATCATCCAAGTTACATTTTAATACCAAAAGCTCAATTGGACACCGGGAAGTAGGTCAAATTATGGTTGCAGGATTTCAGGACATACAAGTGAAGTTAGTAACCCTAATCCCGGAAATGTCATATAAATCCATTTGAGATCTGAATGCTGGCAATTCCCCGAAACACGTCCCTCGAAATTGTCTTAAAACAAGAATGACCGTCTCGCCGTAAGGTTGTTTCTAGACAGTAATTAATGTGTATAAAGTTCAAGATTCGAGTATTAATATTGTATTGTCGGACACGGTCCGGCCGTTGCCCGGCGTGGGGTGGATGTGCTCCGGTTCTGGGGCGGCCAACATGTCACTGTGTGTTACCTTCATACGTTCCTCCCCCCTCCTCTTTGACGATTGAAAGAGATATTTAATACAAAAGTTTTCATTTGATTTGGATAGCAAAACATAATTTTTTCAACAAACAAAAAGAGGAGTGTTATAAGTGTAACGTGTGTATCTGTGTAAAGTACGATTCAATAGAAAAAGGCAAAAGCAGAGCACGATAACTATACATATTAGAAATAACAAACAATTTATTCTATACAAAATTTAGCAACGTTTTCTTTCAACACAGATTTTGGTAGGTAAAGTATTATTTTCACACTTTATGCACGCAATACAGTGGTGGAATTAGCACGGGAAAAGCATTAGCTGGTTTTAAGCCCATCCAGAGTCAGGAGTGGAGATGACAGATCAGATATATTAGAACAAGAAGTCTTATTGATTAATAAGTAGGCAAGACTCATCTACAATATACACACCAGAGTAATGTAATATTAGGTAAATTACAAACTATAATTGAGTGTTATATTCAGCTCCTTAAGCTGGCAAGCTTAAGTGGCAGTGGGCAGGGCACATTGCTCGCAGAACAGATGGTCGATGGGACAGTAAAGTTCGCGACCACGTATCTGGCGACCATGTACAAGGTGGTAAAATCGATCTGGTAAAAATCGCAGGTACCGGGATTTGTGGAGTTCTGTGAGGAGGCCTATGCCCAGCAGTGGGCGTTTTCCGACTGATACGATGATGATCATGATGATATTCAGCTGTATTATAAATCCACAGAAGTATTATACACAAAACTCGAAATAAATTGACTTATTAAAAAAAAGATTCTTCTTTAGATTTCTGTAGATAATACATAAATAAATCGTGCTCTACTTTTGTCCTTTTCTATTGAAAATTACTTTAGAATCTCTTTTTTCTTTATTTATACGCCAGTTTAATCGAGATGATTCTTAGCTTTGTTTAATTAAAATCAGTAGTTGGGACATATATAAGTTTTGAAGATTTAGTCGTGGGTTTTTCGATATTTGTCGGTTAGGTTATGAAATATATAAACAGGCATCCTTAACAACAGATTTATATAGTTTATGCTTTGTGTAGTGTATTCTTGATGGAACTCCATTATTATAAATCAAACTTTGTTTACACTAGTTCCTATTGTTTCGTTGCCTGAGGATGAGTTTATCGAAACCAGTCGTAATATATTAAAAACTAGCTATCCCGGCGCGACTTCGTTCACGTGACGAACCCTACCCTACCCTACCCCTATGCCTACCTTGCACCTACCCTACACCTACTTTACCTCTGCCCATTTTTCTAGCGTATAAAATTTTCGCTTGAAGCACTCTATCTATTGACGAAATCCGCATTAAAATCCGTAGCGTAGTTTAAAAGATCTAAACGTACATAGACGGCGGGAAGCTACTTTGATTTATATTATGTATTTATGTATAGATTTTGTTTAATGAAACAATGTAGTGGAACTAGTCTAAACAAAAAGTGTTTGATTTACAACTATACAGACGTTTGAATGGCTGATACTACAGGCAGTGTGAATGTATGTCTTCAGTAAAAAAAAACGCGGCTTTCCATACTTTGTGTTTCAGTGTCATAAGTTCATATTTGAAATCCCTAAATAGTAGGTGTAGATCCCGCTAAGAGAAAGTATGTCGTCGATGTATCAATCCTTTCAGATTAACGAATTTTTGCTGGATACCTATTTAAGATCTATCAAAGGTCAACGTGAGTAATACACGACAGTTTCTAATGATCAATTTCTAATGATTTATGTATAAAATTTAGTACAAGCTTTTGCCTGTGACTTCGTCTGCCTAAAATTCGATTAATATAAACCGTGGTCTCGCAGACAGGAATTTTGGGATAAATTATAGACTATTTGTTATTCTGAGATATAAGCTAACATCGCAATATTTCATGAAAATGAGTGCATTCGTTTTTGCGTGATACGTAACAAAAAGTAATAAACATCCATCCATCCTTACAAACTTTCTATAATAAGTAGTACGATCAGTATGGATGAAAACTCGTGTACCGCTCTCCTCACAAGACCGAAGAAATATTTACGACTAAACACCTATAAATAATAGCTATCCATACAAAAGACATCAACGAATTCCGGTGCACGCGTTTATGTCTTTTATATGACACATGTAATAACTTACAAATACCTAGACTACTTCGTGCCCGCGATTGTCCGCGTGGACCAATTTCATATCAACTTGAGAAAGGATTATTAGGATCGGCGCCCAGTGAGGACGGCACGGCTGGGGATTTCTGAGGATTTAAACATGATCCCACTAAAAACATATTTAAATTTGCACAAAACTCGATATTGCTACCACCGCTCGTTAAATAGCTTATTTCGGACTATCCAAGGTAAGGTTAGCTGGAAGAAATCCCATTGTGGGATAAGCCCGCCTTTGCAATGTATATTTATTTTCTTTTGTTATTGTTTTTTATGTAGTTATACGCAATAAAGAGTTTACATACATACATACAACATTTC
The DNA here is from genome assembly GCA_905147135.1 of Blastobasis lacticolella. NCBI lineage: Eukaryota > Metazoa > Arthropoda > Insecta > Lepidoptera > Blastobasidae > Blastobasis > Blastobasis lacticolella. The sequence continues at coordinate 6,764,323 of LR990062.1, read as the reverse complement.
ATATTAAATAATAATAATATAATATGCTTGGACAATTTAATTCACACAGCTCCCTCTTTTTTATGCTATTCAGTGACAAATGAGCATACAGTGATAAATGGTAAGAGGTAACTGTTTGCCCATAACATCTAGCCCCAAATTAAACAAAGCTTGTGTTATGGGTGCCAGAAAACTGATAAACTTCCTATATACCTAGCCTGCATACAAAATATCAGTTTATTAGGACTTCGGGAAGTACCTTAGCGGTTCAGTCAGTCAGTGTTGAAATCGCTGTATTTTATGTTCTAATAAAATCCAAAGGATAAAAGCTAGACAAACAAAAGTATATATAGTTTATAAGTCTGATAGGTTCATCTTATCCTGAAAATTTAAGCTTTCTGGCATGTTCTAGACTGAAGATATGAGGGTCTGAAGATTGGGCGAAACGCTTCGAACAAAGGTTGGTAGTGCCCTTTTCTTTTTTCTAGGCTTGATGGAGGCACGCAAGTGCTGTGAAAGTTTACAGTGATTGAAGCATGCTATATAAAGCTGGACTGTCATTACTATTTGAGTAAAATTAGTACTATTAGCTCATAATTCACAAATAGGCCTAGTGGTTACGGTATCCGACTCGTAAGCAAAAGTACCGGGTTTGAATCCCACTGCAGTCATGTACTAATGAGTCTTTTCTGAGTTATGTATATTAGTTTAATGATAACCGATGCTCTTACGGTGAGGGATAACATCGTGCTGAAACCTGTACGTTTAGGCGACTGAATGTGCCAATCTGGTCTGGTTCCCCTGGAAGCAGGGTTACGGAGGTCAGATGGCAGTCTCTCCACTGTAATTATCTGATCTGCTAAGTTCTGGATCATGGCGGACCCTGGGCCCTCGTCCGCGAGAGCACAACCGGGACTTTAATACGCCAAGATGATTATTTATTATTTTTACTACGATGCGTCACACTATTTCTGCTGACTGTGCACCTCATTGGCTTTACTTGCTATTTTCTAGAAAAATTAAAGAATTCCGAAGAACGAATGCCTCCATGCGCCAACGCTAAATGTCAAAGGTAACGGATAATATTATTTATCATTGGTAACGGCAGCCTCGTGGTCTTGGGAGGCGTTGCAGCGCACGCACGTCGATCTATCTATACTATTATAAAAATGAAAAAAGCCATAGCTGTACATTGAAGATATTTCAGCAAAAATACTCGGGGTGGGATTGTGCGACGTAACTAGGCCAAAAAAAGTTTCTTTTGCCAAAAAAAGAAACTTTTTTTAATTTTAGACTGTCAGTCTGTTTGTTCATGCATCGCGCAAAAACTACTCAATGGATTTAGATTCGGTTTTGATAGTTTAGTAGCTTGAAGCCCTGGTACAATCTAAGCTGGTGCGTGCTTCATCTGATTCAGGTAGGTAGATTAAGAGATACAGCTGGACCTCCCCGTAATACTAGCATTCATACTCGTACAATACGGAGTTAATTTAAAATGGTAATTCGGGCAAAATCTAAACTGTCAATAAAACTATTTCCACGCGGACGAATTCACGGGCAATAGCTAAGCATAATAAAAATAATCATGTTGACGTCAATATTCCGGTTCTGATTTCACCTGCGAGAGCCCGGGGTCTGCCTCGGCCATGATCCAGGATTTGGCAAATCAGGTAATTACAGTACAGCGACTGCCTCCGTGACCCCGTTACAGGTGAATGAATGTGAAGGTTTCATCACGATGTTTTCTCTCACCGTATGAGTATCGGTTAGTGTTCAACTAATGTACATTGTCCGCTCAGAAAAAGTCATTGGGACGTGCCGGTACTAGGGGTACCTCTCTCTCTTACATGTGAAATCCGTAGTCATTAGGCCATCGACGGTCTTTTTCATTGCGTACGTATTACAGGGTGTAATATTAGGCCCTTATCTATGAAATTGGCGTTTTGTATGGCGAAAATGGCGGAAACTGTAATTTTCATACAAGCAAACTTTACAATTTCTTTGAAATTTCAAATCCGTTGACAGTGAAACTAGTAGGTATAATCAGTTAATATTATGGTGCATACCATTTTATTGTGATAATTTAACTTTCCCTTGTAGGTACTCAAGTTTTTATAAAGGTTTCCTTTGTCGTCAGTTTTGCCTCTTTAATCAGATGTATATTATATATGTTATAAAGATATGTATGAAATGTTATGCATCAGTTAGTTTAATGTTGTGTTGTGTACAAAGTTTCATCATATTCGGATGAGCCATTTCCAAGACATTGAATAATTAGCTTGAATGAAAATTCCAGTTTACATTATTTTCGCCTTACCAAATGCTTATGTTATAGGTAAGGACCTCATACATACATATGCATTCATAATTAAAGAAAAGTCAAGAAAACCGGGGCTAGCTCTAGCAATTAACATTATTAGAAGGATTTATCACAAAACGATTGAAGCAAAAATTCAATCAATCATCTCAAGATTATTCCACTGGGACACGCCCATAGAGTTACGCGATAGTATTCAAGAGAAGCTGCATTTTCGCTCAGTCCAGAAGTAGGGTAAAACTGTGTCACAGGAGGGCCGGCGAGGGAAATGTCAAAGTTCGAACGCCTGGAACGCCTGGGCTCGCCTGGATCGGCTGAGTTTCGCAGGCGGCTGGATTTCTTTTTAGTTGTGTTAGGTTTTTCGCCGCGAGTGCTTAGGGAGTGATTAGGTTCAAAGGTCGTTGGTTTCATTTATGTATATAGTAATGTGGGAAAAGTGTGGCCTTTCGCAGGTACTTACAGGTAGAGACAAAACTAGATATTAATTTTTTAAGATTCAACAGTCCATCGCAGGCCACAGCGGGATTAAAGACTCCTCCAAACTAGTAGAGGCGTAGGCGGGGGGGGGGGGGGGCAGGGTGTTCAACCCCCCCCCCCCCCCCGAAATCATTTCCCTGGCCTGCGGCGCGTGATCAATCCGGATTTTTACTCGCTGCGCTCGCTCTTTCATAGTTTTCTTTGATAAGTTCGCTCCAGCTTTTTTTAGATTAATAATTTTTTTAGAGCTCGCTGCGCATTCTTTGGCTTATGTTATATTTTAGGTATCAAATCCATCCCGGGTCTTTTGAGACGAAATTCGAAAAATGATTTATTACGAAGAGGGGGCTTACGAATCGAAATTTACGCACATTAATTTTGAACCCCCCCAAAACCAAAACCTGGCTACGCCCGTGAGTAGTAGGCATAAGTAGTTAATATTGGCCACATAAACGATTCTCACTAATCTAAAGGTGGTTAGTTATTTGTTTTATGATATTAAATACAGGTCATAAATATTTTTTCTATCAGATTTATAAAGAAAAAACAGATGAAAAACATTAATTTCTAACACTCTATTCTGAAATCTATGTGCTGCTGTATAGGTATATTTGAGAGTGTGTAAGTACTTGTTGGTTACTTAGGGCTTTTATTTATATAACAGTGGAAGGATCTGACAAATTAACAGGCTTAAGTGACTTTTTACATTCGAAACTACCATGTGGTGGTGTTAACTCTATCAAAGTAAGGAAAATGTTTTAGAAAAGCTTCTACTAGAAGCGTCTAGCTGCTAGAAGCTTATCTAAAGCACTAAAATTCTGTAGCTTTTCTATTTTCCGGGCGTGGAAAGTCAATAGTGGCTACTAACGCCATCTAGAGCGCTGTAGCGGAAGCCACAAGAGCTAACTAACTTTTCTAGGTTATGAACTAAAATTATCACTCACATACTTTTCAGAATGCTATTACATGCAATTTACACTTCTATTCAGGATCTATGATCATTCACGAGTAAAGCAGTATAGACGAAATCGGTTTTGTGGGATGGTTTTATGAATAACCTAAACGATTATTGAAGATTGGTGTGTAGAGCGAAGAAATTTGTGTCACTCCTAGTTTAGTACTTTGGTATGGTAGGTTTTGATGGAAACCCGTAAGAAAATCGATTGGTATTCGTGAAAAGCTTATTGTATCGCGGTGAGGGTTCGGTTTGGGAAATGGTCGTGTGGTCGTGTATTCGAGCATGTAAGGGGCCGCGGACTGGAGGGTGTTCAGAGTGCGAAGCTCTGGGCTGAAGGCGTGTGGCCTGCCGTGGTCGCGCGGCCGTCTGGCGCCCGGCGGTGCTCGCGCGAGCGTCCCGCCAGCCGCTAGCGAGCCGAGAGCGGCCTGGCTCCGTTTATATTTATCTTACAGATGTGTAGCACATTCTTTACGTACTTACTGACCAAAATCCAGAGACACTGCCAATCAAAACTAAAGGTTATCTTTAACACGAACACTCGCGGTATCGATTGGGCCTCGCGGAGCGGCGGCGCGCGGGCCACCTTCGGGGGCACACGGGCTCGATTTTTTCTTCACCACCGAAACAATAACGGACGAATCTTACATAATTCGGTCCGCCATTACCGCGTGGCCTACATGCGATAATCGCCCCTAAACACTGCAAACATTGGGTGCATTTTTTCTATTTTTCCATGCACGATTGGACTATTTCGGCGCTGCGCCGGCGGTTACAACCTTGAATTCGGGACGCACCTTTAATTTTAGCCGGCTAACCTAGATACTGGTACCATTTGGAGTAAGGTGGATCGATGCCGCGCATGCTCGGTGCGGCGGTGGTTTTAAATAGTGCGGTGCGGGAGCGGTGGGGCAGTGGCGGCGGCGGGCGTTCGCGGGCGACTGGGCGCCGACTCCCGCCGCCGCCCGCGCCAGCCGCCCGCCCTCGGCGCGTCGCCGCCGTCGGCACCCGACCGCCGGTCGGTCGGTCGCCCGGTCGCCGTCGCCGACGCGCGCCGCCCGCGGCTGACACGGCTGCCACGGCTGCCACGGCTGCCGGCTGCTCCTGACATTGTCTAAGGCAAACAGACACGCTGTCACGCTAGGCTAGTTTTAGTTTGTTAACTGAAACTGGCTAATTATTGTGTCACCAATAGCAACTATGGAATAGAAAAGTTTCCGCAGCAAAGTTCTTAGTTACTGATGTTGCTACATCGACAGATTTGACAAATATCTATGCATTTTGTGGAACTGAACGCAAACTCTCAAGTCACCCGTTTATCGACCCTGACCTTTACCAAACAGTATTTTGCGAAGACTTGAAACTAGCAAAGGAGAGACTCGTTCTATCTACCAGTATCTACGTTTGAATAGAAAGTAACAAAAGTACAGTACGTTATCGATAAGTACCTATTATACACAGACGCCAAAATAGATTGACTTATTTTAAATAATATAGATATGTAATGTGTAATATCTATGACATGTCATGTATGATATGTCAACTTATTTAGATGTGTGGAAAATATTAATGGATAACGTGCTCTCCTTCTGCTACTTTCTATTGAAATGAAATGTACTTTAGTCATTATAGAGAGCGTACCAAAAGTGGTTTCTGTAGGTGGAGACTATAAACAAAACCCCATTTGCGAATTAGCCTGTGTCGGGGAAATGTTTCAGTGTTTTTCAATTCAGTTTCAGTGATGGCTGTTTTTATTTTGTGGCCATAATATAGTGTCCAGCAGCAATAATTAACATTTATCATTTCCCTACCCTTATCCCTAAGGTCAGACAAATTACGAATATAATGTCCGGCAAAGTAGGATGCTCCAACCTTTTCGATATACGGGTGCCGTAGAGAAGTCGACTCAGTATAACCATAGCAATGACTTCCATAAATTTCCAGTAGCGTTTTCAGTTATGCTTCGTCCAGATCGATGGGTTTGCCGCTTGAGCAACCCGCGTGCCATGTAGGGAGATTATTGCAAAACCGTCCACTAATGTGGAGAAGGCTCAATTCCAGCAGTGACTATTACGGTCTGTTATTGACGATTAGAATAAAAAAATCATTCCTGTGCAAGCAACACCTTACAAAGTAACGCAGTTAATAAAATAAACAAATTAACCGTACAAAGTTTTGAGGAAGGTGTAGATGGGATTAACCTGTTAACGCATGCGCAGACCGGGTCTAGGTCTAACGATCCCGGCACTAGCTCTCTGACTAACGGCCTGACCGCCCGTATCACCTCACTGAACAGGAAAGGCCTACTGCCGAGTTTCATCACCGTACCACCTGCTACAAATTATAGTTCCATCCGTACCTGGACGAGTGACGGTAAACCGTACACCTTTAAGAAACTTCCTACCACGTACAGTGTAAAAGCATAAGTGCATTTTCACATCAAGAAAAATTACCTTTGCTTACCTTTTGCGTTCCTGTAGCGAACATTCAAGGCATTTGGTGCATCTTTAGCCAAAATGTTTGCTAAAAACAGGAGGATTTAGCCCAAAGGACTTGTCCTTTACTCGGGTTTTCGGATTTATTATATCATAAATAACTTTTTTATTCATGAATGCTATAAACCCGTTTAACAACTACACAGGAGTGCAAAGGAATTTGCAAAGTATACATTCGTACAAATTCGTAAGGTGGTCATGCATGTATCTACTAATCGTACAAGGAATTATTTCCCTGCAACGGTACTTTCTTTAGGAAATTGAAACCTTCAAAAATGAGCTTATGAGCTTATTGTTGTGTTTTTGTCGTGTGAATAAATGCTTTCTATTCAATTCTATCTCTATTAGGTTATAAAAATAGTTTAAAGTTTTGGCCTTATATCACGAAACAAATCTGCGATAACTCGTGTCAGCAAAACTGCATAAGGGGCTATTGCCCTATTGCCTTCCTTAGTTGTTCTGCACTACACCTTGTTGTCTGCAATCTATAGATAGTTTAAAACAAAGTCGCTTCCCGCCGTCTGTCCTTGTTCATTGTATCTATGTACGGTAAGATCTTAAACTACAAAGTAAAAAGGGTAGGTATGGGTAAAGTAAGTAAGTAAGTAAAGTATGTGAACGAAATCGCGCCAGTAGCCGTATTCACAATGGCTCGGAAATCGGATTCGGATACGGAATCGACAAAGGACTCCACAAATTTCTTAGTTCTTAGGAAAATGTGGTTTTAGTTAATTTTGATGAAATTTTCATATGTTATAGAGAGCAGAGTTTCCGTGGAATCTATCGGGATTCTGAATAGCAGTTTTCAAATCGATCGACACGGATTCGCCGCTCACGAAATTCGTGTCGAATCGTTCGGAAACGGTTTCGAATCATTGTGAATACGGCTACAGGTTCACTAGTAGATTAATAACATCTGCTCAGTTTGTAGTCAATCTTGTGCCGTGACATTTTTAAAGCAGGTAAGCACTATATGTTAAAATCTTTGCAGGAAAGTCTATCTTTGAAATATATTTTGTAATAACCCAACCGACAGAAAAAGTCAGATAACCACCGAACAAGTTTACACATCTACACTCAAATATTTTCTAAGCTACTGAACCGATTTGAATGAAACATAGCTATTAGAACCGACTTAATTGAACTTGCTTTCAAATAGAGAAAACCGCATACAAATCGGTCCATTCGTTTAGGGGTTACGATGCCACAGACAGCCACACAGATTGACAGAACCACAGATAAAAATAATAATCATCTTGGCGTTAATGCCCCGGTTGTGCTATAAAGAGGGCGGGAAGGGAGGGCCCGGGGTCCGCCTTGACCATGATCCAGGATTTGGCGAAAAGGTAATTTCAGTGGAGCGACTACCATCTGATCTCCGTGACCCTGCTACCAGGGTAACCTGACCAGATTGGATCATGGTTAAAAATTCAGTTGCCTGAATTTGCAGGTTTCATCACGATGTTTTCCCTCACTGTAAGAGCATCGGTTTGTATTCGCATAATGTACATAACTAAGAAAAGAGTCATTGGTGTGTACCAATGACTCTTAATTGTAAATCGACCGTGTGGTCGCAGCGGGTACATTCGAACCCGGTAACTCTCGCTTACGAGTTGGCTACCAACGCTCAAAGATAAACAGAGCAGATACATATACAGATACACATCTCAAACTTATAACACCCTCTTTTTTCGTCGATGGTTAAAATAGTTTAGTGGAGATTTGCCACTGAAGCTAGCCTGGTGTTCTGGTGATCAGAGAATCCAAAGTTCGGTTTGTGGTGTCGCGTATGAAGATTGCACCATATTTATGAGACCGAAGTTTATGTGAATTACATCCCCTAATTTTTTTATTCTTTTAAGTGTTTTTTGTTATCATATCGAATGGAAACACATATTGTACGAACATTTTCATAGACATTGCTCCGTGACAGACAGTCAGTGGGGACTTGTTCCTTTTTCACCCTTTAGGTACAGAACACTAAAACTCTAATTTTCCTCAAAATTCTCATATAACGAAAACTGGTACTCATTAACAATTTTAGTTACGAACCTACCTCTATATAAAAGACATTAATGGACGTCTCTCTCGCGTATTTGGTACATTTAAAGTCCTTATTTTAATGACTGCATGTATGAATATGTATACCATGTATATCATTAGATAACACTAATGTTTACACTAATGTAAACCCTTTATTAAAGCAATAGAAAAATGAAACACAAATTTTAATAATATTCATATAAAAGACATCAACGAGAGCGTCGCTCGCGTTGAACTATTTTGTTTGTAACGTCAACATATTTTTAATTGTAAATTATTTAATCAATTTGTGTATATTATTTTATGTCCGTGGGCAGACCACAGTGTCTCTGCATTTACATTACATCTGTATTATTTATATATATACCAACCTGTGTGCCATAATAAAAGTAATTGAATTGAAGTATAAAACTTTCTTTGTATTTACACAGTATCTGTTGTGGAACTTAAAATTAAAAAAGAAATACCTTAATTTAAAACCAAAGGATGCGGTCTAGCGGTTCATAGAAGGTTCACTAAGATCCAGCCGGTACAAAGTGAATGAAAAACGAAAAAATGTAAAATACGGAACTCGTATCAGTTGAAAAAAGAAATCTAGCCAATTCTTTACAATAATTCTTTGGAAAATCAATATTTGTAGAAAAACTGCAACACTCATGCGACACTCTTGCAACACTGGAAAAAGCCGTAGAGTAAATGACGAAAGAAGAAACTCCTTTTACGCCCGGAGTAAGAAGTATTTTCGTCATAGCGAAGAGAAATCAATGAGTAAATAAAAAATCTCCTTTTAAGAGGAGAGGGCATTATGTTCAATAATGCGTGTAATGTATATAATATAACAAATAATATATAAAATACAAATGTAATAAAACACTGGATGTGCCCAAAATGAACTAGCATAAGAACTAGATTTCCTTAGAATCACGGTATGTACAACATGGTCACCTTGGCGTTAATGTACCGTAAGTGCTCTTGCGCGTGAGGGCCCGGGCCATGATCCAGGATTTGGTAGATCAGGTAATTACAGTGAAGCGAGTGCCATCGACCTCCGTGACCCTGTTAACAGGGGAACCTTACAAATTTGTGCATCCATACCTTTTTCCGGGTGTGTTCATAATTTCATGCCAAGAATGCGTTCGTTTCATAGCGAATTAGTAATATTTTAAACATAAATTTAAAAAAATTGGCAAGCTAAAGAATTTAAATAATTATGCGTGGATACTACGTTTTATAAGCTTTATCCATTACAACTCTCATTATGCTGGCTGGTGGTCAGGAATATTTTGGACTGTCTCCTTTACATGTCCCCAATATCACTTCCACTGGGGAAAGTGCCGATAAGGCTGGCTGCATTCCCAGCTGAATGGCAACACCTATACCTTGGCTGAGAAATCAGCCAGCCCTGTGGTTACCGGTGGAACGAATTAATATATTTTGTAACTAGCTGGCCCTCAGCGACATCGCCGCTTTCATGTGTGGTCCTACCTTACCTTGATCGGTAACATTATTGCATCCTTACCTTGTTCGGTTACATTATTGCAATTTTCCTAGGGATCTCTAGAAGAAATAGCCTACGTTACTCGCTGATAATGTAGCTTTCTACAGGCGAAATAGTTTTTGAGCTTATCCATTACAAACAAACAAACCGACAAGCAATCAAATCTTTTCTCTTTACAATATTTATTTTGTAATATTATTATGCCAAACGGCTTTTTAACATCCAGACCCCACGGCCCTAGATTTTCCACTCATTGGAAATCTATACATATAATAAAATCGTAAAGGCTAAAAGTCTACATTGAAGATAATCGAAACAAAAACCATATAGACATTTTTTTAATTTTTGTTTATTTGTCTGTCTGTCTGTTTGTTTGAAAGCGCATCAAGTAAAAACCGCTGAACGGAGTTCTATGAAATATTAGTCGGAAATATATGCGTATTTATGGCGTTTCAAAGACTTTGCTGAATACTAGTATTCCAGGTTGCATTTCGGAGAGTGTGCGAAACAGTTGCACGACCTCATTCCGCCGGCCCCTTTCCGCCATCGGGAAACGCGATGCGGGCGAGCGCTTCATCCTTATGTCGTGGATCTTCCAGCTACCCGTACGAGCCGCTTTGGTTTAACCTTTATAATGCGAACGGCTAAGGAATGGAACGCGTTGCCTGCGAGTGTGTACCCTGATCACTATAATCTGGACGCCTTTAAGGCTTGAGTTAATAGGATGTTCCTAGACAAGCATGCTCCATCTTCGAGCGTATCGTCACTTACCACCAGGTGAGATGGCGGCGGTCAAATGCCTGGAAAGTCTAAAAAATTAAAAAAAAAGTACCCAATGACATCGTGCCATTGTCGCCGCTAGATAATTAAATTTTGCCGGTTAATTAAACGGCTCGCTTGTTATGCAATTATTTAGAGTAACGTCTAATAAACGCCCCTCCATGCGTTGTCTCACAACATTTGCCTGCCCTTATCCCTTTCATTTAGGGTCGGCGCAGTATGTTTTCTTTCTCCATTCATCTCCCTCATCACACAATCCATCAAATTTCTTTTTGGTCTTCCCCTTCCTGTGTATCCATCCACATTCATATTCAATACCCGTTTGGTGACATGATTTTTTTCTCTCCGCATAATCTGGCTGAACCATGACAGGCAGCTACTTTGAATCTTACCTCCAATTGGGGCTTCTGTAGATAAAATTTTCTCTCTATGAATTGGGGCCACTTTCAGGCTTCCTCTTATGTCTCACAACGCAGACTTTTTTAAAAGGGGAAATCTTCGTAAGATATCACTTCACCCGGGGGAGTGACGTGGATATGTGAACTAAAACCCCTCTCTGTATACACAGCCGCTTTTTATTAATACACCACAGTACCTCATATATAGTTTTCACTGTGCTGTTCTGGCGTTCCCAAAAGACTGGTCCCACTAGGATAAAGGAAGGAGATGATTGCATCGCCTTCTAATTGGCCCGGTCCGCCTACGTCTAATTAAATCAGAGGAAGCATCTTCTTCCCTGATCCGCTCAGCAGCCGCCTTCTGCATCATCACTTCCTCGCAGAAGGTGGCAACAGTTTGCCAATATGTTTCACTAGAGCATGGCTCTTACTACAGCTACGAGTGAAATTCCGATTCCCAAGCAGCGCACACCTCTGGGGTGTACTGCGCCGAGTCATCGGCAGCCCCGCAGTGATGACACATTGGTTACGATTCTCTCCTAGCTATCTGATACAGATACTTCCCGAAACAGCCGTGCCCAGACAGTATCCGCACCAAACGGAAAGTCAGAACGTGTTTCCTGTCCACCCACTCCTAAAGGGCAGGGCGACCGTCGATAGTCCCTCGACCATATGTCACGTTTGCTAGGCTATCCCCACAACGTTTCATTAGGATGTTCTTTAAGTTACCTCTTCAATAGCCGGACTTTGTCCAACAGTTCTTCCTGCCACTTGGAAGTTATATAACGTCGCAAGAACTTCCACATCCAGCTCCCAAGGAAGGAAGTCAGTAAGAACGCAGGCGGCGCAAGTCGACACCGTCCTCTATCCTCTCCTGTATGTTGCTCTCACTGCTTCTATCCGCTGCGATCTAGGCAACTGAGATCTGTTATTAGCCGTGAGAGCATCCGACCAGACAGGTGCACCGTAGAGGGCCATACTCTGTATAACCTACGACATCGTCCATTTGGATCACCCAGGTTCGGTAGGAGGCGTCCAAGCGCAGATGCGGCCACTGCCGGCGCAATGGCGAAACGGCGAAAATGTTCAGCAAATCCCCATCGCCCGTCGAGTACGAGGCCCAAGTGTTTCATATGTGGCCTCGCAGCAATGTGAATCACCTCAATACATAATCCTGTGCCAAGAGGGGGACCTTGACATAACAGGGTTTCGGTCTTGTGTATTGCAACGTTAAGACCCAGCATTTTGATGCCGGTGACCCTACAGGCTACATTTCGGAGAGTGTACGAAGCAGCTTCACGACCTCATTCCGCCGGCCCCTTTCGGCCATCGGGAGACGCGATCTGGGCGAGCGCTTCATGCTTATGTCGTGTATCTTCCAACTATCCGCACGAACCGCTTTGGCTTGACTTTTATAATGCGTACGGCTAATGAGTGGAACGCATTGCCTGCGAGTGTGTTCCCTGATCAATATAATCTTGATGCCTTCAAGGCAAGAGTGAATAGGCTGTTCTAAGACTGGTATGCTTCATCTTCGGCCGCATCGTCACTTACCAACAGGTGAGATAGCGGTCAAATGCCTGTCTTGTAAAACATATATAAAAAAATACTGCATGAAATACAATATTTTGACCATTCTCTCGTGTCCACCTTCATCCATTTTGCTTTATTAGTTTCTCTTTGGGACTCTGGGAATTTGGGTTACAATATAAAACAAAGAAGGTTGGTATGTCATAACTTTCAATTTAATTTATAAATAGTAATTTCACAATTTACACTATTTTCGTGGACGTTACAAGCCATATACATAAAACCTGTGTTTGTGTATAAAAATCTTCCACAGAAATTATTTTGTAAACACATACATGATTCCCACAAACTTAAAATTAGTCATAACTCTATTGGACGATCGGTATGTTGCCGAACAGAAAAACTGATCGGGATTAGCTGACTATCTCCACACAAAGGGGTTTTGAAGATTTGAAGACCCGACCGCAATTTTAATTTTTTCTCCATTTCTATCTTAGTTATTTCTTTACTCTTTGCACAACATTACAATTGAACACTTATATTCCACTCATCAAATATCTTGTCCAATGTACCTACATTTGATCAAAGAAATTGGGCGACTATTACACGAAGAAGTCGTCGAGTTTCTTTGATCAAAGTTTGATAAGTGGAATACAAGCCTTAAAAACTTCATGGGTTTCACTTCAAGGTACTGTTTTCTTTTTGAGATAATATTAAGATGGCGGCCGGGCCCATAGGACACCTCCCAGTCAGATCTTCAAGCCCCTTTTAATTCAATATTATCTAAAACTTGCTAAATTATTTTGACGGGATCTCGTTGAAGTCTTTTGTATGAGACAGTAGTTCGACTAAGCGTGGGGCGAGAAAATCATAAAGTGTAACTGTTCTTTTCGCACTGACATGATCTGTATGGTAATTACGGAACTCTGTTGCTAACGATGCTCTGATTTCAATGATTGAAATTTTTACTTCAGTTGCAATGGAAAAATGGCAACTGAACCCATGAAATAGATGACACGTAATCGCAAAAGTTACGATTTCAATAATTGAAACCAGAGAATTGTTAGCAACAGAGTTATGTAATTAGCCTACCCATATCTTTTGGGTCGTGTCATGTGGGTGCGGGTGAACTCGCGCTCTGTCGAACAACTGCCTGTTAGCAAAGATCTTAAAAAATCCCAGATTTCTTTATAAGTACATAAACAATTTAATTAATATCACGAACAAACGAATCGTGTTTGCCTGCGAGGTTTCCGTCATCTAAAATAGCCATTAAAGTAAAAATATAGGTGTTCGTTAAAATTTTATACAAATTTCATCGGGAACTGTCGGTCTAGAGTACTTCTTAATATAATTATAATCAACATAAAATATTGTGTAAAAATTATCGTGATTTTCATTTATAGGCAACATGTAAAAAAGTTTGTGAACAAAGGCCTTGTTTTCGGGGATATAGGTAACAACTTTTTAAACTTTGTATTAACAAGAATATTTTATTATCAGTGTTAAATAAAATGTAGAAGTAGTAAAATATAATTATCGTTTGTAGAGGTTAGAAATTTTCAATGGTGTGAGGCCTTGAATAAATATATAGGTATCCATTTCTTAGTAAAGTAAAATAAAATTCGTCACACATAAAGAAACAAACAAAGCAGGTTGCACTGTTCACTCAGCTGAGCGTCCATTGCATCGGAATAGTTACGAATGGAACGTACGGATTTCTTAGGCTTGCATGGATTTCTTTTTTCTTACAACGGATTAAAAAGAAAACAAAATTCAGATAATGGTAACAGATGGCGTTGATTAGACGAGGTTCTCAAAAACTAATCAAAACCAGACTGTAAATGTAGATATAAATTAAATGAAGGTTTTGCAATTTTTTGTAGAAAAAGCTAATAAATCCTTTCACGGAATACTTCTCCAAGAAACTTCCGCTATCCGGTTCTAACGCCTTAAATTCCCGCCTGTCTAAACAACGCCATCTAGCGAGACTCGTCGAACTAAACCTTTTACTTTTTAACGTCAGACAATCGTTTTCAATAGCACTTTGTAAAGACCGACGCCCCGTTCGCTCCAAACGAACTATTCAGATGCAGTGGACTCGCTTAGAGGAGTACGCCACTGACAACTTGGCTTGGCACAAGGCCACTGCGGTGCGCGCAGAGATCGCACAGAACAGACAGTCTCTATGCGCAGTGATCATGGAACAAGGGTCGATCAACTACACTTAAATAATTACACTAAAAAGGCTATTCCAACTATTTTACGTAACAATTACTTACTACATAACAATTTTCTCTATTTACAACGTTAAAATCTCAACTATATCACATCATTCATTCAAAAATATACTTACAATAATCTAGCTATTATAATTATATTAATCATAATATCGTACGTCATGTTTTGTGACGTATATTGGGGTATGCACCCTAATTTTATGGTACCCTAGATAATGAGGATGAACGAGTTACTAGCACATAATTAAACTAATTTTATCAGTTATTTAGTTACGGATTTTCAATATAAACCGGCGACAATATCTAAGCTACACAGTCCAAACTTTCAAGGCCATTATTTATCTTTCGTAGCCCTTCAAAACATATCTTTATCCACATAATTTGAAGCTAAAAAGCTAAGCAAAGAGAAGAAACTCGTGTAAATAATTCAAGTCTGCAACGGTATCGATTACAATTATAAAATAGAGTCATAAATGTTGAAACTTGGCGTATTCACTACACATTTTTGTATCACACTTGTCAATGCGAGGGCAAAGTTGGTATGTATCGTGTTTGTAACGTCACTCCATGCCTTAATGCTCAAATCAAAACACAGCAACTTAATATTGCTTGGCGACGGTAATAGAAAAGACGGCGGTAAGCAGACTCCTCAGACTTGTCTCGAGCCTGCCTACATAAAATGAGTTATAAGTAACTCATTAGTAAAGTGCTATAAGACTACGGCCACAATCATTTCCGTTTTCTATAGCACTATATAACGTAGTGAAAACGCCAAGTTCCATCGAAATCAGAAAATAATGTAGGTTCATATAATTATTATCTTTATATTATATTTTTATTTTCAATGATATTCATAAAAGTCCATCAAAACACAGCTTTTAAATTTTTTATTTCCTCTGTCGCTCCTCAAAACGGTCCTAGGCACTAAATTCTAGACTAATAATTTCAATTTCTAAACTAACTATAACTACTAAGCCACAGTCATACTCGTTTTAAGTGTTAATTATACTAATTAATTTTCATAAATTACTACAGGCCTCTACTTATTTCTAAGAATTGCTTTATTGTACTCATTTCCATTTTTAATAATATCTCCACATCACACTGAGGAGGCAGACCGTCGGCAAGTCATTCGAATGCATAAAAAAATATAAAACGCACATGCAATAATTTAAAAAGGATTTGTTAAAAATATCGGTAACTAATTTCATGACAAAAAATTACGTTAAAACTGTTAGATACAAAAATCTTCGATATCCAATCATCGTAAGAAAAGCTAAACCTCGTTCGAAGGACCTCAAATATACAACTAACTCCTCAAGTGTCAAATAATCCTAAATGGTGTCCGATTCCAACAACTATCTAGCCTAGATTACAAAAAATACATTTTACTATTGCTATCTATTTATAATGACCGAGAAAAGTATAAAATAGGTATATTTACAATAATAATACTACACATTCATATACATAATTGCATTTCCGCCATCTACAATAAGTAGGTTATCTAAAAATATTTGTAGTATACCATCGTTTGACTTCATTACATTATATGGAAGTATGTCTATGGAACTTATTTTTTGTATTGCGAACTTTCCTATGAAGCTACCTTTAAAATTAGGCAAATTTTATCGTTTTACAATCAGTGAATTTACAATTGAATATCACAATAGATATACACGTTGTAAGGAGGCATTTTCGCACGTTACTGATTCTAAACTAAAGAAATCTAGAGTCGCGAAATATTTTTTGCCTAAACATGCAAAATGTACGCTAAGGTGATATATTTTGGCAAAAATGCGAACTTACAGCCTATAAAAGTGAATATCTATTTATTTAATCGCCTGCCAACAATGAATATCATAACGAAGGTTTCTATAACGAAATGTTTTTTTGACATATCTCCAATTGTAAATTTGCGTAAACGTAACTCAAACGCACCACTCTTTGCTATATCGTTGGTAACTCGCGTTATTATACAACTAGATACATATTAGAGAGACGGTCACACGATATGCCTTAACGCTAACGAAGTCAGCTTACAAAAGAACCATCAAACTTTATTGTCCGCCTCAAGACATCACTTCATATGGTGTCAAAGTTTAAAAAATGATAATTGCATTAAATCACATTTTTGGACATTATATCACAGTTTAAGTTCACCGCACATCGTGAACCGATTCCTCGGGCTGGCATCACACAAGAACAAGAATATAGTAGTCCCATCCTAGTGAGTGCTTGCCGAACCAAAACAATAGGTTACAATCGCTATAAAGTGGTTATTGAACTACTTACAAAAATATGATCAATCTTACAAATCACAAAGTCACCTGAGAACTTTGGCACCGCAACCTTAACTAACTGGTATCATTGGTATCTCAAAATACTGCAAGGTTACATTTTAGCTTCATCCAAGCTTTCGCACCTTTCTAATTGCACTAGCCGCAACTAATACAGTTAGTAGGTAGTATAATACATATGTGATGGAATGCACCATTGGAACACTGAACAAGCAACACCGTGGCAAGATATACTGCGTTTAAACTCCTATCGTGTGATTTGGTGCTTTACGGGACGTTGTTCCCGTAGTCCAGGCCGAAACCGGATAGGATCACGAACGCAAGACCTAGGAACACCGATCCCAGGAGGTCACCCAACGCCGTCAGGTACGGGATGGCTGCGTTGTCGGGGTCCTTCTTCCTCTTCCACATCAGGTGGATCAGGATGTAAGCGAGGTATAGGAGGACCATGACCTGTCAAGTAAAAGAAACAATTAATATAACAAAAAATAGTCTTTCTTTGTTTCAAACGCTCATCAATGTAATGTCATTAGTGAGCTCCATAATATCATATTCTTTGCAATATTCCTGTGACTTATTGCCGTTTTCACTAAACTTAGGAATCACCTAAGATTGTTCTTATCTCAATTTGCATGTTGCTGATTGGCTAAAAACTGGTTTCACTTAGTCGATTCATAAATTTAGTGAAAACGGCCACTAAATGTGTTATCATTATTTTTGACTACGCAGGCAGTTGAAAACTGCGATTGTGCATACATGTAACTAAATAATCGTGGACAAATTCACACAGCGCAATCTAACCCCTAACTAAACAAAGCTTGTACTATGGGTACTAGATAACTGATATACTACTTAAAACACTTTTCAAATACATACTTATTTATTATACATAGAACACCCAGACCCGCAACACAAATTAAAATTAATCGTTTCAATTTCTACCCGCCCGGGACCTCTTGCGTGACAGATCATGTTGACCACTGAACCAGTTAGGTCGTCAAATTGTCGACAATGTTGTTCTTTCTAATTTCTGGTAACTTTATATTAAACATAAAAGAAATATCTCACCTGGAGCAGAGAGCACATAACGTAAGCGATGCCGAAGGGCGCTTGTATGCTGACGAAGCCTTGGAACACGTAGTCCGCTGCTATCATGAAGATGATCTGACCGAAGAGAGCTAGCACCAACAGCATCCTGGCTACCTTGGCTGCCGTGGCTGGAACACAATCATGCGAGGTTAGGCATGGAAGTTAACGTCACGTGCTGTGTAATACTATACTCTATTTATTGGGATAACGTTCGAGTTTATTATTGGTTACAAGCCGACGTTCACATCAACCACCACTCAATTCACGCCGTGAAAGCCGCCTTAGCGTACTTAATTTGAATGAACCAATCAGCATGTCGTATTCAGCCTCAGTACTTTATAGTTTAATAAAATAGAGTATAGTAACTAGAACAAAAAAAAATGTCGCTTTTAGATTAATTCGGATGCGCGGGCGAGCCGACCTTGGTCGGACGCCCTACCACGTCCATCGCACCCAAAAGCGACTTTATTGTATACAGCGTAAGGATTAGTATCGACTGCAACTGACTGTTGGTCGGCTCCAGCCAAATGGGGGCGTCTTTTACTGGTATAAACCCTAAGGACACTGCGTAAAGTGTCCTGAGATATATTTGTAAACAAAATGAAAGTTTTTGCAACATTTGTAAATATTATATGTCCAAATACAAAAATCAATATGCAATTTCACGAAGTATCTAGTTTTTAACTTCGAACGTTTGCCTGGGAGCATTTTTTAAATTATTATACCACTAAGGTGCCAAACAAGCTTGCCTGCCTGATGGTAAGCAGTCACCGCAGCCTATGGACCCTGTTTTCGACAGTTGTAAACAGAGCAATCGAAGAAGTCGCGATTGACCGCTATGATGATGAGAATGAGTCTTTAAAGACACTGAAGTCCCATCTGAGATTACTATAACCCTAAAATTCATGTCGACAACTACTCACTTCCATAGAACAGCGTCTTCCAGGGCCACTCCAGGATCTTGGTGTTCTCCGGCAGGACACCCGGGATGGCCGTCTGATGAAGATGGGTGGCCAGCCTCGAGGATTGTACGCAGACCAGGTTCCCTCCAATACCGTTCACGATGGGCTGGAAGACTTCGTAGCCGTTGAAGTGGTCTACTGCTTGGTCGAGGACTATGCCGCCCACACTGGAAGGTAAGCAGGTAATTATAGTTATTCATTTATCGTATAATAATCTTGGCGTTAAAGTCCCAGTTAAGGGTCCAGGGTCCGCCTTCACCATGGTCCAGGATTTGACAGATGAGATAGTCATTACAGTGGAGCGACTGCCATCTGACCACCGTGACCCAATTGACCAAATTAGGTCATGGTTACACATTTAGATGTGCAGGTTTCATCACGATGTTTTCATTCACCGTAAGAGCATCGGTTAGTTAAACTGTCGTGCTATTGGACAGAACCAACCACTGTAAAATGACGAATCCATTCCTACCAATGACAAGGCTTTATTTTGACATCAGACATCGAGTCTCAGCAGCAGCGCTACATTGGTGGATTATATTATATTCTACATTTTTAATAAATAACACATACCCGCTGATAAACAGCGCAGAGATGACGGGAGTCCAGCCGGTGGTCAGCACCTTCTTCGTATACTTGTTCCTCCATACGACGAACACCCACATCGGAAGCAGGCTGTAGTATATGCACATCAGCACTATTGGCTGCCACAGCGATAGTTCTGCGAAAACGGATTATCTAGTAAGAATTGCTAGTCATGACAATTTGTTGGAAGACAATTTTTATTGCTATAAGTGCTAGGAAGTCATATATAAGCGTTGGTTGTGATGGATGTAAATTTGGATGTAAACTCCGCGATCTGAACACATGGCTCTTCTGACTCTTCTATGTATCTGAAGGTGGTTGCAATTATCTCTAAGATATTATAAAATGCCCTACTCGTGCTTAATCTAAACTCTTATAGTGATAGTAGATAAAAGATCTGAATCTAGGTTAACATAAGTTAGGTACTTAAGTAAGGGATAAATCATCAATGCCACTTAGGTAAGTACTTATATGATTGCGAGGTAGTGAAGAAAGTAAACAGAAATATTTTAAAGAAAATAGTATCATTCGATGTGGACCGTAAGAAAGTAATACTATGTTAATGATGAAGCCAGATGAAAAAGTCTGAATTGAGTGAGTGCATCCAAAGTGACCATTCTAACTCTGATCTTAAACTCACCAGACTGGTCTGCGCTTCTAAATCCTTCGGTCATTGTGGAAAATATAAAAAGAAGTGTTCACAAACATATATAGTTGGTTAAAGTGACACTTCGGATATTCATACTATGCTGACATCTACCCAGAATGCATACGACTACAAAATGTGGCCCTATGACTTTCGGCTTTCAGTAGTTAATAAACCTGACATTTCATTGTGCAAATGAAATAACGTCAAATTCGAAATCTAAGTATTAGATGGCCACATTATCATGAATCCACTAGGTGGGATTAATACAAGTCCATTTCTTCCAATTAACTCCTGTACTTCTCATCATGGTACCAAGTCATCCGTTCTCATTGTCAGAAAATATAATAAACATGCTTGGACAAATTCACACAGCGTCATTTAGCCCCAAAGTAAGCAAAACTGTGTTATGGATGTTAGTTAACTGAATAACTACTAATATACTTTTTTTCAATACATTACACCCAGACCCGTAACAGAAATAAATATTTATCATTTCAATTTCTGCTCGACCGGGAAATAAACCCGGGACCTCTGCGTGGCAACCGACTTGTGGTTAGCAAGTCTACTGAACCACTCATGACGTAAAAAATTAAGAAAACAAGCATTCAGGGTAGGACACTCACGTATCTGTTCGTAGAGATATTGTGCTGTGACGGCGAGGACTGAGTTGCTGACGATGTCACCTATGGAGGCGGCCAGAGGCGTCGCCACATTGTCCGGGTTCACTTTGAACTTCTGCGACAGGAATATCACCATCACCATCACGAAGTCTGCGGAGGAGAAGATAGATGTTAACAATGATAGAAACCCAGGCGTCAGAATTATTCTATTCTACGCTTCAACGTAGAAGTAAAGAAAAGTAAACATTACTCTATTAAGAAGAGTGTTTCCCGAGCACGTTCATACAAACGGAGTTTGATCATATCTTCAATATTACGCTATCAATCTCAATGAAATTTCGTAGACGTAATCCAGAAACCAATATCTATGCTTGTGGGTTTTCAGTCTTTCGTTAAAATATATCGTCTCAAAGTTACACGGGATTTATAAATTCCATACAAATTTTAAATCCTGTCTCCTGTTAAAATATTGTCTCCTGTGTAAAATAAAATGTATCTCCAGTGTAAATACTGACCCTTCACATCAGTTTTGCGATGGGAGAGAAAATTAGGTAAGATTCGCGAAAAGTTTAGAAAAAAGAAACGATGTTATGTTGATTAGTGTAGTTACTTACACGTATAGACTTATGACATACAAATTTGTAGATACTATTAGGTTTAACTACGAAGAAACACGTATCTTACTTGTGGTAAATCAAATCCTGACAATAGATACGCGCACGCGCATAGGAAAAACGCTCGACATCCGCCGATGATAATATAAGGAAAACAATGGTCCAACGTTTAAATATAGTTAATGGATATCTGTCACGTACTTCTCAAATCATCTCTGCTATTTTAAGATCTTATATCCGGGTTAGTTTTTAAATAGTAGAAATAAATCAAAGTCGCTGCTTTGTTTCTCCGCTTACTTCTAAACACGCAACGGTTTTCATACTATCCGTGAGGTCTCCGCGATACCAATAAGAGAATTTCTTACCTCACTTTCTTGATACATGCATATTGTAGTAGACAAAAGCTAACAACACCCACGCGAAGTCGGGGGGCGAGTCGCTAATCTATACATAGTATAAAACAAAGTCGCTTCTAGCCGTCTGTCCCTACGTATCTATGTACGCTTAGTTCTTTAAAACTACGCAACGGATTTTAATGCGGTTTTCAACAATAGACAGTGTGATTCAAGAGCAAGTCTCATAAGCAAGAAAAAAAGGGTAGGTAAGGGTAAAGTAGGTGTACGCGAACGAAGTCGCGCCGCGTCCACTAGTGCATAATACAGTAGAGAAAAGCTAACACACCCATGCGAAGTAGCTTTCTTTTATATTAGACAAGACAGGCATTTGACCGCCATCTCACCTGTTGGTAACTGACGATGCGGCCGAAGATGGAGCATGCCCGTCTTGGAACAGCCTATTCACTCTAGCCTTGAAGGCATCCAAATTATATTGATCAGGGAACGCACAGGGGAGCTATTTAAAAATAAAACACAAAGCATCCTCACCGAGCACGAAGCACGTGGTGGTGGCTGTGAAAACAGCGGAGGCGATCAGCAGGAGCACATAGTTCCCGTTGAACGTGCGATCGGTGATCGTGTTCACCACTATCGCAAACATGGAGACCACTGTGGCGGCCACTATCGCTTGCACCTGGTGAGGAGATGGGTTAATGAATAAAAAAGAAATAAAAATAAATTCCACACCACTATTCCGCCATCGCACCACCCGCCGTGGGCTGGGTACTCATCCCCACTACGTAGACCCTCTGTTGGTCACCACGCGAAGGTTCGAAAGAACGTTTCTCGCTCGTACGATTCGGATGTGGAATAAGTTCCCAGCCAATGTTTCCTTTGGACATGGGATCGTTCAAGAGGTATATTAGAGGTCGCTTCAGAGGCGGGCAACGCATTGGTAACTCCGCCGTGTTGCTGATGTCTATAGACGGCGGTGACCATTTTCCATCAGGTGGCACGCTTGCTTGTTTGTTGCAATAAATAAAATAAAAAATCGTAAACGAATAGATGGGATGGCGGGAGCTCATGGCAGCCACTTAAATAAATAAAAATACATCTTGGCGTTAATGTCCCGGTTGTGCTCTCGCGCACGAGGACCCAGAGTCCCCCTTGACCATGATCCAGGATTTGGCAAATCAGATAATTGCAGTAGAGCGAGTGCCATCTGGCCCAACGAGGCCCGGGGAAGATTGGATATCGGTTACACTTTCAGTTTGCCTGAACGTGCAGGTTTCATCTCGAGTTTTTCCCTCATCGTAAGATAATCGGTTAGTTACTCAGAAAAGCTCACGGCAGCCAAGTGGCTGCCTTGTGACCATAACATCCCTATCAAGCTCACGGGGCTAAAGGGGCTATGCGAGAGCGTAATTAGGCCTGTGATGCTCTATGGTTGCGATACTTGGCTGGCGCTAGCGAAGCAAATCCGCGAATTCCACGCGAACCAAATGAAAATGCCGCGGTTGATAGAGGCGCTATCGACTTGAACGAGTTCGTAACGGTTACATCCGGGACAGCCTTTGGCGTAAAAGATATCGCAGATAAGATTTAGCTCGGCTGCGTTGGTTCTGTCACGTACGGGATACATTGGAAATAAGTGCCTGAAACTGCTGATAAGGTAGGAGGCCCGGCAGATGAGTGCAACTCCTGTTAACCCAGGATCATTGCAGGATCTACAGAGGTGATCTATAGATATGAGTGTTTTGATGTGGTATCATCAAGTGTGATGGCAGTCAAATACATGACTATCAATTATAAAAATACTCATTTCCACCCTGCAACTGCTGTTTAGCCAGGATCCATAGTCTCAAACAAAACGTTCACAGTCAGGCTCATCCAGGACAAGCTTAAACTGTCTTGGGACCAGCAACATATTAATTAAGAAGTATCTAAAAGGAATAGCAAATCTTGTGGGTGCCTCTGCTTACCTGCACCAGTGATATGTTGCCGACGACCATAGATATTACTTCTTTGCCAGACTCCATGTTGCCAAGGTTCGCTTGCGTCGAGAGCCGAGAGGCCAAGCACATGTCCAGATTACCTGTTGACAAATAAGACGATATTAGATGCTGTTATTAGGTACTCGTACCTATTGGGATTACATAGTGGCAGAGATGCTTGATGTTAATGATTGTCTCTTGTTATGTTGGGTACCCAACATTGGATCCGCAGTCTGCGTCCGCGGTGTATGTACCTATATTAGAATTATCCAGGACATGTAGGTACCTGTCCTAGGTAAGATGTCAACAGAACAAATAAATTAAAGTAGGTAGGTATACAAATAAATTTAAGTAGTTCTAAACTTACGGTACCTAATGGTTAGCGGGTTTGAGTCGTAAAAGGGAGGTACCGAGTTCGAACCCCAGTGCTAAAATGTACCAATGCCCGTTTTCTGAGTTACGTACATTAGTTGAACACTAACGATGCTCTTACGGTGAGGGAATACCTGCACATTCAACACATTACCGTTATTCAATCCGTTAACGTGGCCGTGTGGTGTCCGGCAGAGTAGAATAGCACCAACCCCTTACACTCGTGGGTGTCGTACAAGGCGACTAATGTTTAGAGGAATAAATCTAAGTCTCCGTAGGCTGGAAAATGGGCAGCAGCGTTTTCCATTGTTATATTTATAATACTGCGATCTCCAACCCGCCTGCCAAGCGTGGAGATTACGGCAATAACCTCCCCTTTCGTGGGAGAGGCCCTTAGTCCTGCAGTGGACTGTTTATGGGCTGTGATGATGATGATGAATCCGTTAACAGGGTCACGGAGATCAGACGGTATCTAGTCATTCCACTGTAATTACCCCATCTGCTAAAACCTAGATCATGGACAAGGCGCACGAGAGCGCAACTGGGATATTGCTCGCGGCTTCGTCCGCATAAAATTCGGTTACTACGGTCCGGAGTTCCGATTTCATTCCCGTGGAAACGAATTTTAGTAAAAACGCGAAACTTTGACTCGTATTTTATAAAAGCCTACGTTTCTTCTCACTGATAATGAGGATTTAAATAGCTGCAAGAATTTCAAAATCGTTTCAGAGTTTTTGGGTTTTTCTATTACAAACAAATTTTTAATATTAGTATAGATTACTATACCTATATAAATAAAAAGCTGCTATATTATAAATGACGAAGTGCAATTTGCGGCGTGTAGGGTCAATGGTGGTTTACATACATACATACACACACGTACATACACAAAGCTCACGCCGGTGTCTCATGGTTTTAATAAAAATACTGAAAGACAAATTATCACGTCTTTATTTTATAAAACTATAATTAATGTTTGTATAACCTACATATTATCCTGTCTATCCATATAGTCAGTATTGCTATAGATAAACTGTATTCGCCGATCAAAGGATAGGAATTTTTCAATCACTCGATCATGAAAATCGTTTTGGTTTTGTAATTCTACCAATGCCTCCTTTTCAATAGATAAAAGAGCTAAAGAGCTTAGCCTCTCCTGCAGCCACGGCTGCCCTTGTGTATTTTCAAGGTATGCTTCAATTCTTTCGACTGCAGGATAGTGTTCAACGGAGGCTGTTGTCACTGGTATTGTACAAATTAATTTGGCTAGCTTATAAACTTGTTCAAAACTAGTAGCTATCTTTTTACTTTCTATGTACCATAAGACATCATTAGGTGTGATTTCGCTTTTCATAGATTTTGCAGCAATTTGCTGCCTGATGTCCTTGCTGTACAATACGGTCAATTCACTTTTGAGTTGAGTAACGTCAAAAATGTTGGGGTACGATTTAATTAGATTTTTTATTATATCTTCGGGAAATTTACTCTTCTGTGTGTATTCCATAAAATTCTTGCCATTTAATAAATAAAAAAATCTCAGTGTTTCTAGCGATGAAAACCATTCCGAAACCTGCGTTATTATATTATCTATGATTTCATTAAATATATTTGCCTTGCTTTTGATCACCTCGCCGTTTGAATCAAATTGATCAGTTTCTGAATTGATTTGAAATTGATCAGTGGTGCATTGCCAAACTTCCGAGAAACCGTCTTCTCTCTGTTTTTTCAAAATACTGTCCAAATCGTTCATTTGACTCATACACAGAGTTATGTCAATATTTTCATTCTGTAATGTTTGGAATAATACATCTGAATGAATGAAGATTCTTGAAAAAAGGTTTAACAGAAAAACTACATCAAAACTCTTCAGAAACTTGCTATACCCAGCTGCCGCCATACAATCTTTATTCTCCCATCCACACCATTCATGTTTCTGAATATTGTCAAAATATTCAATAATTGTCTCCCTGTAAGTATGTACTATATTAACCAGTGCTGAACTAAAGGACCATCTTGTAGTGGTCAAAGACGGAATTTTCTCTTTTAAATACTCTTGCAGAGAGGGTAAGCAAGTTCTTTTATGGGAATGCGCAAATGTTGCAACACCATTCAATGTGCTAAAGAACATTTTACATTCTTGTATTTTATCTAAGCCCTTAGACAACACCAAGTTCAGTACATGAGCATAGCAATGAACAAAAAGGGCATTTGGGCATACATCTCTTACTTTTGCTTGCAAACCATTTAATTTATCACTTATTACTGCTGTGCCATCACAGGTCTGAGCAACTAACTTTTTTACAAGGTGATATTTTTGTAAAAGTGTTTCAACAACTGTAAACAAATCATCAGCTGACTTCCCGGTGCTCACATCAACAAACCCTTCAAACGTTTCATAAATCTTGCCTTCAAAGCAATAACGGAACACCACAGATAACTGAGATTTCATTTGTGCATCAGATGGCTCGTCCAATATGATAGCAACAAATTCTGAACAATTAAGTTGGTTGCACATGCGACTGTTTAGCACATGACCAACAGCTTTGATTATGTCATTTTGGATTGTCACAGAAGTACCTTCAAAAGCAGTGGTACTTTGAAAATGTTCGAATAGTGCTGGATCATATAGTTTTAACAGATTTAATAGTTCAATGTAGTTACCTTGGTTTAAATTGTCAGTCTGATGTCCTCTAAACGGTAACTCTTGTTTTGCAAGGAAACAAGTCACGTCTATAAGCCGTTTAAGTACTTCTCGGTTCTTTTTAACCTGCAAGTTATACTGAGAATTCAACAGTTTCATTTGCGTATTTTCATGGGCACTCTTTTCATCGAAAGTCGCTAATTTAAACACACTTTGCAAGTGGGAAATGTTTTGTTTATGTTTTTTTTGAAGAGTCTGCAAACAGTTTAGATTTTCCACTCCTGACGCAGTCCAGGGCGAATTTACTTGTGAAAACAGCAAGCAAGGCCAACAAAACAATTTTGCTTGTTTATCACAACCTGCTAACCACGGATATAAGGTATATTGGCTTTCTTTGAACTTTCTAGTATATTCTTTCTTGCTGCCTTTATGTACCGATTTCAAATTGGATAATTTAGGGCACGGGCGTCCGTTTTTCAATATTAAACGTTTTTCGCCTAACGACCTCGTCAAGAAATGTCTTTCTATAAGATCTTCTATTATAGATTTTGTTGAACAATTCATCTTTTCATTAGGAGTAAAAGTTTACAACTCACACAATTTAATTCAAACAAATCCTAAACGGCGGCAACCACAAAATACAAATCACAACCACAGACCAACTACTCCTCTAACTGACAGTGACATCGGCCGTCTCCAGCCGAGTTACCGACAAATAATCTTGCAAGCGGGGTTGCTAGATGAATCTCAGAATTTATATCCATAAAATATCTAATTAGCTTGAGAGTTATGGTGGTGGTGTGATATAGAGTTTTAGGGTTTCGAACCTTACTCAGGTACTGCTGTAAAGGTAAGAAGGGTTCCGTTCGCCGTATTACTTTAAGATTTTTTTATACTACCCAGTGACAAACGAGCAGACAGCCCATCTGATGGTAAGCGGTAACTGTCGCCCATAACATCTACGACTCACGCATATAGGTAAGTTGCATGCAACAAAAATTCAAAAGCGCAGGCGCGATATTACTGTGAAGACTAAGATGAAATGTCTCAAGCCTGTAATTGAACTGGCTACCTTATCCTTCAAACCGGAACACAGGCTTGACGACAGAAGCCGGTGGTACTTACACAGGCGGACAGCACAGACTTGACAGTGTCCTATTGAGCAAGTTACTGAGTCGGCTGATTGTTTAGTTAACAGTCTCACTACGAAATACTGTATAGGTCAATACGATTTACATGCCAAAAAATAGTGCCTAGTGTAAAATAATTATGATCAATAACTAGTTAGCGGGAGAACACTTCGCCAAATTTTTGTACATCCTAAAATAATTGTTAGTAATGATGTTTCATTAAAAGCCCCAACATGACAAAAATCAATAAATCTCATAACAAAATCACTACGGTGGCAACACTTGCAGTTTTCCCATGAGGTTTATGTTTTTGAATCCAGAGCCGTAAAACAACCTAACAAAAAAGTACAAAAGATATTCATGACTTTTTTGAATTACTCACTAGATGGCGCAGTATGGCGAAGCCGACAGTCGAAAAATTGGCGTGTTGTGTGGATCTGAGGGCCTAGTGTGAGTTCCGCTTCGATTTTACTTAACTATCGCGTTTGCGTTTACGTCGAAATTAGTATGAAGAAAAAAACTTCATTTACGTATCACTAGGCAGAGCTATATATGTTTTCATACTAATTTCCACGTAAACGCAAACGCGATAGTTAAGTAAAATCGAAGCGGAACTCACACTAGGCCCTCTGTGCGGACTATGCGTCTGTTTGTGGCAAATACACCGAATTCAATACGGTTTCGTTTATTTGAAACCAGTACTTAAAACGAGACAGTTCTTTTGTTTGTTAGCTTTGTGACCGACGAACTTGAACGTTTACTCTACAGCAGACTGTACCGTCTCCTTTGTCGTAAACCACATTACTGACCGCCCTATAGGACGAACAAAAAACAATAAGCCTTCAACTTTTAATATGTACTTATTAATGTAGCTACGTTACGCTTAGCTAGCTTAATATTATCTCAGTAGGATTGTCCAGACGTCAATTGGCATTTTATAACAGCAAAATATGGTGTTATTAATGTGTACCTGGATCTACGTAACAACTTACACACCAACAATACTTAGTTGCAAATATCGCTCTCCACAAGCAGATACTATAATGTTATTGTCATACATTTTCCCACTATTGTTCCCTCACATTGACTCCGTTCGACTCGTCATTAAAATGAAGATTGGTACATGTATTTATTAATTTACAATCGCAACCATTTTATTTTTAGATGACAAAACGTGCCGTGCGTTCACGTGACACGAGTGGATATTAATTCATGTAGTTCACTTTGCTATTACGGGAACAATGTCACTGTCGAGACTCGAGATGATGTAGCTATAGTGTTTTGTGTTGATTTTTTTTTTATCTAGTTATTTGTAAAGTTTTGTGTAAAGAATCTAAGAAACAAAATAATCATCTTGGCGTTAATGTCCCGGTGAGAGCCCGGGATACGCCTTGACTTGACCATGATCCAGGATTTGGCAGATTAGATAATTACAGTGGAGCGACTGCCATCTGACCTCCGTGACCCTGCTACCAGGGGAATCTGATCAGATTGGATCATTGTTACAAATTCAGTTGCCTGAATTTGCAATGTTTATCACGATGTTTTTCCTCACTAAGTAAGAGCATCGGTTAGTGTTCAACTTGAGTACATTACTCAGAAAAGAGTTATTGGCAGTGGGATTCAGAACCGGTACCTCTCGCTTACGAGTCGGATACCTTCACCACTCGGCCACCGACGCTTCAGGCACCGAAAGTTTTATGAATCTACTTCTAAGTAAATAATGAACATATCCAACGAATTAGGCAAGTTATTATGGGTCGTATTTTATTTTCAAACAAATTAGAGATCTCTACGAAAATTGTAACAACGTAACGTTTATAAGTGTAAAACTCTAAATTGCATCCAGTGCGAAGACGAGGATGTTGAAGAGTATATCAAAATAAATCAAAATGACGCATTCGAAAGCTCCCACGAACTAAAAATCGGAGGCCATATAAATTTTCCTAACGTCAATAATACTCAAGTTTCTTTTTATTATTACACTCTGTACGTGTGCGGTAAAGCACTATTAGGTTCAGATCACATCACAGTTATACCGGCGGGCCGGCGTGCGTATTTGGACACATCAAAACAAATAATTAAAACTGTTTACGTTCGTCTGGCGGGCGAAACCTGAGCACTATAAAATAAACAATAATATTTACGACTCCTTTTGTTAATTGTGATACAGGGTGTCAGATACAGGGACCTATATTTCGGTTGGTATGGCAATTAAGACCTTTCACACACGCTTGGGATGTGGAATGCTACAAACCGTCGAGCGTAAATTACGTAAGTACATACATAACGTTTCGCCTTTGTTCGTAGGGGTAAGCAGACACCACATTGTTCCACTCCCACATCCCATGTGTGTATTATAAATAAATAAAATAAATAAATATGCTTGGATTATTAAAATTGCACCATCTAACCCCAAAGTAAGCAAAGCTTGTGTGCTAGATAAATACATACTTTTTCAACACCCTTTGCTACAAAGCGTCCTGTATCAAGTAACAAAGTGTGGCCGTGACATTAGAGCGCTTTCAGGCGGGCCTGTTGTATTTAAGTATCGTTTGGTGTTTATGATGTACACGGAGCAAAGTTCATTATATCTGTACAGGCCTACTTTCTTCGGTCGTAGACCTCAGGGTAAGCTTAAAATGATGAAGAGTGGACTGTGTATTTAAATTAATTTAATTCGTTGATAAAAGAATTACAATGGTAATAAAAGGCTGCTGATCCTCGTGAAAGGTAGTTGAATAGTCAATATTTGAATTTTTATTACTGCGAGTTAAGCTAAGGTAGTTGCAATGTACAGCCGGAGTTTGAATATAAAAATATTTAAGTAAAAAATTAAATTATCGATGTAAATAATTTCATTTACTATTTATTAAGATCTGAACAATACTAAATAGACATCAACAGCGCTCTTGTGACCTAATCCTCTATAATTCGAGAAGTATTCAAAAAACATTTAGGGTGAACGGCTGTCTATGGATCCTGAATCCGACTAAGACTGACGATTTAGGTAGCACAAATAATGTGAAAATTTATCCTATAAAACTTCCGACTCTTGAATCCCACAATAGTCGATTGTCCTATACGTGACCACTTGAACGATCCAACTACGATAGCCGAACAACTCCTGCGATTCCTCTTCAACCGATACGTGTCACAGAACACAACGTACTTTCGAGTAGCAATCGACACAGCAATTGTGTAATGTAAACAAATACAGACAGCGTCTAAGATACGGGTGGAGTGGCCGACTGCTGTGTTGCTAATCGTTCACTTTTACTAGATTTTCCCCGCAAATTTGTCCGCGTGCAACGGGAACTCGTCTTTTCTCTAGAAACTTCCCTCGAGTGTGAAAGATATAGCGCTCGCACGAATGCGAGCGGTTCAAAAACAGAGCCGCAGAAAGCGATCATCCGTCGATGTTCGAGGGTTTTTAGTTTTTATTGCAAAGCGCCGACGCTGAAAAGCTAGTCAGTGACTGAAGAGGCTACGTGCAGATAGCTTTCCATAATCCGTGATGTATGTACGCATGCTTCAAGCGTAAATCGCGATAGCCATCTACGAGTGATAAAACCTCGTCCTTGTTTACGTAAAAACTCAAAGATTACCCAAATGCGTCCGAATAAGTGGACGTCACACACGCCAACAATGTCAACGCTTGAACAATAGGCCCTCATAGATTAAATCTTCGTTTTCATTACCAATAAATACTATCAGCACTTAAGAATTAGTACGATTGTTACCGACGATCTGAAAACAATGTGCAGGTAATCGTAGTATGATTCATATAAGTATCTATATACATAGTAAAAAGAACCGCTTCCCGCCGTCTGTCACTCTGTATGGGGACAATTGGGGACTAGTCAAGTCCTCTTAATAGTGTCACACAGGTCAAAAAACATTCGATTTACTGTACTACCTGATCAGCCAAGTCCTAGAGGTCCTAGAGGACGGGTAGGATGAGGCAGAGTAGAATTTAACCAACTTCTTCGTTGTAAGCATTTTCTGTTGTTTACAACCCACCTACCCACCATGAGACACCAAATTTCTCCACTAATATGGAAGAGGCTTAAGCCAGCAGTAGACTCTGATGGGCTGTATGTACGCTTAGATCTTTTAAACTATGCAATGGATTTTAGTGCTGTTTTCATCAATGGATAGAGTGATTCAACAGCAACGTCTATACGCAAGAAAAAACGGGTGGATAGGGGCAAATGTAGGGTAGGGTAGGGGTAGGACCCACTAGTTTATTAAAAATTCAAGACAGTGCATCTTGATGTCAACAGTAACAATCCAAACTCTACTAAGATGCCACACGTAGGTAGGTCTAGGTCATTACGTAAAAGAAATAAGAATAAACCAACTACTGGATCCATAGAGCTAACATTTTACGGCAATCAATGGCAAGAAAGCATTGTATGAACTCACGGGATGGTAACGAATGGTTTCTTTGTTTTCGAAAAGTCGTAATAAATTTTGATACATGTTCAGTTCTTCACTGGGATCTGTGTGTCGGAGACCACGACTCATTTTAGGTCGTTACGTCACCATAATAAGTAATTACAAATAAAGAATAGGTACAATGTTCAGTAGAAATGATTGTCCAATGTCTTGTATCCAAGTGACAACTGTCCTTCAGCCATTCAATCAATCAATGAGTTCACTGACTTTAATCATATCATTATTTAGTATCGGTATTCATTTATTAAATGATGCAAGCATAATTAATGATTCCTATTAGTACTTACTAACGATTGCCTTTGTTTGTAAGTGAGAAATGAATATTATAATTTTATAAGGTAATAAGCATAACCAAATAAAAGAAATCGTGAAAAAATCTGCTTATTCATAAAAAATCGAAATGCAGGATTAAGATTTCATCACAATCTGATCAATTCTTTGGAGTGTCACATACAAAAAGAAATGAGTAAGATCAGCATCTCGTGGGGCCATTCCACGATGCGAATTACTTAAAGGAACTTGGTCTGGGGCTCTAATTTTGAACCACGCGGCTCGATTCGAACGATTTTGAATTTTTGCACCAAAAATTTAATATTGTTAAAATTACGTAACACCAAAAGCGAGCAGCATGCATCAAAATATCGAATTTTTCATCAAAACCGTTCGAATCGCGGCGAGCGATTCAAGAATAGAGCCCCAGACCAAGTTCCTATAAGTAAGTCGCATCGTGAAAAGGCGTGGACTGATGTTTCATCTTGATTATGATAATCATGATTACAACCGGAATCCTATCGATAAATAACTGACGTCAGTCAAAACTAAGATTGTTGCTATGTATATCGATGACTCAGATATCAGTTTCTTTCACAATTATTATCATTGGCAACTGACAAGGCGTTAAGTGTAGGATGCTGTTATCGAATAGAAAAATAGGCAGTAAATAGTTATCGTATAGGTAAATCATAAAATCTGTCAATAAACATAAGTATTCAGTTTTATGGACAATCGTATGACTAGGTTGTTATTAGCCGGCTGTGGTTAGGCCGAAAATGAAGGTTATATAATATAAAAATAGTCCATTATCCCAGCCTTTGCAATAGTCATAAGATTTCTGATGACCTTGAGACACATGCGTAAAACAGAAAAATAACAGACATGCAGAACTACGGGATAAGGAGGTTTCATACAAAAATATAGCGGCATAAAAATTTATAAAATTATAAAACAAGTTCGGAATATCTAGCTAAATCCGGCTTTTGTTGTAAATAATATACCTAAGCACACAACAACAAAGAGGCTAAGATATCTTTGTATCTGGTATTGTCGGACACGGTCCGGCCGTTGTCGGCGTGGGGTGGATGTGCTCCGGTCCTGGGGTGGCCAACATGTCACTGTGTGTTTCCTTCCTACTATCCCACCCCTCCTCTATGACGATTGAAAGGGATACGCAATGTCCTACTCAATAAAGAAATTTTCATTTGATTTGATTTTGTCGGGGGGTTCAAGCTGTAAATTTTGTAGCTTAGGGATATGTATTAGTCACAGAACTCACAGACTAAAAAGGATATATGTTATTAGTTATATCGACACGAGAAAGGAAGCGTCCCTCACACAACTCACCGAACATGGCTCTGAACTATCAAAACAAATACGTAGAATACAAATAATGGCTGACCTACATACTATGTAATTAATACCTGTAGACAAATACGATCGCACTCTTAACCTAGTTATGATTAGATTAATCACAGAGGGAAATCCCTCGCAATCCCCTCAGTGATTCAAACAAAGTCGCTTCCCGTTGTGTGTCCCAATGTAAATATGTAAGCTTAGCTATTTTAAACCACGCAACGGATTTTAATGCGGTTTTAAACGATAGATATGGATTCAAGAGGAATGTTTAGAAGCACTGCTGCGTAGTCGAAGTGGAGATTCTAGACAAAACCCTCTACTACTCATATGGAGGAGGCTCATGTCCAGCAGTTTAGTCCTCTGTAAATTTGCCGTACTATAAATGTCCGGAAGCCCTTCCGTAAGTTCTTTTTTTTGTTTTTTACATTTTAGTCTATACAGGCATTTGACCGCCATCTCACCTGGTGGCAAGTGACGATGCTGTCGAAGATGGAACATGCCTGTCTAGGAACAGCCTATTCACTCTAGCCTTGAAGGCGTCCAGATTATAGTGATCAGGGAACACACTCGCAGGCAACGTGTTCCATTCCTTAGCCGTTCGCATTATAAAGGTTGAACCAAAGCGGCTCGTGCGGGTAGCTGAAAGATACACGACATAAGGATAAAGCGCTCGCCCGGATCGCGTTTCCCAATGGCGGAAAGGGGCCGGCGGAATTAGGCTTTTATAACGTTGAACGTTAGGTGCGCCTTTAGGAGTTACAAATATAAAAACGTAAAATCGGTTCCCGACCGCGAGACAGTGCATTCTAGCCATGCCAGTCTAAATCTGATATCTGGTTCTAGGTTCTAGACCAACAATCCTTTCACGTTAAAAAATAGAAGTCAATCAGACTAACATTCGAATACTGAAATGCTACTTATTGTTGAGGGCTCCTTAAAGATCATGCTGTTACTTTCAAATCTTTGACATTCAATAGGGATTGCATGATATTACCAACAGGTGAGATGGTGGTCAAATGCCTGCCTTGTACAATATTAAAAAAAAAGACTAATGACCCCTTAAAATTAAGAGTCTTTCGAGTATTCAGGCGTAAGAGCTTAAGAAATAACAAAGTTATCAATCTATGATTGGCTATAACTCTTTTGATTCGATGTCAGTAAACGACAGCTCAGTTTATTCACTGACGACAGCTCGCTGAATATCAGAACCAAATATAAGTACACATATACTTAAAATAATGAGAGACCCATTATCTAATACGCCTACGAGTGCCTCACAATTTTGTTTACAGGCTGCGAGCAAGAAGATTGTCCAACGCAAACCCATTGTCACTGTGTGAATGCGATCGTTTTCGCGTGCGAACATCGTATTACTGTCGGTACCTACATGGGTAATGACACTGGCGTCGTAACGTCTTAATCCGCCTCTGTATTAAACTCTAGAACAGGCTTCGTCGATGTTACAATTAGAGGCTTCGAGAAATACAGGTATGTAGTAGGCTAGTAAATATAGGTAGGTAGTGATCATATAAATGGCTGTCTCCAAAAATAGCAAGTCAGGAGCACCCACAACCGGCGTAAATGTGTGAGAAGATGTGTGAATGTGGTAGAGGCAAAAAGTCATCGTTTTGGGTTCTTTTCTCGGTGACAGTAGTCCTAAGTGAATTAAAGTTTGGAAGAAAATGCCTAAATTAGATAACCGCCGATCGCGGACCAACTTTGAGACAAAGACTGGTGTTTGTTCTGAAAAACTGTTTGACATGATGCCTACAGCTACATTCTATCATCGCACCGCTCGCCATCGACAGGGAGTTCATCCTCACACCTTGGAGCGAACTGTGAGGTTCCAAAGGAACTTTCTCCCACGCACACTAATGTCACTAATGTTGTGGAATGAACTACCTGGAGAGGTTTTTCCTGGAGAGTACAACATGGTTTTTACAGAGTCGGCAATGCGTGGGTGATGCCCCTGGTATTGCAAACGTCCATAGGCTGCGGTGACTGCTTACCGTCAGGCAGGCCACAAGCTTGTTAGCCACCTTAGTGGTATAAAAAAGACAAAAAAAGACAAAGTTAAAGTTAAACACAACTCAACCTAGATGCGTCCCTCCGCCCTCTCCCATACATTAAGCAAATATGACGTCAAAACCCGAGAATGAGCTGCGACATTATTTCTTTGCAGCAATTATGTCAATTCGCGCGCGCGCATATGACAGATTGTTATTCAACAAGGGCTTTCAGTATGAAAATTGTTTACAATTATAACACGTGCGTGTCACGTGCTTGGACCAGTCGTTACGTAATTTTCATGGCACAGAGATTTTACATTGTTATTCTAGCCAAATTGAATTGGCTGAAAGATAGGGTCCACAGAAGTCATCCTGGGTTGTTTAATTTAAAGAAAGAAAATCCGTTCTTCTACGATACAAAAACCTTTTAGCAACTGTACAGAAACATTATTGTGCTAAAGCACTTTGCTGTTGTACTTATTGTTCCTCTGATAGGTATTCTTATTGCCTACTTTTCAGTAATAAGTCCTCAAGTGAAAAATATTTTATCGTAAAAAGCTTTTATCGAGCGGTCCTACCTACTCATCAAAATCATTCCATAGAGCCCGAACACGAAAGGGTTAAGTTATTGCGTTCATTTGTTCCTATGACTACCTTGAACTTCTTGATCATACCAGCTCCACGATACCATATTAATGCATCGTCAGCCAAGTTGCATAGACATAAAAATTTCAGTTCAATCGGATACAAACAAATGATCGAAAAATTGTTTGCAAATTTTGACAGACAACTCACAAACAAACATACGAACTTGTAAAAATAAGAGTTAAGAATAATAGTGCTTAGTGCTCAAATGCTGTATGTGTCGCCGAATACTGGGCGAATAAAGTGTAAGTCAGAGTTTAGTCCATCGACTCGATTAGAAGAAGACTGCGTGTAACCGTCACCTATAGAATACATTTGAGTTGAATTTTAAACAGTCCGTTTTTATTTCAATGCTAAAACTGAGTTTGCTATAGACGAGAGCCAACGTCAACGACGTAGTAACGGCTTTAGCACAATAAGGGCGAGACTTGTATATGTATATATTGTATGTATGAAAAGGAGACCCGACGTATATAATTTGATGTGTTATAATTCTTCAAGTAGGTACTCACCCTTAAGCCCAGATAGAGACGGCACCAAGACGAATATGGCTGATACATTGATGAACACGTCCCAATGCTGAAACAATTAGATTATAAATTAGAACATTATTTTTACACATACCTATTATTACATATTATTTTTAACGCGTGGGTGATGCCCCTAGTATTGCAAACGTCAATGGGCTGCGGTGACTGCTTACAATAAGGCAAGCCAAAAGCTTGTTTTTTTTTCCTTTTTACTGGTATAAAGAGCTACAAATATCACGTACAATTACACTTCATCTTATATAGTCATCACAGTGACAACGGAACGGTTATATGCTTTTGTTAAGTGTAAAGTGCACGAATCGTATGACATTGGTGTCAGTTATCGTTTACCACCTGATGGTAACTGTAACTGTAGACAGCCCTGCCTGCTCGTATCTCACTGTGTAGTATATAAAAAAAAATTAATGGCAAGTCATGATGGGGACGATGGTGTAGCATTAGATGTTTAGGTAATTTAGCCATTCATTCTAGCGTTAAAATGGTCCAGACTAAATAAATAATGAATATCTTCAAAGTTTCACGGGAAAGTTGCAGACTCATGGTGAGTGATTCGTATTTTGAGTAATAAATAATTAGATGAATACTGGCTTTGGTGGCCCTTTTCCGTCACCGGGAAACGCGATCTAGGCGTACGCTTCATCTTTATTTCGAGGAAGTTCCAGCTATATGCACGAGCCACTTTGGCTCAACCATTATAATGCGTGCGGCTTAGGAATGGAACACTTTGCCTGCGAGTGTGTTCCCTGATAATTACAATCTGGACGCTTTCAAGGCTAGATTGAATAGGCTATTCCTAGACAGGCATGCTCCATCTTCGGCCGCATCGTCACTTACCAACAGGTGAGATGGCGGTCAAACGCCTGGCTAGTCTCATAAAAATATTTAGCCATTCAATACTAAATGAGCCTCCAGCAGTTATGTTTCCAGCCCATTACGACAGTAACCATTATAAAAGTAGCCTACACTTATCTCAAAGACCCATCAACCCATTAGCGGCGGTGATCACTTTCCATCTGGTCAATCGCAAATATATAAATTTGTAAATACTTACGATAATATGCGTCACTGCGTGTAGCTAAAATTTAAACTTATAGACGTTTTCAAATCGCCTATGTTCTGTTTTAACTAGTTTTTACTCAATTAGCAACAAGAAAGGACTTAGTCGATTCCTAAATATAGCGAAAACGGGAATAAGACCTTTAAACTTAAGAATTTAGTATAGGTTTCATTAAAACTAAAGCCGCCGTAAGCCGTAAAGCGGTCGTTCAAAAATAGTTCATTGTCATTTCCAGTAATTTAATTAAGCAGATTTTTGATATTTATTTGTGGTTATCGGGAACTGTTTTATCCTAAAGCGGTAGACTATCACATATATGACATCCTTAAGTCTAAGGCCTGTTAAGCCGGCCACCGCACTGCCAATATTAGAAAGAAGAAAGAAAGAAAGACATTATTAGTAGGATAGCACCAACTCACCCTGACTCTGCCGAGCACGATGCCAGCGCCGATGGTTCCACATCCAGCGATGAAGAAGGGCACCGCTACCTGCATCAACGTGGTCCACCATCGCTCCTCCTTTTTCTGGTGACAACAACACAGACGATTAATCATACAGAAATATAACTAATGATAATTTTCAACACAGCCTAAGTTTGCTTTTCGTTGGAATCGGCGCGGGCACAAAGATAGAACTAAAATTTCGAATTAGGGGGTGATTCTGATACTCTTTCGTGCTAGCTTGACAAATATACTCATAAGGGACGGGAGATTGCAACCGAAATGTGCCAAGCGAATATTGACTGTACTTCTAAGGTCGTTAGGTAGCAGTTGCTTTGACACTCTTTCCAAACGTACAGTGATTCCACGAGTCAATTGTCAAACTAACACTAAAGAAATCCAGATTCACATGCACCCATATGAGAACTCATCAGGCCTACTAGCTAGGAAAGAAAAAGAGACCGGAGAGGTCTCATGAGACCCACAGGATCTCTAGAACTCTCATATTTTTTTGTGGTTTTTAGACTTAGCAAAATTGCCTCTGTCTGAGGTGTTAATAGAAGATAATCACCAAGGGCTGAACCGGAATCGGGTGAGTGTACCAACTCAACAGAGCCCGATAGTAGTACCGCAACACAGAGACCGCGGCCCGCCGCCAACGTTGGCTAAAAGCAAACGGGGGAATCAATACCATAACCCTGTAGGGCCCAATTAGTGGTACGGGTACCCTAAGTCAGTCAAGGAGTAGAAGCGGGTATCTAAAATCGTAATATAAGTAGGGATTGATATTAGTGCTACGGGGAGGTTATGGGGCCCCACCAATATCTCAGGGTCCTAAGCCAGCCTCATTTGCTCGCGCTCTTCCTGCTGACAGACAGACAAGGCTCTGGCGAATCGCGGCCCTAAGGCGCTGTCCTAATTGCCAATGATCGCGGGCGGTTTTCGTCCGTCGAACGACCAAATGCGCACGACCGCTACCAATTAGGACAGCGCCTACGGGTGTGCGTATCTGGTGGCAGTAGTTGCACGTAAGAAGCCAAAATCCCCGCGAAAGCCGCTTTCATCGAACAAATGGGCGACTTCATCGAAAATCAAAGACCATACCTTTGATTTTACAATTTCAAAGGTCTGAATTCCGTTCCAAAAGATAGATACCCCAGTTTTAAGAAGGTGGGTCGACTGAGTCGTTTTTATAGAAGGTTGCCTGGTAAACACATTAGCCAGTAAATAGCAATAGAATTTTAAAGTGATGTAATTAAATGTGCGCTGATTCTAAAATTCATTGCATTATAAAGCATTGGTACTTAACATATACACAATATGTTGTACAAAAGAGTCGCTCAAATATGACAATATAGTGCGTACCTAAATATTAAGAAAATAATTGAAATATTGTGCTCGAAACAATGCAGTGGCTCGAAATTACGTGTTTAAGCGGGTGAAGTTGAGGTTAAGTATAGAAACTTTGCTTTCTGTGTATTAGTGTACTTGCTTCATGTAGATATTTTGGTAAATTGTATTATTTTAGTATATAAGCGCATTTACATTTTGCGGTGAAATACTTGGTATGCAAACGACTTTCACTCTTACGACTATCGCTTTAAGACACGCTCGTGTACCCCCGATTGGCGTATTCTTCTTGCAATCTTATCAATGGGGCGGTAGTACAGAAATCCTGTCTTTATCAGATGATTACTTAATCATTGGTAATGCTCGGGCGCGGCGATTAGATATTTTAGCTACGGTCAAGTTGTCGATAATATTACGCAGACATCACGATCGCAAATAAGTGTATGCTTGACATACAATTTTCTCATAGTTATTAACTACATCTTCGTAGTTTTGACAAAATCGGCTTGATGCTAGCTATTTTGAATTTCAGACTATTTGTCAGTATTTTATCAGGGAGTTGCAAACTACTAGTAGTTTTTCGTAAAAGAGTATCAACAATCATCCATCAATTCTCATCAACTTTCGTGTTTATACTTCATTGAACGCGTGGCTTCCAAACTATTAAGCTATTCTACAATAAATTGACACTAACACATGAGCAAGAAATAATCCTAATCGAACCGCAACGAAAGTGTGGCTCCTAAACAATGACGTTGTCGAAGCGAACTTGACCAAGATCTTCTGGTCTGGGGACCCTGAGACTGGTGACAACAAACAAAATATGTGCCTAACCTATATGTTAGCGAGCGGCATCATTCACTGACAGTCACAGCGACAGTTAGACGATCAGCGACGCTAGCGCCGCGGAGTTTTTCTTTTTTTTATGGCCCGTGGTGGTGGTGCCGCGGCGCCGGAGCATTTTATTTTTAATTATATAAAATTATTTTAATATTTAAGATTCCGACATTCATAAGTGTTTGTAAAAAGCCTAAACTGAATAAACGTGATTTGATTGGTTGAACAGTCCCGGGAGCCGATCGGCATCTCGTGACGGTATTTATATTATTTAAAAAAACTGAATGACCATTAGTCAACTGACTATAGGTCAATTTATTGGGGAATAGCTTATCGATTCGGAAGGCACACTCGTGAGTAACCGGTCTTACTTTTGTTAAGGGCTTGCAAGCACGCTGAAAATAGCTTATATAGGCCGCCCTATATAGTCCAGTGGTCTATATAACTAATAGGAAAAGACTTGAAATTAACTTATTACGTTTATTCTTAGCTTACCTATTTTAAATTGTGACTAATCTTGATAGCGGACCTTGCAAACGACTTACCCGCGTCTTTGGCCTGGACTCTCAGGGGAAATTCCTTCAACCGAATTGGCATTTTCCATGATATAAACGTTTCTGAGCTCCCTGTTTTATTGTTATTGGTAAAACTTGAAACCGAAGAGCGTACATATTCAGTATAAATGTGTCATCGGAGAAATAATGATGACGTTTTTGGAATGTGTCACGATCGGAACATAGAGTCACAAATTCACAATAGAGTACGGTGTTTTTGTCAAAATTATCCAAAGAGATTGTCCAAGACGATAACGCGGTTCTATGAATAAATGCAATTTGACCCAAAAACTAATGAATATTAAAAATTTTACATTTTAAGGTTGAGCAAAGCGTGTGAGTAACATTAATTTGAACGATTTGCCCAATAGTGTAATTGATTATTTAAACGTTGATATTCACTTTGGTCAGTTGAACGTTTGGTCAAATGACCATTTATTATTTCGTTCGTAGTCCTTCCGACACTTCTGAAATACTGAAAATCACTTCTGCCTACAAGTTCGTGAAGTAATTAGAGAAGTTATAAACATTGTTTTAGAGCATATCTAAGAAGTAGGCCGCAATCTTGTTTTCCACCTTAGTGGTATAAAAAAATAAAAAAAGTAGCTCAAGAACGGGCTAGG
Source organism: Blastobasis lacticolella (assembly GCA_905147135.1). Taxonomy (NCBI): domain Eukaryota; kingdom Metazoa; phylum Arthropoda; class Insecta; order Lepidoptera; family Blastobasidae; genus Blastobasis; species Blastobasis lacticolella. Next base: position 6,722,161 of record LR990062.1, on the reverse strand, counting down.
CTATGCGCGGGCGCAGCGGGCGAGTGAGTGAAGAAGAAGGCGAGGGTGGACCGGGGTTGAGCCCCTTGTCAAAAAATAGAGCAGTGGGCTTAACATGAGCTCTTATAGCATGACCTAAACAGAACTGACCTGCTTAGAACGAGACAACGCTATATGTGTCACATAAGCTTCCCTCGTTCTAAACAGGACAGTTCTAGTTTAGATCCTGCTATAAAAGCTCATGGTAGCCCCCCAGGCTGCTATTCACGTATCACTGGTATATATGCTTAATTATGTAATTTGGTATATATGCTTTTTATTTGTATGATTATTGTTTATTTTATATTATGTGATTGTTGTAATGTGGTGTCCTTGTTAATCAATAAATATCTTTCATTTCATTTCATTTCACTGGTCATCTCACACTTATCACTTGTCACTCACACTTGTCACTGCTCGTTCAGACGCACAAAGTGTTTGTCATTTGTCACTCACACTTGGCACTTCTCAAAATGTAAACCAGGCTTAACTGCGGCAAAAGCTTTTGTATTCGGACGTTAATGGCCGCCCTGATCACGCTATTTGGGATGGGCACAATACAGTCTTATCCTCAACACACAGTCCTACAGGTACAGGTAGTAGGTACAGTCCTAATCAGTCAATTCCTATCATCGTCATTGGTATTCGCATGTCGTCATTAACGCAGTCCGTGCACTTTCACTCATCATCCTCTCAAGAAACCTTACAACTCCACTCACCTTACAAATAACGAGGCAAATACACACATACATACAGGTGGGCAAGGCTGAGACTATGGACCACCACTTAGCACTAACGAGATAAATAGAGTTGTTAATACCTCCTCCTCCTCCGCTATTCCCGGAAACGGTCCAAGCCTTGGATTCCTGAAGACCACGTCCTCATCAGCGACTTCTGCCACCGAGAGAGCTTGATTCTCACTATCCTCACTCCCGGCCATAATAAAACACTTTTCCACTCAAACACAGATTAACACTGCACCGATATTAGTCTAAAACTTTAGATTTAACGACTCAATTTGCGGATATATAAACGATAATATTTCGTCGATTGATAAACACATACGATAAGATGCGTCAATTTGGGCGAATCGTGACGAATGCGTGACGTCAATTTATATGTAATTTTGAACTTTATTGGGTTAGCTATTTCCGCTTGTGGTGTTGAATCTGGCGGACGTTTCAGCCTGGATTGTATGATGGATGGTAATACTATGTGCATCATCTCTATCGGGATAAATTATAGCCTAGTGCTATTCTGGGCTATAAGCTACGTTACTGGCAAAGTTCATTAAAATCCGTTCAGTAGTATTTGCGTGAAGTAGTAGCAAACATCCATTTACCCAAAAACAGTGAGTTGAGTCACGATTTATATCTTTCGTATAAATCCATCAACTAGATGTTATTTAAATATTTTGTAATTGTAACTATGCAGCCTAAATAGAATTATTTAGGCTGCATAGTTACAATTACAAAATATTTAAATAACATCTAGTTGATGGATTTATAATTGAACTATAAAGTAAGTGATAATTTTTATTCCCTATTAATAGAAGGCAATAAAGATAAATAAAGTATCAAGATAACAGTTAATAAATTAACACTAAGTTATGGTACGGTCATCATCATTAGCCTACTAGTCCACTGCTGGACATATAGCTTCCCCAATGAGCGCCTTATTGGGGAAGGCCAAATACTAATGCACTCTGTCCTTAGCTTGTTATCCAGTTATCCAGCATCTACCTGCAATGCAGCCTTACGGTGAGGGAAAACATCGTGATGAAACCTGCACATTCAGACGACGGAATGTGTAACTATGATCCAATCTGGTTAGGTTCCCCTGGTAGCAGGGTCACGGAGGTCAGATGGCAGCCGCTATACTATAATTACCTGATCTGCCAAATCTGCCAATCGTGTGTGAGAGCACAACCGGGACATTAACCTGATGATACCTGCAGTGCAGCCTTCGATTAAATGGCTCAAACCCTATACCAAATTCATAGATATAAAATCATGGGACTTTCACAAATCGTTAAACAAAAATAAATGAACCAAAAGAAAAAGCTAGCACGTGAGCTAAATTTTAAAGTTTTCTGTATTGTCTTATTCGGACTTGTTAAAATGAAAGTTAAGCAGACTCCACAAGTTGGCTCAAAGTTTTGGCACAACTCTTGTCAGGACTGAGCGAGACTTTTGATAGAACCTCTACATTCTTGCCTAGTAGGGATGTGATAGGGATGCAGAAAGTGACGAAAGTGCATCGATATTAAATCGATTTAATATCACTAATCTGGTAGGTTCCCCTGAAAACAGGGTCACAAAGGTGATGGCAGCCGCTCTACTGAAATTATCTAATCTGCCAAAATCCTCGATAATAGTCAAGTGTACCCTGAATCTGATTCGGGAAAATGCGCTAGGAAGAAAAATATCAAATCTGGCACGTAGGTTTACTTCTACATATATGGCAGGTTTTTAGTGTTGATTTAGTTCGCTTTGAAAGACTGTCCATAATAAATATCTCTACTGAAACGTATTTAATGTATTGTTAAATATTTACCTATATTTTTACAATAAATATTTACCAATGCAAACAATCGGTCATCGGATACATCAATATTTTTTCTGCGTAGCAGAGTTTTCTATGCATAATGCATATTGAAAATGTTGTTTGTGTTTCTATCTCAATTTTCTTTTGTGCATTTTTTATTGACCTATTAGATTTTGATTAACATATTTTCAGGGATTGTAAGATGAACGTCTTGAAAACATCTGCCGCTGTTGCATTATGCTCTGCAGCTTATTATAATTATATGTTATTCCAAGATAATATCTAAAAGATCGTAGTTATGTGATTCAGCACAAGGCGAGACGTCAACAAAGTAATCCATTGATAATCTCTACTTAGTCTATGAAATAGAGGAGACATGGCCAACATGCCCGACACTTCAGGAATATAGGCGTATATTCATTAATTGTGTTCTTGGGGTTCCAAATTATAAAAATTGCTCACATTAACACTATTTTATCGACATCCGTGAATTCCGAAATCTGTAACTAGTACATATACAATTGAACAAAGTTTTATTTGAATTATCCCTACGTAATATAAAGTTAAATGTATATTATATTTTATCAGACCATATAAATATAAAGCACAGGTGCGCTAATCGCAATGTACACACTTATTACAATATCAATTGAGGCTAGATTAGTGCAAACAAAAAGCAGTGGCTTTATATAGATTGCGTGCTCGTTAAACATAAAGTACCTGATATATCTTCCAGTGTCGGCAATGTACAACAAAGTAACGCCAGATAAATTAGCCAAATCTATATTAACGCGAGATATCAGTAATAATAATGAAAAATCAATAGTTTCGATTATTTTCGACTACGATAATAGGTGTACTCAAGTAGTACTCAATCATTTCAACATGTACTTATAAGACAAAGTCACAACAATACACAGTAGATGACTAGTTTACTCGGTTTTGTTTGCGACTTCGTTCGCGAAGATTATGTTATAACGATCCAGATCCGTTCCCGCAGGAACCATATTAAATTTCAGGCCAACTTGTAGCCTATGTACTATTTTGGGCTTTATGCTATATTGCTGCCAAATTTCATCAAAATCCGTGAAGTAGTTTTTGCGTCCCGGCTTTTACAGGGAGCATCATCACAGAATTCTGTTATTTTTGGAGATGAAGGGTAGCCTATGTATTTCACAACGTTGCCATTCGTCTCCGTACCAAATGTTATGCAAATTGGTTCAGCGGTTTTTGCGTGACAACGTAACATATAATATTTGTATAATCAAGAGTGTGCCATGTTATAATGAATATAGCCAGCGTAAGTACCTACAGGCACGAGACATTTCATCTTAGTCCTCTCAGTGACAACCCAATTGCGGTTTCGCAATTTTTTTGCCTGCAACCTAAATACACGAATCGTAGATAATATGGACGACAGTTACCGCTTACCATCAGGGGGGCTGTCTGCTCGTTTGTCACTGCGTAATAGAATATTTGAAAAAAAAAAAAAAAACATGTATTACTTTTTACCAAACGGTTTAGGTCACTGACTGGAGCTGAGCACACTGACCCTAGCGTGACGTGACTGTTCAGAAAAAAACACGCCTAAAGAAGTTTTTACTGGAGATTTTCATTATCTTAAACTTTCGACCCGTTTCCCTATACATTTTTAGTCGGTAACAATGCGGACTTACCCCCGAAAGTGGTTGTTTCTCGGCGTCCGCTTCTGTGAGCTTTCGGTCCGGGTCGACGGGGCTTTTAAGCTCCCCGCTTGAGTTTACGGACGCCATTGTGTAGGAGGGGTCCGTACTTCCAATCTCATCTGGAACAATGAAGATAAACCAATTATTTATCTTGTCGTCGTGAACTTCGTAACTGGGCTTTACCGTAATCTGTACGCTGGACAGGTAAGACAAGTAAATAAAAAGGCTCATACGGAACCAGTTCCGAAACTCTGGTTCTATAAACATCCAAAGGGTGGTGAACGCAGAGCGTAGTATTGGAAAAGTGTTTGACCCGTATGTATATATGTTTGTGTGTGTGTATGTCTGTTTCTTTGATCCCTTGTAACTACTAAACGGATTATGACAATTATGATAAAATTTAAAAAGTTCAAAATGGCGGACTTGGGGCGCCCTTGCATCTTGGGGCTCAGTATGAATACAGGTCGTATCTTAACAACCGGAAGATACCTAATACTGGACAAAGGCTTCTTCCTATCTACTGTATAATTGTTTATATTTACATACCCTAAGCCACTGTCTATAGGCATAACGTCACACTTAAATTCAAAATAAATACCGCATATGCGAAGGTATTGAATAAAATTGCGCCACCAATTATCCAAGCTCTGAAGTCGCCTACGAAAAACGAAAACAAGAGTTTCATGTGAACTGTAAATATTTATAAAACGCACGCACTATGGAGTGTTTACGGTATTGAGTTTTGTAAACTCCCAACCATGCATAATGCGGAAGATCACGAGGATGTGCATTTGTTTACGGCATTTTGCAAGCATCATGCATGGCTTTGTTGAAAATATTCGCCACGGTGATGACAATGGGCGCGCTGATATCTTTGAACTAAGATAACGAGCGTCTGCATTAATTGAGTCTCCATAAATTATGATACATACATACATAAACACTCATCAACTTACACACTCACGCCCGTGGTAGGCCTAAGGTAGGCCATAGCCACGTACGGACTGGCTATGGGTAGGTGGAGATAATCGAGTGACACAGAGGTGCGATCTTGCCTGAGACACGGTACCTCTTTCATCTCTTCCACATTCATACACAGTTTCTGGAATGGAATCTGTGAAATCCCTCTACCGATTGTGGTCGTGGCTTTTGATGACGATGAACAGGTTCCGTCATCACAGTAAAACGATTGGTGTGCCAAGAGTTCCCAGTGTGGATCCCTTCCCGATGGAAAGTGGCCACCGCCGCCATGGGGAGTCGCCGTTTCCTTAATTAAAACTTTGAAAGGGATTAAGAAAATCATGAATTTTATTCGGATCTCCCTGTTGGAAGCTCTTTGGTTGGAACCACGTTGAAACGGGGCCTTGCGTCCACGGTCAGCACAAAGCGGATGCACCGAGGTGCGCTTACCAATGGCAACCAAATAATTTTGTGTACGTAGTGATATTAGATTAAACGTAAATGCATGAAAACATACGTATGAATGTGGATGAGGCGAGAGAGGTGTGTCAAGATCGTAGCTTATGGCACTCGATATTCACAGCCAACCCCTATGGGATACGGGCGTGAGTGTGTTTGTTTGTATAAAAAAAAAATTCCAATGATAAATATTACCTACGTTGGCCGTGTGGTGTAGAATAGCACCAACCCTTTACACTCGTGGGTGTCGTAAAAGGCAATTAATATTTTCGAGACAAAATATCTCGAGTCTCCGTAGGCAGGAAAATGGGCAGCAGCATTTTCCATTGTTAGATTTATAAAACTGCGATCTCCAACCCGCCTGCCAAGCGAGGAGATTATGGCAACAACCTCCTCTTTCGCGGGAGAGGCCCCAAGTCCTGCAGTGGACTGTTATAGGCTGTGATGATATATTACCTACAAGAAGAGTACCAATCCTCATACGAGAACTGGGTAACGGTACTCCAGTAATGAGTACAATGAGCCCACAACGATCGAGACCGTCACGGATTATCTGAAATTAACTTAACACAATATGCGCTAAACACAATCTAATCACGAACAACTTTTATGTGAGACGGAACGTATCACGTGCGTATAGGAAACGGCTAGATTATCCACGCTGCGAAGGGGCTGCGTGTGCGCACGCTGCTAGTGTTGTCAAACTATCGATAGATTGGTAAGTTAAAACACTTCTTTAATTTATTACACAATCAAGTTTCATCAATGCACTACACGAACTATTAACTATCGATAGCTAACCTTGAAAATTATCTTTATTTGGACCGGTTTTAAAACAGCATCGGCGACCAGGACCATTCCCTAGAATCCCAGTGAATTTAACTGTCATAAAAATCCTCTTCAAATAAAAGTATGTGTAAAAATATGCTATCACACTGAGTTCGATTCTACCGACAGCAATACTGAATACAGTATCGGCTTAACATTTGCTATTGGGCTTCGATACTGTTGACCGACAGTTTTGATAGTATTAAATAAAAAATATGTGTTATGCTGCCCTAAAACTGTTCAAAGAGTCTCAGGGTCCTAAGCGGAAGACCAATACAAGTGGAAAAGTGCCCACCGCCGGAGCACGAGCAATATAGGCGATTTGTTAAGATAGATGTAGACTGTCGCATCGATCTGGATACACTGCTGAAGAAAGCGTTGTCATACGAGGCAGGAAGTTTCGTGAAAAGGCATGTGACCGCTATCTCACCTGGTGGTAAGTGACGATGTGGCGGATAATGAAGCATGCCTGACTAGGAACAACCTATTCACTCAAACCTTGAAGGCGTCTAGATTATAATGATCAAGGACTCGCAGGCAACACGTTCCATTCCTTAGCCGTACGCATTAGAAAGGTTTATTTCGATTCAATATTTAATTGCTTATGACACAATTATCGATAATCTATTGATAGCGACCTATCGACTGGCAACACTAGCGCACGCTGCTGTATCAACGAACTGCCTTATCGGTGGCTAGATTTTTTTTTTGGAATCGTTGTTTCTTTGCTTTTTACCGTTTAGTCGGCAGACGTTTGACCGCCATCTGACGGACGCCGATGATGGACGCCTAGGAACAGACCACACTCGATGTGTATTTGTTTATGATGCCAATAAATAAATAATAAATATGCTTGGACAAATTCACAGCGACATCTAGTCCAAAGTAAGCAAAGCTTGTGTTGTGAGTGTTAGATAACTAATAAACTTCCTAAATACATACTTATTATACATACTAAACCCAGACCAGTAACAGAAAATGAAATTCATCATTTCAATGTCTGCTCGGCCGGGAATCGAACCCGGGACCTCTGCGTGGCAGACCATGTGGCTGCGTGTACTGAACCAGGTCGTCAACAAATGTAAGACTAGAGTGAATTTGATGAAATCTTCAGATAGGCTAATATTAGTTTGGTACCTGTGCGAAACCGATGCAAGTCAATAGTCTACTCGTATAATATTAGTAGTATTAGAAGGATTGTATACAAAGGCGCGACACTAGTTACTTATAGACAAATTCTTTATTGCTCACACAAGAATAATTTTATTTATTTATTTATCTATATTATATATTAGTATCTATATGAATGTCTATTGTTTAAGTTAATTAATACCTGTAAAATAAAAGTAATTTAGTTATAAGTGCTCAATATTGCCTCCACCGCTCTTTAGATCTCCTTTCAGAGGGTCTAAGGTTGGCTGGAAGAAATCCCATTGTGGGATAAGCCCGCCTTTGCTTTGTAAAATTATATTTTTCTCACTACTGTATTGCTTTTTAATTGCAATACAGAGTTTACATACATACATAATTTCATTTAAAAAAGTACAGGTGTAAAATCGAATCTAGTTGTGGGCCAAGGCGGCCTTATCGCTGCAAGAGATCTCTACCAGTCCACCAACCAACCAAGACCAAGATTTACTTTGCATTTTTATGTAGACGAAATCCTATTACACGTAACCAAAACGGTACCATTGAAGGTTACAATCGGATCTCTTCTAGCTCTGCCGGCTGTATTATCGAAATTGCCCGAGCAAAAGTTTTGTTCGGAACAAAAAAGAATAGAACCTTGATGTTGGCCTAAATAGCTTTCGCTCAAACGCGGCGGTATGCGTGACCCAGCTGCGATAGAAATGTAGGCAGCCGGCTCACAGACCTACTACCTATTATTATAGAATACGTTATTTTTAGAATAGCAGCCTAATTGGGCGAATACCAGCCTAGACCACAGGCGTAAAAAGAATGTTATGAGTTTGACATGTGTATTTGTATATCTGTTCGTGTGTGTATCTGTAGCATCGTAGCTCCCAAACCGATGGGTCAATGGCGATTCATTTTTTTTTATGTTATTTGGCAGACAAACCGGCACGCGGGTCACCTGATGGAAAGTGGTCACCGCCGCCTATGGACATCAGCAACACCAGAGGAGTCACCAATGCGTAATTATTCGCAAAGCACTCTATTGTTTTATAATCAACATTTGTTATGAAATTGACGATATGAGTATTATTTCACAAAATAAACACGAAAGTTGGAATCTCAGTGTGAGAATATGCTTTTTCTCTCATAACTTAGATTATGGTATTTCGGATCTACTTACGATAAATATTTCATAACAAACGGAATGGCTTTTCTCACCGCTGTAGCTTCTGTTCAGCCAGGATTCACATAAAGTGTCATAACAGAAAAATATTTAACAAGCTTTTCCCACGATGCCTTCGTGACTTTCAATGAGTAACAGGGTTCTCTCTCAACAAGAATTTTATCAAAATAAATCCGTTTATATATATATATATGTCAATTGGTAGAGAAACAGACAAGCTGGAGCCACTTGAAAGAATGTGGTACCGCTGCATATGGACTTTAGAAACACCAACGGCATCAGTTTGGCAAACGCAAGGCCTCCACTCCCAAAGCTACCCTTCCCCAAGGAGCACTATAAGGTGTGAAAGGTGGAGACAGGTACTAGGTGGAGAGTGCTACCCGGCCGGGGAAAATCCTCTACCTATACCTGATGATGACCTGAGTGGTTCAATGGTCAACATCCACCACCATCCATCCGGTCTGCCACGCAAGAGGTCCCGGGTTCGATTCCCGGCCGAGTAGAAATTGAAATGATGAATTTTAATTTCTGTTACGGGTCTGGGTGTTCTATGTATAATAAGTATGTATTTAAAAAAAAAAAAAAGTATTTAAGTAATATATCAGTTATCTAGCACCCATAGTACAAGCTTTGCTTAGTTTGGGGCTAGATGGCGCTGTGTCAATTTGTCCACGAATATTTATTTATTTATACCTACAACAGCCAAACAATACTATTTAATAGTGTGATGTTCATGCTGTTCAGAAAGGTGTCCAGTACCTACCTAATTATAAAAATCATCATCTTGGCATTAATATTCCGGTTGAGCTCTCGCGCTCGAGGGCCCGGGGTCTGCCTTGACCATGATCCAAGATTTGGCAGATCAGATAAATAACAGTGGAGTGCCTGCCATCTGACTTCCATGACCCTGCTACCAAGGGAACCTGACCACATTCAGGTGTCTGAATGTTCACGATGTTTTTTCCTCACCGTTTGAGCATCGGTTAGCATTCAACTTATGTACTAAAATCATACATAACTCAGAATAGAGGCATTGCTACATGGCTGCAGTGGGCTTCAAACCCGGTACCTCTCGCTTACGAGTCGGATTCCTTAACCACACGGCCACCGACGCTCCTACCTACGCATACAGTGCCTAATATACAAGCACAGCATACTGTCCTCGGCTTTTAGAGGTGCCTGCAACCGTGTTGCCAGTATAAATATTGGCGATGCTCTTCAGCGGTTTCATCAGCGCTGCGCGCGCGCACCGAGCTAATTGCATTACGACACCGCACTCGAATTACTTTTGTATAACCGCGGCGTTTGGTCAACCTCGGACGAAGGTTGGGGCCTGTCTAATCCAAGTGCTCTTCGTTGTTAGCTATTACTTCGCGAAGACACTGCTTTTAGTATTTTTGGGTAATGTTTATACTAAGTGCATGTATCGTAGATGTTGTGGGCGACAGTTACCACTTATAAGGTGGGCTGTCTGCTTCTTTGTCACTGCTTAGTATAAAAGTATTTTAGGTATTTATCTACTAGCGGTCTTTCATATTTATATTCGAAAACTTTGCAACATTCAACTGTCCTGCGGGATCTTGTTACTCTTTTAGGAATGAAGTACCCTATGTCACGCTGGAAGAGTATAGATTGAGTAGTTTCTAGCTTCCCATTACAATTTTCGGAATCGGTTTAGCAGTTTCGGAGTTTATGGCGATCAGTTGCGTCGTAACAGGCGCAAGATGAGGTTTATTTCTTATATTTACATCGTATAAAACAAAGTCGCTTTCCGCTGTTTTTATCTAAGGACGCTTAGATCTCAAACGGATTTTAGTACGGTTTTCAGCAAGAGTTAGATTGGTTAAAGAGGAAGGTTTATAAGCAAGAAAAAAAGGGTAAGAAGGGGTAAAATAGGTACCTATACGCGAGCGATGTAGCGTCAAAATATGTAATGTAGCGGGTCAAATAGTTTCTTTTATATAATTTCGAGGCATGACAATAACCACTAAAACAAATAAATAAGACAGTAAGAAAATATTTGGTACATATAATTTACCTACTTTATGTGTCCTACACTGTTCGCGCATGCGTCTTACTCGCGCACCCAAAACTCAAAATAATAGCAACTGAATATAACCTCCACTAATTACGAATTTCAATAGAAATACGAGACCAATACAATAAAATAGACTTATTAGCTGAAAGAATATCGCTCGTCAGTGTTTTCTAAATACCATTAAAATTACGATTCAATCGACAAAAACAATTGTTGTTAAATAAATAAACAACGACCATGCGATGCATGACATTTCGCGACTAGTTTGAGTCCTCCGCAGCTACGATTGGCCAAAACAATCACCCCACCTCCAAGAAAGTGGATCCTGGTTTCTACCAGCCAAGAAGAGGTATGAAGCTCGGATGATGATGATGTAGTGTATTTAAAACATTCACAATACTTCTTAATCTACTAATTCTCGGAGGACATGATATATTATTGAGGCTTTTGGTTATTGACGTCGATGTCTTAATTATACACCCACATTTCACTTATAATAAATAAATAATTATATCAAAATAAAGTTACGACCTGCTTATCAACATGAAAACAACAGAAAGTTTCCAGCTCCGATTGATTCATTTTTGCCCTCGACTTTGTCCGCGTCGACTTCGATAAAAGATAGGCATTTATGTATTTCCTTTAGCACTGTGTAATTTTCCATACAAACTATCATCGAGAGTCTCAAAAATTAGAACAACCAGACCGGCCGACATTATTTCGTGATCATAACAACTCTAGCTTTTGCCCGCGGCTTCGTTCGCAATACCCTGTGCTCCACATTGCGTTTCGGGATAAATCATCGACTATGCGTTAATCTGGGATTTAAGCTGTAATACTACAAAATTTCATCAAAATCTATTCAGTGGTTTTGTGTGAAGGTATATGTAACAAATGTCCAGGATCCATCCAAACATACACTACAAAATTTCGTATTTATAATATTTGTCCGGGTCCGCTACCCGGCGCGACTTCGTTCGCATAAACCTACTATACCCCTACCTACCCTTTTCTTCTGAGTTATAAACCTTCCTCTTGAATCTATCTAACTATTGTTGAAAACCACATTAAAATCCGTTGCGTAGTTTAAAAGATCTGAACCTACATAGACATACATAGATATGTAGGGACAGACGGCGGTAGGCGACTGTTTCATACTATATATATAGATAGTAGGATTACTACACTATTAATGTATGTAAGGATGGGTGTTCGGTATCCTATAGGATAGGAACTTTTTGGGATAAAATTGACTCCAAGAAGCTTCAGGTGTTGTTTACCCTTAACTAGAGTCAATTGTGTTTAAATTGACAGCCTTACCTAGAATGGCATATCCATGCAACTTCCTCCAGTACTTGTCGACTGTCATTTCCAGCCGAGCACCCATGTTTATCAGCGACATTACCACCGACACACACTTGGCACTTTAGAAACACTTTGCACTTAAAAATTCTGCTTCGTTACGGCTGTTTGCAAGAAGTTCCTTAGACCACAACAGGTATTTCAACATAGACACTGTATTGTACAATGGTTTTATTTTTAATATTTAATTAGGTACTTTATCGAGCAATCTATTTAGTTTAGCGGCTGAGAGAGTACTGGTGGGTAGAGATGGAAGGTTAGCTAAGCTACTCATTACGGAACCAGTGAATTAAATTGTTTCCTCGTAAAAAAAGCATTTAACAAATAGTTTTTCTAACGAGTAGATAAAAGACACTTTTTATTATCTAATCTCTATCTCTTCTATTTGTTTACGTTTATAAATTGACATAGGATTGCTTTTTGGGTCCGGTGGTAATGGAGGTACTATAGAACATATTTCTGCATTTTTATAGCTTGTATTCGATCTATTGTTCATCATAATATCAATAAGTCTTATGTGGACATGTGAGTCTTTCCGTTTTGATTTAGAAATTTAACTTTATTATACGAAAGTAAATAAACTTAGAAATGTAAACAAACATGCACTTCGACGTCGATAGATCTGTCTGTCAATATTAGTGTCAAGGTGTCAGTGTTTATGAAAGGAACAGAATAAAAAGTTTGGATGTCTTATTTTGTTTGAACTGAATCATTTTCTAATGCAGAGGTTTATAGAATGATAATTTATACAGATTGGCGCCCCGTGTAGGGTAGCGTTTTTCTGTGGGCTGGCGCCTGATACAAAAATGAATTATTCATTTTTGATGGGATGGGACAATCTCACGGTGTTCAAATATAATAGAAATAAATATTGATATTTAAAATTCAAGATCAATCTCATGTTATATAAACATTGCCCATTTACCTCCACTAACAATCCCTGTATAATATTAGAAGAAATAGTTTGTTGTAGCGACACCTTAGGCGACCGTGGCCGTCCGAAGGGCGGTTTTGAGGTCCCCTATTGGTAGGGCGACGTCCGTCGTACGACCATGGTCGCACGACCACTGCCAATCTTGACAGCGCCTTACACTTGATCGAAGAGCAAAGGCTATATCGAAAGAACTGTTAAGATTGTACACATGTTAATGAATCCCCAGATACGAGTAAGCAAGTCCTTTTTAAGCTCTATATACTTATAATGGAAAAGGATGAGGCGTTGTCCTAATTAGCGTCGGTCATGCGACCATCGTCGTGCGACGGTCGCCCCCAACCCGCTCTTCGCACAAAAATGGTCGCACGACCATTGCCAATTAGGACACCGCCAGAGAAAAGGGCGCAACTTCTATACAGCGGTTTGTTAGAAATGAAACAAACTCCACTATCTAACAACTTTAGATCCTCATTGCAAACTCAACTCAAAATATACCTACGAAATATCTACTGTAGTGTTAATTGTAGTCAGAACAAGTCTTCTATCTATGAAGGGGAGCATTTCCAAAACCTTGACTTGAATCTCTATTAAAAGCAATATAACGATACATTGATAAGTAACTTTATCATCGGAAGGTTATTACGATGTGATAAAGAACTGTCGTGAAGTACATAAGTACTTATTGTTAGATATTAGTACATATAAAGATTCAAATAACGTAATATTGCATAACATTATTAAAGAGATTAACCACGACTATTACGTAGGAAATGACAGCAATTTCTAAGGTCGAATCTAACTTCTTTCAAATTGTTTAAATATAAGTAACTATTTTAAAAAAAACGTTGATTACACCTATCTCACACATGACACAGTACATTTGGTCACAATACATTTGTGGAAGTACTCATAGATGCAGCTTTAATTACGTAATTTTATCCGAAAAAGATGAGATATGTTCTCTCGGTCAAAATTCCGTTTATTTACATCTAAACTTAACATTGATTGAATTATTGCAAACAAAAATTGCACGTGTTCAACGATAATTATTATCTTACGCCACGAATTGTATTGGTTGCTTATAATGATAACTATTTAACCGAGGTAATATCACTTATAACACTTATAAGGAGCACAATTATCAACCGCGCACGCGCAACCACAACACGACTAGAAAGTACACTGGCAACAAACAAAATAAAGCAGTCACATGTCAAAACGAAAGGGTATTTAGATAATAAAATAAATGCACAGTTTACCCACAATATTTATGTACGAGTTGGTGATAAAGTGTTGGAAATATTTACGATAATTTATGACAATGTTGTCAAGCTATGTTGTTGGCACTTTGAACTGCACTGGTCTGTTGTTGGAGCTATAGATTAATTATAATTAACAAGTGAACCGTATGTGTGGACTGGTTTTGGCATTCTTTATCTATATACATAGTATAAAACAAAGTTGCTTCCCGCTGTCTGTCCCTATACATCTATAAATGTAGGTTTTTAATGCAATTCAACTATAGATAGCGCGATTCAAGAGGAAGGTTTATAAGCAAAAAAAGAGTAGGTAGGGGTAAAGTAGTCCCCTACTTTAATTTATTTGTAGGTTAGGACTTGGAGCCATTTTATCAAATGCTGCACTCAAGCTGATATAAGATAAAAAGTGTAGGTAGGTGTAAAGTAGGTGAAGGAAAATCGTAGAGTAGTTGTAGGGTAGGTAGGGGTAGGACTCCAGGCGAAAGAAGTCGGGCCAGGTCCACTAGTCCTATATAATTCTTAGGTACTATTACTGCTAAGTGTAGTCTGTCAGGCTGATAAGTTTTCTCGGTATTTTGTTTGGGGTTTTTTGTTTACATTTTGTCTTATCTTACCTAGTATTTGGAGAATCGTCTGAGAACTCAAAATAAAGTTTTACACAATAATTACGCAAATAATTTCCGTATGGATGGAATAGGCATTAGTCACTGCATCAAATTCTTCACGATCGAAGTGGCGGTTAAAACTAGTCATATTTTTAAGCAAGTAAAAAACTTATTTAAGTTCACTAGTTCTATATCTACTCTTATTAAGTACATGATCTGCGAAATTCAGGATCGTGGTCAAGGCGGACCCTGCGCTCTCTCACAGCCGGGATTTTGATTGCTCTTCTTTACATGGGTTAGTAGAGCCATCCAAAATTAACGAAAAATACAAGCAAACACAGATAATATAGTAGTTTCCAAAATCGTAATAGTTATCAGGCACTTACAGCAATTTTAGTGATTAAAGTCTTGCCAAATTTCTGCTATCATAGTATTTATTATCATAATTAATGCGCAATGATAAAAAGATTACTACCTATTAGCATGAGTAGGTACGTGTATAGCATTATGTCTTTGTCGTTAATAGAATCTGAGAAATGTAACAAAAGAGTAAAGTTACAACATAGGTATTCATACGAAAAGTAGAAAACAAAATGATAGTAAGTTACTGAATAATTTTGTAAAACTCATACAGTGCATTAATTTACTAGTTTAAAAATATCTATTGCTACTTTTAACTGTTAGTGTATTTATTATGTAAATGTTTGTTATTTGATTGTGGTTGAATAAGCTTATGTGTAATCTTTGCTTGTAGTTTTCCTGCACCGCATACCTTTTTCGAGTGTTATCTCCTAGTGAACTGGTAGATAGGGTCTTTAGTCGATTTTAGCTTTAAGTCCGCCATTGAAGGTACTGTTTGTGCATGAAGTATAAAAAAAATATTCCTTTCTAAAAACGAATTCAACAAAAAAATACCTAAAATATGGCACGTTGCTACTTCAATGTGTGTTGATAAGAGAAATAATTATCCTAATGATTTATTTATAATTCTATGTTGGAATGCAAGATATATCGATAATACGTACTATGCTTGTTAAAAATGTGTTTAATTTGGATCGGCTAGTTTTCAGTATAAATATGTACTTACATAATACTGATTTATTACCGTAAAATCCCCTTTATCTAAATTTAAGAGATAAGATAAGTGTGCGAATAAAATCATTTTATCATTTACTATGTAATTAATTATTGCGTTTAATTAATTTTAATAAGTTAATTATTTATAAGTGGTAAGAACTAGAGAACTGGTGCAGGCGCACTTATTTTAAGGTTTAGGCGCTGTCCTAGTTGGCAATGTTACGACCATGGTAGTACGACGGACGTCTCCAGACCAATAGGAGACAGAAAAAAGGGCCCGTCCCACGAGCAGGGTCGCATGACCGTTATCAATTATGACTGTGTTAGGTGTGTAATTCCGAAAACGCAGGGTTCTTTTAATTTTTTTTTGTTGCTATGGCAGCCATATTATACATAGTTATCTATGTTCTATGAAAGTTTTATACGTCCAAACATTCATTCATTAGGAGCGGCGGTAGCCGGGCGGTTGAGTATCCAACGCGTAAGCGAGAGGTACCGGGTTCGAATCCCGCTGCGGCCATGTACCAATGACTCTTTTCTGAGTTATGTACATTAGTTGAATTCTAACCGATGCTCTTACGGTGAGGGAAAACATCGTGATGAAACCTGCAAATTCAGGCAACTGAATTTGTAACCATTATCCAATCTGGTCAGGTTCCCCTGGTAGCAGCGTCATGGAGGTCAGATGGTAGTCGCTCCACTGTAATTACCTGTTCGCCAAATCCTGGATCATGGTCAAGGCGTACCCCGAGCCCTCGTCCTCGAGAGCACAACCGGGAAATTAACGCTAAGATGATTCAAACAGCCCTGTGAGATACCATCATCATCATCTCGGCGTTGTGTCCCGGTTGCGCTCCCGCGCGGCACGCGAGGACCCGTGGTCCGGGGAGAGACCTATACTATAAAATCGATATCTAATTAAATAGTTTTGTGCCCGCGCCCGACTCATGCTTGACCGGTTTTGTATAACTGCGACATTTTAAAACGTTATAATAGGTTCGTATCTACAACTAGTGTCAAATAAGAAGAGACTTGACGGGTCACGTGGTACGACTTGCGCTGTATACGATTACCTGCGCGAAATCCCCTCCACTGCCATTTGACAAGTCTCTTCTTTCATGACGCGGGTTATACTTACTATACGTATTATTAGCTCGCCTTTGTACATTGTATTATGATTATGTTTTTGTGCAATAAAGAGTATTCTATTAATAGTAGTTTATGCAACTCGCATGTGTCTGTTTATCATACGAGGCTATTATTATACACGAGTGTTTTAATACCTAATTATATGCAGTTGCATGCACTATTTTATCTACACTCATATTTTGATGTTAAAATGTTGTAACCAATTTTTTTTTTGCTGGAAGTATGGTGTCAGTTCTGTTGTACCTACGTGTCGAGGATATCAAGTGGCGGGAAATTCACTTTACTACTTTCACATTTATCTATTTATTTGTTTCAAATAAGAAAAAACATACACAAACAATTAGAAAAAATATTCTGTTTAGCGAGAAAATAATTCCATACATACACAAACATAAACAGGAAAGTTTAAATTTCGAATTTGATAATGACATTTGATTAGGTATTCAGCCTACATTACGACGCGCCCGGGCGCTCGTCAAAAATTTAAAAAATAAAAGTGATCTAAAGCATTAATTACATAATCTGATGAACCGATCGTATTAATCTTAAATGAATTTATTGATTAAAAATATCGAGGAAAACCAATTCATCAATTATATAATCTAATAATAATCTAACCGTCTCAATGCAATGGGTTTGAGGAAAACTCTATTTTATTATTAGTCATAAAATGTCTGCAACCGACAATGCGGGCGTTGTAAGTAAATGGATTAGAGTTATATAACTGCCATTAAAAAGAGCAGTTTATTTACCGCGTGGTTGGTAATCTGGTAGCATGCTACCATCAAGTCATAAAGTTGCTTTCTCCACTTTGTGAGAAAATTACAGTAACAATACAATAGATTTTCCGTTCCCGCGATATTTGTATTTGCAATGCTACGAGCTGTGATTATGGGATATGTGATTAATATAGGCATTTTTTACAATGGCGGATTTTCAGACAGCTACTTTAAAAAGTGTAGTTCGGCGCGCCTCACTAGATGGCGCCGCT
The DNA here is from genome assembly GCA_905147135.1 of Blastobasis lacticolella. Classification (NCBI taxonomy): domain Eukaryota; kingdom Metazoa; phylum Arthropoda; class Insecta; order Lepidoptera; family Blastobasidae; genus Blastobasis; species Blastobasis lacticolella. The sequence continues at coordinate 6,703,929 of LR990062.1, read as the reverse complement.
TAGACAGTATTCTCAATTATTATATATTTTCAAATATTATTATATTTGACGACCTAAGTGGTTCAGTGGTCAACATGCCTCGCAAGAGGTCCTGGGTTCGATTCCCGGCCAGCAGAAATTGAAATGATGAATTTTAATTTTCGTTACGGGTCTGGGTGTTGTATGTATAATAAGTATGTATTAAAAAAAGAAGTATTTAAGTAGTTTATCAGTTATCTAGCACCCATAGCACAAGCTTTGCTTAGTTTGGGGCTAGATGGCGCTGTGTGAATTTGTCCACGAATTTTTATTTTTTTTATTGAATTTGGTAACCGAAGTGACTCGGAAAGGTGTTTCGTTAAAAAATACTTAGTTTAGTACCTTTTATCAGAAGAAAGCGCAACATGTCTACATTTTTATACATTTAACTGTCTATTTGATTTATTTTTGAGAATCGTGTCTCATCAACGCCATCTATTAGTTGATGACATTTTTTCTTTTTAATCGGCTCTCGGAAAAACTCCTATGGAAGTAAATGACAATATCAATAATAAAAAGTACTTTAAAATGTAAATCATAAATATTAAAAGGTCGCTGTGTTGACCCAAATAAAGATATCAAACCTACATTTTGCTAATTAAACTACGAACAACTTTTACAATCAATAACCTACTTAGGTACTTAATGAAGAAATACAAATTATTTTGACATCGTTACCTACACAATATTATGACGATTTCTTTGTCAGTTGCATGTCCTAATTAAATCTAGTAATATCTTTTTCACTGACTAGTAAATTAACTAATCTAATCTTTTAACACACAAACACACACTTATCACACAAAACCCTTCATGGGTCATCATGACTCATGAGGGGTTTTTAACCCAAATCAGCGATAAGGCCGCCCTTGTTTTAAACTGTATTTTTACGATCTCCTTTAATGTACAATAAAGTGTTATAAATAAATAACCTAAAAATCGTGATCTGTAAAAGCTATAGGTCTCGTTGCCAGCCTTTCATCGGTTTTCAAATTTGATTTCAGCAAAAAGAAATCGTTATTTTGAAATTAAATTGGCAACACCGACAGCGGATAGCTCAAAAATAGGTAAAATATGCGTCATACATCAAAATATTGAATTTATCTTTCCGAAAATCAATGTTGAAAGCCGGTCGCCTCGACTCGAAGCAAGCGGTTTAAAAACCCCAGTTCAAAAAGAGTCCCAGACGCGAACCAAGCCGTGGGCGTGAACATTTAAAGACACCGACTTGAAACACGGATGCGCAAGAGTCGAATAAACTGTGTGTTGTCTTTACTTCCGCCCTCATTGGCCCATTTCCGGAACAAAATTTATACGAGCTCTCTGTGACCATGAAACTGCAATTAACAATATGAACTAGGTAAAGAGTCTTAATAAAATAAGTCGAAAGTGTGATTATGTTCATTAATCTCGTGTCTGTTATAGACGTACTGACGTTGTCGGGGTCCGGTCCTGACTAGATCTGGCTAAGTCGGGTATTGGATCAGTGGACCGATCGGAAAAGTAGACCGATGGTTCCGGAAACTACTTACTAAATAAAGCTCGTTTCAATTTATTTATTTAAATATAGTCAAAAATAAAAAAATATATGTAAAATATTGATACAATGTCATAGTAGAAAATGATAAGACAAAGCAATTGAGCGCGACAACGATAATACTGAATGTGGTGTAAAAAAGGAACTAATATGCCGCCTATAAGGAAATTATACTGAAGGCTCGCGACAATTAAGTGACGTCACCACACCGCACACTCTCCCGCACGTACGGTAAAAGCATACTAACTTTAGCGCTAGCAATAAAGAAGTTTTGTTTACTTCCTTAAGTTCCTTACATTAATACCCATTAGGTAATATTACATATCATATGCACTACCAGAACTGCTTATTTGCTAATAATTATCCGGAATTTGGGTATTTTCATGACTGTTTTGGCATGGCAAGTACTTACTGCATAGCGGATAATACCTGGTACTTATATTTACTTGATGATATATTCTATAACAGCCAAAAGCTAAAAATTAAACGAGTATCGTTTATAATTCGTTGTTGTGATTCTAAGTACTTTATTTTTTATGTTACAATATATTTATAGTTTTCACTTTAATATTTTCTAAGGGTAAATTCATTTTAATAAACTAATTATTAATAAGTTTTCTTTTGTGGTGCATTTCTCCACCAATCCTACAACAAAACAGTGACCTACGGTTCTAGATTTTTGTTATTTACACGAAACACTAAGTCCATACAATGGCCATGATGTCATGTCTGTCATGTGATGTGACAGTTGTCATTTTCAGTCTGTCCGTTTGTCACTGCGTAGCATAAAAAATACTTTGGGTCTGCTCACGTTGGGTCATCCGATGGCAGTCCGAGTATACCAAATCTTTACGTCTGTTTCGGACATTAGGTACACCTATCTACGCCTTTTGAAATGCAGTAAAGATAACATTCTTGGTAGTCTATTACAACAACACAAATAAGATTACTACAATGAAGACATACTTGTAAAAACTGGAGCGAACAATAAGACTGATATCTACTGATAAATAATTTGTAATAGACGTGATTACTAAGGCTGAATACGATTCAACTCGATTTGTGTTCTTATTTATGTGTTTTTCAACTCATCGGTTACTTATAATTTTTTTTATGTTAAACTGCAGACAAACAGGCATGCGGGCCACCTGATGGAAAATAGTCAATGTGGACATCAGCAACACCAGGGGTGCTACCAATGCGTTGCCCGCCTGTAAGGAGACCTCTGATATACCTCAATTAAATGTACATTACTTACAAAAGAGCCATTGGCACATGGCCGCCTTGGGGTTCGAACCCGGCACCACTCGGTTACGAGTCGGAAATGATGAGACTCCAAAAGAATGTAGCTCTCTATGAGTGAAAGAATTACCGAAAACCAATTATACCAAAATATTAACCCAAACAAAGTCATAAACTTACAAAATCTCTTTAGATTATTATATGGTAAACCCACATTATTAAACAACTTAATTGCCGAGACTTTTTATTACAATGTTATGTTGTCTCAGATGTCTAGCAGCTGCTACGCTGAACTTATGTATTATTTAACTTCCATGAAATCAAATATGATATTTATTTACATAAAAAATTGTTTTGAATTTTTTATCATTAAATACGGCAGACAAACAGGCAAGCAAGCCACCTGATGGAAAGTGGTCTCCACCGTCTATGGACTTCGGCAACGCCAGGGACTCTAACAATGCGTTGCCCGCCTCCAAGTAGACCTCTAATGTACCTCTTGAACGAAGAGGTATGACTGATTATAAGAAAAAAAACTGTTTTGGAATATCTATTTGTACCTATGTTGTGAACATAGCACAATCATCATCATGTCCCGCTTATGTTGTCGTGCACGAGGGCCCGGGGTCCGCTTTGACCGATTCCGTTACTCCCTTTAGAGCTTTGGAACCCTGAAAAAACAAAAACAATATCGAACGCCGATTGAAGAACCTTGGACAAGGATCCTAATCTAAATCTACTACACAATATTCCATTGCGCCTATTCAAAGTGTCAATAACACACGTCCCAAGTACATTGATACCACCTTACCAGTTCAGTGGACAAAATTGGAACTAAGGCTTCGTAGGTACTATAATTATAGATTGTAACACCCACTAGCGACGCCTTCAACTGAAAAGAGAACTTGCTCGCACTATACAAAAAACCAGTATAAGATAAGCTGGCGTCTCTACAGACACTCATAACAATGATAGCTCCTCTTATACTGGTTATGAGTAGTTCGATAGGCTGCTTGTCTTCAGTACATTGTAATCCTATTAACAGTATTTAACAACTGGCTTAGTTGATTATACTTACATATTGTAAACAATATGTATTTAAGGAGGACATAAAAATTATCCGTGTCAATTGCTAGAATTTTCGGAATTGATATGGGGGTTTCCAACAGAGTTATTTTCCGGCATTTTTCGCCGTTTATCTTTAAATCGTAAAAGTCTACACTCATAATTTGTTTGTTTGTTTACTTCTAATCCTGTCTGGATTAGAAGTTAACAAAGAAACAGAATTGATGAGAAAACCTAACGTTTTAAAGAAAACATACATTTAGGTACTTAAATGCTTACGAATGAAATTAACGTATTTTTCGCCTAACTAACATGTCAAAAACATTACTTAAAAACAGAGGAGGTAAGCATTTAATAATAATAATATGACGTCACGTGGTGCCAATCGCTCCCGAGACTGTTCAACCAGACTTTTTCTAAATGCAAAAATAAATGAAATAAAATTTAAGTATAACATCCCTTTTTATTTGTTGCCAGTTTAAGCAAAAAATTCGTTGTAATCAAATTCGCCCTTCCCACGACATTGAAATATTTACTAGTATGAACATTATTAAACATTACAGTTTCCGTCATGCGAAACGACTAAAGACACATTCTCAATGCGCCACTATCTCAGCATAAGTTTCTAGATTGTCCTAGTTGGATGATTATTGATTTCTATAATTAAGTATGACAATAAGGCGCAAACATTTTGAATTGATTTCATTTAACGATTATCATCATTAGATAGTATTATATTATATTAATATAGGCTACGCACTTGAACGTTATCATTTCGTTATCAGATTTTTACGTATGATTTTTTATTTAATTGCATATTTCAGATTTTTTATTCGTATTTATAGGAATGGTCGTGGTACGAAACAGATGTTTGGATAATGAGAGATACTTTGCAAATATTTAGGGCACAGCTTAGAATGTTTAGTTACTTTGTTAAATATACCGCCTTATTTTAACTGTATACGTCATCTATTATTTACCTGCTGGACTTGAGTTTCCTAAACTAGAAAAGCGTTTTGTCGTACATAAACTCCACGCTTGGCAGGCGGGTTGGAGATCGCAGTCGAAAAATATACTCAACAGATACGCTGCTGCCAATTTTCTTCTGGTCTACTAAGGTAATAAGCTAAGCAGCCTCTTAGACATTAGGTAACCTTGTCCGAGTGTAGATAAAGTAGTGTATGCAACTGCATATAATTATAAATTACAACACTCGTGTCAAACTATTATCATACTCGGCTATGCCTCGTATTATAAACAGACGCTCATGTTTTAATACCCCCTTTTACATGACAGAGCATAAACTTTGTTAACATCTTCACAATATTCGAGTTGCAAAGAATAGTAATAATAGGAAAGCTTATCAAACTTGAATACATTATTCACACTTCACTCAAATTACAGAACACAAAGTATACCTAGTAATTAGTACCTAATAAAGGCTCTGCCAATTGACCAGTAAAAGTAATGAATAAACTTAATTAGAAAGTAAACGAAGCACAAGCATTTATTTAAGAACCTGTTTGAAATACTTATCTATATTAGAAGTGCAGATTATCTTGCATTTATTACCGACCCTATTATTAAGAATTCATACCAATTTTAATGTGTTGAACTTACACCTGTATTCGCAAACTATAGTAAGTCGAAGGGATAGCGGCTATTTTACAACGTCTGACACCAAGCGGCTCGTATTTATGCCTGATAAATTGCGAGGATGCTTCCTCCGAAAAATGGCGTCGACAAATGGAACGCTTTCCACTCAGTCGCGATGATTAGACAACACGATTTACAAATTGTTTGTCTATATTTCGTTACGGTTATTTTACTTATCAATCGTTTGGTAAGCCTCTTTGATTACGTAAGGAAAGAAATGCCGATGTGATGATAATACCCCGCCTAATACCTAATCTATGATACCTGATTAAGCGGTTCACCATCATCATCACAGCCCATAACAGTCTACTACAGGACTTAGGGCCTCTCCCACGAAAGGGACCTCCCCTTTCGTTGGTTGGAGGTTGTCTATTGGATATTATATCCACGCTTGGCAGGCGGGTTGGCGATCGCAGTTTTATAATTATAACAATAACTTGTGACAATAACCATCCTTTCGTAGAAGAGGCCCTAAGTCCTGCAGTGGACTGTTAAGGGCTGTGATGATGATGACGAGTTTTAATAGACGTCTTATTTAGACATCTGAATCGAGTCTGGAAGTGGCAACGAACTAGAGACTGCTGGACTTCTGGGGGGAGCTGGGCTGGCTAATTAAGCATGCCTTAACTACGTACAAAGGACCAAGTTTGAGTTCAAGTGCGGAAAAAGGAGCTCATGAACCTTAACCTTATGGTAACGTACTTACCGCTAATAGTAAACACTGGGTTGCCGTTGACGTGTGGCGAGTGACCGTCGATGAGCTCTGGTGGTTTGGTGGCATCTGGGGCTCCGACCATACCTGTGGCAAAAGGTGTAACATGTTAGTTCATCGTTATCACAGGTTAGGATAGATAGGAGCGGCGGCGGCCTGGTGGTAATTGTAACCGACTCGCATGCGAAAGGTACCGGGTTCGAATCCCACTGCCGCCATGTAGGAAATGTAGGAAAGCTGTGGGGTTGACCGTTCGGATGGTGATGATGATGATTTAGTTGTTAATTTTTTCTTGACTTTGCCTTTGGTTTTTTTTTTTTGTTTATTATAGGTACCTAATTTTTGTTTTTTTATGTTTTAATTGTCAATAACTATTATGTAGATATTTTTGTTTTAAATAAATGTGTAAAATATTAAGCACAAACTTTTCCAACAAAATGTCTCCAACAAATTTTAATTCAACAAAAATTTTCATGTCTTCATTTGAATTGTTAATTTTTTCCGGAAAAAAGGAAAAGATCACGCATCGACAGTTAGGGTCGTTAACTATATCTACCTATTATCTCAAGGATTTATTTTGTTATCTCACAGAACAGACAACACCTGTAGTTTATTATCAATAAATGGTTATCATTATGGAAAGTACGCATCAGTTTAGATTTCAAATGAAGTGATTCATATAATGCATTTTTAACTGCCGCGGGATAATCATAGATGTGGGGGTTTCCACCCATTTTCCTCAATTCGATCATGTAACTTATATGTCCGAGAAATTATTTAGATATTTATCTATCTTCAATATCATCATCACAGCCCGTAACAATCCACTGCAGGACTTAGGGCCTCTCCCACGAAAGGGGAGGTTATTGCCATAATCTCCACGCTTGGCAGGCGGGTTGGAGATCGCAGTGATAAAATATAATAATGGAAAATGCTGCTGCCCATTTTCTAGACTACGGAGACTCTTGATCTTTTGCCTCGAAAACATTAGTCGCCTTGTACGACACCCAAGAGTGTAAGGGGTTGGTGCTATTCTACTCTGTCGGACACCACACGGCCAATAATAATAATCTTCAATATATCCTCCTACAAACTTATAAAACCAAGCACACGTTTCTTATCTATGGAGCTAGCTAAGCGCGTAGTCGATTATATGTCAAATCAAATCAAATCAAATCAAAATTTATTTTTTGAGTAGTCATATCTCTTTCAATCGTCAAAGAAGCTCTCCTCTTAAGTAGGAAAGTAGGAAGGAAACACACAGTGACACGTTGGCCGCCTCAGGACCAGGGCACGTCCACCCCAAGCCGACAACGGCCGGACCGTGTCCGACAATACCTACCAGAAAGGCGACTCGACTTGGGTTAGCGGATTAACCTCGTCATGCCGCGTGTCAGATGTCTTTAATGTTGAAAACTAATAAAAATAATTTAATTAAGATATGTAGGGCATGGCGGGTTTGGCGGGGTATCCTTCAATTTGGAACCGCCCGACTGGGAAATAGTTCCTGCAGTATACTGCAGCGGGCAGGAAACAATATTAGGTACTTATAATACTATTGATTTCCTGTCGGTGAGTGGTCTCTACTGCTGGGGAACCGTAGCTTTGGCTGTGAAGAGGCCTAATTGCTGCATGATCAATGTCTCTTGGGGTTTTAGTAATAATCTGGATTATTCCGGATTCTAGAAGATTTTAATGTGTTCTTAATCGAATAACAATTAAATTACAACTAAGATGTTTTCCTCTATTTATCGTTACTACGCCTAAGTTTGACCATAATATTATTCTACAAATATCATCAGCGAAGTTTGTGGGTCGCTCAGTAGGTTAACTTTAGTCCGCCGCGGGCTGGTGACCTAGTTTGACATTCTTCACACGTGAGTGTAGCGGGTCTAGAAAGAAGCCAGCCCCTTACCTTATCTTTGTAATTTTATATTTATTTTATAAATTAAAAATACGTGTCTAAAATTGTAACGTGTATAATATTATCCTAATCTAACTAAATTTATATTTTATCATCCCTGTTGCATCGAATATATCGAATCCCACTGCTGCCATGTACTTGTACCGATGACTCTTTTCTGAGTCATGTACATTAGTTGAATGCTAACCTGTTCTTACGGTGAGGGAAAACATCGTGATGAAACATGCACATTCAGGCCAATGAATGTGTAACCGTGATCCAATCTGGTCACGTTCCTCAGATAGCAGAGTCACGGAGTTCAGATGGCAGTCGCTCCACTATATTATATCTGATAAATGCTGGATCATGGTCATGGCGGACCCTGGGCCCTCGTGTACGAGTGACATAAAACGCCAAGAAGATTATTGTTTATTAGATTACTGCGCGCGCGCAGCTCGCGAACGGCGCATTCGCGGTGACTCACCCTTCAGCAATGTTTATTTAGAGAGAATGCGTTACTAATTCGGTTCTTTTTTCTAAGTAAATAAAAGCGATATGTATGAGTAATTTGATTTAATGCGTCCAGATGCTTTCTGTTACGGTCCCCGTGCAATTGGTATTGGATTGTTTCCGGTTCATTTACTTTTATATAAGTAGACATTCCATTCCGTGTTCCAGTCATTTGTGAGTTACTTCTTAACGTTATCGTTTTAATTTAAAATTCCCTCTAACTAAATAAATAATTTAATAAAAATACTTGGACAATTCACACAGCGCCATCTAGCCCCAAAGTAAGCAAAGCTTGTGTTATGGGTGCCAGAAAAATGATAAACAACTTAAATACATACTTATTATACGTATAACACCCAGACTCGTGTTTACAATTCATCATTTCAATTTCTACCCGGCCGGGAATCGAGCCCGGGACCTCGTGGCAGACCTCCATGTTGACCAACTGAACCACTCAGGTCGTAAATATACCATTAGACCACTGTAGTGGCAATTCAAGAGTATAATTACAGACCACATAACCTCCATTTAACCATAATTTCATGATAGTACATGCAAAATTACCAGTCCGACGTAGGACAAGGCCACTCTAATACCTAGGTAAGTCGAGCTAATATCTGAAACTGCATTTTCCCCGTCAATACTCATTCTGTCAAGAAATGGGCATTGTCAGTTTCATTGTACCACGAACGCGTGTCAGATCGTAAAATTTTATGTGCACTTGTGATTTCGCATATTGGTTCCTCCATTGTGAGTAGTGGCATACCCCATGAGTTGTGCTCGCTTATTAGTAAGTAATAATGAGTTAATTTCGCCCACTATTTGCTTATTGTTTGGTCCACGCTGTAACGATTAAGCGTGGTAGTTATTGTTTCTAATTTATAATGATTGTTGTCTACACTTATAGCGATAAATACGACAATTACAACGAAGTATCTGCACGTGCGGTTTACGTACAAAGACTAAACGTAATGATGTGACTGTACAGGGGATTTTTTTGTGGAAAAGTGGTAAAATTATCCAATAGATGGGTTGTCATTGTCTGCTGTTTTGTCGCAATTAAAAAATAATACACACGACAAACATAAATGCCGTGTACGACATAATACGACACAATTTTGTGTACAATCTGACTAGATTGGCAATCTACGAGTGTATGGTCATCTTGGCGTTAATGTCCCGGTATTGTTATCGCGCGCGGGTGCACGGGGTCCGCCTTGACTATGATTCTGGATTTGGCAGATCAGGTTATTACAGGGGAGCGACTGCCATCTACTGCCGTGACCCTGTGAACGGGGGAACCTGACCAGATTGGATCATTCAGTTGCCTGAATGTGCACGTTTCATCACGATGTTTTCCCTCACCGTAAGAACATCGTTTAGCATTCAACTAACTAATTACCTAACTCAGAAAAAAGTAATTGGTACATAGCCGCAGTGGGATTCGAACCCGGGACCTTCTGTTCTTTCCCACGACTGAATATGTAACCTAAAATTTATGTAATCTAGTCAGGGGATCACTGAGGTCAGATGGCAGTCGCATCTAATGGACAGTGGTTACCACCGCCTATGGACATCAGTAACGCCAGGGGGCTACTAACATGTTGAGTCCCAAATTGCCCGTTACTGAGCAGAATACCAATTATACATATACATACTCTGTGGAATATATACTGTGTCTTATATGGTCTATATACGGTCGTAGCCAATTCTGTAGTTGCAAGCACGGTGTGGGAAGGAAGTGTTTACTGCTCGCGGCAGGATAGTCGCCATAGCTGATGTATCAGTTACATTACAGCGGTCTCGGTCACAAATTGAATTACCCGCTTTACTAACTACAGATAAGTACTAGAGGTATGTATTTACTGACCTTTTATGAGCTGAGCTATGTAGGGTGTTAAAATCAATGGACTACAAGCTGCTCGTAGTGGTTGTCATTCAGTGATATTGAATGAAATCTATACATAGTATCAAAACAAACTTCCTGTCGTTTGTGGCTATGCAACGGATTTTAATGCGGTTTTCAACAATAGATAGAGTGAGAGTGAGGAAGGTTTATAATGAAGAAAAAAGGGTAGATAGGGGTTAAGTAGGTGTACGCGAACGAAGTCGCGCCGGATCCACTAGTGAATCTATGTACGCTTAGGTATTTTCAAGTACGCAACGGATTTTAATGCGGTTTTCAACAATAGATACAGTGATTCAAGATATTTATAAAGCAGCGATTTCTGTAATATATGTTATCTTTCCTCAAGTAATCAATAATTAGAATATATAAGTAATCTATTATTCATAGATTGGGAATGCAGATAAAGAGATAATTTGTTCTAATCCAGAAATAGACGCTTCTTTTTATCATTATTGATTGGATGTATACATTAATCACCATTTAAATATGTAATTACAAAGTTATCTATCACAAAGCACTGAAATATGATATGTTTAGTATATTTTTCATTATTTCACTAGTTACGCCGCCGCAGTTTTATAAAATTCAAGGTCACGCTTGATGTTCCTCTAAGGGGGCGTTATTTTTTAATAGCTCGCCTCGATTTGAACGGTTTTCAATATTTTTTAAATTACATTAGCAGCACCGAAAGAGTACGGTTTAAAAATAGAGAAAATCAGTATCATGCATCAAAATATCGAATTTTTCATGCCAAAAATCAAAATTGAAAACCGTTCGAATCAGGCGTGCGATTACAATATAGGGCCCCCGAAACTGATAAAACCGTCAGGACTCATCATCATCAACATCATCATTCTAGCGGGCAATCCTGGCTTCTACAAAGGTCATCCTCCACCACTTCGCCCGGTCTTTAGCATCCCCACGTCTTACCAAGCAAGTGTTTTATGCAGTTTCGACGATATACGAGTACATTCCGTGCCAGCAGATTTTGAACTTTTTTAGCTACAGCCTATGGGCTATAATCGCTTTTCATGCCACATAATATTTTGTTCGTGAACTGAGTAAGTATTACTTATGAAGGAAGAAAGTTTGCAAGGTCAGGTCAAGAACAAGCGAGGTTCTTTCTAAGGCTTTCTTGTAAGGTCAGGGTGAATACTAGATACACCTACTATATCTTCTTTTCAATAATTACGAAGTTTAGCTTTTTATACGAATGGTTACGAAAATTTCGTTATCTGTCTCGTCAAAATAGGTATCTACAATAAAATATAAATAAAGTTATTGGATAACATAACCATTTTGGAGCACTTGTATCTTTAGAAAGAGGAAGGAAATAAGGAATATACCGCCCAGGAATGCGTTCTCTTTTCAAACTCTTTAGCATACCTAGTTTGTAACTTCTAGTTAAGCAACAAGATATAGAATTAATTTGAGAATTTACCGGATAAAATTATGCACATTGCATAGAACCCATCATCCTCTATGACGAAAGGGATATATTACTTAACTTCTTGAGGAAAAGCAATATTACATATACAATACACGTATAAAATATTGGAATAGCCGTGCCATTGATTCACAACACGTGCGTAGGCTTGGAAAATCTGCAAGGAAAACCTAGAATCTCGCACTATGGTGACTGGACTGTTTTGTTCAAAGTCATTGTGATAATGTACCAGAAAATTGTATTCTCCATGAGTATTCTGCAAGCTAGTATAATATAGGATTCTACCAATGCTGTGTAGAAGAAGCGAGATAGTCTATTTTTATTGCCTAGGGTGGCAGATGGACGGACGGTCCACCTGATGGAAAGTGGCCATCATCGTCCAGGACATCTGCAACCTAAGGGGAGGCCTTTGAGGTACCTGTAGATATGCTTTTTGAAGAACCTGAGTGGCTGATGGTGTATTTAACGTCCATAGGCTGCGGTGACTGCTTACCATCAGGCAGGCTGTAAGCATGTTTGCCACATTGGTGGTATAAAAAAAAATTAAAAAAACTTGGATAAGTGTGAGTTTGTTGTCTTTGGATGTTTATCAGATAGTTACGTAAATAGTACTCTACTGTATTTGTGTTAAATTACACAAACTGGACTGGAATTGGAGTTGGACGCGGGTCATCGTGAAGACTTAGTGAGCCAAGGATGCCAGAGGTACAAAGTCAATCGGTGTGGAACTTGGAAGGTGTGAGTGGAGGCCAATGTTCGGCAGTGGACGTCCTTTTTTATGTTTTACAGCAGACAAACAGGCATGCGGGCCACCTGATGGAAAGTGGTCACCGCCGATTATCGACATCAGCAACAGCAGCATCCTGCGGCTGAGATGAGGATGATTTATAACATTTTAATTTATAATTATCATTTAATTGTTGATTCAGATTTTTTATTATGAGACTGTTTTTCTTGTTAATTAAATACCTAATTTAGTCTAGGAAATATTTTCTACGTGAACCTCACCCGTCAAACCGACATAGTATGGTTACACAAAAAGTATAACTTTCGTACTTTCCTACACTGTGCAAACGGAAGTATAATATGTCAAAACAATAGTTCGTGTATCTGATCCGAACCGATAACCAAAGCCAATAACAGATACTCGATCACAGTAAAACTAATTCTCACTCAAAAACACCGTGGTAAAAAATCAACGAAGTGCGAGTTGAACTCGCGTACGAAGGGTTCCCACAAATAATTATTCAGTAAACAAATAAAATCCAAGATACAATTTTTTTCTACCATTCTTTATTTCGAATCACCGTGTAGGCTGTATTTCAATGTAAGGATGTGGACATAGAACTTAATTATTAACCACATTAATATTTTTAAATCACATTAGCAACAGCGAAAGAATACGGTTAAAAAATCGGGAAAACCAACATCACGCATCAAAATATCGAATTTTTCATGGCGAAAATCAAATTGAAAGCCATTCGACTCAAAGCGACCGATTCAAAATACCCTGATCAGAATCTGACTAAATAAGAAACTGACTTTCAAAATCTGTCATCCCGACAACCTGACCTACATGGCCGAGTTCTAGGGTTCAGTTCTCACCCTACTGATGCGGAACCCTAAAAAGGAGAAATGTCTCCGAACAGTGTCGCAAACCGCCACGGCTGGGTGGGCATTGCAACAACAATTTCACAATAAAGGTCTCAGAGTAACAAGGGCCTTTGCTCTGCTATATACCAGTATACCTACCTTTAATTCTTTTTTTACTACTCTGTGACACGAGCTGACCACTGATGGAAAGTGATAACAAATACAAATTTCATGCAAGTGAAAATGAATGCTTTATGAAGTGGTAGGACTTAGTGAAGATGGGGTTCGCCTAAGCGAGTACCACCGCCTTCTATTACCTCTACCAAATAAAAAATTTCGCATTGTTAAGTTCCGGTTTAAAGGATAAGGTAGCCAGCGCAATTATGATAAACAAAAATAAAATATTCGCTTCGTCGTGCTGTAATTTTTTGTATTAAATCTCGGAAAAGAGAACGAACGAGGGACTGTACTTGCTCTATATTCTTCTGGTATAAACTCATCATCATCATCATTACAGCCCATTAGGACCTAGGGCCTCTCCCACGAAAGGGGAGGTTATTACCAAAATCTCCACGCTTGGCAGGCGGGTTGGAGATCGCAGTGTTGTAAATATAACAATGGAAAGAGCTGCTGTCCATTTTCCAGCCTACGGAGATTCTAGATCTTTTGCCGCGAAAACGTTAGTCGCCTTGTACCCACGAGTGTAAGGGGTTGGTGCTGTTCTACTCTGCGCGGACACCACACGGCCAATTTAAACTCACCATTACATAAATACAGTACCGAGAACCGAAACATTCATTTTATAATCGCACTGTAAATATTTTGGAACCGGAACAGTCACTGTTTAGCACAAAGATTTACTGTCACGTGTGCAAACAGATGAGCCAAATAAACCAAATACTAAGCAAATAGAAAATGTCTAGAAGATTTAAAGTAGTCTAGTCTACGCTTTGTTGTTCAGACTTTTATCATCCCATTATCTTGTTATTTAAATAAATTAGATCATAACGCTATAACTGAGACACCTATTTCACAATAATTAGTTGACTAAAACGTTAGGTATTCCCAGTGGATAAGACAACTCAGAGCAACATTCATTGTATTTGTTTGATTAAATTGACATAAATATTGAATTGAATTATTTGACATTGTTATTATAGTTATTGTTTATGGTGAATTTAGTTAATGTACCTACCTACCTCATCTACTAAAAATATGGAATTGTTTAAATTTTGAAATGTATGATTATTTATTTATTTATTATCAATTTGGCTAGACTCCAGAAAATTTCGTAGTAATAAATAATTCATGGACTGGACTCCCTACTAAGAATTTAAAGTTTGTTTTGGTGTAATCATCCACTAAAGGTGACCGGGACATTAACGCCAAGATGATTATGATTTTTAATCATCCACTACTGAACTAAGTTCTAAAACAAATCACATTCACAAAAGTACACCTGCCACACGCTTGGTGAAACGTAGCTATTATTATTTTGGTACAATATTTCTACTTATTAGAATAATTATAATAACTCAAGTGCGATAGTACTGCGACAGCTAAGCCCTATTGACCACCTGAATCCCCGCTTACGGCGAATCGTTGCTCTGTAGAATGTTAGTAACCGAGCTGTATAAGGTGCGTTGGGGTAAGACCGTGAATGGGGTAAGAACGTATATGTTAAATATCTACCGATTCTGTGGTAATTTTTTTATACTGGCATCATAGCGCAAGACGCCATTTCGTTTTGCTACTCCCTTCAGTCCGCATCGGTGATTTCGTATTGTCGGTCGTCTGTTATGGCTGTTCCACCACATGTTACGCATCTCGGAAAGATTTTTGTGATCCGGACTTATCCCAGACGACATCTCTTTGATTTTTTGATGAGTATTTGCACTCTTTTGAAAGTTATTTGGCTTTATGTTGTCAAAAAATCAATTCTTTCTCGATAGGTATGTTTAAAATAGACTAAATGTGGGTACAAGTCGAGATCCGAACTTTCCCCATGTAAATATCTAAGGGTGAAGTACGGAGTAAAAATATCCGATCTTGACCTTAATTGAAAATGCATGTGGTGGTCAAACTTTAGCTTAGTCCGAACTTTAACCACTGATATTTTTGTGGCAAAAAATGTTGTATATGTAATGCATTCTCACTGCAACTTTATATTAATTATATAGTTGCAGTGAAAAATATATTATACATACTAAAAAATATATTATACATAAAGTACAGGGCGTCCCACGGCTGTGCCACATAGAGGGAAAGTGCCTTAAATATTAAAGATATGATTGAAAAAAAAAGACTTCATTTTGAGATAAGCTTTTCGGTCGTATCTTAGTATAACGGGTGTTTTTTGTTTGAAGGGTTCGATTCCCGGTTCAGACAAACGATTATTTATAATATACAAACATACCTACCTATTACATAATATCCAGCCTCCTTCATACCAATAAAAACTCAAAAACGTCTGTTTTTGATAGAAAGAAAATTTTATAGGTGGGTCGGATTTGAGAAGGTCGTCTCAAATTTTTATTTTAGATTTTCGTCTTGGCTATCGAGACTCGCATAGGTTCGTTAGGTATAGCGAACACAACGCCAGAAGAGCGCGTCAAATCTTTGCTTTGTATCAACCAGTAATCAGGCCAAAAATTATAAAAAAGTGCGAGATTTACCCTGGTAGGTACGTAGGTTACCTACCTATTGAAACATTTGAGACACAAAAGTTTGAGAACTACAGCGACTTGAAATTTACTCGGGCGGGGTAAGATCGGACGCTCAAAACAAAAAAAAGGTAAAATGTTCTGTTCCTGCTATGTTTTTAAACATAATTAAATTTTACAAGAAGAATGCTGTAGCGAGTATAAGATCGGATATTTTCTTTTTATGAACCTTGTGTTCTAAGCCACACGAGTAATTTTAGAGGGTAGTCCGGTCTTTCCCCAACGTCGTCCGATCTTTCCCATGAATTTTTAAATCTATGTCTATACTTTAAACTCCCGTAACACAGCAGTCGTTAAATCTATGCAAACATGAAAATATTTTTCTGATAGGTTGTTTATTGATTATCAGTTTCTACTTTATTTTATTACGCTAGCTGATATAGATTTTGAGGAAAAAATAAATTGCCAACTTCTTATGAATGCAGCTAAAAACCATCCGAACTTACCCCAACGCACCTTACCTAATAGATATGTAATTCATCATCACAGCCCATAACAGTCCACTACAGGACTTTGGGCCTCTCCCGCAAAAGGGGAGGTTATTGCCATAATCTCCACGCTTGGCAGGCGGGTTGGAGATCGCAGTGTTGCAAACATAACAATGAAAAACGCTGCTGCCCATTTTCCAGTTTATGGAGACTAGATATTTTGCCTCTAAATGTTAGTCGCCTTGTACGACATCCACGAGTGTAAGGGGTTGGTGCTATTCTACTCTACCGGTCACCACACGGCTATGTAATTAATTATGATATTTATCTATAGGTTGGGCTTGTAACGTGTGTTATCAATTGAAGAATTTCAATTCACATGGCAATACAATTTTATCAGTGCCAGTACAAATTTACTAAAATAGAATCGAATTAATTAAATTATCGTGACAAACCGACAACCGATTAATCCGATAGAGAAAGTTACCGACATATAATGGCGCTTAAAGTGGCAGTGGGTTGTACAGTCAGCTGCAGAGTGGTTGGACCACCCTGGCATACAGAAAATGTGACGTGAGATACATATTGATGGTTCGGAGACATGGCCAATACTCTATCAATACTAGAAAAGGCACAGAATTAGTAAGCTGAATTATCAGAGGGCCTGACATATCTATTAGCCGCGGAACTGACAAGCACTGAGGTATACGAGTTTCTGAGTGTAGTAGGACAGCCTCCTGCCCGGGGCTTTATATTTTTCGCTCGCCTCGAGACGAACGGGTTCCAATTTCGATTTTCAGCATGAAAAATTCAATATTCAAGACGCAAGATTTTGATCTTACATCAAAATGCAAGACGCCGATTTCCACTATTTTTAAAGAGATCGATGTTCAATTTTTAAAATGTTGCATTATTCACGCTCAGAAGGTATCGGTTCAAAATAGGGCTCCAGGGGGCGTTACGATTTGCTAAAGGTGTATGCTGGATTCCGCAAGCCGAGAACTCTCAAGGACTCATTGGATCGTTGGCCTTAGATATGTATTATAGATGATTTAAACAACGTCACTGTTAATGGTACGGTACTTTTTCTGATGACTGTAGAGGCCAACACGGAAAAGACAGATTCGGTCACACAGTGAACAGACAAGATGATTCACCCTGGATTAGTGGACTAATATGCTTGATGACATCCACTTGATAATTTATCACAAATATCGACACATTGCAATCTCACATACGCTTTTACGTTTCCTTCCACATATGAATAGGAGCAAGATAATAATGAATCGCAATTCACACACGATTGTGTTTACTCCAGCTACTTGCAGACAATAAAATAATAAAAATATTTATTGCAACCACATAACAATAAACTTTGTAACAATGCTGTTTGCATGTTGCTGATGACGAGAAGGTTATTGCCACGTTTTTGTATTGTTCTTTTTCTTATTAATTTTATTAATATATTTCAAAGTGTATCGATCGGCTTAACCCAACTGCAGTCTGCTAGACATTAGCAACACCAGGGGTATCACCAATGCGTGTAATTTCTTTTATGCTTCTCAATAACAAACAAGCAGACAGCCCACCTGATGGTAAGTGGTAACTGTCGCCCATAACATCTACAATTCATACATTTAGGTTGCAGATAACAAAAATGCAGAACTGCAGGTGCGTGTGTCACTGTGAGCTGGACTAAGATGAAATGTCTCATGCCTGTAATTTCGCTGGCTACCTTACCGACCGACTTGACCGGCCCCGGGACACTGTTGCAAATACGCAAATCCTGTATGCCTCTACTGCTATAGCCATAGTTCCCCATGGAGCACTGGAGACCTTACACACCGGTAGGAACACAATACTATTTATAAGAGTATTGTTCGGCTGCGGTTTTATGTAAGGCGCTGTCTAACTGGCAACGGTCGTTCGACCGTAGTCCTGCGACGGGCGGTTTTAAGGTCTCCTATTGGTCGGGCTACGCCGTACGACCGCTACCAATTAGTACAGCTCCTAAGCTACTTCCCCAGTTGATTAGGAAAATGGGGAGTTGCTACAATGTTAAAATGTTCATTATTTGGGCTTAATTACCTATCTATTTATAATACATAGTTTACGAACGTATTAATCTACTTTTATAAAGATAAAGTCACGTTTGTGTCGATAACCGATCGCTAACGATACCGTTTATAAATAAATTGATCAACAAAATGATAAACGAAATTGTTATTGATTCTTTTACACAGTAAACAAATAACAACGACCATATCCGTAGATATTTATAAGTGGAATAATTTCCGTGATTAACGCTAGCAATAAAAGCCTTACTTATTATTAAATTTACAGCCAAATCACGTCATTATTTCCAAGTAATACGAGTTACTTTATTACTGAGTAACTTGGTACCATATCTCAAAAAAAAGCGCTAGATTTCTGGAATTTGTATGAAAACCTATCGTAAATAGGCGGTAAACGTACAAAATAGCGCTAAATGTATGAAAACCTTTTTAATGCGCTAAATCTAGCGCCGAAAGCGCTATCTTGGCAACCAGATGCGATAGCCTTTCGTAACTAAAATTCGTAGTATTCGCAATCCTCGTAATATCAGAAAGTAAAGAAACACTTGGTAAGGACAGATTGGAAGACGATCCATTGGTCAGGTGTGGCAGAACAACGGCCAGTGGCCTTATCATTGATTCTACTTCCCTTTTTTGATAAGACCCAAGTCCTGACAATGTGACTTATCACCTGGTATTTTGGTCTCTCGTATAGGTGCATCTCTTACGTTTCACTATCCCTTTCTCTCTCTATCGTACGGGAACTTTCATAGTCTGAAGGAGGCTATGGGACTATATATAATACCACGGCCTAATTCCTCAACCTGTTAAATCCAAGCCGATTAGGGGCCTGATGGGGTCACGGGAAGCCAATCGATGTTGGCATCGCATCAACAACCGATAATAAGTTTTTAGACCATTCCTTGGCCAAAATGCATACAATTATTGACTCTATAC
The DNA here is from genome assembly GCA_905147135.1 of Blastobasis lacticolella. Taxonomy (NCBI): domain Eukaryota; kingdom Metazoa; phylum Arthropoda; class Insecta; order Lepidoptera; family Blastobasidae; genus Blastobasis; species Blastobasis lacticolella. Next base: position 6,684,175 of record LR990062.1, on the reverse strand, counting down.
ACCCAATATAAAAAAACTCCAATAAAAAATTCGAGAAACAAATGCACTAATTAAACTACAACTTGACTACATGGAAATGGAATGGAAAAGCATGAAAGAGCATAACGGTTTAGTCCAATCGATTGGGGATTACTTGGAACGATGTCATTTACCGCACAACGAAAAGCAATTCCCTTATAATAGACATGTACGTGTACAAAAAATCAGGTTTCTATGTCGCCCACACATAAGGGCATTTATGATATAGTTCCGATAGTTTAGTTGGGGATTTTTGAAACGATTTCACCTATCGCACTACGAAAAATAATCCCTGTATAATAAATATGTACGTTACCACACTAATAAGGGCATTTATTGCATAGTTCCATTCATAGATTACTTGGAACGATGCCACCAAATCAGGTGTAGGTGCACCAAAACAGGTTTCCATGTCGCCCAATCAACATTTTAGTAAGGAATTAAGGTAAGCAGACAACGAGAATCACCTCGGGAGGCACCAATTCCGCAAATCGGCGACCCTCTTATCGCAATTTCGCAATAATAAAGTACATAATTGTAATGTCAATCGTGGCAGCGGCTCGCAGCCACGTTTTTATTGCTAAATGTTTTCAAAGCAACCGTCTACTGCGAGGAAACACAGCCAATTGTAGCCGGTGCACGTTTTGAAACGGTACCCGAGCCATAACAGAGATGTTGAATAGACTAAATCGCAGATTATTTGTGGGTTTGGCGAAAATATCGTAAACTGTAGCGGTAACGGGTTAGATAGCGATATGGGAGCGGAACTTTCACTGATATGCACCGCGCGGATGTATTGTTCGGCTTCACTTGCATAGAATTACGTAAAATGTTAATTTTCAACGTTTGTACGTCAAAAAATATTCGTAATATCTTTAATGCCTTTTGTTGCAGTTTGATAAGCTTATAACCAGTTCAATCTTGATGGAAACGAAATCGTACGAAATAACCAGTAATGGAGGTGATATTTTCGTTCCTAAATCCTAACTGATAACAAAGCGTACACAGATTTATAAATAATGGCCGCGTACGACTATTCTGCGGCCATTCTATAGAATGATTATCCGCAGCGGTTTTCCCGAGTCGGTACAGAAGACCGCATATCGACCTGCCAAAACCAGTATAAAATGAGCGTCTTTGTTGACGCGCAAAGTAATGTTAGCTCCTTTTGCAACCCAGTGCCGCTATGTACCAATGATTCTTACCTAAGTTATGTACATCAGTTGAAAACTAACCGATGCTTTTTTTTTGAAGGATAACATCGTGATGAAACCTGCACATTTAGCCGACTGAATGTGTAACCATGATTCAATCTGGTCAGGTTCCCCTGTTAAAAGGTTCGCGGAGATCAGATAGCAGTCGCTCCACTGTAATTACCTAATCTGCCAAATCCTGGATCATGGTCAAGGCGGACCCCAGGCCCCCGTGCTCGAGAGCTCAACCGGAACATTAACGCTAAAATGATTTACTGTTTATCGAATTTCATTGACAGGCAGTCAGGCAGACAACAGTCCACTGCAGGACTTAGGGCCCACGAAAGGGGTGGTTATTTTATTTATTTATTTATTAATTTGTATCAGGCTACAGAGGCCCATAAATATAATACATATAACATACAAAATTATAAAAACAATAATAAATTCATTATAGCCAAACAAAATAATATAACCTATACAACAATACCACTTATAAAATTAACAATAGACTAATATATAATATAATAATTTTCAAAACTAAATTCTAACACTTTTCACTTAATCTCTGTGATACCTAATGTCGTTTCGGCGGCACCGGAAATTCTGGGTGGCGTGGAGGTTATTGCCATAATCTCCACGCTTGGCAGGCGGGTTGAAGATCGCAGTGTTGTAAATGTAACAATGGAAAACGCTACTGCCCTTTTTCCAGCCTACGTAGACTTTAGATCGCCTCGAAAACATTAGTCGCCACACCCACGAGTGTAAGGGGTTAGTGCTGTTCTGCTCTGCCGGACACCACACGACCAACAAAGAAAATAGAATTTAATTAATTCATACTCTGCTACTTAATCCTTTTCGCGGGCTTATTTATTGTTATAGATCGTTGCGATCGGCACGTGTTTCGTGAGCAAAGTGACAAGGAAGAACCTTAAAATTTGTTCCTTACTGCTCCTTTGTGTTCAAAGGAAGGTGGGAGGTTTACCTGGTACTTCCTTTGTTGCTGGTCCGCTGTCCCACAAAACTTTGGACCTACTGTACTGATATCCAACGAAAACTGTAACAGTTCTAGAGAAAAGTCATACAAGGACCACCAAAATGTTAAGCCAGAGTGGGGTATCTACTTAAATATCTATTTTATCTAAGGGTACAAATTTTATGATTTCCTTTTTCTGTATGAACGCAAGAATAGAAAAGAATTGTGTTTATTTGCGAAAATCATGGGTACAATAAGTCATGCATTATAATATTATTTAGTAGCCATGTTCAGCCGGTGTAAAGAGGCATGCATAATTCGGTAAAGTACCTAACATGAAATTATTACATGCATTAATGTGTCCTAAACTCTAGGAACTCTTTTACAGAGTAAAAACAATGATGAATGAGCCACTTACGTAACTCTTTTCTAAATTTATGAATGGGCATCTCTTTTATAACATGCGGTATCTTGTTACATAATAAATACCAATAGAACCGCATTTTTTTAAATATACAGGCGATTTTGGTACCACGTCATGAACTAAACGATTTGGATTTCGAGTGTTTGTGATAAAAATATATTTTGCTACCTTAAATAGATTGAAGTTTAATTTTACAAAAGCAAGTTCAAAACTATATAAACGTGGAAACATCAATGATCTTCAAAAGATTTCTAGTTCTTGTTTTATGGCTCTTTTTTCTTATAAATGGCAGACAACGCAATGTCATTCCTCCTTACCTGTCACGCGACAGTTTACCGGAAGGAGCGTGCGAACGTTTTTAAGTGACACATTAAACAAAAAAAACAGGAAGACAATTTTGTGCTTGCCTACATCGATTTTAAACAATTTTGTGGCGATTAAAAAAACATCAGCATCAAGCAAAGCGTTTACGACATTTAGATTGGATTTGAACTAGAAGACATATAAATGCATATAGATGTTTACGTTGTTATTTTATCTTATTATTATAAGCACATTATTAGTAGATAGATACTAGTCATTTTTCTAAGATCCCAAATGGTTTTAAAGATTTTTCTTAGAAGACTGGAGTCTAGATTATTTTTATCTTATTAATATATAAAGAATTTTTCAAGAGCCATTTTTTTGTGCATATTTATATAACTGTATGTAATGTAATAATACATATTTTCTTTTTATTTGGAAATAGATTTACAATATTAGTTATTTACAAATGAAGCAAAAAAAAGTAGAACTAGGTGCCTATAATAAACAAAAAACCTTAACCTAAATAAAAGGTAAAAAATTGTATTTAAAATTTAAAATATTATTATACCTAATAAATAAATATTTCTCCACATAAGAGGTAAAACTACAAGATATACATTTAAGCAACAATAAAAAATTATTCTATTCAATTCTATAATTTTCCGTCCGCCCGTTTGCCCAAATTTGCACTCTCCTTCCTACTGTATGCATGAGATGATGTGACGTGACCTGATTGTCAGATGAGCTGATACAACTCCGTTAACTTCTTATTGTGAGTGTTGTCCAAATAATTTTTCCGATATTTACTGCCCATAAACTGCTGGAGTTGGGCCTCCTCCTCATCAGTGGAGTTTTACTATAATTTCCACTGCAAAGACTACAGATTTAGACATTTCACTCCATTACTACTAGTATCTAGGTACTTCAACGTCCTTATTAGTTTAGATTTGTTTTTTTTTATGTTCGCTAGTTAGTTTTCAGTATTGTTTAGTTTTTATTGTGTTGTTTTTTAAATAAAATTCGCACGCATGTGCTCGTGATAACATCCTCATCAGACCACATATTAAGATACTTAGAAAATCCTGTGTTTGAAAATGCTGAGACCTAAATCAATGAAAACAATTATTGTTGTCATTTTTGTCAGTTCAGTTGACGAACTTGCATATGTAAAAATCATTGCGCACTTGCCGTTTCTGTTAACAAAATTACGACAATGAACGCAACATGAGTGGTATTTATGTGTTAAAATTATTCTGATGAAACAGTTTTTGTTTAAACTTTACGATCCACCTGTTAACTATATTTTACCTCTATTTTATTTTGTATCGGAAAAAACCTTAGAAATTAAAGGCCATTACTAGAATAAAAACTTTAAAAAAGTTTTAAAATGCCGATAGTGTTGCCTTTTTTGCAACATTTACAATAGAAATATTACACAATAAAATAAAGACACAGTACCTAAGTAATGATATTTCCTATTTCGTTAATTATTGACTTAGGTACCTAATCAGTTTTGGATTAGTCACGTATTTTCACGCGTCTTTCAAGAATCAATCAATAGTTTTTAATCAATCGTTGATTGCTATTCAAATTGTTTATATGTCTAATCAGATTCTACCTAAATATACTACATAACGGCCTACGACGCGAGGATGGCGAAGACCGGGCAAAGTGGAGAGGAATGAGTCGGAAAGCGGACCCTGGCAGAAGCCGGGATAAACGCTGTGAATGAAATTCTACCTAGATAGACAAAAATTTTTTTTGTGAAATTATTACATAACACTTCATATTAGCATGAAGTATTACCTTGTAAACGCGAACAATATAATATTTTTAGTTCGAATGCAAAGCAAATCTAAAATTAGATGCAGTTTTGTGGCAAGGCAAATTTAATTAAAATAACTTGTGATGAACTTCAACAATTCAGTTGTTTAAATTACCATGAATAGGAATTTCACTTGTGTAATAAGTTGGTCGGGTCTTATTATTCGATGAATAAATAAAATTAAAGTTGTTTATTGTAAATATAATAGGTAAGTAAGTAAAATTAGATGATAAAAAAATATGACTAACCTAATAAAAATTTAAAATAAATACAAATAAGTACATATGATTCTAATGAATTTAATTTATGTTTTGCTAATTTTGATTTTCTACGTTTCGATGAACAACAAGTATTTTGAAAATTTCACTAAAAAGTAAGGTGGGTACCTGTTCTTATTTCTGCTGTATTGTCAAAAGCAGACTTGCACTTTTTTTATTAGTATTCAAAAATATCTACCTGCGACTATGCGTTTAAAATGGTGCATTTGCCAAGCTATAGACAAGGTACTAAGAAGTACAATAATTACAGTGACGATGCAAGCAAAATTATTAATCAAAATTATTATTCTTAGGGTACTTACTTGCTGCTGTTATTTCGCTGGTGCTCAAACTTATATACTAATATCACAGGATTTTAAAAAACTAATATTTATCCACTGAAAAAATATACACTTCGTCGATAACAAAAAAAACAGAAATTAAACAAAATTATTTACACAAATCGATTATTTACACTGGATGAACTATTTACATTCCCGTGCGATTATTGGAGGGTCTCAAAATAAAATAATTACATTTTTAGTCGTGTTTCAGTTCGGAGTTCGATATTTAAACGCGGTGACAGCTACGGAGCGTGCGTCGCGTCGCGCGTCTGCAGTCTGACTGACGTTTGGGTAAGTGACCGGTGCGCTTTTAAATATCAGGTGGACAAACCCATTGATAATAGATAACGGATTCAAAGGCGCGTCTGCTCGACGGCTCGCTAGGGTGAGCCGTACAAAGGCAGCAGTGGACCGGTTCTCGACTCAGGTCAATGTATGATGCGTGTGAATTTCTTTACGCGAAGGGACTTTTTGTGTAAACGTAGGTCGCGAAGTAACCGGTCAAAATGAATTATTTAAAAGGAGGAAATGAATGGAACAGGAAAGGATGTTAAGTCACGTCGCTTGTTAAATATCGTATTTATGGAATAACAGACACTTCATTGTTTCTCATCGTATAGGTTTGCATATAGGTTCATACTCAGTATTTTCTTGCTTATTTCTTGCGTTTGGGGACCCTGACACTAAATGAACAGTCATCAGATTAGAGAACAGTCACAAAACAGTTGCACCAAGGGCTTGCAAGTCGAATATTCGAATATTTTTAAATAATCAGAATCAGAATTTAAGTCTACTTGTGTCTTAATTGTGTGGTATTTAATCATACGGATCGTATGAACGCACCCACTGAATGCTCGGTGACTCGATAGTGATGCGAGACGCATTTTCTCTGATACAATCGTAGCATCCTAATCTCTTAAAATACCTAATCTTAGCATCTCACTGGCCTAATGCTACCTTCTACCGTACAAAGACAAGCGCAGAAGTATCCTCAGTAGAAGTATCTAGTAAATAAATTAAAAGTTATAAACTTCAAGCCTGGGATCGAACCCAGGCCTGATGGTTGGGAGGGTTATCTAATAACATTTAAATTTTTATGTAATTTTTAAATTAATTAATGCGAGTGGCGGTCCATAGTCTCTGCCTACCCAAGAAGGTTTTGAAGCAAGAAAAAAAGGGTAGGTATGATCTGTTTAAACTGACTTGTCTTGTTTGGTGAACAAACAACGCCCAAAATCACGACTTGTCGCACCAATCACGCTACGTACATTGTGTATAGATGTCTTGAATTATGCAATAAACTAAACTAAACTAAATGTCAAAAATTACTACTGCTCATTAGCCATTTAAATACATAATTTACTTAACCAAATAAGACAAGTCAGTCTGGACAGATTGTATAAGTAAAGTAGGTGCACGCGAACTAAGTCGCGCTGGGTCCACTAGTTTTAAATAATACCTATATTAAGGTAGGGCTAGCTGGTGCCCCCACAGCAGAAACAATATGCAAGTCCCGGAGGTAATTATTTATTTACGAAGTTTGGCGGAGAGACTTTTGCGTCGGTTCCCACGCTTTCCTTGCAGGGAATTAGCTAAGCACCTAGTCGATTACTAATGACAAGGCTGGTCTCTGAGTTAGATAAGTAATCGTTTTTAGGTTAGTTTAGGGTTATTTCTTTAATGAGGAGTTTTGTAGTAGGTATTGATAGTTGGTTTCAAAAAGCATCTATAGATGGCGCTCCTACAATTTTGGTAATCTATTTATAATCTGTATGATGGTGGCAGTGATTTCATGTAGCCAACTAATACTAAACTTAAAAATAAAATGTTTATGAATATAAACATAACTGTTAAAAAGAAATATTTAAGTATAGAAGTTGGCACTATGTTCCATTATTATTACAAACTCTAAAATGGTTGAATACTATTGATAAATACAATATTATCCAATACAACGTACCCAGTGTTTATATCCTGTTTGCTAAGAACCTATTTCAAGCGATTATCAATTACCAAAATTGTCGGGGCGCCATCTAGTGAGTGGTTAGGAATGCTTTAGATACCTATCGGAAAACTGCTCATTGATGTAACTTGTAATGTATATTGTCTAACCTCAACATGTTATTGTAGCACCTCGCCGAGATATTATATTGTGTGTAAGTATATTGTCTTACGGTCTTATTCATAAAAAGTTATGGGAGGTTTACAAGCTTGCTACAATATGGTTCATGAAAAACATAATTCGCTACATATAGCGGTAAAACGCTCAATAATGGCTTCATAACTTAGAGAAAGCTGATCCTTTCTATAAATCTCTGATAAACCTATATTGGTGAGAAACATGGCCGCCATCACCCGAACAGCTGATTTTATTCGCTTAGTGATTTATTGTGATTGGCTTGTGTGTGACTCCATTTTTTACTTTTATACTGAAGAGTATAAGCAAAGGGGTTGGCATCCATACAACCGTGACTTCTATCATTTTCCTTGGAACTCTGTTTTGATAGCATATTTCAGCACATACCATTTTTTTGAGGCTCGGCTATAAACGATTTCCGGTTTTTGGCGACAACATGATGTTGCCAATCTGTATTTTATCAGACCTGTAGCTAATAGAGAAGGAAGGAATTTTAAAATACGTTTTGAAGGCCTAATGCGTGTTTAGCTAATGAACGTTTTAAACTTACTAGAAGATATTTTTTATGAAGAAGACGTAAGTAAGACGAAGTAGTAAATAAATACTGCTTAACCCGAAATATGAAAAACATATATTTTTGTAAATTACATATAGGAAACTATAGATCTATTTTAATATCTTTTTGAACTTGTATAACTTGTTAAAGACTGTTTGTTACTAAATAAAGGAAAAAAAAATTATTTGGTAATATTTTCCACCCCAATTACCACAGTTCTGTGTTATAAATACACAAAAATGCTAGGTACCTATTACACGGACGCAGTTCCGGGTAGAATCTAGTAAATTATAATTGGTATTGGTAAATTCTACCTACAACTGCATAAACAACATAATTTTCCGATAGAGGTGATCAAATGAGTTCTTAGAATGTTATTTATTTGATAACAGTTATGCAATGCAGTTATTTTGCAGTATCTATGGCGTCTTTTTGAAATTTGCAATGTTTCTGTGTATTCCATGATCATTATTATCTTGACGTTTTCAAGGCTAGAGTGAATGACTTCAAATTCCAAAAAAAAAAAAAAATATATGCCAGTACAGTGACTTTCGCCAGGGGAGGAGCAGAGCTGGTGTAAGGTACCGACTCCAAAAATAATGACATCGAACTTACCTACACGTATTATATGATAAAAAAAAATACTTCTTACTTTTTCGTGATTTGAAGTAGTTTTAATTTTTTTATTGTCGATGTTGGTTATGGTACCCTTTCCAGCATCACGTTACGGTTACCCCTACATACTACTGAGTAATTCCTGACAACAAATTACGGTATTATCTTCTAACTCCTAATCGTTAAAGAGTTCATCATAAGCAGAGCATCATCAGATGATGACACTCTGAAGTGAACACCAGAGTGAGATGTGGTAACGTAACAAACACTCCATACATGCCTACAATTTCGAGGGTTAGCCTCGATTTCTCCAGGATCCCGTCATCAGATCCTGGCCTAATGACCATGGGAGCAATTGGGAAGTACCTTTCAAACAAATTATAATTTTACAAATCGGTCGGCGTCTTCGATAAATCGGGGAATATAAATAAGAAATAAAAAAGCTTGTATGCTAAATAACAGTCACTGATATACTACTTAAATACATACTTATACATAGAACACCCAGACCCTTGACAGAAATTAAAATTCATCATTTCAATTTCTACCCAGCCCGAAATAGAAATCGGGATCTCTTGCATGGCAGACCACTGAACCACTCAGGTCGTCAAGTAAGTAAGTGACTAAACAGGTAATCAGTGGCAAACGAGCCAACAACCCACCTGGTGTAAAGTGGTCTGTCGGTCGTTACGATTCATGCATTTAGGTGTCATGAAACAAAAATGCAAAACCGCAGGTGCATTGTGACTGCAGACTTGCTTCCTGCCGGTAATTGTGTTGGGTAGCTTATCCTTCAAGCCGAAACACAACACTGCAAAAGTTGCTTGGCGCCCTAAAGTGGTACCCATCCAGTCAAATTCCTCATGCTTGATTCTGCCCTTCTACGGATAAAATCGTCAGAATTTAAATTAGTATTATGAAAAGTTGTAATATCAATTTGATTTCGAGTCTCGTATCCAAATTAGCATCGAAACATCTATACGAACTGGCAATCAATTTATTTATTTCGACGATTTTTTTATCTTATCACATATTATTTGCATTGCCACGAAATCATTGGGTGATCCTGAATCACCGGATATTTAGTTGCACAATAAAGTTAATTGTAGGTACTTATTTGTGTGTGCTTACTAGATATATCCCGTTTTATGATTACCTATTGATTGTAATTCTATTATCGATTATTCATACGCACTGACTTTGTATCGGTTAAACAATAAACTTTACAACAGTAAAACAATACTTTTTCCTCCGACATCTGTGTAGGTACTTACTAAAATAACAAAGAGGAAAAGTTTACTTTGTTTGTTTGGAGGTTGTGGGGCATCTCCAAAATAGCGCGTAGGACAGTTATTGTTAATAATAATTATACATGCCGATAATGACTTCCAATTAAAACTTACTTTTTCGAAAATACCATTGGCTCTTTTAGGGATAAGCTCGCCTGTGTACTTTGTATTGTGACTGTGTTTCTAATGTGTTTTGTGCAATAACGAGTTATAATAATAATAATAATAGGCACCCTATATCTACTTCTATCTATACGTATAAAACGAAGTCGCATCCCGCCGTCTGTCTCTACGTATCCATGTATGCATATGTACGCTTAGATCTTTTAAACTACGCAACGTATTTTAATGCGGTTTTCAACAATAGATAGAGTGATTCAAGAGGAAGGTTTATAAGAAAAAAACGCGCCGGGTCCACTAGTAGATCTCCATTTTAAAACCCAGGGGTGTTTCCAGTTTTCCTTATTTAAAAACGTATTTATTCAAGATGGTTCTAAGCTTCGTTTCATTATAATCAGTTCAGTAGTTTGGGAAATATTTGAATACAATTTCAAAATTATTGTATAAAATGTGACACCTCTGTATTGACTGGATTATTATTCTAATGTACCTAAGTGTAAATTACACAGACTACTGTGTGTACTTAAATAATATTTAGATCTCTGTGAGATGTTAATGTATCTATTGTATAAAGATTGATGTATGTAGGTAATATTCCCTGGGGACTCAACGGCTGGAACGATTTTTATAAAATTTTCTGGCAATAGTCAGCTGGGCTTCGGTATTCGACTGCGAGGTGTAGTGGGGGGATTTTCAAATCGTATATTGACCTTCAACTGGCATAATGGTTGTTACGTTACATATCAGCAGCTCTTCTAATATCAGTACATTAATTACTTGATAAATTCATTGTTTTTAATTGTGTAGTTTTCTGTTTTGGACTGTGTATCGGTCTGCAGCGTGATTTGCGCGGAATAAGAACAGTAAATTAATACAGTCCACTCATTTCACCAACACAATTTCTGGACCTACTGGAAAGGATTGTGGCAGACAGAATGTCTATACAGAAGCAATTTGGAAATCCAATCAGCTTTACATACAGATATATCAGACAGAATACTACTTTTGATTTAACTTTCCTATTTCGGACTTACCAACTTTACGTACCTATTAGTAGGCCTATATAATATAGTTCAGAATTAGTGAAAGAAGCGACCCTATATAAGCAGCGCCCTTGTGAGACTAAACCTACGAAGAGTCCTTGACCGTTTGGTACTAGTGAAAAATGCAGCTTTCCTTAAAGCTCCAATGTCTATAGGGGTGGCATAATGGACTCAGAATTAGGCAGGAGTTCGATAACAGCTAAAATTATAGTTGACCATGACCGCAGCAGGAACCTAAGGTTTTTTGTGACACCTTATGGTAGCATTAACTGCACAGTAGTTAGATTTAGGTCTTCTTTGCCACTTTTAGACGCATAATGGTGTCGCAAGGCATTTTGGCCTTTGACTGCATTGTTGTTATAATTGCTTATTTATTGGCACTTTGAGTTGCATAACATTCCCGCATGGAATACTGTGCCACGCTGTTCTGCATAGGATAGGAAATAGTGACTAATTTACTTCTTACGGTTTCTGTTATGCGTGTGAGGAAAAATTAGCTCCTGAAATCGTAAAATTCCTTTTAATAGAACTACTATGGAGTCTGAAGTGCTTTATGGTGGGAAATAATAGTTTTTCAATATTAACCATGCTTTTGTTACCAATGGCTTTTATTAAATTGCCCTCGATGTTGATTTTCGGAGATTGTAGATAAATAGTTGAAGGGAAAAATTATTTATTGGTCTACTTGATTTTTTTTTCAAGTAAAGGTTTCTAGTATTGTTTTGCTGATCCCTAAATTATATTTATTGTATGTGCTGCAATGCAGGTGCGATCTTTATATCATGTCAAATTCACACTCTAGGTTATAATATTCAAAAGTAGGAGCTTCTGAACACTGATTTTTATTACCCATTTCAAAAATTCAATATTTTTAAAATCACGAAGGCACCGATCACCGAAAGAGTACGGTTCATAAATAAAGATAATCAGCATCATGCATCAAAATATCGAATTTTTCATGACGAAATTCTAAATTCAAAACCGTTCGATTTGATGCAAGCGGTACAAAAATCAGCCATGGCATAACGGCTCTGCTCATAAAAAATTTGAGTATGTATTAGTGCATGCAATTTCGTATTTTTATTTAATTCATTTTTAGTGATCCAAAGTCGAAGTATTTTTGCATATATTTAGATAGAACATTTAACCAGGTGGTTCCCTGTAAAAACTTTTCATCCCACCCTCGTACGATTGGGTTACTTACGTGGGCTCTAAAGCACCAATCAAAACAAAGATAGTATCTACGAAGATTTTTTACACTAAAGTAATTTTTTTGCTATATAATAGGTTACCTACATAAAAAACTTTCCTACCAACCGTTTTCCCTAACGATATAATCCTACTGCTGATTAAGAATGACTTGTATTACAGCAAGTGGTTATAACAGTTTTTTATCACCCATAATTGATTTCTGATAAATGTTCCACTGGGTAATACAACACAACAATGCCTACCTATGTAATTATTACTTGTTATTGCTTAGCCATAAACGATATTGTAAACCAAATATTATCGATTAGACCATAAACATTGCGGCAAATAATAAAATTTAGTCACCGGATTAAGCTGTAATAATCATATAAAATTCAAACTATACAATTGCTTTTTAAGTTAACAATGCTCTCATAAAACATTGTATTCGAAGAAACATGTAGTTACAGCATGAAAAAAGCCTATCCCATCTAGGGATGTTTCAGTTATTTTTTTGTGAAAATTATCCTTTGTCCCTTAATTCAATTTAAAATTTGTAAGAAAATGAGTGTTAAGACTATAACATTCAAAACAAAAATTTATACCGTGACGATACCATTGAAAACGCCGCCGCGCGTTGTCAAAAGCCGCTTAAAACTTACAAAAACTTTCATAGTGTTTCAAAAAATAAAAGACTTCGGTTCGCTCCGAATCAAAATGGTCAAGGAACTTCGCTCAAGTGCTGTTTCTCGGAGACGCAACCGCTGAGAGCAGGCAGATCAATGACATGATGCCTACAGCTACATTCTATCATCGCACCGCTCGCCATCGATAGGGAGTTCATCCTCACAACTTGGAGCCAAATTGGTCGCGAACTGTGCGGTTCCAAAGGATCTTTCTCCCACGCACACCAAGGCTGTGGAATGAACTACCTGGAGAGGTTTTCCCTGGAGACAACATGAAGTTCTTCAAGAAAGGGGTTAAAAGGTTTTTACGGGGTCGGCAACGCGTGGGTGATGCCCCTGGTATTGCAAACGTCCATAGGCTGCGGTGACTGCTTACCATCAGGCAGGCCGCAAGCTTGTTTGCTACCTTAGTGGTATAAAAAAAATCAACATCAATCATCAGTTTACGCAATAAAGTTAATTGTATTCTATTCTATCAGGGGACTACTCTAACCCATAAAAATAAATATACTCGTTTGCTTTATCGTTTTCATTTTTCCTGTGACCTTCTAGTCTATAACCATATGACTTTGCATGCTCTGTGCCGCCAGATAGGAAATTATCCAATCGTTTTTCCTTGGAAAGTAGGTAGAGGTACCTCAGACGAATAAGCAGGTCCAGTATGGAGTTCTTGATAAAGGTTTTTACGGGGTCGGAAGCTGTTCATTTCAAATTCGTCGCTTTTCCTTTACTTACGGCATCTTACGGTTAAAAACGGTATGTACTCTAACTCTATGTTATATCGAGTGAAGGCCAAATCAATCGGTTGTTTCTATTTTAGGTTAAGCCTCAGGTATGCTATGCTGACCTAGATCGACCTAGATTTTAATGTAATCGCTATTTTCCTCGAATATACCGGGGCTTTACCGATGGTAGATGTTACTCTTAATTTTATCCTCACTTGGTAATCGTGACGAGTGAAACAAGTAAGTTTATTGTTGTGGTACTTACTTGCATTGCAGATGAGCTAAAAAAGTAAGTGAGCGAGTCATAATTTTGTACAGGTATTTCCCGTGGGTTTCGGTGCAAGACCTTACTTACGTATATTCGTTCTCATACGATCTACTCGTACTTCCTCATTCACGGTTCTAAAGAAATTCCTAAGGGGGGTGATCCAATCGAATCGGTTTACTTTGTTTTGCGGGGAGACATGGATCATTTACTTGTCTCTATTAAAAAATATATAATTATCTTGGCGTTAATGTCCCGGCTGTGCTCTCGCGCACGAGGGCCCTTTCGCCGCCTTGACCATGATCCAGGATTTGGCAGATCAGGTAATCACAGTGGAGCTGCCATCTGACCTCTGTGACCCTGCTACCAGGGGAGCCTGACCAGATTGAATCATGGTTACACATTCAGTCGCCTGAATGTGCAGGTTTCATCACGATGTATTCCCTCACCGTAAAAGCGTCGGTTCGTGTTCAACTAATGCACATAACTCAGATAAGAGTCATTGGTACATGGCTGCAGCGGGATTCGAACCCGGTACCTCTCGGTTACAAGTCGGATACCCTAACCGCTCGGCCACCGAGGCTCTTTTCTCTATTAAACATGTGTTATTTTCAACACTGATAACTTAACAGAGAAAAGTAAGTGATCAATGTATCCCAGGAAATCAAAGTAACCCCAGTCCACGTACTAAGTATATGTGCTTGATAACTGTTAAGAACGCAGAACGTAAACTACAGTATTATCAGAAAATAAAATAATCTAAGTTAGCTTGTATTTTCATGTCTTTACAGAGCCACGTAAAGAAGATTACTAATTTAATTTTACTTGAAATTGCAGAACAAGATTAGATTATTCTTGACTTCGGTTGTGAAGAATTCGATACAATCATCATCATCACAGCCAGAAGACGCCCACTGCTGGACGTAAGCTTCGCCTAGAGATCTCTACAAAGGTCGGTCTAGTGCATTCGACATCCAGCTGGTACCTGCGATGTTTTCCAGATCGTCGGTCCACCTTGGGAGGTCTACCCACGTTGCGTCTTCAAATTGACTTGCATATTTGATGGGTATTACGTCACGGAAGGTACCAGCTTCTCCAATTGATTATGATAAGCAAAATCGAGGGGAGACGTCGCGCTGGACGAAGAAAGAAATCATGGCTTCGTAACATCAGGGAATGGATAGGCGTTCCCGGCGTTGAAGAATTGTTTCGCCTTTCACTGGACATGTCTAAGTTCGCTGAGCTGACGGCCAACCTCCAGTAGTGGAGAGGCAACAGTAGAAAAATATGTGATGGTGTCTGAAATTTTTTGTGACATTGTGCCATTTAAGTTGACATTTCAGATGAATATGTCAAGATAATTATGAATAGTTTTGACATTTATTTCGAATTGAACTATCATTCATTTTGTATATATCATTCTACAAAATGGTCTGAAATATATGTTATTTTTTTGTAGTAAAGGATTCTCTGAAGGGTGTTTTATTGTATCCGAAATTGATTAGGTACATATCTATATACCTATTATACAATTGCTGTCAGTTATGGAACTTTTAACCGCATCGTTTGACGTAAGCGCAGGTAGGTAGTGACGCACTAGAAGTTGATTGCTTCACAAGTTGTTCCCTTCCTTCCATGTTTCCCTAACTGGAGGAGTTACCTGTTAGTATCTATTGGGGGTTTTCATGAAGGTCATGGTGTAGATACCTACAAGAAGAAACACGTAATAGGTAAATTGTAATGTTTTGCACGATCATGCTGTAGAATAGGGAAGAGCATCTAATAGGTCGATTATGGAAAGAAGGCGGGCTCCATGAAAACGAAGTTTGATCGTAATAACCACATGCATCGTCCCATATTGGCTTTGTCTTCGAGACCTGGCTGCATCAACTGGGACCTTAAAGGCCATAAATACGCAAATATCGCTGATAAATGCATATTTGCCGCGTTTGCCGTGGAAACTTTGGAGGCCCTGAAGCTAAACATCTATTCCAGATAGCCATCCAGCAAGTGAATGCAGCCAGCCAATGAAGGGTATCATCCCCAACGACAGCAGTAAAAGTAGGCAGACAGACAGAAGTAACAGCGATTTAGGTGATGGTTTAGGTTAGGGGCTCCCATTTTCCGTATTCGGACTTAAAGACGGTCCTTTGAAAAAAAATTATCGATATGTCAATCGTATTACGACCTTTGTGATAGGTAATAGTGAGCTTGTTTTTGAAGAGTTCAATGTAATAACGTGCATATTAGCGGTATGTATACAGCATTCTATTTCATTCCATGATTTTAAGTCAATGTTTCAAGCAAATTGTTTGTCCAGCCGCTTTTTATTGTTTGATCAGCTATACATACTTGTACGAAATATTTTAAGAACGTAGGTAACGTTTGATAGGTATTCTAGCCCTCACGGCGTAAGCCCTACACGCATTGGCCGGTTTTTTAACCATCGACAAACACAAAGGGTGTTATGAGTTACAGGTGTGTATCTGTGGCTTTGTGTTTTGTCTGTAGTATCGTAGCTACCAAACGGATGGACCGATTTGGATGCGGTTTTCACTATTTGAAAGCCAGTTTAATCAAGATGGTTCTTAGCTTAGTTTCATTGAAATCGGTTCTGTAGTTTAGGAAATATTTGAGTTTAAGTAAACTAAGTCGGGGGTACCTATCAGACTTTTTCTGTCGTGAACGTTATTTTCAAAGACGTGCGCAAGTAACGTTCTATTGTAACCCAGACACAAGTTTCAGATACATAATAATAACTTATTACATTATTTGTATAAGTAAAAAAATGGTTAATGAGTCTCGTACACCTGTCCAATCACGTCATTGGTGAGGTACTGTACTGCACAAAGACCCATCCTTACTCATACGGGAAAACCTCTTACTTCCTCGCCAAAATCACTAAGTTTTCCTCTGACGCTTTCCGCTTTGGTAACTAAGCGGAATACAAATATTTTAAAAGTAATGCCTAGAAAAAAACACCTGCATACTATAGAGCCTACAGTGTACAGGGTGATTGCTCTTAGTAAGTACGGTTGGTAGTCTTTGAGACTTACGGTCTTATTTATAAAAATACCTTATTGTAAGTTTAAAACATTCATTAGCTAAAAACACTCATTAGGCGTATAAACGTATTTTAAAATTCCTTATTCAAAAACATTGCATAAAGCTCTATTAGCTAAAGGTCTGATAAAATACAGATTGGCATCAGGCATATTGTTGCTCTGACGAATTTATAACAAAAAACATAAAATTGATAATTAACAAAAAACATAAAAATAGCCGAGTCTAAAAGAAAATTTAAAGTGTTGTTTGCTATGAAAACGGAGTTCCAAGGAAAATTATAGAAGTAATGGCTGTAAGGATGCATCCCCTTTGCCTATCCTCTTCAGGATAAAAGTCAAGAATGAAGTCACGAGACAATCACAATCAATCAAAAATCAGCTGGTTATGTGATAGTGGCCATATTTGTCACTTTTATCAGATGTATGAGCTTTCTCGAAGTTATGAAGCCGTTATTGAGTGTTTTAGCTCTAATATGCATGTTTTTCAAGAACCATATTTTAGTAAGATAAATCTCCCATAACTTGATGCATAAGACCTTAAGTACAGATTTATACAATCTAGCACCTACTGGAGATTTATTTTAAAATCTACAAAAGCAGCAAACAAAAAACTTAGTTAAACTAAATTATAAATTCGTTCCAGGTCTAATCTAGTAGCTACATACTTATCAACATACTTTACTGAAAATGTATATACCTAATAACGTTCTTCTCCGTTCATTGAACGCCCTGTTTTTATAATCGAACCGTTTGAGACGATAAAATCAGAATTAAAACATTATTACTGGTAAGTATTATCGTCTATTTACGCGATGATCATATTTTAAATGATAAATATAAATTAACTGTGATAAATGCGCTAAAAATGGTTTGATTAAAACCGTTATCAGATTCTGTGTCGAATTATGATGAATCTGTCGGCGTATTTGGCAATATTTGTTTTGTAATTTATAGCGAAAATTTGTCGCAAGGATTTCCTCACGTGTAACCTGTCCAGACTGACTTGTCTTATTTGGTTAAGGAAATTTAATATTGTTGCAAGTGGCAATAAAAACTATTTTCCGTACCTATAGAGCCAACTCAAGTACCCAACCAGGGCTAAAGTAACCCTAAACCTAAAGTAAGCCTGTACGAAAATGAACTGAAGTACTTAAAATAATTAAATAAGTCATCATCAACTTTTTTTTTATACCACCAAGTTGGCAAACAAGCTTACGGCCTGCCTGATGGTAAGCAGTCACCACAGCCTATGGACGTTTGCAATACCAGGGGCATCACCCACGCGTTGCCGACCCTGTAAAACCTTTTAACCCCTTGGACCCCTTTAACTTAGCGTTATTGTCTCGATTATGCTCTCATGCGCGAGAGCCCGGGCTCCGCCATGACCATGATCCAGGATTCGGCAGATCAGGTAATTACAGAGGAGTGTCATCTGACCTGTGACCCTGGTAACAGGGGAACCAACACAGCCAGTCGCCTAAGTGTGAGTCGGATCCCTTAACCACTAGGTCACCGACGCTCTTAGGTACTGAAGTAAGTACTTAAACCATATTATCATCATCTAACATAGATAATGATAATTAACATGATATGATATTTAAATACTTAATGTATTCTCATGCTTACTTAGATTACCCACTTAATCGATTGTCAAAATTAATCCTCTTATAACAAGTCTAAAAACCTGTAATAAAGAGAACTAACGAATATAAATTCAATTACACTGGAGCGAAAAAACAGTCATGGGTATAGTCAGCTACAGAGCGAACGGACCCAAGTAAGCATACGTTAAAATGCTAGGTGGTCCGTTGATTCTGCAGCTGACTGTACTTGGCCTTGTAGTGTACGGCAGATATAGGAATAGTTTCGACGTACTGTTGATGTCTTTAACTTCTAAACGAGCAATATTTTTACTGCAATATGTTCCATTTCCAAATATTTTTTTCTATTGTTGTTTCAGACGCACTCTGTCGTTGTGTCATAGTGCATTGCATCGTTTTCCTTAAAATGTTTTATCATGGCCGGGTTATTACTACCGCTTTGGTAGTGAAGGAGGGCTGGCCAACGCCTGGTGACACCTACCCTGGTATTGCAAACGACCGTCCATAGACTACGGTAACTGCTTAGAGTCGTTCGGTGTAACCGTGCGCAGTGGGTAAGTTAGCGCAGTGCCTATATCTATAAGGGCGCGGAGAGTGGAGTGATTGTCTTGGCCAATAGTAACTGCGCCCCCATAAACTAGTCGCGAAATGTCAGTGCGCCGCACCACGCTTCGTTTTTTTTAAATGTAATACGGCTGATAAACAGGCATGCGGGGCACCTGATGGGAACTAGTCACCGCCGCGCAACACCAGCAGCGTTGCACCAATGCGTTGCCCGCCTCTAAGGAGACCTATAATATAC
This sequence comes from Blastobasis lacticolella, assembly GCA_905147135.1. Lineage (NCBI taxonomy): Eukaryota > Metazoa > Arthropoda > Insecta > Lepidoptera > Blastobasidae > Blastobasis > Blastobasis lacticolella. Next base: position 6,664,737 of record LR990062.1, on the reverse strand, counting down.
CTTTCGTTGTTTATTAATTTGTCAAAAATTATTTTTATCGATTGAATCGCAATTTTTTTGGTGTTTGGAAAACACTGCGCGCGCAAGATTGTTATCTATCAGCAGGTAAGTTTCTTTTATTGGCATATTTATTGTGATTAAGATCAAATCGCCAAGATGTCTTTTAATATTGGAATCAATTTAAATGGAATTGTGTTGTTATACAATAAAGTTTAAAAAAAATCAATCAATCAATTATATCTCGGGTGACTCACGCGAGGGCCCGGGATCCGCCTTGACTATGATCCAAGATTTAGCAGATCAGGTAATTACTTGGAGCGACTGCCATACCTACGTGGCCCGCTTAAGATCGGCGTTTTTGTAACAGGAAACCCACGGACTTCGGATGTTAAGGGCTACAGCTCCAGGGTACTCTACTACAATGCTGTACCTACTCGTTTATCGATATCGCACTGTTATAAAATGGGTACCTAGTAGATTATGTCCGACAGAAGCTTCGACTTTGGCTTTGACTTCGGCCAACTTCGGCCAAAAATCTGCCTTTGACGAAACCTTCGGATTTGGCGCAAGACCAGAAGGTGGCTTTTATTATTTTTGACAAATAAATAGTAATGTCACAAAAAAGGTGGAGTCCGAAGTGGCAAGAATAAAAGGAGTAGTATGAAAAGAGTTGTAAATGTATGCCAGGCTAAGGAGTTGTGTCAAGCCAGAACAAAGTGTTTATCTCTAGATAAGCTTCTGGAGATGATTTAAATTACCATTCTATTTTATGCAGTCTCTATAATATTGTATCATCTCAGTTTCTACATTGGCCGTGTGGCGTCCGGCAGAGTAGAATAGCACCAACCCCTTACGCTCAAGAGTGTCGTATAAGGCGACAAATGTTTTCGAGACAAAATATCTAGAGTCTCCGTAGGCTGGAAAATGGGCAGCAGCTTTTTTCATTGTAATATTAATAACACTGCCATCTCCAACCCGCCTGCCAAGCGTGGAGATTACGGCAATAACCTCCCTTTTCGTGGGAGCGGCCCTAAGTCCTGCAGTGGACTGTTAGGGTCTGTGATGATGATGATTATGCAGTCAATATAAATGTTAAAGTTTTAAAATTATTTACATTATACACTTTTAGCTTTTTCTCAAAATCTCAAAATTTCTTAGAGCTTTTATGTCATCGGCTTCGGCCGAAAGTTGTGAGGATAGCCGCCTAATCGGCTTAGTAACCTTCGATCACACACTAGTAGTGAATGTGATGATACATGACATAAAAAATATTTGCGTGAATATCATGTCATGTTTCATAACGAACGTTATATAGGCACGTTTTCGCGAATATCACCCTATTATCTGGTGATAATACATCATTTTAAGTACAGGATTACACGATACTGATCTACAAATCTGTTATTAGTGTTGGATTTCATTTTTGACGTCAAACCGAAATTATGTATAAATAAATGTTGCTTCGTAATAACATTTTTATTAATACAGCCAATTAATAGATAGGTAATCTATATATTTGTTGGAACTTTGATACTAAGTATTGTATTTAGGATGGTACTCCGTACCTATATTACGTACACGCCTATGTGTAATATGGCCATTAGCCAATTTAGGCGCCGCCCTAATTGGCAATGGTCGTGCGACCGTGGTCATGGTCATTGAAATTCATCAATTCAATTTCCGGGCAGTAAAGTTCTCGAGTGGCGACCACGTACCGGTAGACGCAGCGTGGGTAGGCCTCCTACAAGGTGGACCGACGACCTGGTAAGGATCGCAGGTACCAGCTGGATGCGGAAAGCACAGGACCGGTCTTTGTGGAGATCTCTGGGGGAGGCCTATGCCCAGCAGTGGGCGTCTTCTGGCTGATATGATGATGATGATGATGAATTTCCGCTCGGCCGGAAATCGTACTCGGGACCTTCGCGTGGCAGACCGGCATTTTAACCAACTGAACCACTCAATTCGTCGTTTATGTGTATAGTTCGGTAGCTAGTGAATTACCCTAAACAAGTATACAGTGTCTGTATAGGATACAGGAAGTATCCTTGTGGTTACCAGTTTCCTCGCTTTCCAAACAGATAAGGATTTTATGTTGCAATTAAGTGCAACTAAGTTGTATCATCATCACAACCCATAACAGACTGCAGGACTTAGGATCTCCACGCTTGGCCGGCGGGTTGGAGATCGCAGTATTGTAAATATGAAAATGGAAACCTCACCTGCCCATTGTCTAGCCTGAGGAGATTTCAGAAGTTTTGCCTCGACAACATTTGTCGCCTCGTACGACACCCACGAGTGTAAGGGGTTGGTGCTATTCTACTCTGCCGGATACCACACGGCTACCGGACTGAGTTGTATACGAAGAGAGTTTTAAAGGCGAGGTATTCGTTTGTGAAAACTGTGTTTACTCGAATGCAGTGAACTCATTTTGTTAATAAGATTGGGTAATCATTGAGCCGAGTTTAGGGTGTCTCGGTGTGGCAAGACTTATGTATGTATCTGTATGTGTAGTTGGCGGACAATTAGGACACAGCCATATAGGCTCATGCATAAAGAAAACTTATAGGGAGTATGAAGGGCTTCTTCTGGATGTGTGCGTAACTGATCCAATCCGGTCAGTTTTCCCTTCTTGTTAACAGGGTCATGGGGGTTAGGTACAGTGGGGCCACTGTGATTCCCTGATCTGCCAAGTCCTGGATCATGGGCAAGGCGGACCCCGGGCCTTTAGCACAACCGAAACATTAACGCTAAGATGATTTTTTTATTTATCACTTTACTAGGGCTGTATCTTCGGATCTTCGGAGCGCAAAAGTTTAGAAATTCGGTAGATATTTTTTAATGATCGATCTAATGGGCATTTCCGTCAAATATACCTATATCCGTTTAAACATGGACATTCGATATTTTTTTACAAAATTGGCCCGGATTCGATTCCGGCTGTGCACGAGAGGTAAATAAATACTTTAAAATATTAATGCAGTTATTTTTTCCTTTCGTAACCAAATACAATTTATTCCCCATACCTCACTGGTATTGATCTGGGAATTATTTTCCCGTTTCATACATAATTCGTTTATCACTAGTTACGATATGGGAAAATGAATTCCTGATTCGATACTGACGGTCAGTAATTATGGGTTGCCCGTTTCATGGAACTGTTCCATGACACGTTCCATGACATGACACGGCTGGATTCAGTCACGATTCAGACTCTTAGCGTCAGGGCTGACGTGGTCGGACAGACCAAGCTAGCACAAAGCTACTTTAATCCTAAATACCCTTTGTCTTGCTTACAGACCTTCCTCTTGAGTCACTCTATCTATGGTTAAAAACCGCATTAAAATCCGTTGCGTAGTTTATAAGATCAAAGCGTACATCGACATATACCGTCGTTGATACACAGGGACTGATGGCGGGAAGTGACTTGTTTTATATTGTGTATCTATTGAATGGTATCTTTTAATATTTTTATAAGTACTAACCAGGCATTTGATAACCATCTTAGCCGGTAGTCACTTCATTATCAGTTTAAACTCAATTAGTTGACTAGATAGCGGCTTATGAATCATTTTTATTCATAAAAATGAAGGTGAAGGGTGAAGGAATGAAGGGGATTATAAGTCTTTATTTCTGAACGTGTGGTAAAAAACCATAAAAAATTGTGATGAATTGGAATGCTCATAATCCCCATTAATATCCAGTTCTTGCATGGAAATGAATTTCACTATTCCTTACCAGTTATGAAAAATAATTATGAAATAGTACCCAAAGGTATTTTCAGGGAACCGATTAGAAGTTTGGCACCCCGTGACCTTTAAAAAAGAATCCTGCTGGGTGCGTGACAATATTTTTTTAAATCGATCTCATTTAAACTTGTTCTTGTCAAAGATAATTTCAACATGTTTGACATGTGGTAGCGTGGCCGAGCGGTCTAAGGCGCTGGTTTAAGGCACCAGTCTCTTCGGAGGCGTGGGTTCGAATCCCACCGCTGCCAAGAATCTTTTTTCTTTTTACAGTAATTGTAATAACATAGTTATTTTTTTAAATTTAAAGCCGTTGTAGTTATAACTAAACCAAATTTATTTATATATTTAATTGTGCATGACGCGACGTTGATCGTTGGTTCCGCGCCAACATTATGAGAATTTGCTCTTAATATTTTTCCAGGCGCTAACTTTTCTATTGTAAATATTTTCTAGTTCGAGGTTACCTATGATTACTTATGAGGGTTGTCCACGTGATATTTAGCCCTCACCTTTCTTTAACACTTGTCGGCTCTGGTAAATTTAATTCACAAGGTAATTACAATAAACAAATTATTCGGAATCTAGACCAATCAGATGAACAAATAAGAAATAATTTAAATAAAACGCTACCAATCAAAACATAACCAATCTGAGTGCGACATTCATTAATTTTGTAAAACAAAATGACACTACACACGACATTCCACTACGCATGACACGGTGACAGAAGCACACTGCATTCCATCACTAAGAACAGAACAGAACCACACTACTCTATTTCTAGAATCACTAATTTCACCGCATTTTTTCACTCACCATTACATGGTCGGTTTTGTAATGTCCGTCTGCACAGACCGAATACTGACGTAAGACTGACGTTAAGTATACGTCAGTCGATTTTTGAAAATGAATATACCATCATAACGTGACCTGCACGCCTTTGCAAACACTCCAAAACCGGAGATCTCTTGCAACTGGCAACTCTCTCGAAAAAGGTCACTGTGAGCAAGTGAAAAAGTAAATTAAAATGTTTAATTATGTCCACTTAAAATATGTTCTGGCCAAACAGGGTATTTATGTCGTTGTAGAGTAAAAGGAAAGTTTATTATTCGAGAAAATCTACGCCATTTTCTTCTTTACGTCGGCGCGGAACACCACGCATGCGCCAATTGAAGGGCAAGGGTGAACTTATGGAGCGTTGGAAATTACTCTCTATGTGGACTGGTGATAGTCGATTATGGAATGACAGCAACTTCACCACGTGATAGCCAAGGTAGGTAGACACCGATGTACCTATTAATTTTAACTTTATCTACATTTTAAATGTAATTAGACTTGCTGTTGTGCTAGATTGTAGGTAGGTAAGTACATATTCTATTAGACAATTCTTCTTTTATCCAGATATTTACCATGTTTAGTTATACTAAGCTGTTTCTTTGTATTGCACAACATTTTATTTGGTAAATCAAGACAGAGCAACATAAGGACGTCCTTATGGTCCACATTTACTTCTGCTACTTACCACTTACGAAACCTCATGTCGCTTTTGACGTCCGTCGTTTGAATATTTATTTCTTTTTTCTTTTTCTTTTTTAATTGGACTAGTCAGGCATTTGACCGTCATCTCACCAGGTGGTAAGTGACGATGCGGCCGATGATGGAGCATGCCTGTCTAGGAACAGCTTGTTCTAGCCTATTCCTATTTATTATTTGTTCAGCCCTTTGGTAACTAAAGTAAGAGGGTAAGATTTTTCGATGCAAGCAAAAATTATTTACCAATTGGCAATTAGTTTTGTACATTAAAAAAATCTTTGGTATTTCAACGAAAAATGACAGAATTTCATCTGTATGAGGTTCTTCGAACCTTCTGTGCAAGATGGAGTCCATCCTGTCCCCTCTGCAATGGTACGTAGAAACGGTAAACAAGGTTCAACTGTACGGGGACCCGCAGGAGGGTTCTGTATGTTTTGACATACGATAAGTATAAGATGGGTCTAAAACTGACTCAGGTACAAAATGTGGAGTCTCCTCGAAGATCTTAAACGTCAAATTAGCTACCTCATCATCAGAGCCCGTAACAGTCCACTGCAGGACTTAGGGCCTCTTCCACGAAAGGGGAGGTTATTGCCATAATCTCCACGTTAGGCAGGCGGGTTGGAGATCGCAGTGTTGGAATATAAAAATGGAAAATGCTGCTGCCCATTTTCCAGACTACGGAGACTCTTGATATTTTGCCTCGAAAACATTAGTCGCCTTGTACGACACCCATGAGTGTAAGGGGTTGGTGCTATTCTACTCTACTGGACACCACACGGCTCAATTAGCTACCTCACTGGGTATGTACAACACAATCTTTCTAGCGGCCAGCAGAGTGCATTGGCATCGATTTCCAGGCTTGTCAAGCTTCCACCTCTTATTAGAGAAGGCTCAAGTCCACTAATAAGCTGTTGATCATGATAAATGTGGATACCTACATACGTACTAGGTCTATGACACTTTGTTTTCTACATTCTCAAACGTTCATTTCTGCGTAAAAGGAATAACTTGCGCAATATGGTAAGTGCACGCTACTGGGCAAGTAGGCCAAGACACTATCTCATTATCAAAATGCTTTTTAAGTGCAAATCAGTATGATAAGTCACGTAAGTAGGTAGAGCTCGTCTAATTTAAAATGACGCGCCCCACTATCGCATTAACGCACACAAGCAAGTTTAAAATATGGACGCAATACATATACAAATGCCGTTGTAATTGGTCATTCAGTTGCCGGTGAGATTCAAACGTAGGAGCACGCGTCGTTCATTGGCTCCCACACAGATGAAGTGTCGTTATCAATATTTGCACTCACACATCGAAATCAACTAACTAAGTAGTGGGGCGCGTCATTTTAGACTAGACGAGCTCTACCTACATACGTACTATGTCTATGACACTTTGTTTTCTACATTCTCAAACGTTCATTTCTGCTTAAAAGGAATAACTTGCGCAATATGGTAAGTGCACGCTACTGGGCAAGTAGGCCAAGACACTATCTCATTATCAAAATGCTTTTTAAGTGCAAATCAGTATGATAAGTCACGTAAGTAGGTGCCTACATACAAACTTATTATTCAGCGCCTTTCCCATGTTTTACTTTATGATTTATCTACGAAAATATGCATTTCACGGAATTGAAAGTAGTTACCTACATGTATCACATCACAGCCCGTAACAGTCCACTGCAGGACTTAGGGCCTCTCCCACGAATGGGAAGGTTATTGCCATAATCTCCACGCTTGGCAGGCGGGTTGGAGATCGCAGTATTTAAATATAACAATGGAAAATGCTGCTGCCCATTTTCCAGACTACAGAGACTCTTTATCTTTTGCCTCGAAAACATTAGTCGCCTTGTACGACACCCATGAATGTAAGGGGTTGGTGCTATTCTACTCTGCCGGACACCACACGGCCTACATGTAATTACTTGTAAATTAACAAGTACTTAAATTGCTTATGTAAGTACTTGTAAAAGGAGAGTTTTTTTTAATATAATTAGGCCTGCCAGCCATTTCACCACTATCTCACCTGGTGGTAAGTGACGATGCGGCCGTTGATGGAGCATGCCTGTCTAGGAACAGCCTTGAAGGCATCTAGATTATAATGTTCAGGAAACACACTTGCAGGTAACGCGTTCCATTCCTTAGCCGTACGTATTCCAAAGGATCCACAAACCAAAACAATCCGTCATCCGAGGGGAATAAGATTTTAGCATGTTTTTCGTCAGTTTCTTTTTCATGTTTATATCTAGACCTAATATGATAGATGGCCCTTTAAGCTGTATTTAAATGTAAACTTTTCCAATTAAAACATTTCGAGTAATTGTATTATTTATGTCAACTTTTGTCCTGGAAAGGCGATTTGGACCAGTCGGTGGAATCACTCGCCTAAATGCTTAGCAACATCTTAAAGCGTTAGTTATAACATAGATACCTAAGTACTTACCTAAGTACTTGACGACCTGAGTGGTTCAGTGGTCAACATGCCAGTCGCCACGCAAGAGGTCCCGGGTTCGAATCCCGGCCGGGCAGAAATTTCAATGATGAATTTTAATTTCTGTTACGGGTCTGGGTGTTCTATGTATAATAAGTATGTATTTTAAAGTATACATATAAGTAGTAGGTATATCAGTTAGGTAGCACCCATAGTACAAGCTTTGCTTAGTTTGGGGCTAGATGGCGCTGTGTGAATTTGTCCACGAATATTATTATTACTTATGTTTTTATTTTATTTAAGTATTTATTTATTTTCAGTTTATTGTACACATGAAAGTTTGAGGAAAAATACATAATTATAGATGCCACAACAGGCATTATTGGTATATGTTTAGGTCCAAGGTTCGATTCCCGGCCGAGCAGAAATTGAAATGATGAATTTTTATTTCTGTTACGGGTCTGGGTGTAGGTAGTACTTATATGTATTAAAAAAAAGTATTTAAGTAGTTTATCAGTTATCCAATACCCATACTACAAGCTTTGCTTACTTTGGGACTAGATGACGCTTTGTAAATTTGTCCAAGCATATTTATTTTATTTATTTTTATTAGTATGGTCGATGATGCTCTACTAAAAGTTTGATGAAAGAATAAGAATATAGCACCAAGCCGTCTAGTGTCGTAGGATATTCGTATGATTTTAGTGAGAGGCAGATCGCAGACCATACCTACAGATGTGTTACGTACAGCAACATAATATAAATATTTAATCCGATTCAGGGTTAAAATGTGGTCAAAATCACGACATTCAAAATGTTAATTTGATGAAATATTATAGTAATGTCCTCTAGTAAGCAATAGCGGTACTAATATTCCATAAAACTGTATCTGAGTTACTTATTACCAACCTAGATGGCGGATGTTAAAACTGATAATAATGGCAACACCGTCGAACGAATGTCATCTGTGATTGATTTCCGAACGAATCTTGTAAATAAATGTCAAATCAAACCAAACCAACGGCCGACGATCGGTCGGGATATTTTTAAAATAATTTTATAACAAGCAGTGCCCCTTTATATTAGATTTTTCAATCAGAGTAAGAATGGAGACCTTGTCCGTACAAAACAGTCAAAAGAATCGTAAGTACTTTTCACAAATTGTCGTTACCTAGGTACGTGAAATTATTTTTATTAAAATATACCACACATTAATTTTGCAGGTTTTAAATTATCACTAAAGAAAAGTAGGCTAAAAGGCGCCGAGGAGAGGAAGAAACGTAACCGTAGTTCTGATGTTATAGTACTGGACGATTCCTCCGAGGCAATTAGGTCAGATTTTCCAAAAAGAGTAAGTTTTACCCATCTACATAATTAAATACATCTTTTTTATTTTATTACGGAAAAACTTGTGTTGTGTGCCTTTTTATTTTATCACGTAGTCTTTCTTGAGGATCTAAACGACACAGACAATATTTATACCTGCTGATACATATGGGGCATCCCAGAAATCAAATCACTTACTATGGTACAAAGACGGGTGTTGTCGCGCAATCACACCACACTATTATTGTTTTTGCCACTTAATACAATAAAAATATTGCCAGTTAGAAGCCTCTTTTAAACAAGTAACAAAATTTTATAAAAAATTACGACAGTATTGTAAAATATTAATTGCCCCTATTTTTGCTTCTCCAGATGCTGATAAATCCGAAGATATATTCACCAATAGTGATTGTAGACTCAGATGAAGCATCAGTCAACGATGATCCACTAGAACAAGTTGAACCAGAACCAAGTAAAGCCGGGAATGTAAGTCATTGAATTACTATCATCAAAATTTTTATTAATCTGTAATTTGCTTGCAAACAGGATATGCTACTTTTTGTTGATTTCGCCATGAAACTCAATAGCTTAATCATTTAATTAGGTAATAAAAAGTACACAAACAATTTAATTATTTCCAGGTATCATTCAACTGCTCAAAAGAGTTATCTATCATGGACACTGGAAAATCACGTCCGAGCATAGCAGGAACATGGTCACCAGCCCAAAACATAATTAGTGCAACACCAAAGCAAAATACCATCCCGTCAACACCCCGAGATGAAGCAAATGAATCTTTAGAACAATGTTCAATGAAACAAATAGAAATGTCTCGAAAAAAATTGCTGGACGATTTATATGGACAGACTTGGAGATCTATTCCAAATTTATTCAAAAGCACTAAACACAAACATGACTATATAGATTGCGTTACTAAGAAACTACAGTTTAATGACGATGAAGAAAGTGATAAGGAGAACATCAAGCAGACTCTCAAATTAAACAAGGAGTTATACCTGACAGCATCTGATACAAAATTAAAACAAAATGATTTAGACAATACAGAGAAAAAATCTAAAAAGAAATTGTACACTGAAAAAATCCCAAGTACACCCGATGTAGTTAGACAAAAACCTGTTAGAGGTGTTAGAAATGCTAATACAACAGCCAAAAAGAATACCAAAGCCATGTCAGTGACGGAACTAGTTGAAGGCATGAAAAGTGATATTGATATATTGACAAAGAAGGTACAAAAAGTGACTGTTTCTGCACCAACAGCAGAGAGTGTGAGAAGATTAAGCTTTCTTGCTTCCTTAGCAGGTTAGTTTTATTTTAAGCTATTCAGTGACAAACCAGCAGACAGCCCACCTGATGGTAAGTGGTAACTGTCGCCCATAACATCTACAATTCCTACCTTTAGGTAGCAGGTACAACAAAAACACAGAACCGCAGGAGCATTATCAGACTACGATGAAATGCCTGATGCTTGTAATTTCGCTGGCTACCTTATCCTTTAAACCGGAACACAACAATGCGAGCATTGTTGCTTGGCGACAGAAATAGATAATACCATGCCTCCGTGACCGTTTCCACTTTTCCCGTCCTCAAGACAAGCCCTGTCGCTCAAGCGTAAGATCGTCGCTATCAATTCCTACTCACAGTTCCGATTTCCTCTCCTATTCCTTCACTGTTCATGCAGCCCGGCTGTGGAATTCTCTCCCACACGATGTGCGGGATAGTCAGTCAATACATATTTTTAAAAAACGTGTGAAAGAATACTATCTTTCCCAGTGTGCCTAGATGTAATACAGTATTCGCAATGCCTTTATGTTATATTGTATAAGTTGTTATGGTATATGTTTATTTTATTTTTGTGGTATATTAGTATAGTAAGTATAGAATTTTATGTATGTATTTATTTATAGTATTATAATTATAGTGTTTGTGCACGTCTTATCTGCGTTTAATTTTACATATCTCTTTTGTAGGCCTACTGGAAGAGATTTCTTTTAGAGATAAGTAGTGCCTGTTGTGTCATTAGTAATCTGTACTTTCTGTATTTGTTATATTGTGTACAATAAACAGTTAAATAAATAAATAAATAATAATGCTGTGGTACTTGTACTGTGGTACGTGGTGGTGGATAAATCACCTGAGGCTTACAAAAAATACCGAAAAGCAAATAATAAAATCGTATCTGCAGTGCGGAAGGCAAGAATGGCATACGAACTTGGAGTAGTTAACAGGGGGTCTAAGTTTTTCTACAAATACGTACGACAGCAGCTTTCATCGAGGGTGGCAGTACCGCCATCGTTACGAGATAACCAAACGCAACAAGTCATGAATGATCCGGCGGAGGTAGCAAATCTTTTTGCTGAACAGTTTGAGCGAGCTTATGTCCGAGAACCCGATAATGTGGCTATTCCCTCTGTAAATTCGCCGAGAGTGGCAAACTCCATTGAGCAGATCATTTTTCACCCGGATAAGGTATCGAAGATCATCCACAGTTTTGACGATTGCACTTCAATGGGTCCTGATCAGATACCGGCTATTTTGCTAAAGAGATGCTCGACCATTGTTTCTTCCTTACTGGCGGACATCATGAACCAGTCAATGACCCAGGCTCAATTGCCGAATGATTGGAAGGAGGCCATCGTTACGCCTATTTATAAAAAAGGTGACAAACTGGAGGCTGGTAATTATCGACCCATTAGTCTTACCTGTATTGGCTGTAAAGCAATGGAGAAGATAATTGTGGAGGAGCTGCGAAATTTCTTAAATGATGAACAAGTTGTTATAGATGAACAGCATGGCTTTGTTCCTAGGAGATCTACGGTTACAAATTTGTTGAGCTGTATGGACGTATGGACGAGAAACTGGAATGAACGGCATCCCACAGATGTTATTTACCTAGACTACGAAAAAGCCTTCGACAGGGTTCCTATCAAAAGACTATTGTGTAAGTTGGAACATTTTGGAGTACGAGGAAACTTATTGAAATGGATAGAGGACTTTTTGACTGGTAGAAGGTTCAGAGTAAGAGTGGGAGATTGTTTATCTGACTCACATAACGTGCATAGTGGTGTTCCTCAAGGATCAGTGCTGGGACCACTTCTTTTTGGAATGTATTTGACTGATCTTAACCCGCTAATTGTGTCATGTTTCCTGTTATTTGCTGATGACACCAAGATCTTCGGTAATCCGCTAATATCATATAACATAATTCAAGAGGATCTTGACCGTATAGCGCAGTGGACTAAAGATTGGCTTCTTACTCTGAACACTGGTAAATGTACAGTGCTGCATATTGGCTCCAATAATCCTAGACTAACTTATAAGATTGATGGCAATTCGCTCCAAAGTGTATCCTCGCAAAGAGATTTGGGAGTAACTGTAACTGAAAATTTAAAATGGGAGGAACATATTATTGGTATAACTAAAAGGGCAAATTCATTACTATACTGCATTCGTAAAGCCTTCTCTATAATTAGCAAAGACTTATTTTTGAAACTGTATAAAACATATATCAGACCAATACTGGAATACTGCTTTCTTGTATGGAACCCATATTTGAAAAAAGACATCAGCCTGTTGGAGCGAGTACAGAGAAGAGCTACAAAAATGGTAGTAGGGATTGGAAGTAAAAGCTACGAGGAACGCTTACAGGAACTTGGACTATCAACACTGGAAAGACGTAGACAACGTGGTGATCTGATAGAAACATATAAGATACTATATGGACATTATGATGTGAAGGGACTAGAAACCATCTACAACTTAAATAATAACAAAAACCTCAGAGGCCATACACTGAAATTGTCAAGATCACAGGGAACCAGTAACCCCAGACACAACTTTTTGCCAAATAGGGTTGTCAGTGCATGGAATGAATTGCCGGAATCAGTGATCAGTGCTCCATCAGTGAACTGTTTTAAAAATAGACTGGATAGACATTACAAGAACTAAATATTGTGATATACACGCATCAGCTTGCAGCTGCTAGTGTATAATAAATAATAATAATAATAATAACTTACCCAGGCGGATTTCTCAGGCTCGCAGACTCCTACCACCGTATAAAATAGTGTGTTGACATATTATAATATTGGTGTAATTCTTCTATACATAGGAAGTATAAATTAATGTCACTTGTCGTATCTGTCTATCTGTATTTCTGCTAACTCCTAAACCACGCAACGGATTTTGATACGTTTTTCACCATTGAATAGAGATAATACATGCATTTTATAGTAAAGAAAGCCGAGAAAACCCGCGCGAAGCAGGGGTGAATTATTATAATAGTGTAATTAGAAATAAATTATGGTTTTACCTCTGACTAATAAATATTTTCTGCACCCACTCCAGACAATATCCCTTCATGGCGGTGTCACATAGAAGCAATACAATATGTGGACAGTTACAAGACACTCCATAATCAACTGGCACGCAGGTTGTTCACAGAGTTCAATAAAGGAGTGTTTGATGATGCGTTGGACGCTGACATGCCCATAATTTGGGACAGCAAGCTGCGGAGTACTGCTGGGTAAGTATTCACTTATGATGCTGGATCAGTGACCCGATGTGGATCCTGGGGGTATAAAAGTCCACATTTGCGTTTCATATTAGAGTGCCACAGACTTATTTGATCCGACGGCCAATACTAGACCAAAGTGACGCCTGACAGCAACACTGCAGGTAAGCTTGTGACAAATGAATACATGCAAAAACTAGTAAATCCGTTCAGACTAGTTAATAGAACAAATACATCCCATTCACAGTTGTGCGTACTCTATTATAAGACTATAATAATAATCATCTTGGCATTAATATCCCGGTTGTTCTCTCGCGCACGAGGGCCTGTGGTCCGCTTTGGCTATGATCCAGCATTAGATAATTACAGTGGAGCGACTGCCATCTAACCTCTGTCACCCTGCTACCAAGTGAACCTGACCAGATTGGATCATGGTTACACATTCAGTCGCCTGAATGTGCAGGTTTTCCCTCACCGTAAGAGTATCGGCTAGTGACTAACTAATGTACATAACTCAGAAAAGAAAGAGTAATTGGTACAGTCGAGTTCATTAATATGTGAGCATTACCAAGGCTTCAAATATAAATGTACATGGAAGGGTACTTATATATCTGAGCAGATGTACATATGTTTGATTGATGAATCTGCTCAGATATATAAGAACCCGAACTCGACTGTACCTCTCGCTTACGAGTCGGATACGTTAGCCACTCGGCCACCGACGCTCCTATATCCACCATCAGACTGATTCGTTCTAATACCTTCTCCGATCTACAGCACTACAACGAACCGTCTAATAAAGACCTCACGCGGCCTCCACATACGTACTTCAAGTATAAAACTGTCTACCAAAGTGGTGGATGGCCCTCAGAGACTGCGAGACACGATGATTCACGAGCTATGTCACGCTGCGACGTGGCTGATAGATGGGGAACTCCGGGCGGGACACGGCCCGCTGTGGAAGAAGTGGTGAGTCCATGGCTATGGTTTTTTTTATCGAGCTATTTGCCCCATTGTGGTCAGTTGGGAAAATAGAGTACTAAACTAGTCCTTTACCAGTGGTCAGAATTTTTTATTTTAAAATCTATTCGGCAGTCAAACAGCAAGGCCACCTGATGGAAAGTGGTCACCGCCGCTTATGGACATCAGCAACACCAGGGGAGTTATAAACGCGTTGCCCGCCTCTGAAGAGACCTCTAATATATATATGGTTGTTTAGTAGTAACTGTCGCTTCACCAAGGCATGGTTATGTTCTAATGATGTGAAGCCGCCGACAACAAGGTCGTCAACATATCTCGACAGCTTTGGTGTGTAGTGTACTGCGTGGGTAGGCCTCCAACAAGGTGGACCGACGATCTGGTAAATATCGCAAGTACCAGCTGGGTGCGGAAGGCACAAGACCGGCCTTTGTGGAGATCTATGTCCAGCAGTGGGCGTCTTCCGGCTGATATGACGATGATGATGTACTGCACTGTGGAATCGATAGTAATATTTGCATTTTTAGTGCTGCACTGCTAACCCAAATATCAAAGAGTCAGGCGCGGTGCTAACAAACGCGGCCAGATGAGTCGTGCGCACAACTGTATTTCCGCCGGCCAGCTAAGTCAATTGCCATTGCGTAACGCTGGTTACGACTCAATTGTTGAGGCGGCCGCAGCAAACAAACTAGTCTACATATTGTATCGCAGCATTCTGTTGAGGATATTGTGTACTTCTTGGAGACAGTTACTTGTAGTCGTGCAGCAATTAAACCAGTAGAGAACGCTGCAGAACACTGCACTCGGTGAAGCGAAGAATTCTTTTCGCCAATCGGAGGCATCCTACGTCACGTAAATTGTAACTTAAATTGGTTGCATCGTCCTAAGTCGCTTATATTTATGGCCATGCCACCCTCGCCGTACAGGAAAGAGAGACTGGCCCAAGAAGCGATGGCTAGACGTCGTTATGAGTGACATGCGTGCCAAAGGACTCACCACTAAGGATGCCACAGTCTGCGGCCCGCAGACCGAGCAAAGTGGACTAAGAAAAGCAGGAAGGCGGACCCCGGGCGTATTGCGCGGGAGCGTAACCGGCATTTAACACCAAGATAATGATGATGACCTACATGGCTTAGACTTCTGTGTGAACGAACCTGGTTCACTCTACTAGTTACTGCTCCATGCTGTAGTAAATAAATAAATAAATAATCGTGGACAAATTCACACAGCGCCATCTAGCCCCAAACTAAGCAAAGCTTGTACTATGGGTGCTAGGTAACTGATATACTACTTATATACTTTTAAATATATGTATACTTATTATACATAGAACACCCAGACCCGTAACAGAAATTAAAATTCATCATGTAAATTTCTACCCGGCCGGGAATCGAACCCGGGACCTCTTGCGTGACTGACTGGCGTGTTCACCACTAGTCGCTGGCGTGTCACTTGGTGACAAGTCATTTAGAACGAAACTGGTTCACTCTCTACTGGTTTCTGCTCCATGCTTGTCGTGTATGGTACTTAATCTTTTGGTATTCCAGGGCGAACCGAGCGCTTCACGTGTACCCGGAATTAGGCGAGATATCCCGATGCCACGATCTCGAGATACACTTCAAATACTCTTACAGATGCACCAAATGCGGATACAGGTGTGTTGGTTCGACTTTTACTTTTTCTTTAGCTGTTTTTCAGATGAGCAAGGGAGCTACTGTAGTTACACCTTGCAGGAGGCAAACAGGCGAAGCGGGCTGCCTGATGAAAAGTAGTCACCGCTGCAGTTAAGAGAAAAGGCTGCGTCCGAGACCTTCGGAGTTCGAAAGACTATCGGTGTGGCGCTGCCCGCTTCCACCCCCTGAATACTGAGTGAAATGGACAACTGCGCCTCGGACGCCTTATGGCTAATTAGCTAGGAGTTGCAGATGATTCGAACCCGATACCTCTCGCTTGTGAGGCGGATACCTTTATCACTAGGCCACCGACGCTCCTGAATGAACGCAGAGTTTACATCGGAGTAAAGAAAAGAAGTGATATCGGATCCGTGGGCGCGAGGCGCAGGTGTCAATGTGACTGCGAGCCGCGGCGTACCTGTTCTGTACCGAGTGTATTCTTAACAATGTTTCCATCAAAGCGCGTTCGTGTGACGGTGGTTAAAGGCAGATGTTATGGGCGGTGGTTACTGCTTGCCTTTTACTTATTAAACAGGCTTCAAGTCAGATCTGGGTGGAGCTTAATTCAACTATATAATAACCGCTAAATCAAATCAGACGATTTGTTAGCGTACTTTTACATTTTTTAGGCCTGTATTTTCCGTGATAGTGCCAACAGTGCGAAGCATGTGTAGAGCATACCCAACAAATTTCGATGATCACGTCCTGCTAAGAAGTATATAGTACGTCTACTCACAGCCATGTTTGAATGTTTGCTAAGATGAATTATGCAGGCGTAAGTATAAGACAGTAGTATATAACCAGTCTGGGCTTGACGGTCTATTGCTTTGCTCAAAGTTACACGTACCTTTTTTATCTAGATAGACTATTACATAGATAGATAGACTAGAAATTAATTCACCATTGTAGGGTCCCGAAGTCCCGAGACAATTCATTCAACCAGTCTCATTTGGTCAACCAGCACCAGTGTTAGGAGGCATAGAAACTAGGCGAGCTCGTTGCGGTGGTGACGTTTAGCCTCAAATACGAAACAAGCACACGGCTAGCTCGGCGTGCGGCGTTGCTTAACTTTGGTTATCGACTATATTTATGCCAAGGTTCATCCAAATGCATATTTTATGTTATACTGCAGACAAATAGGCAAGCGAACCTCCTGATGGAAAGTGGTCACCGCCGCCTATGTACATCAGCAACACCAGGGGCGCTTTGCCCGCCTCTAAAGAGACCTTTAATATACCTCTCGAACGATCCTATGTCGTCCAAAGATAACACTGGCTGCTCATTCCATATTCGAATCGTACGAGCGAGAAACGTTCACAACATCGAGTTTTATGTATAATAAATAAAATAAATAATAAATAAATAAATTCTTTATTCCATTAACAAAAAGTACCTTAAATCTATGGTTGCTGGAGACTCCTTTTAAGCTTAGCCTGTGTCAGGAGGCACCTTATCTACTTATATACAATGGAATTGGTACGTAGTACACAGTTGCAGTGCAGTTGGTCTAGTTACAATTAGATAATATGAAAACAATTCAATTGATGAAATATAAAATACATAACTTAAAAATTAATTAATAATTAATATAAATTTTGTTAATAAAGGTGTAAACAATGTGTGCATATGTGTGAGTGTGGGTGTGTTGTGTGCATGTGTGTGTGTGTGTGTGTTGTGTGCATGTGTGTGTGTGTGTGTATGTGAGCGTGTGACTGCATCTGTACAAGATTTTGGCACTGGTGGTAGATATTGTGATCAAGTCATACATTCCAACAGGTTCTCAATTTCTCTATAGTTTTTGCCTTCTAACCAAGTCTTTATTGTTTTCTTGCACTCATAGTACAGTTTAGGGTAAATGGTCAACCTCTTATTTAAAAGGTTATACAAATGAGCTGAGCGTTTGTGATACTGTCTATCGGCGAATGTGGTGTTAGTTTTTGGAAGGAACGCTACTATATCTTTCCTTCTTCTGTTCGTAATGTTTGAGTCGTAAGGTAATGTCTTATGTTTCCTTAGCACGGTGTTAATGATGTACAATGTCCTCACAGTCGGCAACCTACACATTTGATACAGAGTATCGGTCGGAAAACACCTCTCTTTAAAATAAATAACTTTGAGGAGGCTACGTTGGGCACGCTCCACCTCAAGGAAACGAGTTTTAGCTGCACCCCCCCACACCGGCAGTATAATTGAAATAACTAACAATCCGCCATTTTGTTTTAATTCCCAGCATACAACGCCACTCGAAATCAATAGACGTGACGAAGAAGTGTTGCGGATATTGCCGCGGTACCTTCGAGGTAATAGTGAACAGGAAGAAGAACGATGGAGTGATCGTCTCCACGCCTGCGAGAAAGGGAGGTCCGAACGATTTCGCTCTATACGTGAAAGAGAACTATGCGACAGCCAAGAGTGGGAGAACTCATGCGCAAGTCATGAAAGTGTTGGGTGAGCAATTTTCCGCTAGGAAAAATCAACAAAGTACGCCTACTTGTTTAGACTAATTTTAGATTTTAATAGTTAATGTATTTTCATTTTTTAAGTTGTATTATAGTGTTGGGTTGTATGAAAATGTGCCTACGGAAATTCTTTGTCAGGGCAAACAAATTATCAATGAGTCATTTCTTTTTATTAATTTGCAAGTCCTTTGTATAATAATTATACATTGATTTGTTGTATTATTTGGTACATAAATGAAATAATAACTCTTTGAAGGAAGCTTGTGTCCATTCTACTAACCGATGACTGATTGTCTCTTACTATTGTTGCTTTAAGTTCTGTATGATATACAATAATTTGTAGACATTTGTACTGGATACAAAGAATGTTATTTGTGACTTTTATACACTTTGTTAATCTTTAGATTTTGTGATCGATAGACTATAGACTTTTAGGACTATACAAATAATTTGTACATATTTTTGTAACACTTGTTGGTGAGTATCGTAATGATTATGTACTTTTATAGTAGGAGAAGATATTTGTAGTTTGATATAAAATAAAAAATATTTATTTAGAAACTGAATCAAATCATTATTTTATTGAGACTCCTATTTTTAGTATTTGCGTAGGATTATTTTCGCTATAAGATATTTTATATTGATATATTCAATTCGATGTATTATATTTTTATAGTCTCTGCCATTCCCTATCGATGGGATACCGACGTGAGTATGTATATATGTATTTCGATACATTTCCTGACAATCGGACTCATCCCACACAGCACAGCCAATGGCATTCAGCGCCACTTACTTCTTCCGACGAGAATATATGACAAGTGTTTAGACCAAAAACCTGTTGATTCGCACTCCACTGGTTATTGCTCCATGGTTATTGTCCCCAGTACAAAGCAATACGTGACTTCTACTGAAACTACTAAGATACTGGTTATATTGCTTAGAATTGTAATTTGAAAGAAGTGTCTCTCTTGCTATTACTCCACTATTTAATTCTTTTTTTATAGAAAGCGTAACATCTAAAACTCATGCATTTATGTTGCAGGCAACATAAATTGAGAATCGCAGGTGCGTCGTCCTATTTTATAGACTGTAGTTTATCCTACTTCCGTAGGTGATCCTGCTTCATCGAGTAGGTACAAGCCTTCAAATATAAATGTACATGGAAGGGTACTTAAATATCTAAGCAGATGTACATATGTTTGATTGATGAATCTGCTCAGATATATAAGTTCCCTTCTATGTACATTTATATTTGAAGCCTTGGTAATGCTCACATATTAATGAACTCGACTGTACAAGAAAAAATCCACTTTGTAGCGAAAGTAGACGTTAAGGAGACCCAAAAAACGCCAATCTGCCCGTGCAACTTTGCCTTTTCGTCGTATTTACATATCTGGTGTGGATTCTAAAAGCAAAAGAAATACTGGTCTGCCTTACATCCTTTTTGCAGTTTTAGTTTTCAGACACATTATAGTCATCAAGTGGCCGAGTGGTGTCCGCCAGAGTAGAATAGCACCAACCCTTAGGGGCCATCTCCACGAGCGAGAGAATCGCGACGTATCCGCGCTTCTATCGTCGGGTAATCTCCACGTACGAGCGATTATTCCGCCAGCGTATCGTCGCGACTGGTAACGGAATCGCCGCATGCCCGCGGCGACTCTTAACGGAATCGCCGTGTTTCCGCGACGAGGCGTTGTGCAGTTTTGTTGAAAGAGTTCAGTTAGGTGCCAGACGAGAGCGAAATAAGTAGTGTCTCAGTCAATAAAATATTTTTTTATTATGGAACGCAACGCTGAAATGACGCTACGTTTGACAGCGCCAGTGTTGCCAAGCGCGCGCCCGCCGCGCGCTCGCTGCGAGAGCGCCACGTTAAGCGGCGAGCGCGCGGCGGGCGCGCTAACAGTCGCGACGATACCGCGGCGATACGCCGACGTTACGCGCGCACATTGCCACTCGTCGCATCGCCGCGATAACATCGCCGTGTGGAGACGCGTACAATTGAAATCATTGAAATACGTGGCACGTCGATAATATCGCCGCGATTCTCTCGCTCGTGGAGATGGCGCCTTACAGTCGTGGGTGTCGTACGAGGCCACTAATGTTTTCGAGGCAAAAGATCTCCGTAGGCTGTAAAATGGGCAGCAGCGTTTTCCATTGTTACAACACTGCGATCTCCAACCCGCCTGCCGAGTGTGGAGATTATGGCATTTACCTCCCCTTTCGTGGGAGAGGCCCTAAGGGCCAACGCTAAAACTCGCGCGGGTGCACGGAACGGGCGTCCGACGCGGGCCTGCGGCACGCTGCGGGCTCCGACTGGTTAGTACAATTTTGGCCTCAAGATGTAAATACTACAGTTGTTCTGATCGGAACTGCCATAATGGATTATATGCTAATTTATTATTTGGTAAAAAACGACCGCGCCCGCCCCCCGCCACGCGTGTCAAAACCCGCCGCACGCGCCCGCACTAAATAGCGTTGCTACATACATTTCTCATACTAGCCGTGTGGTGTCCGGCAGAGTAGAATAGCACCAACCCCTTACACTCATGGGTGTCGTACAAGGCGACTAATGTTTTCGAGGCAAAAAATCCTCCGTAGTCTGGAAAATGGGCAGCAGCATTTTCCATTGTTATATTTAAACACTGCGATCTCCAACCCGCCTGCCAAGCGTGGAGATTATGGCAATAACCTCCCCTTTCATGGGAGAGGCCCTAAGTCCTGCAGTGGACTGTTACGGGCTGTGATGATGATACATTTTTACAAAACAAACACGCTGGCGGGCGCCCGCGCAAGTTTAAGCGTTGGCCCTAAGTCCTGCAGTGGACTGTTATGGGCTGTGATAATGATAGTCATCAAAATGTTTCTTTGTTGTGCAAGGTTGTGCACCGGCAGACCAACGTTTTATGGGTCTCCTAAACGGCTACTAACGTTGCAAAGCGGAAGTTTTCTTGCACTCACAGTCTATTGTCATCGTAACTATCGATCTCTCTTTAAATGTGATTGTCGTTGCTTCTGTAGTTCCCCTATTGGCGGAATGTTATTCCTTTTTGCGCTACCTTCATTATTATCGTTGTTAACACAGTATGTTTCAATAAAGTGATAAGTATAGTTTTGGCGTGGTGGCTCAGGCGCTCAGCTCAATCTGCACTCTTGTTCGTAATCATTCTTTCTTCTTAGTGTAGAATAATAGTAGTTTATGCAACTGTCATATAAAAGGGGGTATTAAAACATGAGTGTCTGTATATCACACGAGGCGTAGCCGAGTATGATAATAGTTTGACACGAGTGTTTTAATACCTAATTATATGCAGTTGCTTATATACTTGAAACGTATACGTGAAAAAAGTGTACCCTTAAACGACTGTTTTCGAATATGTAATTGGAACATTACGCTATGAGTGTAGATAAAACACTCTTTTACACTATTCTTAATAACCAAACCACACTCGTACTCGTACGTTGTGTGTGCTATAAAGCTGATAGCTGAGATCTTACGTACGCGTCAGCTAGCGCCCTTATAAGGGATGGTTCAGATGACTCTTCTGTACTATTTTATTTACAGAAACACACATACATGTATGTTTTCTGTTTCCTGAGGAGTCCGCATGGGTGAGTACCCTTATCCATACCAGTAATATATAGCAATGAACTATAAATAGCAAAGTTTTCATAGACAACGTTTCTATAGAGCTACATTTTAATATTTGCTAAAACGGCTTTAGCATAAGGTAAGGGCTTAGATGTTGTTTGTGAAAATGTCGCTATTTAAAAATAGTTTAATGCTCTTCACATGAGAGCACGATCGGGACTGACATCAAGATAATGATGATAAGTATTCCTGAAGTGGCAAAACTGTCGCACATCCAGAAATAAATATGAGCCATTTAGAGTCAACTTAGTTTCAGAAATAACTAAATTAACTCAAGTTGCTGTGGTTGGCTATAATTCTGTTCGAATAACGGCTCAGAATATTTACCGAGGACCGTTCGTTGAATATTGTAACGTATGTACCATAGGTGCGGGTTCCTTGCGACTAGAAATCGTTTTCCGTTTTGGAATAAGTAAAGTAACCCTCCAGGCTCAAAGTAACCCGTCCCTATGGTACTTAAATAAGGGAAAACCAGAACTAAAACAGCGCAATTCAATATATTTTTTATTTATTTATACATATTAAATGCCAATTGTAATTTGTTAAATGATAAAGTAGGTACAGTCTTGGAAATATAAAAAAAATATAATTTACAACCAATCGCACTTGGGTACTTTATAGTATCCCTCTTATGTACACAG
Source organism: Blastobasis lacticolella (assembly GCA_905147135.1). Classification (NCBI taxonomy): domain Eukaryota; kingdom Metazoa; phylum Arthropoda; class Insecta; order Lepidoptera; family Blastobasidae; genus Blastobasis; species Blastobasis lacticolella. The sequence goes on along the minus strand of LR990062.1, from coordinate 6,641,762 downwards.
ACCTAAAGTAAAAAAATAAAAAAAGTTGTTGTATGTAAAGCAGTGTAGCTACCATACCTAACATAAATTACCACTTACATTTTTATATACACAGGAATTAACATTATTATGAGCACGGTTAAGTAACGTTACGTACCATTTTTTCGCCAAAATTGAAAAACAAGACGAACGGATATTTTCGTTTATAAATATTTCAAATTCCCCTAATTTATACAATTATTTTATTTATTACCTATCTATTGTTTAGTGCTCACATTCATATGAGATATCTCATTTATATACCCTATATTTAAAATGTAGGCATATGTCAACATTCAATACTATTTATGTTGTACCATTTTATATATCTACATCAATATAATATTCCCGAGATTGTGTGTTTACATTTAGTTTTATAATTAATTCTGGTAAATCTATAAACATGATTATTAGGAAGGTATTATATTTAAAAAAATAATGGCAGGATCAAGGTATTTATGAGGTGCTGACTAGTTCTAAAAACGCTCTATTCGTTACAAGTATAATTTTACAATAGAATGTCAAACCTGCATAAAATTTTGCTATATTTAAAGGTATTTATTTATGTTAAACATTGTTTTCTGGGGCACAAATGCTGCATGTAGATATTAATAGCCTTCTTACACAAATACTCAGTCAAATAAACCAGGAATATTTTTATGCAACAGTTGTATTTAATCTCAATATAATTTCTATTCATTGCGTTTTGTGGTTAAAAAAACTTATCAATTTAGTAGCTGCCGATATCAGAATCCACATTAGTACAAGTTATACCAGTCAGCTCATATAGCAGACTGTACTTGGGATTTAGATGTGTTCCATAATCCATAACTTATTTATTTTGTCGGCGTCTGGTTTAGATGAATTAGCTTCAGTTGGTAAGCCCTTTTACGTTGACTAATGAGCGCATTATTGCAAGATTTGCAAGGCTACTTTAAAGACACAACGTAGATACACAAGAAACAATACGGATATTTGAACAAGTTGGTACAAATTATGGCTTTTCTTTAAGTAACATATATATGAAATATTGTATCTGACAGAAACTAATTCTATGAAATATTCACTTTCATATAGGTATTCCCTAGAGACAGGAATAAGGTACGACAATAAATCGGACATGATTTAAAAATTATTAAATCAACCGTAGATTCAATAAAACACGCAATCTTAGTGCCTCTGATCGCATATTAGTCTGTTACTTTTTAGATTATGGACAGAATCGTTTGAAACAATGTTACGTTTAATATTTATATATCACAATATAGATAAGTAATTAATTTTCAATATAGGGTTATTTATTGATGTACAGTCATATCCCGCTATGGGTAGGTACTTAAACTACTTTAAAATGGCATTACTTTTATAGGTATTCGATATTAAAACTGGATGTCAAAAATAAAATTAGTCATTATGAATTAATAGATAACAAAACCGACGCACATTATAATCTACAATCTGGGCAGATTTCAATATTAATTAATATTGGGCGATATATTACGTGAATAATTAAATGGCATTATTTTTACTATCCTACATCGAGATATTGATATCAATAAGGGGCTGTATTACAAAAAGTAAAGTCGCCAAAAAAATAAAGCTTAAAATGTACAAAAAAATAATGAGTAAGAACGAATAAAAAATAGCTATTTACACGAGGCCATTACGTTTCGATATTCTTAAACATAGTTATACCTAACTATACACAGTTACTTTACAGGATGACATGTGCAAAAAGCATCGCAATTTACGTATCAAAGGCTAAGATTAACAGTTTGGCAAGTCGTGGAACAATGCGCGTGATGTGAAAGAAACGCGGGAGCACTTCTCCCAAAGCGTCTTTCGGCCACGCTCAAATCTCGCCAAGTAAATGCTCATGAGAGCTCTAGTGTCACTGTCAGCCTTTCTTATCAAAAGCTAAGGTTTTCCACCGCGTGAGGCGGAGGCATCGAGAATCAAGTAGACGGGCCGTCCTCTAGGGGTCTAAATCTAACGAACCCCTCCTGGCTGACCAGCATACTGCCGTCGGCGTTGGGGTTTATCTCGTCCTGGGGCTGCGAGTACGAGGCCTCGTAGGCACAGTTCCTGGGGGCGGGCTGGGGCACGTTCCCTATGGCGCAGGGGTAAGCCCTCTCACCAGGCTCCTCCGTAAACCCGTACAAGTCGGTGGACTTGGGTCTGTCCGGGAAGCCGTTGTTCTTCCCCCGCTTCTGGCTCCCACTCGAGTTCACCATCGAAGTGGAGGGCGAGTTGCGTCTCTGAGAGCCCCTCACCTGATCCCCGTACCCTCGCCCCGGGTTGAGGGTCTGAATACCGGAGGCGTGGTACGACGCGTTCTCGGTATTGTAGCTGCCGTACTCGTCCGGTATATGGGGCTGGTGGTAATGGTGGCCCATGCTGTCGTAGCCCATAGTCATGCAATTTTGGACGTTCTTGTTTTTGACCCTGTGCTTCTTCCGTGGGTTGCTATTGGTTCTCGACGACGCCCTGTCGTACGACATGTGTTTGAAGTTGTGCGAACTACGGTTCGAGCCGCCGTTGTAGTTCTGATTCTTCATGTCGCGGATGAATTCGCTATTGCTCCCGTACTGGATGACGTTGTATTCGTGATCCATGGGGTCGTCTCCCTGCAGGGACTGGATGGCGGGGTCGCAGTTGGAGTAGTGGTCGTCGGACGTCGCCTCTATGCCGTTGTACCCCGCCATGTTGGGATGGTGCTTGATCAAGTGGTTGGTCTGGCTTGATGTGGCGTTACTGGATTCAGTGGAGCTACTGTGGCCGGCGTTCGCGATGGAACTGTGGCCGGAGTAGTTCTCAGTTCCCGAGTTGTTGTCGCAGTTGCCGGTGAGGGTGTTCAGTTGGAACCGCTGGTGGTCGATGACCGGACCTCCGCAGCACTGCTCCGGGATTTGGTGGTGGCCAGCCGATTCGTAGATCGGCTTACCTGTCCTCATGGTGTACGTGCGGAGGTTCGTGTTGGTGTTGCAAATCGCTGGGTAGTCCGACTCGAATTGGTCGTTACTGGAGCCAGCGGTGCAAGGGAAAAGTCCCAAGCCAGGCAGCTTATGACCATCGGACTTCTCGTGCTGCAACGAGGAGACCATACCAGCTTTCAAACTGATCACCCACGATATGAGCGCGACTATGCTGATTTCGATCAGCCGCAGCGAGAACTGATAGCCCCACTGGAGCCAGTTGAACTTGGTCATGTTCACCTGGTTGATGCCTATGATACCGTAAATCTGCAGCGTCGCCATCAGTACGAACAGCAACGCAGTGGCTAAGTTTATATGGATCGCTTGATATGAATTCTGGAAGCCTTGGATGTAGGTGTGGCTTTTCTTCAGTAGCACGGCTTTGAGCTTTATATATACATAAACGTAGCATAGGCCTAACGTGAGGCATGCCATTATAAATATAATTTGACATGTTAACCCTAATACCCTCTTTTCGACCCCGTGCGGGGTCCTATATATCGTACTACTACTCTCAAAGATATGCAACACTAGACAAGATAGGAGATGCAGCCCGCCGGCGATTATCACCGTCCTCGACCGGAACAGGAACGAACAGCACATATTTTTGAAATCGATGCTGTTCGTCAGCAGGAACAGGATTGTGCACGCGAACGCTATGCTCAGGAATATCTCCGGAATATGCAACAGTATCTCGCTTAAAAACACTGGCAGGGAGCCGTTAATATTATACGGGTCGTAACACATGTAGAATATCCTCATGAGACATACGAATACTAGAATTAGGTGCAGTATTATGAAGTAGTACTGCGAGAAGAGGTGCGTGAACTTATTGTAACATATGATCTTAAAGATAGAATAGACAGCTAATATAGTGAACATAACAGTTGCTAGGTATATATGTACATTCCATGCGAAGGGCCAGGTGGCCGCGGCCCTGTGGACCGGGCCACTGCTCTTCGTCTCCTGTTTCAGGATCTTCTTATCCGAGTTCACGTTCGCCAAATTGTGTATCCTCTCAGTGGAGACATCCGAATCCCTCAACTCGAACCCTACTGTCGTCGCTGGCGTGAACTCTTTCCGACTGTCGTTTCTATCATTTTTGGTGGAGTACTGGAGGTTCCTTCTCGTGTTAGTCTCTCCATTTTGGTCGACGACGATCAGAGGCCTGTCAAGGTTGTTCATTTCTGGATCCAAAACGGCTAGCACCGACCCTTCGGTGGACATATCCCGGTGTCCATCGCTGAGCGTGACGCCAGACTCCTTTGTGACGAAGATGTCAGTTTTGGAGGTCTTCTCTGGCGTGTGTTGCGGCTTGGCGGTGACCGTCCTTAGCAGGACGTCAGGGATATCTTCCTTCCTGCCGTTAGACCCTGACAGGATCCTGGAGATGGTCGGGATGTTGAGGGAGTTCGGCACGAAGTCAGTGAAGTTGGCCTGGTCGGAGCCGTGCTTCGAGTCGGCGTCTAATTCGTCAGGCTGTAAAAGAAAGATTAGAGAAATTAAATACATGTTAATAGAAATTCAATAAATGTCTACATGATAGTAACGTTTTTAAAATCGTGTAAGCTTTGACTAAAGGGGCTAATGACTGACGTCAGTTGATTATCAAAATAGGTATGTGGTGTCCGAATATACACGTCTGCACATAGCACGATTATCATATGCAATATTTATTTTATTTATTTTGTTTATTAACATGAATCAACAGCTTTCTTTTGTTATAAATGTATACTTAGTCTATTATTCCATACATAAGCCAATTACTGATTTACACATAATATAATATTTTATTTATTTATTTATATCAGCCTGAATGATCCTACTGCTGGGCAAAGACCTCCAAGTGCAAGATATGAAAAATTTAATTTAAATGAGTTGTAACGCTTTAAAACCAGGAAAGCTACAAAGCCAATGACTCGATTTAAGTTGATTTTTTAGGTACAATATGTTGGTGTGGTCTAGGCGGCCCTCGTGCGCAACCAGGACGTTAACGCCAAGATGATTATTTACAATAGGGTGTGAGGTGTCTGGCTCTTCCACTCTCCAACATTAAAGTAGGCTTAAGTATAGCAGTGCACGGTTTTGTTGAAGATGAAGATTTACAATCCATACACCGTTTTGTCACTCAACACAAAATAAGTAAATAATTTGAGAATAACTTTGGATTGTGTCCGGTTATACGCGTATCCATAGTGATGCTAGCTATTATACATATACTGGTGTAGGTTGATTCTGCACTATGTACCATATTTTGGACGTATAACGAGTGCCTGTACCTATTAATCTAAATTTTATTTAAGTACCCAATTTAAGTCGCGTACAAAAAGAAGTGCGCGCGTCCAAAGTACGCAATAAATAACACAAAATAACAAACAGAACCGGAGAAACCACTGCTCGCACACTGAATACCACAAACAACTCTCTGAAACCCTTAAAACATTTCACTGCTATCGCAAACAATTCACTCGACATCATCTGTTCTCCATCCAGTAACGCTTCATCCGATAATATTTACGTTAGCTGCACTCATTCAACACTCGGCTGCTTATGGACCGTTCCGCTTTCATGTGACTAGTTGTTTGTATGCGTCTGCGGTTCCGAGTACGGAGATGTTTACGCGTTTGCGAACAAACGGACGGGACCGTGTATTTATGTAAATTGGCGTTATTGTAGGACTAGGCACTCTAGTTAGCGAGAGTGGCCCTATGTCGTTCTTCGGAACTAACAACTAAGCCAAAATTTCAGAGCGAATGCGGTCTATTTCTACAATGAGTTTAGGTTTTTAGTTGCTAATTCTCCGTTCTGCGTGAAATAAGACAGAACTCAATTAATTGTAAGAGGTTTGATTGATCTTCGAAATGAATGTATGAATTTGCACTTATACCTACATAAATCGATGTAGATTTAAATTATTTTTTTAAGTGCAAGATCTCCTTTCTAAGGTTTGCTGGAAAAAGTCCCATTGTGGGATAAACCCGACTTTGTTATTTAAAACTATACTTTTGTAACTCCTGTACTTATTTATTAAGCAATAAAGAGTTTACATACATACATTTTGCAATTATTCCCATATATGCAAGGAATTCTAATATAAAATCAGGTCCTACAAAAAGTAACGAACAGGCTGTTTTCCGTATACCCTCGATATATTTGGTTGTCATTGAAAAATATACCTTATGGCTGGGTGTGTTAAGAGCCTTTTTCTTCTGGGGCTCGACGCTGGCCGGCGGCAGGGGCGGCGCGGCGGGAGGGGCTGGTACTTGAGGTGACGAAGTCTCCTGGAAACCAGAGATTATTATATAATTTGTGGCCATGATTGGTTTCCGTTGAGACACAGCTGATAACACGTGTTAGACGACATAATTCTCGCTCGGTTGAGTCTGGTTTACCCGAATCAAGTTTACCCGAATCAGGTCGACAGAAAAAGTTTGCACCTTATGTTTCCATTTCAATAGCATTTAGTCTGTCACAGGACCGTGACAGACCTCTGACAATTCATGATTCCTAATAGTAGCTTCTCTCTCAAATCACCAGACTCATCTCAGCTCAGGTTTTTTTGGATGTTTCGCCAAAAAGGTCACATTAATGAATGAATAAATGAATTAATGAATGAATTAGCGTTTCATAATATGATCCATATTAATTTGTCACAAAGCGTCGCTGTGATTGACATTGACATGAAAATTCAAAATGGCGTCACTTAGTTCCAGTTTTGGCCACCGGATCAAATATGTTTGAGGAACTCTAATATTAAACGCTAATGTGGCCTTTTTAGACCTCCTGATCGGCTTGTGGTCACGAGTCCACGTGATCTGCTTTGCCTGACGCTAGTGTTACCCAGGAAAACTAACAGGTACCTACGGTCTTCTTGTTTGTGTCTAATATGAATCATAATATTAAACGCTGATGTGGCTTTTTTAGACCTCCTGATCGGTTTGGGTTCACGGGTCCACGTGGTCTGACTTGCCAGACCGTTGCGTTACCCAGGAAAACCGATAGGTACTTCGGTCTTCTCTCATTATCATCATCATCATCACAGCTCACATCAGTCCACTGCAGAACTTAGGGCCTCTCCCACGAAAGGGGATGTTATTGCCATAATCTCCACTAGGTTGGAGATCGCAGTGTTATAAATATGACAATGGAAAACGCTGCTGCCCATTTTCTAGTCCATAGGGACTCTAGATCCTTCTCTCATACTACCTGTCATATCTCTCAAGATAAGTTAAAGCATTTTACCTGTCCAGGAGGTCGGATAGGGATCCGATCGTGGCCAGGCCCGAGCGAGGGCGGCGGGATGGGCCGTCGGTTGAGATAGTTGCTGCCGTCTGTGTTCGTGCCTGTGGACAAGAGTGTTTTACATTATCATCGGGCGATTGAGGTGTTTAATGGGAAGAGTAAACTACTTGTTCATGCTATTTATTATTAGGATTCTTTAAATGGGCATACGCCACTTGAAATGCGGGGGTCCGAAGTGGCAAGAATAAAAGAAGATGCATGAAAAGAGTTGTGGATATATGCGAGGCTAGGGAGTTGTGAGTTTTATGTATGTATGTGTGAAATGCGGGAAAAGTGATCAGAGAACAAGGACAAGTGTCGCAGATTACGCCCTCGCCGCATTCTTCTTGTGGCTAAGAACTAAACAGTTATCAGTGACCAAACTCACCTCGAAGCGTAGGCTTGTCAGCGAACGGGTTCTTGTATTCGGGCGGCAGTGGTGGCGTGAAGAATGCCCGGCCGGGCGGCGCGTACGACGGCACCGCGCCGCCGCCGAGCCCTGCCAGCAGGGCAGCGCCGCCGTGGTGGGCTGGCAGTCTGGAACAGAGGTAACCTTTTAGTCTTTCAGGTTGATAAGATGATGATTGGAATTATGCCTAGTTGGAACACACTTTCCTTTTCGTTTCCCACTTCCATACGGCCGCTATAGGCGGCTACCGGTAAAACAAAGGTAGCCGGAATAGTTTCCAGGTGTAGCTACTTAAACCTGTCAGTCACAAACAGCCGTGGCCTGCGGCTTGACGAATCGATCCTGGTATTGCTCGCTCTGACCTTTGACTTAGAAATTAGAAGTAAGAAACAGAAACAGTTGTGTTGCGAGAGATCACTCTCGCGTACCTATCTAATCGTTTACTCTCAATCACCAAGAGTATTACTCACTTACTAACTATCAGACTAATTTGATAATCTGTCTACCATTAGATAGGTACTCTCGTAAGTATTAATGATTGAAGCAACCCACTCGTATTAGGTAGGTAACTATGAAATTGGCGTTTTTTTTCGCAAGTAGATATTTGTCCAAATATTTTTAATTGTACCCAATACATATATCTACCTAATGGAATATGATACCGCCTTTGCTTTGTAAAATTATTTTTGTATTTCCTGTATTTATTAAGCAATAAAGAGTTTACATACATACATGACCGGGCACATTTAAGGCATATATAGGTACATAGTATAAAACAAAGTCGCTTCCCGCCGTCAGTCCCTATGTATCTATGTACGTTTAGATCTTTTAAACTACGCAACGGATTTTAATGCGGCTTTCAACAATAGGTAGAGTGGTTCGCGAAGAAGGTTTATAAGCAAGAAAAAAGGGAATATAGGTGTAAAGTCCGCGAACGAAGTAGCGCCGAGTCCACCAGTAACAAAACTAAATAACACATTTGTCATTTGTGTCCACAAAAATGCCCAATTCAAATTAGTTCCAGCTAGCCACGCACGCTGTCTGCGACTTTATTACGTTGTTACCGAGCCCAGGGAAACAATAAAAATCGTCATAATAACATTTTTTCCCCAACGTAAAAATGTGCCGATGCCGGTCCCTTGCAGTGGCACGGGGAAGGCACTAAAATTAAAGCCACGCCAGCGATTTGGTGGGGAAACATAAAATTTCAATAAAACACCAGTAAAGGACTGATTTGCATCCAATTGCCGCGGGAGTTGTTGGAAAACGCATACGGAATTGTGAAGTCGGCCGCGCGAAAATCCGCGTTCTTTGCACTTTTCGCGGAGTCGGAAATTCTGAATGCGGCAGGCGTGCAAGCGACGCACTGAGAATTTGCCTAGGTGCCTACTGCACTTGTGAATTGTGTGGATTTGTCATACATAACTTTGTATAGAAAGCATCTCGTGAAGATTGAAGAGTGAAGGAAAATTGTGACAATTACCAACTCAATCTCAATCTAGATTTATCAAAGAAAAAGCAAAAAATAAAGATCGAGTGTGAATGCAATTTTTTTCCAGGTTATTTTTAGATCTGGTAGATTAATTTTCTTACGACTTATTAACCACATTACACCCCAAATAAGAATATAAACCAAGCACAACGCACCAGACTTCCTAAACAGTGTAAATAGGTAACTGTACCTAAAACGCGTTTCCAACAAACGGGAATCGAATCCGCACTCGTGCCGCCCCACCAACGCAAAAGGTTCCGTCTGCAAAGACATTCAATAACCTAAATGTCGTTAACCCCCATGTCCAACATAACCTGACCTCTTGCTCGAATACCGACGAGTCGCGAACACGGCTCCACGCGTGGACAACCATTTTGTATGGAAATGACAGAAATTGGCAAGAGGCCCAACGCGCCGGCTCCCCGTTCCGAGTTGAGACGGATTTATTTTTACGCAAACCAGATTTCAATGGAGCGAACAATAAACGTTTGTTTTGTTTTAACAAGTTCGCTGTTACAGCCAGTGTTTATTATTAACTGGTCTATTCATTGAATTCTGTGTAATAAAATAGCGTTTTGTTTGAACGCCTGTGGCAAATGTTAGTTTAGTGTTACTATTTGACGCTAGATGGCGCGAGGCGGTGCTCGTAAAACGCCCGAGGTAAAGGCTTATTTATGTTTTATATTTATTTACTTTATACAAACTCAATAATTTACCATATTTTATACGTCTTACATTAGATTTCTTATTTTACAGAACGCCCCACAACTATTCATATAAATTGTTCTGCTACTTACGATCAGGTGGCGCTAGTAGCTATCTTCATTAAATTTTAAAGACAGACTGCCCGTAAATTGTATATTTCCAAATATCGATTATTCATTATTTGCGCTTTAATTAATTACTGAACGTAGCTTCGGAAGGGTTTCATTCTAGCTTTGCATTTATCAACGTCATAAAGTTTGAGTGATAGATTCGGTCCACTCGCTGTGATACTCGTACAATATTTGTTTATTATTTGTATACAGAGCTTTTTAACACTGGGCCACGTACCTTACCTACTTGTAAACCGTTATTAGGACCCGAGTAGGTACTTTAAAGTAGGACTGCCAAGAAAGATGCATTTTTTACTTATTCCGTGAAAAAAAAGAACGCGTCCTATTTTATAATTATCATCTAGGCGTTAATGACACGATTGTGCTCTCGCGCGCGAAGGCCTAAACTATGATCCAGGATTTAGCATATCAGGTAATTACAGTAGAGCGTGACTGCCATGTGATTTCCGTGACCCTAACAGGGGATCCTAACCAGATTGGAACACGGTTACCTACACTAAGTTGCAGGTTCTATCACGATGTTTTCCCTCACGGTAAGAGCATCGGTTTGTGTTCAAAAAACGTCACACAACTTAGAAAATTGTCATTGAGGTACCTACATGGCGGAACTGGGGTTCGAACACGGTTCACTTACGAGTCGGCCTCCTTAACGCCACCGACCGTCATAATCACAAACCGTCAAAACTCAGTCTAGGAACACAATCCTGTCAACAATTACACAACGGCGGCGGTTAGCACGATCCCACGACGGGGCGTCGTGACCGCGAGCCGGTCGCTCCGTGGGCAAAACAGTGCACCTAGCACGAACAGACCTGTCTGGAGATTTAGCAATCACTCTAACTGGCGGTACTGTGCATGATGTGCGGCTGAGAGGTACCGACGTGGATTGGCGAGGAAGGTATCATTTTTTTTTATATATGTCGCAGCCGAATGGTTAAATTAGCCGTTTTATTAAACGGCTAGCTTTCTAAGCAGTAATTTAATTGAAAATTTGCCTATTTCATGAACTTTCAAAGTAACGTCTAATGAACGATATTTACCCTACTTAACGGAGCTCCTCTATGCATTGTCACAACATTAAATTACCCTAACTGAAATAAAACCTAAAGTGAACTATTATTATTGTTTGAGGTTATTGTGGTAAGGTTAGCGTTGTAACAATGTATGGAGGAGCTCCGCAAACTCGAGACAATACTGTTTTTTCAACGAAACGTTAAAATTTCACGCAATTGGCAAATTTTCAATTAAATAATTGTTCAAAAAGCAAGCCGTTTAATTAACCGGCTAATTTATCCATCCGGCTGCGACATATATACCACCAAGGTGGCAAACAAGCTTACGGCCTGCCGGATGGCATGGGAATTCTTGTATTCAGGCATTTAGGCCCCTATACCAGGGTCACGGAGGTCAGATGGTAGTCGCTCCACTGTAATGGCCTAATCGCCAAATCCTGGATCATGGTCAAGACGGACCCCGGGCCCTTGGTCTCGAGAGCACGACCGGGACATTAATGCTAAGATGATTATTATTTTATTATTTAGGCCCCTAAACATTTGACAGTAATATAGCCGGCAATAATCTCCTCTTTCGTGGGAGAGGCCCTAAGTCAGGGGCTGTTATGGGCTGTGATAATGATGATGATAGCCCAGAATAGCACATCGACTACCCATAATATATCCCGAAATTCAATGTGGTTTGGGTTTGGAACGTTATAACCGAATTTTATGGGGACAAAGTCGCGGACAAGATCTTAATTAAACAACTTGAGTGTTCAGGCGTTTCGGACGGTCTGTTTTTGGCCTGCGGGCCGAAACTCCTGATAACAATTGAAATTATTATTTTTACTCAGGCGTTTGAGCCCGCTGCTAAAAATTCTATTTAAAAATGATTTTTCCACAATTGTTCAAAAATAATTTAACAAATACATGTTTAACTGCGAGCCAGGCATCGGGCATCAGGCCTTTCGGCCCGCGGGCCAAAACAAGATCGGGCCGAAACGTAAACTATTTCGAATTCCACTGTCTTAGTAGAATTCTAAACATGCGCAAGATGTTTACGTCGAAGTAGCTGTAAAGGTTAAAAGGTAATTTAATTTTTAAACATGCCTTACTTCAGCACTGGATAATGTAGACTTGAGATTACAGTCACGTGTAGAGGATAATATAATAAAACTTGGCACTGTTGTGACCAGGGACGGACTCAGGGCTAGACTGTGGCAACGAAAAATGTGCACAAACAAGCAACAATCTGATCTAAAAACCATAATAAAACTACAAATTATGAGATATATGTAAGTTTGAATTTGTATTAAAACTACCGATCATTTTTTTAAATAATATTGAAAAATTATCAAAAGACACCGTTGAACAGCATTAAAAAGAAACTCAAAATCTCACAAACCGCAATAAGCTCGCCAAATTAAAAATGGCGCCCCAACCGTCGCCCTTAATCCGGCCCTGGGGGCGGCATAGAAGACAATCACCAACTTTGATGGGAATTTAAATTCATAAGGTCATCCTCCAGCAGGCACTTTGTAATATCAAAAGGTAATTACTTAAAATTGACGCGAAAATCAAGGGCGTTACACCCTTGGGAGTTAATGGCCGCCGATTATTATTTTCGGGAAATAAAGATGAGCGGATGAGGAGAGGATGCTGGCTTTGCTTGTAATTAATGTTTAAATGGGTTAGCAACAGAGAATAGGTAGGTACGGTGTGGTATCGGAGTTTTTGACCCCTCTAGTGCGAGTACCGTGTGTTGGTTGGTACCTACCTATAACTTTTAATATTTTTTTGTTAATTTTTATTTATTTAAATATTATTAAACGTCACCAAGAAGTTACAGTGCCACATTTACATTACATTAGTTTTAGTATCTCTATCTCTAAACCAAGCCAAACGCTACCAATGTTCACACCTGTTTTTAACGATCAAAAAGACACTTCTGGCACTCTCTCGGGAGAACTCGGGTTCGAACTTATCCTCTGTAACTGGAGGATTTCCCCCTAATCTAGTATAGCTGCCTAGCTATCCAGGGAATCTCAACCTATAAACCCGTAACCAATTTAATTACAAACCAAACCGACAGTTATCGGCAATCCCCAACAAAGTCGCAGAATACTAAATCGATTTTAATGATACAAAGCTAAGAACCATTCCCGTAAAACTGCCTTCCAAATCATGGTAACGACAATGAAACAGCCGCAGGTGCAGACCGAATGAGCTTTTGAATTAGGGCTTAGAAAGTAAACTTAAAATGGCGGTTGAAGATTAGGGAGAAATCCTTCAGTTACGGAAGAAATGTTAATGATAAATAGCAGCAACAAATTCACAATAGACTAGACATATTAAATAAGCGAGAAACGGCGCGACAGAGATATTTTTTTTATACCACTAAGATGGCAAACAAGCTTACGGCCCGCCTGTTGGTAAGCCTTAACCGCAGCCTATGGACGTTTGCAATACCAGGGGCATCACCCACGCGTTGCCGACCCCTTAAAAACATTTTCACCCCTTTCTTAAAAAACTCCATATTGTACTCGCTAGGGAAAACCTCTCCAGGTAATTCATTCCATAACCTTGCGTGTGCGTAACCATAAGTGGGCGTGGGAGAAAGTTCCTATGGAACCTCACAGTTCGCGACCAATTTGGCTTCAAGGTGTGAGGATGAACTCCCTGTTGGTGGCGGGTGGTGCGATGATAGAATGCTACTAATATACTGATTACGATACTGCTATCAGTTTCACCTTAGTATTGAGAGAGTGAAACAAAGGCTTTCTCGCGGCGCGAACTATGTCGCAGACTCACTTGTGCTAGCCCTGGAGAACAATAGAGAGAGGCACTAATGTAAACCGATATTTTCCATTAAAGGTTGTCATCCGCCAACTTGACGTTTCAGCTTGTACAGCAAAGTAACCATCCATTTTCAATCCATTCACACATTCAATAGCGTTCCAACTTCTATTTAAAGTTCGCTGATAAAAGCCATTAGGGTGTCTATAGCCGCTAATAGTTTCGGCAAATAAATCTGTTTGTCCGTCAGAAATAGAGCGTTCCATTCGCTATACTTCACTTACAATATAAATCTTGTCGAATTTGCATTGTTTGCGAACAATTTATGATGAAATTGCAAAATCTGACCGATGAATACGAAAAGCCCGGTATAGTAAGTGGGCGGTAGGGGCGGTAGCTTGTTTAGTAAATATAGGTACCTACCTACAGTCCAAGAAAGCAGTGCGCGATTTACTATGAAGGTTTCAAGATAAGTAAATCATGAATCATGAATACTTAATCATATTGGGTTGTTGGTATTCGATAGGGACTGGCAAACCATAGCAAACGATCGCAAAGTATGGAAGAATAGGGAGGGGGCCTTTGCCTAGCTGTGGGATGATTCAGGATGATATAAATAAATAAAAATGAACTTAATCATATTACTCGTATGTATTATCTAGGTACTACACACGAAGTGAGAGACTTTTTTTGCCAAGTTTTTGTTTGTTTGTTAGCGATTGTATTGTAAATGAAGTTAACCTGTCGATGCGACGTCTATCGAAACGGTTCATTGGTACAGGGTTAGCAGACCAAATCGATCTCAAAAATATAATTAATTCAATAAAATGTCGACATTACCAAATCGAATACCTAAGTCAGTGGAAGAAACGCTTCAGTCAGCGAGCGCCAATAAAAACCGAACTGCAAATAAATTATTCGGAGAATCTGTAATCCGGACAGAGATGACGTCATCACGGGTAACACTGTACCATGAAAATTTAAAGCACATTCCAAGCAAATGGAACATTGATTTTATTTCAATCAGAAGTAAATTGAGTTTTTATGGGGCTCGTTGAAGGGCTACGGTAACGGCTTACCATCAAGCAGATGGTAAGCTTGTTTGACACCTTAGGCGCAGTTTACACAGGAGAGACGTCTCGTCCCGGCGAAGTGGCGCCGACGGATAATCAAAGAAACATAGCTTAAGTTTCGGAGCGTAATGGTCATTCATGCCGCCAAAGACAGATCGAGTGGGCTCGCCCGGTGGCAGTGTCATCGCCTACGTGTCGTCAAGACTCGTCTCTTCTGTATTAAACGCGACTTAGTGGTATAAAAAATAGCCATGATCGTTTATGCCGCCAAAGACACAGCGAGTGGCCCCACCGGGATCAGTGTCGTCGCCTACGTGTCGCCTGGATTGTCTCTTCCGTATAAAACGCGCCTTAGTGCTATAAAAAATCGCCAGTGTCCGCACCGAGCGGCAACCGTACACCGCACAAACAACCCCCTAAACTTCCAGCAACAATTGTTCGGCGAAACTTTGTTTTTATACAAATAAGAGCCAACTCGTATAATGAACAAGTACATACATTTAAAGTTCGCCGAGCCGCCTATTGACAGCGAGTGATTGATTCCAACAGTTGCGAGATAAAAACCGGCCTAGAGCGAGTTGGACGGTCGCGCGCAAAATGTTCCGCACATTCAAAATCGCGCGATGAAATAAAAAAATGAATATGCTTTGACAATTCACACAGCATCATCTAGCCCCAAAGTAAGCAAACCTTGTGTCATGGGAGCCAGAAACCTGAAAATACTTGTATATTTTAAAATACATACTTATTATACATACGACTATAACACCCAGACACGTATCAGAAATTGTCGCTTCTTTTTCCACTTGTGCTAACTGTGCTGGCTTTTAGACATTAGTCGCTTTGTACACTCAAGAATGCATCACACGGCTACGGCGTATAATAATATTTTTTAAATTTTACAAAACTTTTTTTTGTTTTAATCTAGCTAGGGACATACTGCTCTTCGACTTGCGACTTTTGACTTTACGTCACCGTTCTTTTTGCCTTATCTAAGGACATACTGCCACTTACTGGGACTTTGGAGTATCTAAAACAGCTACAAATGATAAGAGAACGCAGTGGACGAAGGGTCCCCTTTTTAGCATTTGCCAACGGAACCCTCAAAAGGGAATTGTTTGAGTAATGGGGTCTGTGGCAGTACTGCAGACTCACACTGCGGTAGCTTTGTCCGGGTGTGCTTTAATAGCTTAGTTTGTGGAAGTTTTTTTTGTTCCCGTTTCGATTGGTCATCGGTTCTGTTGTCAGTATCCCTACCGTTTTCGTTTTACGTTTTGCCGCAGTGAAGGGTTGGTTTCGATAGTAGCTTCTATAATAATATAAAGAATAATATTTCACGACTTGAGTGGTTCAGTTGGTTAACACGCAGTCTGCCACGCAGAGGTCCCGGGTTCGATTCTCGACCGGGTAGAAATTGAAATTATGTATTTTAATTTCTGTAACGGGTCTTAGTGTTGTATGTATAATAAGTATGTATTTAAAAAATATATATGTAGTCAGTTTTCTGTCACCAAGAAGCTTTGCTTACTTTGGGGCTAGATGGCGCTGTGTGAATTGTCCAAACATATTTATGAGAACAGTTTAAAATATAAGGCTGTTGTTTTGCGTGATGATAGCGCTGGGCTCGATTGTAATGGCCATTGGCTGGTAATTTATCATCGAAGGCTGAGCGTGACGTCGTGCGCAAAGCTAGTACCTCCTGACACGATTGTGAGGTAAACTTTGGCGACAACATTGTATTACTTAGGTATCTATTTTATCATTTAATAGGAAACGCACAATTAGGCAACTTTGACATTGCTGTATGCTTCCATTTTGTCCTTTTTTTCTAATTGTCTTTTTAATGTTTTGCCCCACCACTAATTCCCAACGCTGCAACTCCTGTGTAGCCAGAATCTACAGCGGCGACCACACAGGTCCTGAGTTTTGACACTCAGGCGCACCTGGGGACAAGCTAATACTGTCTTGGAACCCGCAATAAATTCAATTTAAAAGTAGCCTGCCACACAAATAAAAATCTACATTCGCATCAACAATAACGTATCATCAGTATCTTACGTACAATATTTTGCGAGAATGAATTCATAAACACTAGGATCACATCATAAAATTTCAATCCGAACCCTCCCAAATCGCGACAAGGATAAAATAAAATACAGAACGATTCCAGAAACAATCAAATCATACGTCTTATAAACTTATAAGCTACTTTAAAACACATAAAGGGACCTCTCAAAATTATCTCCCAGTAACACAGTATGGCTCGTTTTACGACGTCTTAAGCTTTAAAATTCCCGTCTTCCATTACATTTTAACCCGTCCCACCATTACTGGGTGCAATTCGTCAAATTTCGGAATGGCCCGACGCAATCACATTTCGAATTAAATCGTTAAAGCGCCTTAAAAGTAGCCTTAAAAAGTAGCTTCGCGTCTCCGTGGACGGTCGTTCGCCGCGTAAAAAACTTCCCAGTTTATTATGCTTCTCTTAATTCGCTCCAATCGTAAAGTAAACGTTGTTTCCCTGTTGTCTCTGTTGCGATCTTGATTGGGTTATCCGAATTTGGCATGTGGCTAATCGGAAACAAAAAAAAGATGGCAACAAACAAATGGGGAAAGTTGCACGTGACGCAAGACAACACCAGGCGGCGGTGACCGCTTTCCATCAGGTGGCCAGCTAGCTAGGTACCGCATATCATTAAAACAAATCCACAGAACTTATTTAGCAACGTTTCTTTCTTCCTTTCATCTGATCGTTGATTAATTCATTTCATGAATCGTTTTGAACCGCTTGCATCGAGTCTTAAAGGTTATACATTTTTTTCAGCATAAAAAGTGAAATTTTTTGATGCTAGACGCTGCTTTTCTCTGTTTTTGAACAGTTCCTTGTCGATATTGCCAATGTGATTTAAAAAATATTGAGTTTTTCATCCAAAAATCCAAATTGAATATCATTCACCTCGCCCAAGAATTAGTTGGACGTTATGTTGGAGATCGCAGTGTTGTAAATATAAAAATGGAAAACGCTGCTGCCCATTTCCCAGCCTACGGAGACTCTAGAACTTTGTCGCCTCGAAAAGTTACAGATCCTACTGTGATAGTACTATGTATGTATATTATTTAAATATTTCCACTCATACTCATCTATGCCAGGCAGATATCTAAAAGTCCACACCCCAAACTTTCGGAACCACACCACGAGGAAACTTCCCCAATATCTCTATCAAAGTATGAATTGCACGGGATCAAGCCCACCGTAATAGCGTTCTAACGCTGTTAAGATAGTCTTAAGTCAGAGATAATCCGATTATTTCGTTCTTCCCTCTCTGTTACGCACGTGTGTATGGCGTATACGTGTCTCGCTTCGACGCAGGTGAGAGAGCTCATATTAACTAGCTTGTACCATTATGGCTACGGATACTTCGTGAGGATGTAGGTATCCGATGATAAAATCCAGTCTTTGTTATGGCTATCACGCGTACTAGGTAGATACGCGGGCATAACTAATATATAGTTATAGGTGTGTATTTGTATGAATTATCAGTTATCTATTACTGATTACGTGGTACCTTGTCTCAAAAACTAAACAAGTAGGCACTACAAAAAAAACACATAGCTATATTATACATAAATGCCCGGATAAATGTTTGGAAGGACGTTGTTAGTCTTTCACGCAAAATCTAATGAATGGATTTTGATGAAGTTTTGCAGCTATAGCTTCCATACCAGAATAATACGTAGCCGATGACATCGACCCTTAGGACACGCTATTCAGTCATTCATTTGCAAACCACAGAAATCAAAACAAATAGGAAGACGTGGGACGTCAAACATTCGATATTTTGATGCATAATGTTGATTTTCCCTAAATTTAAACCGTAATCTGTCGATGTTGCCAATGTTATAAAAAAATATTGATATTTTCATGCCAAAAATAAAAATTGAAAACCGTTCGAATCGAGCCGACCGATTCAAAAATAGAGCCCCAGAACGCTTGTCGCCACCTCGGCCACTACTGCGCACAACTTTACTACCGCGCAATAATTGTCAGGTGTCATACTATGTGCAAAATATGGTTATCGAATTATCTGTGCGGCGGCAAAGTTACGCGCGCATTGTACTTGAATCATCAATCAATAAAATTTATTATCTTCTCACCTGGGCTTATGATAGGTCGGGTTGCTGTTGGTCTTGAGGATGTCCGCGTTCGGCACGGATGTGGGCAGCGCGTGCTCCCGCTCCAGCTCGCTCTCGTAGCTCTCCAGTGGCACATGTTTCCCTGGTAACGGGTCAGCTGCAACAATGGGAAAGGGGCAGTTAGTGACTGGGGATAGGGACTAGAATCGCGGGGACTAATCGAAACTAGTGTCTGATCTGATCGAAACTGGGTAAGGTAGCGGCGTATTTCTAGAAGATTGTATATGAAACTAGTAATAGCTGCATATGTATGAAGCTTAGCTCTATGCTATTTCATTAATTGTAATTTTACTTTGTGTACCAAAAGTACACCCTTTTTTGTCAGTTAAATTTAAAAAATATTCATTGCTATAGAATTTTTCTGAATCAATTAATCTCCTATCACGTTTGATACACCAAGAGAAAAATACAAGAATACTCAATACAGTAAGCTAAACGTTAAGGTAACTGAGTTTTTTTTTATGTTACACAGCAGACAAACAGGCAAGCAGGCCACCTGATGGAAAGTGGTCACCGCCGCCTATGGACATCAGCAACACCAGGGGAGTCACCAATGCGTTGCCCGCCCCTGAGTTGCTACAAGTGAAGACAATTTGGTATTCAAAGGATTGGTATCTGGTGTTGAGCTGCGTCAGTAGGACAGGTATCTTAGAACTCTACTTAAATCTATTTGCTTGCGTCTTTTTATTTAAGTCGTGACGAAGAATCCTATTGGCCACGTGTGGCCTGAATAAGCACGAATATAGTTCAATAGACAAACACGACAACCGCCCTGCCTTGCGAGAAAGTTTACAGTACCTAAACAAAGCTAGCTATATTATATAAGAAGGTAAATTGTACCATAACCACCTACTTATCACATTGTAGGGTAGGACGCAATAAATATTTACTTAGTAAACTTGATGGCTTAACTCGGATACATTCAGTTGTTAAACCGGCTGAAATTTAAAACCCGCGACGAAATTGTTACCATAGCCGGTTGTGGTTTATTTCACTATTGTTCTAACTCCTGTATTGTTATTGCAGTAATTGCCTTACATAACTTTTGTTTTGTTAGGCATAGTAGGTACCGAATATTTGTAAATAAAATAACATCATTGTTCAAGGCAAGACTGTGATCTAAACTTACTTTCAATTAAATGAAGAATAGTTTTTTTTAAATTCTTCCAACAGTAAATTACTCGTGCTGGTTTGAAATAATCGTTATTTTTAATTTTTACTCTTTTCTCAAAAGAATAAAAACAATATCATCACATAAATAAAAGAAACTGTAGGTAGACAATAGCAAACATTTCGCCGAATTTAGAATCCACTGGCCGCATTTTTAAATTAAGATGTCAACGCCAATTAAGCGTTTTGAAATAAGAAAACGAAGCGTTCCCATTTCAAAATCTCGGATTGACCGGAAAACTTGGGAACGAAATATTTGTTTTTTTTTTCGTAACGCTCACAATTGCCATTGTCCGACTCTAAAACCAAGGAGTTTCGTTATGTCTAAGTAAACAATGGTCTCTTTAGTTAAAACGAAAGCGCAATTTGAATCATAATTACGTGACAAGTTTTCTTGCACGATCGGATACTACTTCTACAAAAGGAGGTTTCATAATTTCGGCAGATCAACCATAAAAGGCGCGCCGAATGGAAAGCTTTGTGAATTGTTTTATACAGCCTCTATAAGCGATTTCGAAAGAATTTTCACGCACGAATAGTTCGTTTTCAAAGAAAAAAGATAGCGAAGCAACTCTTTTGAAGATGCCTTTATTATGCGTCGCGAATCATGCTCATACACGAAAGTTGGAACTAGAACGTAATGAAATATGTATGAAGTGGTATTTCAAAGTTCATTGTGTTCTCTTTAGTGGGCACACAAAGGTGTATTATGCGCTTCTCGTGTACCTAAACATGCTGATGTGGAAAAGAAAAATTACCTGTAAACTCGCGTATCTATTTGAATATTACAGTTTACGTCGAGAAACAGCTGTTTTATAGCGTTGAAGACAGCCTAGATCTTTTTATTGCCTTGGGAGGCTAACGGTCGGACGGCCCACCGATGAAAACTGGGCACCAACAAGTGTACCTAAGTATAACTTAGATAACAAATTAAGAAGTCTCTCTCCGGCCCATACTTATTTCTATAATAACTCGACCGACAGAAAAACTCATATTACCCCCGACCAAGTTTTCATTTATTAAAATATTTTCTAAACTTCTCAACCGATTTTATTGAAACAAAGCTAAGCACCACCTCGATTAAACTGGCTCTCAAACAAACCGCATCGAAATCGGTCCATCCGTTCGGGAGCTACGTTGCCACAGACAGACACACAGGTAGACAGAGCCACAGATAAACACGTTTTTTCGTCGGAGGTTAAAAATCACGTGGATCTATTACCCCACTGCTTGACAAAACGAACTAATGAGATTGTGTATTCTAAACAGTTATAGCTTATAATCTGTCCAAACTGACTTGTCCTATTTGGTTCAGGAAATTATGTATTTAAATGGATAATGTGCAGCAGTATTCGTTGAAATTCACATTCTATGTATTTCTCGTATAATTCAAGACATTTATACACAATATACGTAGCGTGATTGATACGGCAAGTCGTGATTTTGGGCATTGTTTGTTCACCAAATAAGACAAGTCAGAAAAAACTGATCATAGTAACGTGTTCAAGACCCGATGCGTTGTGTCTGCGTCCCTCCTAGAGTAGGTATCATTGTGACATGTCCCCAGCGAAAGCCGTGCAACGATTTTGTTGGAATATTTTATGGAAACAACTTAGGGCTTAGGGCATACTAGAGACCTCGCACGCATCACCCATTAATACACGCCAAGCATACAGCGTTCCCACAACATCCCAAGTTAATTAAAAGGGGCCGAAATGGCTCATAAGTGATGATGGGGGCCCATTGTGGCTAAGTTTATGATTGTGCACTTAAGTTCTAGTCATATCCTGGGAGAGGACCCTAGCTATTGGTTACATTAGCACGAATTTAAAATAATTAGCGCTTTAGCAAAAACATTATAAACTGGTGGACCCGGCGCGACTTCGTTCGCGTACACCTACTTTACCCCAACCGCCCCTTTTGTCCTTGCTTATAAATGAACCTAACTCTTGAATCACTCTATCTATTGTTGAAAACTGCATTAAAACCCGTTGCGTCATTTAAAAGATGTAAGGCGAAAGTGATATTTATGTCATTTAATTTTAATAATAAGGCAACGTTTTGAACCTTGAATCTTTGAAATTAGGTTTATATTATTATAACAATGTGTCGGTTTGAGTCGTCACTGCAGATCCTGGCTTAACCAGTTATGGGAAGAACCCCGTAATAAAAGTCATTGAAATAAAAAAATCCCAGGTTGTGCGTAGAATGACGTATTATTGAACAGTATTTCTAAAACAAGATAACGTAAGGATTCTTAAGAATTTATGGCTACACTCTAAGTATGGCGTAAGTTATTCGCCACAGGCTTCTAACAAAAGGTTTTCCTTAACAAAGATTGTGACTAGGCCACATGTTATATGAGTACAAAGGCTTGTAAATTTGTAGGTATATGAATAATGTATTGATACAGTTCTTCAAAGATGAACGACGTAAAGCATACAAAATATGAAAGCAACACACACTTTTGAATAACATAGCATTTTTCGCTATAAGATAACTTTTACTTTTGTTTATGCTTTCTTCTCGTCGTTGTGTATGTTTCATATACATAAATATTGGTCTGATTTCGTCCCAGATATAATTTTCAAGGGACGTAATTATAGTAACCAAGGATTCGTTTTTTATATATAATACGGCAGATAAACAGGCATGCGGGCCACCCGATGGAAAGCGGTCACCGCCGCCCATGGACATCAGCAACACCAGGGGTGCTACCAATGCGTTGCCCGCCTCTTAGCAGACCTCTAATATACCTTTTGAACGATCCCATGTCATAATCCAAGGGAAACAATTAAGTTTCATGTTATAAAAATTCAATACCGCAGATATGTTATCACGTCACTGTGAGGACTGAACCGTCGCGCCTCTTTCTGAAGTTGCGTTGGCAACGTTGTACCGGACTTCCACGAAGCGAATCCGTTCGCTGGACGTTGGTAGCATATTTAATTTATCATTAGTAGTGGATCGAGAGATCCCACTGGTACTGGTGTATCTTGGAATTTCTCTAAGGAACATGACCCGGCACGAAGTTATTAGAGACAGACAGAACGTAACGAATTAGTTCAGATAGTTTGCTAGCTGAAGTGGCAGTGGGCTGGTCATATTTTTCGAAGAACCGATAGCCGTTTGTTTAGAAGTATAGAGATGGAAGGTAGGTAGAAGTGAAGTAAAACCTCGAGTGGAGCCCCGAGGCCATGATTGGGATAAGTAGTGTGGCGTGTCATCAGACTGGCTAGCAGAGATAATCGGTCAGGGGCGGGCCTTGGGGCAAGCCTATGTGCGGTAGTGGCTTGCGGTGAGCCGATCATCAAATAGTAGTAATCAAGAGCGAAAATACCAGTAATGTAAAGAAATGATCCAGATTTAAATCTTCTTTACATAGTATAAAACGAATTAGTTCCCGCCGTCTGTCCCTACGTATCTATGTACGTTTAGATCTTTTAAATTACGCAACGGATTTTAATGCGGTTTTCAACAATAGATAGAGTGATTAAAGAGGAAGGTTTATACTCAAGAAAAAAAGGGTGAGTAGGGGTAAAGTAGGGGTACGCGAACGAAGTCGCGTCGGGTCCACTTGTGTACCGATTTTTTTTCTAATGACCAATTCTGAAGCGTGGCAATACCTACTTCGTGGTAACTTGAAGCCGTCTTCGGGTTTCTAACGATTGATAGCAGCCGTCATATGCCGCTAAGGTCGCTTCGTCATTTGAAACTCTACGCAGTGATGCCTCATCTGACAAGAAGATTAGCCACACCGCAAGTCAACTTTGACAAAGAGTTTGTGGTATATTAATTTGCACTACAGAATAAAAATGCAGGTATGTCCTGTAATATTGTAAAGTTTTTACGATGGAGCGCTTGTTTGCCTTAGTGGTATTAAAAAAAAGCGTGCCTGCCATCGATGAGTCAGGTAAAACCGCGTGTACTAATGATAGCTGACTCACTGGATTCCGTATAACTTCTACGCTTTTAGGGATCAGTGGGAACATTTGTAGTAATTTATGTGGCGAGTGACAATGGAATTGAATAAGATTTGATGGTGACTGGTTTATTATGTAATCGATTAGGTTAAAAACTGTTTTACAAATATGTAGGTAAACTAGCTTTTGACAGCGGCTTCCCTTTGGATCGGAACTATTTCGAATTCCAGGCTAAATTATATCCTATGTCTATTCTGGAATAAAGTCATC
Source organism: Blastobasis lacticolella (assembly GCA_905147135.1). Classification (NCBI taxonomy): domain Eukaryota; kingdom Metazoa; phylum Arthropoda; class Insecta; order Lepidoptera; family Blastobasidae; genus Blastobasis; species Blastobasis lacticolella. Next base: position 6,617,330 of record LR990062.1, on the reverse strand, counting down.
ATTATCATCATCTTGGCGTTAATGTCCCGGTTGTGTTCTCGCGCACGAGGTCCCGGGGTCCGCCTTGACCATGATCAAGGATTTGGCAAATCAGATAATTCTGGTATAAAGTACAATACTGAAAAGTTTCAACGTAGTTTTTGCGTCAAACTCACAAACTTTGGCAGCAGTAGATACCATTAGTAGCACTGACTAAACTATTTGCATCAATTATAAAACAATACAACTTACAAAAGAAAAACACATACAGAGCCAACGCCTGTTATTCTGCACAAACTTATTTTTTTGCCATAGCTTCGAAGTTTCAATTTGATACGAACAATATGCAATTTTAGTTCGCACTTCCAAGTCTATCATTAAGTTATTATTTTCATAATTGGCAGCCGTGAATTATGTGGCAATGTTTTTTTATCTTCTAGCTTTTTTTTTTGTTAATTGGATGAATATTTTTTAATTACAAAATGTGCTTGCAAGATTTGACGGTTCATAAAAACCTAATAGACTCATCAAAGTCATATAATAAATACCCTTGCCGATTCGCTTCTGAGAATGCTGGTGTTATCTTATTTTTTGTAGTTCGATTAATTAATTTATTATGTGAGGTATCAACCTCTGTTGTAGGAGTTTCGAGCCACACACACACATATCTATCGATACCTACATACAAAATTATAATTAATCAAATAGTTAAGACGACGACTTTGATAGTACCTACCTGTGTTCGCGGGCCCTAATTATCTAGACTATGAACTTAATTTTAGGTATTTAGGTATAAAATCGATTGAGCGACAAGACATTAATAACATACATTAATAACCATTAATAACCTAGCGTTCAACGTGTTAATGCAATTTGAAAAAAAACTAATAACGATAACTCTTACGGACCTGATTAGATTGGGGGGGCTATATTTTTGATAACTTATATAATAAAACTAGTACATATGTGTGTAACAACTACGCGACTCAACCTAAACGGCTTAAATTGCGAAAAGTATTTGAACGACTGTTCATTTAAACACAGAAACCAAATTACGACGTAATTACAGTATCGCTTCGAAAACTTAAGCAGCGTCCGCTCCAACCGGCCATTACGGAATTAGCCGACTGGCTGGAGAGAAAAGAAAACGAAAAAGAAGTAAAAAATATAGAACGCTCTCGTTTCAAATACATACTCATCAGCTGTCAGTAACGAAATTAACAATGAGGTTTGAAAAACGAATCTCTCCGGCGTGGCTTTCACGAATCAGACTCACCAAGTAGGTCAGATGAACAAAGACTCGTTGTCCATGGACAAGTTTGTGCACGCAGCTCGATATAGTTGGGTACCTACCGTCTAAATAACAACTCGGGTTGAAATGGTATCGCTTCGTTACATATCTTGCTGAATGAATTAGGCCGTTCATAACTACAGAGCGTGTGAAAGCAGAAGTGATGGCCAAAACGAAAAAAAAGACATACTTAATGTCTTTTTGCAACAACAATTGTAATGATAACGATGGCTGTAAAATCTCACAACTAAGTGTTGCCATTATTAAACTTTATCAAAACGAGCGGATTATGGTAATATTGTCGAGTGGTGGAGAGCAAAACCTAAATAGTAAATACCCATAGCAGCAACTCTACTTTGGATACCGTAAAAGGCGACAAATGTTTTAGAGGCTAACCATCTAGGACCTGTGTAGACTAATAAACAGGCAGTAGCATTATTAGTTGTTTGTGTTAAACATAATTATGGCAACTAGCACTGATGTCGAGGAGACTAAATTCCTACATAGGTCTGATAAGGCTGTAGACATGATGATGATTTCTATTGTAGTCGTTAAACAAGAAATTGGCTTCTCGAGAAACAGTTTCAGGCTTTTGGATAAAAAAAATAGAATGTTTTGTTTTAAAAAATATCCGTACGCTCATAGGTATTTATAAAACTTGTAAGAGATGTTCCGTTTTGGCTGGATCCAACCAACCGTAAGTTGCAGTTGATACTAATCCTTACGCTGTATAAAATAAAGTCGCTTTTGGGTGCGGGTGACGTGGTCGGACGTCCGACTAATTAATCCAAACCAAATTAATCCAAAAGCGACTTAATTTTGTAAATCGTAAGGATTAGTATCAACTGACGGTTGGTCGGGCCCAGGCAGAGCGAGGGGTCTGTTGCTAGAATAAGTGTAATGAATTTGAGTCTCAACCGACCCCACACGGCATCAAGACAGCATCACATTACGCATGAACAGAGCTATACCAACTAAAATTCGAAACGTAACCTGCGTACTCAACAAAGGTTAGTTTCAAATATAATATTCGCCGAACATGGTGTCCGTTTGTCAGTTGGTACACTCATCCGTGGTACAGCATGATCCAATATGTAAATGAATGAAAATGTAGAAGACTTAATTAAAGTGACGAATGTACGTCCGAAAAACAATACAATAACTATTTACTATAGATAATGGGAAAGGCAACTGTCAAAGCTTTTATTTATGGCGCCAGCATAGGAATATCCTATTTCTGGTTTTGGTGTATTGGTTTTGGCTTTATGAGCTAGAATCCAGGCCATAAATTCCAAAAAGAAACAAGTATTTGAAACTTTTGGTAAGTATGCTGGCGCCATCCGTCAAAAGCTTTGACCGGCCAACCCCATTAAGCTCTACTGATAAGTACGTCCTACGTCATTATTAAATTTTTAGGACTAACTACGTACGTATCCGTTTTAAAAAGTTGAATAAGTAGTCCTTTTTTGAGATTATCGAGATCCCAACAAAAACTTTGTTGGGACTTAAGTTTATTTGTCATTCAGAAAAAGTGTATTTTAAGTCGATTGAGCTCTATGCAATTGACACGTCCGTTCAGAAACACATAAACAATAACAACGATCGTCACGGGGTGCCAATCAGCTCCCGAGACTGCTTAACCAGTCTCAGAACTAAATCCCTGACTAGCCTATCTGAATGAGCAGACAGCCCATCTGATGGTAAATGGTAACTGTCGTCCATAACATCTACAATTAACACATTTAGGTTCCACTTCTCCAATCTCCACCCTGTACCTGAATTAAGCAAGGCAGTCGTACGATAAGGCGAGGTCGTGTTTGGGCTTCCCACGTGATATCGTGTTCCGAGTTCAGTGGAACGCTAGATAACCGCCATTGTTCTTCAAATAAACAATCCGAGGAGTGTACAGTCGGGTTCTTTAAAATGGCGACGTTGTAAGAAGAAGATTTATGTAGTTTTAGATTTATGTAGTATACTAGTGGCCCCGGCGCGACTTCGTTCGCGTACACCTCTTATACCCCTACCTACCATTTTCTTTTGATTTCAAACCTTCCTCTTGAATCACCCTATCTATTGTTGGAAATCGCATTAAAATCCGTTGCGTAGTTTAAAAGATCTAAGCGTGCATAGATACATAGGGACAGACGGCGGGAAGCGACTTTGTTTTATACCATGTATATAGATTATACCGTCGCGGGGAGCCACTTGGCTCCCGAGACCTTTCAACCAGTCTTAGAGTCCAAAATGGAAGACCTTGGTCAACCTCGCTTCGCCAACGGTATTAGGAAGCACGCCTTACGAGAGCCGAGCTCGTTGTGGTTACGATTTTATAGTCGTTTGAAAACGGACACACATCCAGTTCGCGGACTGCGAACGTTGCTAGACCTTTGTTATTGGTCTCTCAAGCACGCTGACTAGAAAACAAGAGTCAACCTGTAGGTACTACAGTAGTGACTGGTCGCGGCGAGCGTATCATTCCAGATTCAAATGCAAGGCAAACATCCAATTGTCTTTTCTGCATTGCTAACGGGGACACTTGGAAATTGCACTGGCTGGTTACACAAATTGTTTGACTTATTTCCTAGTCTGTGTTATGAGTTTGACTACTTAAATGTCTATGTAGGCATTGAGTACTGAATGGTGTTCAGCAAAGAAGAGTGAGTTCTTCGTACCGTACAAATAATGTTTCTTAGAGGCAGACCAGCAGGGCTCCCTTGGACTAGTGTGTGAGCAACTGTGTTTTCTGTTGAGTATTCTCAACATCGCGACCTCCAACCCGTCCGCAAAGCGTAGAGATTAGGCTGTCCGCAAAGCAAGCCCAGCAATGGACCGTTCACATTTTTTTTTGTACAAACCTTCTAGAAAGTGAACTGTTAGGTAAAACGTACGATTTACGAAGAATCTTATTTCTTTATTTGTAATACCACCATAGCATTGCAACTACAGACGCAAGATTCAATCTGTTCCAAAATCCAATCCAGCACCCCTTCCTGCGCCAGACAAAGGGCCCTGGACGCATCCTGAGTGGCTGGGTCTAAATAAAAACGGAACCTTTCAATTATGCAGTCTGGCTCAGCGCTGGTAAGTATAATTAAACTGCAATTGTTCGTGCGATTGGCAGCAAATGACTAACGTTTCAGGTCACTGACTGCCCTTGCATTGACTTAAACTACACATAATATCTATAATACCTAGGCGTTATTATAGGATAAACCTAGAATTATTGACGTCTAGACGCGTGATTAATATTCATGAATTTTAGGTAACATAGTGTGTCATTCGAATAGCACATCGAGCGTAATTTATTTGTTATTATTAATTAATGTATGTCTCGAGTCTGATATGTATTGTTATGAAATAATTTGTTACCAGTGGGTAAACTCTGTATGTATTAACGTCTCAATAAGCGTCCATAACTCCCGAGACTGTTTCGTGATGATTTTCGTCATCGGAAAATCTAGCCAATAGCAACCCAGGCTAGAAACGACAGAGTGAAAAAGACCGGCCCCCTATATAGTAAGAAGATGGTAATTTCGAGCGTAAAACTAAATCCACCGATCCGGGTATCCGTAACCTTGTACGCCTGGCTGGAAGTAATCGCTGTACGCACCCAAGCCAAGCAATAACCGGGTCCCGGGTGAAGTTACAAGTAAATGTCACGGGCGCAGTGAATTACCGGGCTCCCTTGGCAAATCCGATGGTCCCACGGCGGAACGATCAGGGCTGGGTGGCAAGACGTCGCTCTTTCGGCTTAATTATTAATTAATAGCTGGTTTCAGGACAATTCCTTTTCGTCGCATCAACGACGAAGGATAAGATCTTCGGATCTGTAAAAGGCGTACCGATGGAGTGTCATCATCATCGGTGATGTCAATCCATCGCTTCTTGAGCCTCCCATGGGATCTCTTTCCTAATATCGGCAGGTTGCCTGGCTGTAAATTCTTCTGTTGTAAAAAGAAATGGGCACTAGGGCAATTTTCATACAGTCGAGACAATTTGGAGGACTTGGACTTTCCCCTTAACGGGCATCAACATCACACTCTTTTGTCATTGCAAAACTTTATTTTTCTTTTGCAGACAAATAATCAAACAATGGACAATTCCAAGCTGACAATACAATATATGAATCAATATTTGCGTATATTAATAGCAAAACCGATATACAAAAGCAAAAAGAGATCCGTAAAAGACGTCTACAACATGTCCCTCGCGGCCTAGCCATACGAATTCGGATTACACGAGCGGCACTGCCAACAGAAGGGTTCCGTGCCTATTAAAAGTGTAATGGAATATCTTTGAGGGTTGGGATGACGCGGCGTATGCTTCGAAGCGCTCGAAATTACGCTGTAACAATCCCAAGTTCTCAAACGCGGAGTAGATTACAACGTAAAGGGTGAAAGATGTTCCCATTGTCGTGCATGAATAGGCAGGATTAAAGAATACGCCATTGTGGCGTTATATGGAAAGAAGGTATGTTACTCAAGAGCGTAAAGCGAATCGAATACGTACAAAGTGGCAGGTTTCCTGTCAGTCGGCAGATAGCAAGAAAAGTATCTGCTTTTTTACATACACTCTTTAGATTTTTACCATTTGCGTATTTACGCTTAGATTTTTTAAACTGCGCAACGGATTTTTGCGGTTTTCATCAATAGATAGAGTGATTTAACAGTAAGGTTTTAGCCAGAAAAAAGGGAAGGTAGGGGTAAAGTAGCGGTAAGGGGATTGAAGTCGCACCGGGCTCGCTAGCTATAGTATAAAATGCTTGGATAAACTTAAAACATAGATAGCTAAGAATTTAGCATATATCTACAATATCATGTCATACTATCATTGACAATACGTACGTGTTTAATTTACTGGTAAATTGCGAATATGTAATTATCATCATGTCAAACAGAGGAGGGTTGCGGAGATAGTCTGCCTCTATGACTTAATTAGTGGCCTTCAATTGAACAAATATTATTTATTTCGGAAAGAGTATTATATAGACTAGATCTACGTTTAGATCTAGCTTTCTTCCACCCTGGTTAACACATCACGTCCACACTTTCCTGTCATGTTTTTATTTACTTTTCGCTTTGCGACCTTGACCCGTCCTAGACCGGGGGATCCCTGAAAAAGTTAGCGAAATTACGAGTCTCGCTCCAGCTAAAGGAAATGGGTGACGAATATTTCAGGAGGTCGCGTCGCGGGGGCCCGGACCGCATTTGCGTTCGGAACGTTCCGGGTAATAGGCGAGTACGAACACGACCGGAATTCCGGACGATCCGGACGGAGAACGTGTGACAAACGAGCCGACGAGCCGCGTGAGTGTATAATAGAATCGTTTGTTACACTTCGAGATTATGACAGGGCGCATGTGGGACCCTGAAATTGTTTTAATAAGGAGATAAAAATTTGGATTGCAATCTTAGAAAAGTTAGATTTTCAGGTTGCAATACCAACAATAGTGAATGTCGTTTCCTTTAACTATCATAATTAAAAATGTTCTGATTAATGTGTTGTCATATGAAATTGCTACCATATTTTGTTGGCCGGCTTTCAAATTTTTGTACTTATGGGCCGGTGAATGTCTCGCTATCCTCGCTAAATACTAACTATCCTTTAACAGGATAGAAACAGGATTAGATGATCACCTATACAATCACCATTATCAAGAAAATAAAATAGAATGTTTACATGACAATTATAGTTTCATTCATTGACCCTATAATTTTAAACTCAAAGTCGATCACACAAAAATGAATGTTTAGGTTGTTCTCATGTCGAAATTAAAACATCTCCTCCATTCCGTGGGCCTACAACCTTACTTCCTTGCGTTTACTTATTCATTGCCTGTAATCGGCTCCCGAGTGATGGAAAAACGTCGTCGCGAAACGTTCGCTCGTCGACACGGCCTAAATTCGCACGCACGAGCATCCGTATCTATAGCTTCTCGGTAACAATTCGAAAAAAGGCGAAGTAAGGCGAAGTGAGGCAACAGTATCTCTCGTTTTCTACGGTTGTTGCCTCTCACCGGGCTCTACGTCTTTACTTATTCAGTCTTGAGTTATCGTGAGTGTTTTGGCTGGGAGCGCTGTTACATCACCCGGTGACTTGCAGCGTTGCGGCGTGTACAACTTTTTGGATTAATTGACTACGTTCGGGACTCCATCCGCGTTGGATCGTGGGAATTTCGTATCCTCGTGTATATTTTGCTCGGGTACCGTCGAAGTTGGAGGATTTGGAGGTTGGTTTTATCATATCTCGGTCGTGAAATATAGCCGATTGCGTTGTATTCTTTCAGTAGGCTAATCGGTGGGGTTGTAGGTAGGTAGGGTACGTAGCTCTGTTGCCAACAATTCTCTGATTTCAATTATTGGAATTGTTACTTTTGCGATTCCGTATCATCCAATTTCATGGGTTCAGTTGCTAACAAAGTTCCATTGCAATTAACTGATACTATTAAATCGATCACACGTAATCGCAAAAGTATCTAACAATTTCAATCATTGAAATGAGAGAATTGCTCGCAACAGTGTTACGTAATTACCCTCAGATCTCAGTAGGGATGTTTCTACTACAGGCTACAACAAAAGTTTAATTGTCAACTACAGGCGATACAGACAGGTTTCGAAGAAGTTCTAATATTAGGTACTCTAAGTAGTAGTTTTCTCGTGAATAGTAATACGCATTTTGTGGCCGCTAATTTGAATATCGGTAAGGAACCTTAGAAAAACTAGATGTACAAACAGATACGCTGATACACCACAGCGCAAACTATCTATAAGGTCCTGTGGTGTTCCGATAATAAACGGCTGTGGAAACATAGGTTTAGTGGGTAGGGTCTATTTTTGGGCAATCCTACATGGCTAAGTCATTCCTCCCTATGACGTGTGGTATCTTTCGAAAATTTCCCCTCTTAAAAAAGGTGTACAAGCAGATACATGTGGCACTTTTGTTTTATAATATACAGATAAGACATGGTATCGTATTTTGACTGGCACAAACTCCATTTTAAACGCCTAAAACTCGACCCAGAACTTCGCAAACTCGGCAACTGATTAGAAAAGCAAAAAGTTCGCGCATAGTTTAGCAGCAGGAGCTAAAACTCCGCCACATAACTCGCGCTCGCAACATCAGTCTTAAGCCAGGAAGCGAGCTTTCTTAAAGCTTCATAAACTAAGCTCGCAAAGATTCGGCTTGTATCAAAGCTTGCGTTCTTGCGGAGCGTTCGCTAATGAAAGGGGTTGGCAAAAACTGGAGCGAAAACTTCGGTTGAAACTTATTCGGAACAAAAACTTAACTTAGAATGCGACACCACTTTCGGCTCTTTTGTATTTACTTGTGGGCTTGTAAATTTGCATTTTCTCGCAATTTTATTAGGCTTAAGCGAAGAATTTTATGGTAATAATAAAAGTGGCTACTATTAAAAATAATTTATCTTTGTTTTTTACAATAAATATCTAATAAAAAGAATAAAAACTGTAAGTCAAATTTACATCTCAATAAATCAAAATTCGGATGTATTATTTGAGGTTAATCTGTATCTGTATCTGCTTATGGAGCACGAGTGGCTAGGTTACATGCTGGAATGGCAAGCACAGCAATCCTCCAAAAAAGGCAGCGTGGAAAGGCCCCATACTGGTTAAGGTTGCCGGAAGTAGCTCTATCATCGTTATATTTATTGGAAATTTCTTAAAATCAGGAAGTGATGTCAGAAATTGATATTGAATCCCTTTTTTAAGAGACAATTTTTAAAATAACCTATAGCTTCAAAGACTCTCCATAAAAAATAAAAGACAACCACCACTTTCATACAATTAGAGGAGTACTTAGTATTTCCTGAAATCTACTTTTGAACAATGTTTCCGTTCGGTTTAGTCAGTAATGAACGGAAAAAGCACAAAATTTAATAAAATACATTGTTCATGGAACAAACTACGGAATACGAAGTTCTTCATAGCGAGTAATGGCAAAATCCTGTTAGGGAAAGCAAAGATAACAATCTCAATAAGTGGGAAAGACAAAAAATATACGAGGAAAGCAAAGAAAATAAACGCGAAATTATATGTGTCTCTCCAGAAGATATTGCCATACGGCGCGGCGATCACAACTGGCTAGGTAGAATTAATATAATCATTTACTTTCCTTATGATTAGTATATTATAGACAATTTTGCTACTGATAAAAGTATTATACATGGACAAGAAATCACTAATATTCATTTGTAAAACAGTTTTAGGAGACGATAATGAGAAAACTAAGTACTTATATTTCAAAATTTATAAGCTTTCGCTGTATATGATACATTATTTCCATGTGAAAATTGAAAATGATCACAATTAAAACACACGTAAAAACTGACTTAAATGAAAATTCAATTCATAATACAAAAGGGATTTCAAGGCCGAGAAACCAAAATTGAAAAGACAATAAATGTTAAACCAAATAAAACAAATATAAATACACCTTCCATTTCTCTTTCTAAGGCAGGTTAAGGAAATTTCTGCATAATGCCTATTATTTCGCTAAAGGAATCTAACAAAAGCAGTGTTTGACTTAACAAAATTAACTCCCAAGGGAAATTCCGTTCACCGACATAATAGAGAAACTGTCATCTCCAAGTTCAAAACTTTATTAAAACGCACTTCTTTGCCTTTAAATTTTAAATTTCGAATGTTTCTCCGGCTTAACTCGCGTCATGAATTCTAACTCTGAACTGTCAACGTTGTTTCTTGAAATCTCTTTTGTTTGTATTGAGGTACCTATTGAAGTTCGTAAGAAAAATAGTAACTAAATATGTATGTCAGAATAAATTAGACCAATTGATTAGTTCATCATCACAGCCCGTAACAGTCCACTGCAGGACTTAGGGCCTCTTCCACGAAAGGGGAGGTTATTGCCATAATCTCCACGCTTGGCAGGCGGGTTGGAGATCGCAATTAAAAGAGAATTGAATAGTTATATCAATCGTATTCAAACAGGGAAATTATAACTTTGTTATTTCATCTGTTGTAGATGTAGATGTATCTTTATGTACTCGTATGTTCTTATTTTGTGATAGAATTTTATTTAGTTTTGCTTTAAAACTGTGTTTGCCCATCGGTGAATGATAATTGATTAACACATTAGATAATACCTTGAACATTTTATTCTTTGCCTAATGCATAAATGTGTGTACTGTTCGAGTATATTAAATAAATTAATAAATAATCGTCCTTAGAGTAACAGTTGTCATTTCAAAAGTTGTTATAAAAATCGAAATGAACCGTAATGAAAGCCCCATTTCACGTAACACAATGAATGTAAAGTATATACGTCGAAAGACCTTTTACCAGCAATCTAGAGCACGTAATCACCTCAGAATACCAAATTGCACATACCCGTCTATTAAGGAAGTTCGTCAGGCAACTTCGAGACTTCCCAACTCATCAAACAGATAACCCAACAGGAAAGCCTGACTTAACGCAGGATCTTTCTACATGGCAATTACGGCATCCAAGTCATAAGTTCAGTAATTAGCATTTTAAATGCGTAAATAAACCTAATCTCGGCTTAGGCCCAAGTCGATTAAAGTTTGAGTAAGTTAAGCCTCACTGACAATGGTGGGTGGAAAGAGTGCTGCTTTTTTGCTTTACTGGGTCCGATAGAGCTGTTGGTATTTTTTGAAGATAAAAAATATTTTAGAATATAAAAAAGAATATTGGTCTGATGTCATGTTACAGGGCAACACTTGTTTGCCTCTGGAGGAAACATTAAAGGTTCAGTCTATGACGCAAGACAAGACATTACATTTTTAAACTCCATTATGAAATTGCGATATCGGAATTTAGGTTATCTCATAACCGGAATTAGCAAATCTGAACAGATGTTCAGTCGCGATTCTAGGTAGACAGTGTTAGGAATAATTGAATAAAAACTTTCCCTGATAAAAAAGAAGTACCGGCAAAGCCTAAGCCCATAGAACTTATCCTAGCACACCGAATTCCTAATATAGAGTTTGAAGAAATGAAGATTTAATATTTATGCAATTAACTTACGTAAAACAATGTAATGGATTTTCGCAAACAACATAAAAAGTAAGTTATTTATAAAAGGGCGCGCTCCAGAAATCCAATAATCCTACACAACTCATTAGGGCTGCGATATTTTTAGAATTTCATTCTTCAAGTTATTTTCGTAGCCAAGGACATTATCGTGTCTTTCAAGTAGCTAAATTAGGTTTGTTAAATTTTCCGTAAGACTTGTATAACGTAAAATATGTGCCTACACAATATTATTTTAAAGTTTCATCTTAAAACTAAAAAGCGTTCAAAGACTGTTGCCATTGCCGATGCAAAAATATATCAAAAGCTCTCGGAAAGCTCTCGTGTCAAAAGCCGAGCTTATCGCATGATTTACTACACTCTCACCATCCACTTACTAAGTTTAAGAAAAAAACGCGCGCACATCCGTTGTGGTTCTAAAAATATATATGGGTTTGGACAAAAATTATGGTGATCCCCGTAATGGCATCCCCTTCGCTTGTTTCTGGATTAAAAACTTCCTGTTAACTTTTTCTAGAACAATTTCATAGGAAGTTGTTTTAGCGATGTCGTGAAAACAGACCGTTGGCAAGTGGGTTGGATGTTTTTTGTTTGGATTGAAGCATTTATGGTTCATGATAATATTTTGTGGTTACTCGGTTAGAAGAGGAACTAGTTTGTATGAAAGTGCATTATGAAGACTCGATATCAGCGACTCAATATTGTTACTTATTTTATAGGCGTGCCGCGTATTTGGGCAGACCGTCAAGGACTTCTATTGACCAGAAAATAGGCACAGCTGCAGTTATTGATCTACAATTTGCAAGATTGAGAGCTCCAAGCGATCTGTCAACAATAAAGACTAACCAACTGTAGTCATAAATTGAGCATGATCATCAGATTCCGTATAACACAACAATTTTGTATAGCAATTATGTATCACACAACAATTTCTCTTTCAGATTTGTTCAGGTTGGTAGTTTGCTCTCAACTACGATAACCTCTCCCTGGCAGATACATACGAAAGCAATAACTCAATGCATAATCATTAATGAATCATGTTAATAGTTCCATTGGATATTAATAATATACCTATTTGTCATAATCACGAGCGAGTAAATAATAAGATGCCATTGATCAAACAGGACGTACTTGTATAGAGTGAATCAGGTCATATTTAGCTTTGGGATCAGAGAAAATAGAGGATAGTGTACATGCTAAGACTATATTGACTTATGGAGATAATTCGTGTATTAAAAATATGCATGGCCCTCATTATCACTGCCCATAACAGTCCACTGCAGGACTTAGGTCCTCTCCCACGATAAGGAGGTTATTGACATAAAATCAACGCTAGGCGGTCGGGTTGGAGATCGCAGTGATATAAATATAACCATGGAAGACGCTACTACCCATTTTCCAGCCTTGATCCTGTACCTCGAAAACATTAGTCGCCTTGTACGACACCCACTGGTGTAAGGGGTTGGTTCTTTTCTACTCTACCGGACACCATACGGCCAATGGTGGCCATACGGCATCGCCCTACTAAGCCTCTATTCCACTTTGCCTGTGGGATCACTCAATTTTATCATGACCAAATGATTTTCAGAATCTGATCTGCATTTCCAAAAATAACTTGCGATAAAACCCACCACTTTTTTCTTCAACTTAAAACGTGCATTGGATATAGGTACCATAAGCAGAGATAAAATTGCAGCGCTACAGTATGATAACCACCACCAGGGTTACAATAACATAACAGAAATACGCGTATCACTGTCATCGATAGCTCGAAAAAAAAAAAAATACAGTTACTTTACACTTGTTGCACTTCAATCGATCCACAGACAACCATCTTGCTACAACTTTACAAAAATGTTCCTTTTCAGTTCTGCATAAAAATACGCTATAAAAACTGTTCATCTCGGTGTCATATCTCCCGGTGTCTATGACCGAAGAGGAGTGATATTGGAGATGTGATTAACAGTGATGAGCATCTATCCCGACCTTACGTGAGCAAACAACCCTTGTGATCTGGCCTTTTATTAGACGGATGTAACTATAGGGTACATTCTAGGTACTATGTATCCTGTATCTACGGCTACAATAAGGTACTCATTGTAAACTTCAGTGACAAAATTTGTGTTTCTTGAAAAGTTTTATCGGTTTTTATAATATTAGGTTCGATAACTTCAACTTCAGTGTCAGACCTCTCGACAAGCTAAAGTAGCGGCGGTAAAAAGTAGGCGGCACAAGAGAAGCAACGAGACAAAATGGCGGAGGGGACCCGTTTATGCAACTATAACCGAAATTGAGATAAATGTACGGATAATAAGATGGATAACTACAAATAACTTTAAATAAATATGATAAAGCTAGAAATGTGAGCGAATTTTGTACTTTACAAAGAGTTAGCAGTAATCGGGGTCACTTAACTAGTCTACAATAAAATTCAATTAACAGAAGCAACAGAAACCTTTAAGACCTTAGCAAGCACAAAAGAAGCTCGCAATAAACACCCTCCAGCTGTTTCCTCGCGCACAAAAATATGCCAAAACTGTAACGTTGATAGTAAAACACATATTATTTTGTTTACAACGGCCCCATATGGACGCGAACGTTTACGGCTCAGTATAAAACTTGCACCAAACTTTCCCGGTACTCGGAACATGCGTTAAGTCCGCCCCCTATTTCACTTTGACAGTTTATTTTCATAGTTCGCGTCTGCCGGTGTGATTTAATGGTTCCACACCCCTGTCGACAGGTTTCAGACAAAAGGGGGGTGATTAGGATGCGTAGAAAGCGGATGGAAATGCTGCTTAATGACTTTGTGTAGAAGTTCATTCTATGAGTTGTAAACATAAAAGAGAATAGGACAATATAGATCCTCAATTTCGAACTACGTTCGAGGTCACGGGCTAGTATCCACATTTATAGAATAAAAACGCTTTTACCCGACTGTGACAGAAGGAGGGTAATTTTTTCGAGCGTATGTATGTGCGTATGTGTGTCTATTTCTTTGGCACGGGCTAAAGCGCTAACGGCTCAATGAATTTTAACATATGAAGTGTTATTAGATTCGTCTTGGTCGCGCGAGTGTCACTAGGTACATTAAAATTTTAAAAATTCAAAATTGCGGATTTTTGGTGCCATTCTGTGACAGTCGAAAATCTTTTTTCTCTAATACCAATCTAGCAGGTCTTCAAAAGGCGATTTCAAAAATATTATAACTTATTTCATTTTCAGTTTTATAATAGCAGTCGGGGTTTTCAGTTTCTATATTACTTACTTGTTTTAGAACGAATAAAGACCAAGAACTGCCTACGATTTACACATCGTGGCCAGTAAACAAAATAATACTAAACCGTGCGTACAACAAAGTTTTAGCGCCTAGACAACTTAAACATTACTCTCAAGGCAAATCACATCTAAAAAATAATCCGTTCGTCAGATCTCACGATCTAAGAACACATCCTGACGCGTTACGTGGCGTGACCTCAAATCCAGTAGAAACCATATTACGTGAGCCCGTCTGATGTTAAGCTGAACAAAAAAACTAAATCAGGAAACGTCAGCATTGATTCGAACTGACATGACAGCGGAGTAGGAACCATGATGAACCGAAGTGGAAGTAACCCGGGCCGCCGTTCACCGTATTTTTTCCTTGTCACATGGGTACATGCAACAGCAAAAAATGAGGATATAACATCAAATGGCAAAGGGCGGACACGTTGTTTTCCCACAGTTTAGGTACAGTTAGGAAAATCCTTTGCACGTTGCTTGGGATTTCGTTTTGCTCGGTCGGTATTAATCTAGTGGGAGGTGTCAAAGGAAACTTTGAGTGGGAGGTGTCAAAGGAAACTTTGACAGGGGTACGTTTTTTTATGTTACACGGCAAACAAACACGCAAGGAACCTCAGCAACACCAGTGGAGTTACCTATGCGTTGCCAGTCTGAAACGACCTCTAATATACCTCTTGAACGATCCCATAAGCTTGACGTGGAGCCATACGTTTGATAAACCTTGATCTAGGTATCTACTCGTGCTACTGTATCCTGATAAAGTGTGGCATAATCATTTCAGGTGATCAGTTTAGCCCTGACAACGCACCTGCTGTCCTGTTGATTGATGTTCGAAACGACAGTGGGCAGGGATTTGTGATAGCGAGCAATCTCGGTATGCGGATTATTATTTTTAATTTTATATCATCATCAGGCGTTTAATGAGTCGGTTGTGCTTTCGCGCATAAGGGCCTAGAGTCCGCCTTGACCATGATCCAGGATTTGGCCATTACCTACAGTGGAGCGATTGCATCGATTTTTAAACAGCTCATCTCGAGTCAAACGGTTTTCAATTTTGATATTTGGCATGAAATTATCAAGATTTTTATGCATGACATGAATGCTTTCAGTGTTGCCAATGAACTCAATTTAAAAAACATTGAATTATTTTGTAACTACGAAATTCTCACTGAACAAATTCATGCTTTTTTTTTTACCACAAAGGTAGCTCACGGCCCGCCTGATGGTAAGTAGTAACCGCAGCCTGTAGACGTTTGCAATATCAGGGGCACCCACGCGTTGCCGACTCCGTAAAAACCTTTTCACCCCTTTCAACCTTTCATGCTTTGGCCAACGTATGCATGTAAGCTCACAATCAAGTACTTAAATGTAATAATTATAACACCTAATAAACACATAACCACTCAATTACACGAAATCATCGCGGCAACCAATCGGAGTTACTTAATTAAATTATACGCGCGGGCTCATAGCAAAAATTTAATTTCGGGCAACATTTTGAAATGTTCTTTGATCAATTTCAGCACTGTTAACTTGATTAGGTAGGTATTTTGTAATTATTTGCGGGACTTTGTGTAGGTACTCAAATATCAACATCAAATTTTGGGATAAATTATGGATACCTGGGTTGTTCTGGGATATAGGTGGGCAACACTGCAAAAAATCATCAAAATCCGTTCGGTCATTTTTTCAGAAAGACACACACAGTGTTTCCGTTTATGTCGTTCAAGAGGTATATTAGAGGTCTCTTTAGAGGCGAGCAACGCAGTGGTAGCGGTAGCTGGTGTTGCTGATATCCATAGGTGACGGTGACCACTTTCCATCAGGTGGCCCGCTTGCCTGTTTGTCTGCTGTATAACATAAAAAAATAACAACAAATCCTCATTCTTACAAACCTTCGCATATAGTATTTAGTACGACTTTAGTTAGTGGATAATCCAAGCAGAGTCCAACCACTGGTAAAATGGAAAATTATAGAAAACATAATATGTACGTTGATAATAATTCTGCACAATAGAATGCTAAAGTTACTTTTCTTTTATCCCGGTTATGTCGTTTCCAACTGTACCTTTCCGTCTAACATTTGACGAGTTTGACGTATCTTTGATGAATGTAGACGGGACGGTTTCTTTTGTCGCCATTTTGTTCGCGAATGAGAAAATGGCGAAATATGGGCCCTTTGACTTCGTATATTGCTTTTATCATTCCTAATGTTGATGTAGGTAGCCGTGGTGTGATGTGGCTGTGGCAAAACAGATAAAAAAAAATTCTTCTTATTTATTTCTCTCTGTGCTCATTCTATTACCTACACTACCTACATGGTGCAAAATTGCAAATCAGTGGTCGAAAACCAACCGATTTCTTTTTTAATTATTACTTAACATGGCATCCATGCATATTATTTTGATAGATAATAAAGGTACGACGATGAATTAAATAAACAGAGAAGAAGTGCACTTATAAAAGTAATTAGATCTCTAGAAAATAAGATGTAAACTAAGAAATGTTTTAAGGCCATTTCTCTGTAAGCTCGTACAGGTCCCATACAAATGCTGTCCTGGCAATTATTTTTGCCATTTGCTAAAAAACCGTGTCCTATTTCGAAGCAAACTAACAGTATTTTTACAATCTCCTTTAATATACAACAAAGTGTTATACATAACATATAAAACAACTAAAGTTAGCCACAGAAACAAGTTCACTCCAAGTGCGGTAAGGTCCAACGTTAAGTACAGCTACCAGACGCTAGATGACGCTGTGTGTATTGAGCAGCCACATTATGCCACAACAAAAGCGAGTTGCGTTACGTGCGACATTTAAAGAAAAAGTAAAGAAAATAATTCATTTACTAATAAAAATATATTTATGTTGTGTAGTAAACCGCCGCAACTATTTTGTGAAGTAAAACATGAAATTTTTTGAGTATATGTAATCAGTAGAATTGAGAGTAAGTAGCTATGCAATTATAATTTGTACCTAATCTAATTATAAATTATACTTTTGACTATATTGGAAAGCGCTGACGAATTTTTTTATTATTAGTTGTATTTAAACGGACCCAACGAGTTTTAACTACTTAAATGAAAACTTTAAGATTAACGACGTGTAAGTATATTTAAAGGTTTCTTTATAGCCAAATTACAAACACAATAGAGAGAACGATAAACAATTTTTACTTAAAATTAAAATTTCAACCATTTTGGCCACTCTCGATCATGTTATCTAATATAAAATCCAGACTATTGCAGTCTCACTCAAAAGAACAGCAATGTTTTTATAGATCTCCTTCGTAATTAACCCTCCATCTATATTCTAGTCTTTATTTCCCAACTACACAGTGAGTAAAAAGGCCAGAAATCCAATTCTCCGCACACTTCCTTCTACGGTATAACTATGGACGAATTGAAAAAAAAAATCCTGACGACTCTTAAAAGCCTTCCGATCGTGTAGTCCGATCACGTACTGCTTAATTTAGTTGGCTATGGTCTGCTGGACCACTTTCTTGAGGAAAAAACCTTTTCAAGTCTGATTGAAAGTATTGGGGAGGTATCGCGTGGATCCTACAGGGATAGAATTGGGAGCATCGTTTGATTTTGCATTAACTCATTGGACATATTATATAGAATAATTATTGATTTAACAACTTTAATCTACACAAACTTTGTGGTTTAAATTCATTATTGCCTTCATCACTCATCAAAGGTTCTCTCGGCTAATAAAAGGGAGAAATCCCGCTGTGGGATAAGCTTGCCTTTGCTAATGCCTTGCTTTATAATTAAAGCATGCTGTTTTTTTGTGTGTATTTAATGCAATGTTTTATGCAATAAAGAGATTGTGTTAATAATACTAAGCATGCATTATTATCGTATGGAGGTACTTATGAATGTATTTTAATGTTAATATTCATAGGCATGTATCGCTCAAACAACAAAATTTGCAAATTTAATAACCGAAAGTACATGCGCCTATTTGAGCACTCAAGCTACATCCACTTATTTAGACGGAGAGGAACGCTTCATAACGTAATTACGTAGGTAACAAAATATTTCTCTACGCGGAAATTTCAATTTATCCGGTTCGACACAACGGAGAGGTAATAGGGAGATACCGAACAAATTGCCCTAAAATTAGAAGTTCTCAATTATCAGGACAGTCGTCCGAGAAGTTACACGTGCCGAATCCGTCAAATATCTGGAATAGCGCATTGAATTAGAAATACATTTTTGCTACAATTAATTTCTAGGGCCACGTGCCAGTTTATTCTGAGAAAATATTTCTTGGGGAAGTCAATGAACCGAACCGAAATTCAATAATTTTCAAGGCGAATATTTTATATTTCAGTTGAAAATGCAGACAGACGTCCAGAGAGTAAGCGAACCTTTCCTTCTATAACATAATGGAAGATAGATAACGGAAGATAGATAATGGAAGATAAATAACGATGGCAGAAAATCAAGATAATAACGAAGTACGGATGAAACTAATTTTCGTTATTTTAATAACTCTAATGTCGGTTACGCACGTATGAAAAACGACAATATAATAAGTAGGTACTACCGCCGCAACTATTTTCGAAGATTAATATCAGCCAATTTAAGTGTATGATTTTAAATCGTCCACTAAATCATGTTATATTGATAAACAACACTGATCTTTATCTACGAATGATTAAAAGTTCTTAACAGAAATCTTGTTTAAGTTATAAGATCGGGACTGGTTTCGGTTTTTTACGACATCTAAATTAAATTTATTACTTCGCCGCTTCAATAAATCTTCTGGAATCATAACGTTTTTTGTTAGGATAACGTCTTCAACTACTAGGTGTGCTCACGTTAATGGATATCGATAAGACTATAAATTAACAAAAAAATTCGAGCCAATTAGACCTTGCTTTTCTAAGTAGCTCGCCACAAATCCTATATCAATTCTCAACTAGCGCGTTAAGCACTTCTATAAAAGTCAGAAATGTCTTTGACCATTTTCTGTGTACACAAATAGTACAGCCATACGAGACACATGTCATATCCCACTTGCACCTATAGCCGTGTGTGGTCTCACTGTCTTTGCTTCTATAGTCCACTAATTGACACCAATGACCCGACTGGAAGCATTCGAAAGCAATAATGTCAAATCAAAAGGATTCTTGTGGGCCAACGCATCGCAGCCTTTCCGAGCCGCCCGAAAACATGTGGAGTAACATGCAGCTTCCTTTTATAAAGTTTTCTGTTTTATTTTGTAACGGAACACGACGTTTGGTGTTCTTGTCGAATTTATCTTTATCCTTTTACGGCTCTTGTATTTCTCGGTCGTTATTTCAATAAAGATGCTCGTTAATCTTAACGGGTCTGAGATTAAAGGTTTAAGTTTGTACATTGAAATTGCTGGGGGAATTTTTACGTCTGCATTCCGAGGGGTCTACGGGAAGGGTTACGTTGGGAATTACAATTCCACTCGCTAGTACCGCATCATTAATTCCTTTTCCATTACAGTACGAGTGCTTTGCGTTTTATTATAATTGCAATACTGATCCTATGGTACTTGTCATAGTCCTGTCCGATACTTCGACCCGCGTTTCTCTTAATAAAGAGAAATTGTTACACAAGTCCTCTTTATTAAATGTTTCCGATTTCTGTTTCCGACTCATATTTCTGTTTGTTCGCTTAGCAATATTTTAACAAGGTCGTTAAACTTGTTTATTTTCATGAAGATCTTCTGAATTGGCGTTTACACAAATCTCTAAGTGCCAAGCATTTAATTGTTTTACATTTAATATATTAAGACTATTTCTTTAAAACTATTTCACCGATATTCTCAAAGTGTAACTTAATCATATTTTCAATTGTAATCCTGTTTACTTTGTCAATCTTTCTACGAGGTTTATTATGCCTAATATTTACTGCTTCTGCCCTGATTTTTATTTCACGCAATCGAAAATTTCGCGCAGATTTTTATCATGACACCAGCCAAAGGCATCAATCACCCACGAGAGCACCTCATCATCCCCATTACATTCGCATCGTATTTCAATTTACGTTCCCACTCCAATCCTTAGAGGCGATAACTCAACGCAAATGAGTTCATTTCACCAATAAATCTCCCGATAACCAAGCCGGCTGTCATAAACAGACCTCTACTTAACTGTACGTGTAATTAAAAAATAAATTTCACTCACCTAAAACTACCAATATGAAACACAAACTAATGTACAAGATCATCAGGAATCTTTGGTAACTAATAATAAACTAAATATATCACAACAGACAATCATCTAAGCGATCGTCGATATTTTGTATCACAGTACACATCACTAGCTAGGCCGTGGTCACACAGCGGTCCCATCAGGGCATCACTACTTCACAAGCACACATTTTTTGTTGGACCCGAGTGCATTCGAACTTTTCTCCTGCAACAAACTTGTGTGCGATCATCGTAGGCAATCCAGACTCGCGCGATCGTCCACGGCACTTTCCATCACTGTTCCAGTTTGAAAAAGTAACTTTTCCCACTGCAATCGAATGTTCACTCAGTTAACTGTTAATATTGTTCGATAGTTTCTGCGGGCGGGCAGCGTACGTCCGTCGCGCTCGACGGTCGGCACGCAACTGGCGTGAAGTTGGATGTGATTGGTGAAGAATGCGCGGCGCATCGTTGCCGCTCCGCGCTCCACTCGGCCGGCTGCCCGGCCGAAATGGAGAGGCGTACTCCGGCACCTAATTCACAATAATTGCAGGGTTCTTGAACTCGGCCGGTTAATATAACCAGATAGACGGTCTTGCATTGTCGGTGGCGGCGTCAAGGTAGCCCGACATAGGTAGTGGGTACGTCTCCGCACGCTTTGGGAACACATTCATCTTTCGTCCCTTTCTTTTGGATGGAAAAAAGAACAGGTATACGCGGGCGAGGGCCACGGTGTTCAATGGCCATAGTTGCATTTTGGGGCAATGTGCTCGATGCTCTTTGGTGATTCTTACACTCGCAGCGGCAAGCTTTTACTGGCCCTTTATTTATGGGTACCAATAAATACTATACGCGTGACCCAGGAATATTGTAAACTGACTTTGAATATCGTTCGCAATTAACATTCACTTTTTCTTTATCTTTCTACATTGTCAGTTGGGCGAAAGCGCCCCCAAACTTCGCAATTCTTCACGATTCTTTATTAATCCAATAGTAATATCTAATGACCCGTAATAAGCCGTGCTAGTCATAACACGGCGTGCTAGTCATAGCATTGGAGTAATCCAAATACCATTTGTTGCTATTAGATACTCTTACCATCACCATTTCTCAAGAACATTAGCTCATAATCATACCCATTAAGAGGTCCGCTAATACCCACATTTGATAAATTTTGGTGACCGACAGTCATTGTCACGCCATAATCTCCCAAACCATCATGTATGACACCCCCAACGAAGTTAAAAAAACCTAAACCACCCCAAAAATCATCGGATCCCTTGAAACAAAAAACTATCCTTTGAAGTAACCAATAGCCATTAGGGTTTCGGCCAGTCTTTTTTCTTCTAATAAAACATCCAAAGGTGTTTCTGACCTCTCCGGAAATTCAGAAGCTTTATTTCAAGGGAACAAACTACATATTTGCGTAGCCATCGATGTTCTTTCGAACTTATCGTCAAACAAAGATGTTGATCTCGATTATGTTATGTAACTGATAGTTTTGTTTTGCCAGAAATTTAAGGAAAACCGAACCGAAGACAGTTTAAATGAATTTGCTGAGTGATTCTACGTGATTCATTGCCTGTCGATAAGTCACCGATTCCTGGAATGTAAGGTAAGCTCTTCAGTTACCGACGGATTGATGTGAATGCGATAAAAGAAGTTAACATTAATTATGATATGTTCGATTCTTTTTTATCGCCGACTCATTCGATCATCGATACATTTCAGGTTGTAGGTTTAATAATAATGTCTACCCAATTCTGCTTTTTATTTTAGATAAAGGAAAATTTGTGTTAGGTAGGCTGGAACGCAGCTTATGAGCCGACATAATAGCGTAATAAGCTTTGGAGTAAAGCTAAAACACAACTCAAAATACAAGGCCCAGAAATAATATGTTCAGACGGACGTCTATATTTATTTTTCGGTGTTAATATAACACTTCAGTCAGGTATACCCACCGTTACGAAAAGGCAATAAATGTCGATCTGTCAAAAATAATTTCCTCGCGTCCGCAGGAACGCCCGAACCATTTCGTTCCGAAAACAATTTTTCTACTAAAATTTCACGCGGCCGCACCGTAATGCCACAATCCGATACGATTAGAAATAGAAACTTGTATTCCGTGGGCAAAAAACGCCAGCGAGCCGAAGAGGGAGACGAAAATAGGGTCATAGGGTCGAGTGAGAGAGATGAGTGAACAACAATGGCAGGTAATAAGAGACGAGGCCGATACCTCAAACTAATTGAAACGAATGCAACGTTATATTTTAACGTGCATAAAATTTGTAGCGGTCACGGTTGGGAGTTCATTCGCTCGGGGCGCATCGCTATGGCGCTTATGGCAATAGATAAAAACTAAAAGTGATTGTTCGAAATGGTGACAACCGGTTAAGGAAGTGGAAGGGGCAGGTATAGCGAATGGAGATTTATTTGCGTTACGTCCTGCTGAGTAATACATGTTCGCGTCGCCAATATTTTGTGAGGCCAGTAACTGCCGAAAAGTACTCCTAATTTACCTCAACAAAATAGAATCTCGCGTTTATGGAACACTACTACAAACTTTGCACTAAATGTTGCTCCACGACTCGGTGAAATATTAAATTTCAAAATCAGAATTGAAACGTTTTGAAAAGTTATTTATACAACATAAATAATGTACCATCTCTACCGCCGCAAACAAGAGAAATATGGTCGAGCCACATCAATATTTCCCAGTAGTTGCTGGGAGAAACCGTTCGCGTTCGGTGTACGAAAGAAAAATAGCTAAAAGAATTATTGTGCTGCACCAGAAGAGTATTAGGTAGGACTTATTCTTGTAAATTAAATTTTGTAAATACAATTTCACGTATGATTTTGATTTTAATGTAAGATTTTGTCACAGTAGCCACTGCAGGCTTGAGCCTTATTAATTTATCTTAGTCCTCATAGTGACAATGTACCTGCGGGTCTGGATTTTAGTACATGAATCGTAGATGTTATGGAACTTTTGTTGGATGATTTATTGTATTCATCATCGTCATCATCATCATTATTCGCTTTATTGCTTTTTCTCCTTCATTTCGCCCGGTCTTTAGCATCCTCACCTCAATCTCAGGGTTTTGTTTATTGTACATACCAATTCTATACTGTATAAATGTTTACACCTAAATCCATTCCTGTCCAAAGCCCATAACTTATAAAACAGTAGACAATGTTTTGTTTCTCCATGAGACTCGAGTAGGCGGGTCCCCTGAGCCACTTCTCTAAAGCGAACGGTGAAACTAGGTTTGTTTTCTTGCCTATATTCTTTCTGCTTAGTAAAATTTTTCATGACCATTTTCCTTTTACGCTCTCCCACTAAAAACATTTATTGACATAGTAAACAGACTACAACTTGTTTGAAGAAAGGCTTGTAGCTTATTACCTACAATGCCGTTCTTTATTAGCCAGCTTTATTAAGCTTGCCACGTAAAATATTTCGATTAAGCAACTGCTTTGTTTTCACTTTGTTTTGGAGGGGTTCGTTGCCTGCGCCATTTTGTTTCTGATAGATTAAGCGAGAACGTAATAACCCGAGTCAGTATAACAGATACTGTCAGTGGCATGGATATTATAAAGATTGATGATTGAAATAATGAAAACTCACAACACCGGCTGCCCGATACACCGGCGGAATGAGAAAATGCGAAAATCCGTGTTGGTTGTTCAAAATAACATTGGCGACATACGGCGCTTGTCTGTGGCCTTGTCGGGGGTTCGAACTCTTGATCGGTAAACTCGAAATGGTAGTTTCAAGATAATTACAGGGACCCTATTCCCGCGATGTGACAACTCAAATTCGACATTTTCTCTAGTTATAAATCTGTATTAAAACGTCACTGAAATCGATCTTCGACTTCATACGATTGTAGAAGACAATTGAGAAAATGTTTTTTGACTGCAACAGACATTTCAGTGTCATTATTAATGGAGGAGTGGACTGATAGAGCCGTCTCTATCATCTGCATGTAAAATGCTCGGTACATGTATTTGAACAGTCAATTGTTGGAATTGCTTTAGCCACAGTTAAAATTTGAATTTGTATCAAAGATATTATCGTTGGA
Organism: Blastobasis lacticolella; assembly: GCA_905147135.1. Lineage (NCBI taxonomy): Eukaryota > Metazoa > Arthropoda > Insecta > Lepidoptera > Blastobasidae > Blastobasis > Blastobasis lacticolella. The sequence continues at coordinate 6,592,488 of LR990062.1, read as the reverse complement.
GAGAACTCACGCTTGAGGAGTTCGCTTGGGTGAGTGCTGCTGTCTTATCCATTTCAGCCGCCAAGCAATAATGTTTGCATTGTCGTGTTCTGCTTTGAGCCTTTTATGGTCGCCAGCGTAATAATTACAGGCAGGCCTGAGACATACCCCTCAAAGTGACAAGGCACACGCGGTTCTGCATTTTTTTATGGAACATCATGAAACTTAAATGCATTAATCGTATATGTTATGGCCGACACTGTCTGCTCGTTTGTCCTTGAGTAAACGTTCCTGACATTCCCGTCCACGATAACCTCCCGTGTGTCGACCACACATCGACTACCCCCACAAAATCACATACAGTCGTTAAGCAATTTCACACTCCGCGCGGTGAAATGTGACAGCTGTATTTAAATTTTTGCGGGTACTTCGGTCATCGTTATATTAAAAAACAATGGCGGCTATACTTATATCATTAGCATACGAATGAGAAATTAATATATTTTCGTTGCCAAAAGTTTTGGTTTGAGCTTCCATCCAAAAACTGACTTCTGGCATACCTATTTAGCTTATTTATTTATTTAGTTTGAGCCACTTCTGTGCCACTGCAGGGCAAAGGCATCCCTATCCATCATATCTACGACATAAAATACCTTACCCTACCTAATAAACTACCTTATTTGACGTAAATATACAAAAAAAATCAATAGTTACTAACCACTTATTGCTGTCATCAATTCTGTGCTATTACTTCAAAAAATCCGAATAGAATATGACTCATCATTCAAAGTTCATCATGACAGTCGCAGATTAAATTGGCTCACGAACAAGCACTTAAGTAAAACTTTTTACATCATCTTGACCTACAGTCTTGTCCATCACATCGACTAGTCAAATAGCTTCTTAAACAACCTAATTTAAACGTAGCCTATGATAAAAATAAACTAGTTATAAGCAAAATAAACAGTTATTGAAGCAAAGTTTTTGTGGTGGCTACTTAATTTTTTTATGGACCAATAACATGGACTAGTTAACATGCAACAATATTTGGGTTTTATGAGTCGCTGGCTGAACAATGTCATTGGCGTTATAAAAATCTGGGTTAGTTAGAGTGGTCTGTGACATTGTTGGTTTGAGACTAATTGGTTAGTTTTTATCGAAGGCCCGAAGCGCTAACGGGTATTAACTGTCATTTTTAACGATAATGCAGTGTCATCATCGTGGTGTAGAGAAGATAAATAATATATGAGTGTGCTTTGTTGATATTTATGACAGTTAAACGAATTCGTTGTTTTTAAAGATTTGATTGTCACAAAAAAAAAAACATCTTGGCGTTAATGTCCCGGTTGTGCTCTCTTGTGGGCCCGGAGTCTTCGTCAATAACTTGTATAAAAAGTATATTATTTCAGTGGCACAGATTGGTGTACAGCCAGCTGCAGAGTTAATGGATCCCCCTATACATACATAACATTAAATGTATGGGAGAGGGTCAATTATCTTTGTTGCCGCCATGCCATGGCTTTCTGTACATGCTTTATCAATCACTTTATCAGTGAGCATTAAATAACGATAGTTAAAATAATAGGTACCAAAACAATAGAAAATGGGAACGCCTTTTTTTACTCAGGTAATTTAGACCGTAACAATATTTAGTGACAAATTGCAAAAAAACAAACAACAACCTTCATGCACTGAATCGAACGACCTACTGGCAGCCCTGCCGTGGAATTTGAATTTAGAGTTGGAAAAAAAAAGTAAAAGAAAAAAGACCGCATCTGTTTAAGCCTTGCGGGAAAACTTTAATAACCCAAATACCGCGAGCGTTCTCGTAGCTATAACCGCTTTCGCAACATCCGGGTTCGCGAAGTCCGCTTAGTTCCGATGTTTATGTTCACTGCCTACTCTGAAAGGAGTGCTCACTAACTCCTACTGACTCCAAGTCTATGCATGCATGGCTGGGTACTGGTTTACTTAGGGTAAACGGAGTCCTACCCTGGAGAGTACAACATGGAGTTCTTCAAGAAAGGGGTGAAAAGGTTTTTACGGGGTCGGCAACGTGTGGGTGATGCCGCTGGTATTGCAAACGTCCATAGCCTGCGGTGACTGCTTACCATCAGGCGGGCCTTAAGCTTGCTTGCCGCCGTAGTGGTTTAGAAAAAACACACGCTGGTTTGCAATGACCTGACTATGATACTTTGTGAGGCAGACTAGCTATAGAGCCTTTAGTTATAGTCGCCTCGTCAAAAAGGCAGCACACCAAGTCACCAACCTACTCACTACCAGTATAAAATGAGCTAGCATCACTATAATGATGTACCAATGACTCGTTTCTGAGTTATGTACATTAGTTTAACACTAACCGATGCTCTTACGGTGAGGGAAAATCGTGATGAAACCTGCACATTTAGGCGACTGAATGTGTAGCCATGATCCAATCTGGTCAGGTTCCCCTGGTAGCAGCACAGGTCAGATGGCAGTCGCTCCACTGTAATTACCTATATGATTTGATAAATCCTGGATAATAGTCAACGCAGTTTCCGGGCCCTCTTGCGCAAGAGCAAAAGCTGGACGTTAACGCCACGCTCATTATTTATTTTTATTAACCTGCTCACGTATGGTAACCGCGTAGCTGGTGGTTATTTAATAAAATTACAGCGACTTGTTGCGCCTGCGCAGTTAGCCGCAAACGCGACATGCCGCGATGCATCAAAGCTTGTAAATCTTGTAATCCCGTCATTTGGTTCACCATTAGTGTTGCCAGTACGCGCTGCCGTCCTGGCCGTGTTGGTATGATTAAAAAAAGAAAACACCAATCTGTACATGGCATATGCTACCAGGCGTGGGGTGACCATGGGTGCTGGGGTTCGGTGAGACTGGCTACGTAACGTCGTGTTCCGTCGGGACAGGAGCGATTAGATTGTTCCAATTGCTATTGCTTTAAGTAGATAAAAAATTGTGATGTAAATGAAATGTAGGTATTTCTAATTGAGCATAAATTGATTGATAAAAATATATTTAAGAAATAATAAGTAAAGGCTAAGTAAATGTTTTACAACGATATACATGTTGATTTTGAGTTTAAAACTAAAACTGTGTTCTAAAAACCTGTCTCACCTTATTCGATTAGAGACTTTTTGCGACAAGTTAATTTCACGATTGTGTCGTTTAACACCCGTTAATTCTGTCCAATAGACCGTCCACCGAAACAAATGGACGGAAAGCGATGAAGCAACACAATTAGATAGACTGGGAAACAAAACAAAAAAGTGTAAATTGTTTCCAACTTGAAAAACTATCCGGTGGCGGCGAACAAAAAGCGTCCACTAATTTCGTTCTGTCGAGAAAGTCTCGTGTTCATTTCAATTTTCCCTTTGTATAGAGACAAGGAGCGTTTTTAAATTACAATTAGAATAATCTACCAAAAAAATTTTATACGATTTTTCGGGTTTTTTCTACAACGAATGACAAACGAACAGCACCTGATGGTTAGATGGTGAGCGGTAACTGTCGCCCATAACATCTACGATTCGTGCATTTAGGTTGCAAGCAACAAAAACGCAGAATCGCAAGTAATAATAATTTCAAACATTGTAAGAGGTCCCGAGAGCGGCCTAAGAAGCGAAGAATTGACATCGCCAACCACTTACGACGCAAGGATGCCGAAGACCGAGCGAAGTAGAGAAGAAAGAGTAGGAAAGCTGACTCAGAAGGCGGAATTGACCGTAAAATTATAATAATGATATCAAACTACACTGGCCGACTCAATTTATAAATCTGCTGTATATTCCTACTAAACAATATAGGTATGTAATAGAACCGTCTAAATTTAAATCAACTCTGTTACTATGCAACAAAATACACCGTAGAACTATCCACAGGACCGCACTCACACGCACACCCCACGCAGTCAGGGGAGTGCAATTTGCGGGCGGGACCGCGCGGCGTTCGATTAAGCGCACGCGAGCGGCCCGCAGCCGGTTAAGGGGACGCCACACCTGTCCCTTAGCTGTGGGGAGACCCGGGCGAGAGAGGCCAGGAACACATTGCAGCTTTTGTAAGTCAACTACAAGATGGCGATCCAATAAGCACGGCTTGTGTGTTTTTGTCTGGCCCTTGTAAGGTAAAATGGTCGAATTATAATTTTATACTTCGGTTGGTTAATGCCGATTGTGAAACGTCATCATCATCATCATCATCTTGGCGTTATGTCCCGTTTGTGCCCCCGGGAGGCACGTAAGGGCCCGGGGTCCGCCTTCCTGCTGCTGCCGATTGTGTAACGTGCTAGTTTGGTTAGAATCGGTAGAATTTGTATGTAATACAATATTTTATACCACACTTTTTCAAATAACCCGAAATTGTGGGACGGTTTATGCATGTCTATTAATTAATTGAATACTGCACATTTCTATAGGAGTTCCGAAGAAGTTAAAAGTAAGAAAAAATCAAACATTTATAATCTAATCTGATAAAAGCGAAGTATTAAAACGCACAAAGATCAAATCGCCCACCGCAATAGTTTCGCAACTTCGAAAGTTCACGGCTCGCAGGTGATCAGTTAGATAGATCGCGGTGTATTTAATTAATCTGTTTGTTGCGAGAACGGGCCGAGTTTGTATATTAATTTTGAGGCATCAAAATGTCAATAACATAAAACTGATAAATTAACTAATTCATAAATTCGTGGTAAATATAGTAGTCATACTGAGAAACCCTAACTTACTCATTGAAATTCTCAATGTGATGACGACCACACTGCAATTCGGCATTTGGGTACTTAAATCAAAATCTTAGATGTTATGGGCGATAGTTACCGCTTTCCATAAGTTTAGAATACTCTTAGATTGACAATACAAAAGCAAATGCAACGTAACATCAACCCCTTAACAGAAAACGTAGTACCACCGCCACAGCCACCACATGCGTACTGCCCCTTAACCACACCAATACACCTCTCATAAATGTAATAATTTGCTATATTTTTTGCGAACCTGCATATAATGTATAATTTGGTACACCCTTTTTATGTCTGCTCTATATCCAATTGGCATATGTCAGGTAATGTGCGGAGCAAAAATGCTGGTAAAGACAGTCATTATTATAACACTAGGTTATGCCCCGCGGCGATACTCAGGGAACCTGTTTTGGCTTAAGTTCGTGCCGTTATGTATTGATGACGACATTAACGTAATCACTATAATCATCATGATCAACAAATGATAAATAACTCGTAATTGTCCACTGTTAATGACGTAGGTGAGTAATAAGTTTTTATTTGACGACCTGAGTCGTTCAGTTGGTTAACATGCCGGTCTGTTACGCAGATGATGAACACAAGTATATATTTAAAAAAAAGTATCTAAATAGTTTATAAGTTATTGACCACCCATAACGCAAGCTTTACTTACTTTGGGGCAAGCATATTTATTTTTTATCATTAATTACTTTATCGTACGTATTAAATGCAAGCATCATTACCATCTCAGCCGCAGCATGTAGAACGTCTACTACTCCCCCTGCTCCCCACACGTCATCCACACCGAGCGACAATGCGCTTCTTGCATCCATCGGCTCCTTACGACCTTCACAAAGTCGTCCACCTCGTGCCTACGCTGCAGTAGCCAGTACGTGGTCACTACCCGTCCATCGGTTCTGTGAGCTAAGTGTAATAAAAAATATAGTAAAGGACATTGTTGTTTGTGTTTTAGACAGACGAGATGGAAATCGCTGTGTCTATTGAAGTGATGAGGAGGCACAACAGATTACTCTATTTTCTGGTCTAGTTTCCAGTTCGTCTGCGTCTGACATTAGTCGACTTGTACGACACCCGCAAGGAATATATTATTCCCACGGGCAAAATATCTAATTTAAAAATATATTAGCTCGCAAATTTAGCAAATGGATTCCTGGAAGTGCGAGGTTTTATTAACGCAAACCTTGTTGGACGCGATTTAATTAAATAGGTTCGAAATATCTTTTTCGGCGAGACGAGAAAATGTTTATTTGATTTTATTAATACGATTGCGTAATTTTAGCACGTACTTATTTTTATTTCGTTAACATATCATTTTTCGTAATAGAATAATAAAATGTTGTGGATTTCTCTTGGATATTAAACTAAGTTTGACGCAAAATTCTTAGTAAAATTTAACATTTAGGCGTTAGAAATGTGATATTTTTTGGGTCTAATTCAAAATAATTAGTTTAATTTTGTTTGTTATTTAAAAAAAAGGTACGGTGGCTCACTATTATTTCTAAACGTATTTCTAAATTTTAGAACAATAAATCTAGGATTGAATTTCAACATTCTATTAATGGAAGCGAGAGACATACATCGGAAGGTAGGTACATCGACTCCACTTAGCGGGGCAGAATAATGTCTACCTATTAATGATGAAATCCAAAACATAACGACCCAATCTAATTATTCTGAAACCAACCAAAAACAAACAGCTAACACAGCCACCGGCCATCGACACATTCACGAACGCGAAAATAAAAAAACAAAAAAAATATTTTGCAAACTTAAAACACGAAGGGGTTCAAAGCCCGCGATGCAAATGCCGACCAAATTTGCGTTTCGTTCATTAGCGCTCGGTTTATCGCGTTTGCTCAGCCTGATTTCGCATTCTGTAAACCCGTGGTACCACCGCCGGGAAGTCGAGAAAAAAGAACTTGCCCCGCTCTCCTCTTGACCTTTTTATGCCGCCGCGCATGCAGATGCATCGGGTGCAATGAATTCGTTATAAGACTTGGGTTTTGGTATGAAATATCTAATTACGCATTTGTTTATTTATTTAATTCACAGAGTTTCAGCATATAAATCATTTAAAAAAAATACAATTGCAATTTATAATTTAGTAATTAATATAGCTAATACACCACATCAAATACAACAAAATCATAATAAAATTTAAAACTTAAGTTTATCTGTGTGGCTTCGTAGCTCCCGAACAGATGGACCGATTTGGGTGCGGTTTTCTATATTTGAAAGCCCGTTTAACTGAGATGGTTCTTAGCTTTGTTTCATTAAAATCGGTTTGGTAGTGTAGAAAATATTTGAGTTTAAGTAAACTTCGTCGGGGGTTATTCGACTTTTTCTGTTGGTTAGGTTACTTTCAACCCTTTGTGACAATATTTCAAAGCACATTGATTACAAAACCAATAAAGACTATGTTTGCTTGAACCGTTTGAAACCAAACATTGCCGAAAAAATAAATGACATTTCTATTCCGAAAGTTACTGGAATACTTTATAAAATATTTGTCCAGCAATCAATGCTGTAGTTAAAAATTCATGCCATCCATATTGGGTTCCTGGATATTCTAAAATGGGCCTACGAGTATTGACTGTCCTTAATATGGCTTATGTTTTTATGGAAGGCATGATCTAGAGACATAGCTAGATATGGTGAACGAGAATAGCTATGCTCTGCAAACACTTTTTAGCTATTTTGTTAAATCAAACAGAATGGGAGATTTTACGAGAGCCGATTAAAATGTCGTTAATTAGACACACACAAAAGGCCTCCCACAAGGTGGGCCGACGACCTGGTAAAGATTGCAGGTACCAGTTGGACGCGGAAGGCACAGGACCGGCCTTTGTGAAGATCTCTGGGGGAGCCCTATGCCCAGCAGTGGGCGTCCTTCGGCTGATATGATGATGATGATGATAATAATGAAGAATTAGATTTAATGAAGAATAAGAATTAGATTCTTAGAACGACTCTCAAAAATAAATCAAAATGAGATCGTTAAATGTTTAAAAATGAAGACATTTTGCGCTTTCGCAGAAAAGGTACTACAACTTAGTATATTTTCAAGAAACACCTGTCCGAGGAACTTTGGTTAATACACTCAATACTTGAGAATCTTGTCTAAGCAGAGCCATCTAGTAAGGCACGCGGTGCTGCACTTTTCCTTTTTAAAGTAGCTGTCTGAAAGCCCATTCGGGCGAAAAGGTATAAACTATCCTAATAACACAGTTTCAACTCTCCAATTCGTCGATTATCGTACCGATGTATTCCCGGATCGCTACATTGTGTCGGTTTCGAATCGAATAAACGGCCGGCTTTAGTCTAAAGCACTTTTAAAGCTGGCGTATTTTTTAAATTGGGTCCCTACCACGTGTCGCTGTGCAGTTTCGATTGGGTACTCAAAACTGTAGCTTGCACTCACTCAGAGTGAGTAATAATACTTTTTATAACCAAAAGCATATAACAGTCCACTCATCATCATCATCTCGGCGTTATGTCCCGGGATGCGAGGGCCCGGGGTCCGCTTTCCTGCTTTTCCTGGCCTACTTCACTCGGTGTTCGGCGTTCTTGGTAGTGAGCTTGTTGGGACGCATACCATTCTTAACGACGTCAAGCCATCGTTTCACAAGATAGTCCACTGCTGGCCAAGAATTCATCCTCCTGCACGTTAGTGGAGGGCGTTGCCATAATATACACGATTGGCAGGCGGGTTGGAGATCGCAGCGATGAAGATACTCAACAGAAAGCGCTGCTGCCCAGTTACTGGGTTACGGAAGTAATAGATGGTCTGCCTCTATGATATTAAACGCCTTTTCCGAGATCCGGAAATATATGGTATCGGAGCTAAGGACTTACAGAACACAGCATAAGTATCGTCGGAGGAGCTACCGTTTCTATGTGCGTCTATAGAGACGCCAGCTCATCTTATACTGGAGATGATAGGTCGATGAGCTATATTTGTACATTCTACCTTGCCAGTCATTAGGTACCCGATTAAAAACAAACCCGGGAGACACAAAAACACGGGAAAACTGCCTTAATTCCCATCAGGTTTTATGATGGCACAGCATGTTTTTAATGTTTTTATTTCCAGTTTTCCCCATCCCCGTTCATCCCCATCGGCTTCTGTTATGTTTTTTCAAAACTCGAAAATATGCAATAGAAATATTTCGTATTTACACTGCGATCTCCAATCCGCTTGCCAAGCTTGGTTATTTTGGCAAAATCATCCACTGCGACGGTGAGGCCGCTAGACCAATATCGTTATCTAAGTAGGCTGTTGAAGCGATGACTAGATGTGTTCGAAAAAACACTATTTTTACAAGACATGCAGTTTTGTCTTATTTAACCCCCTACGGACAAAGAGGGGCGTTATAAGTGCGACACTTGCAACTCTCGATTATCGTACCGATGTATTCGAGACGGGCTTGAGGCCCTGGTTGTAAGTGACGATGCGGCCGAAGATGGAGCATGCCTGTCTGGCAACAACCTATTCCTATTATTGTTGTTTCCTCATGTCATGTTGTTTGTTATTAATAATTTTGTTTGTGCATTTTTTTTTATGTCTCTTATTCTTAATACTTTTTTTTTAATTTTTTGTTTTACGGCTCTGGAGTCGAGCCACTGACCTCAAAAAATACCTATTTGGAGGTCAGTGATTCTACCCCTTTGAGCCATTTGTAATGTGTTTGTGGTGTTATTGTGTGTAAATAAATGTTTTCTATTCTATTCTATTCACTTTAAAGGATCCAGTCCAGATTACAACTTTACAACGGCATCCACTATGATGGAGCATGCCTGTCTCCCAGCAGCCTATTCACTGTAGCCTTAAAGGCGTCTAGATTACAAGTTAAGTTTTTCAGTAGTAGGGCCTCGGTTTCGATTGCTCGCACTGTTTACCGCGGGTATTTTTTGGTCGGACGAGTTAACGCGACGCGGGTAATGGTGGCTTAAACGCCACCGTTGCTATTGTTCACCGTGTGCCGGTATAAAGTGTGCAAATAGCGGAATATGGACCCACGTATACCTTTTTTGTAATGGTATACGGCAGATAAACAGGCAGGCCACCGCCGCATATGGACATCGGCAACACCATTGCCCGCCTCTAGACCTCTAATATATCTCATGAATGACCTCATACTAAGCCTTAGTTTTTAACTTTATTACTAACAATATATGGGCTAATTTATACTTAGTATACCAATTTTGTCGATTGACACTATATGACGCTATCATATTATTATTACAGGTTACCTTTGGAATAAAAAACGGCTCAAATAGCATTCGGACACACTGTCCAAAGCAATAATCGTGGGAATTTTATGATAGCAACGTGAGCTCTGTCTAGAGTTTAAATAATAACCCTTACAGGCACTTACAAAGTGCTCTATAACTTCCCACATATTCCATGACACAGATATTCCATCACCCAAAGAGGCACTCACTAACACACAACGTCCAAACAAATCGACGCAGCTTATCCCATCTAGTTAGCGGAAATAGGGGTTCAGTCGTAAATTAATAAAGTTGACACGTTTGGATAGCACGCTGCGACCGAGTCCGGCCCTCCCCCTGGCGATAGATTGATATCTATGACCTCAGTGTAATTACATACCTGCATACGTACTATCACGTATTTTTTATTGTATAATTACGGGCTGTTGATACTTTCTGTAGATTTTGGGTTGATTTTTTAGGCCACTACAGTGACAAATGGACAGACAGCCTACCTGATGGATGGCGGTAACTATCATCCATCCACGACAACCGTTACTATGCGTGACACAAATGTATGGTGGTAGATCTATTGATCGTTTACCACAGCTTGTCCCATGCTAGTGTGTATTTTACATACCCTGCCAAAGGAATGGGCAAGGCATTATAAGTCCTTATTGGTCGTTGGCAAAGGACAACATACGATTAGATAACCGCTATAACAAATAGATAGGAGCTACATATTGGATCTATCTCATAGATAACCCATTCTTTCTCAAAGTCCAGTACAACGTCGCGCTTCGCAACTCTCCTAGCTGAACTTACATCAGATGATTCGTGTAAGCGAAATTATGTACTGTGGGGCTTTTTATTACTCGAGCTATTACTCGTTAGGTTCATGCTATAATAAAAAAGCTTACGGTCCATAATTTCGATTACCATTATTTAATTACAACTTTATAGACCTTATAAACATAACATCGAGGCCGTTAGCATTAGTTTAATTCACTTATCTTTCCCCTCCATTAAAATCAATCGATTGATATCTATGATCATTGACATAATGCTGATAGAAAAGGGCCAGTCATCATGCATATGGTCACTTGGGGGACGCACTGAATTATGGGGGATTGAACGTGACCAGAATTTGTTCCTGCAGATTTGACATGGAAGTTTAACACGTACTACATGTTCACAGTGTTAGTTTAATTCAAACTTGAAAGTAGGCTGGACCTATTAAAACAAGTCATCAACACATAGGTGTAACGATATTTTACTATATGGATACTTAATATGTCACGAACTGACAATATTGCGCCCCAATGTGCCTTTTTTTTAGATTTTCACAGTTTTAATGTATGTGACACTTGGGACGAAGACGAATCAAACGACGTATAAATTGTCAAAATCGGTTCGCCAGTTTAGTAGTTACGAGGAAATAAAGAAACATATATACAAACATACTTATATGCATACACGTCTAACACTTCCTTTTGGGCTTCGCTGCAGTCGGGTAATAATGATCATCTTGGCATCTATATCGCTGTTATGCTTTCGCGATCTAGGGCCCGGGGACCGCCTTGACGATGGTCTAGGATTTGGCAGATCCGGTAATTACAGTGGAGCGACTGCCATCTGACCGCCGTGACCTTGTTGACAGGGGAACCTGACCAGATTGGATCATGTTTCCACATTCAGTCGCCTGAACGTGCAGGTTTCCTCACGATGTTTTCTCCTTTGTATTGGACTTGTCAAATAATGTCAACATATCAAAAGTAAAGTACAATGCCTTCGGTTTGAAATAACAAAACTGTGTAACTGTTAACCACGAACGTAGATAACATATCTCTTGTTTATTCTAAACATTTGTCGATAAGTCTGTTCATCGGTCGCCATATGCGCTACGAGGGTGGATTTTGACATTTCATCCCTTGAAAAACGCGGGGGAGTCGGCGCGTTGCAATTGCGCCTCTGACACGATTGAGTAGAGTCCTATGGCATGTGTTTTAAACTAGACGGTCATTGTTAGCAATGACTGGGCGATTCCTCGACCGATCTCTGGTTAAATGTTGATAAATCAATTCGTTTCAAAGGGGTTCCGTATGTAATTCACACCCCGTTTGGTTAACCGTCTATGTGGGTCACTCCATTTGTTGGATGGGGGAAATTGCTTTCGAGCGATGCATTCTCTGTCCGGATCGTCGTGGAAATTGTGAGAGTAATTTTAACACCAGTGTTTATAAGTTTGAAGTGCCTGCGAGACTGTTTGTGGCATCCAGAACGGGTGGATCTATTTCGATGTCATTTTCCGTATTTGAAAGTCAGTTTAATCGAGATTCGAGGTGATTCAAAACTTTGTTTCATTTAGCTTAAGTAAGTACCTGTACCTATTACGAGGCCGTGCGGTATCCGGCAGAGTAAAACAGCACCATCCCCGTGCAGCAGCACCACCAACGTGCGTATCGTACAAGGCGACTAATGTTTTCGAGGCGAAAAATGTAGAGCCTCCATAGGCTGGAAAATGGGCAGAAGCGTGTTCCATTGTTATATTCATAACATTGCGATCTCCAACCCGCCTGTCCAATCCCACTGCGGCCATGTACCAATGACTCTTTTCTGAATTGTGTTATACATTAGTGAAATACTAACCGATGCTCTTACGGTGAGGTACAAAATCGTGATGAAACCTGTACATTCAGGCGATTGTATGTGTAACCATGATTCAATTTGGTCAGGTTCCCCTGGTAGCAGGGTTAGGGTCGCTAGGGCGTAATTATCTGATCTGCCAAATCCTTGATCATGGTCATGACGGACCCCGGGCCCTCGTGCGCGGGAGCACTGCCGGTACATTAACGCCAAGCTGATTCTTTTTACCGTAAGTAGTAGATACATTACCGCACCACCAAGCCAACCAAGAACAATCGATGTACAACAAAACCGCCCAAACACCCCCAGCTTGAGGTCACTCGAAGCGACATTCTTAATACCGATGGCGACGGTAATTTTTTTACCGTCACGTACAACGACCCATATCAAATAACCGAGACAGCCACGACACGGCCGTTTGGACATTAATTATGGTTCATAAATATCGTATGTGATGTGATTGAGTCGGATTGCAGGGACAAAGAGACTTTCCAAAGGTGCTGTAGAGTGTCATTGGCGCCACGCCCAAATTGTCAATAAGTGGTGGAGGTTATTATGTTTTACCACGATACAGTCTGCCTTAAGTTAGCTGTACGGTACTGTTTTAAACTATCGCGGTTATTATCACACATTTTAAAGGTATTTTCCAGGTTTCCTAACCGCATACCTTTGTTGACGAGTAGCCAGATATTTCGACGCAGTTGAATGCATCATGGTCACGGGACGACTGGAGAGCTGCGAGCGCCGGACGGTGTTGATTAGCGATAAAGCGGCCGAAGCCGCATGTAACCGCATGCAGATGCATGTAACTGCGTCGAAATATCGGACTACTCGTCAAAAAAGGCTTTAAAAATGGCTGTACGGTGTTCGAAACCGACTAAGACATGTGAAACTGAAAGTAGGCATTTCTCTACGCGTACCGCATAGCGCGCTACAAAAGTCGCCCGTTACTGGCCTATGGTTAGTTATGATGATCTTAATGAACCACGAATCACATGCGAGCGGATGTGATCATAAATAAATTTTAACAAGCTTTCATTGCGCGGTATAGTACCTACTCATCAAGACATTTCTTGACATGTTATCTTTCGTTCATTACTTCCTATGACCACCTTAGGACTCCATCATCAGACCAGTTCCATGGTACCATATTAATGGATTGTCATCCAAGTTACATATGTATACCAGATTTCACTACCCCTTCGGATTGAAATTCCACCACGGTGTGTGTAGTTCATCCAGGAATTTATGACCTGGGCCTTTTGGCTTGATATAGCCTATCAGAGAGAGATATTACGATAACCGTGCTTCACAATCATCCGCCTTATCACTTACCTCCAGGAGAGACTGCGTACAAACGCTAAAGTATACAAAAAATCGGTCCAAAACAAAGTAAAACAGAACTTGTGTGTGAAAATACCATTTCTTGACATGCTACCCGCAGATACGCGTTCAACAAGGTCGGCACCAAACTCACAGCGTTTGTGCCACGCACCGCACGTTCTCAGTACGCCCAAAGCCCCAAAGGCCAAAAGCCTGGAGTTAATAAGCCACGTTGAATAAGTACTGAATCTGACTCACCTTTGATCCCTTTTGGCAAGACATGAAAGAGAAACAGGTTAAATATTAGTATGTTATAATTATGGGATGTGAGGACGGTTAATGTTATTGAAATATTTCAGCAATCTCGAGATGTTGCCCTTTAAAATTTACGATGTAAAGAAAATGTTAACGAATAGATTAATTAAGCGTTAAATATATTTTTAAACAGCAATGTTAAAGTTAAAGTAGGTACTTAAAGTAAGTACCCAATGGGTGCTTTTATAGTTTGTAACGTGACGATACTATCGTGGTATCAAAGTAACACGTATCGAAAGGAATAAGTTAAATAATCGGTAAAATAAGAAACGTCTCGAGACGACATTTTTGTACTGTGGCAACCCCGAAACACAACCATTGACACTTAAAATGTCACACTCCTGTCATGTTAAACAATGTTCCCTTCACGTCACTTCTCCCATATAGCGTGGACGCCCACGATAACATCGTCACGTTACAATTTATGAAAGCGCCCAATGGAAACAAACCGAGAACAAACAAGGTAAAGCAATAATGAAGGAATGGTTGTATGATCAATGTATCAGGGCAATTTTTATTTATAGGGGCTTGCATGCATATGGATATAGACCAGCCAAGAGTGACAAAACAGTCAGGTGACAAAAGCGTTATCCCTAGTCATCATCATCAATCAGCCGAAATACACTCACTGCTAGGCATAGGCCTCCCCCAGAGATCTCCAGAAAGGCGACCTGTGCCTTCCGCATCCAGCCTGGTACCTGCGATCTTTACCTCCACCTTGTGGGAGGCCTAAACACACTGCAAATTCCTTACGAAATTTAACCCTTATACAAACAGACTATCCAATTAAGACCAATGTCTACATCTCACACCTTTGCAAACTAAGGCACAATCATCACCCAGCTCATTCGCTCTCGCATTACACACACCGCTTAAAGCGAGCGAAAAAAACACGCCATTAGCAAAACGCAACCGCGTCGCGAAAACTTAACGACAGTGCTCTTTAAAAATCCACTAGGTACGGTTAACGATGTACCGATAGAAAAAAAACGCGGTAATGCGATAGCGGGGCGGGTGGCGTCGGCAAAAAAGTCGGCGCGGCTTAGCATATTTGACAGGCCGCGATGTGGTACCATTGGACTTGCGGTTATTGAAACATTTCGATGCCCACGAGTGGAATTCGAAGCCTGATGACGAAATAATGTATATTCAATGAACAGACATAGACCTCATATTTCATATTCCATAAGTATTGATAGGTTTATGTATGTTTTACTAACATAGATTGTAAGATACCTGTACTAAGAAAAACGGATCTCTGTTGTCTGAATAAACATGAATTGAAATTTAATAGTCCACATGATGGAAGGCAGCAACGATAACATCATGAAAATCTTTGACAGAACAACAAAGTTACGGTGATGTGATATTTTGCATAGAGACACACGAGCGAAGTTTGTACGGACAATGTCACTAACATAAGAGAATAAGTGAAGAATTAACTTCTGCTAACAGATTCAAGCCGTCCAAGGGCTCTGTGACCAAAAGGCAAACCACAGATCCCCTGAAACTTGCAACTTGGACGGGACAGAAGTTTGTAAATCAGAATCGAGATCAACCGGTACCGCTTGCGAGGGTCAGCCCAATGATCGGTTTAACCAATGGCCCGGGCTCGATGGCGGCTTACTTATACTTACTTAGTGAAATGAGATGCGGATGGACGGAAACTAGGGTCCTTAAGGCAAATTCCCGACGAACTACCAAGTTTGCGTATAACCGGACCCACTTGGCCAAAGTCCTGGAAGTTGGAGGTGTCGATATCGCCTATTAAAATAAGGGGACTTGTAAATTCTTATAGGGCCGAGAATACCCTCGGATTGGATATTATTTACAACTTGATAAGTAGGCTGCAAATGGTGTACGTAATGCATTTTTTTATATCTAGAGTTACATTTTCTCTTTATAATACTAGTTTAGATTAGTTGGCGTAGTGGTGGATGAAAGATGGCACATGTCGTCCTAGAATGTATGAGGCAAAATCGGCCCTACAGAATTTTTCATTTCAACGTGAAAAGAACACGAAACCATCAAGTGTTAAAATTACTGTTCTATGGGCAAACAGTAATTCAACAGAGGGATTCTACAGAGATGAGGTCACAAGCCTGCCTAGTATAAAATTATAAAAAATCAACAGAGGTCCTATCTGGTTATAGTCGTCCTGTAGAAATCCCTGAGAGTAAGTAAGTTAGTAAACACTCATTATAAGACAATATACAAGAATCAGCTTACATATACCCACAAGCTTACCATTCAGGGTTACAGAAAGGGTTGGTTTCATATTCTATGCCGGACGGACACCATACCACAAAATAGAGAATCCGTTTTTTGCTCGTTGTGGCCGTTAGCGGTATCAAAAGAAAAAATAACAAAATTTTAAAATCAGAGCCACATACCAACCAAAGCCAGTACTCGTTTACTCGTAGACTTCTCGGAAGTGGCCTTCCGAAATCGTTGCCGAGTTTTCGCAAGGCGTTGTCAAATAACGCCGACCGAAGTGACTAATCTAAAATAGATCCGAGACGAGGCTGCGGCGTTTAGGAACGCCAGTATAAATCTACAGAAATCCTATCTGGTAATAGTTCTCTTGTAGGAACCCCTGACAGAAAGGGTTCACACCATACCACAAAATAGAGAATCCACCTTTTGTCTTTTATTACCGGTCAATCTTGTCACCTCAGCCGTATAAAAAGAAAAAGAACAAAATTTTAAACTTAGAGCCATATTGAAACCCTACCAAAGCCAGTACTTATTTACTTGTAGACTTCTCGGAAGTGGCTACCCGAGTTTTCGCAAGCACCCGCTGTCAAATAACGTCGAGACCGAAGTGACTAATCTAAAATAGATCCAAGACGACTTGCGGCGCTAAGGAACGCCCGTGGGGTCTCATTTGGAGACAATGCGGCTCGTCCAAAGCGCATCAAGTTAAATATTTGATCGCAGCCAAAAGGTCTGTTTGAAGTTTGCTCTGTGCACCGTTTGGGTGGAGACAGTGACTGGTCTCCGAAAACTAGTACGAGATATGGCAGGTGAGTCTGTTGGTGTGTGTGCGTTTGCGGGTCGCCCCGTAGATCTTGGCTAAATAATAGTTTCGGCAGTGGGAATGTTTGATGGACTTTGCATATATGCATAGTTTGCTTTTCACTTAAATTAAAACACGTTTTAATGTGTTAGTTAGTAGTAAAATTGACCATTATGATTTTTTATGATCGATTTTTTTAACATTACGGTTCCAAACACCCGTTACTTTATAAATGGTTAAGGTTGTCTGTCTGCACGATTGTAAATCTTATATCAAGTCGCAGACAAAAGGTAAATCAAAATCTCAGAAACCGATAAGCTACCCGTGACAAAATATATAATAATCATCAATAAACCATACAGGGTTACAGAAAGGGTTGGTTTCATATTCTATGCCGGACGGACATCATACCACAAAATAGAGAATCCGTTTTTTGCTCTTTGTGGCCGTTAGCGGTATCAAAAGAAAAAAATAACTAAATTTTAAAATCAGAACCACATCGAAACCCTACCAAAGCCAGTACTCGTTTACTTGCAGACTTGTCGGAAGTGGCCTACCAAAATCCTTGCCGAGTTTTCGCAAGACGCTGTCAAATAACGTCGACCGAAGTGACTAATCTAAAATAGACCTGAGACGGGGCTGCGGCGCTAAGGAACGCCCGTATAAATCTACAGAAATCCTATCTGGTTATAGTCCTCTTGTAGGAACCCCTGACAGAAAGGGTTCACACCATACCACAAAATAGAGAATCCGCCTTTTGTCTTTTATTACCGGTCAATCTTGTCACCTCAGCCGTATAAAAAGAAAAAGAACAAAATTTTAAACTTAGAGCCATATTGAAACCCTATTAAAGCCAGTACTTATTTACTTGTAGACTTCTCGGAAGTGGCTACCCGAGTTTTCGCAAGCTCCCGCTGTCAAATAACGTCGAGACCGAAGTGACTAATCTAAAATAGATCCAAGACGACTTGCGGCGCTAAGGAACGCCCGTGGGGTCTCATTTGGAGACAATGCGGCTCGTCCAAAGCGCATCAAGTTAAATATTTGATCGCAGCCAAAAGGTCTGTTTGAAGTTTGCTCTGTGCACCGTTTGGGTGGAGACAGTGGCTGGTCTCTGAAAGCTAGTATGGGACGTGGCAAGTGAGTCTGTTGGTGTTTGTGTGTTTTCGGACCACAACGTAGATCTTGGGTAAATACTTAATCGTTTCAGCAGTAGTATGCGTGTGATGGATTTTACACAAGTGATAAAAAACATTACTCCTCACTGCGTTGCATTTGTTTTGCACTTTAATTACACGTTTAAATGTGTTCCTCAGCAGTAAAATTGATCATTAAGATGTTTTATTACAGATTCTTTTAATATTATTTTGGATACCGACGCAGATTGGAAAACGTCTTCCACTGGCGACCGGGGAACAGTATCGGAAACCGATTGGCAGCTTGTGACCAAATATACAAAAATCTTAAAAAATAAACATCTTCCACTTCTCCCATCGCCCGAATCTAAACGCTGCACCAGGTTAAACAGCGCCCGGCCACAGTTTGGGCAATTCGAACTTTGGCCGGTAATAGTCGACTATCTTACGGCCATTTCCCCTGAGGACCCGTGGAAGCCATTCAACTCCACACTATTCTGGCTACGAGCGATTTGATAGTTTAAACCAATGTTGCCAACTTAGCGCTTTCGGGGCTAGATCTTGTAGGACTACTTGTAACACCCTACTGGTCAATCGATAACCCCGATTTATTCGTGGAACAGTGAACAGTCCAGTGAAGCGAACAAAATGTGTGCCTCCTTTTTGGCTGAAGAACCGGAGACATGGTGTGCCCAATTAGAAGATCAGTTTGTGATTTCCAGAATCACCTAGGATGCATCCAAATTTTGCAGATGTGGGAAACACAATCTTCGACAATTACGTATTATCGTAACGGTTTTCATATAGTTCATCATCATCATATCCGCCGAAAGACGCCCGCTGCTATAGGCCTCCCCTAGAGATCTTTACAAAGGCTGGTCCGGTCTTCCGAATTAAGCCGGTACCTGTAATCTTTACCAGGTCGTCGGTCCACCTTGTGGGAGGCCTGCCCACGCTGCGTCTCCCGGTACGTAGTCCCCACTCGAGAACTAAGGAAGCTATGTGCCCTGCCTACTACCACTTTAGCCTGGTAATCCTCCGGGCTATATCCGTTACCTTGCGGATTTCATCATTTCTGATTCTATCGCACATATTTTCATTCGTTTAGGAACGGCTTTCATATCAAAATTCAGAAATAGCTCTATAACTAGCTCTTTTTGTAAGATCTGATAGCGCGTTTTCGCTAGAAGAGTTGGCTTAAACGCCCGCGGCTATTGCAAAGTTGGATCGTCGGATCAGGTGCTTACACGCCATTACACGATGTTCGTGGCGACCACTCTCGCTTTCGCATCAGTATTGTTAACATGATGGTTTGGACTGTGTGATGCGTTTCTGCCTTATCATACAGTTAGCACTACTTTTTTATACGTTTAGCACACGTTAAGGAACCTCTTTTAAACAATATTTAGAAATCTAGCTCTTTTTCTAAGGTATGGTAGCGCGTTTTCGCTAGAAGAGCTGGCTTAAACGCCCACAACTATTGCAAAGTTGGATCGTCGCATCAGGTGTTCACGGTGTTCGCGGCTCGACGGCTCGACGACTATCGCTTTCGTATGTGTATTGTTAACGAGATGGTTTGGACTATGTGACGTGAATGAATGAATGAACACTTCATTGCATCAATACAAGGTACAGTCGGTACATATCGGTAGCAGCACAGAAAACAACAGGCGGCCTTATCGCTTAAAGCGATTTCTTCCAGGCACCCTTTAGGTAGTGAGCTATCAATAGGGAACTATCAGAGCAGAGGTCTTTCTGCCTTTTTTGTTCTTATTTCAGGCAACAGACAATGCGGAAGAATATAAACAAAGAAGTTTTTCCCACGCACACTAAAGTTGTGGAATGAACTACCTGGAGAGGTTTTCCCTGGTGAGTACAACATGGAATTCTTCAAGAAAGGGGTAAAAAGGATTTTACGGGGTCGGCAACGCGTGGGTGATGCCCCTGGTATTGCAAACGTTCATAGGCTGTGGTGACTGTTTCCCATCAGGCAGGCCGTAAGCTTGTTTAACACCTTAGTGGTATAAAAAAAGTTCTGGCAGATATACCAATAGGTTTATAATGGAATCTCCGCAAAAAAATATTTTATGTTGCTATAGCTTCATCTCGGTTTTCTCTGTAATATTTTCAAGGTTCCATAGCTTAGTATAACGGGTTAATACGGGTATTAGTCTGCCCGAGGAATGAGATCTATACCTTCACATAAATAATTATGTAAGTAGGTACCTAAGCTAGCTTAATACCTACAGGATTATTATTTAATTCGTTCATTGGTGGTGGATATTACCGAAGTTAGGTGGGCACTAAGGTCGAATCTAACTTATCTCCAGCTGAAATTAAGTATGTAGAAAGTTCTTCTAGCGCATCAAGCTAGGCAAACTTTGATAAGCCTTTCAGAGTGTGTTTTGTCTAGTCGTTACGGATTGCCATACAGAGTTTTGGCACAGGCTTTATGATGTTTAATGTGTAACTGTTGTAGCATAAAGCACAATTGTTTTTGTTGGAGGCATTCGGGGCCATATGGTGTCCTTTAAAGTAGAATAGCTCCAATCACTTGTGGGTGTCGTACAAGGCGACTTATATTTAACATTAAGGTAAAATATGTAACATCAGAAAATGGGCAGCAGCGTTTTCCATTGTTATATTTATAACACCGCGATCTCCAATCCGCCTGACGAGCGTGGAGATTTTGGCAATGACCTCCCCTTTCGTGGGAGAGGCCCTAAGTCCTGCAGAGGACTGTGATAATACGCTAACGCTATTTCCATGAATAAGTACCACGATCGGTGATTGCAACTTGATACGCCTAAATAAATCGTGACTCAAATAATTTAATTTAAACATTAATTAAGAGTCAATATCTAAATGTTGCAATGTCCGAGTGATATTTTTATGTGATTGTTATGATGTGGTGTTTGTTAAGCAATAAATGTTTTTCATTCATATATTAAACTAGTTCTTACCCGTGACTTCGGACACCTAAAAGTCTGTATTTTTTTAAGGTTTCCATCTACCTCCTTGGAAAATTTTATCCACCACAGCGGTTTAGGGGCGAAAATGGACATGGATACACAAATGTAACAAACAGGAAGACAGTTTGGATATACAATACTAACCCAAACAAAGAGAAAAGTAAGCCAATAACATAATCAAAGAGGCTCTGATGACAAAACATGAATAGAACCAGCTTAACCTCTCTTATTATGATAACTAGTGGCCCTGGTGCGACTTCGTTCACGTGGCGTTCTACCTCTGCCCTACAGGTACCCTACACCTACCCTAACCTACCCTTTTGTCTTACATACAAACATTGCTCTGACAAAATTGACAATTTGAAACCAAATACAAGATTAAAATAATTATTTAAATTGGTAGAGCTGTTCTGAAATAATACGTGTACATGGATACTTTGGATTATATTATTGCAAATTTCCTATCGAACTCTAATTTTTTGAAGATCTAACATAGCCTATGTTACTCGCTGATAATGTCGTTTTCTATAGGTGAAAGAATTTATAAAATCGGTTAAATCGTTTTTGAGTTTATCCATTACAATTAAAGACAAACAATAAAATCTTTCCTCTTTATAAAACTAGCATAGATAACACCTACATTTACAACAAAACTGGTCACAGAGCTTTCAATCGGCAATACAATACTTGGAATACGAAGAATTTGACGCAACCATGCATTTATCTCAGGAATTCCCGGCCCGCAACCAAAATCAATAAGTATAAAACTTTATTGAGCCGAGCCATACTCCCAAGCTAACCAAACGCAGGTAAGAAATCTCCAGTTTCAAAGAATAACACACTCTAGGGCCGCACCGCTTTGAAAAAACACGCTAGTTACCAATCCGTAAAGACCCGACGATGGCGCCACTTTCTACACCACAACGCATTCAACAAGAGAAACACTGAAGTTGCATCTTCTCCCGCCGGCAAATTTAACTTTGTGTTAGCGTCACGCCGGCCCAATACGGGAAACGCGGTCTGTTTTCGGCTCAAATATTTGTCATGTTCGTTTTCTTGTAATTTCTCGGTGTACGACCACGATATTAGATATATAGAAAGTTGGTACGGTATTTTGTTTGTACTCGGAAAAACCAATACCAAGGTTTTATTGCTTATAACTTAAAACATTTTACAAATTATCCTGTTTCAACGTTTCCATTGTCAATAACAGCTAGATGTCAAATCGACTATTTAATTTCTATTTCTATTTCTTTATTTCGCATTCCATGTGTTACATAGTTCTACTGTGCTTATGTTTGTCGGACAAATTTTCATCTACATTTAAGTATCAAAATGAGCGCCGGTGGCCGAACGGTTGAGTATCCGACTCGTAAGCGAAAGGTACTGGTTTCGAATCCCGCTGCGGCCATATCACTGACTCTTTTCCGAGTTATGTACATTAGTTGAATTCTAACAGATGCTCTTACGGTGAGGGAAAATCGTGATGAAACCTGCAAATTCAGGCAATTGAATTTGTAACCATGATCCAATCTGGTCAGGTTCCCCTGGTAGCAGGGTCACGCAGGTCAGATGGTAGTCGCACCACTGTAATTACCTGATCGCCAAATCCTGGATCTTGGTCAAGGCGGGTCCCGGACCCTCGTGCTCGAGAGCACAACCGGGGCATTAACGTCACGATTATTACTATTATGTTTTAAGTCTCAAAATCTTCGCGCCTTACCATTCGGCTCTTCACTCCTTCCTAGCTTTGCGTAATTTCCACCCAAATACCTTGGAGGCGGCCGGAACGAACGCGAAAACTTCTTCAATTAGTATTAACAGAAACAATAAAAGCGGTAAATCATACTTAGCCACGTAATTGGACGAAGTTGCGAAGGTAGGCAGGTATTCCAATTTCGAATTTTGAACACTAGCGCTTTCCCGCGCTACCCGTTCGAGGCCTTACTCGAAAAACACGCCACAGGGGTATAGATAGGTTTTATAAGATTGTTATTGTGAAATGTTTATATTTTAGTGTGATTCACTATTTACTTACCTACCAGGTGGGATGGCGGATAAATGCTTAAGTTATAGATGTAATACAGATTCCCACGTTTTTACAGTGTAACCCTATTTTTAAATCGCTTGCCTCGATTCGAACGGTTTTCAATTTTGACTTTTGGCATAAAGAATTCCTTATTTTGATGCGTGATGCCGATCTTCACTGTTTTTGAACCGTAATCTTAATTAGATGTTTATCTATGTGGATATTTTAAAGGAAGACCGCGACTTCAGAATACTTCTTCGAACTATGTCATGGGATCCTTCACGGGACGCCCTTGATGTTGCTGATGATTTAGGTGGCTGTGACTTTGCATGAGGTGGCCCGCTTGTCTACTTAGCCATAGATAAAAAAAAACCATTCCTATTTGATACGACATACTACTATTTAACGAAGTCCGCCAAGTAGCTGACGGCGCTAGTGACACACACAATAAATAAAGAAGATACACATTAACAGATACACACAACCCGCCCCGGCTACCAGGAAAACAGGAGTCGGTGTCGCCTCGAGCTATAGGTACGTACATGTCGTAGCCCCTCGAAAATATTCCCAAATATTTGCTCCCAGTATTCCAAGCTTGCCACTAAATTCCTTCTAATTCACGCCGTATTCTAATGCCGCCTCGGAGGGTTGTGGTGCTATGGTGATTACCATATTGTCTTGCAGACATAATATTTGGTTTTGTGTCAAGTGTCGGCGGTTCTATACAATTTTAAGTTATTTTTGGAGGTGTCATACGGACAGGCCAGCTGAACAGTCGAATATTTAGGCTTCATAACAAACGGTAGGAACGCAGCGGCGTTGTATCTATATATTCAGATAGTATACTTAGAACAAACTCGTTTCCCGCCGTCTGTCCTTATGTATGGTTATATCTTTTAAACTACGCAACGGATATTAATGCGGTTTTAACAATAAATAGAGTTATTCAACAGAAAAGTTGATAAGCAAGAAAAAAGGGTAGATAGGGGTAAAGTAGGTGTAAGCGAACGAAGTCGCACCGAATTCCACTAGTTGTAACTAAACACGAGTGTCACGGGTTATTTTTAATCCTGGAAAATCAATCGGTTTAACGCCATGAAAAGTTTTAAAGTGTCGAGAATTTACCTTGAAGTCATCGCAGTAGAGCATATTTGATTCCTAACACGTATAACCTTATTTGTCAAGAGTCATACGACTTTAAATTATATACAGAAATTATGCGATAACTAGAAGAGAGTATCGTAGCGATAAGATTGCATTACCGTTTAAAATGGTAGGTACAGATTCTGCAAATTCGATATTTCGTTTCAAAATAATACCACGGGGAAAAGTATAGCTTATCTATTAAAAGAATAAAAATAATGAAATAAAAGTAAAAATCTAACCGCCGCGTGATTACAAGAATTAGAATGAAAGAGTAACAAAAAAGTAATTACTCCTGACACAAATAACAACCCCCTTTCCAACTCAAATTTAAAAAGGAACAGATCGAACTTCCCAAAACATCGTGAACGAATTGTTTACATTGAAACAGCGAAGCAACATTAAAAACAATACAAAATAACATAACCCCTGCCTGCTGGTGACAACATTTTACCCGCAACTTTGCGTATACCCTACCCCCACACAGCGGACAGGGGTTTCTTTTACCCCGGGGCGAAGTCGCAGGTCCAAATAGGAACCCATTACGCCCACCCTGCAGCAAATTAGGTACCTGAAACAAACAAAAATATTATTAATATTAAAATTTTAGTTCCACATAATTATTTTGCTTGTTATCATATCACCATAGGACAGAGCCAGAATCAAATAAATTCTAATCAATAGGTGAGGTACGGGACAGGGAAAACTTGTACTAGGTTTATTCGGAAAACTAAATCTGGTCTAAAATGACATACACTGCTGTGTAGAGTGACTGATGAAAAATTAAATAATAAATTATGTTTTTTCATTTTCCATCATGTGGCCCGCTTGTCTGTTTTCCTGCCGTATGAAATGAAAAAAAAAAAATTAAAGCTGCGGTATTGTGTAAGGTGGAGCTACTTCCCCAGTAAGGCGGCTCCAATTCGAACGGGATACCCCGCTATGCCCTACCTCTCTTACACTTTAGTTTTACAGCAATTAACGGCAAACTTATTCTGTAAGCATTTCGTGTTCTGTAACCAATTGTCAATTATGACAATACAATTGTACTATCCTCCCCGGCACGGTGTTTTCTACTTTTCTTAACAATATTATGCATGTATTACCCATAGATTTAAATCTGGAACAAATTCCATCGTACATTCATTTACTGTGACAAGGTTATTTTAAACGTTGATTCAGTTTTCCCAATCACGCTGACATGTACCTATTTTATAACCACTACTATGGGCATAACGAGAAGTCGAAGTTGTGAAGTTTTATGTTCTTAAACCCTGTCTGAGTGTAATGTATACGTACGTAATGGCAAGGCAAGTATTAGCAAGTATCTACCTACATCATTCCTTCTCCTACCCTACAGATTTACGTTCTTCGAGATATCGATCACTTAACTTTGCGTAGCAACAGAATCAGTATTGACAATTAGTTCCAATCCTAAATGTACTTGGTTTAACAATGATCCGGTGATAAGGTTTCCTTTACAAAGTCTAATCACGGATCATCAGTTTAGACTTCAGAGGGTAGTTCAAGTTTCAAAGGTTAGGCCGAACATGGCTTCCTATTAAAACTTAAAGAAATAAGCCACCCAAATTCACGGAAAGTAAGAAAACTGGAATGGAATATTCCTACTTAATATTTTGTACTCAATTTATAGACTTTAAACGTAAAATTGAAAATATTTCCATGAAATCCTTAAGTGTATTTTCGAAGTTTAATATAACCGAGATCAAAGGAAACTAACACAAGGATTCGAAAGACGTTTTCATATCCTCCTCCATAAGCACCTACACAGAGCAAAAAAAAAATTGCTTATCCATGAAGGTAGCTAACATTCCAATCTTTTTGAGCACCTTCGTATAATTGCGCGTCTGCATCGCAAAATTCTAAGCATTTGAAATTCGAAATATAATAACCGACAATGGAGGCACGTGATTGGTCGCTATGCACCGTCTGAGGGGGAGGGGGTATTACAAAAGACGCGGTAATGCATGCATGTTTCATTACCACTATTGTGCCGAACAAGATGGCGGGCAGACGTCTGGCCCCGCTATATTACGAATACAGGATGTAGGTAGAGCTATTTCACTTGAAGGACAAAATTAATTGGTGTGCTTCATTATACATCTATTGATAATGCTAATCATAACCCTAACGCTGATTTAATAAGCGCAATTGATGGCTAATAATGTTATTAATATATAACTACGTTCGACCAACATGACTACCAAGAGGGACGGCAAATCCCACTATTCTTAGAGGTAGTACATGTTAATACAGATTGTTGAATATGATTAAAGGGTAACACCTTACAAAAAACCGCAGCTAAACAATACTCTTTTAAATAGTATTGTGTTTTGCCAGTGAGTAAGGTCTCCAGTGCTCCATGGGGTGGGGATTTGGGGAACCGTGGCTTTGGCAGTGGAGTGGCATTCACAACAATACAACCAGAAAATAGGTTGTTCTATTCAATTCAAGAGAACCACAAAAAACAACATTAATAAAACGTCTAATCAATCTATCTATCTGGCTCTCACGGACAAAATTACAAGTCTCAACATCGACTAATCTTAAAATCGAAAGACAATCCCAACCATCCACCAACAAACCCAGGCACCAACATGGCTACAAAGGCGGTCTATTCCGAGCCAATTTATTTACTTACACCTGTTTTGTTCTATAAAGGAACAGAGTTATTGGGTTGTATCGCCACACGTGCCTCTCAGAGTGCGCAGAAGGCTTTTCTTTTATACCTTTTTGATTTTTCTAGCGGAAACAGTATCATACACTAGGCGCTCTACGTAATTCCTTTTCCACGAGATATCTAAGCCGAGAGCTACGTTTTTAGCAAAAGAGGATTTATATTACTAGTAAACGGTCTTAGAAAATTGTTTGGCGACAATACTTAATTTCATTAATGACTTCATTGAAGTATTTGGTGTTTTTCTTTTTTAAGAACTAGCTAGGCATTTGACCGCCATCTCACCAGATAGTATTATTATTATTAAAAAAGTGGGCTTTCCAAGGCTTTCTCAGTCCTAGTATCACTGCGACCATTCCTGATCTATTGTGATCGCCCCTTTTTTATAGTTCAGTGCTAATCCCTGCAACTTCTATGAACTGTAATAGGTTCTCAGTACTGATTTCGTCATCATCATCATCATCATCATCATCTCGGCGTTAAATCCCGGTTGCGCCCCCGCGCTACACGCGGGTGCCCGGGGTCCGCCTTCCTGCTATGTCTAGTCCACTTTGCTCGGTCTTCGGCATCCTTCATAGTGAGTCCGTTGGCACGCATGTCACTCTTAACGACGTCCAGCCATCGCTTCTTGGGCCGGCCTCTCCTTCTCGTGCCTGGTGGGGGCGGCATGGCCAGACATCTGTTCCCCACATAATTTGCCGGTCTGCGCAAGACGTGGCCATACCATCGAAGGCGACACTCCTGTAGCTTATCTGCGATGTCACGGACACGAAGGCTACCGCGGATGTGGGCGCTCCGCACGCGATCTTTGCGGGAAACCCCACACATCCACCGCAGCATCTTCATTTCCGTGACTCGCAACTCCTGCTTGTGTCGCTCTAGTAGAGGCCAAGTCTCGCTGCCGTATAAGAGAACAGGTCTAATAATGGACTTGTAGACCTGTCCCTTCAGTTTCATCGGCATCTTGGGGTCACAAATGACAGCCGTCACCTCCCGCCACTTTGCCCAAGCCGCGGATATTCGGGCTTTGACGTCGCTGTCGATGTCACCAGTTGCGCTTAGTACTGACCCCAGGTATCTGGCCTGATCCGTTCGTTTGACCTCCTCTTCACCTATGCGGATGGGTAGGGGGTCTGTACTGTTGCAAGCCATGTACTCTGTCTTCGCCACATTTATCTTCAGACCGCCGTTCTCAAGCGACTCCTTCCACTTTTCCACCCGTTGGACAAGACGCCCCTTGTCAGAGTCTGTCAACGCGATATCGTCAGCATACATGAGTAGCCACGGAGGTACCTCATGATAGTCTCGGATGCTGTCTGACAGTACGTCTAATATCACGTTGAACAGAAGTGGGCTGAGCACAGAGCCCTGGTGTACCCCAACGGTAATCGGGAAAGTGTTGGTATCGCCAACAGCAGTCCTAACTATGGAATCGGAATCGCGGTACATGTCTCGGATTATGTCAATATAGGCCTCAGGTACTGACTTGGACCGCAACGCCCACCAGATCATCTCACGAGGGACACAGTCAAAGGCCTTCTGCATGTCCAGAAACAGGAAATACAGGGGCGTGTTCCTTGATCTGTATCCCTCCATGAGAGTTCTTAGGGCAAATACGGGGTCCATGGTCCCACAACCCGGCCGGAACCCATACTGACAATCCGAGATTGTACACTCCCGTCGGATTCGAGAGTCCACAATGCGTTCGAAGAGCTTCATGGTGTGAGACATCACCTTTATACCGCGGTAGTTGGTACTGATTTCGTGCACCTCAATTAAGTAGTAAGTCGATGCGGCCGAAGATGGAGCATGTCTGTCTAGAAACAGCCTGTAGACTAATTAAATAACGCTGTTGCTAACAATTCAATGCTTATTTATAATTGAAATTGTTACTTTTGCGATAACGTATGATCGGTGTAATAGTTTCAGTTTATTGCAATGGAACTTTGTTAGCAGCTGAACCCATGAAATCGATGAAACGTCATCGCAAAAGTAACTATTTCAATCATTGAAATCAGAAAATTGTTAGCAACAGAGTTACGCAATAATAATTACTCTCCGGTTTATAATGTTGAGCGAACACACTCGCAGGCACCGTGCGCCACTCTGCCGTAAACATTATTAAAAAGAAACCAAAGCGGTTTGTGGGATGGCTCGAAGATCCATGATATATGGATGTCACTTATGTGTAAGTACATGTAATGTAGACTTGGAGCATAATACCTATTAGAAAAGGGGTATAGCAGTTGATCGAGGCGATGAAACGTTTTTTTGTCCGTCCGACCTGATGGAAAGTAGCCACCGTCGTCCAGGACATCTGCAATCTAAGGGAAGCGCCCGAACGACAGTTTTGTATTTAGACTTATAAGCACCCCAACATAAATTCATGGCACTAATGAAAAGTTAGGTTAGGCCTGGATGTTGGGCAGAATTAAACGCTTAGAGTTTACAGTTGGAATAAACCCAATAAAACGACTATATTTTGACAATGCCCCCTTTAAACACAACAAATGAATTCTTTCCCTTAATATTCATCTCAAAAACCTTCCCCACCCCGTATACGCGGCTCACCGGCTCAAGCTGCAGCTAGCGGATGATTTAAAATGTAGAATATGCAATGAGGTTCCGATTGATAGAGCCTCGCTGCGTTGAATAATTCGTGACGAGTCGAGCCGAGCGTTCCCGAATGGAGCCGACTGGAGCCGAGTGGGGCGAGGAGATTTATTACCTATGCACTCGGAGTCGTTGCGTCAATGATACATACGAAAGCAGCCAGAGGTGGCGAGGTGAACGTTTACGTAATAGTGGCCCAACTATCCGACTATATCCCTTCAACTGCGATTGAGAGATTGCGTCGAAAATCTCACGTTAATTTGTATTTTAAATGAATGATAGTTTTTTTTTCTTTTAATCTGCCCACCTGATGGTAAGCGGTAACTGTCGTCCATAACATCTTATTAATGCATTTACATTGCAGGTAACAAAAATGTAGAAACGCAGGTGCGTTGTCTCTAAGAGGACTTCTGGAGTTCTTAAGCGTCCAGATGATACAAATCCTTACGTAGTATAAAATAAATTCGCCTTCAGATGTGAGGGACTTGGTCGGACGTCTGTCCGAGGTCGGCTCGCCCGCGTACCCGAAAGCGACTTATTTTACATTACGTGGAGATTACTAACAATCGCTTGCCTTCTAGATCGGCACTAACACTGTGTCTAATTTAAAAAAAAAGTGTCGATGTATCCGCGTTAAGACAGGCTGGCAAATGAGGGTTGTGTTTCAGAAGAGAGCCAGAAGCCAACAATAAAAAAATACAAAGTTTTGATATTCTTTTGCAATTACTTTATAAGCTACAAAACTGCAATACCGTTTAAGCAAAACCAATTTTATGCGTGAATGAGTAACAAACAATCCATCCAATAGTATAGGTAACTACTGGATTAGCCTATAAATATATCTACCAACATTGTAGTCTACAATGTGTATATTCCCTCTATAAATCTGAAACACGGCTTAGAGGAATTCTCGGAACACTTTCACGATATTCATATCCGAATTGGGCCACTCTACTGTTGCCCTGATCCGTGACCTAAATTGTTTGTATATGCAACCACCAGTGCTAGTGCTGTACGAGTAAGCTCTGAACTGAACTAGTCAGGAAGATACTGACTACCTGAGTATCTGCCGTTCTGAGAATCTGACTTACATCGCCGAGTTCGATTAAATACTTGATTTCTAACACAATCCTTCCTTCCAAACGGATTATCTATCTGCATTATTACTCTCTATATACATCTAAGTATATTAATAGTATAGGTAATGAATACATACATACAGATCGTAACGTTTTTCCCATAGGAGTAGGCATGAAAATATCATGATGAAACCTGCACATTCAGGCGACTGAATGTGTAACCATCATCCGACTTGGTCAGGTCCCCCTGGTAGCGTTGTCACCTGATCATGCTGCATGCATAATCCTGGATCATGTACAAGGCGGACCGCATCCCGTCCCATCGCATTAAAGCCATGATGATTTTATAATGTTAATGGTACCTATGTTTTCAAACATAAATCTGCAGCCAGCTAGTAGTAAGTAGTGAGGCAGTCGCATCCACTCCCAGTGGAGTACCGACGGACTCCTCATTCACGTTGACTGACTCCTAACAGCTACAAGCAAACGGCAATGCATAAAAAGGTGTCCACCATTTTGCATTGCATCCCACAGATAAATCCCACAACAAATCTAAGTCTATCGCATTACAAAGAACAAAACCGTTTCAATCTCCGAAGGAACCCTTATACCTTGCCGCGAACCGGTTAAAAAAAGCAAATAAACCGGCTCAGAGCCCGGCTCCACCTGACAGCCGGGTAAATAGACGGGATGAGCCGGCAATCACTTAGATGCGTCTGGAGAGTACGCTGAATGGCAGCCAGCGGTGCTCAAACGTAAGTAAGTAAAAACTCTTTATTGCACACATTATAAGACAATATACAAGAATCATTCTAATATACATGCGCACAAAGGCGGTCTTATCGCTTTAAGCAATCTCATTCAGACAATCTTTGTGAAGAGATAATGTCTCACTATGCGAGAGCTAGTGGTGTTGTTTAGTGACTGCAAGAGTAAATAGGAGCGAAAAATAACTATTAAAAAAAACTATAAAGAAATACTAAGATAACTATCGTTTAATTATATAAACTTCAAGTACAATGACTAACGTAACGTTTTACAGCTTCATCTACCAGTCGACCTACCACGTGTGTTAGTCTATCGTTTTATACAGACTTGCTGATAGATTTATCTATGAACTTTATAGACGGATAATTTAAAGATGACGGACAATTCGAACGGTACTGTCTGACATATCATAGACAGGATTTTCTGGATTTCACATCGTATGTAGTTCCAGTGCTTACTGTACTATTGAAAAGACTGAAAATGTGCTTCTATAATTATTTGCAATAGACAGTAAATATTGGTGCTCAACCAGCAACGCCAACCGAAGAGAAAACAAAAAATTAACACCCTATTCCGAGTTGTCAGCGTTTACCTACGCTCCGTTACTTTAGTTAGACTGTTAAAGCTTTAACTATACAGATTCTTTGAGAACCAGTGGCATAGTTGGTTAATGCTATTAAGTATTGAATGCGAATCGCGACGCGTAGAAACTAGACTGAAATGCAACAACTATAAGCATTGAATAAAAGATTGGAAATGCATTTACGTTGTCGATCCGCTCTAAATGGAACATTCTAGATGTTTTTACTTTGCGCTGGTCCTGCTTAGGAGATCACCTATGTGTTCCATTTGTAACACCGAGACTTAGGTAACCTTGTAGTTACAACATTAACTACGAGATTAATGAGAAGTTAGGTGGGCACGAGCTATCACTAAATTATAACAGTATCTTGCACCTAGGAAAGTCTTAAAATTTTATTTTTATTATCGAATCAACAAATCTGGTCAACCGAAACACCACGTTTTAACCATTGGTGGAAGCCCAAAGGGACCATGGAAGGTTTTACTATTATCTTCACGCTTGGCAAGTTTACACATATTGACGACATATTGTGCAGAAGGTATATAGTACTTATGTGCTGAGTAGATAAAAAGTACCATGGATGGAGATTAGATTTTTGGGGACAACATTTTAGTTTCGAAATCTGCGCGGACGAGGTTGCAGACAATAACTAGAACCTATAGTCTTATAAGGTCGATATATTGATAGTCATATTAGATTGTGCATGTACATGCCTGTCTGTCTTGTTTATAATAATAATGTTGCTTGTTGCCTGAGGCGCTATATCATCTACGAAGAAATATGATTGGATCGGAGGAGTCACCAAAATGTACTGTCAAGACAAGAGCCACACAGCTGTTTAAGCTTTTAGACATCGCATTTTGATTGCGGATAACAAGTGGTAAAGGGGTCCGACTCATAAGCGAGAGGTACGGGGTTCGAACTCCAGCGCCACTATGTACCACTGACTCTTATCTGAGTTAATGTATTAGTTGAACACTAACCGAGGCTCTTACGGTGAGGTAAAACATCGTCTATAAATGTGTAACCATGTGCAAATCTGGTCAGGTTTCCCTGGTAACAGGGTGGCGGAGGTCAGAGGTGTGCTCTGTAAGTTCATAGGTCTCCAAATTTACTTCTAAATCACCAACCTCTCACCAATACCCTCAAATTACACGCAAAATATGCGCAAGACTGAGTTGCGGAGAATTCCCGGGTACCGTACCTATATCTAATCTAATCTACCCTCAAACTAAACTCCAACGATATTGAATCAGAATCGAACTAATCTGCATAGCAAAGCATTTTGCTATCGTGAGCGTTGATTGGTCGTATGTATATGCACCTGGATGTGCTCGTTGACCGTTATATTTTATGCACGAGTATTTTTTATGACTGATAATTCTTTATTTATTTAGTTGGCGGAATATATTCCGGGAACTCACCCGGTGAGATGACGTACAAATCTCGATCGATTATGACCTTTAAAATGGATTGTAGTGCTCATGAAATAAGGTACATTTTTGTATCACGCCTTTTGAAAAGCGGAGCGACGCGGACATAATACAAGTGATACAAAAATGTACCTTATCGTTTAAGCAATACAATCCACTTTGGTTTGCTCTGACGCTTTTTGCTTTTGAATTTAGACGATTAAATTTAGTCAAATATATTAAGCGCATTTCGTATTCAGTCGCCTGAATGTGCAGGTTGCCTCACGATGTTTTCCTCTTTGTATTGGACATATCAAATAATGTTAATGTATCAAAGGTAAAGTACAATGCCTTCGATTTGAAATATCGACAACGAGTAACTGTTAACCACGTATGTAGATAACATATCTCTTGTTTATTCTAAATATTTGTCGACACGCAATAAACGTATTTTTACTGATACAGCTGAGCAAATTTCCAAGTATACCGAAGCGTCATAGCAATGCTTGGTCTGCGATCCAGCCTGACTTGAGAAACTCGGATTAAATTGGCCTCCTACACATTCGAATACGTTCGCATGCTCATTATTTGTTTTCGTATTTTGCGATGGCTTTCTCAATAGGAAATGAGGTAATAAACTTGAATGGAAAAGTACTTGGACAGGTAAATTGCATAGGGAAATGAAAGTGAG
This sequence comes from Blastobasis lacticolella, assembly GCA_905147135.1. Classification (NCBI taxonomy): domain Eukaryota; kingdom Metazoa; phylum Arthropoda; class Insecta; order Lepidoptera; family Blastobasidae; genus Blastobasis; species Blastobasis lacticolella. The sequence goes on along the minus strand of LR990062.1, from coordinate 6,558,115 downwards.
TTCAATATAATATTTATATGAGGTATTATATAGAAATATGGAAAATAAATGCAAGAAAATGGAACGCAGCGCCCACTCGACAGGAGCAGCGTTCAATTCAAAGCATAATTTCTACTGCGCCACTGTTTTCATTAAAGCTTTTGCTTTGAATCCTGAAGCTTTTAGATTGTTCAATTAATAACCTAACCGACATAAATATTTCTTAAACTACGGGGCTGATTGTAATTAAATAAGATTAACAGAAGTTGAATAAACTAGTTTTCATATTACTATTCCCCGGCCTGAAAGTTTTTAGGCAACGACTTGTTATATAAGTATTAAATTTATTTTTTATTTGTTGAATCGTACAAAGACACATTTTATTACAAACTCCTTGATCAAAAAACACTATTGTTATCGTATATTAAAAATATGTTGTTGTATATTTTATCACGATGTTTTCCCTCACCATAAGAGCATCGGTTAGCATTCAACTAATGTACATAACCCAGAAAAGAGTCATTAGTAGTTGGTCGCAGTGGGATTCACTCACGCTCACGCTCAATATAGAGTATGAGTATACTGTGTTAAATAAGATACCGTAACATTGACGCACTGTATATTTCCCCGTATTCAATTAACACTTAGGTACCCCTCATCCAGTTATGACCCCAAAACTAAAAAAAGCTGCACAAAAATGGATGAATCACAATCCTATCGCTTGGGAGCCAACGTTTCCCCGTGACTCACTGACGGTGTTCACAACTCATTAACTATAGTTATCGATCTTTGTATGGCGACGGTGTCAATGCAGGTGACTTTCGACGCTTTATGGGTCACCTGACTCATGCGGGTCAAAGGAGTCGCCGTTATCTGTGTTGACAACTTTCGACGCGTACAGGCTGGTTTGGTAACTTTATCTGGAAGGAAATTAGTCTAGGTATTGAAGATAACAAATACTCAAACAATTTAAATAAAGAAACCTCTAAAAAAAGAATTTGAAATATGCTTGGACAAATGCACATACCGCCATCTTGTGTTATGTTAACTACTTATATAGTTTTTTTAAATACATACTTATTATAGGTATATGCTACACCCACACCCGTAACAGAAATTAAAATTCCTCATTTCAATTTCTGCTCGGCCGGGAATCTAACTCGAGACCTCTGCGTGGCAGACATGTTAACCAACTGAACCACTCAGGTCGTCTCACAATTAACGGATTAATCACAGTTTTTATTTGATTTATCATATTTAGTCCCTTTCCGACGGTGCCTCCCTAAGCAATAGAAATATCTCTCCATTCCCGGTCAGATTCACCCTGTATCTACCTTCGTCGACAACCATTGTAGTCTATGAAAATATCGGCTTGATAAGGTAGGGCAGTATGATAAGCAAGTTACACAGAATTCTGTGGGAAATTGATTGCGTTATTCTGAAGGTAAACGGAAAGGTGAGGTAGAGAATTATAATATTGGGGCATGTCTGATATCTTAGTAGCCATTCTGTGTCGACTGATAGCTTGTTTGTAAAAGTCATACTCTTTTACTGTGTTATATGACCGATGACGGTACCTATGTTGATAGGTTTTATGTCAACATAGGTAGTGACATCGTATGACACACGTTGAGAATGTATGTTTCTATTGGGGAAAGCATTTTCGAAAACGGTTCGTGGTTTTGGAGATGTATTTTTAAGGCTTAATTTTTGTCTCGATTATAGCTAGGCCATTGACGAAGAACGCTATCTAAAATAGCGGGATTTGCCTCTCTAAATTAGATAAAGCATTAGTATTTATTTTAGGAGCGTCGGTGGCCGAGTAGTTAAGGTATCCGACTGGAATTAATATTTAGTTAATGCGAAATTCATTAATGTAATGGAAATTTGTTCTATGCAAAATGTTTTTGACTTGTAACCAGTGTTATTAATAAATATTATCTTATCTCGTAAACGAAAGGTACCGGGTTCGAAGCCCACTATGGCCACCAATGACTCTTTTCTGAGTTATGTACATTATGCTAACCGAGACATACTGCTCTTACAGTGAGGGAAAACATTGCGATAAAACCTGCACATTCAGGCGACTGAATGTGTAACCATGATCCAATCTGGTCTGGTACCAGGATAACGGAGGTCAGATAGCAGTTGCTCCACTGTAATTATCATTCCCGAATCCTGAACCATGTTCAAGACGGACACCAGGCCCTCGCGTGCGAGAGCACAACCGGAACATTTACGCCACAGTTGACTATTTTTAATTTTTTATCGTATTTATTCACAAACGAAACAAAAAGCAAAACCATAACAAATCCTAGCTTTTCGCTCATCTCGCATACAGATGCCAATCTCCGCTCACACAGCGAACCTATTCAAGAGCTTATTACGTCGCAATTTCCCAAACACCCCAAGGTTCATAACAGGAGACATTCGTGCTAACAAACCCTTGGATTTCTGGAGGAAATGGTTACGTCAAGCACGGTCGTGCCGTGTTTGGTACGCAGCGCGGTGGAGTATGTCCCGTTCGAAATTCTCTGCGTAAGAATAATTCTAGTAGTTTATACAACTCAATGACAAACGAGCAGACAACCCATATGATGGGAAACGGTAACTGTCACCTGTAACATTTACTTCTAATTAGTGTCCGCCGAAGGTCAATTTCTGGCCGAAGCCGAAGCCGATTATTCGGCTATGGCCACAACCGCCGCAGGGTTAACAGCTCCAAGAAATTTTATTCAGGATTGACTTCAAGACAAGACATATGATAAAAAAGATGACCTTGCAGTTTATTTGTAGAAAACAATGACTTTCCGATATAATGTGAATAACAATATTATTTATCAAATTATGACGTTTGCCGAAAACCTTCTGAGTATTAATATTCATCCCGCACATTAACCCTGAAAGATCCCAGTTTGAAGCCCACGACCTCTGTCTTCGGACCCCTGTTTGCACGGCTCCTACGGTCAGATCCCAGTTTCAAGTCCACAAACTCGGTTTTCTGACCCCTGGACCCACGGTCAGTGCCTCATTGGCCGAACTCCAACACAAACAGATGCATTGATCTAATTGCGGATTGGCCCTCGCAATCAAGGGCCCTAATTCCGCTAATAAAACATCGGGCAGGGTTGATTGCATTAGATATCATATTTGCCCAGCTCTCATTCGAGCGAAGAAAGTTGGATACAGTTGATATTGGTACAGGAAACCAGCACTGAACTAGTTGCTACTCGCTAAGCTTACAAACAGTTTGCTGTTTATGATTTAAGTTAAACTATTAAACGTACAGTTGCCTTGGTGTAAGGACTGGGTACGATAGTGAGTTCACTGTAAATTACAGAGAGGTTGTGTCCCGCAGAGTAGTAAAATTACAAAAAATACAAGCGTCACAGGCCTGGCTTCGCATGGGGTTTTTCGGCATTGAGTAGATTATTGTTACTCAACGCCGAATTCCGACAATGGTTTACGGTCTGAGTGCTGGGTGGGAGCGATTTATTCTTATTCTTCACTAGCGACTGCCGGCGTCGCACGGATAGTAACCTTAACAAGTTATACACCTAAACCTTTCTTAAGAATCACTTACTATTGGTGAAAACCGCATGAAAATCCGTTGCGTACTTTAAAAGATCTAAGCGTGTATACAAACATAGGTATATAGAAACAAGAGGAACGGTGTTTTATACTATGCAAAGAAGATACGTACACTAGGTACTCACTGGTGGCAAAACAAATATGGCGTCAAAACACTGCATGATGAACTGAATCACAAAGCGCCACATACCAACACTTCAACGGAATATTTTTGCATATTTTTTTCAATTTTAAAATATATTTTTCTCCTATAAAATGCAATAACAGGAATGCCAGGCGATATTGCCAGGCATCGGGGAGCAAATTCCGCGATTTAGTAGCTCCAATATTATCATGTACCTATCTACCCACTTGTTTGAAAAGGTGTCGAATATCGATATTTTTTTATCAAAGCCCGGTTCTCTGCGTTTAATATTGACTATTTTGACAGTGGCAATGCATTTATGATTTTGCATAGGTATATGGATTTAGGCACGAATCGTACCCAATAGATGGATAAATTCTTTACTTATTGCTCACACGAAGCTGACCACAATAATTTTCATAAATATTTACTCAAAGCGTGGAAGGACCCCCCACCAGATGTACGCACGACCTCGTAATGGTTGGAGGAGGCAGATGGAAGCAAGAGGTCCGGACAGAGTGGATGCAAGTAAAAGGCATGGGGGGAGGCTATGTTCAGCAGTGGATGTCCTACGGCTGATATGATGATAATTATAAAGAAATATCTTCATTTAAATAAAATATCTTGGCGTTAATGTCCCGGTTGTGGTCACGTGCACCATGGCTCGGCGTCCGCCTTGACCATGAGCCAGGATTTGGCAGATCAGATAGCACAGAGGAGTGACAGCCATCTGACCTGACCCTGTTCACTGGGGAACCTTGTATCATGGTAACCTTCATCACGATGTCTTCCCTCACCGCAAGAGCATCGGTTAGCATTCAACTAATGTACATAGCTGAGAAAAGGCGGTCTTATCGTCGTAACAGCAGGTACATAATAGGATAGAGTACATGTACTGTCCTATTTTCCTTAGATATTACCTACAGTTGACAGTTCCCGCTTTACCTCCGGTATCAGCAGAGATTACATTGCATTAATAGAGTTTCGATTCGAATTTCAAATCACCAACCAATCATGCATCGATATTCGATCGGTATTCTTCATTTAATAGACGCCTGCATTCAATAGATGGCAACACCTACACCTCCACCGTAATGGGCGAATCCAACCGATATTACACCGGAATCGAATTCCTGTGTGATCGCAAGAGGCGGCATATGCACAGAATAACCCAGTTATATCAGTCGTAAATATGGAAACGATGAAATGTGAGATATTTTACTACATTTCAGGGGCCGTTAGAGTAGCGGGTGCAAGTTTATGCTCCTACAGATACTAAGTCGTCCGATTCAATCGTTGTTATGGTGACGCGCCTATGGATTATTTCTTTTTTTTTTAAAGACGGAGGCAAACAAGCATTTCGACACAATAACTAAAAAACAAAAAGTATACTAGGACCTAAAGGACACCTGACGACCGGAGTAGTTCAGTTGGTTAATTTGCCGGTCTGCCATGCAGAGTTCTGAGGATTTATTTATTTATTTTAATAATAATAATAATAACTCGTTTATTATTGACTGGACAGCACAACACAGCATACATGTATACAAAAGAAAAAAAATATATAAATTACATAATTGAGACATAAATTTATAAAGACATAATAAATAGCAATTTAGAAAATAAAATACTTATTTTAAGGCGTTTCTTTTACTAGCTAAGCTTTAATCTAGCTTAACCAGGTAACTAATATCATTACTCAAAAACTGTACCACTTGTTTGGTATGCTTACAGGTCTTGATCGATGTACGATTGTTGAGAAAATATTGTTTGTAATAATGTAAGAATGTGGCACGCATATGTAGAGACTCATTGATACTGAGACTGCTGCACATTTTCCAGTTTATAATTTTTGCCTCGAAAACATTAGTCACCTTATACGATACCCACGAGTGCAAGCGGTTGGTGCTATTCTACCCTGCCCGACACACACGGCCACGTTCACGCTCGTTCGTTCCTCTTAACATCGGGAAAACATCGCAAATCGTGATGAAACCTGCACATTCAGCCGACTGTAAGTGTAACCATGATCCAATCAGGTCAGGTATCCTTGTTAACAGGGTCATGGAGGACAGATGGCTGATCAAAGTCAAAGTCAAAGGCTTTTATGGTCGCGCCGCTGTAATTACCTGATCTGTCAAATTCTGGCTCATGGTCCTGGCCAATCTTATAGAGAGCACAACCGGAACAATAACGCCAAGACGATTATTAACAGGGAAGTAACTTCCGCACAAACGCAACGCTTACAGACGAACCCTTTGTTACATAAACAAAGCCCGAGTCAGAACTGAGTCAGGGTCAAACGACCGAGTTGTATCCACCGATCATAACATCCCCAAACAAGATAGTTCCAACTTTTAACTGGCCCTCCATTCATGTCCGCTGTTATGATGGCGAATCGACGAACCAACGGCGGGGCCGAAATAATTTCATTTGCAATTTATATTTGGGGACATACATATTAATTGTGAAGGGGTACACCAGTAATTGGAGCGGCGGTCCCCGGCGATTTGCATAGAATAGTTTCGGAGATACGTGGCCTCGAGTGGTCCGGGTGTGTGTGTGTATCTGGGTGGAACGCGGAGTTTGAACTAGGAGTACAATTTGGACTCCTTCAAGGCCAGTGTGGGCGGGCTGTTTTGGACAGTCTTAGGTGTAACGAACAGGTAAGATGGCGGGAAAATGCTGGCTACTAATTAGTAAAGAAGACAGATTTTAAGGCGGACCCTGGGCCCTCACGTGCCGCGCGGGGGTACTACCGGGACATAGCACCAAGATTATGATGATGAATTAGTAAAGAAGACGTAGGTAGTCGTCACCCTCAACCTGCAGCCGCCCGTCACTCACTTTATCAGGTCGGTGGAAAGAAGTGCGCGTGGGAGAATCTCTTGTCATAAAATATATATGTGTAAGAAAATATTGAGTATTTTCGACTGCTCATAATCATAATATACAATAACGAGGTGCCTATTGGCTACCGAGAATGTTCTCCTCAGGGTCTCCAGCAGAAGACCTTGGTCAGCCTGCGAAGCGTGGAAATTATGGCAATGCCCTCCACTAAGCTCGAGTCTAAGGCTGATGACGCTGATCATGATAGAACAGCTTTCCTCACGATGTTCTCGTATATCGTCAAAGTACCTAGCTTAGCTAAACTACATAAATACAGACCAGATTATTAGAATTACGCGCGTCAATAGCCCCTAACAACTAGACATAAAGTTTTATCTTCCATCGGACGTAGCCAGAACATAGTTAGTGGGCACGCGTTATCTATTAGAGTCGTTAATTAATACGGAACTAAGCCATGTTCTGTTCACGTGTATTTGTTATAAATTCGGACATCGATAATATAGAAATGAAGGCTCTTATACCTATATACCAATTTTTTTGTCAATTTTCATGAAAAGGATAGTGCTTGTGGAACTTAAAGCCGTGTTTACTGAGTACCTAAACTAATCAAAATATTAAGGGCGGCTTGCACCAAATTATTAAACGTATATAAGCTGATACTTAAACCAAAAACTTTATACAAAAACGTTAAACGTCATTCTTAATGGTGTTTAAGAATTTGGTTCAAGCGGAGCTAAATCTTGTTGGTATATCCCCAATCCTTTCCAAAATTCTCATTATCATCATATATTTAAGAGTATAACTTGTCGATGGAGCAATCGTCACTCCTCTCTCCTGTCTGTCAACCTCTTCATCTCCTTATGCTCCTCTCTCCAAAATTCTCATGCAATGCAAATAACTTGTTTCGTTTCCGACTTACAGTAGCTACAGATAAGAGATGCGAAGACTCCTTACAAAGAGAAATGATTCCCCAATCAATTAATAAAAGAGCTTTTAAATATTAATTTAAATAAACCTAATTCGCATCAACAAACACGTCCAACACGAGTGCAAATGACCCCGTAAAATCTCATCGCAACATTAATTAAAATACCTTTAATACCCCGATATAAATCTGCGATAATCCATATCAACGTAATCTGTATTTATACAATTTTAATACAAAAACACAGCCGACACACTATAAAATTGATTATACAAATTGTCATGGCATCCTCGCTGTAGATTAGAGGTAAAGATAATAATAAATCGTGAACTCCGTAGAGAAGAAATAGTATTAAAATGTAGGTAATATTTTATTCATGAGTCTCTCTGTCGGCGTCTCATAATAAATAATAATGATGACTCCAAGCAGTTTGACGATTACAAATATTCACATTATGACAAATAGAAGAATGCAGCTTGGACAATGGATGGGCCGCGATTCGATATAAGGATATGGGAGGAGAAAAAAGAAGGATTTAGCGGGATGGAATCTCTAAATTGGCCCGCTTTGGAGATTTGGACCTTTTTATTTGCTTTCTCATGATTTATTATTAACTCCTTTGTGTGAATAGATAGGTTTGTGGGTTGAAAATATGTTGCAAATGGAACAGTTTAACGGACAGTTTCCCATACGTTAATCAATAGTTAATTATCGATTAAAATTTCTCGTCCTTATCTATGGCGAGTTGTAAGATAGAGACAAAAATACGTTCAATCGATGATTAAAATTGACAAGCGTTTCAGAATAAGGTCCATTTTTTACATGCCTTTTGAAAAGCGGAGCAACGCGAAACATAATTAAAGTGATACAAAAATTAACTTTATTCTATGGGAATACATTCCACTTTGACTTGCTGTCACGCATTGCTTCTAAATTTAGTCGACTGAATTTAGCCAGGTTATTTTAGTATCAAATGACATCGTTTATGTATCATTAGCACCTATTTTGTGACAGTGCTACGGTATGAACGCACCTTATGATATATTATTATTATTTTATTTTAACTTAACTTATACAGACAGCTTATTCCTTTTAATTAAGATAATCGCTACAAATTGTGGAGACCCAACATATTCTTCTAAATGGGTCACACACATTCACATCTGAAACCACTTGTTCTGGCAACTTTCACACATGCACCGGCTGCACCACTGCTTGTGCACGAGTTTATAATTCGAGGTGGTATTAGTTAATATTAGTTTAGTATGCTCTTAAGTGTGGATTTGTGTTGCGCTCAAACAGCTCGTGAAACTTAAATAGTGTATGTATGTTTATAAACTCTTTTTTACATAGCAGAGGTGGGCTTATCCCACAATGGGATTTCTTCTAGTCAACGTTAGACCCTCTGAAAGGAGGTCTAAGAAGCGGTGGAGGCTATATAGAGCACATAAATTAAATTACATTTGAATCTACATCTAATCATTGGCACATTAACAACAGGTCATACATTTTATTAATTAGTACAGTGTACACTATATCGTGAGCAATGGCAAGAGGTTAGAAAATCTCCAAATGACATCTAGTACTATTCTGGCACAATCAGAATAGGTTGGAACGGAACCTTGTTGAAGTAAATCGAAGTAAAGATTGATTTTACTTCGACAAGGTTCTAGAATCATCGTACATGAAACAACGATATATATAAGAAATTACTTGGTTTTTTTTTATATTAGACAAGACAGGCATTTGACCGCTATCTCACCTGTTGGTAAGTGAGGATGAGGCCAAAGGTAAAGTATGCGCGTCTTGGAACATCCTATTCACTCTAGGCATCCAGATTTTATCAGATCCAGTTTTCCGTCCAAGCGACAATTTAACTCGAGATGTCATAAATAATACGCGAAAAGCGAACAATACTACCTCAAAACAATACAGACTAAGTAATGTAAATGTCACTAATCCAAAATCGAAATCCCGCTCGTAATTAGTGCGTCTGGTTCCGAATTGCCTCTTAGGCGGCACACAGACGGGCGACTAAGGGCTGCTGTCCACCAAGCTACACGTGTGTAACGATATTATTATTTGTCGATTGTTTCCATCTTGTAGAGAAACAAACGAAACTGTGTCCACGGCGCGGCAACGTCGCGTCGTTGCACGGTGACCACACCGTTGACACAGTTTCGTTTATTTCTACGTAATGCGCCTATTACATTTGACTAAATTAAGTCGTCTAAATTCAGAAACAAAAAGCGTTAGACAATACATTCCACTTGGACTTTCTCTCACCCATTTTGCTTCTAAATTTAGTCGACAGAATTAAACCAGGTGCAATAGACGATATCGTTCGTATGACATGTATCTTAGTGGACAGTAGTCGTAACGTAAGCACACGACACATCACAGCACACGTATGTCGAAAAATGACTGGTATAATACGACTTGTGTAAAGTAGTGACTATCAAGTTTATGGCAATATTTGTAGCCGCCAATAAGTGGCACCAGAGACAAATACGATAAATATTATACCTGAATATTATAAATGGATCTCATGTGTAAGTGCTATCACATAATATTATCACAGATGGTTTCCTATAACGCTTTTATAAACAACTAACGCGACTTCATCCACGTCAGTTGTTTCTGGAGATAAAATAAAGCCAAAGTCAATTCCCTTACTCCTTTATCCAAATCTCCTCGCCGATTAAGGCGTTCAACAGTCAGACAGACTTTCTTTCGCATTTACAACAATTGGTCTGGATGTAATGATACCTCGACGACTTTCGCCACGACTTTTGTCGCGCGTCTACACCAATGCTTGTAGTAACATAGGGCGCATAATTGGGCACGTACAGTCATTTGCATCGAGCGAGGCGTTTGTCGTACCGACCTCGAAATTGATTTTCAAACTCGTTAATGAGCCTAGCTTATCAGACTACCTTCCAATTTAACTTGTGATTGGGGAATTGCGTAGGACTGTCGGTAGTTGACTGTTTGAACCTTGCCTGTATTGAGAAACTGGTCGTCACCCGCGACTTCCTCCTCGTAAATTTCGGTTACGTCACGTTACCGCAGGAGCCACGTTGAATTTCATCAAAATTCGTTCAGTAGTTTTTGCAGGAAAAAAAAGCAAACATCCATCCTTGCAAACTTTCGCATTTATAATGGTCGCAGAAATTAGGAGAGTGACAGGACCGGGGTCATTATGGGCACAAAGAGACCCCGGGGCATAGAATCGAACAGGGGCCCCTTGGGCCACAGCAAAACAAAATGCCAATTACTTTGGGTTTTTGATTTGATTATGGTTATACATCTGAAGTGACAATCAGGGATAAGCGATAACTGTCACCTACTACCACAATACCGAGTATATGTTTTTTTCTTTACGCCGCAATCCACCAGATTGACCTTGTGTGATAACGGTCGGTTTAAAAGGAATATTTACCCAAAAATCTGTTAAAGTGGCTCATGAGGGCCGGCCAAACAAGACTTTTAAGTTGCTAACTCCTGAATCTAGCACGAGTCATTTTAAATTATTAAAAAGTTATTTAGTCGCCGCCCTGCCTAATCCAGAAAGGGCCCTTGCGAATGGGAGAAATTTCGTGCGTACAGGTTGATGTAAAATGAAAGAACAACCAAGTTCTAATCAGATTTCATAAGATTGTTATGTGGAGTGCTAATAAATAAAATAAATACTGTAACTGGGCCCTTCACTGTTCAACCAGTTTCAGGGACCCCTTGAAGACCTTGGTCAACCTCGTTTCGCCAATGGTATTTAGGACACTCACCTAGCGAGTGGCGAACTCGTTGCAGTGCCGAAGTTCGACTAGCTTCAGTACGACTGTGCGACTCGGTCACCCATCTATTTTCCGGACATTGCGGGCATTGCTTAACTTTGGTTATACTTAGGTCTCGCAAGCACTACCAGTGCTGCTCTTTGCTTATAGTCTGACGATTTAGTAAGTTTGAAATTCCCTCATTGACAGAAGGGTAAAAGAATCATCAATATACTTAACTTTTGCTTTTTAATTTCGCGAACACGCTGTATGTGTACATAGGGGACAGCTATAACGAACTTATTTGCATAGGTAAAAAAGGGATAGATGAAAGGGAATTAGCTATTGTTTGACGTGTTTGGGAGTATCCCTTCGTATCAGACTTGGGGTTTCGTTATGTCTACATTTTATTTTATTACAGTAGCCAAGGGGTGGTCTAACAATCGTGAGTGAACTTGAAAAGGATCAGAAAGTCGACGCCATTTTGAAAATTAAAAAAAAACCACCGTTATGGCGGCGTACCTACTTCATTGTAATAAAGCGGTCTCCCGCGGTTTTGACGTGAAACGTCTTTAAAATCACGCTGAATGCCAAATCAGAAAACTGGACCGTAACGAAAAGGTCTATATCGTTTTACCTTATTAACGGCAAAACGATTAGTCTCAGAAACTTGAATCTAGTGTCATTGTTTAGCGAATATAGTCAGCTCGCTGTTTTGACGTTGAATGTGCGTCGGGCGCGGGTGGGGCGGTTGGGAAGGCCTTGAATTGAATGAACGAAACGCGCGCTCCCGCTTCTTTATATTCAGTGTAACTAACGACTCACACGTGATATAGCGGTGATTCTTGTGAGTATTTATTAACCTATCTCTTGAATCATTCAATTTATTTATAAAAACTGTATTAAAATCCGTTGCGTAGTTTAAAACATACATACATATATACAGAAGGACAGACGGCGGCAAGCGACTTCGTTTTAAACTATGTAATGATTTATACACAAAGTGAGACTGACATTAGTAAAGCGTCATTCATTAATGACAAAATTCACAAGTAATAGGCAGAATAATCAATAAGAACGCTTTCTAAAACATAGAATTTTAACACCAAATAACCCTTCTTCCCAATGGCATAGGCCACTTTTTCGAACAAACAAATCCCATTCCATTCACACTTTCAGAAAGCCTCCATTTTGTTTCCAAAACAGTAAGACCGCAAGCACAAAACACTGTCACACTGTTGCTGAATAAAGAAATAATTCTATTATGGCATTGTAGTTAGCATTCTAAGAAGGTGCTGCCAACAATGGCAAAGACGGGATCCTTTTTCGAAACTACAACAGCAATTATCACCTTCAAAATGGTACACCATTACGTCTCACTGTCGACTCTATAAAAGACCTCCAGCCAGATTTATTGCTCTTGTGCCGCTGCATTGTTTTTCTGCATATTTAACTTTTGGGTAATTTATAGGGGGACAATGTTCAACGGGCAGAGGGTCGCCAACGTGGCAATTGTTCGAAATTCAAAACTTTTTTTTTGGGAGCCGTTGGCAAATAGTGTTAGATATATAAATTTGTGGCACTAATCATATGCTACCATAATAATCATAGCCTATAATAATAAAAACAAACCATTTATTTCAGGCAATAAGTATTACGAAGTTTAAAGCCCTTATTTTGTTACAAATATCTTTAAATTTTAATTCGATCACGGAATGATGGCTTAGTCCTGGTTCTAATACAGTTGCCACTTCTTTACCGGGCAAATACCAACCGGCCGCTTTGTATGCGGTGGAAAAATTCGTGACCCGAACAGATGGACGCTAAGCTGCAAAGCCAGCATCGGCGTAGCGTACCTATCCTTTGGTCTCCGCCAGCCCTACTAGGTTTCAATCAGATGACTTTACGAAGCCTTTTCCGCCTTTGACGCATTGTGATATGAACGACGACGGTATGACATTCCATCCATCCCATTATAATCATCATTACTATCATTAACCGCCCATGACAGTCCACTGCTGGGCCAGAGCCTCTTTCCATTGTAGTGTAAGACTTTGGCATAATCTCCGCGCTTGGTAGGCGAGTTGGAGAAAAAAAACATCCTGGCAGTAATTTCCCGGTTCGAGAGCGCTGAGTCCGCGTTGACCATGATCCAGGACTCCGTGATCCTGTTAACAGGGAAATCTGACCATATCAGATTGGATCATGGTTACACATCCACTCGCCTGAATATGCAGGATCCATCACCATGCTTTAAGCGATACTAGCATTTCCTAATGGAATTATAGAGCTTAAAATTATGTGACAATAAAACTTTTAGCCCGCTAGAGCTTTGTGACAGTCTATAGTAACAACACATCGAGTATCAAAACATCAAAGAAAATATAAAATCGTTTATTGTTTCGCGGAATAAGGAAAAATATTTATTTATTTGTTGGGAAAACGGATTTAGACATTGCGCAGCGCACGAAAGGAAAACAGTCGTTAACTGAAAATGCGTCGTCGCAATATACGGGTGCATTACTAGTGAGGTACAGTTGCGGAAGAAAGTTCAATGAGTCTCTCAATATTAATATTTGTATTCCAATGAAGTTGAGTGAATTTGTTCCTGAGTGGCAACTACATACCTACTTGCTATCTAATTTACTTTTGGCATGTTTCCTAATGGCAGTGGTTTATTGGATTAGTTTTTTTTGTTTTAGATTAATTTAGTTAGTTAAGTTTTCAGCATTGTTTAGTTTTTGTTGTTGTGTTCTTGTTTAAATAAAAATTTCTTCTTTTCAAGATTTTAAGTACCTACTTAGGTATTATTTTTACTACTACTGAAATTACATTATAATGCTAGTGAGGTTTTATTTAACTTCATTCACACTTTAAAAATAACACTACCAATGGAGACATTCCACCTCATGGAAAGCAGTACCTGTCCATAAAATCCACGATTTATACATTTCATGTACAGTTTATTAATAAAAACTCCGAATATACAATATTTCTCAATACAATACCGTATAGCCGTAACATTTTCCACATAAGCAAAAAATATTCCTCACACCATTCCCAACTTTACTGAATCAGATATATCACGACACAATTCGCAGAAACTCGACTTTCCGACCCAGTATCGTAACAATTCCGCTACCCACTCACGAATAAGTAAATGTACCTACTCCGTTTGGTATATTTTTATTCAAAGCGTACAACAATCCCTTGCATTTGGCTCGTGAGCGGACCGGAAGGAAGCGTATATAGCGGAGTCAGCGTCGCCGAGACGATTTTGTGCGCGCCTGTACCCCGACCGGAGCGACTACGGATGCGGTATTTCTTAAGTGACATAAACATAAATTCCATGCGTATGATGAGTTTCGGAATTTCGCTAGTTATTTTTTTATTATTCCTGCTTGGTTTCCTAGCTTATTACCCGCAGCGGTATGGTTTCTAGGTAAGTTCTGTGGGTGTGGGATGAACTTTGAGTATTAACTAGAGGGTAGTTTTTATTATGTAGTACGGCAGACAAACAGGCAAGCGAGCCACCTGATGGAAAGTAGTCACCGCCGCCTATGGACATCAGCAACACCAGGGGCGCTACCAATGCGTTGCACGCCTCTAAGGAGACCTCTAACATACCTCTTGTACGATCCTATATCATAGTCCAAAGGAAACACTGTGGTTGGGAGCTCATTCCACATCCGAATCGTACGAACGAGAAACATTCTTTCGAATCTTCGGGTCACCTCTAGAGCGTCCACATAATGGGGATGAGTACCCAGCCCGCAGCGGGTGGTGCGATAGCGGAATTGTGCTGTGGGCACCAGATCAAATAGTTCCTCAGAACACTCCCCATTGTACAGCCGGTAGAACACACACAGGCAGTCAAAGTCCCTTCGGTCTGCTAGTGGTTCTAAAATCAAGATCAAACAGTCTGTCATATCCAAAACACAATAAAACTATTATTGATATATCGACCCATATATTGGTACGCCAGACAGACAGATCAGACCGCTGTCATTACGTATTCTATCCGTAGTAGCGAATTAACTATTCTTACCCACCACAGGGGCGGGCCCTGTTAATCAGTCAATCGGTAAGCCGGTGACGTCACATTCGTCCGGCCCGCGCCGGTTTAAACCGGAATATTTGATACGGGACCGGAAGCCGGTACCCGGTTTGCGACGCATGTAGATCCTCCGGTTTGGCTATGACTAATTGGATGTCGCATCGAGGCTTGGGGTTCGGCCGCAAATCAATTACTTTCCGGTGGTGCGGGTAAGACTTTTGAACGCGGTTGTACCTTGCGTACCTTTCTTGTCAGTGTGTATAGGGCTGATTAATTGAAAATAACAATAATACGAGATTTGAACTTGTATTTTGTGTTAATTATTAAAATGCGTAGGTATAATGTGCCTATTTGTATCATCGTCACAGCCCATAACAGTCCACTGCAGGACTTAGGGCCTCTCTCTTACTAAAGCGGAGGTTATTGACATAACATCCAAGCTTGGCAGGTGGGTTGAAAATCGCAAAGTTATAAATGTAGCAACTGAAAACAGAGACTAGATCTTTTGCCTCGACATTAGCCTCGTACGACACCCACGAGTGAAGGGTTGCTGCATTCTACTCTGCAATACACCACACGGCCATGTATGTATTTCTATGATTCTCATAAATAATAGTTTCGGCTCCAACGAAGTAAACTACCGGTATCATAAAAATAAAAATCACAAAATTAAACCCTTTCGTAAAAGCTCTGCACCCGATATTCTACATATAATTCCTTAACGTAAATTTAATTAACGAAACGATAATGAACATCTCCAGTGAACACCGCAAATAGTGGTATTAGTTCTTAATTACTTTTTAATTATGAATACTCATACAAGGATGCCTCTTTTAGCTCTGCGTATTTGGGTCAGAGCAATTTAAATATATTATTAAATGTCTAATAATAGAAAAGGTTCGTTGGGTATGCACTGATAGTCTGTGATATCGTATAGCTCCTAACAGAGGAACGGGATAGAGCTTTTGTAAATGAAACCCAGATTCTTGGAAATATAATTGGTAAATCTTTTGTGCTCCTGTAGGTATGCCTAAAACGCAAAAGTCTAAATCAAGTTTCGCCTAAACTTCATTTTGAATAGGTATTTGTACTATCTATATGTAGTACCTGTCTAAATCTGTATTAGGTACCTACAAGTCAATGTTGAAAGCTATTTAATTAGTGGCTATGTTAGCAATATGGCGGTCAAATACTGAGTCATCGTCATCATCACAACCCATAACAGTCCACTGCAGGACTTAGGGTCTCTCACGCGAGAGGAGGGTTTATGCCATTATTTCCACGCTTGGAAGACGGGTTGGTGAACCACTGACCATCTTCTAACTTATGAGACTCTAGATATTTTCCTCAAAAACATTAGTCGTCTTGTACGACACCCACGAGTGTAAAGGGTGCTATTCTACGCTGACGGACACCACACAGCCACGCTGAGTAATGAGTATTAAAAGCTACTTTATTATACTTTAGGGACCTCCCAGAACTTTAGGGTATGCCGTAGAAGACCGAACTAGTTTATAATTTTTTAAAGAACTAGAGTAAAGATAGACAGACAATATAAGGCAATATTGTACGAAGAATGCACCTTTGCCGCAGACTAATGCCGTGCGCGGCACGTGTTGCGCGGATGTTTTCATTTTCCAAAACTCGACGGAATTTTCCAACTTTAATATAGTCTCGAGGCGGGCCTGGTGTATGTGGTGCCGTGGATAGGGCAGGCGAAAGACGTCGCAGTTGCATTCTATCGAGTATTCTAGAGCGTTCTACATTGCGGTGGAGGCTGTCAGTGGCATCCGACTCGTAAGCGAAAGGTATCGGCTTCGAATCCCACTGCGGCCATGTACCATTGACCCTTTTCTGAGTTATGGGATGCTCTTACGGTAAGGGAAAACATCGTGATGAAATGTGCAAATTCAGACGACTGAATGTGTATTGTGTAACCTGGTCAGGTTCCCCTGGATAGCAGGGTCACGGGGGTTAGATGGCAGTCGCTTCACTGTAATTATCTCAAAATTCCTCCTAGGACACATGTGACCCCGTTTCTTAATAGCGCCAACATGTTAAAAATGACTCTTAGAAGAGAACTCCATCTGGCCAATTTGATCTTTGGTATAGTAAAACATGGGGTACCGGATTACTTGTTCAGCAAATTGAAATGGAAATCTGGTTCTCGACCGATGCACACTACTGGCAGTGTATTAGTTGCATACCAGCACCATACTATGGCATTCCGTGGCAGCTTTAGGTACTCAGCAACCCGATGCTGGAACAATATTCCACCTCCCGTTCGTAATTTTAAAACTAGATATTCTTTTTTAAAATATATTAAAACTTTCTTAATAAGTTACCAAAAAGATTTGGACCCTGGTACGCGAGTGCGTCCTTCTTACTTGGCCAGGATGTGAGTGCATTTATTGTTTATTTTTTGTGATTTTTTCTTTGTTTGCCATCTTTTTAGTCCAACTGGAAATAGCGTTTAGGAATAAAAAAAGGTAATGTTTGGCCTTAATTTATTGGTTTTCATAAAAATAAGGTATATGTAATTATTTATCCCAAGTTTATTTATATATAAGTAAATATTACAGGTTATACATCTAAAAATGTATTTCTTTTCTTTATTTTGTATTATATATATTGGTATTAATAATTAATAATTTCTGTGTTAGCACGTCGTTCGCGTAGTGCGCGCATCGAGCTCTATTATGGGTCAGTCTGAAAACCAGCGCTGTGTTTGGCTGCTGCCATTCATAGCATTAAGCTGAGGCTGGTCCAATTTGGTCCGAGGACGCATCGCCATGATCTGAGTGTTTAATACCGGTATCAGCCAGGGTCTGATACCGGGATCTGATACTCTTTGTTCTTCACTTCGTCCGGTCTCCGGCATCCTCTCGTCGTAAGACGTTGCCTGTCGTGTCCGACTTGGCGATGTCAATCCATCGCTTCTAGGGCCTTCCGTGGAACTTCATTCCTGTCACCGGCAGGTCCAGACACCTATTTCCCACGTAAGAAGGGAGAGAGGTGAATAAAGTCTGGACGAAAACTACAAGCGAAAGTCAAGTTTAGAATATTAAGGTTAGACTTTAGATGGTAATTCATATTTATTTCATAATTGTACATTGTTATATACACTTAAGACCTTATTAAAAATGGTACACAAATAAAAAATGAAATGAGCAAATAAAAAGCAGACTCTAAATCGCTGCCTTGCGCAAGTGTAGGCATAAGGCTGGCAGCGTTACCTCTTTGAATTGTCAGACTTATACGCTGACCGAGTTAAGCCCAGCTCGTGGGTCACTTTAGATTAGACTTAGGCACATAATTATGTGCCTTTTTGCACGTCTTAACACAACGTATTTGTATGTATGTATTGTATGAAGCGCCATCTACGCCGTGAACTGTCTCTGGCCGCATACAACTGTGTCGAACTACATTTCGCATTATATTACCGCTCTGTCTTTATATTAAAACTGGGACTTACTATCTCCATACGTCTGGCCGAGGTAAGGTCTGCCTAAGCAGATAATACTACCGATTCGAGAATATTTTATCTACCACACATATTGAAGGTAATCGACGTGGTAAAAGACGAAATATTGCATTTCTTACCCTAAATACGATAATTAAGGATTTTAAAAAATCTCACGGGCAAGGGTTGAAACAGGTTCCTGTTCCATAAAGAGAATGCGAACATCCAATAATTGTACCGCGCAAACAAAACCACTCTGAATACTCTACAAACTATTTTAAAGTAAGTATAATAAGAGGCTTCTAAACAGGTTTCTACTGCAATATGTGGCTGCAATATTGTAATTTCGCCACTTAAGGCAAACTTCATGTCGAGTAGAACGGTCGGATTGATTGTTGTTGAATAAGCTTATGTGTAATCTTTGCTTGTAGTCTTCCTGCACCACATACCTTCGATTACTATCTCTCCTGGTAGACTGGTAGATTATGCTATTTTAGCTTGAAGTCAGCCATTGTACCTTTAGTGCAAGAAGTTTAAATAAATAAATAAACAGGACGCAATATGCCACAACAATGTGCGTCTGAAACAACAAATAGAAAAATGGCAGCCAATGGTTTCCAGGGCTTATTTCCTAATCTGAGGTTGCCAGCAATGCCGAATGCAGTGTTGCAGCCAGATTTTGCAGTAAAAATATTGCCTGTTTTAAAGCCCCTTTCTAGCACAGAAGGCAGCAGATCAACCTACCCACCACTAGTGTAAAATAAGCTAGCATTGCTAAACGGGGTAGCTTGAGGTGCTGTCATTTCACTTAGGTAGGCTGTCAATTAGGTCACGCACGATTTGTTACCATACCACGGTTTAAAAAAATATTAACGTCAACCAAAACTAAGTTGTTATCAAAATATATTTGTGACGTATTAGGTTTCTATAAAAAAATAAAGCGTCGACATCCGACTTTGAGACGAGCCGACGAAAACTATTGGCAGAAGCGAAATCTTTTGAGTGTTTTTGTATCGCTCCCTTTTTCGACCAACCTGGCAAAGGGGCTTAACATCTTTCGACTTTCAAGGCCAATCTTTATTTATCGATTTTCGACTCTATCGTCTGGCTACAAAATGCAAATTTGTTTGTTTTCCTGTGTATCTTTTAATAATACAAACATGTGGGTCCCGTGTTTACCAAAATGAACCCAGGTCGGTAATAAGGAAGTGCGTTGTGGACGGAACGGTTTTTGTATGAAACATGAAACTCTGTTGATCCCGAAACTAAATAGATTTAGAGAACGGTACCGTGAAATTTTGATATACGATGATGTTTTGAAAACTTTAAGGGCTTTGATGTTGTGTATGTGGATTATTTGAACTGTTTCTTAAATGCAGAGCTAAATAGAAATAGGGCGATGCTGACACGAACAGTCGATAAAACCACAGTATTTTATCAGATTTCGTGCTGGAGATTTCGTTGATATGTTAACCTACTTAACTGAGCTTTCATCAGGACACAGACAGCCTATTCTTTGGCTAATTCTGGAACAAAATCGGTTGAGTTCCCGAGTATAACGTAATTGTATATCTGTTACTTACGTGTAACGGTTATTACGGTTATATAATAACCGTTATTGTTATAAGATCGCAGGTACTATCTGGATGCGGAAAGCACAGGACCGGCCTTTGAAGAGATCTCTGGGGGAGGCCTATGCCCAACAGTGGGCGTCTTCTAGCTGATATGATGATGATAATGATGATTATAACGGTGTTATGTTATATAAATAGCAATGGAGCGCCAATTTTGTCATGTTACGCTATCTAAAGTTCAAATAAACTCGCTTAACTTTATCTTTATTTCTAACCTTTAATTCTAGCTAATTCTAAACCTAAGCGGACGAGCATGTATGAATAGGTTGATGAATGTGTAAAAAAGCTAGAGAAATCTGTCAGGACCGTAGGAAGTGGAACAATGCAACGGCTCTGTTCTTCATTTTTCTTTTATTCGTGTATGATTGCCTAGTTGTTTCATAATTTCATGTTGTTTGTTTTTATTGATTTTGTTTGTGCATTTTTATGTAACTCTTTTTTCTAATTTTTGTTTCATAGCTCTGGCATCGGGCCACTGACCTCAAATAATACCTGTATTGTTTGGGAGTCGGTGTTTTGATTTTCGAAGCCGATCTAAGTCAATACGTGTTTATAAAATGTGTTTATGGTGTTATTGTGTGTAAATAAATGTTTTCTATTCTATTCTATTCAATGTAGTATATGCCTACCCCTACGGGAAATTGTCTTGTCGGTAGATTTTTATAATGTTATACGGCAGACAAACAGGCAAGCGGACCATCTGGTGGAAAGTAGTCACCGCCGCCAGGGGAGTTACCAATGCGTTGCCAAAACCACCTAACATCGTTGTATGTATCAAATCCTACTCCAATAAACAATTTGCCATCATAATCTCGCGGTTTGATAAACGCATAAGCCATAATAGGCTACCCGTAACCTAAAGCAAACCCTCTCCGACCACACAAACCCGTGGGCCGAGTTACCCGCAATTGGGTTCCGTAGAATTAGGTCGGACAAGCCGAGCCGACGCACCCTACGCGGCTCCGTCTTGCCCCCGGAATAAGAATAAGTTGGCGGTAGATAGAACACGAAACATATGATTGGTTTTAATTAAACTGTTTAATTAAAGTATATAAGTAGATCATCAGTTATTTAACACCCATAACACAAGTTTTGCTTACTTCGGGGCTAGATAGCAGTGTGTGAATTGACCAAAAAGATTTAAAAAAAAATGTTTAGTCTTCACTTTATAATTTGCTCTTAGTTGCTATTGATATGATTTAAAGGCGACTGAATGTGTAACTATGATCCAATCTGGTCAGATTACCTTGGTGCATGGTCACGGAGGTCAGACGGCAGTCGCTCCAGTGTAAGTGTCTGATCTGCCAAATCCTGGATCACGGTCCAGGCGGACCCCGGGCCCTCGTGTGCGAGAGCATAACCGGGACATGACCGCTTTATGATTGAATGAAATGATTATTTATTTTTATAATTTGAAATGTATTGATTTATTGGAAAGATACCTTATGAATATAGTTTAACTATGCAGTTTTTTCTAAAGTCTATCGTGACACATAACGTCAGGTATATCTGACAGTTTGAGACCATCCACTGTTCTAAGTACAGTTTGACCATCAATTGTTCTAAGCACCTACCCGATAAAGACGATAATGCCGTAGGAAAATCTCTATTACACTAAGAACACAAACACCGCATCTGTGGCTTTATCATCCTGGTAAATCTTAACCCCTAGCCTCTGGATCCTAACAGTATCAGCTGTACGGAATTGCGTTATTACCTACAAAGCCGGGGCCGGTACCGTTTAATTAATTTAACTCAACCGGGCATCGAACCTGGCACCTACCAGCCTAGGAGCGCAATTCCGGTTATACCGCGCCGAGGTGAGTTTGAAAGGTACAATGTGAAGGCATAAGTGCAATGCCGCTTTAAGAATAATTTCCTTTGCAGCTAGACGTTAGTAAAATATAATTATTTATCACTAGTTTGATTAGAATTAAGGATTCTTTTTGTTGTTTTAAATAATAATAATTGTATTTTATTGTCTCTGTTAAATATAATTGGTCACAATAAGGGGCAACGATCTAATAAGTCTAACGATTCAAGAACTCGTTGATCCCCAAGTTTTTTAAAAGTTTATTTCATAAAATTCCATAGATACTAAGCTTATAAACCTTAAACGTAAAGAAAATATTTTTAATACGGTAAGCTTCATTGGATTTTAATTTAATTTTAATAAGCAAACATTATTCTATTTTTTATTCAAAATTACTTGCGAGTAAATTTAACTTTCTATAATTAAGTAACTCAGGGACCACTGATAAGACAATTTTAACGATCGAAAATGATATTTGACATGTCAAATTTTAAAATTGATTACCGACTTGGCATTGCAAAAAAGTCATCTTCATTTTATTTAAAAAAGGTTCCAACTGGATCCCCTTTCTAAATAAAGTCTGTAAGCCATAAAAACCACTTAACAACCACGCAGAAATATGATTCTTAAGGCAATAGACGTATGCTCTTCTATTGTATAGTGCAAGAGGATAAGTACATTACCATTACAAGAAAATTTTCCTTTGCCGCTACAGCAACAAACACTGTATTTGATACCACTTTGGTCAAAATCAGTTTGCTAAAAGAAGGGAGAATTTGCTGTCCCTTATGCCCAAAGGACTCGGCTTTTACCCTCAACGTACTTTTTATACAATAAATATTTTTTTTATTAATAATCTACTATATAAAAATAAGTCGGGTTTTCCTTCCTGACGCTATAACTCCAGAACGCACGAACCGATTTCCACGGTTTTGCATTCGTTGGAAAGGTCTCGGGCTCCGTGAGGTTTATAGAAAAGAAAATTCTGGAAAAATTTGAAAAGAAAAGCGGGAAAATCGTGTAGGGTAGGTGTAGGGTAGGTGTAGGGTAGGTGTAGGGTAGGTGTAGGGTAGGTGTAGGGTAGGTGTAGGGTTAGAACGCTACGCGAACCAAGTCGCGCCGGGTCCACTAGTGAATTGTAAACCGTTAAACAACTTGCACAGTAGTGCACAGGAAAATGGTTCTTAAGGTGGCAATGGACGTATTCTCTAGTATAGTACCTAAATAGGAGTTTCTAATGGTGATCCGGGATTACTGTGAGCTTTGTGGGATGTGTAATGTAAGATGTTATCAATCGAGTCGAGTTATTTTGTCCGTCTGTTCGCTCGAGGTTAATTAGAAATTGCGTGTTGGTTCGGAATCGTAATTTTAATTAGATAAAGGTTCTATTAAGGTTTGAGGTGAATGTAAAATTTGTTCGAAACGAATTTAGCATTCATCATAATAGTCAAATCAGTCTCAAAATTATTTTTGACATTTAAAATTGTTTTGGTGTTGTTGTTTGTGAATAAATATGATTATATACTGAATACTAAATGTTTTTGTGACTGAAACTAAAAACAATTTAAAGTAGTAAAGTAGAAGTATTATCAGTAAAAAGGGTTAACATAAAAACGTACCACATTAGACGCATACCTCCAAATGACATTATATTTTTTAATAAAAGGCCGCATTCCACAAAACAGACGCCTAATTAAAGGCTGAATCGTTAAATTAAAATGTTCGTGCCACCGATGAAATAGTTCAGATACGCAAAACATCCATTCAAACGTATTTTACGACATTTTTTCGACAAAGCCACGCGTTCCTAGATCAACATCGCCACTTAATTCCAAACAACAGGGGGTGACTTATTTCGGACCGATATGTAACGAACGTTCTTTTTTCAAACGCATCGCTTTTCCCATCCCCAACCTAACCAAAGACAACGTTTTTTTTAATTTTTTTTTCTTTTTTTTTGCGGTGGCGACAGGACGGCAGACGGTTTTGAAAACCGTCAAGTGCGACCCGGTAATCGTATACCAGAAGCCCCTGTACGCAGGTGGCGGTGCGTGCCAGCGACACTTGTCACTGGCAGCTTGTTGGCCTAATACTAAATACAGATGAAAAAATGTAATCGCGGTTTTTATCTGTGCTTTTTAGAATAGAGCTTTATAAATAACGTCGAAAATGGTATAAAACTGACTGACAATAAAAAAAGATACTACAAAAATCTCATGATCCATACTAGGATCAAGTATTCACCCTCTACGGATCCACGAAGCGTTGGGCAGAGACTATTGACTGCCACTCACTTTACTCACTCACAACTACATAACCTCGCATATATCCACACAACTTTCCATACATCTCCTGTTATTCTTGCCACTTCGGATCCCATCATATTTAAGAATATTGCTGATCTGAGCAGCGAATGTATTCTGGGCTCTCTTAACGGCCGGTTTTCCAAATTCGCACTGTTTAAATTTTTCGTCATCCTTCTTTCATCCATCCGCTCTAAATGACCAAACCATCTACGATCATATATGAGTAAAATACTAGCTTTTGCCCGCAACTATTCAACCCGTTTCCGTTCTATTCTGAACAATGATCGTCATATTTCAACCGATGTACACTAAACCTTAACAATTTATATACCTAAATCTTCGTCATGAATCACTCTGTCTATTGGTGAAAATAACATGAAAATCCTTTCAGTAGTTATCACGAACAGACAGACAGACGCGGTGTGGGACTTTGTTTTATAAATGCAGTGATGATTCTTTTTTTTGTCGCTCGCACATCGCTTTTTTAACCGAATTCCCTCAATTCTTCAACTAACTTCACCTAACAAGTTATTACACGTACACGGCATATCGACAATATCTTTACACGGCACCATCTGGTGCCGAATGCTTGGCCATCCGTCTTCGCCGCTGTACAATTAATCTTGTAAGTACGTCCGTCGCGACACAAAAACTGGGCGCACAATGGACGCTTGGGCGAGGTCACCTAGTGCGGATCGATCACCTGGCCGCCGTCGATAGCATAATGGGATCCGACTAGAGCCACGTATTTGTCCGGGGGAATTAGATAAATAGCAAATAGACCTCATTTGGGAGGAAAACGGAGCCACGTGGACGTACCGATGACAAAAGGACACGCTGTCAAGCATCAAGATCGCTTGAGTGGTGTACGGATGTGTCAGCATTCTAATCTAGGTATTTATTTGTTTATCTTATTTAAAACGTTGAATTGGAGTATCCTATTAGCCTATGTGGCACATATATTGTGCAAGAGACCTTGCCGTAATAGGGACAGAACATGTTCCTTGCCATTTTACATAGGGATAATATTTTAGTGGCCAAAATATCAATTATCTGGAGATGTCGTAAATGCGCAATGAAAAGCGCTCATATTTTTGTTTTTCCATGGCAGTTGGTCTGTCTCTAAGACATTAATCGCCTTGTATGAAATCTGTAATTGGAGGCTTAGTACTAAGGTATTCTACTCTGCCAGACACCACACGTCCAGACTACATATGAATGTATTTGAGGCTGACCTAATCTAGCATGCTTGCGAGAATGATACCCAAAATTAAGCAACGCTGGTGTAGAGTAGGTGTGGGGTACGGTAGGTTAGGGGTAGGTAGTAGGTCACTAAGCGAACGAAGTCGCGTCGGATCCACTAGTATTACGAGTGGTAATCGAGCTTTTACAAATATTATTACCGAAGCAACAACAGTGCTTAAAACCCACCTACCCACGCCAAGTGCATTCGATCGGAATAATGTAATACGTAACATCGCATCGCGTCACAGCTGACGCGCGCGTGTGTGTGCACCTTTATGGTATACTTGCTATAATAGATAATTATGACGTGCAGCTTGCCTCGTATGTCGTGATTTAGTGGAAGAAATTTATGTTGCATAAAGGTAATGGATAATGTTAAATTGCTTTGAATTATTACGTCATTTTGATTATTGGTAGTCTATGTAGGTGTGTGTGGGAAAAAGGTGTGATGTTATGTAGCCTTTTTTTAAAATGTAATACGGCAGACAAACAGCCATGCGGGCCATCTGATGGAAAGTGGTTACCGCCGCCTATGTACATCAGCAACACTAAGGGCGCTACCAATGCATTGCTCGCCACTAAGGAGACGTCTAATATACCTCTTGAACGTAGGGTAACGTAGGTACGTATTATATTTAGAGTTGTGTCATAGAACAAAGTGGCGGTAGTTTTACCTACAGCGCGTTATTAGAGGGCTATGTTGTGCCATAGAGGAAGGTGGCGAGACTATTAGGACGATGGTTAGGTATTACACAATATATATTTTAAAACGTTCCAAGTTTGCACATTACAAATCTTTAGTATGATTTGTCATCATTATTGTAATGTCTAATTTAATTTTAAAAATATCATTCCAGTAAATTGCTTATACATATTGAAAGCAAACACAGAAAGGCGTAGGAAACGAATCTGTAGCAATCGAATTCACCCTAGCTAGCTTATAAAGTCATAAAACACTTAAAAATCATAACATATTAAATATATTGCGACAACTCCCAATAAAAATTACACACATACCTAAAAACACGAATACCCGCACATTTTGCTAATAACTATTAATTTCTTTATCAACTTTAATTATGCAAATCATATTATTAAACACATTAATATCGATTATGAAATATTCTAGGGTCGACCACTCAAATTTTATTAGACTCGGTTCTCACAGAACAGATTGTTATCGTCTAGTTTTGACTGATGGTAACTGGATGGTGAGTTAAGCTGTGGTATGTCATGTACGGAATACAAATGACTACCTCTCCACGGACCGACAGAAGAGTTGTTATCTATGATATTCATCTGGCGACACACATAACTGGCGACTTTATGAAGTTTATAATGTTTCCGAGGGCTCTGATGGTGATTTCTTAAAAGCAACTACTTCAGTGATAATAATTAAAATATAGACCACCTACGTATGGATGACCCCTTCCCGTGGTGCCGACACATCTACATGTCTGTTTTTGTTAACATTTCACACAGCGCCATCTAGCTCCAACTTAAGCAAAGCTTGTGTTATGGGTGCCAGAGAACTGATAAATTACTTATATATTTTCAAATATGTAGTTTCGTAGTATCTGTAGCTCTAATAGTAAATGTATGAAGAATCCCACACGTGTGCGTTAGAGCGCGTGTGTGGCGTGCAATGACGCGATCTGACGCATCATATCATTCGGCCTAAAGACGTACATTATACACATATCATATTATTCCGTCTTGTGGAATCAGTTAGCCAAAGAGATTCGTCACTCCAAGTCACTCAACTCCTTTAAGGCAAAGTTGCGCACGCATCTACTCTCGGCTGGCATATGAATTTTGATGTCCTTAATTGGCAATTTTTTTATCTAGTTTATGTAGGTGTATTGTCTATATATATTTTAATTTTGTTATATGTGTATATTCGCATGTAAGTGTATATTTCTACTTCCCATATCCATCCATCTTTATAAGTCCATGTTGTTGACTTGCCTGTGTATCAAGCGGTTCTTTACACAAAGGTTGCCTGGTAGAGATCGCTTACAGCGATAAGGCCGCCTTTGCCCACAACTAGTCATGGTTTTTTGCCGGAACTTTTTAATGTAATTATTCTTGTAGCAATAAAGAATTTATCTATCTATCTATCATATTCGCGTCACTCGCATCACATGGCATCGCGTGGCTCTAATATAACGTCATGTAAGATCACATCACATCATTCTAATGTGGCGGTACCATTACCCTTTAGCCGTGTGGTAACCGGCAGAGTAGAATACCTAGGTGCCAAATCAGTGGAAATTACTGGCAACCCTTTCTACTGGCGGGTATCTTAGCCAACCTATTTTACGGAGGAAAATTGGCAGCAGAAAATGGACGGCTGCATTTTCAGTTGTTTATTTTCAGTACACCGATCAACATCCCACCGGCCAAGACAGGGGCTTATGACAAAGCTATACAGCCTTAAAGGAGATTTAAGTCCTTTTTAATAGAAGAGGTAAAATTAGATATTCTATTTTAAATTTACAAATAAAACAAGCTAAGTCTTCTATATATCTATGACTTACTGAACAATTTCTTGTCACGGATTTCCTGTTATCGAAGCTCCCAGTAGATCATCTTACCTGAAAAAGAAAAAGTACCAATAAGTATCTACACGAGTACCTTCAATTCATTAGCACTAACAAACTAGAATTTCGCAGAAAGCTATTTTGGTAGCGCGGAACGCCTCGCAAAAGGGTATAACTGCTAAATTCCGTTTTCTGCGAATTGATGTCGAAAAAACCTACTTTCTTCTTGTCTTGTAAATAAGGAAGCCGCGCAACCTAAACTGAGTTATCTCGGAGTGCTAAGGCTAACAGTTAAAAGGAAATGCCGGCCGGAACTCCTTTAATCTGATGGCTATCAAATTACTAGGCTCCGTCGCCCTTTTAGGCTTTTCCCGCCCAAATGTATTTCTTATTCGCACTAACTCGCTATTCCAGCTTCGAATTAGCCGTCTTTCGAGAACAAGTACAAATCTTTGAAAAAACCTCAAGGGGTTTATTTTCGTAAAAGCTATTAAATATTCCGAAGAAAAAAAGAGTGTACCAATGTGTATACAATAATTTAGCTGACAAAAATAGGTATAACCAAAGTACTAGATCACCATGTTATTCAGTAAACAAGCCAAATAGCGCAGTAAACACGCATGCAGAACTTCGAAGGTATAATTTACTAATGCCAGTTCTAAATACGCCTATACAGTGGGGCAACCTAATTTTCTAACTAAATAACTTCTTGAATTTCAATGGAAAAGCAATCCAACTTCGCCCGGTGCCACCACACGTTCGCAATTTACAATGGCATAAATATCTTAATAACCTAACAGGCATGGGCGTTGCGCGAAACATGCAACTAAGTCAACTGGTTTCGAAATACGACTACCCACTTATTTACCTAGCAATTTCATAAAATCGCTAATTACACGCTACAACTACCTCTCACAAAGGGTGACGACTGTATTCTTCGGCTGTAAATAAGCAAAAATGAACTTTAAATCACTGTTGGAGGCTAAAAAATCGAGCGCGCGTTTGAGTTACGCCGTTTTCGCTTCGAAGCGTGTCGATGTGAATGCGTTTCTAAGGGATGTTCAGATGCAGCGTTTCCTCGCTGTGCCGATAGGACTGTATCGGTTCCGTGCGCTAGCGAATTTGGACCGTACAACACTTGGAATAGAGTTTACAGTTCAGTGGCCAATCACGCGCCATACGTAAGTGAATCGCATCGCATTGAAAATGCCTTTGGGACACTCGCCTCTATTGAACTCTGTTTGGTATATCCGCCCTTTTTTCGGCGCACCAGATGTCTGAAAACAGTCTTTGTGCCGCGGAACACGACTGAGTGCCCAATTATATTGTTAATTTTACAAATATACAGCTTTGCAACCCGACACGGTGGCGGGAATAATAAGCCATTATGCCCCGCACTCGCAGCGAGTAATGCATGGAGTTGCGAGTGTCGAGTTACCGCTGTGAAGGTGCGAATTCCCATAATAGAGAATACGCTTCTTTAAACGACTTAATGCGCCAACTTGTCGACGGCATTCAGGGCTTTAGTATTTTTAATTAACCGCCGCGGAATGCTCTGTTCCTTTCCGCTTGCTTTTTTTTTCACGCTCACTTTAGGTTTTAAAGTTCGACGGTTGCCTATTTCAGTGGGAATTTTACTTACTTTTGTAAGTCAAGATGCTAAGTACTTACAGGATATGATTGTATTTGTTAATAGAAATATTAGAAGCCGATACTGAAAGTAAGGAGTGGCGATTCCCATTATGCTAAAATATTAGCGCGTGAGCTTATTCGTGAAATAAACCTCACGACCGAAATCTAATAATTACGAGTAAACTGTGTTGTATAGGTTTTAGGACTTTCGTGGTTATTCACTACACATTCACTGCACATATGATCGGATTTGTTACCACGGTTAGTATTGTTTTTACTTCGATATATCGATGCAGTTGCATGCGTCATGGTCACGAGTAGACTTTTGTCTTTCGATGTTTTCACGTGTTATAGAGGTGGGCAACGCATTGGCGATAGTCTTGGTGTTGCTAATGTCTATAGGCAGTGGTGACCACTTTCCATCAGGTGGCCCGCTTGCCTGTTTGCCTATCGTATGATATAAAAAAAAATGGGAAATGTCGCGGAAAAACAATACTAACCGTGGTAACAAACCTGTTAAAACTGTGTTACACGTCCTTTTTTTCACTTTAAAACGAACACTCGAAACACGAGCAACGATTCAAAGGATCATGACGTTGCATTGCATATGGTTATCGAAAAAGGCTGTACATGGCACGCCCACACAACAATGGCCGCTGGATATTATTACATCGACGTCGCTAGGTTGCCCATTAACTTTCGCAACTAGAATCCACGTCTCACAAAGACATAT
Source organism: Blastobasis lacticolella (assembly GCA_905147135.1). Lineage (NCBI taxonomy): Eukaryota > Metazoa > Arthropoda > Insecta > Lepidoptera > Blastobasidae > Blastobasis > Blastobasis lacticolella. Next base: position 6,527,447 of record LR990062.1, on the reverse strand, counting down.
TTCCCGGCAATAAAAATGAGAAATCTCAATTTTTTAAAACTTCTCATAGCTAAACCCTCTATTTCACCCTTCAGTCCGACTCAAACTTTGTTCATTCCTCAAAAGGAATTTGTTTGCCGGATCCTTTGTCGAAAGTTCCTTCATTTCATTCATAATAAGTTCAAATGAATAATGTTTCATTCCACTCTCTGTTTACTTGGTCAGGTCTTGGCGCGGGAATCATTTTACGCCGTTTTCGAGGGAAGTGTTTGAATTCCACGACCAAATAATTCCGTGCCCTTTCGTTGTTGCAAACTTTTGGATAAATGCGATTTCGCTTATTCAGTTTCTTTAACGGGTTTTGACTGAGACTTGTATTTGTCGGTCAGAAACATCGTTGTACTGTCAGTCATCTAGGTGTTAATAGATACTAGTAGACTAGCGCGACTTCGTTTGCGTGTGGTTTCCAACAATAGATAGTGTGATTTATGAGGAAAGTTTATAAGCAAGAAAAAAGGGTAGGTTGGGGTAAAGTAGGTGTTCGCGAACGAAGCGGCGCCGGGTCCACTAGTAATCGTAAATTTTGAGAATGCGATGATTAAAACTTACGACGACTAACTGTTATAAGTCTTAGGTTCTGTCCAGATAAGATAATTAAAAACCAAAATTACTGACAGTTTTTTATCGCCTAGTGAGGCACACGGACAGACGGTTTAGGGTGTGAGTGTTCATACTATACTAGAGAGGTAGACAATCCAAGTTGTGGGTTAGGTATGGAGCTTGACTGTGAAAACCGCTCAGAAGTTTGTGGCATTGACTGTGTTTTCTTACACGTTTGACTGTACGTCAACAATTGCGGCTGGACCGATAAACAATGAAATATAATACCTATTATTGATTTCATTATAATTATACATCAGCGGTATGTGACAAACAAACAAACTCGACAATAACAATCGACCGATTGAATCGAGCCAGCATTTCGTCACATTTCAAACATAAATCTTCTCCCACAAAAACTCGACGGCATAAACCTTTCAACTGGATTGGGTGCGTTTTTTACGAGCACCCGGTTCGGTTCCCGCACAGTGCTCTCCACTAATTTAAATGACGATTCCAAAATATACAAGTAAATAGAGGGGACATGGACTAATGGGTTATCAAGCTGTGAAACGTATGGGAAAAATGGACTGAATTGTTAATCCGAGATACGCGACGGGGGGCCATAGAGAACCGGCTCCTATCTTCCTAAGACAGCAAACGTTGTTAGAGGAGACAGTGTACGAATAGACAAGCAGATCATATTGTCATAAATATGAAAGTTAGTTCTATTATTTGGAGACGAATAGAGAATAATAGAGTTTTAAGCTATTCATGAATATTGAATGAAGACCTAATCGCGTAAAGAGTTTCAATAATGGCCATTACAATATTTGGGTATTCAATGTTATCTTTCAATGTAAGTATAAATAATTGAATATGCGTGGACAAATTCACACAGCCCCAAAGTAAACAAAGCTTGTGTTATGGGTGTTATATAACTGATAAACTACTTATATACTTCGTTAATCCATACTTATTATGCATACGACACCTAGACCTGTAACGGAAATTAAAATTCTTCATTTCATTTTCTGCTCGGCCGGGAATCGAAGTCAGGACCTCAGCGTGGCAGACCTGATGTTAACCAACTGAACCATTCAGGTCGTTCCTTGACGAGATGTTATACTCATAACTTATAACATATTGATTTCAAATTATAAATCAACTACAGATTATCTGCTGAATCTATCTACCTCACAAAAATATTAAAGAATAAAGTTTCCAACATGTAGTCGACAAAATTTATACCTTAGCGTCCACTATTAAAAAAAAACTCGTATCCAATCCCCGAACTCGGGCTCCATTATCATTTGTTACCATTTTATGGCCATCTTTAAACATTTCTCGGCTCACTTAAGTTTTTTATTTATCGTTTTTTCAACAAACTTTATTGCTGTTTGTAGAAATTAACGGAACAATTTGTTTGTTTTCGAACGCCATTTTGTTTTAGCTACCCGCTTTTCGGCCGCATATCATTTTAATAATTGGAAAAAAATAAAGCCAACGACACGTGAATATGGATATTTCTAATTTTACGACTTCGCGTTTGTAATTAGATTGTGTTTTTAGTTAAATTCGTGGACAGGAAAGAGGGCCCATGTTTAGCGGTTAACAGACCAGTCTGCCGTGCAGGGGGTCTTGGAATCGGTTCCTGTGAAGTTACATATTTTATTGATTTGATTTCATACTTGTTGAGTTTTTCTAGTGATAAGAAATGGGATAACGAAATGCTTTATAATGTGCAGATTATAGAGATGCTTTCGGTTAATGTATTCCTAATTCCTAAGTATGCATAAATAGCGAGTAGCGAATCTATCTATTATACAAATATCCACTACTACCATACTACTGCCATAATAAACCGTAGCTAATAATATATATATTACAAGCATTCACTTTTCTGGTTGCTGGAACAAATTGTCACCATTTTGAAATGTCATGTCAAGTCCAACAACAGCAACGCTGTCACCGGATCAGATAAGTTGTACACTATAATTCTAACTTATCTATCCAGTAAGTGTTGCATAAACAGAATTTCAAATTTCACTTTCCGAACAACAAATTAGCTATTTAGTACAAGACTGAATCGAAGCCTAGCCTATACGAATATCTATAGCTCATCGTCATTTTTCAAAAATCGAATAAAAGAATCCAACTGGCAGGCACACGACCGTGTCGTGACGTGATTCTGAATCGATCGACATCGTGATCGTAAATCGATAGCAAAAAGAAAGAAATCACTATACAAATCATAACTGACGCTTCAGAGCGAATCGCCAAGCAATTCTTGACTTTAATCCTACGAAATAAGGTGCTTGTGTAAAGTTTGGAGCGGCAAATCTAATTCGGTCGATCGTGACTTCCTCCGTAAAGACTTCGGGATGGTGACCCTTAAAAAATTTGTGAACGAATGTCGTAAACTCCTCGGGAATTATGTTTTCGTCGCCCAATACTGGTCTGAGTCAATCAGTTGATTGAATAATTTATTTTTAACTACCGACCCGCCCAGGCTTCGCACTGGCTATAATGATGGCTAAATTTAGAAGCAAAAAGTGTGAAAGCAAATAAAAGTGGAATGTATGGCTCATAAAATAAGGTGTATTTTTGTATCACGCCTTTTGAAAAGCGAAGCGACGCGTAACATAATATAGATATACAATAGAATAAGGATATGTCACGAGAAGTTATCATAATGACCTCCTCTTATCTTATCCCCATTTTCCCCATCTCATCATCATCATCACATCATCTTGGCGTTACGTCCTGGTTGCGTTTTCCTGCTAGTCCTGACCCAACTTGCTGGGTCTTCCATATTCTTGGTGGTGAGCTTATTTTACTACAAGTCTGTTTCACTGTAAGCCATACATTAGGATAAATTGAAATTCAAAACGTACTCTAAAATATTAAAGACGCTGTTAAAAATGCATGAGCCACATGTTTTTCCTTGCTTTTTTACAGAAAACGCGGTATCCCTTCTTGATCTTAGTAAACGAATTCTGCAAGCCTCATTATCTTCAAGATTAGTGATGGGCTCGTATTTATGAACCAGTACCAGTTAATACAACCTTATAACTTCAAGTTATTTTTAATCCTAGTTTCGTAATCAGTTGAGAAAGAGGAAAAAATGATCTTTATACGAAACTACTTAGTTTCGAAGAAAGAATTCTACGCCCTGACGCAAATTATTGGTGTGACCTTGGATTGGTTACCTCCTGAACGGATTTCGTTGCGAGTTTCTACATTTAAAAACTAGTTTAAACGAGATTGAAGCTGAAGTCTTGTTTCATTAAAATCCGTACAGAATTTGAGCTGAGTACCTTTCTATACATTGTATACGTTATCGTCTAACGTATAAAATATTAGATTATTAGGATAAAAGGGGTTATTGAGGTATAAGGATATTATTATAATTACCATATTATAACAGTAAAATTTAATGCGGAATGTAATGAGTTTACAGACCCCGATGTTATAGTTTTTTCACAACACCCACCAAACAAAGTTTATCTAGTTGAAAAATACCAAGACCGAAAAGCGTCCACCGCCCCATCCATAGCCACGCCTCCAGAGTCCGCCCCTGGTCAGAGCTGACAGTGAAACGGGTAAACCTTTAACACTGAATAAAACACACGCTTTTCCCCTATTTCCCCTCTATTCCCCACTTATTTTCCACTGTCGACGCTTTTCTTGACCGCCTTTGTGGAAGAAATACCGTATAATGCTTTGCCCGCACTTACTCTTTCGCTAAAGTATTGTGCCGTGAGTCTGTACCGGGTAGGTATGGTGTAAGCTCACCGCCAGGATTAAACTACTCATACTATATGTAGGTAGGTTTGTAGGTATACAATTATAAAACTGTATAAAAGCCGTGTCTGGACATTAGAGATATTTCAGAAAATAAATATCGGTTTAAGATTCTGGGACGCAACGATGTCAGATAAAATATTTTTTTGAAACTTTTGTCTTTTTGTCTTTTCGCTTTTCGCAATAACTACTGATCCGATTTTGATAGTTTGGTAGGAAGTCCAGGGTATAATCTAAGCCATCTGCCAATGTTTCATGTAAGATCCTAAAATATATATAATATAGTGAGCAAATAATTAATCCGGTAAATACACTCGCTTGTATACCAAAGAGGTAGAAACCACTATCGGCCCTCTTTGGAGACATTTTTTTATATTTCCTTAACTATTTAAAAATAAATTGCCTAGTTGTCTTATTATTTATATTACATACATAGCATTCTCGGAGAAATAACGGAGGTGATATTTTTAATGTTTGCTATATAGCATAAAATACGTACCTAATAAATAAAACGTCACAAGTCCATTTCTCGTCATTCTGCATGCTTCCAGCTACCATGAAATACGTTCGTGCAGAGCCTGTGCAGTTTACAATATGTATCACCCAGCATTTGTAGTGGTTGGACGGGGACAAGTGCAAGTCTTATAAATGTTCCGACACCCACCGGTGTTTACTTTCAAGGAAAGCTTGCACCTAGATATGTTGTTGGGGTACAGAATCTCTGTGTAGAAAGAAGGTAGAAGCTTTGTGCAGAATTTCTCAAACAGAACCGGCCTTTGTGAAGGTCTCTGGGGGAGGCCTATTTGATATGACGATGATTTTCTTTTTATATTAGACTAGCCAGGCATTTGGCATATCACCTGTTGGTAAGTGACGATGCGGCCGAAGATGAAGCATGCCTGTCTGGGAACAGGCTATTCACTCTAGCTTTGAAGGCGTCCAGATTATAATGATCAGGGAACACACTCCCATGCAACGTGTTTCATTACTTAGCCGTAGGAATTGTAAAGGTTGGACCAACACGGTTCCTGCGGATAGCTGGACATGCCTGGCTTCTTATACTGGCATGCTCAACCTTCGGCCGCATCGTCACTTACAAGGCAGCCTGGCTAGTCACTAGCTATTTTTTCAACCTAGGCCTTTCAGGTCGCCATCATCCCCCTAACCCCCTAAACGCCCAACTACGAGTATAGTACATTAATCGAGGCTAATTAGACACCCCGAGAGCATTGGCACGCAACGTTTCAGCCGCATAACGAGATCAGGACACGCGTCACTAAGCCGATTGCAAATCACTGCGTTTACGCCGATCGGGCCCCCGGGGTGTGCTGTACTGCTGACGCGGGAGTGTGCACTCGTCAGTGTGTCACAGTGTGTCACGGTGTGTCTATTGGTCTATGTGGTGTCACAGACCTCTGACACAGCACGATGGCTCGCAATGCGCACGAGACCGGCAGCAAACGCAGTCGTTCCATTTTATTTACAAGAGTTTTGTCAATATTAGACAAGACAGGCATTTGACGGCCATCTCACCTGTTGGTAAGTGCCGATGCGGCAGTAGATGGAGCATGCCTGCCAAACATGTCTGTCAGTTATAGAGTCGAGGTTTGTATTGTCCATACAAATCCCTGCATTCTGCACGCACATTTTTTTATGTCGGCAGACAAACAGGCAAGCGGGGTACCTGTTGGACAGTAGTCACTGTCGCCTATAGACATCAGCAATACCAGGGGCGCTACCAATACGTTGCCCGCCTCTAAGAAGACCTCTAATACACCTTTTGAGTGATACACGTTATAGTCCAAAGAAAACACTGCGGCTGGGAGCTCATTCCACATCCGAATCGTACGAGCGAGAAACAATCTTTCGAACCATCACGTGGATACCAACAGAGGGTCTACGTAGTAGCGGTGAGCTCCTGAGAGCTAGGTGGGGGTATCCAGCCCGCAGCGGGTGTTATGAAGGCGGAATTACTGTAAACTTAGATTTAATTTAATTTAATATCGTGAAACTGAAACAAATTCGGAACTTCGTGAACGGATAAAAAAGTGTTATTAAAATCTTGTCCTAGGGTCACTCAAAGTCTACAATGACAATGTCTGGCAGTGACCACTTACCATCAGGTGATCCGCTTGCTCGTTTGTATCCCGTTTTCATGAGAAAAATCTATAGCACAATAAAAACGGAACAGAGACAAGCATAGATTAAGGAAATACGTGTTTATGCCGCGAAGAACCGCGAAGTTTTGGAGAGAAATCTTCTAAAGAAGCGTATCTTAACCTATTTCAAGAAGGTTGGCACTCGATGATAAAATCAATCTGTCAATACCGAGCTTAGATAAAAACAACGATTAAACTCCCACCCAAAGTATTTCCTTTCCTTGCACAACGGTGGCCGCTTTCCATCAGGTGGACCGTGTGCATCTAGGTAATAAAAAAAAGCGTAACAAGCGAATGCTGTACCTCTTTTTACACTAATTATGAATGCAGCATCTTACGACGAGGGAAAACATCGTGATGAAACCTGCACATTCAGGTGACTGAATGTGTAACCATGATACAATTTGGTCAGGTTCCCCTGGAAGCATCACGGAGGTCAGACGGAAGTAGCTCCACTGTAATTACCTGATCTGCCAAATCCTGAACCGGGCCCTCGTGCACGAGAGTATAACCGAGATGATGCCAAGATGATGATGATGATGATGCATGCAGCCTTTTAGATGACCAAACGATCGCGCCTGCTACCAACTCCGTATATTAGACAAAACTCTATTAAATTTTAAATTGGTTCAGAAGCATTCACTAATTGGAACTGTAACAAAATAATTGGAACTTAAAACTAGATAATTGGAAATCCCTGAAGGACTATCTTATTGATTCCAATCAAATGTTGCTAACTTGTTACTGAATATTTGCTGGTGAATGGCTGAATGGAGTGAATGGTTGCTGGAACCCTTAAAATATAGATTTTGATCCGTTATAAGTTATAATTTGTCTGCTTGGCGTCTACAAATAATTTATTTAGTTACAGAATAAGATTTACAATAAGAAATAAACACTACTACTAAAATGTTATACCTATATTACAGAATTCATTTACACCGTTGTCCCCCAGAATGGTGCCCAGAAAGTTAGCTGCGTTGCCTCGTTGGATAGCAATGGGAATCCTCTGTGTAGCAATGCTTAGAGTTGATATGGAAGTAGATAAGATGTGGTGATGGTATAGACAAGTAACAGCCACTTCATGGTAAAAAATTCGATGAACCCGCAAGCGGGACTCGCGAAAAACCAGCGCCGCGACTCAGACTTACGCCAATTTATAAATAACTCAGAAAAGAGTCATCGATACATAGCCGCAGTGGGATTCGAACCTGGTACATCTCGATTACGAGTCGGATACCTTAACCACGCTCCACGTATTCGTATAATAAGTCATAAGTATCTTCGTGACCACTTTCTATCAGGTGGCCCGTTAGCCTGTTTTTCTACCATCCTACCTATCCTACTAATATTATAAATGTAAAATATTGTATTTTTTATACACAAACACGCCAAACAGATAGTTTATAAACTGGAATAACACAGGCTACATTTAAAGCCCTCGCGGACAAAGACGCGGCCGAAAGCTAGCATGACATAAATATAATCTAGGTACTACATAGCTATATTAGTTATCTAGCACCCCTATAGCTTAGTTTGGGGACCTTGGGGCTAGATAGCACTGTGTAACGGATTTATATGCACGTATACCGAAACTGCCCAATTCGATCCCGCAGCTAAATCACTTTGCGCCCATCGGGGGCGTTCTGAAACCCCAACGGCCACAGTTATCGGAACGTATTCGTATGAAATAATTTCAGTTGCCATTACCGACCCGTTGCGGTTTGGTGGTGCGCGGGCGCGGTTTTCGACGTCACGCGTAATAAGCACTCGTTGGTTTAGTGGCTGCAGATTCGGCGTATTGAAATGAAATGAAATGTTCTATTTTTGTATTTATTATTATCTTCAGCTGTCACATTCAGGCGACTGAATGTGTAACCATGATCCAATTTGGTCAGGTTCCCCTGGTAGCAGAGTCGTGGAGGTCAGATTGCAGTCGCTCCACTGTGATTGTCTGATGCCAAATCTTGGATCATGGTCAAAGAGAATCCAGGGTCCTCTTGCGCGAGAGCATAACCGGGACATAAACACCGAAATGATGCGAGTACATAGAACATCGACAAACGACAATAACGAATTTAGCGTAGGATATTCCAACCGACAATTTAACACCACCAATTCCCAATATTCTGCACAGGACGTACCCACAGCCAAATATCTATTAACTAGGTGACAACAGAACCTAACCGCACGATGTCTGCCTCCGGAGCGATCTAGGATAGGCCGACCGCAAATATAGGACAATATAGGACAATACGGGATGTCTAGTGTCCCCGGCACTGCCGTAATTACAAGACGTCTACTCTAGGTACATAGGACATCGTGACGTTCCAATTAAGTCGTGTTGCACCTTGGAGCACGTGTTTTGGGGAACAAAGTGCGAGGTGTTTGGAAATTATCCGTCTATTCTATAAAGTAATCGTACTTATACGTTTCCTAATGCGGTTTATTTCCTAAGTACCGTAGATTGGTGCAGAGTATTACCTTTTACCATTTACGTGTGTCGTGTAAGGCGATATTAATCGCCTTATATAAGATATTAAATCTTATAGAGTCAGAGCAGCTAGAGCACAGAACAATGATCGGGCAACACCGCCCGCGCGCGCGTCCCCCCAGGGCTTCGATTCTGGTACGGAATCGTCTCAGTTGCAGTAACATTAAAATTGCATCGCATGTCAAACGTGTGATTTTGATTTAAATGACAGATGTTGAGTTGCAACTTTTATGAGTTCGAACTTTTCCACTATTTCCGTTTTCTGGTACTTTAGTTGCATTATGGTTTTATATGGCTGTTGGTACTCCAATAAATAAATAAATAAATTACTAAGTTTGCATCTTTCTTAGTTGTCAAAGTGCCTTCAATTCTGTCAACGAAAACGTGTCAAAGGTCGAACAATGATTTAACTGCAATTTAACTGGGATGATGCTGGGACTGACTCGATACCTCGACGTAGTTATAGGAACATCACATATACATTGTAACATAATAACAACTGCATTGCGCACCAGAATCGGTACCCAGGGCGACACACATGGACTTTAAAGCTCTGTGAGCTAGAGCCTACCTAACTTAGCGTTTTCTATTAAGTGCGATCTCCAATTCGCCTGCCGAACGTGAAGATTCTGGCATTACCATCCGTTAAGAGAATGCTGTCGCCTCTCATTTGGTTTTCCGTGACACGTCATGCCAGATTCGCGTTTACGTGTCTTTTTTGTGCCAGTCGCTTTTTCATCTGTACATGAAAAAGCGACTTGCGACCTATGCTCATGTTTATTTTACCTCGTGACTTACAGAAAATCTAAACAATTTAGGCAATATTCCTCTATTCTGTCCTCTATATTTTTGGTATTTATTTGATCTGCAAATCGTAAGCGGTTTAGGAGAAATAGTAACAATTTCTCTGAAACAGATTTCAGTAATGTCACAAAGACAATTCAATTACTCAATGCGAAGAAAATTCAAAGATACACATACTCTTTCACGTGTCAGCTCGTTCAGAATTTGTGTTCAGAATACATATAAAAAATAATGTATTATAGGCGCCCTCTGAAAGTGGAGATTGTTGTCGGCTGCCGATGTGATAGATTACCTGGAAGACCTCTCTATTTTATCCGCTTAAGCGAGGGAAGCTAAGCTCTATAACATTCCACTTCACGTCAATTGAGGCTTCATTTAAAACCCCGGACGTACAGTACAGTCCTGCCATCAAGTCGTGCTAAATCCGACGAAATCCTTTTACCACTAACCGACCGATAGTGTTAGTGGCCAGTGGCGTAATTTTGGCCGCGGTCCTACTGACTATCCGATGACGTACGGACTGCGAAGCCTCGTTTGTGTGAAGTTACTTGATACTGTAAGGTGGAAGCTGTATCGACGCAGATTTAGTATTATACTAGGCGTTTGACTGACATTTGATTGTGTGATTATGTGACCGAGAATGGCTCGCAGTCGTTCGTTTGCAAACATAAATGAGAATGCTGTAATCGGAATAGTAATAAAAATTTTTTTTGAGTTTGGTGGTTGAAGGTTCTAGAAAACTTGTCAAACTGACTTCATACTGCCACAAACTTATCTGATGTGTCGCCATGTTGAAATGTTTGTCATCAAAAGCGATGCCGTCATCGGTTCAGATAAGTTTGTGGCTCTCTATTTCATGTGCCACTCATAATATATTTTTATACTTCATCGACGGACCTTGGACTAATACAATAGCAAAAAAAGTATTTTAAAATAATTATCAAACCGAGGCGATGCTTGATCTAACAGGTCCAGTCTCAGCATAATGCAGATCAAAATACAGGCAAAGAGAGACAGATAAACAAACAGGCCGACAGACATAACTCAGCTTTTATTAGAAAGGATAAGGATATTGGTGCACTAAACATCAAAGGCATTAGCAGAAACGGAACGTTACCTCCGATTCCAATGGGCGCTCTAATGTGGATCGGATCCGTTAATGAGATCTCGCCTATATGCATGCAGACCGACAATTAGACATTATGACAGACAGATATTCCATCGCGGAAAATAGACAGACGAATGCTACTCAATGGCAAATGAGCAGACAGCCCAGCTGATGGAAAGCTGTTACTGTCGTTCAGGCTGTCATTTAGGTATATAAGTAAGTATCGCTCAAGAGCTGCCGACCCCGTAAAAACGTTATCACCCCTGTCTTGAAAAACTCCACGTTGTATTCTTCAGGGAAAACCGCCAATCCGAAATACAACATAATCATAATTCCCTAGCGGCAGCAATGGGTAAAGGGCTACTACGTACGTGCCCGAGCGTACCTGGGTATCAAAACGCTATTTTTGGTGCCCGCAGATATATTGACTAAATTGGAGTTAAAGTGGTAGGAACGAATGGTGAGGCATAGCCTGTTAAAAATACCCTTCAGTAGTACATATCCACGCGTCCTCAGGCTTGACAGAATCCTTTCAACGATCAATCGCGTCCTCGCGTCAATCTTTATGGCGGCTCGGAAGTTAGCTGCCACCATTAGCTCGAAGCAGATTCATTCTAAGTTGGTATCATGACATTTTGCGAAAGCAACATTCTGCGAAACATCTATTTATTTTGCGAAAACGACATTCCGCGAAAAAGACATTTTGCGAAAGCAACATCCACTCTTCGAAAGCAACATTTTGCGACTGGTAGACATTTTGCGAAGCGGTCGTTTTGCGCTGGAAGGACCACTACCACTGCCACTGCCACTGGTACTAGTGCATTCACCACTAAAACCTCATGCAAACGAGCCTCCCTCCGCATCGGAGCGTGATTTCCGTCGGTGGCGGGCCGCTCTAATTCGGCACGAGCCCGCTAATGAGATCCCGACTCGCGCTGGCCGGACAATAGCCGGTGGAGATCGCTTTTGCACGTAAAGCCTCAAATAAAACAGGAAGGCCGATAGATTAACCGACCGACGAATATATCGACAGTCTAAAATCAGATAGTACCACGGAGGTTTAAGAAGAAAAGCGGAAATAGCCAGTTATAACAGTCTGTCATGTATGAGTTAGCGCGTGGCATAAAACGAACTAATATTGCCCGGGCTGCATTCAAGTGGCAGGCTATGGGAACCACAAGCATTTTAACAGGTGGTAGGACTCTGTCAAGCTGAGAAGTCAGCCGTCGCAAGGCAACAGTGTTTACATTGTTGTGTTTCGCTTTGAAGTGTACTTACCATAGGGTACGTTACTGTTTGTTTTTAACTCACTAAATTCAGTATCTATTTACATATTTAGTAAATAGTGATATTTTCAGAGAAATTGTATTGGTTAATCACATTACAGGCGAGCGGCATCACCGATGCGCTCGGTGGCGGGGTGACATATCAAATGACATTACGTGTCTGTCAATGTCACAATGTCGCGGACAAAGAATAAAATCTTTGACCGCGGAGTCTACATACTAGCCAAGAAACCGTTGTCCGCTCGATGGTACCGTGGTTCCTAGCGTTCATTTTATATTATATTTATGATTATGACGTTCATAAGTGTTTGTGAAAACCTAAACTGAATAAAAAAAAAAAAAAGGGATGGATAAGGTAGCCAACGGAATTATTACAGGCATTTCATCGTCTTCAATCTACAATTCATCTTTAGTCGACGCACCTGCGTTTCTACATTATTGTTACACGAAATTTAAGTGCCTAAATTAGTGCCTGAATTAGTACGTAAGTGCCCGAGTCGTAGATGTAATGGACGACAATGTGCCCCTTTCCATCAGGTGGGCTGTCTGCTAGTTTGTCGCTGAAAAAGTATAGCAAATATAAGGTACAATAGGTACATACGTTTAACCAATGAAGGAAAAAATTAAGTAGTGAATACAGAAACGTAGCTACTGGTGAATTTTTTTTAGTGCGTTTGTTCTCTAGTCTGAAACCGATATCCGAAAATGTGCTTTTGAAAGTGGCGTGTTTTTTTTCGGGACCCGATGAAGATAGAAACGATCGGACCGACACTCCTGTTTGGTTAATTAAAATTGTCCTTTCAGGGTACCGTATGGTTTAAGTTAAAAAAATAATAGATAAAATGTTATATGGACAGATATTAGTTACGCTTTCGTAAGCGAGATGAAACCTGCGCATTCAGGCGAGTGAATGTGTAACCATGATCCAATATGGTCAGGTTCCCCTGGTAGCAGGGTCAGATGGCAGTCGCTCCGCTACCAAATCCTGGATTATGGTCAAGACGGACGCCGGGCCCTCTTACACGAAAGCATAAAAGGGACATTAACACCAAAATTATTTAGACATCGTTTCGTAATAATGAATTAGTGTAGCTTCAGTGGCCGCGGTCTCAATAGTATCATCACTGACCCTCCAAACCTCTAGGTAGATACGGAACCCTTAACCAAATACCAAACTCGCACTACCCGAGATTTTTTCCATAGATATTGGCACACACCGCCGAGAGCCTAATGTCCGGCTAAGCGACAAATTTTTCGGACCAGTCGAAAAGTTAGACAGGTATTCACACAATTTGAACGGGAGGCACTCTATGGAATTTCGAACTTTTTATTTCGGCGGGAGCTTAGAAAGCTTTTCGATTAAGCCCCGCTCTAATAGGACTTTGTTCTCGAAAGTTATGTGGGGATTAATTAAAACATCGGTCGGCCGGGTCGGACATGATTTCAATTTTATTTTTGTATAAGTAGCTATGTGACAAAGGCCACCTGGAAAGCGATAATTGTCTCACAAAGCACCGACGATTTACTAGATACGTTCGGAATTCAATTATTTTGTTTGCTCTGCAGCCTCCGGACCATTAGTCACATCATCATCATCATTAGTCTATACTTATCCACTGCTGCCCTCCCCTGATCATTAGCAATGCAGTCTTTCGCAAATCGTCGCTCCACCTGACCGGAAGGCGACCTACACTCTCTAAGGACTCTACTAAGGAACCCAGCGATTCTCTGTACTGGATTATATGACAGCCAACCCGCTGCCACTTCCATCTTACATCGGCAACTTATATTCTCTGTCGGATTACTTCGTTACGAATTTTATAATAATAAATATCATCATCATCATCATATCAGCCAGAAGACGCCCACTGCTGGGCATAGGCCTCCCCCAGAGATCTCCACAAAGACCGGTCCTGTGCTTTCCGCATCCAGCTGGTACCTGCGATCCTTACCAGGTCGTCGGTCCACCTTGTAGGAGGCCTACCCACGCTGCGTCTACCGGTACGTGGTCGCCACTCGAGAACTTTACTGCCCCATCGGCCATCTGTTCTTCGAGCTATGTGCCCTGCCCACTGCCACTTCAGTCTGGCAATCCTTAGAGCTATGTCGGTGACCTTGGTTCGCTTGCGGATCTCCTCATTTCTGACTCGATCGCGCAAAGAAACTCCGAGCATAGCTCTTTCCATTGCCCTTTGGGCAACAGTGAGCTTTCTTATAAGGCCCATAGTGAGTGGCCACGTTTCAGATCCGTAAGTCATCACTGGCAACACACATTGGTCAAAGACCTTCGTCTTGAGACACTGCGGTAATTGGGACGAAAATATGTGGCGTAGCTTCCCGAACGCTGCCCAACCGAGTTGGATTCGTCGATTGACCTCTTTCTCGAAATTGGACCTACCTAGCCGGACTATTTGTCCTAGGTATGTATAGTCGTCAACAACTTCAAGTGGAGTGCCTCCAACTGTCACTGGAGTAGGCACAACATGGACAATAAATATGCTTGGACAAATTCGCACAGCGCCATTTAGCACCAAAGAAAGCAAAGCTTGTGTTATTAGTGTTATATAACCGATAAACTGCTTATATACTTTTTTAAATACATTCTTATCATACATACTACACCCAAACCCGTAACAGAAATTAAAATTCATCATTTCAATTTCTGGTCGGCCAGGAATCGACCCCGGGACCTCTGCGTGGCGACCGGCATGTTAACCAACTGAACCACTCAGGTCATCATTTCTCTAGAGTCACATCACATCACAGTACAGCCCGCAACATTCTGCCATTGGATTACACCCACATGCACTCAATCCACAACTCCCGTTCACCCATACCTGCGTGATTGTCATTATGCACCACTATTTCCGAGGCCGTCGCGTCACGCGTCGCGAGTCACGTCCGTGTGATGGAGAGGCATAAGCGATCCGCCATGACGAGCCGGCGGAATCATAAGCCGTGATGACGTCACGTACGGGCCGCTTATAATAGACGTATGGGACACACGGGGCAAGAGTTTGGGGAGCACTTAGGTTCGCTCTTGACGAAAAGAGAATCGGTCATAACGTGTTGTTTATAAAAATAAACATTTAGTTGGAAATCCAATTGCGAGGCTGCCTCGCGAGGTAAAAATAATCATATGCATGTTGACAAACACGATGTTTGGGACAACATATGTGTAGTGAATAAGCACGAAAGCCTTATAGCCTCAAATCAAATCAAATGCAAGTCTATTGACAAAGCATACATAAATCTCACGCCTATGTCCCACTGGTGAGGCAGAGATATGGACCGCCACTTTACTCTGTCAAGACGCAACTCCCTAGCCTCGCATCAGCATACATCCATAATTCTTTTCATACTATACTATAACTTTTATTATGTTGAAATGGTACAATACCATACCTATTATTATGGTACCTAGGTACATTAAAGACTGACGTGTAACTTAGTTATCAATAAAGAATTTGTATTTGTATTTGTATTTGCATACATCCCTTTTTATCCTTGCTACTTCGGACCCCAGCTTTTTTTAGAACATTACTGATCTGATCAGTAAATGTTTTTCTGGGTCGTCCTGGGGTATTGACAATAAAAAAGAAAAAAGACCCATATCGAAACGGTTGCCCATCCACCCCGCCCGTACGCCCCGCATAATAGTCCTACCGCCAAACTGTGCTACTGGCTCGTACAAATTGCTACCCGACGTGATGCAATATATTAGTGCACTACCCCCGGGCAAGGTCAAACAAAGCACCCTCCTGCACCCTCCTGCACCCTCGCAGGGGACCGTACAGTGGCTCCTGTTGGCTCCAGATTGCGGAGCATTGTGTCTAAGTGTCGGGGTGTTGTGATCGATATTTTAGGGGTTAAGAGTTGTAGCGATTCTTGTGTGTATATTCTTTTTTCAATTTATTTCGAACTAAGTTTTCGTTAAATTTATCGTCCACCTGCCCTTGTGCCACTAGTTGGGGTCGGCACAATATGTCTTCTTCTTCCTTAAATTTTGTATTAATTACTTTTTTACAATCGACTTTTCAATTATTTTTAAAAATTAGCAAAAATGGCAATATACCTTCATAACAGAATATCTACTAAGAGTTAGATAATATCTACGTTAAAGTCACAATCAACAGATTTGCGATGCGATTTCTTCCAGGGAACCTTTAGAGAAGAATGAGTTTTTAGAGAAATTGTAAGAATGAATTTTATTGTAATTTGTAAGTACAGTTGACATCATAATACTCATGATACGAACCTCATTGAGCAAGTTACATTTGTATATCTAAATTCGTATTTTATTATAGATATTTACTATAAGTTCGTATATATATAATTCGTATAACATTATGGCCCAGTCGCCAACTTTAAACATTTTTTTTGTAGAGTAATTATGATAAAATTTTTAACTGGACAACGATCAATAAATAATAAGAAATAGTTTCTTCAAATCCTCGCACAACAAACTATTGGCATACAATATAAACAAAAACCTCAAATAAAAACCCCATCATTACCCCTTATCTGCTGTGGCCAACCCCAACCCCGTCTCCCTCTAGCCTTAAGCCCGAAAGCGTTATTTGTTCAAATCCTAAATCAACGAGCTCTCATTGGTCCATTGTTTATTTTTCATTACACACATGTGCGCGGGAGTGTACTATTATACAGCCAACTATTGTTATGGAGGATTTGATTTTAATATTTCTCGTTTCCACGGCAGATGTGTATGGCTATTTGGTTCAAGTGGATTATGGTTGTAATAGTATTTTTTGAGAGGCTATGGTTAAATGCGTGGATTAATAAGCTATAAATACTAGGTAGTTATGCGAGAGGTACCGGGTTCAAATCCCATTGCGGCCGTGTACTTACCAATAACTCTTTTCAGAGTTATGTGCATTAGTTGAATATTAACCGATGCACTTACGGTGAGGGAAAACATCGTGATGAAACCTGCGCATTCAGGCGAGTGAATGTGTAACCATTATCCAATCTGGACAGGTTCCCCTGGTAGCAGGGTCACGGAGGTCCAATGGCAGTCGCTGCACTGTAATTATCTGACCTGCCAAATCCTGGATAATATTTCAATTTCAATTTTTATGTTTGTAGGATAGGATATCTATCATTGTGTCAATAATAAAGCATATCGTCAATAGGACGTTCGTAAGTGTCTCATGTAGCCCCGAATTGAATAAACGATTGCTGATTCCGATTCTTATTCACACATTGCATACTGATATATAACAGTAGATGCAACAACAATCTTCGTTGAGTAGGTAGCACAAACAGAAAAATCTTAAAATATATAAAATTCAAGTCTGCACCGACGTACGCCCGTGTACAGGTCGTAACGAGATGAATTTTCCACATTCTTTATTTCATAGAGATTGAAAACTGTTTGTTTGCAAGTAAACCGGCAAAGATTTGATTAAAGAAAGTATGTTTGCATGTTACCCTGGGTTGTGGAAACTCTGTTAACAGAGCGCGGTGAAGTAAATATGTTTAATACTTAATAAGTTTGCTTTTGGATTTCTTTTATCGATATAAAAGAGAGTGTAATATACCCTCCTTTGTCGCAATATCATAATAGATGGGTTCATTAATTTTGGATTCTTTCATTAAAATCCAGGCACGCTATACGGGGTTAGCTAGTAGGTAATAAATTCGGAAGAGAGATTTGTGTTTTTGTAATTTTGTTTGTGATGGATGAACTCAAAAACTACAGGACCGATTTTCAAATTTCTATTACTAATAGGAAGTTACGTAATTCCCGAGTGACAAAGGCTACTTTTTCTCCGAACAGCGCGCGTATGACAGCCGCTGGGAACGGCGAGAAAGTAATATAGTAATGCAATACATACTAGGAAATACAAAATGAATCTCACCTAGTAGTTAACGTAAAGTAAGCGATAAGCGAAAAAAAGCGTTACATAGGTATTGCTATCTCTTTCGTCTTAGTATAGAGAGAAAGAGACAAACGCTCTCTCGCGGCGCGAGCTTTGTTGCGGACACACTTGTGCTAGGGCCACTGTATTCGGCGACACATACAGCGGTCGGACAGGCCTCGAACAAGTCTTCCATTGTGCAAGTTTTAGAACACGCCGACCATGATACTAGGTGGTCCATGGTTTGCGGAGATATGCCACAGTCGCACTGAGAACCGTCATTTGTGTATCCCCACTTAAAGAGATTCTCTTTACACAAACAAGCTGTAAACAAAACAAGACGATGCCTAACACATACTAGGAAAAGACATCCTTAACTTTTTACAAGAATCGTTCAGAAAATATTTAATTTCAGTAACGCGGAAATTTTTTCCGCCATCGCGCCCACCTACCTACAAAAACCAACAAAACTACCTACATATCTTCGCTCCCCACCAGAATGTGTGTACCCACAAAGAAACGAAAGCAGGGCCCTCATATTACTACAAAGCGGACAATAGACAAAATGGCGAACTTATCCAATTACCTATTTTAGGGGGTTTCATTGTGGAGCATTATGGAGTAATCAGCTCGGCTAGAAATGGGTAAAATTGATATCAATTTCTCTATTGCTGCGTTGGAGCGTAGAAAAAACAAGGGGAACTAATCGTATGAATGTATAGTGAGTGGGTAAGCGTGGTGATGTTATTAAGGTGAGGTTCCGTATGGTGGAGAAAAAATATTGTGCAAATGGAAAGAGTTTATTAAGTATGAGCCGCGAAAACCTACGAATCAAAAATTTCGGGCGACAATATTATCTACTACTTAATGATCCATTTATAATATTCCTACAAAATTTTCCACTAGTATTTCATGGAGATTAAAATCTGTTTGTACGGTGCAAATAAAACTGAAAACTAAAACTTTCAGGCGATGATTACGATTTAATTATACACATACCATCCAGCTATATTTTTATCCATAGACACCAACCCGGAACTCTTAATTCATGAGTAGTTTTTGTACTTACATCACTTAGTCCAAATTCTTAACCGGCAAATTTATGTCTTACCTGCAAAGGAAACAAAAAATAATAATTAATAAATCTTATAATCAAATTACATCGTCGCCATCAAAAGTGAAATATAAATAAAAAACTACATGAAACAACATATGTAGGTTTACTTCATCATCATCATAAATTTAAGAGTTGGACTCTTGTAGATGGAGCAATCGTCATTCTTCTCTCCTAACCTCTTCACTTCTTTGCATTCACCTGCGTTTACTAAAAGAGGAAAGGTTTAAAAAAAGAAGGCCAAGGTTTGAATATTGGAAGGCTGTAAAAGAAAAAGTGAACGCAGGGAATTTATATATAATACAAAAAATACATACTTCTTGGCCATTCGCACGGTACCCTAAAAGCAAATAGTCTACATTAAAGCGTTGCTTGTATTACTAACTATAATATTATTCTTTCCTTTGATATAATAGAAAATCATACGCACGATGGCATTTGTCAATTTATATGGATTAGGTTTTTTCTATGAAATAATAGCACTTAACCACAATTTTTTGTGGTTACGGCTATTTTTACACTCCACCCTCCTATGTTCAGGGGTGGAAACGCTATTTTAGGGAAAACAATATAATGTATTAGGTACCTAATAATAATAATTAGGAAAGTGTACTGCAGTTCAGTACATTGCAACATAGTTTTATTGTTAAACCCATTTTGCTTTTTAATATTAATTATTTTTTTATATCATACGGTCTCTCATTATTATTTAAATAAATAAATTAAAATTAATCTTTTAAATTTCTGCTCGGCCGGGGATCGAACCCGGGACCTCTGCATGGCAGACCGATGTTAACCAACTGGAGCACTTAGGTCGTCAAATATGTACATATTTATTTGTATCTTATCTGCGATTTGTGATTGTTGAATGTTGATATCTGTATACAACATAATTTATTATGAGTTTATTGCAGACGATAGCACAGTATGACAATATAAAGGATCGTATTTGTTTGAGTTTATTGAAACCAGGACAGTACAGGCGCATGGAAAAGTAAAAAAAAGACAATACGCTAGTGATATTACGCTACACCTGGTATTGGTATCGCAAATGTCCATAGGCTACGGTAACCAGCAACCATCAGACGGGCTGTACGCTTGATTGCCACCCTAGTGGTATAATTTTTTTATTGGTATTTTATGTTTGTCATAGCGCGCCATCACGCCATTATTATTGTAGTATTTATTGCTAGTGGAGTAAAAATAGTTTTTAGGTGGAACTAATTGCAACAGAAATGATTATTGCGGAAAATGGTAGGTAATGCGCTTCTTATCAACATACTAAAAATATACACTTGCTGATTTTAGTGTGAGAATAGAATAAAGGGAATTCTTAAAAGCGTGGAAAACAAAATTTGTAGCAAATTTTATATACTTTAATTTAGTAATGGACCATAATCCCGTAGGATGCACTGTTTTTGAGATATTTACGGAAAAACAAAAAATCACTTGAAATCACACCAAAGTTACAAGTGTATATTTTTAGTATGTTGATTTAGAAGCGTATTACCAAGTATTTGCTACAATAATAATTTCTGTTGCAATTCGTTTTGCTTAAAGCCCTATTTTCTGTTAATTCTACTCCACTATGTCATTAATCATCAACGAAAAGCGGAAACATACAAAAAATTGCTACAAAGCAACCAAATATATTAGCTATATTGTATCTTCAAACCTTAAAGTACCCACTTAAGTCATTCCAGAACTTCCTTAGAACATTACTAATATAGGCTATAAAAAACTTTTTAACTTCCAATAAAAACTGAAACGGTTCCTTGAAACTGCCTTAGTAGAAGTTTATTCATTATTCGTCCCTAAAATCTTTTACTCTAACGCGGCAATAATTTACGCTGTAAAATTAAATTTTGCTACATTTGAATCTTAATACATATTAATAACCATCTGACCGTCATCCGCTTAATTTTGCATAAAGGTACTCCGATATCAACAAATGTTACGATACTGTCGTCCATAACATCTACAATTCGTAACAAAAATGCAGAACCGATGCACCGAATGCAGATAAATAATAAAATTTCTTAAATATTTACGAATACGATCTAAGACCCAACTAACCAGAACCCAAAGCCATCGCTGGAAGGACCACTAAAAAGAATCTGTGTCCAACTGTACCAGCTTTGAAACCTAATAATACTGTCTCATCCCCACAACAGAGCCACTTTGGAGCGAAATAGGAACTTATTCGCCCTAGAATCCCGGAACCCGGTCGGAAAACTATTGTCAGATCCAAATTCCAAATAAAACTGTCGGATTCCAACTGGAAGATCTATTGTGAGTAAATCCTGGAGACACTGACTTTCGATTCAATTCCGGCCAATCCTTCTTAAGGCGCGCCAGGGCTGGAATTTTTTGAAAATCTTCTCTCGATGTCGGAAATGTGATTATTGGACTTGTTTCTTGTTTACTGCGTGTTTATCTTGTACAGGTACAGGTATTGTTTGTCGCGTACTTGGAAAAGAATAAGAGTCGAGGACAAAATTAAGTATAGAGTAGAATAGAATAGAAATCTTTGACTTTCGTGACCCTGGGGAACGAAACAAACCTAACAAGATTGAATCATGGTTACACATTCAGTAGCCTCAATGTGCAGGTTTCATCACGATGTTTTCCCTCACCGTAAGAGTATCTGTTAGCATTCAACTAACGTACATAATTCAGAAAAGAATCATACGTACACGGCGGCAGTGGGATTCGAACCCGGTACCTTTCGTTTGCGAGTCGAATAGCTTTACTACTCAACCGCCGACGCTCCAAACAAGTGGAAAGTATTGGTTACGAATAATGGAACAGAAGCGAAGGTGAGGATGAAACAAGCCCGTGTATTATCAAGGACGGCGCGACACCCAAAAAAAGCGGTTATCGGTTATATCTGCAGGGCTGTCGCGCGGAAAATGAAAACTAAATAAGAGTAGGGCCCCGTCGTCGTCAAATATTGGCGCATCTGCCATCAAAACTTTACGGTGTTTTGGATGCGTACGTGGGGGTGGATGAGGCATTCTATATAGTTTCAGCAAAGGAGGCCAAGTCAAAGAAACAGAAAAACATGTAGGATGGTTTTGTATATGTCGCAGCCAGATGGGTGAATTAGCCGGTTAATTGGCTAGCTTTGTATGTAACTATTCAATTGGAAATTTGGCAAATTTATAAATTTTAAATGTAACGTCTACATAACGATATTGTCTCGAGTTTACCGAGCTTCCCAACAACGCTAACCTAACCGAATTAAAATCTAATACAAACTACAATTCTTGTTTGAGATTATTGTGGTTAGGTTAGCGCTGTGGAAAGTGGAAACTGTAACCTACAGTTCAAGGAAAAATAACTATTAAGAAAGAGTAATCAAGGTCTCTTCGCTTGGCAGGTGGATTGGAGATCGCGGTGTTGACTACATTATGCAATAGAAAAAGTTTCTGCGCATTTTCCGACGACACGAAGGTCTTAACCATCATCCAGGATTTAGCAGATCAGGTAATTGTTGTGGACCGGCAGCCATTTCACCTTCAGGACCCTGTTAACAGGGGAACCTGAGCAGATTGGATCAGCAGCCTGAATGTGCAGGTTTCATCACTACGTTTTTCTTCACCGTAAGAGCATCGGTTAGTGTTCAACTAATGTACATAACTAAGCAAAATGTCATTGGTACCACCGACGCTCTACCCTTGATTGGAAAGGGTTGGTGCTTATCGACTGCCGGACACAATACAGTAGGGGATATAAGTATAGGTAAGCTGATGCATGCATGGGTAGGCTTCCTACAAGGTGGACCGACGACCTGGTAAGGATCGCAGGTACCAGATGGATGTTGAATACAGGACCGGCGTTTGTGGAGATCTCTGAGGGAGGCCTATGCCCAGCAGTGGGCGTCGTCTGGCTGATATGATGAAGCTGATGCAAGCGTAAGCGGTAAGCCTCTAATTGCCGTTTTCACTCAACTTAGAAATCGGCTAAGTTCTCTCTTATCTCAATTTAGATGTTGCTGATTGGGTAAAAACTAGTTAAGACGAAACTTATGCGATTTATAAGTTTAGTGAAAACGGCCAATAGACTCATAGCGCCGCTGTCAAACATGCAATTCCTACACCGGCACCATTTTTGTCGAACTTTTACACCTCTGTTGCACGCTCCACCCGTCCTCGCTTCCCACCTCCGTGTCCGCTCACGTGGGTATTGTCGGACCACTTATTGCTTCCAGTCTTCCAGATTTTTCGTTCATATTTTTTTTTTGTTATAACACGACGCGTTTACTGCTTGCGAAAACTACCCCTATCGGGACACGCGACCTCGAGTTGTGATTGGAATGGCTGCGTACGATTCGCTTCTGGCTTGGAATCACCATTACCGGTTGATTCCATTGTGTTCTCACTTTTATTGTTTTCTGCATTTGTTTCATTTTTATTTTCGTGACCGATAAAAAGTTGTGTGAACTGAAATGACGAATGATAAAAAAATTATATGAAAAGAAATAAACTAGTATTATCTAGTATCTAATCAGCCGTGTGGTGTCCGGCAGAGTAGAATAGCACCAACCCCTTACACTCGTGGGTGTCGTACAAGGCGACTAACGTTCAGAGGCAAAAGATCTAGAGTCTCCGTAAACTGGAAAATGGGCAGCAGCGTTTTCCATTGTTATGTTTGCAACACTGCGATCTCCAAACCGCCTGCCAAGCGTGGAGATTATGGCAATAACCTCCCCTTTTAGGGGAGAGGCCCAAAGTCCTGCAGTGGACTGTTATGGGCTGTGATGATGATGATGATTATCTAGTAATCTAACATAGCGTATTTGGCATAGCCCAGATCGGTCTGCATGTCCATAATCTAAATAGGAAATAACTGCTGATAGTGACGTAAATTAATGTAGTGGAAGACACTCAGAATGACTATTTATTTATTACTTAGACTAATTTAAAGCCTGTAGTGACATAGTGTTTATTACATAATTTTTTCGCTGCGTTAAGGACACGCCAAGAACATTATAATAATATTTACATTGGGATATTTTTCAAAGCTACAGTTGGATCGACCTTCAAAGGACTATGTTCGTGTTCATGTGCGTTAAACCACATCTTTAACTGCATTCTTGGGGCTAAGTATGTATTAGAATTAGATGCGGTTACATTAAGGGGAATAACGTTGTTAGTTCAATGAAAATAATAAATATTAATTTTTCACTATAGATCTCATCCGACTCTCACTTCCTTTTGGTTGCGTTAAATTACAAGTAAGTACGTATATGTGTATGTTTCACTTCAGAGATATACATAGACATAATTTATTTTGACGTCACAATACTCGTAATACCTAAGTTAGAATTCTAAATCTAAATTATACTTATATCTATTTAATTTTTTCCTTACCTTGGGAACCGTTTAGTTCAATATAATTTAGTTATTTCGTTTCGATTTCGCTTACGGCGAAAGAAACTTTATACTCCACGTCTTACGTTTTGAAAACGACCCAAAGCCGTGTATCCGTTGCCTTCATCATCGTCATCATCTCAGCTGCTGACCTTCTACCCATTTACCCTGTTGAACATATACCTCCGATCGATTTTATGTCTCCAGCATCCTTCGGTTCCTTACGATCTTTTCGTATCCAGGAACGCGTTTGGTTTGCGTCGACTGCGGTACGGATTGCATATCCGGATACGGTGCAGCTCTGCGTGGCGTTGTTGGGCATGGTCCAGCGCTGCTTGGCATTATCGGGCGCTGTCCAGCTCTTCCTGGCATTATCGGGCGCTGTCCGGCTCTGTGTAGCATTGTCGGGCGCAGCCGGGTCTGCCTGGCCTTACCTATCGGTCACTGTTATCCTGTGGCTGGCATTCTTCGCTGTGCCATCCGTCATCATTGTCGACGTGAGGTAAGTGTATTCCGACACTGGGGCGGCCCATATACCGCTATGTGTTTCCTTCCTACGTCCACATCACTGTCCCATATGACGATTGAAAGAGATAATGTCCTACTCAATAAGGAAAATCCAAAATAATATCTTTTGAAATTTTTACAAGGGCGTCCGCCCATCTCGTGGCCGTTCTCCGCTCCGATTACGCAGCACAGTACTAAGCTAACAAAAACTGCATTGCACTGCTCTCAGAACTGCATACCTGCAGATAAAGTGCGTGTCAAACGCTCCCCTTAACTATACCAACAAACCACGGACCGTGACGCCCGTGACGCAGCTGCGGCCCTTAACAAACATAATGTCAAACCTAACCACTGCCCTAACTAATAGATAGTTAAATTAATAACCGTAAACCGGTTTGCGTGTCTGTCCGTTGTCTCCTAATCGATGCGTAGGAAAAAAATTGTTAGGGTGCAAGTATGCTGTCAGCAATTCCAACGTGTTCGACGTCAAACACTCGTTCCAGTTTGTCTATAGGTGTGATCCAAACGAAAGAAACTCCTTAGTCCGTGGTGCTGACGTATGTGGACGTTGATGTAAGAATGTGGGTGCAACATAGAAATCGTAGATTCTAGGTCTGAGAATTGTCCTATAGGTTTTGATAAATAAGTTTTTTTTATTCTATACGCAATGACAAACGAGCAGACAGCCCACCTGATGGTAAGCGGTATCTGTAGCTCATAACATCTACATAGGCATAGGCATAACATCAAGACATAAATACCCATTGTCTTAATTGTGTTGACTTAGAAGGTCACCGGCCTTGGTATTCTATATTAATTTCAACTTGATACCTTTACTCGTTCTCGGAAGACGCAGCGTGGGTAGGCCTCCCACAAGGTGGACCGACGACCTGGAAAATATTACAGGTACCAGCTCGATGCGGAAGGCACAGGACTGGCCTTTGTCGAGATCTCTAGGGGAGGCCTATGCCCAGCAGTGGGCGTCTTTCGGCTGATACGATGATGTAAGGTCATTATTGACCTTTACTCGTTGAGAAAAGTTGTCTTAGGTATCCGACAGACACACAGACACACTAAGTGATCCTATAAAGGTTCCCTTTTTACCGTTACATGTTCGAAACCGTAAAAATACGCCAGAACGCTCCGGAGGAGACGAAATAAAACGTTGCGAACGCATAAAAAAGCCTGAAAATTAAAATACCATTCCACGATCGACACTGCCGCTGTCGAAGCATGCAATTCCGTTCCGAACTTATTTTCCAATGAAATAAAATACCTTCTTCGTTCAACTATCAATTTGCGTATAAAATAACAAGCCGCCGATACACTTCAAAGTAATTTGCCATCTGTATCCATTCACACGTTAAAATGATTGCTTTGGAGACGACCTCGGCAGGGTAGGGCCTCACTGTCAGCGGTAGCGGAATGGTATAGTAACCGCAGAATACTAGTAGCTATGGTTTGGTAAACTAGATCCTTGGATCCTTCAAGAGGGAGAGGTATGTTAGAGGTCTCTTTAGAGACGCAGAACGCATTGGTAGCGCCGCTGGTGTTGCTGATTTCCTTAGGCGGCGGTGACCACTTTCCATCAGATGGCTCGCTTGTCAGTTTGTCTGCCGTATAACATAAAAAATATGTACGTATTACAGGTCTCATTAGACTTGGACAGATTGGTACCCTGTGGCGGTCTATTATGTTATTATTAGAGTTGAGTAACGCACTGGTGACGCCCCTAGTGTTGCTGATGCCCTTAGGCGGCCGTGACGACATTCCATCAGGTGGCCCGATTGCCTACCGTATAACATAAAAAACGAAAGATTCATGAGTTGACGGTAAATAATCCACATCGACTGACATAATAAGACATGACAACTTTTCAAGAGTATAATAGAAGCTAAAGTTGAGGGAAAGAGAGGAAGTTGCTGTTTTAATTGCTCATGGATGCTTGCACAACCGGGGATGTTGACACTATACTCGTACCTATAATTTCGCAAACCTAAAGACAAGAATTATTGATTTGTTTGAATCTATAACATAACAAGTGTATTATCGTAAACTGTCCATCCCGCTCCGGCCATGTACCAATGACTGTTTTCTGAGTTATGTACATTAGTTGAATACTAACCAATGCTCTTACGGTGAGGGAAAACATCGTGATGAAAACTGCTCATTCAGGCGACTGGATGTGTAACCATTATCCAATCTGGTCAGGTTCCCCTGGTAGCAGGGTCATGGAGGTCAGATGGCAGTCGCTCCACTGTAATTACCTGACCTGCCAAATCCCGGATCATGGTCAAGGCAGACCCCGGGCCCTCGTGCGCGAGAGTACAACGCCAAGATGATTTTAATTTTTTTATCGTTTACTGTCCTGTTTTCGTATCGGAATTCAAGTTACTTTTTAACAGCCAACACAAAAAGCGGGGTGTTAGAAGTTAGGGGTCTGCGGATCTGAGTATATGTGTGTGGCATCGAAGTTTCTGAACTGACTGACTCTGATTTGAACGGAACAACCGCTTTCAATGCGGTTTTTATTTGAAATTCAGTCAGTCGAGATGGTCAGCTTTGTTCCGTCAAAATCGGTTGTTTAAAATATATACTCGCCTGAGAATCTATCGCTGACAGTAGTCCAATGGGTTTTAATACCTGTCTACCAGTCTCAGGGTCCCCAAACGTCCATAGGCTGCGGTGACTGCTTACCATCAGACAGGCCGTTAGCTTGTTTGCCACCTTAGTGATATAAAAAAAAAAAAACTGGGTCCACCTTGCTTTGCCAACGGTATTAGGAGGCACACCTAACGAGTGGCGAGCTCGTTGCGGTGTTAAAAAATATGTAAGTATATTTCTTTAAGACTCAGCAAGTCTAACAATTATGTTATGTATTAATTTTCAAATACTACTCTACATATTATATTTAGGTTAAAAGTAATATAATCTGTAAGCATTCAAACGTAAGAATCACGCTTGACGACTACGGGTAAAGGTATGGTGCCAGTGTCAGAGTGGTGGTCACAACATAAATTATTCACAATTTAAGGGCAAATTACAGTTTCAGAGATCTCCAATTACTGTAGTGAAATATCCACAGTAATTCCCTGTATGCGCTGCGCTATAAAATTATTTTAAGTGCACCAATGGTCGATTTCTATTAGGAATTCTCATAGGCTGTTATAGAAAAATCTGATAATTCAAATTGAAGTAAGTAAATCATACGCGAAGAGTGTCAATCGTCGTTTAAAATATTTATAACAGTAACATATAATAGGGGTTCAATTATAGTTTGAGTTGAATATAGTTGAAAATTTCAGAAATAATATTGTTGATCGGAGATTCGACTGGTGTTCTTTGCCGAGAATAGAATAGATAATTTTATGGCTTAAATTAATATTTCAATGTATGACATTATTTAAGTATCTGTGACATTATTAATTTAATTGCAATTCAACATCGTCATCATCATATCAGCCGGAAGAGGCCTACTGCTGGGCATAGGCCTCCCGCAGAGATCTCCACAAAGGCCTTGTGCCTTCCGCATCCAGCTGGTACCTGCAATCTTTACCAGGTCGTCAGTCCACCTAGTGGGAGGCCTACCCACTCATTGAAATTCAAATTGTAATATTAAAATTTTACTGTTGTACACCCAGCCTCTACATTACCGTCTTGTTATCGAGTCGATGGACTTAACTTCCTTACACTTTGTTCGCCCAGTACTCGGCGACGCATACAGCTTTCGGACTGGCCTCGAACAAGTCTTACATTGTGCAAGTTTTAGGACACGCCGAGCATGAGACGAGGTGATCCATGGTTTGCGGAGATACACATCAGTCACAATATTAGGGGTTAAAATTAATTAATCACGTGAGTTATATTTTATATCAATGGGTAGATAAACTGTTATATGTTCTGCTCTAAATCAAAGAACACCAGATTTCAATTAATGATTTCTGATGTCCGATGGGAGTATGGCACGATCTCTGCTGTCTGCTCGTTTGTCTTGAGTAATAATATAAAAACATATAAAAGATAGCGTACTTTAATAATTAGGAAAGTTTAATATCTCTTTCACCGTGGTCCAGAAATGAAATAAGCAAAGTTACTTAATGTGAACATGAACATTATTGAAAACATAAATTTCGAGCCAAGCGCAGCGGTGGATGCTTAAATTGAAACGTAATGGGATCTAGCTGTAAACACATTATGGTGTTCAGGATAAGGAAGACGGAACGATAGTGATCTAGTTGCTATAGATCTGTAATAGTAATGGAAATTTGAAATTGAGCTGTAATAGCAGGTGGACTATAAGTCAAGCCTAAGTACTCTGTTTGGGATTTCAAATGGATGGGTAACTACCATACCCTTTTTCATCTTGGCGTTGATTAGAGGTTTTGCTCTCGAGCACGAGGGCCCAGGGTCCGCTTTGACCATGATCCAGAATTTGGCAGATCAGATAATTACATTGGCGACTGGAGCGACTGCCCTCTGACCTCCCTCCCTGCCTCTGCTATAAGGAGAACCTGGCCAGATTGGATCATTCAGTCGCTTGAATGTGCAGGTTTCATCACGATGTTTACCCTCACCGTAAGAGCGTTGGTTAGCATTCAACTAATGTATATAACTCAGAAAAGAGTCATTGGTACCGGCTTCGAACCCGGTACCTCTCGCTTACGAGACGGATACCTTAACACTCAACCCGTTATACCACCCCTTAATTTATTTGCACAAAACATGATGTTTCCGTCATATAACAGCACATAGAAGCGAATCAACCGATACATACCACAACACAATGAAGCAGGTGTATACATACATACATAAAGCTCACGCCTGTGTCCCACAGGTGGGGTAGACAGAAACTATGGACCGCCACTTTGCTCTATCCTGACACAACTCTCTAGCCTGGCATATGTGAAGACCACAACTCTTTTCATATATCTCCTTTTATTCTTGCCACTTCGGACCCCAGTTTGTTTGAGAAAATTACTAATCTGATTGGTAGTTGTTTTTGTGGGTCGTCCTCTTAAGGGCCGGTTTTCCAAATTCGCGCAAATTACCTCTTTCGACCATCTTCTTTCATCCATTCGCTCAACATGCCTGAACCATTTAAGCAGGTGTATCATCCAGATAATCCGCTCGGTGCAATCAATCCGTTGTCGTCCCAAAATGACAGACACGGCTTCAGCACACAAAAGGGGCAGTCTTAATGCTCTGGCGTTCAATGGCATTCAATTAATTTGTTACTTCCACTCGGGTTGTGTTCGATTGAATTGGATTTCACGACAATCATTCGAGGCGGCTACAAGTGCCATTGTCAAACTTGCCTAATTAATTTCAGGGTGCCCATAATTGCTATTCCGCTAAGGACGTCTCGAACTATTGCGATTTGGTTGGGCTTCGCTGGAGGCGTGAGCTCCCGATTTGAGAACGTCAAACGTGACGGTTGTGATATGTTCGTATGTGTATGTTTTATATGTCTATACAATTTCCTTCAATGAAATTCAATACAATACAGTAAAACTTTATTGCACGCCAAAGAACATGTACAATACAAGAATTCATCATAAATTAAAATTCATCATTTCAATTTCTGCTTGGCCGGGAATCGAACCCGGGACCTCTGCGTGGCCGACCGGCCAACTTAACCACTCAGGTCGTCAATTATATAATCCAATATCAATTATAAAATAGGATAGGACAGGTATATTTCACATTTTAAAAGGATGTTTGAAACTTACGCGTTGGTTCAGCCCAAAGTGGATCTTAGCTTCCGACTACAGAGTTTACATCGAGATGGCGCTGAATAAGAAGAGATGTTTGCAACTACTTCACGCTAAAGTTATTTAACGGGTTTTGATGAAACTTTGTAGTTTTGTAGCTTATAATCTAGAAAACACGCAGCGAAATTCACCTCTGCTAACATTCGACTGTTAATTTTAGTGGACAACACTTAGGGAGAATGTAGCTAGCTTTAAAAAATAAAGTTCAGTCGTTTCGGACAACAGTTAGCTTATTACATAACTCTGTTGCTAACTATTATCAGATTTCAATGATTCAAATTGTTACTTTTGCGACTACGTATCATTGATTTCATGGGTTCAATTGCTAACAAAATTCCATTGCAATAAACTGAAACGAATTCATCATAAATTAAATCCATCGTATGTATCCAGTATCCGTATCCAGCAAATAAATTTCAATAATTGAAATCAGACAAATGTTAGCAACAGACGAACGTAATTAGACTACAGTGCGTTCAAACAAAAAAATAAACACTTCAGCTTAACCTATATACATATTAGTGTAGACAATCACCCATAGAAATACGTATGTTCCAGAATCGAACCTACAACCCGTAAAAAGCCAGTTGCCAACAACCCATTGAAGGAAGCAGATCCTGAATGGAGCTCGTTACCAACAAGGATTCATCAAGTCTGCAAGTGGTCATTAGGTCTTCAACTTAAACTTAAACTTGCAAACTTCATAGTTTTAAGTTGACGCTTGCTTACAGAAAGCTTAGCTTTAAAATTCCTACGAACTTGTCCTGTGTTAATTAAACAAACTTCCATTCGGTCCCATTCTAAATGTTATTTCATATTACACAGACTAACTTTGATAAACAAACGTACTGAAACAATTATTCTAGAAATATTTCGGAATGGCTAAAGAGAGACGAAACAAACATTTGTGAAACCCGAACGTAGGTGTATGTGTTTCAATTTCAGTTGTATTTATTTTCAGTTTCAGTTAGATAAAGACACTTGAAATAATTATTCTACAGGGTGCTACATAATATATGTATGAAGCCGTGAACTGGATGGAGTGCTAAACATATTAAAACGATAGGTGCAATTATTTCTGTCGTACGTGGAATTTTTGTACCTATCGTTTTCATATATTTTGCACTCCATTCGGTTTACGGCTTCATACATATATTATGTAACACCCTGAATATTTGGCACGATGTGCGTTCCTTTAAAAATAATTAGCGGCAGGTACTACACCTGCTTACCTATTAAAAACTGTTCAGGCTGGCTAATCTTGCCCGTACACGGTAACACACGGTAACACACCAAAATTGTAAAGTTTAGTGGGATTTCAGGTTTACCATGAACTAATAACTAAAAAATTAAATATATAAGAAATACCTACCATTATTTTATCATCAAACTAAATATTTATTTTTAACCAGCAAAGAGTTAAAAACAACAAAGAGTATCTGCGGCGAAAAATAGAAAATAGTACAAATTACTTAATTATTATGATTACTTACTTAGATAGAATAAATACATTGTAGTAATCAATTAAATTTATCTTCCAGACAATCATTTACATGGATATCTAAGTCGGAATCGAAATGTGGGCAATGTATATTTGAAATACCCTTGATGACGATGACCACCACAAAACCGTACGAAGACAGAGAGACCTACCACCCGTTTCCAGTGCTTTGGATGGATTCCATAACTCGCCAATCGTTAACACAGGGATCCCTGGAATCGTGCACAGCGACACACATTGTACGTACATTCCCGACATTGTGTGTGTACAGTCAGCAGAGGAACACGTGGTCTGACCCATATTTTTTTTATTTACTTTTATTTTTTTTACATGATGTTTGGATTGGCTTTGACGTCAGTCTCAATGAGGAGTTTTCCAGTAGGTATTGTCAGTTGGTTTCAAAAAGCATCAATAGATGGCGCTCCTACAATTTTGGTAATCTGTTTTTAATCTGTATGATGGTGGCAGTAATTTCATGCAATCAACTAATACTAAACTTAAAAATAAAGTGTTTATTAATATAAACATAACTGTTAAAGGTTGAACGAAATGTAAAAAGAAATATTTATAGAAGTTGGCACTATGTTCCATTATTATTACAACCTCTAAAATGGTTGAAAACCATTGACAAATACAATATTATCCAATACAAGGTACCCAGTGTTTATATCCTGTTTGCTAAGAACCTATTTCAACCGATTATCAATTACCAAAATTGTCGGGGCGCCATCTAGTGAGTGGTTAGGAATGCTTTAAATACCTATTGGAAAACTGCTCATTATCCGAAAACGCGCCACAGTAGGTGACTGTAAATATTTATTTTGTTGTCAATCGGAAATCTTGTTCAATAATGGGTACGTATAGTCATCGGACTCCCGAGAAAAATGTGCCTACCGGAATTGTCAATTAAGTGTCTAAACTTAAAAAGAAACAATAATCTGTGACCTGTTTCGGTTCCTCTCTGGCTGGGCTGACCTTTCTTCGTTTACAATTTTTATTCTGACTGAATGCCTCATCTAATAACCACTTTCCAACAGGTGGCCCTTTGCCTATTTTCCATTGTTATATTTAAAAAACTGCGATCTCCAACCCGCCTGCCAAGCATGGAGATTATGACAATAATCCTTTTGTGGGAGAGGCCCTAAGTCCTGCAGTGAACTGATATGGGCTGTGAGCCTGTGATGATGAGAATATTTCCGATTGCGTTTTTTTTTTCATCGTCATGCTCGTCTGCTGACGCTACCAGAAAGCTATTAGGTCGGTAATAGCACAAGGCGTTTGGCCGTCCGCCTAATACGCCCGTGTTTAGATCCGGCATACGCCAACCCTATCCGGCCGCGAGATAAAACCGAATGCAATCTTTTGACGGGAACGTAGAGCTGATAGGGGGGGCAATTCCGTTAATTAAATTAGTGAGTACAGCGAGAGTACCACCGGGATATTGATGGCGGGATATTATCTATTGTTACTAATATTATAAAGAGGCATTTGTATTTTTGTTTTTTTTTCTAATGAATATACTCAACAATTGAAGGACCGATTAAAAAAAAATTAACTAATAGGAAGCTATGACATAGGCATAGGCATAAGCTATGACATAGGCTACTTAATTTTATCCCGGGGAAATTATAGGGCCGCAGGAAAGTTGAATGTTTATAAAGATTGGATGATGAATTAAAAATCCGCTGCCGACTGTACACTTCAAGATAATTTTCCTTTGCCGCTCCATCAACATTCACGGCATTTGGTGGATCTTTAGCCAAAATCAGTTTGCTAAAAGAAGGGAGAATTAGCTGTCCCTTATGCCCAGAGGACATGTCCTTTCCCCAGGGTATCAAATATAAATTTAATTCATGAATGCTATAAAACCGTTTAACAACTGCACAGTACTGCAAAGGAATATGATCCTTAAGGTGGTCATGAACTTACACTCATGCACTTACACTGTACGTATTCACAAATCGCCCATATTTTGTCCATATTTGTTCAAACAATAAACACAAAACACTCGGGAGCGATGCAAATCTGTACACTACAAAGCCGTTGACCGCTTCCAATACAATCAGCAAGCAAGTCGCAACCTTATCAAATGCGAGACTAAAAATGGTCGTAAATAATACGTGCCGAATTAATTTTATATCTGAAACATACGAGTCCGGCATGCGTATTGAATAACAGTTGTGCATAAAACGCACAGACGTACGAACGGTAACGTAACCGCATCGTTATGTCGGATGACGACATAGAATAACTTTATTTTGTAAACAACATTTGTTTAATACAAATAAAGACTTTTTGTAATACGGCAGACGGGCCACACCAGCTAAACCTACCAATGCGTTTCCCACCTCTAACGAAACCTCTAATATATAAAAAAAGAAGGCAGGGACTGCATAAACTAAACTAAACCAACATCGATTAATAAAACTATCCTTAGACCTTTCAGCTAAAAGTATTTTGACATATTGTATACCACGGTGGAATATCACCGTTTCATATTACGGATGAAAGGTATTCATATTATCAATTAGAATACTTACGACAAACTCTTTTGTAATTTTACCCCCCACAAGCCCCGACCCAAAATTCTGTAGGTACACTAAGCCTAGTGCTCTTAAATTGATACTTAAGATTTCAACATTGATTTTAGGCTGACAAAACCAACAGATTTCTCTAAAGTTCGCCAGGCAAACTTTGAAGATCGGACTCTGCAACTTACGAACGATCTCTTAGCCACAACTCACAAGTCAGCAGAACCAGAATCACTTTCAACCCCGTAATATCTACGCCTCTAGATTCCATACAAAAGGACTGCAAGACGAATTTGAATGCAGCATTCGCACCCACATGACCTGATTTCTGCGGAATTTTCTTTGCGCATTTGGCCCATTGTACCTGGCAAACAGGGCATGGGCCGAACTAGAAGAGAGGCTTTGCCAACGCTTACTGCAAGCTTGATTACAGCACCAGAGCTGTTGTTTGCAGACTCAATCCAGCCTTATGAAATTGGCAAAAGCTCGAGTCCTAGCTACCCAGGTATAGTATAGTACCATACATTACACACATTTATTCATCTTAAGCTATTGTAATAACTTCTCACAACCAATGATTCCAAAGTAAGTCACAGAATATTAACACAAACTTGTCATATACAGACAGACTATCCTTTGTCTAAAGTTTCAACTACCGTTGAAGTTAAGTAGCCGCAACTAAAGTTTTAAATCTAAAATGGGTACTAAAATCAGCCGAAGTTCTATCAAGTTTTTGAACGCATTATAAATAGACTTGACACTCAAATTGACACCACAAATACATAACCTCGCTTCTCTTAAAACATCTTCTAAAAGACTTCAGTTCCGCCATTGTTAACGACCTGAGTGGTTCAGTTGGATAACATGCCGGTTTGCGTCCCGCAGAGGTCCCGGGTTCAATGTCCAGCAAAAATTTAAATGAAAAATTGAAGTTTGTATTTAAAAAGTACATAAGTAGTTTATCAGATCTATATAGCACCTATAACATAACACAAGCTTTGCTTACTTTGGGGCTAGATGGCGCTGTGTGAATTGTCGAAGCATATTTATTAATCTATACAGTATTGTATACAAAAATGTGTGAAAATCCACAACGAAACCGTAGTGAAAAAACCAAAATCTTGTAAATCAATTGCTTTTAAAATTTAGCAAAAATTGTTCTGACCGGAAAAGTCACGCTCCCAAAGCCAGTAGAAGACATAAAGACACTTTATAAGTCGACCACAGTAACTGTAAACTATAACACCATCCGGAAGGCAAACATGGCAAGCAGTCGCAGCCAGCTGATTAAAGTTTGCACTGCGCGATTCGATTGCGCGCGCCGCGCTCTTTCTTTATTTGATCCGCCTTGTGTTCTTCATAGGTACGTAATCTGTAGGGTGGCTATGAGGAGGTTCTACGGAGCGGATATAAGAAAAATGTGGGTACGTAGTTTTTTTTTATACCACTAAGGTGGCAAACAATCTTACGGCCTGCCTGATGGTAAGCAGTCACCGCAGCCTATGGACGTTCAGGTTTTCACAAGAACTCTAGCTAATACATGCACACATATCTATGGTTTAAGATCAGTATAAATTCTACGAAATCTCTATAGGAATCTATTAGGTATAAAGAGAGCAGAATTTCGTTCGAGACTGCAGTAAAATAGAGTAAATTTCGAGTCAAGGCAAACCATAAAATTTGGATGGTACATACTTTAAAATCTCAATAAAAAAACTTGCTAAAACGTTTTAAATGCTAGAAAAAGTAAGGCGATTTAAAATCTCAGCAGTCACCACCGGAGCCAGGCTGGAAACAGGCCATGGCCACCCTGTAGAACCGCATCGAATCCAGGTCAAATCTGTAGTCGCTGACGACCGAACCGTACAAACAAAATCTAGTTTCATAGTTCCAGCTCATAGTTTTCTATTCCAGTATTTTCTTTGCGTATTAGAAAAATAGAGTCAACTGGACTAATGCGCCACCCGAGGCACCGTAATAGGATCCTTATCGTACTGTCTCAAGTTTAAGCAAGTAATAAAAAAGTAAATCACCGAAACATAAAGGCGAAGAGCAAAGTTAAATCGAAAATGGTTAACAAAGTGTTATAAATAAGGTCGGTCATTTACACAGAGATGGAAGGAAACTTTGGACGGGGAGATTTTTGAACATTTTTTTCGTACGCGCCTCACCACTGAAAGGCAAGATGAAAGGCCTATCCGAAGCTATAATTTCGTCTTTTATAAAAAGAAAAGGAAACAAGTTATCTAAGTTTGAGATGCGTAAGTTTTCGTTCTACGCATCCTTTCAAGGATATAATATCATAATCATCAGCATAGCGGTCAGTCCCGGCTTATGCCAAGGTCCGCCTTCTCTTTTACTTCTCCACTTCGCCTGGTCTTCGGCAAGGATATATTACTTTAGGTATGATAATGTGATGTCTGTCAATAACGACAGACTGTACGACGCGAGAAAGCTAAAAAGTGCGAAGTGTAGGCAGTAGTGTAGGAAAGCAGACCGTGGTGCAAGACGGGATCGACTACGAGAACAGACACATAAAAACTGCACATTTTCTGTTTTAAATTTAAAAAACTCAATCCGAATCCAACTTGGCCGCAAACCTAATAAGTCTAATTACCTGATTATCGCAAGCCGAAACGTGAAGCTTGTTATCGTCCGCTCATAGGAAAAATGAATCACGAAACGCAATTAAATTGGAGTTTATTTGTCACAGTTTGTTTGCCAAGTGGTATGGCGAATCAGTGATATGAGTAACCGTGTACATGGTGGCCGCCTTTATCGCTTTTCGCTTCAACCCATCAACAGCGGTTTCAATTGTAGAGAAATAAACAAAGAAATATTTAAAAAACAATGTTGCTAAAGTTGAAACTAGTGCTGGTAGTTGTATCGTGTCCAGGGCTGGTTCAGCCGAAGCCTGTCGGTGAAAAGGCGTTCCAAGCTTGCAAGGAATACGGGCAGCGCATGCTGGAGTGCCAGAACATTCTTAAGCCGCTCTTCAAAGCGAGAGTGCCCATAGACCTGCTGCTCTATCCGCATATGGTCTTAATAGGGTTCAGGCAGAATCCCAAGGAGCACGTCGCCTGGAAATGCGGCGGCACCCTCCTCAGCAACAAATGGGTGATGACGGCGGCTCACTGCATCCACGATCCTGACACCGGGCCCGCAACAGTGATGAGAGTCGGCACAGCAACCTTCGAATTCGACGAAGTGGAGGACTTGTCCCAAGAGAGACGGATCGCTGAAATAATATCCCACCCAGGGTACAAGACTCCGTCCAAGTACCATGATATAGCGTTGATGAGAGCCGACCCGCCATTTGAACTGAATCGAGACATACGGATCGCTTGCATAAAACCAGACGACGAGACAAAGAACTTGACGCTGACCGCGATTGGGTTTGGAACTACTGTGTCTGGTGCGTCCTCAGGCAGCCAGACACTGATGAAGGTGGACGTGGACATCGTCGACAGAGAGTTGTGCAACCGATCAATGAAGTTTATGATCAAGAGGAAGGTGCTAGAACACGGAGTGACGGATATGCAACTGTGCGCGGGTGATTACGTGAACGGAGGTAAGGATACCTGTCAAGGAGACTCGGGAGGACCTATGCAGGTGTTCGACGAAAATGTGGACTGTGTCAAGAGCTTCCCGCTACACACTGTGGTGGGAGTGACGTCCTTCGGACGAGATTGCGGACGAAAGATGGCTCCGGGTGTGTACACGAGGGTTTCAAAATACGTCGAGTGGATCGAAAGCATCGTTTGGCCCTGAATACTAGTCCGATAACATGTTAAAACAGTGCATGTGATAATTTTTCCACTGTGTTTACTGCAGCATAGACATTATTTTAGAATAGGTTATGAAGAAGTTGAAAAGCACGCTGTATTCGGCTAGATCGACTATTCTGTTCGAAATTTGGTAAAATTGTGAAAGAACGTGAATTTTGGTTGTAGTTGTGTAGGTGTAGTTTGACTGAAGGTTTTTTGAACAAATTAAGCGAGTAACAAACTGTAACGCAGAAATTTTGTGAAAGCTCAAAGTGAACAAATCTCACAGCGCAAGCACAGTGGGCCTTTTCTCGCTGTAAAGTGGCATCATGCAGATAATGTCAGAGCACCTAAGGAATGTGTACGATGACCCAAATACCCTCGAATTTTCCGACTCACCGTCGAGTTTCTCTTATGAAATATTCCTAGCGGTGGCCCCGTAAAAGGATAACAGCTTACCTGAAACAGAAGGGAGGTTTTCATAAAAACATTGCCAAGGGCGAAACGAATACGGCATGGAAGGGTCCGAGTTAAATTTGTTTGATAATTGATTGTAGTACTTTTTTGTGAAATAGAGCAGTTGGACGTTTCGATTGGTTTTCTTTTACCTTGTTTCTTAATTTGTAATGTTATAGTACGTAGGTAATAAAATACAGGTATAAACACTTTGCTCATACAAAATATAATACAGTAGATACAGTTAAAATCAGTATGACAGTTGAGCAGTAAAGAGTTGAGTTGGGTAGAGTACGATCATTACGGATAACAATCAATAACCTTCCTACCTGTTGTAGACATTTTCTTATATTAAATTAACCCCTTCTCCTTGTTTTCAGTCATAAACCTTCCTTGATAGGCTTTGATCAACAAACAAAACCACCCTACATAGTTTAATATACAGGCTGTTACATAATATATGTATGAAGCCGTGAACTGGATGAAGTGCTAAACATATTAAAACGATAGGTACAATTATTTCTGTCGTACATGGAATTTTGGTACCTATTGTATTCATACATTTAGCACTTCATCCGGTTCACAGCTTCATACATATATTATGTAACATCCTGTATACCCTACATTTTCCGTTTTGTAAAGGCATGAAATACTATTACAATCGATTCGAAATACTACTATAATAATTACGATATTAAAACGAGGTATGCAAGTATACCTATGTTTATTAAATTAAATAACCATAAATCCATATAATCAGTAATATTGCCTGATAAACGATAATAATACAAATTATGACTACTTGTGCAATTGGTAGCCATTAATATAATTGTTTCGATAAAGTTGCACTCGTTAAATGCTGAAAATGTCGAATGAACTCCGTGTTAAAGGATTTAAACAATCGACAAAATACACTCTGAACATATTATTGTGTGTTTGGATAGAATATTAAGTATTGCTATCCAAAGAGGCAATATTCGGGGGCAGCGGTACTTTAATGAGGAGTTTTCCAATAGGTATCTAAAGCATTCCTAACCACTCACTAGATGGCGCCCCGACAATTTTGGTAATTGACAATCGTTTGAAATAGGTTCTTAGCAAACAGGATATAAACACTGGGTACGTTGTATTGGATAATATTGTATTTGTCAATAGTTTTCAACCATTTTAGAGGTTGTAATAATTATGGAACATAGTGCTAACTTCTATAAATATTTATTTTTACACTTCGTTCAACCTTTAACAGTTATGTTTATATTAATAAACATATTATTTTTAAGTT
The DNA here is from genome assembly GCA_905147135.1 of Blastobasis lacticolella. Lineage (NCBI taxonomy): Eukaryota > Metazoa > Arthropoda > Insecta > Lepidoptera > Blastobasidae > Blastobasis > Blastobasis lacticolella. The sequence continues at coordinate 6,487,024 of LR990062.1, read as the reverse complement.
TAGTTCTAGTTGGCTGCATGAAATCACTGCCACCATCATACAGATTATAAAAAGATTACTAAAATTGTAGGAGCGCCATCTATTGATACTTTTTGAAACCAACTGTCTATACCTACTGGAAAACTCCTCATTATTTTTATACATTTTAAATTATTTATTTATAAAAATACAACAAACATCACAACCACTATCCGTTCTAGCCTTTACCAAGAAATGTATCATTCGCGAGGTGCCGCCTAAAAACCTTTCAACACACTTCTCTAAGACGACGAAAACAATTTATTTTAAATATATAATTGTAAGCCATCACTCTTCGACAAAGGACTAAATTTAATAAAAAAAACAAAAAGGTCACGATGTCGATGTCACCGCAAAAAAAAAGGTACCAAATTCGAAACCTTTGCCCGCGGTACCCTGCCTCCGCCAATGCCTCTGCCGCAAGGGACCCGGGCGAAATACATGCAAATGTCAAAAGGGGCCGGGCGGGGAAACATTTTCAGTAGAACGGTAGGTGTGATTTTCGCAGAGCACTGTTTATGAAAACGACACCGACGAGAGTGAGGCAAGTAGCTTGGTTGAATGCTGTTAAATCTCTGCGGTGGTTCTTTGCAATTGCCAAATGATCGTAGAGCGTATGTTGCAAGTGGCCGCCATTAATATAATAAATATATGCTTGAACAAATTCACACAACGCCATCTAGCCGCAAAGTAAGCAAAGCTGTGTAATGGGTGATAGAAAACTGATTAGCTCGGTCGGGGTCGGCAACGGGTGGGTGATGCCTCTGGTATTGCAAACGTCCATAGGCTGCGGTGACTGCTTACCATCAGGCAGGCTGTAAGCTTGTTTGCCACCGGTAGTGTGGTGGTATAAAAAAAGTCTACTTATATATTTTTTTAAATATCAAATCAAATACGTTTATTCAGTTTAGGTTTTCACAAACACATATGAACGTCATCTATACTAATAATATTATAAAGAGGAAATGTTTGATTTTTTGTTTGTTTGTATTGAATAGGCTTCGAAACTACTGGACCGATTTCAAAAATTCTTTCACCGTTGGGAAGCTACACTATCCCCGGGTGACATAGGCTATATACCCGTGTACCCGTAGTGGTACCCGTACGAAGCCGGGGCGGCTGCTAGTACAATATTAAATGAATGCTAGGCACCACGTCACCATCGAGCGGCCAACGGTTTCTTGGCCAGTATGTAGGGCCACATAAAAAAGAAAACAAAAAATAGACTCCGCGGCCAAATACACAGTTATTATACATACTACACCCAGATCCGTAACAGAAATTAAAATTCATCATTTTAATTTCTGCTCGGCCGAGAATCGAACCCGGGGCCTCTACGACCGGCATGTTAACGAACTGAACCACTCAGATCGCCATTGGAACCTGAGAATGGAACACACTGCCTGCGAGTGTGTTCCCTGATCAATATAATTTGGACGCCTTCAAGGCTGGAGTGAATAGACTGTCCCTAGACAGACATGCTCAATCTTCGGCCGCATCGTCACTTACCACCAGGTTGAATGGCGGTCAAATGCCTGGCTAGTCTAAAACCTTACTGAGCTTAAGGAGTATTACAGTAATTGACCTATTACCACAGAATCTTGATATGCAAGACAAGTTATGTGCATTGGTTAAATACTCACTGATGCTCTTACGGTGAGGGAAAACATTGTGATGAAACCTGCACATTCAGGCGACTGAATGAACCATGATCCAATCTGGTCAGGTTCCCCTGGTAACAGGGTCACGGAGGTCAGACGGCAGTTGCTCTACTGTAATTACATGATGTAACAAGGCTTGGAGACGATGAGATTCCCACAAAAAACGTCACAAAATACCTTCCAAAACATTCGAAAACAATACACAAAACTCGCAAAATAAGAGGTCTCACAGTCGATAGCTATGGCAAGCGAACCGATTGCGTTCAGCGAAACCAGTGAATAGCTAAATCATGTTTTACCCATAAATATGTACGTACTATGTAAGCACTCATTCAAGAAAATGTAATACAATGGGTACGAGCCCAGCCCCGATAAGTAATTGGCTATAAGGAACGTCTTTTACAACCTATTTTATGGACAATCAGCCTTGCAAATGGGGTAAGTGTATTGCTGAATTAATTGTGTTATGGTTCCATAATATGTTCGAAAATTCAAGAGAATTATGCTGAAACACATCGTTTTTATACAACTCAGTGACAAACAAGCAGACATGCAACCTGATGGTATATTGTAACTGACACCCATAAGATATACAACTCATTCATTTAGGTTGTAGGTAACAAAACAGCAGAACCGCTGGTGCGTTATCCCTGTGAGGGATGGATCTAAGATGAAATGCCTCATGCCTGTAATTGCGCTGGCTACCTTATCCTTCAAACCGGAACACAACAATGCAAGCATTGGTGCTTGGCGGCAGAAGTAGATAAGGCGGTGGTACCCACCCAGGCGGACTCCTCAGGCTTGATAGAGTCCTAATAACTGATTAAATCTACTTTTTTGACGTAGCTGTAATGTTCTTCTTATATTTAAAGTGGTTCATGAACATTTAAAATTATTGGGAATTTAGTATAAACTAGTGGAACGCGACTTCGTTCGCGTCCACCTACTTTACCCCTACCTACCCTTTTTTTCGTGCCTTAAGCCATACCTTCCTGAATAATGTGAATCCCTCACGTATCTCTAACAAATAAATCTTTGAATCGCTCTATATCAATAATATTGAAGACCGCATTAAAAACCGTGGCGTAGTTTAACAGATCTAAGTATACATAGGGACAGACGGCAAGAAGCGACTTACTATATATAGATATATTGTGGATATTCCACCAGAATAATATCCGACTGATCCATCAGGGAAAAAGATAAAACTTCAAAACAAAATACCGCTCATAAATCTAAAGTGGCCAGAGCATAAGTCATTTAAGTTTAGATCGAGTTTAAAAGTCATCAAACACAAAAGAAAATTACAAGTGATGCGAAAAATACAAGGTATTCATTTAAACTTTTAGTTGGGACGCACAACTGAGTATAATTGCAGACAAAAGATTTGATATAGTTTATCAAATCGAATAGTAAGGTTGGGAGCAGTTGTAGCTAACTTTATTTGTATTCAATTATTCAATTCTTCTTCAGTTTTATGTTGAGTTTTAGACGTTAATAATACCAATTTAAGTTTCTGTTTATGGCAGACAGGCAAGCGGGCCACCTGATGGAAAATGGTCACCTATGGACATCAGCAACACCAGGGGCGCTACTAATGCGTTATCCGCCTCTGAAAAGACATCTAATAGGTACACCTCTTGAATGATCCCATGTCATAGTTCACAGGAACTCTACGGTTGGGAGCTCATTCCATGTGGAATGAGCTCCCATGTGCATGTGCAACGCATGTGCGTTTTATGTAGCCCTATCCAATATTATAAATGCGAAAGTAAATCTGTCTATCCACTACCTCTTCATAACTAAACTACTGAACTGAGTTTAATGAAATTTGGTGTGTAGAAAGCTTAAGCCCTGGGGATGATAGGCTACTTCGCAGGCGGAGCCGCGGGCACAGCTAGTGTTATATATATATACATAGCATAAAACAAAGCCGCTTCCCGCCGTCTGTCTATATATGTATGTACGCTTAGATCTAGGCTTTTTTCTTGCTTTTGAATCCGCATTAAAATCCCTGGCGTATAAACTACGCCAGGGATTTTAATGCGGATTCAAAAGCAAGAAAAAAGTAGGGTAAGTGTACGCGAACAAAGTCACGCCGGGTCCACTAGTTTTTTTATACCACTAAGGTGGCGAACAAGTCCTGCCTGATGGAAAGCAGTCACCGCAGCCTATGGACGTTTGCAATACCAGGGCCATTACCCATGCCTCCCCATCACCAGTTAAATATAGACAATGACAACAAAATTCCAATAGCCGAGTTAATAACAGACAAAGCAACGTCAAAACAAACGAAGAGGCGCGATATGGATCGCAACTGCGACCTGTCAACACTACATCTTTTCGCTCGCCCAAATTATTTTATAAATAATTTTGGGCCCGCCAATTTCGCCGAAGATCGGCAATAATGTGCGCGGGGGCCCTTGAGGCCTTTCGGGCCCATTTTATCGAGGACAATTTTGGGCCCCGTTTTTTATAATTGCCAATCTGCCCCGGGCCATGTCTTGAGAGGTAAAAGGACTGGGCGATTAAGAATTCCGGGAATTTAATTATTTTTTCCCTGTCTGACCTTGGATTTGCGGCTGAGCTGAGAGATGGATATAATTGACCGCAGTTCGCTACTACCGTGGAATAGATAGTAGCTTTCACACGGACTCTGATGGCATTTAATTATCAGTCTATTTTAAAGGATAATTGGAACTATCTATCTATCAAAATATGCGTTCGATGGCAGAATGAATCGCTAGTTAGTGGCCACATACAGAATAATTATGACTGAAACTAAATTATACGAGTATCACACATAGTGAATGACATCCGACAATCTACGTGAATAATATAGAATCATCATTTTCAAAGCCTCGTCAATGTTCAAATGTCAAACAAGCATAAAATAGATACTCAGTTTCAATCAATCAAAAACAGTCTTCAAATTAAATTAAACAATAAGTAGAGCTCGTCTAATTTAAAATGACGCGCCCCACTATCGCATTAACGCACACAAGCAAGTTTAAAATATGGACGCAATACATATACAAATGCCGTTGTAATTGGTCATTCAGTTGCCGGTAAGATTCAAACGTCGGAGCACGCGTCGTTCATTGGCTCCCACACAGATGAAGTGTCGTTATTAATATTTGCACTCACACATCGAAATCAACTAACTAAGTAGTGGGGCGCGTCATCTTAGACTAGACGAGCTCTACCTACTTATAAGGGCCCTACATTTGAAACCGCTCGCATCTAAGCGAACGTTCGCCTTCTAATGTTTATCTTTTCTGTCTCTAGCAACTTATCACGAGTCTGGAAGAGAAATGTTTCAAAAATAGCGCCCCTGGTCTATTATATCCTGAATCATGGTCAAGGCGGACCCCAAGCCCCTGTGTTCTCGGCACAACCGGCACATTAACGCCAAGATAAGATAATAACGATAATATCAAATGTACCCCAACATCCGCCAAAAGATATTTTAAAAAGCCTTTCAAGTTCGGTTTTGCGGTAACTGAAATTCCTTTAAAGTATTTTTTGCCTCCAGCTGAATGCCCCTTTCATTTAGAGTTTGTTAATTTAAATAATTTTTACAAGACATTTCTATCTCGACAAATACTTATACAGACAATACGTTGTAGTTGATATATTTGAAGTTTTTTAATTACGTATACTATTTAACTCGATTTTGATACTTTTATTTCCAAACTCGTTTAGAAATTGTTTTTTTTGGCGTGGCCCCATCATATCAGTCGAAAGACGCCGACTGCTGGGCATAGGCCTCCCCCAGAGATCTCCATAAAAGCCGGTCCTGTGCCCTCCACATCCAGCTGGTACTTGCGACCTTTACCAGGTGGTCGGTCTATCTTGTGGGAGGACTACCCACGCTACACAAGCAAGAGCGTGGGCTACCTAGCGTACAGCTAGCTAGCTTACAACTGTTATAATTCGGTAACTATTGATCCTAGAATACTAGTTTATAAAGCGAAATTTCAGTAGGCACTCGAACACCACAGCCACCACGATCCAGCAAAACCAATATTCCGACCCTCAAACATCGAAGGTCAGACTTAAAATAGGAAACAATAATAACTGAACGTCGATATCTCCGTGCCGCAGATCGGAAGGCGGGTGCGTTCAAGACATGGTAGTGTGGTTGTGCCATTGTTTATCCTTCAATTGCAAAATGCCTAAGTAACAAAATGTCTGATGGCAGCAAAATGTCCAAGTTATTATTAATTTATTATTTTAAAAAGAAAATATTTGTATTTTTGTTTGTACTGCATGTATATTCAGTATTCAAAAAATTCCGGAGCGATTTTAAAAATTACTTTATTAACAGGAAGCTACGTTGGAGTGACTTAGGCTACTTTTTATTGCGAGAAAATAATAGGGTGCCGCGGTAAAGTCGAATGTTTACAGAGATTCGACTGCGCGCAGGTGAAAGCCGCTGAGCTTATAATAAAGGGCAGCAAAAGTGCAAACCTAATTGTCACCTGATGGAAAGTGCACGCCCATAGACTAAGGTACGGAATATCCACTACACAATCCACGAATTGACGTATCCCTCATAATTATTTCACAAAACTATGGGTTTACGATACGATTGATTGTATAAAACAACAAAAGAATTGTAAAGGATAACAGCAAAACTTAAATACTAAATTCAGTGATTTTCGAATTGTACAATATTTTGAGATAAAATTTGATCGAATTCGAGGGTTGTATGCAACCGTTTTTGTTTCGACACTGGAAGTGGCCAAAAAAGTGTCTCAGAATCGTAGCTCGTGGTACTCGAAGTCTCTGCCTACCCCCATGGGATACAAGCGTAAGTGAGTGTGCATGTATGAACAATAGAAGAGCATAATTACAAGAGCACCTTAAGAATCATTTTCCTGTGCAGTTGCTAGAAGATTTTACAGAAATCACGAATAATTTTATTATTTATTCAATAATAGACATCCTAGGTCTCAACGACGATGTCTTTCGACATATATGGGCATATATTAGACGGATAAACATATTGAGTATTGTGTATTGAGTACGTACTGAGGCCCGGAACGCCAAGTGACAAGTGGCACCCGGCGCACAGCCTCTGAACAGGCCCTAAATATTTCAACGCGCGATCTCCGCGGTCCTAATAGAATTCCACAGATCGAGTGTTAATGAAATAACTTGGTTTAATCATCCGGCTATTGTCCGGCTTTGCCCGGGATCGGGGAGGCTTTACTACGAGTTCTCGAATAGAAGATTAATAAAAGACCTATCGACAGGTGTCAGGAAACGCCCGACAGTATAAAGTAGGTTTCGATTGAATAAGACAAAAGTAGCGCACGACAACGGTAAGTACTTACATACGTAGGTCAATACCGTCACGCCTTTTTCCCGTAGAACTAGGCAGATACCATATTGTTCAAAAATTTTTACATATACATAGAGGACATTTTTCCACTAAACTAACGGTAAGTAAAAATTATAATCTTGGCGTTAATGTCCCGGTTATGCTCTTGCGCACGGGAGCCCGGGGTATGCCTTGACCATACTCCAAGATTTTGCAGATCAGGTAATTACAGTGGAGCGACTGCCACCTGACCTCCGTGATCCTACCAGGGAAACTTGACCAGATTGGATCAAGGTTACACATTCCGTCGCCTGAATGTGCAGGTTTCATCACAATGTTTTTCCTTAACGTACGAGCATCGGTTAGTAATCAAATAATGTACATAACTCAGAAAAGAGTCATTGGTACATGGCGGCAGTGGGATTCCAACCTGGTACTTCTCGCTTACGAGTCGGTTACTGCTCGGCCACCGATTCCCTAACTCTCTTGTGCTTGTGCTCTACTTTGTCGTTTTCTATGAAATACTCGTAAAACCCACTTTACATAATTTGTTCGCAGACTCAAATATTGCCAAAACTACTGAATCGATTATAATGTAATTAAATTTCAAATAAAGAAAACCGCATCGAAATCGGTTAATACAATCAGAAGCTACAATGCCAAACATATACACTCTTGAATCTTGTGTCAGAGATTAAAACCATGTTGAGCAAATTTTTTTAACACTGATCTACGCGGTACCATACACATATAACAGGAAAGAAGTGACAGCGTGAGTACGCTTCGAGAATCACCGGTAACGGAGACGGGTAGAATACATCGATCGCATTTTGGAAAGTGTCAAGTGAATTAAACTTTTTCAATCATAGCAGGGCGCCGAGGAGTCGAAGGAAGAAATTCGGATTTGAGGAGAGACGTCAATACCAAATTGGTTTTTTTATTTGGTCCGGAAAGCCTTAATGATGTGCCGTGCTGACGACGCCCCAATTTGTGTTAATTGAATCCTATTTCTTTTTTCTTTTTAATTATTTATTTTCTTATCTAAATTGTTGCTGTCCAGCGACATGCTTTGTTGCATACACACTTTTAAGTAGCGTTAAGAAAGCTCACTTGACTAGGTCTGGACGACTCTTTGAAGCGGTTATAATATAAGCAAGCAAATAAGCAATCAGGCTACCTGATGATCACCGCCGCCAGTGGACACACCCGTAACACAATTGGTCACTACGTAGACACTCTGTTGGTCACCAAGCGAAGGTTGTAAAGAACGTTTCTCGAATTTACAATTTGGATATGGAATGAGCTCCAGAGCCACAGTGTTTCCTTTGGACTATGACATGGGATCGTTCAAGAGGGATATTAGAGCTCGCTTCACAGGCGGGCAACGCATTAGTAACTCTCCTGGCGTTGCTTATGTCCATAGGCGGCGGTGACCACGCTTAGCGTATGCCACGGCCTGAGCCGCGGCGCTGGTCTTCCGCGTGTCCCGTAGTCCCGGTAGGAGTAGGAAACAACTTTGTTTCAGACTCGGCAGGATTAACCAAAGAGGACATATATCTGTAGGTAGTATAGCACTTGACGGAATAATATAACGGCCCTAGTATAGGTATTGGACCTCTCAACCTCCTCTTCTTAGAAACCAATACGACAATATTGAAATCAAGCCGGGGAAAGATAAACAATCTGAGGGCCAAGGGCCCAATATCGGGCCCCCCAAAGACTAAATGAACGTCCAAAGGTCAACAAACTACCTCTTAGTACGGTGGAATACCGAAATATGCTAATATAACTAAACGCCGATGTTGTCAATGGGGCAAAGATTAGGTGAGACAGATGCGACACTCGCACCTTAAAGTCCTCATTCAGTAACAAATAAGCAGTCTACCTGTTGGAAAGCGGTAACTGTCGCCTATCATCACATCTACCTACGAGTCATACATTTGAGTAGTCATAAAAATGTAGAACCGAAGGAGTAGGGACATAACAAATTACTGTGGAGATTTGTGATTTTCAGAGGCGGGCAACTATTGGTAACTCCCCTGGTGTTGCTGATTTTTATGGGCGGCGGTGATCACTTTCCATCAGGTGGCCCGCTTATCTGTTTCTCTGCCGCATAACATTAAAAAAAAATACATTTTTGCTCTTATTACTAATTATCGCAGTCCGAATGATCACTGGTATAAAAAGTCATCACCTCAAGATTCATGTCCTTATCTATTACAACACTAGTGTAGGAATCTATTTAATTGACTCTTATGCTCGGAAAGTACCTATATACAGTTTTATTACAGTCGCATTTACCTAATTGATTTCTCGGAAAGGATTCATAGGAATGACTATTCGAATAGGTTGCGGTTTTTCTGGGCGAGGAAATCTATCGATTACCCCAAGTGAGGATCGCTTATCTAGGCACTGCTTTTATATCGGTCTTTCGCTAAGTAAACTCCTGGACCTTTAGATATTTTAAATTCGATTACAGACAGTAGTCTCATCGAATAGGCAACTATGAAATAAATTGTCCTTTCTGCCAATTTACATAATCTATGACAGAATTATTTAGCATTTGCATTAGAAATCGCTAAATTGCTCCTGACGAGCATTAAGTGACAACATCCATAGTCTAGGCATTAAAATTTATGCTAACTTAGTCTGTGGTGTTTGTCGGAGTGGTCCGTAGGGCATCTTGATTCCCGCATTGTATATTCAGAAATAACTATTGCCTGCTCGTATTTGCTGTGTTTAGTGAACAGGAAAACAGAGACAATATTGGTATTGCAAACGTCCATACGCTGCGGTGGCTGCTTTCCATCGGGCAGGCTGTAAGCTTGTTTACCACTATAGAGGTAAAAATTAAATTGCTATAGTAATGGACTAAAAATCGACTCTAGGTTTGACTGTCGAAAAAAATACTCTTTTCAGCTTTTATTAAATTTTTTAAACAAAAAGTCATACACTAAAAGGACAACACTTAGGCCTTCAAATGGTAACAATATTTCATATAATTAAGTACAGAACTAAAAATAACTAAAAAAGGCGGATTTTAGGTGCCATATTGTGACTTTCGAAAACCTTATTTCTCTAAAACCAATCGAGTGATCTATTAAATTAAAGGTCTTCAAAAAGCGATTTAAAATTATACCTATACAACTTACAAGAATCACAAACAGCAGTCGAGTCAATTGATTAAATGTTCATGAAAAACATAACAACATTTCACTCGACCAAAGTTTTAAAACCAACTAGCGAAATGGTCATTGCAACAATTTGTGGTAAAGAGAATAGGTTTACCTAGTTCTGCCATTAAAACAATTGTTTCAATCAATATTAAAACAATTTAGCAAATGCACCGTGCACACGGAAAATCTTCTATCAGATGTGGGGTGCATTCAAATTCAATGGCTGTTGTTCTGTGTAGGGTTGGCACGATTTAATTTATTTTATTTCACTGTAATTTACTTGGTTTTTTTTTATTTATGGGTTCTTGTGTACTCAAGCCCAGCAGTGGACTGGTATGTGCTGTGGCCGCCTGTGTTACCTATATAATTAATGGTGACCGATCCACATTAATTATATGGATAACTTAAAATTTGTTGTGCTACCATCGTCAACTTATATGATACTATGATATGAACTCGGCGCGACTTCGTTTGCGTTCACCTACTTTACGATTACCACCTATTCTTTTATTCCTGCTTATAAACTTTCCTCTTAAATCACTCAATGTATTTTTGAAAACAGCATTAAAATCCGTTGCGTAGTTTTAAAGATCCAAGCGTACATATATACATAGGTATATAGATACATAGGACCAGACGGCGGGAAGCAACTTTAATAACTTTTTACATAACTGTGTACATACATACCTCACATACATACAAACCTACAAACTGACGCCCGTACCCTATATTAAAAATATGCATAGAATCCTCTATCACGACAAGCTCATAAATTTAAATGACAGAGTAAATGACAATAACTCAAATTCCATGGGTCAATTCCCTATGTCAGAAATTGTAGATAAAAAATTATTTATTTATTAATGTTTTTGTACCATGAATAAGCGTCTACAGCACTTTGGATACACCTTGGGAATACTGATCCAAAGCTGCTGATTAATAATTACTTTATAAAAACTACACAACTATTCCAATCCCAAGGCAAGCATTTCTACCTATATGAAGTCAAGTTATCTGACCTGCACTGTAATAGTAGACAAATACATTTTTACAATATTTTGCAGGCTTTTATAAATTATATTAAATAATGTTCAAATTTTCAAATTACGAGTGAGCTAAGTAAGAGAATTACCAACACCTCATTAAATTAAATTAAAACGAATCATGTTTTTAAAAACGCCTAGAAAATATCCAATATTTTACTTTTACATTTCAAGTAATAAGTTCCAATAACTGTTGAGATACCTGACTGAGAACCCATCTATGTGATTCTTACGAAAAGAACTTAAAATTATTTTCTTATTGGCTGAATAACTTTTACTTCAGAAAATATTAAGTTAGTAGTTAGGTGAGATAATTACATTTTGGCAGAGACCAATATTATTATATTCAACCACCTAGAGAGTACCTATCTCTTCATTTTCAATAAAGTAATATTTTGAAGCTGCTCTAGCCTATACGATCCGTACTAAGGTCGTAACTCGCTTACAAACATACACACGATATTCAACTTTAACGTAGCGCCCATAAAGATGAATTAGCCATGGGTCGTCAGAGCGAAAAAATATTTTGACACCGGTCTCACTTCCAAATACTTACATACATCCCATAGAGACAATATTGTTCCATAAAATATTTGTAACAGGAACGCAAATAAAATATATTCATACATACATAAAGCACACGCCTCTGTCCAATGACTATGGACCGCCACTTTGCTCTGTCCTGACACAACTCCCTAGATCCACATTTCTCTCCATACATTTCCTTTTATCCTTGCCACTTCGGGCATAGCTTTTATAAAAAATAAAACAAAAAAAAATATATATAAAAAAACAAAATAAAAACCGTCAGCGTCAACCCTACCGCCGATATCACACACAATCCCTATAATGGTCACAGAACGATCGGTTGGATTACAAACGGTTTAATTTATGCCAGTGATGGCGTCTGCGCAACTCAAAATGCGCCATTGGTCGTTATAGCGCCATTGCATTTACCAAATTGATTGAATGACGCCTTTTATCTGCTCGTCGAGGCAGTCGCTCCACTGTAATTACCTCTGCCACATCCTGGATCATAGTCAAGGCGGACCCCGGGCCCTCTGCGCGAGAGCACTAACGGGACATGACGCCAAGATGATGATAATGATGCCGTTTATCTTAAAGCTAGTTTTTTTTATAATGGAGAGACATGCGAGCTTAGTTTTAAAGATATGAAATTTGCGTTCGAATGCGATGAGTGTTGTGGCGCACAAATAGGATTGGATGTAGTCTAGACCAGAATCTGAGACCTGGTGGGAAGTAATAACTATAGGTAAAACGATGATTATAGCTCAACGATTCGTTGGGTTTTTATTTGCAACAATAAAGGCACATCCACTTTGTTTTACTTGCCTAGAGAATCGCATGGACGGTCCACCTGACGGAAAGTAGTGATCGTGGTCCAGGACATCTGCAATCTAAGGGGAACGGATGAGGTCCGGACCTAGATCGTCACCTTTGAAACCGAGACACCATAACCTGACCCAAACATTGTCAATTGGACACAGAAAGATATATGCGGTGGAGGAGTTCTTACGGACTCCTTTGGTTTCCACAGCTTGACAGTCAGTCTACCACCGGTAATCCTATTTTAACAAGGTAATTCTAGTGTAAATACAATATGATTCTCTAACACAAAAAATTAATTCCATTCCACTCCAATTGAATTCCGGATAAAACAATACCGCACGAATTTGTTGATTCGTGATTTCTAGCTATTATTCCGATTTCATATACTGCTGGTCTGGACATACCTGAAACAAAGAAAAATGGTTAATTAGTTTTACATCCACATTCAAATTATTCAAGAGAAAAGACACATAAATCCTAATTTACTTATAAATTGTACTGCTTCGCTTAAAGGTAATAAGTTAAAATATTATCATTTAACTTAAGAACGGTAACCAAGGCAATTTATTATCAACTCTGACATAATAAGCAACATTGACTTCTGACTACAGTAGCAATTATTTACTCAGACAAAAAAGAGTTGTTTTCATTGTTGTTTGTTAAAATCATCCCATTTAAGACACAAGAATTCAAGCTAAAGCTGCAATTTCACTACCGATGGCAATATTCTTTCCCCTTGCCAACCCGACAGACATATCCTTGAACGCGTAACGCTAAAAATACGTTCTGGCGAAGATAGCAGACAAGATAATGCCGGTAAGAAAGTCAAGAGGGCCCTCCCAATGGAAATCTAACTTCCGAAAGCCCGACCAAGTTAATTAGACGAATAAGACGAAACAAAAACTGTCCAACTCCCACCCTTGGCAACAACATAATAAACAAACTCGGTACCGAATAAAGAATTCAACAAATGCTCCGACAATGGAGGGAGAAGTTGAAAAAGCAACTTTTTTAATGAAGCTATTATAGCGGATGTAGTGATTAGTCTTGATTTCAGTGACGACGCAATTTTGACCGAGATTTTGCGGTAATTTGCGGTGTAGCACACCTATCCCTTCTATTAATGAGTGTTGTGCAAGGTAGGATCGCCCGATTTGGCAGAATATGGGTGGGCCCAGAATATGGGCAGCACCGTCTTTGGTTATATTGCAATGAAATTGGTTAAATTGGATATTAAATGTGGACGAGACTCAAGATCACTAGTGCACGGTTGTCGTTGTTAAGGGTGTGTTGATGACAGCCTACTCTATGGTATATAAGCAATGTTAAGTACATCTAATGATTGGTTAACGTTTCCACTGACATTCCAATACAAAACAGAAGTCCATCCAACCAATCCATGTTTCAATTAAAATCGCTAACCAAAGCTAACCAAAACACCACATTTTCCTATCAAATCAACAACTTAATAATGCGATCGAAGCCTCCAGGCGCACCAAAACAATGCCATTTCTAATTTGTTAGCCAAAATTAGCCGATAAATTCGCTGGTTCGGCCGATTTTTGGACCGTAACGAGTGGTTAGACCGCTCGTCCGGCCGATACGTCATGCGGCATGTGTCGGTGATCGCCGATGGCTGATCGACCCACTCGTCAAATCAAACCTGATGGCTGAATGCCGCCGCAAATGTATTAGAAATCTGTACGCGAGCGTTATTTATTTGGGGGCGGACGGTGGCTGTGCTTATGCACTAGGTGGTTGTTATTTTATGGAGTTCTCATTTGGCATTGTAAGGTTATTGTTAGAACGTGCAAAATTGCGGGTCTCACTAAAAACCAGCGTTCGCACCAGTGCAAAATGCTGAATGAGTAAAACACATGCATTACACCACTAACACACACCACTTATCTACTACACGCATCGACACTGTGCTAGCTTTTATATGCTTCTGCTTTTATGTGATGTTTGGTTAATTATAGTGTACTTTTTTCTTCTTCTATGTTACAAAATGTAGTTTTCCAATTTTTGAGTTGTGGTGTTTCTGTTGGTGTAAATAAATATTTCTTATATTCCATTCCATTCACGTTGCTCGGTTTTGGTCTGGGAAAATATAAGTATCTAATAATAAATAAATAATGTTATACTTAACCTATTGATTATTGAAACGATAAGAAGAAGAAGAATATTTCTTATTCTTATTCAAAGTGGTGCGCGATCATATCAGCCGAAAGACGCCCATTGCTGGGCATAGGCTTCCCCAATAGTGGTCGAGCTACGTAAAAAAAAACCGCAAATCGATGTACAGGATAGCCGTTTGGTACACGGGTACTTTAGGTTAAAACAATCATTTTGACCGGTAGTTCCTAAAAATATTCCCAGTAATATTGACATTAATTTTTAATATGGGAATCGAAATTTTTTTTTCGGAATCCTATCGTGTTTGGTATCAAATGAAAGGGCATCATAAGCCGGTTCTAAAAATATACTACACCAATAACTTTCAGCCACCTGTTTTCTTAAAATCCAAGAAATATTTTCAAAACATACCAAGTTTGGACTCCTCCAGGTAGGAGACGGATTAGTAAATTTTTATAAAATATACGCCAAATGACTCTTAATATGCCCATATCCAAAGGCAAAAAGGCGATTTAAAAAATATTTTAATTTACTAATTTTAAAATATTTTTTTCTTTATTAAAAAGTTGAGATTTAGTATTTTTTGAATCATATCGAACTGTACTGCACTTTACTATTGTTAATCTATGTTAAATTGATATTAATACGCTTCCCCCCCCCCCCCCCTTCTCCTGCACCTGAGAAGATTTTACAGTGGACAACGAAATTATTAATAGGACTATGGCTCGCGAAATCAAATTCGCTTAGGTGCAGAGTGAGGAGTGCGGAGGGAGAGAGGAAAGGGGGAGGGGGAGATAGAAACCGTAAGAGCATTATTTTACATAGATAATAGCATAAAACACAATAATAATAGTACAGTACAGTAGAGTTCGATAAGTTTAAAAAAATACTAAATCTCAACTTTTTAATAAAGAAAAAATTATTTTGAAATTAGTAAATTAAAATATTTTTTAAATCGCCTTTTTGTCGTTGGATATGGGTATATTTAGAGACATTTGGCGTATGTTATACAAAAATTTACTAATCCGTCTCCTACCTGGAGGAGTCCAAACTTGGTATGTTTTGAAAATATTTCGTGGATTTTTAGAAAACAGGTGGCCGAATGGTATTGGTGTAGTATATTTTTAGAACCGGCTCATGATGCCCTTTCATTTGATACCAAACACGATAGGAATCTGAGAAAAAAAAATTCAAATCCCATTTAAAAAATTAATATCGATATTACTGCTCCCCCCCCTGGGAATATTTTTAGGAACTACCGGTCAAAATGATTGTTTAAACCTAAAGTACTCGTATACCAAACGGCTATCCTGTACATCGATTTGCGGTTTTTTGCCAATATTTGCTGTGTACACCGTCCACTACAAGAGATTTCCACAAAGGCCGATCTTGCGCCTTCCGCATCCAACTGGTACCTGCGATTTTTAGCAGGTCGTCGGTCCACCTAGTGCGAGGCCTACCCACGCTGCGTCTTCCGGTACGTGGTCGCCACTCGAGAACTTTACTGCCCCATCGGCAATCTATTCTGCGAGCTATGTCGAATGCCAATTACCAAATTTTGGTAGTTTGTAATACAAACATACATGTTGCTACCCCCGTATAAAACATTTTTACACATTTCTTGGCCTGGTAAGGACAAAAACACCTCGAAATTGGTTCTTTAAACAAAACCGTAGGTGTTCGTTCCAAGTAAACTCTTCAAATCTAAGGATTTATACGTCTTACATTCAAAAGATCATTGTTCGAATGGAACAATCAACGGGATTGCACTTGACTTACTCCGCGCACCTCGCACGTCTGGCGATATCGCGGGAATCCGGGCGGCGGGATTACCGCGGGATGATGAATCCCGGGATGTGGAGGTTTTCGAATATAATAATGTGATTTCAATTCGAAATATTTCAAGCGTGCGTTCGGATCGCTTTCCCAATGAGGGCTTTGTGGGGAATAATGAAAATGTGTTTTCGCTCGAAATTATATTTATCACGGCATTGGCTGTCTACATTCTGCTAGTTTTCACTGAGTACAAAAAGGATAATATGGATTTGGTATTTGTTTGAAATTACGAACAAGACCACGGATCGGTATAGGATGCAGGTTATTCCAGACGCGGGTATATCTACGTTTCAGATAAAAATAATTTAAGCTATCCATTAATCTGTATATCAGAAGTCTTTGAAGCTTCCACATAATAACTTAATACCATAATTTCGCATTCTATGAGAGTAGCTATACATTAGCATAAAAATGTAATATAGGTAATAAACAAAAACAAAGAGAAATTTTAGCCAAACCGACAGAAAAAGTAGGATAACCTCCGTCCAAGTTTACATATACTCAAATCAATTTTTAACTCCTGAACCGATTCTAATGAAACAAAGCTACGACCCATCTCAATTAAACTGGCTTTCAAATAGAGAAAACCGCATCCAAATCGGTCCATCCGTTCAGGAGCTACGATGCCACAGACAGACACACAGATACACAAATCCGAGTACCTACACACGTCAAACTTACAACACTCCTCTTTTTTCCTCGGGGATTAAAAATACAATTTGATATCGTATTGAATAAAAAAGCCCGCGTACGCATAAAACAAACACTTCCCGGAAATCGTCCCGGGCTCCATTCAAGTACACGCCTTACACGCGTTCGGTTGGAATCGGGGATGCATCAAAAACAATTCCATCGAGACAAACTCACGTCCCATCGCCAAATTACAGCCGCCAAACTACCCGCTTATTCCCAGAAAAAAAACGTTCAATTTTCATAAAAAATATTGGGTAGATATTACGTACAGAATGCGACATATCAACCTGTCTATATCCACTAGTATGAAATGCTATTCGCGCACAAGCGGAGATGGTCCAAAATCTAATATATTTGGGGTGTTCTACCGCTTATAGCAAAAGGGTGTTTATTCAGAGGAATTGTTTGACATGAGGCCCACGGCCACGCTCTATCATCGCACCACTCGCTATCAACAGGGACTTCATCCTCAGACTTTCGACTCAAAATGTTCATGTGGCAGACCTTGTCTAAGCTGAAATGACGCGCCCCACTACTTAATTAGTTGATTTCGATGTGTGAGTGCAAATATTAATAACGACACTTCATCTGTGTGGGAGCGTCGAGTGCTCCAATCGAACGTTTGAGTCTCACCGGCAACTAAATGACCAATTACAACGGCATTTGTTTATGTATCGCGTCCATATTTTAAATTTGCTTGTGTGCGTTAATGCGATAGTGGGGCGCGTCATTTCAGCTTAGACGAGCTCTACACCTGGTATTGGAAACATCTCTACGTTGCGATCATTGGTTTACT
Organism: Blastobasis lacticolella; assembly: GCA_905147135.1. NCBI lineage: Eukaryota > Metazoa > Arthropoda > Insecta > Lepidoptera > Blastobasidae > Blastobasis > Blastobasis lacticolella. The sequence continues at coordinate 6,468,986 of LR990062.1, read as the reverse complement.
TTAATATGTCACCTTAATGGTAAAAAAGGGTAGGTTGACCTGCTGCTGTGTGTACCGTACCTATATACAACCCTTTATATCAGTTTCTATACAGCAAGCAGTTTCCTTAGGGGCCCTTTTGCCGTCACGTAAGTTAATATTTCAGCCCGACTCCGTTCGGGCTGCGACGTGACGTTTTGACGGAGGTCGCAGTTCAACGCCGATGTTGGAAACGCAAACATATATCCAATAATTGTGGAGAAGAACAATAGCGGATTATCGGATAAGTACAAGAAATAAGTCATGTTTGAACATTTTAACAATATATGAAGCAGTGTGTCCTGTGGGGTATGCCTAGATGGATGGATGGGACACCACCGCATTTTCTGTTTCAGACGCCAAGCAGTAATGCTTACTTTGTTGTGTTCCGGTTTGAAGAATAAGGTAACATGAGTTAATATAGTGATGGGGCATGACATGACAATGCACCCAAGGTTCATTTAACCCAGGACGAAAAAGGAGGGATAACTTATACTCTCTGCGTTACGCGCAAAAAATAAAAAAAGATGCGCAAAGTGTGTCGGTGTAGAAGACTTGGGGCGTATATTCAAGCGAATATTGAGTTGTGCATCTCCAGCGGCTGATGATGATGATGATTGGAGCCTATTAGCGGAAAAAAACTACAATTCTAACGTTTTCGTACATCAGCGGTAAGTGCCGATGGAAAATATAGGGAAAAAATGAGAAGTGATAAGGTTGCTGTCGCCACCATAAGTGACGGGTTGTCGACATCGAGGTCGTCGCAGGATAGAGAATCCTTTTGCGTTTCTGGGGGCACGGCAGTGCAGCTCGCCAAGTCGAGTAGACAAGCACGGACGAGCAACTCAACGCATTTTCGAGCTGTTTATATCTTCATTATATATGTTTACAGGACAGCATAAGTCATAAGTTGATTGATTATTTAATTAGTTAATTTGAGCAGAAACACCTTACCTAACCACTAGCTATCGTTCAAAAAGGATTGTTTATGAGGCCCCGGCTTCGCAAGGGTAGTAACCTAAACAAATTATACACCTAAACCTTCCTCATGAATCACTCTGGCTATTGGCGAAAACCGCAAGAAAAACCGTTCATTAGTTTTTGAGTTTATCGCGAACAGACAGATAGACGTGGGAATTTGTTTTATAATATGTAGTGATGTATAGCACTATCGTGTTTCCCACTAACCGCGGCAAATTTCTTTTTCTTTCCCGCACTACAGCCAACACCTTTAAGAACATTTGTAAGACAATTCTTAAATTAATAATACTTATCCTTGTACTAGTACCCCTTCAAGTGCAGTTTCGCACAACTTTGCCCAATAAAAGTCTATGAAGGGCCAATTTCGGCGAATAATGGAAATAACAGTTAGGCGAATTATGTTAATTTTAACACCTTCATTAATATAAAATTTCATCGGTGGTAATTAAAAACCGTATTGAAGTGCCCTAAAGGGATGTGTCCGATGAGAGGGGTAGTGGCGAGAATGAGCGAGGGGCGGGAGCGCGGAGAGTTTTAGGGTTGCCACCGCTGAATAAGTTGTAATTTTTCAATTTTTTCTTTTCCAAGGTAGGCCCACCGCTGAATAAGTTGTAATTTTTCAATTTTTTTTTCCAAGGTAGGCACACGGTCAGATGGTCCACCTTATGGTCTGCGGCCATCGTCAATCAGGACATCTGCAGGCTAAGGGAAGCAGATGCAGTGCCGTCCTTTGAGGTAGTTTCGAAGATGGTTTGGTCGCGAACTTTGCGGTTCCAAACGAAATCTCTCCCACGCACGTTAAGGTTGTGGAATGAGCTCTCTGGCGAGGTTTTCCCTGGAGAGTACAACATAGAGTTTGTCAAAAAAGGGGTGCAACGGTTTTTACGGGGTAGGCAGCGCGTGGGTGGTACCCATAGTATTGCAAACGTCCATAGGCTGCGGTGACTACCATCAAGCCGTAATCTTGTTTGACACCTTAGTCGTATTAAAAAATGTAAACATGCCTTTTGAAGAACCTACCACATATCATGCCAGCTTGTGTCAGGAGGAGAATTTGTGAGATGTGGTCGACGTCCATATGATAGGCATTATTCATCATAAACTCTATAGCTCATAACTCTCGTTTATTACGTAGGGCGAACTCCTAGTTTTCATCTTTTGCCACAGAGGTTTAAAAAAATCCCAGCATGCCACAGCCCTAGCTAAAACGGCGAATACAAAAGTTCCGGTATTTTAACCGGTATTCCATTCAAACGATATTTTGCCGGTATGCAGAGTCGGTATTTTCAGTTGTTGCGTTTAGAATTTATTCAGAAACGGATATAATTTTGTACGTTCCCGAGGAATAAATAAAATTATTAGAAACTGTTGCCCATTGTTATTTCGAAACCTAGAATCAGATATGGCGATCTTTTAAACAGTCCTATTTATAAAATCAACCCCCGTAAATGATGTCAATATGAGACTATATGTGTGCGTCTACGCAAGAAAGCTGTATAATGTATCACTAGTGGACCCTGCGCGACTTATTCGCATGGCGTTCTACCGCTACCCCTACCCTACCCCACCCTACACCTACCCTATACCAACCCTACACCTACCCTACCCCTACTTTACCCCTACCTACCCTTTTTGTTCTTATTATAAACCTTCATTTTGAATCACTATATTGATTGATGAATCGTAGTTTAAAAGATCTAAGCGTAGATACATACATACATAGATACATAGGGACAGACGGCGGGAAGTAACTTTGTTTCAAACTAAATATAGATAACAGTAGCTTATAAAAATGTGACTGCTACTCCTGTGCAATTGTGTAACCAAAATACAGAGGCAGACCTCGTTAGCATACATCCGCGACGAAATATCTGGCACCACGAAAGCAAAATGTAGGTACCGCCAATAATACATTTTCAGCGTCTCTAACTGTGTAAAGCATTAACATGATCTGAAAATAAAACTAAAAGCTTACAGCAGAATGGGAGCATCCCCTTCGTAGGATTCCAAAAAAGATTTCGTGAAACACAATGCCTTGGCAAATTTCGAAATAGAATAACAGCACTAATAAAAGTCGACGAAGCTAAAATGGACCAAATTATGTTTTGGCAAGCACTCGGCTTGAAGTTTGTCCGAGTGTGGATGGGTTTTAGAGTCTCAGCGGTCCGGTTTCGGATATTTTTCTGTTATGATTTAGCTACTTTAGTGTGTTTTGGTAAGTAAGTTTGAAGTAGTCCAGGCCAAATCATCAAAAAAACTCGAGACTGATATTTCTCCCGATGGCTGGCTTTCCCATCGAATTCTAGGGGAGCTACGATGCCACGGACAGACACACAGATATTTGTGAATACAGCGTCAAACTAATAACACCCTTCTTTTGCGTCGAGAGTTAAATAAACAACCTCCGCTCCTCCTCCAGCTAGAATGCCTCCTTTCTAGACAGGCATGATTTATCTTCGGCCGCATCGTCACCGTTTTACCATCAGGTGAGATGGCGGCCAAATACTTGCCTACTATTATGTGCACTTTTCTGCATCTTTACCGATCGATCGTTGCCGGTGGCGTTCGAAACACCCAGCCTATGCCAGCCTTGTTTCCTGCCTCGGTCCCTCTTCTATAATGTAAAAGGAGACACCTTCCTGCACCGATCGATCGTCGCCGGTGGCAGTTTAATGCCTGACTAGTACCATAGAAGTAAAATAACACCCAGTTAATGCCAGCCTTGGCTCCATAAAAAAGTTAACCATGTCCATGCCTCGGTCCCAACCAGTCTAATAGAGTCGCTGCTGTGATTCCTTCGCTTGGCACCGCCGCCGCGAGATGATTGCCCACGTGAGATGTGCTCGTGACCGCAAAACGCTCTTCGAATCCACGATGGCGGAGCAAGAGGTTTGTCTGATCATATTCTGGAATCAGTTCTTAAAATTGTTTATTGAAAATTGGTTTGATTTTTCTCTTATGTTTGTCTTGGGGACCCGTGACGGTATGTTTATTTATTTATTATCCATTTGCTTCTAGGCTTACAGTTTGTATTGAAACCAAAACGTCTAGAGAGCGACTACACAACAGTAAAACTTAATTAATGTTACAACAGCTTAACCAATAAGGTTGAAGCACGCAACAGTACGACCTTGCGGTTTGGTGAAGTATTAAGTATTAAACGTACGAATACACGTACACATAACATACGTATATGTAAGAAGTATTTAATATAAATACCTAATTACACGAGACGCTGAAATTAATATTGTTTCATTTTTAAGCGATTATTTTTCTAGAAGTGCGCCTTAGCTTCATATAAATTTAAGATACAGAAAAAATAATATACGTACTAGGAAAACTTGAAACGAAAAAAAAGTGGCTACACTTGTCACAAATAACATTACATGAATTAAATTTGTAAGAATTCTCACAAAAATAGGCAACATCACCTTTCCTCTTTACCTACATTTTAAGTATTAATCAGTACACAAAGCTCAGACTAATCTAATACGAGTCGTCGACTTGAGCAATATACATCAACGATATTGTGGCGCAACTTACACGGCAAAAGAAGCGCGCCCCGCCCAATTCCGCTCACCAAAACCCTTAACGCATTGCAAATAAAGCGCGAATCCGACCAAAATAAATACCGGAAACACTAGTAAAGTAAAATAAATTCCATGCGCAAATAACAGAAATAAAAATAATAAATCTAAGCTATCCCAGCGCGGGAAGCCTGCTCGGCGCGGCAAAAACTGCTAACTCGCAAGAAACTGCTGACTAGGGTTGCTATAATCGAAAAAAATATATAGAAATAACCTAAGCTGGTTCCAATAAAAGATAGATTTATATATACAACTAGCTGGCCCTGGTTAGCTGCGACTTCGTTCGCGTGTTGACCTACCCTACAAACCTTCCTCTTGAATAACTCTATCTATGGTTGTAAACCGCAATAAAAGCATACATACACATACAGAGGGACAGACGGCAGGAAGCGACTTTGTTTTATACTATGTTTGGAGGACAACCCAGAAAAACATTCATTGATCAGATCAGTAATGTTCTCAAAAAAGCTGGGGTCCAAAGTGGCAAGTATAAAAGGAGATGTATGAAAAGAGTTGTGGATGTAATATGTGAGGCTAGAGAGTTGTGTCAGGACAGTGATAGTGGCGGTCCATAGTCTCTGCCTGCCCACCTGTGGGACACAGGCGTGAGTTTTAGATATGAATGTAGGTATGTATAGATAGCTATCATTCGTTCGAATGATCATGGAAAGTGTGCTTTCTGTTAAACTATAGTGATTTTGCCAATGTGGCAATAACATCGCGAAAATTCATAACTAATAATTTAAGTCTCCCAAATTGATTCGTAGAAAATTAACCTTCGCCATTAGTGTTTGCTATTTACTTACAACGTTATGCGAGATATTTCGGTACAATCAAAAACGTCGAGCGTTAATTCGCATATTGATGTAATGCCATTTGAATTTAAAATTAATTATGTGCATAGAATCTCGAATTGGGCAGAGTGGAACAGTACCAACCCCTTTGATAACCAACCGTCTAAAAGCTCCATAGATCTGAAAATTGGCATACGTTTTTTTTACAACACAGTCTGCCCTCCAGGAGTAAACAATGACTACCAAAATACCTAGTTCTTAATGTCCTTAGTTTTAGTAATTTATTTTTCTCTTTTAAATATATTTGATAAGCCATTACAATACCCAAAGATATATTTTTAATACAACTTATTACTAAGTAGATTATGGCCTGTATTTTAAATATAAGTTATTTATGTCCCCTGATTCTCACGCTAAGTGAAACTTGTGTTATGAGAATCAGTGGTTCCACACTGTGTCTGCCACAATAATTTGCAAACTGACATTATATGGACGAGCATCCCAAAAAAAGAACGACAATCGAAACGAAGCAACCGCTCTCCATAAACAAACCGAAACTTAAGAGCTAGCCTCAATTAAGTCCAAGGAATAGTTGCAGTAAATAGTTGGTCAAACTTCGCCGTTTCTGAATCGAAACTTTTAACTGTCAACCCTATTTATTCCAAGCTCGGGAAGAGGACAAGTTAGGGGTGTCCCGCAGCGATGCCTCCCGCCTCGAGATTTTAAACTGCAAATGCGCACTGTCACGGCGTGCGGTAATATCAATATTGTAAACGTATTTGTTTGGCTGTCTTTGTCAGTTGGTACGATGTTGGTGTAAGTGGAATGGTGTTTAATATCGCTAGAATTCATGATATTGAGGTACTGTAAGTGTTCTGGCAGACCTTATAGGTCAAGCTCAAGCAGGTTGGGTCGTTCAGTGTAGATTTTATTTATGTTAAGACCAGCCAGTTTTCGGTTAGGTTTAGATAGGACGTAGGTACCAGCTCCTGGGTCCGCTGGCTGAGGTACTCGCCCTCATCTGGTGTGAGTGCGCTTCGGTTAGAGTAGGTCATACTGGGGGTCAGAACGTCTGTAGGCTGCCTTATGAGCACACAACACGTATTTTAAATGTATTACTTTTAAAATAGAAAAAAGCTGTTGTAGTTAGTTCTAGGCATAAGAATGAAAGAATAAGAATTAAATCTTAAAACGAAGTAACATATCTTTTAATCTTTTTGTTGCACCCCGGTTACCCCCCGGCGTAACAGTACGCAACAACTATACATTTTAGTGTCTAATATTAAAGATCCCCAGAGATCTGCCATCTGCATAAAAATTCAATAACTATTAGCTTACTGGCCGACACCCCAATTTTTACCACCGCGCAGGTCGGTTCCCCGTAAATATTCAAGTATTCCGCGGGTTCCTGTCATTTTACCGGGATAAAGTACCCTATGACACTCGGGAATTGTGCAGCTACCTGTTAGTGAAAGAATTATCGAAATCGATTCAGCAGTTTCAGAGATTACCACTACGTTTCCTCTTCATAATGTTAGTAAATAATTACACAAATTAATAATTACAATTACCGCTAATATTATTAATTGACAATTTTAGTAGCAAATGACGCGTCCTAAATACTGAATTTAATTACCTGATTAAGTCAGTAATGACAATCAACATTTCTATTTACGGAACTAAATCATCAATTCGATTATTGAAACCTACAGGCAGGGAAGTTCATTATCAAATATTCGCGGCCCGCGCCAGATACGACGCGATTTGCAAATTATTATGTCGCAGCGTCCTTTGTAATGAATGTTTTCTTTCTTTCCTTCTTTCTTTCTTTCTTTCAGTCCGTTAAACACCCAATCCAATTGGCCGTGTGGTGTCCGGCAGAGCAGAATACCACCAACCCCTTACACTCGTGGGTGTCGTACAAGGCGACAAATTTTTCGAGACAAAATATCTGGAGTCTCAGTTCTCAGTTCACGCTGTAGGTGCTTGGTATCAGAAGTAAACACAGAATAAAATCCCGCTGAATGAGCTCCTTGCATTTGAATTGAGAACGTACGGAGCGCGGTCGGACGGATAAAACGACCAGTTTACGACCAACGACATTTTTGTCGGCGTCCGCAATTTATCTGTTTGTGTGTTGTTGCATTTATACTATTTTCGTATGCATTAACCGGAATATAATATGACACCCGGTAAATAGAAAACCTTAGGTATGAATGGCTTTTTACCCGACTGCGCCACGTAAAGGAGGGAAAATGTGTTTATCAGATTATGTATGTTTGACACTTTGTGGCGCTCTAGAGACCAAACGCGTGGGCCAATTTTGATGGTTCTTACGATCGATTACGTCTATCGATTTGTCTTAATCTTGCGAGTGTCACTAAAGACCTGATACTGACCAAAATTCAATATGGCGACTGCCAGCCATCATTTTCTGAAAAGGGTTTAGGATCCGCCGTTTAGGATCCATGACGATTTAAAGTTAGTTAGCAACTTTTGAGTTTAAGTGAGCCGTGTAGTGTCCGGCAGAGTAGAAGAGCACCAAACCCTTACACTCATGGGTGTCGTACAAAGCAACTAGTGTTTTCAAGGCAAAATATCAAGAGCCTCTGTAGCCTGGAAACTGGGCAGCAGCATTTTCCATTGTTATATTTAAACACTGCGATCTCCAACCCGCCTGCCAAGCGTGGAGATTATGGCAAAAACCTCCTCTTTTGTGGCAGAGGCCCTAAGTCCTGCAGTGGACTGTTACGGGCTGTACTGTGAGCAACTTTTTTCACTTTTATTACTTTTTTATGGTACCGATAATTAATATAACAAGCGGAAAATAAAAAAGTTGTACAGAAAGCCGAGTACGTAGTACTCAAGAATGTAAAGAAATAGATAAACTTCAACAAAAAGTACTTCGAGTTTGTGTGTTTAGCAAGGTTGGCTTGGTAGCCGACCAAAACACTCATATCATCTACCTATTCTATAGTAAATCGCTTTTAAAATATAGTAAATAAGTAGTCGTAAATCGAACAAGATCGAATCATCACTTATCACAAGGGTGAGACGACGGCGGTCAATAACCTTACTGGCCAAAGCAAAAAAAGAAAAGAAGAAATGCCGCCCGACAATAAGAAACGAAGTCGTGTCGTGTCCTCTGACCGCCCCACTCCGAGCGCCGTCATCGATTTAAAACTATAAAGTTCCGAATTCAAAATGCGGGCAACAATAACTCGCGGGTTATTTATAGGGCACACATTTGCGGGATTTTTATTGTCGAGAGGTATTTTAATATCGCACCAGAACGCGACTTTCGGCGGTTTATTTTGTCGTTAAACCGTTCGAAAATCGCGGTAAACTCTCCGATAGACAGTTGGTTCTGTAAACAGGGTCATATCTTTATTTTATAGAGCGAGATGGTCGTTTTATTGTCAAACTTGATACGTTCAAGCTGCAGGAACGTTTGATGTTCGCACTTTATCGGCTATTGGGTGTAAAACCTTTGTCGAACTTCAGAATTGATATGGGAGGACGATGTTATTAAGGGAAATAAAAATTGGTTCAATAAAGGAATGAAATCGATGACTGTTTAGTTGTGATTATTGAGTAGCACAATCGACTAATTCGTTTCTTAGGTAAATCTTGTTCAGGTCTACTTTCTTCGGTCGTAGACTTCAGGGTAATCAGGTTAAAATGATGAAGAGTTTACTGTAGTTTTAAATGAGAATTACAACAGTAACGAGAGGCTGCTGATCCTTGTGAAAAATAAGTGTATAATGAATCGTGAATACGTTTAAATATTTGAATTTTGAATATGATTGACAGTATTAACAGTTACGCAAAGGTAGTTACAATGTACAGCCAAAGTGTGTAAACAAAAAAATTAAATTTATGAATTCATGTTAATTAATGGTTTTACTAGATCTGAACAAATCTAGTCTAGAAGCAAACGGACAGCCAGCCCTAGTGATGGAATATAATAAGTACCTATCGTTCTATCGCCACTAATTATAACCCAAGTGCGAAAAGGGAGCCCTAGTACCTAACTGTTAAATATTCCCTCCATCGCTCCATAAAAGTAACATTCAAGCTCATTCAGGCATACAATTACCATAGCCGTAGCAATATTATATTATGTACCCAATACATTATGTTTTATCTGCAATATTGCGCTATGAGGAGGTTATGTGCTGGTCATATTCTTGTTTTGATCAAAACGGGTCAATTCCAAGGGTAATAGGTAATATAATAAGCCTAACGAGACACAGTTCGATGGTTACGCATCTTGGCAGTTTCAAGGCCAATTTTATTAGGTACGATGAAGTGTTATGAACAATGAAAGTCTGTTCAGACTCGTGAATATCTGTAAGGTCGTAGCAATTCGCCCTAGTTAATTTATCCGTTTAAATTGAATCTTTTAGGCACTAACTTAGCTTATTTTCAGCTTGGCTGAAAATGCGCTGTTGTCTCACTGCCTACAGCATATGCTGAGCTGAACTCTAGTTTGGCATGCCACTACTATATTTAACCAAATTTAAGAAATATTTTGTTTATTTACATTGTAGAAATGGCCAAATAAACACGTCTTTTTTTTTCTTCGCTTCAGCACCGCCCCAATACAACTAAAAAAAACTCTTACTCTAACTAACCTTACGCATCTGGCAACGCGGCCAGCCTTCTCAAATCGGGACTTGGGTAAATTATGTTTACAACTCGCATTGACAAGTCAACTTTTTTTGTTATATACTGCGCAATGTCAAAGGAGCAGACATCGCTGTCAGTGAGCAGGCAGTGGTGTGCACCTGATGGTAAGCGGTAACTTACGCCCATAACAACTATGATTCTTGCATTTATGGTGCAGGGAATAAAAATGCAGTACCGCAGGTGCGTTGTCACTGTAAGGACTAAGATGTAATGCCTCATGCCTGTAATTGCGCTGGTTACTTTACCCTTCAAACCGGAACACAACAATGCAAGCATTGTTGCTTGGCGGAAGAAATAGATAAGGCGGTGGTACTCACCCAGGCGGACTCCTCAGGCTTGACAGAGCACTACCACCTGATAAGGTGGGTTGTATCAAGACACAGACCAACAAATTAACAAACCAACATTGTGTGAATCCCATATTTTATCCAAATCGAGAGAAAAACAGAAGTCGATTATACTTATACATCTCCATATCAACCTCCACAAGTAAGGCGAAGGCAATAAGCCAAACAGCCAGGTTCAAACAACGAGGTTCGCGCCGTTCGTTAGTGGCCAAATCGAATTTGGAACGGCGGGAAGACGCATGCGCATTCGGCGGGTACCGGAAACGGATGTGTGAACAGTGTTAGCACTCGTTATTCGCAGTGACTTCTGCTGGGACGGGGAAAGTTCTGGTTCGGGGCGGTGTGATGTGATTGTAGCTGTAGGTGTTTTTATATGAAGCAGGTGTGGAATAGCCTAACCGATAGAAAAAGTCGGATGACCCTCGACCAAGTTTACATATACTCAAATATTTTCTAAACTATTGGACCGATTTTAATGAAACAAAGCTAAACCATCTCGATTAAATTGGCTTTTTAATACAGAAAACCGTATTCAAATCTGTATATCTGTGCGTGAGCTACGATGCCACAAACAGATACACAAAACCACAGATACATCAAAATTTTCTATTTGGACAAGGGCTTCACTTTATTACGATTACTAGTGGACCCGGCGCGACTTCGTTCGACACTTCCCTACCTCTACTCGTACCCTATATTATACCCTCTCCTACTCCTACCCTACACTACCCTACATCTAACCCACACCTACGCTACACCTACCTTAGCCCTACCCTTTTCTTCTTCCTCTTGAATCACTCTATCTCTTGCTGAAAACCGCATTAACATACTTTGTCTATTTTAAAATATCTAAGCGTATCTACATAGATACATAGGAACAAACGGCGGGAAGCGACTTTGTTTTATACTATGTATAATATAAATAGAAGATACAGAAAATGGCGTCAAAAGGGGATGTCAAGCTGTCAATTAAGGCTGTTACAGATCTCATCGTCAAACGTCAAATCGAACATGGAGCCAGGCCACTTCTTCGATTCCTTTCTAACGGGATGTATCTACCGTCTATAGGTATAGCAGTCGGATAAATTATGTTTTTAAATCTTGCACTCCTGTTTTTGTTGTCACATGTATATCCATGAATTAGAGGTGTCAGGCGACAGTTAGCACTTAACAAGACGACCTGTCTGTTTGTTTGTCAACGAGTTGTACGAAAACGTTTATGCAGAACTTTCGGATATTACCTTCAACATCAACATAACTCACACACGACGTTACAAACTTTACCTTTTTATAATAGGAAATAGAAGTAGCAGGCTTCGAAATTGTCAAGATAATTATTTTCTTTGATAATTATCGAATATCAGTCAGATTACTATCGCAGATAGCTCATAACAAACTGCTGTTTTTGTTACAATCCATTAAAACTCAGCTAAACAGGATTTAAGATTCGGCATTTTCGTATATATGTCGCAGCCGGATGGTTAAATTAGCCGGTTAATTAAACGGCTAGCTTTTTGAACAATTATTTAATTGAAAATTTGCCAATTGCGTGAGATTTTAACGTAATGTTGAAATAACAGTATTGTCCCGAGTTTGCGGAGCTCCTCCATACATTGTTACAACGCTAACCTTACCACAGTAACCTCAAACAATAATAATAGTTCACTTTAGGTTTTAATTCAGTTAAGGTAATTTAATGTTGTGACAATGCATAGAAGAGCTCCGTAAAGTAGGTTAAATATCGTTCATTAGACGTTACTTTCAAAGTTCATGAAATTGGCAAATTTTCAATTAAATTACTGCTTAGATAGCTAGCCGTTTCGGCTGCGACATATACAAACTCTGTAGTTTTGTGAGAGTTGGAACTTATCGTACGCTCGGGTGGCAAATCGTGCGGGCGTGTTATTGTTATTTAGATAATTATCGAGGGATTATTTTTACCTTTATTTATCAACGGTCCATAGTCTCTGCCTACCCTACCTGTGGGACAGAGGCATAAGCTTCATGCATGTATGTATTTATCAATACGTATGCATTATCGATGATAATTATAACTTCGACCCCTGAGAAGTACATACTTAACACATCAATTGCCCTACATTAAAACCTACGACCAACAACGTTATACAACAGTAGTTTGTATAACGCCAAACGCGTCGCCCTATCCATCCGACCAATCAGCGTTCAGCTCCGCACGCAACTAACCTGGCAATAATACTATTGCGACAAATCACTGTGGCCCATTCTCAGCCGATACGAACCGGCGACGAAGGAACCGAATGGCCCATATTACATACGTAAACTATCGTTTACTCTGATCGGAGTCTTTTCGGCCTCTACTGGGGAGAACTGTTCACAGCGATATATCATCGAAGACTTTGTACATTGACGGCTGGTAGCTCTTTTTTTTATACCACTAAGGTGGCAAGCTTACGGCCTGCCTGATGGTAAGCAGTCACCGCAGCCTATGGACGTTTGCAATACCAGCGGCGTCACCCACGCGTTGCCAACCCCGTAAAAGCTTCACCCCTTTCATGAAGAACTCCATGTTGTACTCTCCAGGGAAAACATCTGCAGGTAGTTAATTCCACAACCTTAGTTAGTACTTACCCAATTTTTATAAAACACTAGCCACATAGGTCTTGACGTTCGATGGAAATATTGCGCCACGATGTAAACCTTTCCAGTGACATGGCATATTAGTGGAAGCTACACCTTAATCTGTTCAGAGGTCTCTGAGATAAACGTAGGTACCTACAGACAGATAAAAGAGTGAGAGTAATGACAGTAAGTATAATTTATTTTTTAAATAAATTATGACTTATTTAAACTCAAGACTCAAATAATTTCAGTAACGATTGCGACAACATTGTTTATAACATCACAATACAACAATAGCTCAAAACAAAGCAAAATAACGCAACATCCAGCAAACTAAGCAATGAAAGCCGAACAGCAGCGGAAGCCTCGTCCAACTCCCGAATCGACATTGCAAAAGATACGATTGATTCATGACTACAATTACCTACGAATGCCTTCGAAACACATCAGGCTACCTTCGACCAGTTTACTAGACCCCGGGATTGATACACGATGTAAGGAATGAGGGATCAAAAGCACGGGGTAGGGAGTACATGCGAAGCAGTGGGCGAAACCAGTATATCAGAGCTTCGATGGGATACAATTTGTCGGCAAATGGGAGGTCAACTAATGGTGTTTCCGAACTATTCGCCTTACATTCTCTTAGCATTGCCTCTATCGGAGGATTGTACAGGATCTCCGCTAGTAAGGATTGGACCGACCCATCCATAAATACATCAAGTGCTCACTATAACGTTGATTCATAGTATAGGCCTGTTTTCTGTTGCTTGGCTTAAGTTAGGAGTTAGTTTGAAGTTTCTGCTCGGCTAGCAGATAAGCTTACGTATAGTGTATGAATTGTCGGCCATGAACGCATAGCGTACTCTTTAAAAGTTTTGTAAGTTTTGCTTGATGTTGATTACGGGCCATAAATGTAGGGAGCAGAGATGGCCAAGTGTGTACGGTATCCGACTCGTAAGCGAGAGGTACCGGGTTGGGATCCCACTGTGGGTGAACCAATGACTTTTTTCTGAGGTATGTACATTAGTTGAATGCTAACCGAAGCTCTTACGGTGATGGAAAACATCGTGATGAAACCTGCACACTCATTCGAGTGAATGTGTAACCATGTTCCAATCTGGTCAGGTTCCCCTGGTAGCAGGGTCACGGAGGTCAGATGGCAGTCGCCCCACTGTAATTACCTGATCTGCCAAATTCTGGATCATGATTAAGGCGGATCCCGGGCCCTCGTGCGCAAGAGTACAACCGGGACATTAACGCCACGATGTTTTTTAATGTATGAAGAAATGTATGAACGAACGTGAAAGAGGAAATGGGTTGTGTCAGGATCGCAGCTCGTGGCATTCGATAGACTTAGCCAACCCAAACAAACCTAGGCTGCATCGTAAACATCATCATATCAGCCGAAAGACGCCCACTGCTGGGCATAGGCCTCCCCCAGAGATCTCCATAAACGCCGGTCCTGTGCCTTCCGCATCCAACTGGTACCTGCGATCTTTACCAGGTCGTCGGTCCACCTTGTGGAAGCCTACCGACTCTGCGTCTTCCGGTACGTGGTCGCTACTCGAAAACTGTACTGCCCCGTCGGACATCTGTTCTTCGAGCTGTGTGCCCTGCCCACTGCCATTTCAGTCCGGCAATCCTTAGAACTATGTCGGTGACCTTGGTTCGCTTGCGGATCTCCTCATTTCTGCTTCGATCGCGCAACGAGACTTCCTTGTCCCGTGTACATATTTATTCATTCCATTCTGTTCTAAGTACCGGAAAAAACACCAACAAAAGGAAGTCACTTCTATCTCCGGGGATAAATAATGACTATACAAATTGCAATTAAAAGCTCGCAATTAATTAGTGTTAAAATGCCCATTAAGATAAACTCGGAACAAGGAAATGAAAGTTTATTAGTTAACTATAATCATTAATTACATTAACAAGGCGCGGTGTCGGGTCGCGTGACACTTTCTTGGGGAACTGCTCCGAACGTCTTTAAATAAAAAAAAATCATCTTGGCGTTGTAAAAATTATTTAAATTAACGAAAACTGTTAATGAGAGGGACATTCGGCTGGAGGCAAAAAATACTTTAAAGGAATTATGTTACCACAAAGGCGAACTTAAAAGGCTTTTTAAAAATATATATTTTGACGGATGTTGGTCTATATTTGTTATTATTGTTGTTCATCATCTTGGCATTAATGTCCTTGTTGTGTTCTCGCACAAGAGCTCCGCCTTAACCATGATCCAGGATTTAGCAGATCAGGTAATTACAGTGAAGCGACTGCCATCTGATCACCGTCGCCCCGTTAACAGGGGAATCTGAACAGTTTGGATCATGGTTACATGTTCAGTTGCCTGAATGTGCAGGTTTCATCACGATGTTTTCACTCACCGTAAGAGCATCGGTTAGCATTCAACTAATGCACTTAACACAGAAAAGAGTCATTGGTCAAACATGCAGAACAGCATTCGCGTTGTCACTGTGGGCACTAAGATGAAATGCCTCATGCTCATGCGCTGGTTACCTTATCCTTCAAACTGGAATACAACAATGCTTGGCGGCAGAAATAGTTAACGCGGTGGTACTCACCCAGGTAGACTCCACAGGCTTGACAGTCTTACCACCTGATGTCGACGACCTGAGTGGTTCAGTGGTTAACATTTCATGCCGGCCTACCACGTAATAGGTCTCGGGTTCGATTCCCGGCCGATGAGAAATTGAAATGATGAATTTTACTTTCCGTTACGAGTCTGAGTGTTACATTATGTGTAATAAGTATGTATTTAAAATTATTTATTTTGTTTATTAGTTGTCTAGCATCCATAACACAAGCTTTGCTTACTTTGGGACTAGATAGCGCTGTGTGAATAATTGTCAAGGCTTATATATTTCTTCGTCTTATTACACAACCAAAAAAAACCGTATCAAAGAGAGAAATCTGTCAAAACACCGCAGTAGTTGTCGCCGGTCAAGATAAATTTATACTAAATCTTGCCTCTAAACATATTTATGGATTGTTAGGAGTTCAAGAACAGATAATAACGATTAGAATCGCCCATTAGAGAGAGATAAGAGCAGTAAATCTTTTCGGAAAGAGTTTTCAAATTAAACTCATCGCGATATCACGCCGCAGTGGTGAAATCTATCTCGTGATAGCCGAATGCTTTATCTCTCTGTCTATTGGTGTTTACAACGAAATTTATCTTCAACAAAGCGTTAAGTTCTCGTGATGGAAATTAAGATGTTCTCGGACATCTTTGGTTATAAAAAAGTTTATTATTTACTTGTTCTAATGTAGTAGTAGTAGGTAGTAGGTACTAGATATAAGCTAGAATTAAAATGAAATTGTAAAAATAATATAAAGCGCCATATTTCGCTTTCAATTAATCATCATCATCATCATAATCATCAGCCTATACTAGTCCACTGCTGGACATAGGCCTCCCCTAATGAGCTACGCTTTCAATTATGATACGGATAATACCTATAAGACAATATATTAATACAATAAACATTCTGACCAGAGGATTGCTTAAGCACAAAAAAAAAAATTTGCTGAAAAAAAAATTTTTCATTCAATGACTTCACACTTACAATTTTTGAGCACGTACCATAACACACACAACATAGTCGCGATATTAACAAAATTGTATTAAGCATAACTTCTAAACAAAAATGGCGTCCGAAGCGGAGCATCGCAATAAACAACAAGAACCGAACGCCCGCGAAATGGTGATAAGCAAAAAACCTATATTAGAGAACTGGAGCTGTAGAAAATTAACTTCCATCGACTAGAGTCCGCAAACACAATCACCAGCGGAAGGATGTCCTCGTACCTCAGACTTCCATATACAAACGCCCGCACCAACCATTCTATCACCGCCTGACCCATTGCTGCGTCTCCTCAAGGCTTCACCTCAACATATATGAAGAAACCGCGCAATGAAAATCGCATCGTCGCAAGAATTGTTTTAAGGAACTAAAGTAGTAGAGGACCACGATCTAATAAGTGAAGGTGAGGAAACTAGGTGTTAGAAAATTCTAAGTGGCAATGCAGTGGCTCGTTCACGTTTGAAAGGAGATAGATTCAATATACGTGCAGCCATCGGCGCTGGGCTTAATTGAGTATTGGATTAAAACGCTGGTAATCTTGGGAACGGACGAGTTTTACTGTTACAAATTTAATTTAGAAGTAATAAGTTGGAGTAGGAAACTTCAAACGTTGTCCCAAAAATCTGCGTCGACAGGTCAGCTAGGTTACTGTTGAATCGCGCAAGGATATATCCATTAAGTAAATTAAGATATAATTTAAAAAACCTTGTGTTATGGTTGCCAGAAAATTGATAAACGAATTACAATGTTTTTAAATACATATTATGCATATTAACACACAGGCCCGTTCCATACATTCAAATTCGTTATTTCAATTTCTGCCCATCCGGGAATCGAGCCCGGATCTGCGTGGCAGACGTTAACCAACTGTGAACGTCCAATTGCAACTGTAACCAACTGAACCACTGAGGTCTTCCAGCATTGCGTCGTCCGGTATGTCCAGCATTTCATTGCTTCATCTATAATAATTTGAAAGAACCTTGAAGTTACCAATGTCAATACTACTACTAGATAAGACAGTAGTACTACAGGATTCATCATCATCTTGGCGTTCATGTCCCGGTTGTGCTCCCGAGAACAAGGGCCCGGGGTCCGCCTTGACCATGATCCAGGATTTGGCGATCAGGTAATTACAGTGGAGCGATTGCCATCTAACCTCCGTGATCCTGCTAAAATGGGAAACTAACCAGATTGGATCATGGTTATAAATTCAGTTGTCTGAAATTGCAGGTTTCATCACGATGTTTTCCCTCACCGAAAGAGCATCGGTTAGAATTCAACTAATGTACTTAACTCAGAAAAGAGTCATTGGTACATGGCCGCAGCGGGATTCGAACCCAATACCTCTCGCTTACGAGTCAGATACTCAAACGCCCGGCCACCGACGCTCCCAGTAGTAGGTACTACAGGATTATTAAGGCAATAACACAAAGCAGCAAAGAGTAGAACGGCTGTTAACCTCGTTGATAACGTCAATATGGGTTTTTCTTTCGTTCAAACAGACAACCATTGAGCTAAATAATTTCCATACTTACTGGAAATGATTTATGTACAACAACAGCGAAGACCTTTGTTGGAACATGGGGGTCGTAATGGGAACGCGTAATAGTCGGCCTAGTTCCGACATTGTTCAGCATACGCCGTAATTAGTGGCACGAAACGCAATTGCGTCGGCCACTTTTGGCCGAATAATTATTTATTGAATTATTAATAATTAAATAATTAATTGGCCGTGTGGTGTCCGACAGAGTAGAATAGCACCAACCCCTTATACTCGTGGGTGTCGTACGAGGCGACTAATGTTTTCGAGGCAAAATATCTAGTAGCAGGTTATATTTATAACATTGCGGTCTCTAACCCGCCTGCCAAGTGTTATGGCAATAACCTCCCCGTTCGTCAGGGAGGCCCTAAGTCCGGCAGTGGACTGTTATTGGCTGTGATGATGATGAATTAAATAATTATTTAATTATTCGGCCAAATGTGGCCGAATCACTTAAAAACTCACTAATTAAGAGTGGCATCAACTAGCCGGTCTCAATCACCCGCGCTTCGGGTTTTATCTCGCGGGATCCTATTATTTACGGGACCAAAAGTATTAATCTTGTAGGTAGATTATTAGGCACTATATAAGCATTCGGAAAGGAAAAAAATGACTACAGATTCAATCCATAACTCAAGCAAACATATTTCGTATACGGTCTTGGTCTCAAAATCATCCGGTACAGTCCCCCCTCTAGCCCCGCCTATTATAGTCCATACAGACAACGATGATGGCCGATTGATAGAGTATTTGTTTGCTATTCTCGTGATAAACTTTAGGCAATGGCCGCCTCGTAAATATTAGAGAGACGTGTGTCGTTAAGGGAAATAAGGTCTTGCGATAAATGTTTTATTACTATACATGTCAAGGTAAACCATATTTTGGAGCTCCGTAATAGTCGGCCCCCGTTTTTTATTTACGCAATAGCGTTATTGTATCGTTTCCTATAAAATATTTCATACGAAGAGAGCTTATTCTTGCACATAGGATGCTACAAGCACTTTACGAAAGCGAATCAGAAACGAAAGAGATTTTTCCAGGAAAGCGAAAAGGTTTAAAACCGCAGCCGATCCCAGCACCAACGTTATATTAAGTGGAGTGCACACTATACGTAGTGCAATGTTGAAATTGGCACCACAGAAAATAAAATACGAAAAACAAAAGCGAACTTTCTCAGGCAGCGACAGGTTTTAACCGCAGCAGATTCCGGCATCAACATTATTATTGAGTGGGGTGCACACTGTACGCAGTGCAAAGTGTCCATTAGTCCACAGCATTCTGCACCAGTACAGTTGTTATTGTTGTCGGGAACACCGAAGTGTATGCGGTGGTAGCTTCTATTGAAAACGTGTGAGAACCCCTTTATGGAGTGGCTCAAGGCATAGAAGGAAACTCTGGCTAACGATTATGTTACTTTTCTGGGGGAAAAGTAACTAACATATGGTTCTCGGGAAGAATGTAGCATCCTATTAGTGAAATAATTTTAGAAATCGATTTTTTTATGTCATACGGTAGCCAAACGGGCAAGCGGGCTACCTGATGGAAAGTGGTCACCACTGCCTTTAGACATTAGCAACACCAAGAGTATCGCCAATGCCTTGCCCACCTCTATAACACGTTGCTCTGGCAGCAAAAAGGCAAATGCCCCTCCACTGCCAAATTGGCAAAAATTACAATTATATCAAACAAGTTGTAATTTTAGTATTATCTGCTACTTGACTTTGATAAGAAACAGCAGGAAAAATAAAATTCCTACAATTCTTATTAAAAGCAAACAATTATAGCTAAACTGTCATTCCTCAAGCCACGTCTTACGCAAACTGTTTAATGGTAGAAACTAGAAACTGATATAACAGCGGTGGTCTACCCTAAACCAAACATTAAACACAACAAGTGGCCAGAAATCGCGTAGTTTCAATCTTAGACCATACACAACACTGCAAGGCGGTTTTGTGTACCCCATTGTACTTTGCAAAAGAAAGGTTTAACCTATATACCTTTGACATGTTCCCGGTAAATCGCTTTACACGATCGCTTATAAACAACGCGCTCGGGGCCACTCCTCGAGGCGAAAATGGCACCTCGAGGTGGAAGGCGGATATACGCCTCAGATCATCTCGGACAGTGTGCACTGAGCATTATTTGGGGAGAATATTGACTGAGGGTACCAATTAAATTTAATAAATTCGTAAAGTATTTAAAGCGACTTTTAGTTTGAAAGCTTTTCAAATCATAGTGATTATAGAAGTTTGTAAAGAGGCCAAGAATAGGCTTCGCAGATAGGCTCAAAGTCGTCGCGTTAGGGAGAGCTATGCTCCAAGTTTCTCTGCTAGACCGAATCCAGAAAAGCTTAGGAGACAAAGCTCGAATAATTTTGAACTTAAACGGTACCTAATGACAACACAGAGAGCGTAAAGTCGAAGTCTGTTGGGATTGAAGGGTCCGTCGAGTTTCGATAATGGGTTAGTTGACACTGCAGGACCACTGCAGGACTTCGGGCCTCTCCCACGAAAGGGGAGGTTACTGCCATAATCTCCACGCTTGGCAGGCGGGTTGGAGATCGCAGTGTTTAAATATAACAATGGAAAATGCTGCTGCCCATTTTCCAGACTACGGAGACTCTTGATCTTTTGCCTCGAAAACATTAGTTGCCTTGTACGACACCCACGAGTGTAAGGGGTTGGTGCTATTCTACTCTGCCGGACACCACACGGCCAATGCATGGAATGATAAATATAAATTGGACTTCGGTAAGGGTTTTCTTAATAGACTAACCAGGCATTTGCCCGCCATCTCACCTGATGGTAAGTGATCATGCAGCCGAAGATGGAGTATGCCTATCTAGGAACAGCCTATTCACCTTGAAGGCGTCAAGATCATAGCGATCAGGGAACACACTCGCAGGCAACGTGTTCCATTCCGTAGCCGTACGCATTATAAAGGTTGAACCAAAGCGGCGTGTGCGGATAGCTGGGGAAGATCCACATCAGAAGTGTAAAGGGTAAGTAACTTGATGCGGGGCAGCGGAAGACCGAACGATGTGGAGCAGGGGAGTTGTCTCTGATCATCTTTACAGTCGTATCACACAAATGGTATCATAGACTAGAATGGAAACTAGCATTGCATCATCCCTTTCGGTTCTTCTTCTTCCTAGCGCCTTTTTCTTCATCATGTTCGGGATACGTTTGACCAAGACCCAGGATTTAGTAGATTAGTACTTAATTATAGTAGATCGCCAACCAACTGACCTCCGTGAACTTGTAACAGGGGAATCTGACCAGATTGGATTATGGTTACACATTCAGAATTCCTGAATATGCAAGTTCCCATCACAGTACCGTACCAGAAAAAGTAATTGGTACTTGGCGGCAATGGGTATCGAACTCGCTACATATGCTTATGAGACCGACCAGCTACCCATTGCTCCACCGACGCTCTCTACACCAACCCCTTCGACTGGGTATCGCAAAATTACGCATTGAAAACTAACATCCGACGTACGTACACAATAAATAACGTATGTACAGGTCCTATAATTGTATGAAATGAATTCAATATTTCATTGTGTTGGAAATGTTTGTTTAATTTAGGAGCGGACGCTTTTGATGCTAACTTTTCATTGCTTCGTGGAAATTTCGTGTTGTCTGAATTTATTCAGTAGGTAGGGCGTATCAGGTGACAGTAGAAATATATAGGTAATATTTACAGAAATTAGTGAAGTTCGTAGAAAAGCGTCGGCACGGCAAAACCAATTATTTCGGAGTTGTTTGTCCATTTTTGACGTATTTTAAAGTACACTGAGTACCGAGTGATTCAGAGAACTGGATCGTAACGAAAAGGTCTATATCGTTTTACCTTAATAACTGCAAAACTATTAGTTTATTCACGTACCTGAAACAAAATATAAACATATTATTAAAATTTGAAACACAAAAAATTATAAAAAAAATTTCAGTAAATTTTGACGAGTTTCGGTTGTACTCCGTGATCCTGTTAACAGGGAAACCTGACAAGATTGTATCTATACATGTATCTAGTAGTAATGCTAACAAAAATGTGATTATGTTCGTTATGGATTTAAGTAAGTACTCATATTACAGACATGACTGTTAGCATCAACAATAAGTCTTTTTATTCTGATTTTAGTAGACAAGCATTCGGAACAATGACATGATTCCGGTAACCCCGTTCAGGAAATTATAAAACACTTTAATTTTAATGGTAAAGTCCGTAGTTACACCTACACTACTTCTGTATTTACTCCTTTGTTTAGTCGAGGCAACAGTTGAATACTTAGTGAATGAAGTGTCAGCGTTACAACTAGGACAGTAAGTAAGACACTATAGAAATTTTAAACCCATCTCCATATAGTGGAAAAAAGGCTAGCGCGAATGAAATTGCTTCAAGGACTGTTTTTATTTTTTTGTTTCTATATTTCTATACAGTTTCACATCAATGACATTTAGTTATAACAATACAATTCAAAGTTGGAACGCTAATAACAAAACTGAGGTTTACAATTTTTAATATTAAACCATTTAGCAGTATGATACTACAGTAACTTAATGACAAAAGAAAAAATCTTTGAAATATATAGATAGATACATGCGCCCATATATATTATCTTTCTCCCACTCACTATACGTGTGTGTTTGTGTATATGTTACATATGTGTATGTGTGTAAGATCCTTCACAGCGACTGGAGAAATTGGGGAACACCATTTAAAAATTGCACACGGCTGTGTAAAACGTTTTTAACGATTCATGCATGTTCACTAATCCTCTTTTCCCAAACCCCAACATCACACTTCGCCCAATAAAACAGAGCCCGAGCAATCTATTACCAATTAGCGACAAAGCGAAAACTCTGGTGATCGAAAACAGCCACTAAATCATAATCCGAAATGAGCTGTCAAACGATGCGAACACCATGAAATTTGATTTAGCACTTTAACCCGCACAACAATACAATTAATTTGTTATTTATAGCGTTTGGCTTCAGCGATCCGGGGCGGTTATTGCACTGGCTTGTTATTGTTCGGCGAGTAAGACTTTCAGGGGTTAAGATTTAGATTTGAGCAATGTTTATCTTGATTTCTAACGGTTACGTCGTTACCCTTGAAGGGATAAATAAGTAGATATTCTTGTTTAACTTGATCATCGTCACTTTTCCACCACTGCATTATACAGCGCCATTTAGCCCGAAACTTGCAAAGAGAAGCTCTGAATCATAACGTGTCTGTGGCATCGTAATCGTAACGCCCGAAATAATAGGCCGGTTTCCATTAAAATCGGTTCAGTAGTTTTAGTATCACAATTTGACTATAAAACTTGGTCGAGGGTTATTCGGCATCTCTCTGGCGAAGGTCTGGTGTGGCTTCTGAGTTAGTCTCTGTATTATGCGCATGGCATTCATGACATCCTAGTCGAGAGCTGAAACAAATAAAACTGACGAAAAAAATATATACATACAGTAATAAAGTCGAGCGTACACCAGGCTGTAAACTAAACACACTATGAAAATAAAATAAACTGGGAAAGAAACTAAACTAAACAGTGTTCCGAGAAACTCGCAACGTAATAATATAAAGTTTATACGGAATGTGTGTAGGTTTATTGCGGTCCTTGGTGCATAAATAAGTCGTTTTGTCGACTCGATCAATTGTCCCTCGTGTTATTTTGACCAGGGCCGTTTCAAGGGCCATCAGGGCTATCAGATTTTGCCATGATGTGATAGAGATCACCAGATGACAGAAAGCACAAACGTCAGCATAAATATGTCGTTTTGTCGACTCCATTAATTGTCCCTCGTGTTATTTTGAGCAGGGCCGTTTCAAGGGCAAGTATAAGTTTTGCCATGATGTAATAAAGATCACCGATGCGCTGGACCGACCAAGAAAAAGCTGTAACTAATGGTACTCTTATGTGTGTACTAAGAAAGCGGCAGTTCGAGAGGACTGGCGCCGGATAGTGAAGCGTGCTGCCAATCCTTAACCGACGACCATGACCACTCTGTCAAGAGTGTAGCGACTTAGAAGAAGAAGAATAAAGATCACCAGTTGACGGAAAGCGCCCACATCGTCTGTGATGGGTTTTATGCAACACTAGCGACCCACCCTGGTTTCAGACAGGTAGTTATAGTAACCTTAACAAATGATACACTTAAACCTTCCTCATGAATGACTCTGTCTATTGGTGAAAACCGCATGAAAATCCGTTCTGTAGTTTTTAAGTTTATCGCAAATGGACAGACAGACAGACGCGGCGTGGGACTTTGTTTTATAAATATCTTCTTATTGGTCTATGCTGAAACGCAGGCACGCTGTCACTGTGAGGACTAAGTTAACTTCGCCAAAAACGTTAATAAACCATATTTATTGAATGTATTAACACAGAAAACTGGACTTATTGTGATTTCTGCGAATGTGTACTATGTACCTACAGCCGGCCAAAAAAGTGATATTTCAGTTTGTATAAAAATTCCTGTGTCTCCAAAATGTGGGTAAGGGTGAGCTTAGAATACCACATATATTTCGGTACCACCACCGTCTAACCTTTGCCGACCTAACTCCGTCCCTGTGCCGCCGAACGTTTCAGTTTCGTTACTTATTTGTCGGGGGTTGTAAGAGGAAAGGGTTGACCGTAATGGCTGGCCATTTAGCGTCGCTTTTGTGATTCTGCATCGACAGTCGGCGGGAAGCGAACGGCTTCGGTCAGTGATAGTTTGGACTGAATTTTAGTACTGAAGATTGCAATTATTGGAAACCAAATGATCAAAAATTAAATTATCGCATAAGAAAAGCAAAAAAAAACGTAGCATTCGATAACCAAATGTAATTTTTTAAGGGTTGACCAGAGGGAGAGCAACCTTCGGTTCTGCATTTTTGTTGCCGGCAACCTAAATCTATGTATTGTAGATGTTATGGGCGACAGCTACCACTTACCATCAGGTGAGTTGTCTGCTCGTTTGTCACTGAATACTATAAAAAAGCTATCTATTCCAATCACACTCAAAATAAAGAGCACCCTCACAAGCCTCCATCCAAGAAATCGCAACGCACACTCGACTCGGAGGCCATTGGGCATAAGCATATGCAAGAGAGCCTCGTCCCCTCCCTCCATGGCCCTCCGTGACCCCTCCAAGGCCCTCCGAGGCCCTCCGAAGGCGCCGGCCCGCGAGACAGTTCGCGCAAGCCACGTTTGTACCTAATTTGCATAGAATTGTCCCCAGCCGTTGTCGCAGAATATATTTACGTGCCGCATGGACGCGTGTTACGCGCTCTTTCTGGCACATGCTGTTGTTTTTTCGACGTTTATTTAGGACCTCGAGGATTGGGACCAGGAACGACCCTGGTTCAATTACAACCGATAACAAAAGTTAAGCAACGCACGCGGAGTACAGGAATCGGATGGGTGACCGTTTTGGTGGAACTTTCATCACCGCAAAGAGCTCGCCACTCGTTGTATTCCTCTTCATACTGTTGGCAAAGCGAAGACCAAGGTCTCCCGCTTGGGACCCTGAGATTGGTTGAGTTGGGAGACGATTAGTGGGTAGGCCTCCCACTAGGTTGGCTGATGACCTGGCAAAGATTGCAGGTACCAGCTGGATGCGGAAGGCACAAGACCTGACTTTGTAGAGATCTCTGGAGGAGGCCCAGCAGTGGGCGTCTTTAGGCTGATATAATGTTGATTACACCTCGTAACGGTATATTCTTTACAATCTACTGATATAGATTGAACGTATACCTCTAAATTGAGGAGATCCAGGATAGCAATGGCAAAATCAAAATCCACTGTTGTATGAGCCTCCTTCCGTATTTAAGTTTCCTAATCCCTACTCCCTAAATCGCATGGGTACCTACTTCGACACCCGGTAAGTACTACTCACAATTCTATTTTACACAAAGATAACATAGACTACCTTTCCAATTTTTCAAATTTCAACAACTAACGATGGCCACTTTCCATCAGGTCCATTTGCCCGTTTGGCTACCTTATGATTATGACGTAAAAAAAGCTGCACCCCGTAGAAGCAAGCACGTTTCGCGTCCCTTTTAACAAGGACACAGTCGTGTGAAGCCGCATTTATCTCGTTGCGGCCAAAGAATTCGCGAGTAGGCTCCAAATTAACAAAGCTATAAACAAATAGGTCTAGCGAGGTACTAATAAAGCCACAGAGCAATGGAAAATTCAAATGTAGATATACTGGCGATGATATATTCTTGACACCGACAAGCAGACAACCGAAAAGACTTTGTCCTATCATCATTACAGTCCACTGCAGGACTTGAGCCTCCTCCGTATTAGTAGGTACGGGGTTTTGCCAGTTCGGAGACTGACGCTTACGGCGGGCAATATTAAATTATTTAACAGAAAATGCTGCTATCCATTCAAAAACCAAAATCGATATTTCTTTATTGAGGAGGATTAAATAATTCTGTCAATAATCAAATGGGATAATAATAGGAAAGTGGGAAAGAAACATACAATGACAGATTGGCCGGCCCAGAGCCAGAGCATACCTACCCCATGCCGACAACGGCGACGGATGGCAGAGCCCGACCGTGTCCGAGAATGCCAAGCAGAGCTGGACTGCGCCCAGCAATGCCAGACAGAGCCGGAACGGGGCATACAAAGCCAGGCAGAGCCTGACCGCGCCCTACAGTGCCAGACAGAGCCGGTCCGCGCCGAACAATGCCAGGCGGAGCCAGACCGCGCCCAACAATGCCAGGCAGAGTTGGGCCGCACCCAACGCGGCCCATTTTCTGATTTACGTAGCTGGTCTGCCTCTATGATATTAATCGCCTTGAACGCTACCCGTCAAGGGATGGGGTTAGCGCTTTATTTAGTCTGCCGGACGCTGTACGGTTTAGGTAAAACTAGGTTATACCACAGGCCACTGACAGACCTTTCCTTCCCTCAAACGCTGTTTAATGGTATTGGTTTCAATTTATAAGACACTCCAAGAAAACACAATCAGAGTAAAACTCTCGCACCACGACAGCTTACCAACAATTAATTGAATTGATACGAAAAGACAATATCTCAGCCTGAGAGCCAAGTAATGGACGCCATAATGAAATAAGGAGCATTCTTTTCATCTTTTATTTTGTACACCTCTCACATAAAGGGAATTAAGCACGTTTCCTCGTTGCTTAGTAAACTACTACCGGGAAAATTCATTTCTAAAGCAATGTACGTTATTATGCCAAAAAATAAATCCGGCAATTATTTTACAGGCCGCCTAATCTACGCTTCAAAAAACGAAGTCCGCCATTTCTTTTAGTTAAAGCGAGATAAGGTTTCTTTCGATATTATAAATAAATATGTTTGGACAATTCACACAGCGAAATCTAGCCCCAAAGTAAGCAAAGCATGTGTTTTAAGTGCTATAGATAACTGATAAACTACATCATCATCACAGCCCATTACAGTCCACTGCTGGACATAGGACATTTCATCTCCCATGAAAGAGGAGATCATTGCCATAATCTCCACGCATGGCAGGCGGGTTGGAGATCGCAGTGTTATAAATATAACAATGGAAAACGCTGCTGCCCATTTTCCAGCCGACGGAGACTATTTTGCCTCGAAAACATTAGTCGCCTTGTGCGACACCGCCAGTGTAAGGGGTTGGTGCTATTCTACTCTGCCGGACACCACACAGCAATAAATACATATATACTTTTAAATATATACTTATTGTACCTATAACACCCAAACCCGTAATAGAAATTAAAATTCACATTTAAATTTGAACCCGGGGACCTCTGCGTAGTAGGCGTATGTTAACCAACTGAACCACTCAGTTCGTCACTGTCATTATAAGCATTTTGATTCTGTTTTCACCAAAGTGTAGAGCGAATCGACGTAAGATTTGTTAGGTGTATTGTTAGGTAGAAAGTTATAGTGCCAGTGGTTGGGCTATACAATTTACTAGCGAATCAAAACCGCTGCTGGGGTAGCCGAGAGAAGATTGAGAAGACACCGCGACTCTTAGTCAAATTCTTCTAACTTCTAATAGTACTCCGAATAGTAGTAGTACTACTTTAGCGAACGCCTAATGCGCTTATTAGGTATATTTGGCTAAATTCAGGAGCAGAATGCGTGAGTGCAAACCAAAGTGGAATGTATTGCTCACAGAATGAGGTCTATTATTGTATCACGTCTTTCGAAAAGCGGAGCGATGCGTAACATAATATAAGTTTTACAAAAATGGACCTTATTCTGTGAGCAATACATTACACTTTGATTTGTTTTTTATGTGGCTTCTGAATAAGACGACTGATCAAATGTAGCGCCAAACCTCTCTTTCTCTTACCCCTACCAAAAAAAAAAAAAAAAATTTCTCATCCCTTTCAAAAAGGTGTTCTCCGAATATAACACTATTTCTGCACATCCCAAAAACCCATTCCACTGTATCAGAGCCGACCCTACCCTCAGTGTCCAATGACCGAGTAATGTTGCTTGCAATCTCAGCGTCCAAGGTTCGATGCCGGCCTATTTCACGGCACGTTAGCCAGACTGCGATCTTTATCACCGAGCCATAGTGAAAGGGTTTTGCTATCAAGTTATTATGTTACGTTACGCTGGTTTATAGGTCAATGTGCAGCTGAATGTTTTATAGGTCAAGGGTCAATCAGTTTAAATCTCTTTATCTCGATGGTGAGCCCCACCTCACTTTTTGCTTCGTCCTTAAAACAGAAAAGCTTGTCTTGTGTTTTAGCTATACCGTAGCCACGTCTTAGTCCGATCCGAATTATAAGAGACTAGCGGCCCGCCCCGGCTTCGCACGGGTACCACTACGGGTACACGGGTTACACACGACCGTACTCTGGCGCTATGGCGGTTTTGTTTACTGTTTGAATTTTTTAATTCGTAATATCTTTTGAATGGAAAGTCCAATTTAAATAATTTAAAAACTATTTTATAGGTAGTTAAATGGTCTTGACCATAAAATAATTTATTTGGATAAGGATTAATATAAACACATAAATAGCATGGTTTGAATTTGGTTAGCATTTTCATTAATGTTTAAAATGAAAAAAGTTGTTGTAGTGACATAACTACAATAGTTGGACATATGCTACCGCGGAGTTTTTTGTAGACATTATGATGTTCTTCAATATTGTTGTACATTATTTTGTTCTATCGCTAATAGTTTCGGCAGCGCATTCGACGAAAAACATTTTAAGACTCATTTTTCTACACCTTCGGTTACATTGTTCAAATTTTACCAAGGATCTCTAATTTTTTTCAAAATGAAATGTAACCTATGTCAAATTGGAAGAATGTAGCATTCTATTGGTGAAAGAATTTTTTAAATCGGCCCAGTACTTTTTGAGCCTATTCATTACAAACATACAAACATACAAAAATAGGTACAAATCTTTCCTCTTTATAATATTAGTGTAGATGTAGATGTAGATAATAATCTTGGCGTTAATGTTCCGGTTGTGCTCTCGCGCACCAGGGCCCGGGTTCCGGCTTGACCATGATCCAGGAGTTGGCAGATTAGGCAATTACAGTGGAGCGACTGCCATCTGACCTCCGTGAGTCTGCTAATGTACATAACTTAGAAAAGAGTCATTGGTACATGGCAAAATCTTACACTGAAGTCGGGTTGTAAGGGAATTTTAATTTGGTGTGACAATTTTGTTCGGTTACAGAGTGACCGCTTTTACGAAATGTAGGCTCTGTTCACTCTGCAACTGACTGTACTACCTTCAAGTCGAAATGCGGCAACCTGGCCTGTACTTTAATTTACTTAAATATATTTCTGGCAATTGGATGTAGTTTAAGCGACTGGAAAGGACATGGCCTAAATCTACTTATCCTTTACAATGTATACAAACTCGTAACTTCAGAACTCCACTTCTTCACCAATCAAACAATATCAAAC
This sequence comes from Blastobasis lacticolella, assembly GCA_905147135.1. Classification (NCBI taxonomy): domain Eukaryota; kingdom Metazoa; phylum Arthropoda; class Insecta; order Lepidoptera; family Blastobasidae; genus Blastobasis; species Blastobasis lacticolella. The sequence goes on along the minus strand of LR990062.1, from coordinate 6,438,915 downwards.
TCACTCGCAAAACACAACCTACCTAAGAGTATTAACAAATTACAATACCACCCACCTACATTAGGACCGGCATACCATTACTAACTACCTTACCGGGGCGAACTAATCCGCGCACAAGAAAACGCACCTTACCCCACCTTGATAAGGTGCAAATTCCTTTGCCACCCCCCCTTCACTGCTCTTTCGTTTCCCCTGTCTTTGCTAACCGCGGACGGGTGCTCGAGTCGTCGGTTCGTTTCCCGCGCAGCAATTATCAATGCGATTTAGCGCCGGTGCAACGCGCACCGCGACGGCTGCGACAGACGCGCGACTTTGTTGCGAATATGCTGCGATTGAGGAGCAAACTAACTGGAGACAGTTAGACTACACGGACCAGTTTTAGGTTTTCCTTTTCATATTCCCCCGTTTAAGCGCCTTCTAAAATCTAAATATTTAAAAAATTGTTTACGTCGTAGCAAATTGAGTCATCGACGAATGAATCAGTCCAATCAATTCCGTTGATTGATTGCATTGATTATTAGTTTTTGATTAAGCGTTGAAAATAGTCATTAACATCACCAGCGTGAGCCTGTTCACTGTTGTGTATAATAATAACAATAATAATTTATTTTTTGTAACCTTACCCAACTGCAATTATACTTTTTAATATAGTAATAGTTTTTTAACTTTACGTAACACATAAATCCGGTACAGAAATTACCATTCATCCATTATGCCAAGACCCCAGTAAGAAATCGAACTCGCGACCTCTGCATATTATAGCAGAAATGTTTACCATTGAATGCCTTGACGTCCATCGAAATTATCTCAAAATGAAAATGATCTGTTGCGGTATAAGGCACTAAACCACCCAGGGGGTCAAAAAAGGCCACATTAGCGTTTTATATTATGGTCCGGTGGCTAATACTGAAACTAAATGACGCCATGTTGGATTGTCATGTCAATGTCAACAACAGCGTCGGTGCAGATATGTTTGTGACAAATTAATTTCAATCATAATACTATTATGAAACGCTAATGTGGCCTTTTTAGACCCCCAGATCGTCGTGTGCATTAGGCACACGACGATCTGATTTTCCAGTTCAGAAAACGATATCTACAAAGCTCAAAACCAATGAAACACTCCATTCTCTTATCTTCGTAGGTACCTACGTAAATTCTATTATACTAACCACCCTAAGACTAAGCATTCAATTCAAATCAACTACCACTGAACCAAAGCAAACTCCCGCTCGCACTAATGCGACTGGGCGATTAATGTCGCAGGACGGCTCGAGTTCGCCCATCCAGCGCGATAACGACTCGGAGACGCTTCGTCATCTGCGGCCACTCGCGGCTTGGAGCGTCGCCAGGGCACGAAGTGTTGCTCAGGGTGCGGTTCCCTCACGGCGACTGGACACCGATTGAGACTGAGTAGGAATTTTTGTGCCGTTGGCCGTGTGGTGCCCGGCAGAGCAGAATAGCACCAACCCCTTGCACTCGTGGTCGCACAAGGCGACTATTATTTTCGAGACAACAAATCAAACTCTCCGTAGGCTGGAAAATTGGCAGCACCTTTTTCCACTGTTATATTTATAACACTGCGATCTCCAAACCGGCTGCCGAGTGTAGAGATTATGGCAATAATTTCATGGAAGAGCCCCTAAGTTCGCTCAGACACGGTTCACGGTCCCCTCAGTCCATATAACAGGTGTCGTCGGCAGATTCACCAAGTCTATAAAGAAGACTAGCAGTCAGGCCAGGTATCATCATCATAACCATTTAAGAGCTATGCAGGAATGTAACAAAAATTTTGAACCGCAAATGTGTTATCACTGAGACACCTTTAATTACACTGTCTACCTTAGCGTTTTAATCGGACCGCAAGAAAGCAAGTTGCTTAAAAGTAACATAACGACATGACGATTGCAATTTCAGCCACTTTGTCAGCGAACTTAACAGATATCCGTTCCGAAAATCGCAGCAGTGCACCCGCCCCTTCCGACAGTGTCAACGTGTAATGGATACATTTAGCAGGGGGTTGCAATTTATGCAACTGCTCAGTATAAATTCGTCTGCACCACTAAATCCGAACCTCGGCGCCGTTCCTCAAATTTAAATGTTGAACACATTCAATTCCCTTGCCAATTTTTAGCTCCCAAATGGACGTTTCGATTTTGTATTATCGCCGATTAAAATCGCTGTCGGCGCGAACGGTGCGGGCGTAGTCGTGACGTGTATGTTGGGCTTTTTAATCTATTTACGGGGGGATCATCGGGTATCAGAGAATATATTTTCGTTGATAAATTCGCTTAAATTTTATACGATTGTTTTATTGTATCATAATATATCAAGTGTGATTTTATTGTATCCAATATCAGGTGTGAGGAAAAGACACGAACAAACGATGGATTGACAACGCTGAGTCGGATGAGTAAGCGAGATGCGTTGATGCTGAAGATTGGGTGAATTGGAGGAGGAAGAGTAAGAGTAGTAAATTGGCACATGGCATGACGAGAATAGGACGCATTAGCGCTCATTGGAAGAGACGGATATAGGCTGAAGATAAAACTATATTCTCACCTTTAACACAATTTACATTAATAATTTTATCATTAAAAATTATCAACACATTATTATCTTATGTCAGACATAAGACAGACGTAAAAAATTACAGATCAGTTCATGGAATTCACAAAAAAAAATCTTAAATATCAATCTGTACTAGACAAAACAATTCGTCAACGTGTATTTATCTCTCATTGATACAGAGCTTTGTTACATTTAAATGAACAGAGCCTCCCTCGGCGCCCGCCAGCTCCCCCCCTCCCTAGCTACCAAAAAGCAACTATAATAAACTGACTAACCGAACAATTGTATCACAGAACAATGGCGGTCATTTATAAATCGCAGCGAGCTACCCCGCCGCAGAGTGAGATAACATCAGAAGACAATACTCTTAGGTTACATAATTTATTGTATAGCGACGCAAAAACGTTGGGACGCCACCGAGAGTTAAAGTTTGGGGGCATACCGGCCGACAGTTTGGGATTTGCTGGCGTGAGGATGAAGGTTTAATATATTCCGCTGTCAATCATAACGCTGACAAATATTGTAGAAATGAAAGTATTTGTTTGTCCTTCCTTCACATCAACAAAGGGTTCAATACAATTGGTTTTATTTTTGGCACCATATTATTCAAAGCGGCAAAGGATATAGATTATCACCGAGGTCATGGGTAAATGGTAGTCCACAACACCTTGTAAGGTTATGTAGGTATGGACACCTTAATCTGGCATCCCATGTTGTCTCCGACGGAAACGTCAATTAAAGTACCTAGGTACATTTTGCATCAACTATAATGTTGACCTAAAAATAACAGCAGTGTGCTCATTCTATAATTTCTCAAAAGAAATTAATTTCTTATTATCTTTAAAACTTCGAAAAAATCGCCAATAATATTCCTAAAAGCAATGTAATAATGTAAGTAACATTACGATAAGTACGCACTTCGCCGCAGACATTCCAGTGGTCCCCAAACTTTCGTGTGTAGCCCCCTCTCTAAACAAGTGAACTAACCAACACCCCTCGTCACGTGTCAGCTGTGACCGCTAGTCGGGGCCCGGATGAACCCCGCCGTGGCCCGAAAGGACCCAACGTACCCCAGAGGTAGGTGGGGTACAAAAATTGGTTTCCGACTCGCTTGAGCGTACATTAATTTGTTTATGAGTTCCGACGAGCCTTCGTCGCTGTTTATTTTATTTAAGTGAGCGTAAACATTAGAGAGGTCGAGAGATGTGTTTCGTTTACTAAGTAGATATACAAGGAATGGGCTTACTCATCTCGGACTAAGTAAAGTAACTGACGGTCGGTGAATTTAAACTATGCAACTTTTTTATGTTTTGTTAGAGTATTTTCTTTTCGAAGGAGCGTCGGTGGCCGAGTGGTTAAGACATCTGACTCGTAAGCGAGAGATACCAGATTCGAACCCCACTGCAGCCATGTACCAATGACTCTTTTCTGAGTTATGTATGTTAATTGCTAACCGATGCTCTTACGGCGAGGGAAAACATCGTGATGAAACCTGCAAATTCAGGCAAACTAATGTGAAACCATAATACAATCTAGTCAGGTTCCTCTAGAAGCAGGGTCGCGTAGGTTAGATGGCAGTTGCGCCACTGTAATAGTGTGATCTGCCAAATCCTGGATCATGGTCAAGGCGGACCCCGGCCTAAACAAATCATGTAACCACCGCATTCCTTCAGGCGGAAACTCTGCTTGTTTCTTACTGAATCGCTTTAAAAACGTAAGCCTTAACAAGCATTGTAGCAAACAAAAACATATTGGGTGCAAAATTACAAACGTCTAAACTTCGATATCAAAACCAGCGAAACAACGGCGATACAAATTCCAATACATGATTTACATCATTTACAGCGTTTCGTTTGATATCTATAAATTGCATTAGGCTTTTTTCCAGAGGCGGGTGCGGTCAAATTATAAGGGACCTTAATGACGAAGGATCCCTAAAAAAGGGTCCATTCAGGAAGTCTTTGGGCGTGTCTGGTAAATTAGAAATTAGAAAAGGGATTTCGAGTTCCCACACCCATCGTAATTAAGTTGCTGGGCCTTATATGGCTACCACAAAGCCATAGGATATTGAATAATGGTTGTTAAATATGTGAATATAATAAATGTTCGCCATTATTATTCTCGAATGAATTACAGCAATGTGTATTAAGTATTTGCAAGGTTATTTAAGATAAGTTCGCTTTACTTAGTTCTAGGTAGATACAAAACCATTTATTCCACATAAAATGTAGCTTACAAATGTAATAGAGGTAACAGTACATATTTTATATATATTAGATTTTAATATCTTGCACAGTGGTGGAATTGGTATGGGCACAGTATGAGCTGGTTTTACGCCCACCCACGAGTCAAGAGAGAGAGATAACTGATTTTAAACAATAATTGACCCTTTGACAATTTTATTTAAATTAGGGAAAGCTCATTTTACACTATAAGTAACAAGAATTGAGTTATGTTTTTTTTAGCACAAAAGCAAAAGCATAAGGTAGGTGGCAAATAAGCTTACGGCCTGCCTGATGGTAAGCATGATAGCTTGACAGAGTTCCACCACCACGCAGAAGCGGAATAAAATTCACAGGTTATTTTCGATGAGAAAACGAAACAGAGCTGCGAGCTAACAACAAAAGGTAAAGGCATTATAATATAATTCAATTCCAACCGAGAGGAGTAAGCAGGAACCGCTAACGGTCTAAAACTGAAATGTGTATAAGAAAACCAACACAGGAAACCATTATGGCTGCGCTAAAAACACGAACCGTAAGCAAAGACACTGGAAGTGACTAAATAATAATATTAAAAGAAATATCGCAATAAATAAATAATTTAAATTAAATCTTACTGGCCAGAATTTAGTTTTTTATTTCAAACAATCTGAGATACAGATTATTGTTTGAAAGAGCGTTTTAAATTCCTAAAAAATCCAGTGAAATTCGCTTACAAAAAACTTACAAGAGTTAATGTACTTAACACGATAAAAAAACCAAAGTTACCCCTTTTTGTAAAGTTTTTTCAATATGATGACTAAACTGACATTTTACATTTAATTTTTATACTCGACCAAAGATAATAAATATTTACAGACAATATTTCGCTGAGTTTGAGTTTTATTTGGGGTAAGCTTTCATAACAAGCAAAAATGTATCAAAATTAGCACTTTTTCGCACATACGCGTTCCAAAACGCGTGATACGACAATGGACAATGGACAAATTAATATGAATCATAATATGAAACGACGAACCAAGACCACCGACATAGCTCTAAGGATTGCCAGACTGAAGTGGCAGTGGGCAGGGCACATAGCTCGAAGAACAGATGGCCGATGGGGCAGTAAAGTTCTCGAGTGGCGACCACGTACCGGAAGACGCAGTGTGGGTAGGCCTCCTACAAGGTGGACCGACGACCTGGTAAGGATCGCAGGTACCAGCTGGATGCGGAAGGCACAGGACCGGCCTTTGTGGAGATCTCTGGGGGAGGCCTATGCCCAGCAGTGGGCGTCTTCTGGCTGATAGGATGATGATGATGATGAAACGCTAATGTGGCATTTTTAGACCCCCTCCTTCCGCGGTCGGTAGACGGTCTTCCGCGATGTGTCACTAACCAATGTGTCGAGTGTTTTCTGTCTGGAATAAAGGATATTCTATTCTAAATAGTGTTCTAAAACTATCTTCTCACCTACCCAAGTTATTTGACTAGCCACTTCCTGCTTACTTCTGTGTCGCAGATAATATTATTATCTGGAGCAGTTTGAGTGCAACGAATGATACTGCAACAGTGCAAGCAAACGCTTTTATAGAACAGAAAGATCTTATACAAATGCAACTGCTAAAGACAAGCCGGGAAATTACGCTGTCAACCTTTGTATGTTTATTATTGTAATGGAAGACGGTGGTCTACAATTGCATAGGGAAATTAAATAAGTATGTTTGCCTTTTGTCAACCAACCCAAAGAGCGAATTCTGTTTAAATATGTCCGTATTTGTAGTATAATAGCAAGCATCCCTCTAGTGGTGTCCACGCAAAGGTTTTGAAATAACGATTCTCACTCTTACGATTCGGAGATGCAATGAGCTCGCAACTACAATGTTTCCTTTGGACTATGACATGGGATAGTTCAAGGGGTTATATTAGAGGTCTCCTTAGAGGCGGGCAACGCGTTAGTAACGCTCCTGATGTTGCTGATGTCCATAAGCGGTGGTGACCACTTTCCATCAGGTGGCCAGCTTGCCTGTTTGCCTGCCGAATTACATTAAAAAAGCATAGAAAATTAAAAAAAATACATTTTTCCCGCATTTTGTATGGCATCAAAGTGAGTAATAATAATCATAATTATGTTAGTATCAATATCCCGGTTGTATTCTCGAGTGAGTAAAAAAATATTTGTGACTCGGCTCTGTTTCGTGTAAGGATCATAGGACAGGACCATAGGAATTATAGGAACATAATGTACGTAAATAGGGATTGTCCAGATTTTTGTCCTATACATATAGCTATAGGAACATAGGGCAAAATCTGGACAGCAGATGAAGTCCTCACATTTTTATTCGAACTTACTCATAGCCTCCCTGTGATTGGTTTTCACTTCATTATACATTTAGGTTCTGCAAAACATGATTACTTTACTTTCCTATCTTCTTACAGCGACCTATTTCAGCAAATTGCAAAAACTTGTAATTGTCATTCGTTATTAACCTTCAACTACTAAAACCCATCTACAATTCCTAAATTGCAGTGACCAAATTACGGGTGTTAGGGTTTATTATGTTTACCTATAAATGTATGCCATTGTTTGAACAACTTATAAAGCAATAAATATTAAATAAATAAGAGCTCACCTGACTAACTACGTATCTTAAAACATCAAACTTGCGACTTTAAATACTTGGCATAAGAAAGAAATCCAACAAAGCCTCGAAGCACAGATAAGACGGCAAAATTACTCTTAGCGTTGCCCTAAACGACATTAAACTCGTCCCACTACTTCTGAAATTCGAAACCATAAATACAGGGTTACAGCGGGGGGTAATTTAATTAAAAGCTGTACGAAGCTCGTATAAAACTATAATGTCGCGCCGCTGCGATGCTTCGGTTATTACAAGCCCCATAGTCTACGCCGCAGACGTAGGACATTATGTTTAAAGTTGTATTTTCTCATTGCCATTAATTACGATTTCATAAAGTTGTATTATGTAATATATTAGTGCTGTAAGTATTTTAAACACAACTGCACGCACTGTGAAATTTTAGTTAAGTGACTTTAGTAAGTGACTTTGAATATGAAATTGCATACGCACTTTACCTACAATGTGTCTAAACGTCACGGTACTTATGTTCCTCTCGAAAGCCATTTTTAACTTACCAACAGGGATATCGAGTTTTCTTCTGTTTGAGAGCGTCGGTGGCCTAATGTGCCAATGACTCTTGCCTGAGTAATGTATGTACATTAGTTGAACACTAACCGATGCTCTTACGGTGAGGGAAAACATCGTGATGAAACCCGTACATTCAGGCGACTGAATGTGTAACCATGATCCAATGTGGTCAGGCTGCTCTGTCAACAGGGTCAGTGACAATCACATGGCAGTCGCTTCGCTGTAATTACCTGATCTGCCAAATCCTGGATCATGATCAAGGCGGAGTCCTGGCACCCGAGAGCAACACAACAAGGACGTTAGGTAACGCCAAGATAGCCGAGCTACTAGCGAGGACCTGTAATTGGCTTATTGATTCTACTATATTACTTATTATGTTTGTTATAGCTGTTGATACTCCAATAAATAAATACAAAGATGTCCGATCCTGCACATAGAAGGAAACTCATCGTCCCAGCCGTTATCCTTAAACCAGGCACACATTTACGTATCTCCAACCAGCCTGAAAGCACCCAATTCGTCGCACCCAACTACGTCATACAATAACTCCGCACCAGTTTCTATTAAGGGGTGCACAGGAGTAATAGCGACAGGGGACTGATAGCCGGGTGTGTGGCCCTCACGTTGTGGCCCAGGCTCTGTGGCCCCGGCGATTTGTTCCCAGGTTAATGGAGGTCCGCTCTAATGTGGGCCTCGGGTGACACCGTTGCGTAAGGCACCCTAATTGCTTATTAATAAGGTAGTCCCCGACTGGGTCCATTGTCCCTCGTTATTAGGGTGTCGATGTGCTAGGTCACACGTGTCGCTCTAAGCTGTAGCTAACGTGTAGATATTCTGGTAGGATATTTCTTTTTAATTGCCTTGGGAGGCACGGATAGTCCGCCTGATGAAGCGCGGCCACCGTCGTCCAGGACATCTGCAACTTTAAGAGGAGCGGATGCGGTGCCATCTTTTGAAATACCTGTAGACATGCCTTTTGAAGAACTCCATGTTATAGTGCAATGGAAAGACTTCCTTTGCACTATAACATGTCTATGATATGCCTACTAATATTACAATTGCCTCTTTCCATCAGGTGGCACGCTGGCCTGTTTGTCTGCTGTATAACATAAAAAAAAAGCGAGAGCTTGTTAGAATGCATGTTTGTTTATACTACTCAGTGACAAACGAGCTGACAGCCCATGACTAAAGTGGTAACTGTCGCCCATAACATATACAATTCATCCACTTAAGTTTCATTATCACAAATGCAGAACCGAAGGTGCGTCATTGTTACTCTGAGGACTGAGATGTAGTAGGCAGCTACCCCTACCCTACCGATACCCTACCCCCATCCTACCCCTACCCAACCCCCACTCCATTGTCAAAGTTGAACTTAAATTTGTGGAGCAGGTGCAAAGTCGCGACTCCAACTCTTAAAACAATCCGAGTTGGTTATGTTATATTCTACAACTCTGATTATTCAGCAAAGCGAATAAGCCACGTAATTAACAAATCAACTTTCTTTTCTTTAAGCTCAACGTAAAACAACTCAAACCATAGTTGGATACCACACAATCACAGTTGCGGCTGAAGTGTGACATTTATTACACCAACCGAATAAAGACGCTCGCTCAATCTCCGGCACTCGTAACAGCGGGTTACGGCACGGTGTGACGGCCGGCCGGGTCGTTTCGTCTAGTGTTTTATTCATTGTCTATTAAACAGTCGGTAATAGTCCCTAATGGCTTCCCCTGGGACTATTAACATGTAATACAAACCCGTGTTCCTGTTCGGCCATTTTGATTTTTAGGCTGACCCGTCCCCATTGATATTTGTTTCGTCGGGTGCCTTTGTGTTGTAAGACACTTCGTTGTAATTTTTTTATTAAATATCTTTTGAATAACATTCCAAACTAGTTACAACTTGAGAAGGAGTACCCGACTCGTAAGCGAGAGGTACCGGATTCGAATTGCGACTATGTACCAATGACTCTTTTCTGAGTTATGTACATTAGTTGAATACTAACTGTTGATCTTACGGTGAGGGAAAACATCGAGATAAAATCTGCAGATTTCATGTGAAAAACTGGAACTAAGTGTCACCAGTATGAAATGTCACTTTGTTGTCAACAACAGCTATTCAGATAAGTTTCTGGCACTCTACCGTTTACCAACATCACAATGTGAATCCATAGATAAACCTCCCCTAGAGGTTTGGTGAAATAGACCAATTAGCTAAGACCATTCCTAAAGATAACATATTTTTTCGTAGTTAGATAATGCTTCATTAGAGTTTAGTGATAACGGGTGTTCTGAGGTTATTCCTTTAAACATAAAGTTGCCAACACACGAAAACCGAACGAAAAAGATCTCGCTCCACGACATTAAAATGAGAAACAGTCCGCTCGTTTTCAGAAAAGAGCGCCCCAGACCTAAGTGTAAATTAGTCCTAATTATATTCCGGGGAACAAAACGGGGGTAATTATACTTTGAAGTAATTTCCTCTAGGAACACAACATTAGTGTAATTTCCCCACCTCTCTCTAATTTGGACTGACTAAGTGTCGGACTAGGTGGGAATTCTAATTGTATGCCAGGAGACGATTATAAGTGCGTAGGCGTTTGTATACATGAATACGGAAACACTAAGTATCCCTACTTGACTCTCGCATACTCTCACAGCCCACAACAGTCCACTGCAAGACTTAGGACCTCTTTCACGATAGGGTAGGTTATTGCCATAATCTCCAAGTTTGGCAGGCGGGTTGGAGCTCGCGGTGTTATAAATATGACAACGGAAAACGCTGCTACCCATTTCCCAGCATACGGAGACTCTAGATCTTTTGCCTCAAAAACATTATGGTGAAGGTGTCTTGTATGACACCCACGAGTGTGAAGGGCTGGTGCTATTCTACTCTGCCGGACACCATTCGGTTAGGAACAAAACAGCTTAAATTCCATTTGGTAGACAAAGTGAAAAGCGCATATTGTTTTCGACTTGAATTCAATTTTAAAACGGTATTAGGAGGTACACCCAACGAGTTGCGAGCTCGTTGCGGTGCTGAAGTTTGAGCCTCAAAGTACGAAACCGTCATCCATCCAGTTTCCGGTCCGTGAACGTTGCTTAACCATGGTTATCGGTCCCGTAAGAACGCTGCCACTAGACCAGTGCACCTAGTGCCTTTTTGTTATGTTAGACTAATTTAAAAAGAAAAGAAATACGACTGACAAATAGGCCAGCGGGCCACCTGATGGAAAGTGGCATTTGGAATATTTTAGTGTGCATATCATACATGCTATAGTGCAAAGAAAGTCTTTCCTTAGCTTTATAACATGGGGTTCTTCAAAAGGCATGTCTACAGGTACCTCAAAGACCGTCACCGCATGCGCTCCCCTTAGGTTGCATGTCCTGGACGACAGTGGCTGCTTTCCATCAGGTGGACCGTCCGCCCGTGTGTCTCCCCAGGCAATAAAAAAAAGTGCTACTTATTCTTGGCAGTTGTTGCCAGGGTACCGATTCTGGTGTGCAATTCAGTTGTTATTATGTTGCAATGTAACTGTGATGTTACTAAAACTACGTCGAGGTATCGAGTCAGTCTCAGCATCATCCCAGTTAAATTGCAGTTAAATCATTGTTCGACCTTTGACACGTTTTCGTTGACAGAATTGAAGGCAGTTTGACAACTAAGAAAGATGCAACTTAGTAATTTATTTATTGGAGTACCAACAGCTATATAAAACCATAATGCAACTAAAGTACTTACCAGAAAACGAATTGTGGAAAAATCGAACTCATGAAAGTTGCAACTCAACATCTGTCATTTGAATAATAATTACACATTTGACATGCGATGCAATTGTAATGTTACTGCAGCTGAGTCGATTTCCGTACCAGAATCGAAGCCCAGTGATACTTTTACCTGTCACTTCAATCACTGTCTAAATAACACTAGCTACATAAAAAATACCGTAAATATGGCGGTGCCGCGATAAGGTCTTACAAAGACGTCGCCGAGATTAAAAACAATAACTGGATTTACTGTCATGTAACGACAGTCGTGGCATCGTTTCAGCGGTGAAAGGGTTAATAAAAAAATTGCGTCCACATAGCTACCCCTGGTTTACGACACCTGGAGTTTTATATTTAATATTCTATTGACATTGTCGCTGTGTGCGTCGGCACGGATGTTTGCAGGTGTGATCAACATTTTAAGTAGAGGTTGACTTTAGACTGTACGAGTATGGAGGATGGTTCGATTTAGTTTGCAATTAATTATGAAATGAGCAGGAATGAGAAATAAATGTCAGAAATCAGAAACAATAAGCAAGCACACAAACAGACATGCCCAGTGACTTTGTTTTATATTATTTGTATTATCGTGGACCCGGCGCGACTTCGTTCGCGTGGCGTCCTACCCCTACCTAACCTTTTTTCCTATATGAACCTTTCTATCAATTGATGAAAACCGCATTAAAATCCGTTGCGTAGTTTAAAATATCTAAGCGTACATAGCAACATAGCGCCCGACGGCGGGAAGCGACTTTGTTTTATACTATGTACTAGCTGACCCGGCGCGACTTCGTTCGCGTAGCGTTCTAACCCTACACCTACCCTACACCTACCGTACACTTACCCTACACCTACCCTACACCTACCCTACACCTACCCCTACCCTACACCTACCCTACACCTACCCTACACCTACCCTACACCTACCCTACACCTACCCTACACCTACCCTACACCTACCCTACACCTACCCTACACCTACCCTACACCTACCCTACACCTACCCTACACCTACCCTACACCTACCCTACACCTACCCTACACCTACCCTACACCTACCCTACACCTACCCTACACCTACCCTACACCTACCCTACACCTACCCTACACCTACCCTACACCTACCCTACACCTACCCTACACCTACCCTACACCTACCCTACACCTACACCTACCCTACACCTACACCTACCCTACACCTACACCTACCCTACACCTACACCTACCCTACACCTACCCTACACCTACCGTTTTTTTTTTTTTTTAGTTTTTTTTTTTTTAAGATGTATTCTGCTATTCGGGAAGGAAACAAATCCAACAAATCAAAAACCATGGCAATCGGTCCAGCCGTTCTCGAGTTATAAGTGTTGTAACAAACACGACTTTCTTTTATATATATATATAGATATATATATAGATAGATAGATAAAAAGAAGATACTGAAAAGAAGGCGTCAAAAGGGAATGTCAAGCTGTCAATTAAGGATGTTACAGATCTCATCGTCAAGCGGGAAGCGACTTTGTTTTATACTATAGGTATAGATTTAGAGAATTACAAACACATCTCACAAATGTTACAAAGGATGCTTACTGAAAAAAATCACCAGTATTGGTTGGCATCACGCAATACCCTCATTAGTTTCGAGAGCACTTGTCCCTGGAGTAGGGTAGAGGGTACTTGTCCACCATTATTATTTCACAGAAACACATGGAGTCTTAATCAGTCAGTCGTCCAACGGGATAGCCACAAAGCAAAGGTGAAATACCCTTCAAAGCGCTCTACTAGGTTTAGTTGGAAATGCGGGCATGTTTGTTTTATTTTATTGTGCGCATACTATTATTAGTTCATGATCAAGATTATAATCCTTAGCATGTACATATTACCGTGAATTTGTTAAAAGCGTCAGTTTATAATCTAACGTATTCAGAGTAGTGTTTTTCGAAATGTTGTGAAGACTGAATTCTACATTCTAACGCAATGCGGCACTGGGCATTGACAGCCACACAGCCACCTGAATACAAAAGCTAGTTCTTTTTTTTTATGCTATGCAGTAATAAACGAGCAGACACCCCACCTGATGGTAAGCGGTAACTGTCGCCCATAACATTTTAATTCCTCTGTTGGTCACGACGCGAAGGTTCGAAAGAACGTTTCTCGCTCGTACGATTCGGATGTGGAATGACGAATGCTTGGCGGCAGAAATAGATAAGGCGGTGGTACTTACCCAGATGGACCTCCCTGATATACTTCAATCCAGATTCATACAAATATGTGAAACAAAACCTACATTCAGACAGCTCAAAGTCAACCCTTAAAGTGTTGCCGACCTTATAGCGGTCTATAATAAATGTATAAGCATAACCCGAGGCCCGTAATTGGATACTGGGCCAAAATGAGCGCGGCGGGCCACTCTGATTGTTCTGGGCCTTTTTTAATAACAACCTCAGACCTACGGCTGGATGTGAACAGATGTGTTAGAGACTGGATGTGTCAGACACGTTTCATCATAATTTTTTATGGTATTCCGTTCCGCAAAGCTACCAACAACACAGGTTGCTGATGACTATAGGCGGCGGTGACCACTTGCCATCAGGAGGCCCGCATGCCTGTTGTCTGCCGTATAACATTAAAAAAGGTCAAGTTGAAGAAAAATTGGAAACCATGAGACATTCGTAAGATGGACAAATTGGCGGACTTCGTTTTTTTCTCAACCTCCTCAACATGTGTATCAAATGGCTTGATGGCCGCCGGCACAAAATGGCGGATTTCAAAATTTGACAGCTGTCATCCGAAATGTAGACCTCGACGAGTACAATCATTAGCGAGAACGCTGCCAGTGAATCAGCAACGTCACCAATGCGTTGCTCACCTCTAACAGACATACATATACCCACTAGCAATAGTAAGCGTTAAAAAGTTACTGGAATGACTGTTTTATTGGGTGCTTTTTAGTGTAGGATCGTTGTTGCCCGATGACCAAAACTAAACTCAAAGATGAAATTCAAAATCAAAACTGTAAACAAATTGCCACTATAAAAATTTAACCCAAGGGGTGGATTGTTTAAAATCACTGAAATATTATTAAAAATTATCAGTCAAAATGAAATAAAATCGTATGAATTTTTAAAAAACACTTTTTTAAATCTTTTGTGTTTTTTATGGCAGCAATTTGTTTACACTTTTGATCTTAAATTTCATCTATAATCAGTTAAAAACAAAACATCGTAAATGGGAACTTAAAAGAGCAAAATCTATAAACATAATCCCAATACATTTTCTTGTCAGAGTTTGTTGACAGATGAATTAAAGCTTTAAAGCTACTACCTAGAAATTAAAGCAAGGTTAAACCTTGACAAAATAAAATAATTACAAACAACAACAACAAAATAAAAAATGCCAGGTTGTGTCTACTCTTAGAAATAATATTAGCACAGAAATGGATTTGTTGGGATCATTCTGAGTGGCGACTTTTCTCGACAGTTATTTTCCATTACGCGAGATTGAGGTCAAACCTAATCCCCTTATTTCTTTTTTAATATTAATAAATATAATATTTCATATTGTTAGTGAAGAAACTCAGCGACGTCGGATGGAACCATATCGCGCTGAAACGGGTTTTAAAGTATTTGGCTCCATTTTCAACGTGTCAGTCGGAGACCTAATTACTAGGTCTCATTACGATTTACAGAAAAACAATTGATCCCTCATAGATTTACAGAAATTACATTATACGGAATGGCTGAGAGTGATAATGAAAGTGACTTACTGCGAAAGTGACAGAAATGAAATTCTGTGGAGTGTCTGAGAATGTTGTGAATGAAAGTTTCTGTTTGAAAAGATTAAAACTATTTCTTTTTCTGCCTAAAACTCACCATAGATAAGGATGGAAAATTTTAGTTGTTGATTAACATAGATTAACGTAAGAGAAACTGAACAACCTTCCAAAATTACTCAAAAACCAACCGAAAAAATACAATTATAAAGCTTAAAAAAGTTTTTTAAATTTAATTTTAGGCATTTGAAGGTATCTATTTCATAGATTTTTTAATGTCATGTATTAATTTTGATATGTTATTTACAATTAAAACTATTTGGGCAAATAAAACGCCAATTTCACAGGTAAGGACCCAATATGACGACTTAATGTGCAAACCAACCATTGAGCTTGCCACTTCCAGCGACCAGCACTCGTCTCTTGATAACAGTTTGTGAGGCCATACGGCGGTTTTTATTGGTCGTGAGTTCCATTCCCAGATAGTCGGGGCGCGCAAACCACGCTTTTTGTGGCAGCCCGCTCTCATACCACCTCATACAATATCGTATCTTTTATCGTCGGGGCAACGCCTTCGATTGCTATTGTCTCTATTTTTTCTCTATTCTTTTTTTTTCTCAGCCCTGATTGTGACTCGACCCCCACCCCCCGTTCCCCCGTTAGATTTACACCATCATACTTTTTTATTGGACGCGTACCGCGGGCGTAGTTACGAATGTGTGTCGAGGATTTTGTTACTTAACTCTGTTGTAGGTAGGAGCCAGGTAGACAGTAGGTGCTATTGATATCGACATCGAAAGAAATATCGACATCGATTATCGAGGGACGTCGCATTACTTGAAAATTGCCATGACGACCTGTCGCGGATAGTAGTCGGTTCACTTTAGTAATATAATTAGTAAGTACCTACATAGTCTAATTTAAAACTTACGTAGCTGAACATTCATGAGTTCGACACGAATAAATATTAAGGTGGTACAACTCTGCCATACCTGAAGTAGGAGTACCTACGTTTGAACTACCACCACCATCTTGTCTATGATTAAACTATTTTTTCTTAAAAGCTACTCATAATGACAAAGCAATTACGATTCTGCACTTTTTGTCTAGACGTAGTGATCAAATCTAAGTTTAAAACAAAATTAAATTCAGTGCACTTCTTTTAGGAGGTACGTCAATAAAGACGTATATAGACACTCAATATAGACGTCGCTCCTCAAAAACTAAATAGAATTTAAATTAATAATAGAGGAGAGAACATAATACTGTTTTAATTTGAAACGTGTTTTCATCGAGCACAATAATGCAGAACAAAAAAATATTTACTAAACGACCCGAAGACGTGCTCGCTCACAGCTGCTTTGTTCATAAAATATATTTTCCGAGGCTCGAATCGAAGTGTTCTATTATTCTGATATCGTAGACTTAGAACTTAGAGCTTAGGCAGTCTTGAAACTTTCTCTATTTTAGAAATTTTCTAATGACTCTCGTGAGCTCGTATTGGTAAATAATAATTTATCAAGTACAAAACAATTTGGAACAAAATAATTAAAACAAGTTTTCATTTTATTTATTACTTTTACAACTTTAAATATTAATATTAATCATTTATTTCGTATAGCATTTTAAATGGTATATATAATAATATGATTATCAAAACATCACAAAGTCATTTTCTTCCTCAAATTCTGTATCCAGAGGATTAAAGTAAATTAAATTTTAACCGTCTATATTGTATTATGTTAGTAAAATTACATATAATATATTGTTAAAATCAATTAGGTAGGTACATCATTAAACAAGAAATTCATAAAATTCAATTTGGTAAATAGGCACATCACTACATAGTATAAAACAAAGTCGCTTTCTCTGTCCCTATGTCCCTTTGTATGCTTAAATCTTTGAAACTACGCAACGGATTTTGATGCGGTTTTTTTAAATAGATAGAGTGATTCAAGAGGAAGGTTTATAAGCAAGAAAAATGGGTAGAGGGTGGGTAGGTGTACGTGAACGAAGTCGCGCCGGGTCCACTAGTATACTATATGTGAACTTTTCTTTTTCAAACCAAAAAATTCCATTTCAAAACCCCGCAAAAACCTCATTCAAATATCCCGTGATAAAAAACCCACGCGTAGAGAGGTGCGAAATCTAAAATTCACGGGAAAGGCAGATAGAGCCTTCATTCCGAACCCGGGATTCGGGACCGCGGGATCATTTCATTAGCACCACATTTGAATGTCAAAAGAATCGAACTAGGGCTTACCTCGGCATTAATATGTATACCGGTTTATATTATACACACTTAGGTATTTTTTTTCCACCAATACGCGGACAGATTTACATTTTATAGGTTAGTCGCTTCTTTTTTTTAAATCGGACACGCTTTTTATCGGTAGTAGACGTCGTCTCAGGAGACCGTGATTATTTTTTCTGGCCGGCAAAAGTGCTTGTTGTTTTGAGGGATAAGGTAGCCAGACTAATTAAATCCAAGAGAACTGTCACTTTAGGTTCTGCGTTGCAGCACAGAATAATAATGCTATAGGTACGATATAATCTATTATACAGGGTGTAAAAAGACCGCTAGCATTAATTGAAACATAAACTATGAGTTTCCACGGGTACGTTTTTTGGGGAAAGTTGTTCAGTTTCTTGGGTAGAACATGGGGTTTCAATTAATGCTAGCGGTCTTTTTACACCCTGTATATTTTAAATGACAATCGGTAAAACATAAAGCAAGTCAGTTACTGGAAAGTGATCACTACTGTCTATGGACACCGGGGTATCACTGTGTTGTTCACCTCTATAATTTACGGACCTGTTTCTCTGGCAGCAAACAGGCAGCTAAGCCCCTCCACTGCTAAAACCACGGTGCTCTATAGCACTGAAGACCTTGAATTCATGAAATGAAACCTACTTAAATGCAATGATGAAATAATGACATAAAAAAAGCTTGCTTACTTTGTTCATGTAGAGAAAATGAATGAAGCCTTGGAACGGAATGATGATACTTAGATATGTCAAATTATAAATACCTATATGATTGATTTTCAAACTATATAAGATAGATTTAAAAATATAAGGAATAAGTTAAGTACGTACAAAATGTGTGACTTAACGTTTATGCATATTACTTAGTTTCAAGTTTATAATTGCAGTGCCCGTAAGGGTTCATCATGTTTATGAAACTTATGAAGCAATTAATAAATAAATATCGGATCAAATCGGAGACATTTGAAGTCAGGTATTTTTTTTTTATGTTATCCGGCAGACAAACAGGCATGCCGGGCCACCTGATGGAAAGTGGTCACCGCCGCCCATGGACATCAGCAAAACCAGGGGAGTCACTAATGCGATGCCCGCCTCTGAAGAGACCTCTAATATACCTCTTGAACGATCCCATGTCATAGTCCAAAGGAAACACTGTGGCTGGGAGCTCATTCCACATCCGAATCGTACGAGCGAGAAACGTTCTTTCAATTCTTCGCGAATCTTCGAGATCAAGATACTCTTAACTGACGAGCATTTTCTTTATTGCTCAGGGACCAACGGACGGTCCGCCTGATGGAAAGCGGCCACCGCCGTCCAGGACATCTGCATCTAAGAGGAGCGGATGCGGTGCCGGCTTTGAGGTACCCCATGTTATAGTGCAAAGGCAAGACATCTTGCACGTGCGCAGCAAAAAGGGTCGCGATGCTGTTACGTTAGTGGGTGTAATACACGGGTGCGAATGCCGAAAGTACGAATAACGATAGCGCGAAGACGATTGCCCGAAAGCTTGAATGCGCGATGGTTCGAAAAATCAATTCCGCGAAAGCTTCAAAGAGCGAACGTTCAGTTGCGCGACGTTTTAATTGAGCGAATTATCTGCTGCGCGAAACAAAAGTATTAATATGAATGACTACTTTTTTATAACAGTTTTTTATCTGTTTTGTGGAATCAATTTCTTTAATATTTAATCGATTTTGCTTGCCCACAGTTCACATCTCTGTAAACATTTAACTATCACGCGGTAGGTGCCTTATACATTTTTTCAAGGGAAAAGCAGACTATGTTATTTGGGAGTAATGTAGCTTACTATTAGTGAAAGATATTTCAAAATATCCACAATATTTTCGGAGATTACTCCCAATTACTTACACTTCGTTGCTTCCTATAGGTGAAAGAATTTTTAAATCGGTTAAGTGGTTTTGAATTTATCCAGTATAAACAAACCGACAAGACGTCTTTATAATATTAGTTTAGAGTATTGCTTCACGAAACTGATAATTCGCTAATATAAACGTCGCGCTTTTGAGCTATCGCGTAATGGAATTATCGCACAACTGAACGCTCGCTCTTTGAAGCTTTCGCGGAAATGATATTTCGCACAAATGAACCATCGCGCATTCAAGCTTTCAGGCAATCGTCTTCGCGCTATCGTTATTCGTACTTTCGGCATTCGCACCCGTGTATTACACCCACTAACGTAACATCATCGCGACCCTTTTTGCTGCGCACGTGCAAGATGTCTTGCCTTTGCACTATAACATGGGGTACCTCAAAGCCGGCACTCCCTACGTTAGTTTGATGCCAGGCATCCAGATGGTGTGGATGAAGTCTATCCCATCGTCGGAGCATGTATGAATAGTTTAGTTAATTAATGTGGCAGAAGCGAGAGAGGCTTTTTCAGTGTCGTAGGTGGGACATTAGGTCTCCACCTAGCCCTACGGGAAAAGCCTGCAGTCAACTGCATAGACGTCCTTGCAAGGTGACACTCGATGCGATCACAGGAAAAAAGCGTGTCCTTATATAGGTATGTTGTTGTGGGCGACACGTGCCGCCTTCCATCGCGTCGGTAGGTAGTCCTGCCCAAACATAAATTTCCATTTTTAGAAACACAATTGGATATCTCAGCAACCGTAGACATCTCATTAAAAACGAGCATTCTGGGACGACACGATAATTGCTTGAAGCAATTATTTTCGCGTATACCGAATTTGATTGGGGCGATTATTCGTTTAATTCGTGAAATAAACTCAATAAATAATTTGACGAGCGAAATTGAATGAGAGTAGAAGTTTGTCATTCGTCGTATTACTTTCTTGTTAGAAGATTCTCGAAACAAGATATCACATTAGTGATAAGACCGTCCTTTGTACTATTTACCATATCTTTTGTATCAGTATTTGTGTTCTTTGGTGTGCAAATAAAGAGTTTTGTAATGTATTGTTGTAGGTAAAAGGAAGACGTTAGAAAATGCACTAGTCATTGTTCAGAAAAAGGGATCTGTGGAATCAATAGAACCAAGATATGTATATAACAAAGGAAAGAAAAATACGTTTCAAATAATAGAAAAAGACAAATAGAGCACGACAAGGATAACTTATCCTGAAGGTACACGACACGATAATCTCGTAAACTACTATATTATAGACTAGTGGATCCGGCGCGACTCGGCTCGTTCGTGTACGTCTTTTACCTACCTTTTTTCTCATCTATCTATTGTTGAAAACCGCATTAAAATCCGTTGCGTAGTTTAAAAGATCTAAGCGTACATAGATACATAGGGACAGACGGCGGCAAGCGACTTAGTTTTATACTATGACTATGGAATACAGAGCGTAAATCACAACGTTAGCTTAGTCACACCGTTAGCAGGTAGTTAGTACTTAACATAAATCTGCAAAGTCGAGGTCTTTACTTGCAGAACTAAAAGTGGAACACCCACCAACTCCAATCACCGTTTAATAACTAATAAATAACTAAGCATTAACAATTCAGAGCTAAGCATGAGGCAGCCATAAAGAGCCTTTACACCACACGTTCACCCTCAAAAGTGCCATTAAATATTTATCGCCGACGACACGACTGACAAACGACGTTTAATTCTATATTTACACGGTCGTAAAATGGGGTGGGTGAGCAACAACCGGTCTACGGTTACGTTTTCGGTGGGATTACGTCGGGTCTTGAAGTTAACTGTAGTTCTAGGATATAATAAAAAGAAATAAAATAAACTAGCTGTGCCCCGTGGTCTCACGCGTCTCCGGCCGTCCTCGGGTAACCTACCACGTCTCATGTCTCGCCCGTCTTTATATTATAATAAATTAGTCGGTAGTAGCGTGATGTAATATTGTCTAAAAGTCCTCACAAGAACTGGGTTTTCAAACGCAAAAAAGTTTTTTAATTCGACTGGTAATTTTAGGATACTGCGCTCAAACAACAAAAAAAGTAGCATGCCTAAGGCATCTCCCACGAAAAGGGAGGTTATTGCCATAATCTCCACGCGAGATCACAGTGGTATACCTATACATAACAATGGAAAACACTGCTACCCATTTTACAGTCTACGAAGACTAGATCTTTTGTCTCGTACGACACCCACGAGTGTAAGGGGCTGGAGCTATTGTACTCTGCCGGACATTGGAGGCTTACTAGCCAGGATTTCCGCAGACCAGAAACTAAGCCACGTTTACTGTTGTGTATTTAAAACACTGTGATCTGTCTATAGTTCGTGAAAAGAGATTGCCCCAATATAAAAAATAGGTGACCTTCCCGGCTAATCACTTTTATCCGATTTAGATATACGTCAACCGCGACTATTTAGAATTTCAGATAAGAAAGATATATTAACAAACAAAGCGAAACCGGAAAATCCAAAACGCTGCTTAATAACGGCAAATCGAGACATTACCATGCACTGCGATCAGAAAGCTCGCAAGCAGAAAATTATGAGCGCCATTTTTTTTATCGGCCGGCGAAATCAGTCGACCCTTTAAAAGTCCCGAAGACTCTCCCATTAAAGGGTGAGATGGCGAAATCCGTTGGCTAATGACCTGGAAGCCTGGAGACTGGTCATCAGACGGGGCTGTGTATCCCGATGTTGTATTTAGGAAAGCATTAGTCCGGGAAAATGGTTGGCGTTTTGTCATCTTTGTTGGCGGTTTTTGTTTTTGGGTAATAGGAGGAAATATTATTAAACTAGTTTAGAATGAGAAATGTGATTGTGAGACGCAACAGCGGTAACAATTTAATCAATTAATTAAATTTATCAGGTGGTAGGACTCTGTCAAATCCGAGGAGTTCGCCTGGGTACCTGAGTACCAGCGCCTCATCTATTTTTGTCGCCAAGAAATACGCTTGCATTGTTGTGTTCCGGTTTGAAGGATAAGGTAGCCAGCACAATCACGGGCATAAGGCATTTCATCTTAGTCCTGTGAGGCACCTGCGATTCTGCATTTTTGTTGCCTGCAAACTAAATGAATCGTAGACGTTATGGGCGACAGTTACCGCTCACCATCAGGTGGGTTGTCTGTTCGTTTGTCACTGTGTAGAAAAAAAAAATCAAGATATTATCCTGGGTTCAACACACCGCTGTATTCTAAAAATCACCATTATATATTATGATATGCACATCCGCATAATTTTATGATTCCTTGGCATTAAATCCAAGATGGCGGATAAATAACAGTAAACACATAGAACTCATTGACAACAATCAACCTAAATTAAAATCGAAACCTATACGCCCAGAAACACGTTCACCCCCTTTCTCATAAATGCACGATCCTGCCAAACCAGCCAAACGCTAACCTCAAGATGTTCCACTATTGCCCAAACTTGCAGCCGACGATTTCGCCTCTAACCAATTCTTTTTATTTCATTGAACAGTTTAATGTGGATTTCCGAAGGAGCGTCTGCGGCGGCGACCAGATAAGCCGGTGGCGTGTCCAGATTGAGACGGTGTAATAGATGAGCTGAGGGACACACGGGCGGGGATAGCGTCGCCTAATTTGCGAAGGGAAAAATAAAATAAAATAAATAAGTATTCATTTAGTTACAGAATTTTTATTACAATAAAAAAATAAACATTAATACTAAAAAAATTATTAACACCGTTGTCTCCCGGAATGGTGCCCAGAAAGCAAGCTAGCTTATTCTTTTTCATTCCTGAGGTCACTTTATTTCTCTCCAATGGTAACGATTGTAAAGTTCACATTACCAGAATTATGACAGTAAAAAACATTCGGTAGGTCGTGGGTGTCACAATACTCTTAGATACCAACTCGTTTGTGACACATTTAAGTCCCGTATCCACTCCCGGCCCCATACATCGCGGTTGCACTCTTCCAACCAACGCGGCAGAGTGAGACAGAAGCACCTGAGATAGCACACGACATCCCTAATACGGGTGTAATGTAACACAGTACTCAAGGTGCAATTTATTTGATACGAGCAACATAAAGCGACCTCCCATTTGTGGAAAGGTCAAGGTCACGCTTGTAATATTCCACGAGAGGTTTATAAGCTGTCAATCGCAATTATAGGGTCATTGTCGACGCTAGTTTTAATGCAGAGGTGACAGGCGGGTGTTAACAAGTAAACAATATACATAGTGACATATTGGAGTGGTAAAGGTATCCGCGGCCGTGTGGTGTCCGGCAGAGTAAAATAGCACCAACCTCTTACACTCGTGGGTGTCGTACAAGGCGACTAATGTTTTCGAGGCAAAAGAACTAAGCGACTCCGTAGACTGGAAAATGGGCAGCAGCATTTTCCATTGTTATATTATAACACTGCGATCTCCAACCCGCCTGCCAAGCGTGGAGATTATGGCAATAACCTCCCTTTTTGTGGGAGAGGCCCTAAGTCCTGCAGTGGACTGTTATGAGCTGTGATGATGATGAAAGGTATCCGACTCGCAAAGCGAGTGGTACTGGGTTCCAATCCCAATGCCGCCATGAACCAATGACTCTTTTCTAAGTTATGTACATCAGTTAAATACTAACCGATACTCTTACGGTGAAGGAAACATCGTGATGGAACCTGCATATTCAGGCGACATTGTGTAACCATTATGTAATTTGGTCAGGCTCAGCAGGGTCACGGATGTCAGATGGCAGTCGCTCCACTGTAATTACCTGATCTGCCAAATCCTGGATTATAGTCAAGGCGGACCCCGGGTCCTCGTGCGCGAGAGCACAACCGGGATATTAACGCAAAGATGATTATTATTATTTCGTATCCGTCTACCAGGAAAAAGCGTGTTGTTATGTAAAACTAAAATAAATAAATAGTACCTCTTGTTAATTAAATAACTGTTGTAGACTTGTAGCACAACAAACCAGAACCAATGAGAGAAGCAGCACCACAATGTACGGATATCCACTTAGCAACATAGCAAAGCCATAAACAGCTGATCGCTCGTATACCAGTGTGGATGGTTTTATGCCAAAACGTCGCATTGAGGTGCATTTATTTTAGTGTTATTTTAGAGGTATAACGCGTAAACACGCCAGTACTAAGTCAGACAGTAAACCTTGCGACAGGCGAGCTGGAAATCACATATACACATCAACAGCCCATTGATGGACAGCTAGACACAAGCTGGTTGGAAATCGCAATTAATTATAAGTTCGATTTTTTTATGTTATACTGCAGACAAACAGGCAAGCGGACCACCTGAAAAGTGGTCACCGCCGCCAATTGACATCAGCAACACCAGAGGCGCTACTAATCTCACCCTACCTAATTATCTACTCAATGAATACTATCTGCGTTTTTGTGCACTTGCAATTTCTTTAAGTTTTAATATTTTATTAAAGATAAGATTAGCAAATTGATATGATTTATTAGTATTAAGTTCAGTTGGTCCAGTTATACCTTCTTCGAGTATCTAAATCGTGCGGGCGCAGTATAATCCATGTCGTGGATTCTAGGTTAACTAGCGATCTAGGATTTTCGCTATTAAAATATCTACGCATGTGCAGAAACCTTCCGGAAAAAAGTCTTAATGATAGTGAAAAGCATACCAAAGCGTTGCGTGATTTAGAAGTCAGCGGAGAAGCAGACAAACGAAAATAGCAACTTTGCTTTTTACTAAGTATTTCAAGATAACATAATTACTTATTCAATAGCAATTTGACCTCATAACAATGTCTGTATTAATACAGATATTGTTATAGATAGAGTATGAGATACTTTTACCAAAACGATGCGCCATTTCTGTTCCAAGATTTTTACATACCTGAAAGAAAGAAAACACTCGAATTAAAATCTTCATAATAATCATCAATGGGTATCACAATCAATTATCATATCGAAAGTGTGGCGAATTACCTTATGTTGAATTTTCAGTGCGACAAAGTAAAGTTACTTTGTAAGTATCATCTCATATTTAGAGAATATAGATTTTAAGAGTATGTTCTGGGTTTCCTACCGCGTACCTTTGTTGACGAGTAGCCCGATATTTCGACACAGTTGCATGCATCATGGCTACGGGACGACTGGAGAGCTGCGAGCGCCGGACGATGTTGATTAGCGATAAAGCGGCCGGCGGGCGGATCTACCCGCTTTCGCAAAAGATATTTTTCTTTAAAAAAAAGAAACCCGGAACATACCCTTAAAATGTGTAATAATAACTACGATAGTTTAAAACCATATGGTAGGGAATATAGAGTTGATATTAGTAGGTGTCACGCAGTGTTCGGAGAATGGCGTGTGGTACAGCTGCCCTAAGAGTGCCAGCAGAGTAGAGTTGCACTAATGACTAACCTTACAGATCAAAGGCGACTACCTATCTATCTAAGGTTAGAGCCTAACCAAACTAGCGAATCATTCATTAGGCCAGATAACTTTGTACACACGCCGTGTAACTAACAACTGTGTGACTATACAGGCGTTCAACGCTTGATTAGTACGTTTTTTATTTGTAAGACAGATAAAATATTCGCCTTCGCTATTTGCTATGGATCTCTGCAGTTCGTCACCACTCTTAAACCTTAATAGGTCAAACTGCAACGCCTACCGTTCTGTATGGAAATGTATGAAAAAATATGTATCCAGGTCCTCGCGTCGCATGCCATGCAAACATCCCGGCAACTGTCAGTAAGTGTCTACAAAACGCTGCTACAGAACGGGATCCAGATTAAAAGTGGTTTCTAATTAAAATATTATGTGTGTATTGATGGAGTTTTTTTGTTATTTAGAATTTACGTAATAATCTTATATTCTTAGTGTACAGTCGAGTTCATTAAAATGTAAGCATTAATAATATGACATCAATCAAACATATGTACATCTGCTCAAATATATAAGTATCCTTCCATGTACATTTATATTTGAAGCCTTGGCAATGCTCACATATTAATGAACTCGACTGTACATATCCTATGTGCTTCTAGCCTTCTAATAGTCACGTTGTCTTTGTTGTAGGCCTGCTGGATGAAATTTCTGTATAGAAATAAGTGGTGCCCCTTGTGTTATATGTATACATTTGCCTTGTCTCTGTTACCATTATTGTGAACAATAAAAAAAAAAAATAGGATAATATAGCCAGCCTTAGGTATTACCTGTGTTACTAACTATTGCTCGGTACCTCATCCGCGTAAAATTGGGTAACTGTTGCCCAGGTTCCCTTTTTTATCATCTGGATATTGTTTTGTGACGTTTAAAACAATACTATAAATACATAAAGTATTATGTATTTATAGTATTATATTTTAGTGATATAGGTTTATTAGTATTGTAGAAATATGCCACAGTAATGTTCTGTATTACAGACTTACCTACCTACTCCAAGATATAAGTATCCATATTTTGTTTACTAGGTGTGTAAGGTTGCTTTTTCTTTTTTAAGGCTGTTTTTGTTATTATTTGTGTATAAGCAGTAAACAATGTTCATTCCTTAATTCATTCATATTATCCAAATATGTTCATCGGTTTAGGAGTAAAAGATAACGTAACAGCCATACAGAATTACTTTCGCATACATACTATGCAACGAAGTTGATATTATCTGTGTATAATTTATTATACCTAAGCGAAATGATCTATTCTGTAATTATAGTTAGATTAATTGGAATACATATTTTATTAGTATTATCTTATTATGGGGTTTAGGTTACAAGATGTTCTGATAAGTTACATGTAATGTAATAATTATGTGCCTAAAATGGAATTGCTCGTTGTAATGCGGAGTTTTCCAGTAGGTACTGATAGTTTGTTTCAAAAAGCATCAATAGATGGCGCTCCTACAATTTTGGTAATCTTTTTTAAATCTGTATGATGGTGGCAGTGATTTCATGCAGCCAACTAATACTAAACTTAAAAATAGAATGTTTATTAATATAAATATAACTGTTAAATGTTGAACGAAATCTAAAAAGAAATATTTATAGAAGTTGGCACTATGTTCCATTATTATTACAACCTCTAAAATGGTTGGAAACTATGAACAAATACAATATTATTCAATACAACGTACCCAGTGTTTATATCCTGTTTGCTAAGAACCTATTTCAAGCGATTATCAATTACCAAAATTGTCGGGGCGCCATCTAGTGAGCGGTTAGGAATGCTTTAGATACCTATTGG
Source organism: Blastobasis lacticolella (assembly GCA_905147135.1). Lineage (NCBI taxonomy): Eukaryota > Metazoa > Arthropoda > Insecta > Lepidoptera > Blastobasidae > Blastobasis > Blastobasis lacticolella. The sequence continues at coordinate 6,411,077 of LR990062.1, read as the reverse complement.
AAAACTGCTCATTGAGTAAAAATGTTGTATCTCTAATCCGTTATTTAGTGAATATGATAGTAAATAAGTTGACGAGTAATACAACGGGTGGTATAAGTTTGACGTGTGTATGAATGTATGTGTGTGTGGTGGCATCGTAGCGCTCGAACGGATGGACCGATTTTGATGCGGTTTCTTAAACCAGTTCAATTGAAACGGTTCTCAGCTTTCATATAAATCGGATCAGTAGTTTCGTGGTTTCAGCACTTTACTACAGAGTTTTAAACTCACAACCAAGAATGCCGAAGACCAAGCGAAGTGGATAAGGAGATGTAGGAAAGCGGACATCGAGCCCTCGTGCGAGAACAAGAGCTGAAGATGAAGAAGTTAGGGAAATATTGGAGTAGGAATGCCACGGTGTAGGGTAGGTAGCCGCTTTCCAAAAGGTGGACCGTCGGTCCGTGTGCCTCCGTAGGCAATAAAAAAGAAGGTAGACGTTGTCGGGATATTCCCGACATATATCGGCAGGGTTATTATTCCCTGTCGTAGATTAACGATAGTTGCCATCAGTAATCGTGTGGGCTGTCTGCTCGTTTTTCAATAGTACTTAATAATAAAAATACTCTCACAGAAACTAGTTTAAAAAATTACTCAAGTTTTTTATTTGTTTATAACAATAGTTTGGATGTATATACACCATACACGGCCCATGCAAAATTATGTCCTCTATTTATATCAGTCACACGCGAGGTCCTCACAAGCTTTCCCAGTAGAGCACTTAGATACTAATAAAAATTCTCACAGAAATTAGTTTATTCAATTACTGAAGTTGTAGTTTTTTTTATAACAATGGTTTGAATGTAATTGATTCCCTTCATTCACATGGTCCTAACAAGAGTCTGCAGGTAAATATCATAGAACGTAATCTCTCATTATCACACATGGATCCAGTATGTAACTGTCTAGTTGCTGCAAAATCTGACTCTTATCCTTTTCGAAGGTATTGTGCCAATCGAAGGTCATCAGCTGATCGGTGGCTGTTTCCATCAGCATGTCGCTCTCGTAGGTCACCTTCTCCAACTCGATCAATGCGTCATTTATGTCCATCCAATCCCTACTTGTGCACTGGTTTTGAAAAGCCTTGAGGGTGCTACACCTTTTTTGATTCCCCACCGCCTTATCGTATTCGAAGAGGAATTTGTAGAAGAAACTGAACTTGTTCATTCCGAAAGGTCGCCGTAGTACCGTGAAACCTCTCGCTCTCAGGACTTCATCTAGAGCATAGGTTATAGGCTCGTAGTCTGCCTTAGATATCTTTATAAGCTCGTATAGTTCCCCTCGATGCATTTGCTCGTCGTGTGGTATATTCTTCTTCACCAGCCAGTCTATCATTTCAGACTTCTTACTGTTCTCGCCCGGCATTACGGTATTGGTGTGATACTTTCTCTCACCCATTACTAACACGCTTCCTGGTGGTAATAATGGAAGCTTACTCATGACGAATAGCTCTATGAACTCGTATGTTACATTTCCACTATTGAACAAAATATCGAATAGACGATCTCCATCCGAAATCATTAGAATATGCATTTTGGGTAATACGTCCGACTCTATAAAGACGTTTTCTCTGATCTCATGCCTGTTGAAGAAAGTGTCATCTATATAAAAAATGCTCCTTTCTTCTTTTCTGTACTGTATAATTTTTTGTAAGTAAATATATCTCTTCGACACATGTCCAAATTCTTCGACTAGAAGACATTTGTCTTTCGCCTTCGGCAATGGTACCCAGGTGAAATGTTCCCGCTTCAAATATCGGTCGGCCACCTCGAGGTTCAAATGGCTTGTCTCACAAAACATGGAAATCGCTATCCTTGTTGGTATGAGGCTCTTCTTTGTGTATAGCTCGTATATATGTTGCTTAAGTTCTTCTAAGTCGCAATTTATTTCTGTTTTGAGTTCATCTGTCAGCCAGCACTCGTAGGTTCTCGTCGTCGTATCGAGTTGATTAATCCGTCGTGCAACAGCATTTGATACTTCGACTCCGGCATAATACTTTAACAGGCCCTTAAAAGTTTTGGGTTTCTCAGTTGGCCTTTCTGATTCAGTAATACAATTTCGCAGTATTCTCAGTACCAGCTCCATTTTCGCATTTATCCCGTCGACGGTGAATTGAGATTCCATTGTTGTATTACTTTGCTGCAATTTAAATAACAACGTATTAGACCATAGCATTTACTAATTCTAAATTCGATGAATGAGTGAGTTAGGTTCATTGCACTCAGCTGCAATTAAGCCATTTTTTTATACCACTAAGGTGGCAAAGAAGCTTACGGTGTTTGCAATACCTTGTGTACCGTTTTCGAAACCATAACGATTGCTTGACAACGATTTCAACTTAATGACTATTTCGAAGATTTCTATGATAGAATAGATATGATGATATAAAATAAAATAATTGTGACCGAAAATTATATTAAATATGATATAAAAAATAAATTAAAAATAAACTTTTGACCGAAAAAAATGTAGAAAGAATGACCCCTTAATCATCAGCTAACAATATATTTTTGTTAATGAAAAGCACTTAAATACATACATTGATTTGTTTGTTTTTACAATTTTATGTATAAAATATAACCAGGGACCCGCCCTGGCTACGCACGACACGGCTTTACAAATTATACACCTAAACCTTCCTCAATCACTCTGAATCACTCTGGTCTATTAGTGAAAACTTCCGTTTCTTAGTTTGTCGCGAACAGACAGACAGACGCGGCGTGAGACTTTGTTATATAATACATGTGATAATCAAATCCCACAAATATACGCTTAATACATTAATTGTAACCCATATACGTTTATTAGGCATGTAGATACAATATAGGGTATCCACATAAGTTTCAAACGTACCCGTACATCTATATTTTGACGTGATCGATTTAAATTGTATGGTAAAAGACCAAGCTCTCAGTCGTCCAACAAATAACGATATCAAGAAGTAAGGGGTTCTGACGAAACGAAGTTTTACTTTACATGTTACCAAAACCTGCTCGCGGAATGGTCTACAGCCATAAAATAAACGTACAACGTCCAATGGTTACAATTTAGTGGTGATATTACCTGATTTTTGTGTGTAGGGTAGCCGCGGGCGGCGAGACGTCCTCCCGCCTTGACAGTGTGTGAACGACTGAGGACGGGAAGGGGAAGTGAGATGAGGTGAGGGGGGGGCGGGCGTCGTGCATGCGTAGGACCATAGCCTCCTTTATAGTTAGGGAGGCGAGGTAGCTAAATGGCGTAATTCAACGGCGCCGTCGAGACCTATCAAAATCGAAAGATAAAATAATTTCGAAAAGAAAAGCTCGTATGGCAAAAACCATTTTAGCGGTGGGTTTGGCGTGTACGGTTTTTCAAAAATGTTAAAAAAAACAGTTACTTGGGCATTCTCGAGCGCGTCAGATATTCATACTACGTATGCCCCGAGTGCCTCTGATAACAACGGTATACTAATCTGCCGGTTTGCGTGGTGGGGGTAGGCATATAAAGTAGTCAAAAATGCAAAAAAAAAAAATTTGCTCGAGCGCGTCAGATTTTCGGAAGGGGTGTTAAGTAGGCCCCAAGGAAGCTCCCTTTAAAAAAACTGACGATTTCGGCGTGACGATAAGTTACGATGAATTTTTGAAAATGCAAAAAAAAAAAGTTTTTTTGAAATACTCGAGCGCGTCAGATTTTCATAGGGGAGGTTTATCTCGGTATCCTGAAAGCATATTTTTTTAATCTGACAAAAATGTTGGTGGGTTCTCTTAATCTGACCGAAAAAGGTTTTTTGGTTTCTTTCTTTTCCTTTCTTTCTCCTTGATAAAATGGGGAATTTAAGAATGACAATAAAGCGATAGATACAACCAACGTAAATGAAGATGAAATGTAGTACGAAGTGTATTATTTATTGTATAAAAAAATGAAATGATATAAAAATTGGATTATAATTGTATTGTTATGTATGATCTTTACATTTTTGCTCAATACATTCCGAGTCCACGAAAATTGTCGAGAAGCTTTAGAAAAAAAAAAAATTTTGAGATATAATAAAAGTCACATAATTTAATCATCATTATTTCATATCAATTTTTTTTAACACCCTCAGTTTTCGAGATATACTCAAAAAACCGGGAGTTTGAGTTTTTATGATGCTTCAAGTCAAAACGTTTTAACTTTGGACAAAAATGTAAAGAGACCTTTTTTGTGTAAAATAAAATTACCTTTTTTGTTTATTTAAACTTTTTTTTTGTAAAATGTATCGTTCGCGACTTATATGCCGTAACGCGTTCTTAGGAAGACGAAATGGCTCCTCCACACTTCCGGTCATGCGGAAACCGGCAGATTTTGTATTTTTAGTAAGTTTTAGATTATATTCTTCAAAATAAAAAAATAAAAAATCGCGCTCGAGAATGCCGGATTAACGTTTTTTTTTTACAAGTTCGCGACCCTATAACTCGGCGGCGTCAAGGACTTATCGTCAGATTAGTTAAATTTAGTCTTTAAACACTAAAATCAACCCCCAATATCTTAATCTGACGCGCTCGAGTATTTCAGACTATCCATTTTTTTTTACTAATCTGATCGTCTATTCTAGGCGCGCGTCACTACATATAGAGCTAAATACTTTACAAGGTTGTTCTATTAGGTCTAAGGTATCTCTCATATCTTAAACTGCCACGCTCGAGTATTGCCGAAAATTCCCCTATTCGCCTCCCTAACTATTATCTTACAAGCCATGCTGTAGCACGGAACGGCAACGTCGCTGTGAACTGATTTACTCATTGTTTACATGTCAATGTGCGGAAAAATTATGAATTTTATGACGATAAATTAAAAATATATTGATAAAACTGTAAAATAACGCGTTTGTATGGACCATCTACGAAGGTAAATAAAAGTAAATATATGTATAATTGTGCTAAAATTGAATAAATACGATTTTTGAAAAACAACCCTTGACCATTTCTGTTGTTTGATTTTTACTTATTTCATTAATCAAATTCTGTTTTATAATCATAATCTTTCTCTAACAGATACAAAGGCGTTGTTGCATTTGAAAAATGCAAGTAAAATTATGATTAAACCTTAAAAATGGGAAAGAATCTGTGCCGATGTTTTGCTCTCCAAAAGATATAATTCTATTAAACAAATGGACTATTGCTATTCCCCAAGCATACTGGAGTCTAAACGAAGGTTCTTTTGTGTGTAGCAAACATTTTCGCACTGTGAAAGTTATCACAAATACTTTAAACCACGGTCTTTGATTATCCACGACGATGGAAGCGTTGAAAAAGTAAGTTGGTACAATAAGTAAGTAAGTAGTTAGTTTTTATATACTTAGGTACTTAAATAATACTGTTTAAAATGTATTTTATCTAATATTTAATAAATTGTGTAATATTTTGGCTGGCAAAGATAATTTTATTTCATAATAGCTTGTGGCCGCGATTGCGTCCACATAAAATTCAACTATAACGTTCCGGACCCGTTCCCGCGAAAATCACAATAAATATCGGAATAAATCATAGCACATGTGTTATTCGGGGCTATATGCTATGTAACTGCCAAATTTCATTAAAATCCGTTCAGTCGTTTTTGCGTGAAGAAGTAACAAACATCCATTACGTACAAGGCGAAACACACATTATATTTCGCATTTAAAATATTAGTATAATACAATTGTAAATAGGTAGATAGGTAAATAGTACAGGAATCTATCCAATTTTATATTATCGAACTAATGTATATACTTATTTATATACTTCATCACTTAAATAACTAATAACATTAAACGACGACGACCACGACGACATTTTACAGTAATTTTTAGGTTCACTAAAATTGAAAAATGCGACGTTGTCAAACTTCTGCGCATGGCTTGTTAGATGAAGGAGGTAGGACGGTAACCCCTCCCGCGTACCCCGCACCCGCCTTTGCGCGAGAGACAGATCGTAATTCGCAGATCGCATCGAGTTCGATCGTAAGAAAAATGGACCCCAGCACGGTTAGCACGAGTGTGCTCTCGCGCGCGTTAAGCGAAAAAAGGCGCGATATATATACTGCTATATCTATCACCTTAGTATTGAGAGAAAGAAACAAATGCTTTCTCGCGGCACAAGCTAGGTCGCGGGCACACTTGTGGTAGCCGTACAGGGGCCCTATATTTGAAACCGCGCAACATAGATACTGCTATATCTATCATCTTAGTATTGAGAGAAGGAAACTAATGCTTTCTCGCGGCGCGAGCTATGTCGCAGGTACACTTGTACTAGTCGTATAGGGGCCCTATATTTGAAACCGCTCGCTTCCACGCGAGCGCTCGACTTCTAAAATGCTAGTCTTTTCTATCTCAAGCAACTTACCACGAGTGTGAAAGAGTTAGGAAGCGCACGCGAGCGATTTCAAGTCGTTGTACGCGCGCGCGCTTTCTCATAACTGAGATTGACGCCAAGATGAAGTTTGGGAAGAATTTGAGTATTATGTAGACTTTGTTGGGGGTTTTCCGATATCTTTCGCTTAGGTCATCTATACGTAAGATGAGATGAATTATGGTAAACGTATGAATTATTTCATGTATAAGCGACAGTTGCCCCTTCGATAATCGTGTGGTGCTCGTATCTCAGTAATACACTAAGGTACTTATAAAAAATGCTCACAGAAACAAGTTATTATTATTACTTAAGTTGCAGTTTATTCATAACAATAGTTTGAATGTAATTTATTCACTTCATTCACAAGGTCCTCAAATCTGTTTTCAGGTAAATTTCATAGTACGTAATCTTTCATTAACACATCTGGATCCAGAACGTAATTGTCTAGATGTTTCAAAGACTGACGCATGTCCATTTGAGAGGAACCGTGCCAATCGAAGGTCATCAGCTGATCGGTGATGGTCTCCATCAGCATGTCTCTCTCGTAGGTCACCTTCTCCAATTCAATCAATGCTTTATTCATGTCCATCCAATCCTTACTGGTGTATTGGGTTTGAAATTCCTTCAGGGCGGTAGCCTTTTCCCTCTTTAATGCCTTATCATATTCACTGAGGAATTTGTAAAAGAAACTGAACTGGTCCATTCCGAGCGGTCGCCGCAGTACCGAGAAACCTCTTGCTCTCATGACTTCATCTAGAGCATAGGTTGTAGGCTCGTAGTCCACCTTGGATCTCTGTATAAGCTCGTAGAGTTCTGCTCGATGCATTTGCACGTCGTGCTGTATATTTCTCTTTTCCAGCCAGTCTATCATTTCAGATTTCTTGCTGTTCTCCTCCGGCATTGCGAGAGGGTGACCCATCCTCTCACCTATAACCAACACGCTTCCTACTGGTAGTAATGGCAGCTTATTCATGACAAACAGTTCTATACACCCACCAACAGCGACACGTAGATCATTGAAAGAAACATCGAATAGTCGATCTCCGTCAGAAATCATTTGAATATGCTTGTTGAGGAACTTGTCGTCTATATAAATTATGGTACTCCCATCTTTTCTGTACTTCATAATTCGTTCTAAGTAACAATATCTCTTTGCAGCATGTTCGAACTGTTCGACTAGAACACATTTTTCTTTCGCCTTCGCCAATGGTACCCAGGCGAAATGTTCTTGTTTCAAATATCGGTTGGCTTTGTCCAAGTTTATTTGGCTCGCTTTAACAAACGCGGCTATCGTTGACTTTATTGGTATAACGTTCATCTTTGTATATAACTCGTATATATATTGCTTCAGTTCTTCAAGTCTTTCTTCGTCTAAACATACTAGTTTATCTTTGGGTTCTGACAACCAAAGATCAAGAGACTTGGCCTTTATTTCGGGGTTCGTAAATCGCCTCGCAGCTTGTGTTGATACTTGGGTATAATACTTGAGCAAGGCTAATTTATTTCTAGGTCGCTTCGCATCCGAGGGAGAAGGCATTTTTGATTCAGCAACGCATTTTTGTACAATACTCTGTACTAACTCCATTTTCGCGTTTAGATCCTCAACAGTGGCTGGAGGTTCCATTCTTGGGCCACTTCGCTGCAATTTAAATATCATCGTATTAGATCGTTGCGTTCCTTATGTTGCCTATTATATTAAAAGATACACATGAACTAAGTTCACTGCACTCGGCTGCAATAAAGTCATATGTACGACATACAACAAACTTGAAGAACAAATCTATACATAGTAAAAAACAAAGTCACTTCCCGCCGTCTGTCCTTATGTATCTATGTACGATTAGATCTTTTAAACTACGCAACGGATTTCAACAATATATAGCGATTCAAGAGGAATGTTTATAAACAAGAAACTAGGGAACGTAATATAATCACAATAAGCTCTCAAATGAAAAATATTTTTTCATAACTTGCTTTTATCGCGCGGTATTGTACTCATCAAGACAATTTTAAAGAGCCCAAACACGATGGTGCTATCTTATTGCACCATGAGACCTGAGTGGTTCAATGGTCAACATCGGCGGCATCGAACCCGGTGTTAGACCGCCGATGTCGGCGTGGTGACCACGCTACGCTACGAAGAATATTGGCCGCTTTTGCGAGCTGGAAAGGTCGGCGATTAAATAGCCGGTCTGCCACGCAAGAGGTCCCGGGTTCGATTCCCGGCCGGGCAGAAATTGAAATGATGAATTTTAATTTCTGTTACGGGTCTGGGTGTTCTGTGTATAATAAGTATGTATTTAAAGAGTATTTAAGTAGTACATCAGTTATCTAGCACCCATAGCTTTGCTTAGTTTGGGGTTAGATGGCGCTGTGTGAATTCGTCCACGAATATTTATTTATTGCGTTCATTAGTTCCAAATGACCAACTTCCGACTTCATCATCAGACCAGCTTCATGGTACCATCAATGCATTGTCATCTAAATTGCATGGGTATACCAAATTTCAGTTCAATTGAACCCCGGGAAATGGGTCAAATTAGTATTGCAAGATTTGCCCCGAACATCCGAATAGTTACATACAAACATTGTAAGATAGATAAAACGTGTAAAAAAGGGAAATATGACTTTCCTTTGACTTCCGCCTCCCCCCACTAATCTATCTATACATAATAAATAAAATAAAAATAAAAAAGCCTTTTAACAAAATTACAATTACAAGTACATATGTAAGGTATGGTTAGTAAGATACTTATTTATTAGGAAGAAGGGACCATATGCTACCTGGAAAGATGAAATAAAAAAGACAGCTGGGCCAAATTAGCTTCAAATAGCCAAATGTAAAGAGGACTGGACATCCTTGGAGGAGGCCTTAACCTGTAGAGGGGTTCTATCTATACATAGTTTACAATGAATTTTTTGTTTCAATGTATCTATGTACGCTTAGATCTCTAAAACTACGCTACGGATTTCAATACGTTTTCAACAATAGAGAGAGTGATTCATGAGGAAGGTTTTTAAGTAAGAAATAAAAGGGTAGGTAGGGGTAATGTAGGTGTACTCGGACGAAGTCGCGTCGAGTCCACTAGAACTTCATTATCCAACAAAATAAAGGTATGTTTAAATCTTTATTAATTACCTATATTGTAGTCTATACTGATATTATAAAGAGGAAATGTTTGTTGTTTGTTGGTGGCAATTTCCGGAACTTCTGTTCAGTACTATAGGATAAAAAAAAAAAAATTTTTTTTGTGAAATAATTATTAATATGATTTTACTAATAGGAAGCTACATTATTCCCAAATGACACAGGCTACTTTCTAAACCGGAAAAATAATAGGGACCCCCGGGATTATTGAATATTTACAGAAATCCGTACTGCGTGCGCGTAAAAACCGCGGGGGACTGATTGTTCGATAGTACCTACCTACATATGGCAAAGGTTTCAAACGTACCCAGTCCACCATTTTGACGTTATAAATAAACATCGCACACCACTACTTGGTAGAGAGAACAGTGCCACAACCTTATCTGACCCGGTGGCGAAAACTAACAGCGCCATTTTAATGAAACAGCGACGCCGCCGTTACAGGGTCCGATAACTTTGTGGCACTAACTGTGTGCTAGCCGTGCAGCACAGCATTTATTCACGCACAAGTGTGCTCTCGCGCGCGACAAGCGAGAAACGGCGCGACATAGATAGTGCTAATAACTCAAGGCGCCAATTATGTCGCAGGAACATATGTGCTAGCCGTGCTGTACTGTACTGTACAGATTCGTTACAGAAACGAAAACGCACCGAGCTAGATAGGAAGGCGCTGTACTCTAAAATGTAAGTATTTGGTGAATGGATACGATATAACAAGTCCCGACTCCCTATATTTGAAATCGGCAACAACAAAACATTGTACAATGTAAATAGTAACAGACGTCCGACCAAGTTCGGCTCGCCCGCGTATCTGAATTAATCCAAAAGCGACTTTAGTATCGACTGCAACTGACGGTTGGTCGGCTCCAGCCAAATCGGGGCGTCCGTTACTAGTTAACATGTCACCAAAACCCGCTCACGGAACGTCTACAACCTAAAATCACACGCCGAACCTCCCATAGTTGCAATATAGTGGTGATATTACCTGATTTTGGTGTGTCGTACAGCTGCGGGCGGCGAAGCGTCCTCCCGCCTTGACAGTGTGTGGACGACTGAGGCGTGGAGGGGGGAAGTGAGGTGAGGTAAAGGTAAGGGAGGGGCAGGTCTCGGATACCCCTCCCGCGCCCCCGGGGCGGAGAGCCCGAATCAACATTCAACTCGGTGTAATGTGGCTGCCTAGAATTATGTATTTGTTTTTGCGTATTTAATCAATGTAGCTCGTTTTCTAAATTCATAGAACGAGTGCGTATTATACCAGGTACAGAAACTACATGTACCTACTTGTCAGTGCTACTAGGTCTGTTTCGAGTTTTGGGCGCTAGATCAGTTAAAAAAAGCACTAGATTTTTACAATTAGGCGTAAAAATTACGTTCCAAAACCACAACTAGTGTTTGACCAAGAAATTAATTAGTGGGCTTTCACTAGAGCGGCAAAAACAGGAGCTCGTTGCGCTCGCTCAGTCTGTGGTTTATGTTTCGTAAATATATCATATTCATCCCAGGTCTTTTGACACAAAATGTTACATATTTCGGGCATATTTTAGGTAGGTAAAACCTATATCGATAATTCGCTAGATTTTCCGCTAGGTGTCAAATATTAATAATGGGAGTTGATTGCCCTAAAATTCCGCTGGAATTAGAGCCGAAAGCGCTGAAATGGCAGCACTGCTACTTTAATACTATTTGTAAATTTTTGTCGCGCGCCGCGTGATGACATTAGGAAACAGACTATATAGGGTGCTACCGCCTGCGTGGGATTTGACAAGGATAATTCGCTTGGAAGGCAGACGCCCACGCTACTCGGCCACCACGGCTTCTTAATTCATGTAAATTCATGGCATGAATACCATAAAAAACTGCTTAATTAATCTATTATTGCTTGTAGTGTATTGTGGTTATGTTAATCCACAAAATTTCACAAAACTTGGTTTAAGTTTTTAGATACTGTTAAATAGAAATGCATGCTGTGGTCACTTTTAAGAAATATAACACTTTGCTAAGCTATATTATATACTTATAGTATAAGATATTAAAGATAATTACTATAGAGTATTGGAAACAGTAAAATTCACTGATAAATAATAGATATAATGGACATGTTAATACTTAAATAGTCAATAGGTATAAATTATTCCATTAGCTTCGTAAGTTTAAAGCCTCTTCCTTCCCAAAAAGCTGCGCCCAACCGGGTCTGTATTGTATGTACATAACAATGTTATTGTATTATCTTTATGGAAGCTAATAAATATGAATATGAATACTTATGTATTAGTGTATAAATTGTTAGTGATCAACAATCAACAACAACAAAAGAAAAAGTAGAATTCGACACTCACCACCACAGGTCACACCCGCATTCAGAAATACCATGAGGTCTCATAGTGCGCGCGATGCACAGGTTTTAACAATACTTGAGTGGTGGTCATTATAATAGAAAAAGCCTAAGAATACCCGTGCGATGCCGTGGCGAGCCGCTAGTTTTAATTAAAAAGGTTATCAACATAACATAACCCAGACAAGAAAACACCTGATCGTTGAATAACTTTGAGTCATGCGAAAATGACTTCAATTTAGTTCGACCTTCAACTATCAAGTCAGATTATGTATACTAATGGATAGTAGGTAGGTATTGGCGCAGCAATATATCGTGGGAAACTGATCGATCTGAGATCGCAATAACATTGCTTTGTGTAGTATTTATTAATCATAAGCATGAAGCACTAAATAGTTTTTTATACTTAGGTATAAAAAACATTTTTGTAGGTCTACTAGCTACTACTGCTAGCTTTTGTCCGCGACTTCTGCGTGAAATTAGGATTTAATAATTAAAGGCCTTTTATAGTTTTTAGTAGATATAATAAAAACTAGCTTTTGTCCGCGACTTCTGCGTAAAACAAGGTTGTTAGTACCTAGGTTACCCTAGGTATTACGTTCCGGAGGCGTTCCCGCGGGAACCACAAGCAAGTTTTTCAAGTTTGACACAGCCAAAACTACTGAGTCTAGAATAGAAAGATGATTGGAAACAAAAAGATAATTAAATCTTCATGTAGATTGTCAATTTTTTTTGTGCTCTGTTTTAGAAATACTTGTTTATTTTATTTTAAAAGTTTAGACGATGTACGCCAAAACAGGAAAACCGGAACAGGACTACTCTACGTACCGAATTTGTATGAAAGTATCTTTAATAATATTCTGATCTGCAGAATAAAAACTCTCGAAAGACTGCATGAACCACAGCAAAGCTTGGTAGAGACAGTCAGTATGTAAATTATAAATATCATATCCACCCACTCAGTTGCATTCCAGCAAGATTTGTTCCCCAACAATAAAATAAAGTGATAATTAACAATGTTTTATTGTCTATTAAAGTAGGTAATTAATTACAATATCACATTTATGAAATGAATTCAGTGTTTTTGTATTTCTCTCTATAAAAAATCCGTTTTGAAAATGTAAAAACAAAAAGGTCTTGATAGCAGTTAAGTATCTAATTTGTATTTACTTGACAGTTATACAAAACAATTACCAGTTCCTTCTAACCTACTTAATATAAAACAGACCACTTATGTGTAATTTTTTGAATATGTATTTTTATTAATGGAAATTACAAGCACTCTTCGTCGAAAGGTGGCAAATCGGAATCGTAGTCTGGTGGATCACGTTCTTCCATCGTTTTGCATAGATCATCTATCACATCATCGACTATCAAATCTCTAGCTATCAACTCTTCCTCTTTCATACTTGCATATCGTCCGATAGTGCCGAACAAATCCCTGTTGAAATCCTCTATACCTCTATTTAGCTTCTCTATCGAGAACGAGTCGGCCTGCCGTTCAGGCTTTAAGATATTATTGATGATTGCCAATCTAAAATAATGCGTTGGCGATATATCTTTCAACGACTCCGGCATCCGTAGCACCTGATACCCTTTCATCTTTAAGAACTCATCTTCTTTGTATATCCTCTTCATGTCTGTTGTCTTCTCAGCTAAACGGATTAGTTCTGCCTTGGACATGTTTTGACGGTACGACACGTTGTGGTAGTCAAGCCACTTATAAATGTCAGCTTTCACAGTATCCGGGCCGGGTAATGGCACCAGTTCCTCCATGAAATACTTGTCCTTCGTATTCGGTAGAACGATAACTGTCGACGGCGGTAAGTGATCCAAATGGTGGCTAACCCAGTAATAGAAACCGTTTTGCTCCTCCTTTTTCGTGTAGTGCTCGTAACCGTGGACCCCTAAGGCGGATATACCATACATTACGTGTATATACTTGTCATCATTACTTCTAGATTTCGGTTTATTATACAAGCTGTAAATGACGGGACCATGGTCGCAGCTAACAAGGAATTCGTCGACGAACACGACAGCCTTATCCCCCGCTCTCAAGGCTTTTAATTTCTTCAAATAATTGTACCTCTCGAACGTCACTCGAGGTCTCTCCATGACCACGAAGCCCCACTCCTTCAAGTGTTTCCAGACAAACCCTTCTGAAACCAAGATTTTTCTGAATAAGTCGAGATCAATGTAACGAGCGTATTCGTGGGCTTCTAATACAGCGTCAAACAGTTGCTTTGTCGTGGGTAATATTTTGCGGTCCAAGTAGAATTTGTGCAGTTCAGTGAGAATGTGATTTCTCTCCAAGGGCTCTATGTCGGGGTATTTGATGAAGTCTCCCTGTGCCATATCCTCTAAGACCTTTAAGTGCATTCCAGTCAAGTATTCGGCTCGCAGCAATGGCTTATCGATAGGTATATATTCCAGGCGGTGATCATTCAATTTTCGGTGCAATCGTTTAAGGGTAGTCTCGATTTCGTCGAACTGCACCTTGCTAACGGGCGGATCAGTGGCAGAACTTGTCGACGGTTCGTCCGCCATTTTGTTTCTAACCTCACTTTTTCACTTCAGGTTTTCAACTGTCCAATTTATTGATCGAATAAAACAAATAGGCAATTAATTATTTAAAAATGAGATAGAATATATCATCAGCAACATGAATATATTCGTCTAAATACGCTAAAATAACAGAAAAAACCGGCGTAGGGTCGAAACCGACTGGCGGCGGCACGAGACGCGAATGACGTGCGGCAAACTACTGCAGAGTGAGCGAGATGGCGATAAATTTGTATGACGGCGCCGCATCGTGGCAATCCGCGCCATGTTGGGAATACGCGCTAAAGTAATGTGCACTCTGCGAAGCGAAATAACCACGTGCAGAATGCCTATGGTCTACCTAAGTGAGCGGACACTAAAAACAATAATTAAAAATGGTTTCATCTCACTGTAGTAAACGTGAATAGCTTTCGTTCGTTATGGGTACGTTACGAGTATTATCTCCCGTGTTTGTTTAATTATTAGGTAAATAAATATTTTCGCTTTAAATGTCTATCGAGTGAGATATAATAAACAGATCCTCTCTTACCCTAAATAAAAAAGCAACATATTATTTCCGACGTTAAAAATTAGTATTACTACATACAACGGTACACTAAAATAACAAAACATTTAATAAGAAACACTGTAAATGAACCAATCGTATCCACCATCTACAATACTCCACTTACGACACGAGGATTATTCACACAAACATTGAACCGTCCACCCACTTATCTAATAACTCGATAACGCGTGGTCTGCTACGCACTAGAATCTAGCGCACCAGCTAAGCCCCGGTGTTGTGCACGGAACGGCAACGTCGCGCGGTCGTGTCAGTTGTTTCGCGCGCGACGCGACGCCGCCGCTAGGGAACGAGGGAAGAAAGGGATAGCTGAGAATACACTAAATAGCAGAGAGATCGAAATCGATTATAATTCTAGATCGCTGAAGAGTTAGTACGGTCAGCTGCAGAGAAAACTGCCACATAATTAGCGTATGCTAGAGGGTCATTCACTCTGCAGCTGACTGTCCTAGTAGGTAAGTGTATTCATTTACTTTGGTAAAACAAACAATTTGAACTTTGGCATTACAAATTCCTGATCCGGTATTTGACCGCTCCATCTCACTTGATGGTAAGTAAGTGACGATGCGGCTGAAGATAGCATGCCTGTCCAGAAACAGCCTATTCACCCTGGCCTTGAAGTTGTATCGTTCGGGGAACACACTAGCAGGCAAAGCGTTCTGTTTTTCGTAGATTATACACCAAGGGCATAAAGCAGTGTCTTCAGTCATGGGCAGCATATTGGATTCTGAGCGAGTTAAAGCTTCTGATTTAACGAACTCCGAAGTCCGAGATTTTCGTGTCAACGTAAAAATAAAATTTGGAAATGTTAAAATTATAATAATGCGCAACACTTTTTTAAATTCACGTTTTTTATTTTTGCCATTTGTGCAATTCGAGAAGACGCTTTCAACCATACAGCTTAGTCTAGTCCTTAGTCACAGTTTTTGTATTCGGGTATATTTTCCTTATCGTGAGAAAAAAATAAAAATGTTGCAATTTGCGAATAAACTCTCTTTACAATGTCGGTTTGCTCAGTGAGATAATAAAAATGAAGTGTCTGAATGAATATCATAAACTTATAGTTTTAGTGCTTTTACTATCCTACATTTTTGGTCATAATTAGTGTTTAGTACTTACACTAATATATTATTTTCATTTGCGTTTTACCATGGCGTAGATTTGTAAACTCATTCGACATTGCTCAACGAACGGTCAGAGCGTACTGTAGCCGTACTGGGGGACAATTGGCTGATGGTGATAATGATGAACCTTGTACCTACTATAACTTGTACTGTGAATATACAGCGATGGCTTGTACTTTGGAGTCTAGAACAGAAAACACGCATAAGCGCATTCTAAAACTTCAAGAACCCTGCGCGAACTTAGCCTCAGGCAAAAACCTTAAATACCCACCAGTATTATAATAATGTAAGTAGGTATATTATAACACGTACAAAATTTACATACTATACATTAACCTTTTCCGTGGAAGCACACGGCAATAGAAACCTTATCCGATTACAATAAACGTCAATGTTCCCCGCCTCAACCACCAGATGTTATCTGCAGTGGAATTCCTAGGTCCTAGGTTTTAATTAGCTGGCAGTGAGATGGCGTATCAAAGTTCAGTTCCCGGGTTGCACATTACCTGTTCCCATGTGCGCAGTTGATTAAATGTAAAACGCTTCAGTTTAATTAGTTTTGGTGAGTTTAAATCTGTTTTTTGTTGACTTACGAGGTTTTTGCGTGCGTGGATCGGGAATTGGATTAGAGGCGGAATGTGATTGTGAAATAATTACAAAATAAATTAAATTTTTAAGCCTATTCATCGTTTAAGTACACCGTTGAAAATGCGTTAAAATTTCAACCGTATAAAATCTACATATTCTGAGATATAAGTACAGTAAAAGAGGATAAAAGCATTAAAATGGGCCTATCCGTTCCGAAGCTATATGACGTAACAGGCAGACAATGTTTCACGAAATTAAACCTAAGTACTCAAGGAAAAAGGTACAAAATTGCATTAAAACATCCTCCAACTTGCCAGTATTCGTTACTAGCGTCGAGTAACTTTGAAAGAGCAAGCGCTAGTGAAATGTGGTCGAATTGGCTAACAACGGTTTCTACAGAAAGGTGGACAAACTAACAAGCGGGCTAGCTGATTCCTCAAAAGATGAACTCTATTCTTGGTTACTAATTTGAAAACTTACATTTTGTACTACCATTTTGTATTTTGTAGAACCACTGCAAACGTGCCCCAACGGCGGAACCGTCTGCGGAGCCTTAGGTGCGATTTTGCGTTATTGCGTTTTTATCCGGTACCAATGAATGATCATGTGTTGAGTTTTCATCGTAGCCAGATATATAGACTTTTCGCTGCGCGCACAAGCGTGAAAGGAACAAGAAAAAACTGCTGACCAGCGTATTATTGACTCAGTTAATTACCCAAAACAGTTCCTATATAAATTATTCAATCTACAGGGCGTCTCGAAACTAAGATCACAGCATCAACCGTCCAACCTTGACTACGTCACGGGCATTGGGCGTTCGGTCAACTCCGTACAGACTTGTCTAAACAAATTACTTGGGGTCAAGTAACTTCTGTAAGTCCATTACATGTGTTGGACCAGTTCGTCAGTTAACCTTGCGTACTCAGGACGGACTTATCCCTTCTTGTTAGTGTCAAGTTGCCGTGGCAGAGTGGCTAGAGCTTTTGGCCTTAGGAGCGTGATCCAGGTTCGGAACTGTACTTTTTAACTCCTGACGCAAAAGTTAGTCATCTTAGTCCTCACAGTGACAGCGCACCTGCGGTTTTTGAATGTTTGTTACCTGCAACCTAAATATATGTTATGGGCGACAGTTACCACTTGCCATCAGGTAGGCTGTCTGCTCGTTTGTCACTGAGTGGAATAAAAAATGGTCGTTTGTGTCTGTAGCATTGTAGCTCCAAAACTGCTACTGGACCGATTTGGAAGCGTTATTTTTATTTGAAAGCCAGTTTAGTTGAGATGGTTCTAAGCCTTTTTTTATTAGAAACGGTTTAGCAGTTTAGGAAATATTTTACTAAGTAAACTTTGTCGGGGGTGTTGAACTACATTTTGGCAACGTGATAAACATGTTCGCGTAACTAACGAAGATCGTCGTAAAGGACATACCAAAATACTGAAATAACTTCTATGAAAAACTATGAAAAAGAACTACTGAATAGATACTGAAACTCGAACCACAATATTTCGACTCCTCATTACTTCGACATATATATTCGACTAGCATTAATCCGATCAGGTCCCCCTGTTAACAGAGCTACGGATGTCAGATGGCAGTCGCTCCACTGTAATTACCTGATCACAACCGGTACCAAAACGCCAAGATGATTATTTTACTTGATCTATTTTTTTATTCTCCAGCTTTCAATAAAAAGAAACATAAACATAACATAGTGATGATACCCCCATCATTTCCGCAGGTAGCAGCGATACAGACAACTTTCAACATATCCAAGATTGGATTGGAAAACCGTTTAGGGAAAATCATATTCTGCGTACATCGCATCCGACGTCAGCGAACCCGTTTTCAATTTCGGCCACAATCTAGCGTGTAATATAAAAATATAATATTTACTTCGCATATCTGATTCGTGAGAGGTGAGGGTCTGTTAATAACTAGAGGGGGAGGGGATTGCTGGGGAGGGGGAGAAGCCATTTTAAACTACGACGCAAAAAAACGGGAAGTTGTAAGTGTGATGTGTGTCGTATTTGTCTGATTGTGGACTCTGTTTCACGCTCAACGCTGCGTGACGCTGTGGTGTGTATCGCTACAAGCGATAAGCTTTATTTTATTAAAATCGTTTCAGTAGTTAAGGTAATATTAGAGTATATTAGATATGTAAGGTCTCCAGAGCTCCATGGGGTGGGGATTTGGGGAACCGTGCCTTTGGCAGTGGAGGGGCATTTGCCTTTTTGCTGCCAGATTAACGTGTTATAGAGGTGGGCAACGCATTGGCGATACTCTTGGTGTTGCTAATGTCTATAGGCAGTGGTGACCACTTTCCAGCAGGTGGCCCCCTTGCCTGTTTGCCTACTGTATGACATAAAAAAAAATGTAAACTTTGTTGTCGGTTAGGTAAGTTATGGAATACCTGCGCGCCCGCAAACTACTCCTTTAATAAAACTGTTCACTTGATTAGACATATAACGAATTGTAGGTATCTAAACTCGATAATCAAGTCTCCGTGTATGTCTAGCCTGGACGCCTGCGAGCGTCCTCTAAACTGCAAATAAGGACAATACTAGTCTATAATAATCCATTAGCCTCGCATAGACTAACCGCCACACTGCCATATTTTTCGTCCCCACTTTGATAATGATAACCTTACTCAGACTATTGCAGATTTATAGCGCCTAGTAATATTAGCCACTTTCTACGATACCAAAGAATGACCTTGAGGATCACTCTGAAAAAACAGCACTACAATTTGTCTGCAGCCCTTCACAGCAATGGTGCTGTATGAGTATGGACTCGTCTAAAGTTCGTCTTATAGTTCGATAGACTAATTTGACACTTGAACTTTTAATAAGGGTATTCCCTCGTGGTAGGCGCATAAAAAATGACGCATATTGTGTTGTCATATCTCGTAGCAAAAGATAGGCAGCTAATGTTATTTACATATGCGTTAAAGTTACGCCGTTTTCCTTAAAAAAAAGGTACTTTAGTCCAGATTGGTTCGACGTCGTATCTGTAATTTGTCAGTAAATTACAGGTAGGTTATTACTGATAAACATCCGTCTATCAATTCCTTTAATAAAATGTACTAAACGGAAGTGTTTCTTGGCTGATCATCTTCCCCACTATATATTCGTTCGTAATATGTAATTAGCACACGCCACTAGCTCCGACAGTAGTTCTGTTCAAATCCCGGTTGGGCGAAACGCAACATCCATTTAGCCCAACACATTGCATCCAAATTAATACGTCTGCCTAATGTAATTAATATAATATTGCAAATGCGGTAGATGGAGATGGCTCAATTATCGCTAAATTACAATGTCGACTGATCAGGCGATTATCTGGAGATCTCACTCTAGTTCTCTCCGAGATCTCCCTTACTGTTTGTGAGATTGCTGGAGTTACGATACTGATCATTCATTTTATCTTGGCTGGCAGATATCCACATCGATAGTTCAGACATAGCAGGATGTAGCACATGTTAGTAGATTCGTGCCCCGAAGTGACGGCGTTCGAACCAATGACTCTTTTCTGAGTTATGTACATTAGTTGAACAATAACCAATGTTCTTGCGGTGAGTGAAAACATCGTGACGAAACTTCTTTTCTTCAAATCCTTGCGTACTTTGGGGCTAGATGGCGCTGTGTAAATTTATTTGCACAAAACTGTACCTTGGCAGGAAGCTCCCGGTACCCATCATCACGACGTCATTACACTTTTCCTAAGAAACGTTCATCGAATCGACGTCGACATTGCGCCGAATCTCGGCACCGTCGGTAGGGACACACACATGGGAACCGTATCGCGGTTAATTTGTTAACTTAATCACCGACAGCACATGGGGACAGCCTCGGACGGAGTCCTCAACTAGGCAGTAACTCAGTTAGCGGCACACTAATTGTTTCGGATTTCGGACACAAACTGTGCAGAGGGTACGTCGGCTCCGGTTGGGTTTGCGCCGTGTTGTACCGGACAGCCTGCCCGATGTTAAGCGGTATCTGTAGTATCTGTACGCACACAATGTCAATCAAAATGATTAATTACAATGAAAGCCTTTCAAGAACTTTGCTAGGAATAAAATTCTTAGGGCAGTAATGTTCATGCTTTTGTATTGTACATAAGCCACCATCCAAGCCTTCTACTTTGTTCACCTTTACACCGCCTGTATCTATCCACATAATTATCTAATATTGTAGATTATGAGGGCGCTGTAAGTTACCCTACGTCGTCGAGTACAAGAAAAATTGGAATTTGTAGCGATAGTAGAGGTTTCGGAGACCTAAAACGTTGGCCTTCCGGTGCATAAACTGGCAAAAATAAATATTTTTTTGTGTCCCAAACTACGACTTTTTCTAGCGACAGTAACTCTAAAAAAATGTTATTGTGCCAGGTTCTGCACGGGCAGACCAACATTTTGTGTGTCTCCTAATCGTTTCCTATCGCTAGAATGTAGAATTTTTCTTGTAGGATAACGTACGGCTCCCTCACACATTTACATTCACATTTAGGTTGTATACACATTCGATACCTTGAACAGTTAACACAATCACGTACAGAATAAAAATGGCCGCGGCACCAGGAACGCATTGAAACAAATAGACAGCATTATCCCCAGGCTTGTCTCGATATTGGACTGATAGGCTCATTAAAATCTCCGATCCTTTGTAATTATCGTAATATTTCACGACAGCCGAGCCGGGGTGAAACGTTATGTTTATTGAATCGTATCGCATTATTTATTCAATTTATGATATCAATTTTTTAATGTACACAGAGTGAACGGTTGTTTTCGGTGAAAAAAGAAATAGAGAACGATTGACGATAGCGCTTTTGGTGGAGGCAGAGAAATATTTTTTTTCTTATTTTAGATCTACCTTTTCACTTACACGCTAACCCCCCAACGAAAAACTGTGTTTTTTAAATGGTTTGCTCTTTTTATTGTTAAATTTTTTCCCCTCTTTGTACATTTTATTTTGTGGTGTTGTTTTCTGTGTAATAAATGATTTCTATTTCTATTTCTATAAGTCTGAGGAGTCCACCTAAGTGAGTATCAAAGCTTTATCTACTTCTGCCGCCAAGCAACAATGCTTGCTTTGTTGTGTTCCGGTTTGAAGTGGAAGGTAGCCAGCGTAATTACAGGCATGAGGCATTTCATCTTAGTCCTCACAGCGACAACGCACCTGCGGTTCTTTATTTTTGTTACTGCAACTGTAGAATTGTAGATGTTATGAGCGATAGTTACCACTTACCATCAGGTGGGCTGTCTGCTCGTTTGTCAATGAGTAACATAGTAAAATCACCAATCGTTACGCAACTACTAAAGTACTCTTATTTTCTAAGTTCCAGCTAGGGTTGCCAACTTTTTTTAGACCAAATATAGTATTTTCGGGTTAAGAAACCATAAAAATTTAGTAGGTAGGGAATTAATTATTTCCTATATTATTTCTTAAATGTATATTTTCTGCAACATTGGGCTTCATAGCTGTTTTGTTTTATTTGACTTGAGTTTGACGTCACGTCATACAAATGTCAAGACTCAAGATAGTTTTGAAGTATTCGATTTGCATCAGGATTTTTTTTTCTTTTAAGGACCTTATAGACGCGTTACGTTGTGCGGTAAGTGGTAATGTTGTGCTAATAAAATATAGTAGTTTCGCCTACTATATTTTAATTTTTAATTTATAGTAGGTAGTCTCCTAATATAGTAGGATACTATATTATATAGTAGAGTTGGCAACCCTAGTTCCAGCATGTTCCTACAGCTATCAGTTAGTTACCTAGACTTGCTTAGACGTCTATCGCATACCTGGACGCATCCACGCAACACTGATTCGATTGGGCCAGAAACTAGTCTGCCATTAGCGATTCAGTTTCTGCTGGGATACCAGTCGGTATGGATAGTCAATTATAGATCTACGGATGGATGCAGGCGGCATAAAGATGATCAAAGTAGAAGGCTTGAGCGGTGGCCTACGTACAATACAAAAGCATGTGTATTATCCACCCTAAGAATCAAATCATTGTAATTGATAATTTTCATTGACATTGCCCTTAGCCTACTAGCTAGGTAGGGTCGTACAAAATTACGCCTCAGAATATTTTTGTAAAATATATAATGCACTTATGTTCTTTATTGTAATATACGTTATGCGTCTAAAAGTTTACGATCTAGCCAAGAAAATGTAATAAGGTTACAACAGACATAATTTAGGCCCAAGCTTCGCAATTTGTTCGTATAATTATTTTAGATCCTCGCAAAGTTCTTGACATTGACGGGGCAATAGCAATAGCGTACAAAATATATGCGGGTGCGCAAATCTTTCTCCACTACTCAAGAAGTTTGCCGGCAATTGTATACTTCTATATAGCCAGGGACACGAAATCGAGCCTTAACGTTTTTAAACACGTAAGAAGTGATAAGAATCGTAGAAGGTAAGTAGTATATAAAATTACTAGCCTTTACTTCTTTGTCATTCTGTCAGTTATTATGTTCATCATCATCATCATCATCACAGCCCATAACAGTCCACTGCAGGACTTCGGGCCTCTCCCACGAAAGAGGAGGTCATTGCCATAATCTCCACGGTTGGCAGGCGGGTTGGAGATCGCAGTGCAGTTGATGTAAATCTACCCAGAAAGATGCTGCTGCCCACCTTTCGGATTTGTCCCTTAGTCGCCTCTTACGACACCCACGGGAAGAGATGGGGTGGTGCTATTCTTTGAGGTGGCGGCACCACACACCACTTCATTCATTATTATGTTACGAATGAACAAATGGAGAGATTTTACTCTAGTAAGTACAACTAACTTTTTATCGAGGAATATATACATAGTATCAAACAAAGTCGCTTCCCGCCGTCTGTCCGTCCTGTATGTATGTATGTATCTAGAACTTTTAAACAACGGATTTTACTGTGGTTTTCAACAATAAATAGAGGAAGGTATGTAAATAAGAAAAAAGGTAGGTAGGGGTAACAAGTAGGTGTAGGGTAGGGCGCCACGTGAACGAAGCCGCAGCGGGTCTACTAGTTTTTATATTATACATAATATTTCTTAATCGGTAGCTATCTCCGTAACATGTAGCTCCAAACATAACTCAGCTAGATGTTAACCCGGTTGCCATATCTGAAGGCTGCAAGCTTGATTGACGTTGCACTAATAGGTATGTACATATTAGATGCGCCATTCCACCTAGAGTCCTATATAACCCACCAGTAATGCAATGTAGCCTAGCCTTATGCAGGCTTTGAGCCTAGGTCGTAGGTGTTGTGGGCTGGGTCGAAGGAATTCATGTATGTATATGCCTACTCGAAATTATTTTATGATAAGCAGGATACGTTCGTGATAACTTCACTGTAACCTAACCGACAGAGGTCGGAAAAACCCATCAATAAAGTACATAAGTATAGATATGGCAGGCAGAGCCGGACCGTGTGCGACATTGCCAGGCAGAGCCGGACCGTATCCAAGAATGGCAGCCAGAGCCGGACCGCCCTCGACAATTCCAGGCAGACACGGACCGTATCCGAGAATGGCAGCCAAAGCCGGACCGCGCTCGATAATGCCAGGCAGAGCCGGACCGTATCCGAGAATGGCAGGCAGAGCCGGACCGTATTCGAGAATGGCAGCCAGAGCCGGACCGCGCTCGACAATGCCAGGCAGAGCCGGACCGTATCCGAAAATGGCAGGCAGAGCCGGACCGCGCTCAACAATACCAGGCAGAGCCGGACCGTATCCGAGAATGGCAGGCAGAGCCGGACCCTATTCAACAATCCCCATCCGCACCTATTTCGTATTACCAACCATCATTATCAACATCCTAGCGGTCAATCCCGGCTTCTGCCAAGGTCCCCCTCTCTACTCTTCCTCCATCACTTCGCCCAGTCTTCGGCATCCTCGTGTCGTAAGCCGCATTTATATGGTACGATTGTTAATAGTAAATAAGATCATATTGGATATATTTCCCAAAAACAAACTGTTGATACCACGATACAAAGGACGGTTTCAGAATTCTACACTGGTAAAAAAAACATATTATTTTGATATTGGTAGACAGTTCGTGAATACCGAAATAATATCACGAAATTAATAAAGCCTAGCAAAGGACTGGAGCTTAGGGCTGCTAACGCACTAAAAAAAATGCTTGACAATTCACACAGCGCCATCTAGCCCCAAAGAAAGCAAAACATTCAATATTAAAAAGTAAGATAAAGTTATTACACATTACACGAAAACATTAAAGAAATTGATTTGTTTCATATGAAATATGGTAGATATAAAGCTTCAGTAAAGGGTAAGAAGGCTTCAATAAGTAGTTCACAAATATTTATGATTAATAATAGAGACTAAAATCAGTAATTAAGAAATTCATTGGTTTGAACATTTGTACTGTTCTTATCTTTAGTTTAAAATAGTTTATATTGCAAGTAATATTGTAAGCTCATTGTTTTCGTTAATAAGGTAAATAAAATAAAATAAATTTTCATACAATCTTCAGCCCTAAGTATTACGTGTAACCCTTTCAAATAACACATGTTCCTTTCAGCAAACATATTTCGCAGAGAGAAAGATAGCAACATTAGATAGAGGGAGAAATCATTATACAGGGAGTGGGAAGCAAAGATTAAGAGTCGTATTTGTTTTCAAGCGTAAAATAAATGTTTTTGTCCTATGTCATACAGAGCCGTATTTAGAATGAATGAATGAAAAATTATTTATTGCTCATACACAAATATAACAAAGACAAAGGAAGAAAAAAAAAGCAACCGGCAGCCTTATCGCTTAAAGTGAATTCAAGATATTTCTCTCTCGAAGACGCTCTGAAGCTTATCGTTACAAGTTTAATTTGGGAATTAAAATCACGTACCTATCGTAGATATAATTTTTCTAGTTGCTACCTATGTAGCTGAGACCCCACATATATGAGATTTGATTTGATAGTACATATAGGTATGGATACCACTTATAAATATTTTCGTGGCATTATGTTCCCGTTTAATGGCCTGCAGCACAGTGGCCTATTATTCTGCCTATTGTGACCCCAAGATGCCGACGAAGCTGAAGAGACAGGTCTACAAGACCATTATTAGACCTGAAGACTCTTATATGGAAGCGAGACTTGGCCTCTACTAGAGCAACGCAAGCGGGAGTTGCGAGTCACTGAAATAAAGATGCTGCGGTGGATGTGTGGAGATTCGCAGATAAGCTACAAGAGTGCTGCCTTCGATGGTAGGGCCACGTCTTGTGCAGACCGGCAAATTACGTGGGGAACAGATGTCTGCACCGCCAGGTACGAGAAGGTGATGCCGGCCCAAGAAGCGATAGCTGGACGTCGGTAAGAGGGGACATGCGTACCAACGGACTCACCACTAAGGATTTTGTTCTCTTTTATGATATACGGTAGGCAAATAGGCAAGCGGGCCTCATGATGGAAAGTGGTCACCACTGCCTATGGACATTAGCAACACCAAGAGTATCGCCAATGCGTTGCCCACCTCTATAACATGTTGCTCTGGTAGCGAAAAGGCAAATGAGCGTCCACTGCCAAAGCCACGGCTCCCCAAATCCCCACCCCATGGAGCACTGGAGACCTTACTCACCGGCAGAAACACATTTAAAAGAGTATTATTTAGCTGCGATATTCTGTAAGGTGGAGGTACATCCCCAGTCGGGTGGCTCCAATTCGAACGGGATACCCCGCTATGCCCTACCTCTCTTAACATTTTTGCTGAAGCCGAAGATGCTGAAGACCGAGCAAAGTGGATTAAGTAGAGCAGGAAAGCGACACCGGGTCCCCGCGTCATCTTATTAATGATGATGATAAGTCGCCAATTATTCCTTAAAATTCGTAGATTCAAATGTCAAAAATCACTTAAACCTGCTCTTAATTTACATTTATATGAATGTGACAGTTCCTTTCACAAGCTCCACGTGCACGAACAGAGGACTCATTATTGTTAAACATTTCAATTATTTTTCGATATTACTTAGTCCTTGCTACATCCCTGGCTGTGTCGCGCGCGATGTGATCCTGAGAATTGCTAGCACGAAAATAATTCATATTAAAATTACGGCTCACAAACAGCACAGGTGCGATCCAGTTGCTTTGTCTTGAGAACGTCTTTTGGTATCATTACACTTCGGGACACGAAAATGAAATATTAATTTAAGGACATTGCTAATTATATACAAATCTCGTATTATCTATTAAAAAACAACATACAAAAATAATAAACTGAATAAAACTAAAACTAAAATAAAATTCTATATAGTACAAATATCCCCTAGATCGCTGCCACTGTTGGAAATGGTGCCCAAGGCTGGCCGCATTCCCCCGCAGGATGGCTATCCCTATACGTGGACATAGTAGTTTTGACGTAGTGCCCATTCGATGTACTCGATTCACAGTGGTGAACAATTGACGACGCGTGGTTCGATGCAACGCGATTCGACGTCACGTATCATACTCATTCTTGGCAATGGCAGATCAGGTAATTACAGTAAAGCGACTGTTATCCGATCTCCGTGATCCTGTTAACAGGGGAACCTGACAAGATTGAATAATTGTAAAAATATAAGTAGTATATCAGTTAGCCAGCAATTCGCAAAACAGATTTTATCAAGAAAGAAAATTAAATATCATTATATCCTCCGCAAACATCTCGGAGCTTCGCTTACACAAATATTTACCGCGCGGATGACTTTCAAGTGACTTCGTACCTGTGTCTGCTTCAGATATTTGATATTGTTGGGAGGCTCGAAATAAGTTTCGCTATTTATCTTATTATAGGACGAAAAATATGACTTTAATTTTTCATTATGGTTCTGCAACACTGAATCTTTGACTTGGTCTTCAAATATTGACATCAATATCGCACTACTCGCTGTACTGTATTAGTGTGGTCAATAACCACTGGTCATCGAGGGTCCGGGGTCCGCCTTGACCATGATCCAGGGTTTGGCAGATTTTGGCTTATCCAGTTATAACAGTGGAGTGACTGTCATCTGACCTCTGTGACCCAGCTACCAGGGGAACCTGACCAGACTGGATCATGGTGTGAAGGACGCCTGAATGTGCAGTTTCCATCACGAAAGCCCTACCTTGCCTGAGGCAAGGCGTGACACCACGAAAACTACACAAAAAAAAGCTGACCCAATTTTTGTCCGCGAGTGTGATGTGTCGCGAATTTGCATCAGCGTACAAATTCACAATCACAGATACGGCCGGTGTTTTATTTGAACATATCAAGGAGGCGGCACATGACTCGGGGCGCGATGCTATCGCAAATTGCGTACACCCCTCGCGTCGCGGAGGTGTGAGGTAGGCTGTCGCGGTGCGCGGCGGTGTGGAGGAGTACGGAGGACGAGCGGGAGAAGATTCGGATTGGGTAAACTTATCGGGTGATATGATGATGCGGTGTCGGTGTAAGTTAGTCCAGTAAATGGCAGATGTGTATAAATCATAATGCTATTAAAGACAGTCTAGGCGAGTTTAATGTCTAGGTATTTGATGGAATGACGACCTTAGTGGTTCAGTTGGTTAACAACTTAGAAACTTTGTAACGCTTTAACTCTGTAATTTTTCATTGATAACTATAAAAAACGTGTCCAATATTTTCTTTATAATCTAACTGACGGACTGGTTGGAATTTTAAAATGTTGTGCTAGTTATCGTCCCTATTGAAGCAACAAGAAGTTACCACTTAGGTCTGAAACACGAAAAGTGATTTGAACTTATGTCGTACTTCGAGTATTCGAGCTTCAGTGGTGTCGAACTATGCTTCTTCGCAATTCTTCGTGATTCGCTCTTTCGTGTTTCGGACCCAAGTGGTAACTTCAAGTAATAAATCGCACCCATCACATGAATCGAAATATCGCCCACATCGCTATCTGCTTAAAATTCGAAATCAACAGAGGTGTTGAAACAAATAACGACTAAATACAGTATTTACACTCACGAGCAAACGACCGAGCGCCCGGGGCCGCGGCAGATGTTCTTGGACGCAATAAATATTTAATTTAAATACAACTCTTTAAGATTGTTATCCGATTTGGGGAAACACACCGAGGTACTAAATATTAAACGTAGGGAACGCAAACGATGTGAGAACTGGTTTTGTAACGAAGTACTTTTAAACGACCCAATTAGTTCTTTCTTCGTCTGTAGGTATTGCTTGTCTAAATAAGTAATTACCTTTATCCTTTGTTTACATTCAGTGTTTTACTTCTAGCTATTCTAAGAATTGCTCTTACCTGAAACAAATACAATGCAACAAATTAGTGGAAAATACGAATAAAAACACAAAACATAAAAACACAAAAGGCCAAATCTTACGGCTAGGGTAAACATCTCAACCCGGCTCGCCTTTGTGAACTTGGTGAACGTTGGATGGTCTTAACTTTAAACATTGCTGTGTGTACAATAAATAATATAATAAACATCGTGATGAAACCTGCACATTCAGGCGACTGAATGCGTAACCCGAATCTAATCTAGTCAGGTTCTCATGTTAACAGGGCCACGCAGGTCAGATGGCAGTCGCTTTACTGTAATAACCTAATCCTGGATCATGGTCAAGACGGACCTCGGTCCCTCACGCGCGAGAGGGGGACACAACCGGGAATTTGACGCCAAGGTGATGATTATTTATTACCAATAGAAATACAAAGATTAGTACTGAAAAATCAAACTGGAAAACCAGACAATATGTTGTTATGTGTATCTATCAGTACGTATACCTAAGTATTGTAATCTAAATCTGAACATCATTTAAAAACTACCACAAATTCCCCATAGCAGTAAAGTTATCATCAAATAAGTTGAAATCTGAAGGGAAAAATATATCCCAACCAGACAAATAATAACCTTCCATCAACTAAGTCTCGACTTCCCATGGAATTATTTTTAAACGCCCTCATAATAGATTGTAACGAGGTAATTTATTGTCAACGCAACTGTGGGCGAACGCTGCCTGACGTTAACATATAACGTAAGGTTTAGACGCAATGTGTGTATGAATAATTACCTTATTTAGGCGGACGGTTGAACGTAAGAACGAAACATACTTGGGAGCTTTTGGTTATGATTTGCTTTCTGTACGACTGTGTAACAAATTACACAACATTTCGGGGAGACTATATATATTTTTTGATGTTATACGGCAGCCAAACAGGCAAGCGGTCCTGATGGAAAGTGGTCACCGCCGCCTATGGACATCTGCAACACCAGCTGGTCTAGCCATCTTTGACAGCTCCGTCCGCTTGCGTGATGCGTGTATGGTAGAAAATTGACAGCTCGAAGTTCGACTATTTCTACCAACATCTACATTGATTCTGATTGTGTAGGATCATTCGCCAATCTTTGTACACCGAAAGTACGTGAATTGTCTATGGACCAAGAATTTCTACCACAAACAGCTTATGTCAGATGACGTTAGCTTATGTCAGATAACGTTAGCTTGTGTCAGATAACGTTAGCTTATTTCAAATCTCATACATTTTTGCTACCACAAACGATTGCAGATTAACGATTGTAGATTAACGCATCCTCTAGGCTAAGGCCGCAGGTGCGCTACCAAATCGTTACCCGCCTCTGAGGAGACCTCTCATATACCTTTTGAAGGATCCCATGTCATAGTCCAAACGAAACACTCTAGCTTAGAGCTCATTCCACATCCGAATCGTACGAGTACGAGAATAATGTTATCCAACTAAACTTGTAGGTACCTTAATGCGAAAGTCTGTGGAATACATATTCTGTTATGATAATACTTAAAATGTAGGTTAGTATATGTTTTCTGTTCGAAATTCGATACTTACCAGTAAAACAAGTCAGAGAAAAAACGCTACTCGATAAAAAAGAAATGCGGGCGATTCGCAGGCAAAGCTTAGATATCAAAGTAAATGAGACGGATTTTTTCTTGGAACTGCGCTTACCTGTAGAAATATTAGGTTCTCTTTTATCCAATAACATCTTAATAAGTTGGCTTATATATTTGGAAATCGACTAATGCATTCGAATTTAAGGATGTTAACATACCTACTGCTTCTCTTAATTTGGTTCTAACTTAATTTAAATTCTATTATTCATTTACTTGCTTTGTAATAAGCATGTATAAAATATGAAATTCCGTAAAAAATAGTTGAGTAATATTCTAAATTCGCAGATTCGAACTCATCGCAAAAACTGCGGCATGAGTGCCCGTCCAATTAGACGAAGCAAATAAGACGCATTTATATTAATGAAGAGTACGTAAAACCTATGTAGGTATGTATGTCCGTCCCATAACCCTATGGGATCTCAACAGCGGGTGTCAACCCTCAAACGCCGGAAGGACACTTGGACCCAAATTGTCCTTGTACGAGCATTACTAATAATAATATAGGATACGGGTTGACACTTAGTAGTATGACGGGCGGTAAAGCGTTTAACAAGAGAACGAAATTACATTTTGATCATACGAAACCGTATTTTTGTTACAGTGGGAAAAGGCGCGAGAGGGAAATAAAGACAGACTCGCGAGTTATGTCGTGGGCACACTGCTGCTAGCCATGCAAAGCGAGGCGAACAAGCTACTGTATTATATGACGGTCACCAATGGACACACGCAACACAAGCGCGAATATTTAAAAAAAAACCGTGTACACCGTTTTTTTTTTTTTTATTTTTTCCGGCAGTCAAATAGGCATGCGGACCACCTGATGGAAAGTGGTCACGGCCGCCTATGGACATCAGCAACACCAGGGGAGTCACCAATGCGTTGCCCGCCTCTAAAGAGACCTCTAATATACCTCTTGAACGATCCCATGTCATAGTTTTATGCTAGTCAGTGACAAACGAGCCAACCTAATTGATGAGAAGCGGTAACTGTCGCCCATAACATCTACGACTCATACATACATTTAAGTTGCAGATAACAATGCAGAACCGCAGGTGCGTTGTCACTATGAGGACTAAGATGAAATGCCTTTCGCTGGCTACTTTATCCTTCAAACCGGAACACAACAACGCAAGCATTGTTGCTTGGCGACTGACATAGATAAGGCGGTGGTACGCACCCTGCCGGACTCCTCAGGCTTGAAAGAGTCATACCTGATGGATATAGGCTTTAAAAATACGCTTGCACAAAACCCAACGACCGGAAAACTATCGCAAAAACTGTCATGGCGTACCGAAACCAGCGGAATACCGCCAATACGCGTCCGATTAGCCCGTAAGCCTCGGAATCGGCGTAAAGCGTATAAAAAGCGTAAACGCCGCCGCCCGGCCGTCGTGTGAGCTTAAGCCCTGCCTAATTGGGTCGGTGCATTAAACGCTTATGCCCGTATAAAATGATTTACATGGGGTCCGTGAGACCCACGCGGCGGACGAGGGGTTGCAAGGTTATAGGGTGTTTGGCGGACACCGAATTGCTGAGGGGTTGATGAGTTGTGTAGCTGTAGCTAGCGTTTATTTTTACCAGAAAAGCTAGAGATTATAAAAAGAAGGATTATAGAAAATAGGTATTTGACTGCCATCTCACCTGATATTAAGTGCAGATGCAGTCTACGATGGCGCATATCTGTCTATTAAATACCTAGTCACTCTTGTCTTAAAGAGACCCAAGTTGTAGCGCTCAGGGGAAACTTCAGGCAGGGAGTTTCAGTCCCTTGTCGTTCGCAACAGAAAAGAGTTAGAAAAACGCTGATTGCGCCGTGAAATGTCGACAACAAGGAATGGAACGCTGACCTACACCTGGAGCCCCGAAGATAGTATGGGGCTGGTGAAACTAACTCGTGTAATTCCATCGCACATTCCCCAAAGTGTAGCCTATAGGAAAACGCCCGAGATGTCGCTTTAATTACAAAAACTAAATGAATAATCTTAGTGTCAATATCCCGGGTGTGCTCTTACATGCGAGAACCTGGGATGCGACTCGACTGTTATCCAATTTGGTAGATCAGACAATTACAGTAGAGCGACTGCCATCTGACCTCTGTGACCCCGTTAACAGGGGAACCTATAATTGTATAATGATTACATTTTTAGTTGCCTAAATGTGCGGTTAGTAACTAATCTACAAAACTCAGAAAAGAGTCATTGGTACATGGCCGCAGCAGGACTCGAACCCGGTACCTCTCGCTTACGAGTCGAATACCCTAACCACTCGGCTACCGACGCTCGCTTGGCCGGCGGTTAGTATGATTGGCGTAAATGTACGATGAATGGAAGTGGAAGAGGCGAAATTGTGTAATTATTATAACTTGTGATATATGCAGTCTCTGCCTACTACTACCACACTACTCGATAGTCTCTGGACACAGATATAAGTATAACCGGTCTAGGCTGACAAGCATTGTCAAATTACATATCGTAAATTACAGTCGTGACATTCTCGAGGGTCAGCTCAGGTGCTCAGGTCAGCGTAGGTTATGAAACCATCTATGTAAATAAATACAAAACATATAGATATGATAGAATATGCTCTTCATCATAGTGGATGAATTAGAAGATAAAGTTAGAGGGTTAAACAGAAATATGTCTCCTTCTGTGTCAACCGAGTAAGCAGCCAACTAGATGGTAAGCGGTAACGTGTGCCCATAATATCAACGATTGCTGCATTTAGGTTGCAGGCAACAAAAATGCAGAATCGCAGGCCACTGTGAGGACTAAGATGAAATGCCTCATGCCTGTAATTGCGCTGGCCACCTTATCCTTCACACCGGAACACAACAATGCAAGCTGCTGCTTGGCGGCAGAAATAGATAAGTCGGTGGTACGCACCCAGGCGGACTCCTAAGGTTTGACAGAGTCCTACCACCTGATGTCTTTATAAAATCTGGTCAATCAAGTACTCCGTTTTGGGGTGAAAGAAGTACAAACAGACTTTCTCTTTTGTATATTAGGTAGGTACCAAAGGGATAAGAAAGTCGTCGAATACCATGAGGTTTCCGATAACACTACCAATACACTATTAACCCGGACACATAACAGTTTTTGCTTTCCATCAAAATATTTCAGCGCCATTAAGCCCGTTCACAATGGCCGACACGACACCGACTCGACATTGCGGGCAGCTGAGAGGTTAACGATATCGTCAGATTAGACGCTTGAATACGTGAGATATAGGTGCCTAAACTTTCCGGTATCAAGAAAGAGGTCCCGCGGAAGTCCCGTGAAGCGATGGATTGACATCGCCGACTCGGATGTGAGAGGCAATGGATTTTGGCAATTTGGCCGCTTTCCAGCTTGTAGTTCGGCATCCAGAAAGCGGACCCTGGCAGAAGCCGCGATTTGATGATGATGATGATTGACACCCAACAAGGTTTAGATACGATATTCAAAGTTTGATTTGGAGTATGCCATAATACTACTACCATAAGTATTAAGGTTACGGTATTTGTATTTGAAAGCCAGTATATTTGTGATGGTTCTTAGCTTTTCGGTTCAATAGTTTAGAGAAATTTTGAATATATGTAAACTTTTTCGAAGATTATCCGACTTCTCTGTCGGTTAAATTACCATATATGAACTTTACAGTATAACATTGTTCCATAAATGCCTGAGATTTGTGTCGCATTCTCCTCTGAGGGACACTACGCCATCGTCGGTTGTGAAACCGCCCTTTGTAAGGCTCAGTATGTACAGGGCGATGAAATTTAACGGTCGCGAATATGGCCGCCCGTATAAACAGGGTGCAATGAAAGTGCGCGTTATGTTTTGTTAGGATGACAGCCTGTAGCTACACGGACGAGCGAGGTCGGATTTTTCGGCTGAGATAATGTGATACGATGTTGTGTTAGCCGAAGGGATAGGGCGAGTAGTTTAGTTAGGGAGGGGTACAGTCAGCTGCAGAGTGAACGGACTCCCTAGCAGGCATTAGTGGTAGGAGGGGGGTCAGTTTTATCTGCAGCTGGCCGTACAAGAACGGTCCGTTTCGAACACGTGTAAAATAATAATCTTGGCGTTAATGTCCCGGTTGTGATCTCACGCACGAGGGCCCGAGGTCCGCCTTGACCATGCTCCGTAGCGACTGCCATCTGACATCCGTGACCCTTACAAGGTGAATCTGACCAGATTGGATCATGGTTCTGTTCCGAAGACGTGAAATCGCCGTTATTGGGGCTAAGCTATGTAGCAAATTGTATATAACTAATAACTAACGGGATACTTTCCGCGATCCCACCAGACCAACAGCCCAAACAGCTCACTGCTGGAGTCGACCTCGCCCTCACTAGCAGTGGGTTATGCCGCAATCTCCACGCTTGGTAAGTGTGTCTTACAGTGTCTAGAATATTATAGAAAAACCACTAGGGCTTTCTAGGGCTTTTAATGCCCAAAACTCAGTGCCTTTTCGGGTTCTCTTGTCACTGTACTTTTGACGACCTGAGTGGTTCAATTGGCTAACATGCCGCTTTGCCACGCAGAGGTCTCGGGTTCGATTTACGGCCGGACAGAAATTGAAATGATGAATTTTAATTTCTGTTACGGGTCTGGGTGTAGAATTTATAAGAATGTATTTAAAAGAAAGTATATAAGTAGTTTATCAGTTATCATAACACAAGCTTTGTTTACTTTGGGGCTAGATGGCGTTATGTGAACTGTCCAAACATATTTATTATTATTTATTATTTACAAAATGCCAGTTTTCAGTTAATCAATCATTAATTTATTTGTGGTACACAGGTTATGCAGTTGTTACATTTTTAGTAGATGGGTCCTCTGTGACCTGCCATCGGCATACAAATTTAAAGATAACAAATTTGTCCTTTTTGGATATAATTGTGTATTATTTCAACATTTTCAACACTTTTACAATATACGATTTCATATTCAAGGTTCTGGAAGAGATCACATTAGTGATAAGACCGCCCTTTGTACTACCTACCATATTTTTGTATCTGTACTTGTGTTCTCTGGTGTGCAATAAAGAGTATTGTATTGTGTTGTATTATAAAAATAAAGTCCCCAAACCTAAACACCCAAATACTGCCCTTTTCCAGCACACACAGCGTTCTGGGAATTTAATGGGGGAAAAGTATTAATTCACCCCGGGGTTTCCCGATGCGAAACAGAAGAAAAGCAACCCTTTCCAGTAGCCAGTAATAGCTTAAGAGGTAAATGATAGTAGGCCATTAATTACGGAATATCCAGCGTGGGGCCAGGGCCGTATTCAGGTGGAATTCATTCAGGTGGAATTCATTTCCGTTGAACATGCAGTTTTTCAGGAAAGGGGGGAAAAGATTTTTTCGGGATAAGTAACACGTGAGTATTGCAAACGTTTAGGCTGCCACAGGCTGCGGTGACTGTTTAATATGAAATGTTTATGTTGTTATGTTGTTGTCGGCCGTGTGGTGTCCGGCAGAGTAGAATAGCACCAACCCCTTACACTCGTGGGTGTCGTACAAGGCGACTAATGTTTTCGAGGCAAAAGATCTAAGCGCCTCCGTAGACTGGAAAATGGGCAGCAGCATTTTCCATTGTTATGTTATAACACTGCGATCTCCAACCCGCCTGTCAAGCGTGAAGATTATGGCAATAACCTCCCTTTTTGCGGGAGAGGCCCTAAGTCCTGCAGTTAACTGTTATGGGCTGTGATAATGATGATGATGATGATGATGTTGTTAAATGTTTTAAGATTTGAACTAAAATACGTAAATGTGTTGGACAAAGTCACACAGCGTCATTTGGATCCCAAATTAATCATAGCATGTACATAATCAACGAATTAATTTTGTGATAAAATATGTGTGCTTCAGTTCTCTGCTTGGAATTTGTTTATAATAAACAGAGGCAAAGGAGCAAGCCAGTCACCTTATTCAGTGAATTTTTATATACAATCTGACTAGAGTTGCATTGAACACCTGTCCCTCAAATTTTCCCACATACCAATCTAGTTAAGGTAGGGGGTCCAATACGTCTAAGTGCGTCCCTGTTCCTGGTGCGGGAGATCGTAAATTGAAAAGAAAAACGCGGAGGCCCTGTTACGGCCGGAATGGGAGCCATCACGGTAAGCATCCGTGATGTATGAACAGCCCCCGCGCGGCCGGCGACGCAATTGCGGCTCGGACTATGGATTGGACCGTCTGCAATGAGAAGTTTTTTTTTCATTTTCATGTTTTGACCCGTAACTGTAGGAGGAGACACGAGTCCCCTAGAAGGTCCTAGGAGTGACGGCCACGGATGACCTCGTAAAGGTCGTAGTGAGTTGATGGATGCAAGAGGCTCTTTGCTAATCGTGTAGGTGGTTTGTGGAGGGCTAAGTGGATGTAGTCAGCAGTGCACGTTCAACGGCTGAGATGATGATGATGAGGTCCTATAATATAACAGCTATTTCTTCAATTTAGGTAAGTAATCCTATTTTTCATACTGCTCAGTGCGTTTAAAATTCTACAATATGCTTGATCCTCATTCGTGCACTTAGATTTGAAAGCCAAAACCACTGCACGGTTCCCAATGGAGCACTGGAGTTCTTACTCACCGCTACTACAACCTTTTCGCGATATTACTAAGCTACCTAGCCTATATTTTATATACTTTAATTTTTTATTTATGTTCGCTGTATTGTCGTCTTACTGATGCCATTGTCTGTTCAAAACACAATACAAATACAAACAACGACAGCACAAACACCCACGCAAGAACAAACAACTTTTTCTACAATAGAAAACACATTGTCGGCGTCAGAAGCTTTAGAGAGCTTTAACGCAGCTTTGACATCGAAGTTCAAATACTAATCGAGAAAGTCTACGCTAAAAAGCTTAGTAACTAAAAACCAGATTTTAGACCTAAAAGGCGAAATGCCTGTGGAATATTGGATTCTTGGAAAAAAATTACCCGATACGTTTTCATTAAAAATATTTTTATAGAATTTCCAAGTAACGGATTTGTTGTTTCCGTCAGAAATGTTTACCAAAAAATGTATGCTTTATTTTAGT
Source organism: Blastobasis lacticolella (assembly GCA_905147135.1). Taxonomy (NCBI): domain Eukaryota; kingdom Metazoa; phylum Arthropoda; class Insecta; order Lepidoptera; family Blastobasidae; genus Blastobasis; species Blastobasis lacticolella. The sequence goes on along the minus strand of LR990062.1, from coordinate 6,373,461 downwards.
AATACGTCTATGTTTTTCGAAATATCAAATTTCAATATTTGTTCTCAATTATGTTTGTTCCTACATGTTGTCCGTTCCGTTCAGGTACAACACCAGCCAGAAATGCTTCTGCAAGGGTATGTAGATCATATCAGCAAGAACTGGGTACGGCGTCGCCATCATCGGTGGTTCCGTCGTCTGTACTTGTATTTTGAGCAACCAAGCCCAGTGGTTGTCACGGGTCTCACTCAATGAGCTGGTTTGCTATGTTTGTTCCTACATGTTGTATGTTTTTAATTTTAAATAAATATTTGTTAGGTGCGACCGTTTATTTGTTAAGCAAAGTTTGGTGTAAATATCTATAAAACATCTGTTTTGTTCGGAGTCATGTCATCGTAGCCCATAACAGTCCCCTGCAGGACTTAAGGCCTCTCCCACTAAAGAGGAGATTATTGCCTTAATCTCCACGCTTGGCAGGCGGGTTAAAGATCGCAGTGTTTTAAATATAACAATGGACAACGCTGCTGCCCATTGTCCACTCTACGGGGACTCTAGATATGTTAAGGCGATTTTTGCTAACGCCTCGTGCGACACCCACGAGTTTAAGGAATTGGTGCTATTCTACTCTGCCGGACACCACACGGCTTTATTCGGAGTATTAGATCAAAATGTTTTTAATCAGTATACTCAAAATATATCTTTAAATTATACATTTAACATTAAATAGCTATGGGGATACTATCGTACCCCATGAATTAAATAACGGAAAATTTCATCAAAAGTGTAGATTGCAAAATTAAAATAGAACTCGTTTCACGAAATAAGTCCTGGGAGTATTGGTCCAGCTGCAAACATTATCTAGGTATACTTAATATCTCTTTTAACCCGACTGCCAAGGAAGGGTTATGTTTGTCGCGCGTATGTAGGTATGTTTGTATATTTGTAAATTTCTTTATTAGCTCGTATCTTAAAATGTCTCAAATCTCAAGTGTACTTGTGTTAAAAAAGATATTCAAAATTGTTGTGAAGAGAAAAAACATTATTTTTCTATTCCCATTAAGAAGGGTACTTTTCGAAATGAAATATAGACTAAATTAAAAATATACTAACTCATTCTAAATATCTATAAATATTAAGTATACTTAGCCACCTGTATGAAAACGGGGCCCGAATGCTTTCAAGCTTAAATTAAACTAACATTTGCACCCATTTACTTCCAACATTCGGCTTGTTTAACTTCTCAGTTTTTTAATAGCAGTCGTCGTTTTAGTTTTTTCTTACTTTTTATATCATAGGAACTAAACGTTGAAACGGGGTTTATAAGGAAAGCGATTCAACTGTCACGTTTCACCGTAGCCCTTAGCCGTCATATTTTTTCTCCTTCTAATACTTTCAGACAAAGGCTTAAAAGGACTACAGCCACAGTTGGAGCAGGCAACAGTACACTTTATTGCTTTAGACCGGGCAACTCTCTTGCAACCGTGCCATGGATGCGAGAAAGTTTCGCTAGATCAATTGGTTTCCAGTGCTCCATGTGGTGGGGATTTGGGGAACCGTGGCTTTGGCAGTGGAGTGGCATTTGCTTTTTGCTGCCAGAGCAACGTGTTATAGAGGTGGGCAGCGCATTAGCGATACTCTTGGTGTTGCTAATGTCTATAGGCAGTGGTGACCACTTTCCATCAGGTGGCCCGCTTGCCTGTTTGCCTACAGTATGACATAAAAAAATAGATCAATATAACCAATGGTTTACGAGTGTAAACCATAGTGATTTCCTATATGATCTGCGGGGTTATTGACTATTTACGTGGACAACTGAATTTGATATAAAATAATCTTACACCACTCTAATTTGGTAGACGCTTTAGCCCGTGGTAAACGTAGATGACGTAGTGTAGAATAATATAATGTCAAATTCAGTTGCCAAAAAATAAAAATTTGGTCGGTGGCCCGTTTGCCGTTTGCGTTTATTAAGATGCGATGCGTGCGTCGTTCGCAGGTTTAAATAACATAGTGCCATGGACTTCCTACCCAAAGAGACTGTTCGCTGATTTGATCAAAACCAAGCCGAGCGAGAGTCACCATCTATAAGTCCTTTCTCCCTTTCAAATAGAGTAACCACAATTTTATTGGCTAAGCCACTGTCATTCTAAATTGACAAGTGTCATTTGGGTAGTAAGTCCAGACATACCGTACAGTATGTCAACACACATACGGTTCTGCATTTTAGATACGTAGGACGTTAAGAGGCGGCAGTTGCCGACTTCCATCAGGGAGCTATCTGTTTGTTTTACTAATTCACAATAAAATAGTGAGTCGCATCTTGCGCCTCACAGCACATGCTGAGTGGGTACCATTTACGCTGGACGCCGCGGCACCGACAGTGGCATGGGAGGCTACGTATTGTTTTAGATATTTTAATTATTAATGTTTCTGTTGTCTGTAACTGTACTGTTATTGTGTCGTGGTGTGCTATGTGTAATAAATGTCTTTTCTTTCTTTCTTAATTCGTTATTTCTTAACCGATACGCCACGTCAGCACTTTCGCTGCTCCGCGGCATCGGCGCCCTTTTTAATATCCCCGCTGTAACGGGGTGCCCTTTCAGGAGACACCCGACATTTCGGCGTGTGCCATATTTTGCACCCCTCACCCTTTAGGCCACCTCGGGGGTGACGAACATTTTAATATTTGCGAGGGCAATTTTTTGGACAATTCTCTCCTAGTTATAGTGCAGTTACAGTTATCTGCCATAGACACAACCACGAATTTCATTACAGAGTTACATAGTACATAGTAACATATCACAACGCACTTGAGTTTCTGCACATTTGGGATGCAATTGTAGATGTTATGGGCGACAGTTACCACTTACCATCAGGTGGGCTGTCAGTTCATTTGTCATAATATGAAATAAAAAATCAATCGTAACGAAAATAATACGTTTTATATAACGATTGAGCTGATGTGCGTCGATGTAAAACTACAATCGGTTGTCTTAGGACCACGTGAACACATGAAATTTTTCCGGAATATTTATTCTGATCAAGTCAAAAGACTATGAATGATCATAGTAATTTGGTACAGCAAAGGAAATGAGAGTGACCACAAAGACCACTAACGATCAGCTAATTTACGCAGCTTTTCTCACTATTGTCGTGCCAAAGGTTGGCCATCGCTGACCTACTGTTTATTAGTCAGGTTAACATTCGCCTTTTGGAGGTTTACGCGGCTTCTCTGATGTACTACGTCGTATTAAAAGGGTTGGTGTAATTTTAGTTTGTATAATAAGATAGTAATATAACAGGGACGGCCGAGTCGAGGTCACTACTTTTTACTGTCATAGTTAAAGTTTGAGGTACTTTATGGCACCAAAAATGAGAATCCAAATTACATGTTCTAAATGTAGACACATTTTATTGAGAGTTCAACGGCCAATCACATGGGTTTATTGAGAGTTCAACGGCCAATCACATGGGTATACACATGATACTAGCAACGCCGTTCAATTACATACTCGGATGCACTCTGGCCTCACGATACAGGCTTGGCCTAGTGTGGAGGATATAATAACCTTCCAATCTATCTGTTAGACTCATGTACTGGAAACGTATAACAACATAATACGTACTTAATTAGTTTTCCAATAGACATTATTTATTTTGACATCAAAATACTCGCAATACTTACATTGAATGAGTTACAATTCCAAATCTAAATTCCACTTATATCTATTTAAAACCTACTTAAATAAAGCGGTTCGAATATGGAGCAATGCGATGTCAAAAGGGCCCCCGACTAGCTGCAGCAGAACGATGCAGTGCTGGTTTTCAGCAACACACAACTACCAAAAGAAAAACTATTTACTAAACAATAAACTTATTTGTATTTAATAACTTTCATTGTTCAATAACCTTGTAACTCATTATTTTATTCACACTTTTGACAAGCAATTCCATTAGTATTATTTTAAAGTCATCCAAATTAAGTTCAAAACCAGCATCCATACCGCCATTAGAGTGAAAGCCAAACCGGCGTATCTCCAACGCGGTAATAACAAATTCATCATTATTTTTTGCGGCAACACTTAGCGGTTTGTGAAAAACTAAGATTATTCCCCCCTTGATGAATGGACGGGCGCGGTAATCATGTAATAATTATTATTAATAGCTATTGTTCTTCTACAATCTGCGGCAGAAACGCCAGGGATTTGGGGTTCCGTAATGTCCGACTATTCGTAATGGAAAGATAGGAGGGCGAGTGTGGGCGGATTTATTTGCGTGCCGATATCGTTTGTTATGATCAGTTTCACGGGGTTCAAGGATATTTTCTTGTGTAAACGATCTGGCCACCTGGTGGTGTGAGGTAACAGACATAAATAGGACCTACTCATAATGTATCTACATTAGAGGAAGTACATTGCCGATGGGATATATTTCATCCGCATCATTTGGATGCCCATTAGGAAGACCAACCCTGTGTGATCCAATTATAGGATTTAGGTAAAATATACAGGATAATGAACACGGGTTCGGGCACGTGGCGGTGGGCAGCGCTCGAATGCTGTACCTACAATGCGTCGAGCCGTAATCGTTTAGTCTACATTTGACAGATGCCTCTTTTCACATTATAGTCTGTAGTCTAGCACTTGACTGATTCTACATTTACCCGAAATGAGTTTAGCGAGCAATCAATTCAAATATACGGGCCCATGTATGGTCTTGTATTGCTCTTATTAAAATACAACATTGCCAAAATGATAGGTGAAATAATGTTGTAAACTTCAGGACAGTTGGCCATCCAATCCATCCGTCCGCGTCGGCTGCATCTCCCTCAAACAGTTTTTAGGGGTTCTGCATCAGTCATTTTTATTATCAAGTGCAAGTTGTTGGTCTGTTGCGATTTGTCTTTCTTACAAGTAGAAAGTGATTTTTCATGCATATATTGTTAGGTGTTCAGTCCATCATAGGCACGTAGGTAAGTCTCTAGGGAAGTTCGCACGCAAGAAGCCACTAATTAAAGCGTGCCCCTGGTATTGCAAACGTCCATAGGCTGCGGTGACTGCTTACCATCAGGCAGGCCGTAAGCTTGTTTGCCACCTTAAAAAAAACGAAACAACGACCACAACGCGGTTTCAACTACGGGCCCACTAACCCCGTATGTGTGGGTGATTCTCACACCGCCGCGGCGGTAATGCCAGCGCTGTTTTTCCGTCATCGCCTCTCCGTCTCGTAATGAATAATTCAGAGCACAGGCCGCCGTTTTTCTCTGTGACCTCCCAAATTGTGTGAGTTCCAGTGGCGCGGCCACAGAGGTGGTGATTTCGTTTTTTTTTCTTTTTTTTTCTCGGTTACACAAATAAAAGTGGCGCTTTATTGCTTTGTTGCGCGGATTCCAGGTTGATAGTTGCCGCCGTTGGTCGTTTTAAGTGTTATTTTTGTGGTTTTTCTGCTTTGATTGGGCACGGGGCTTGATTTTGCGTGGGTTTCGGCTTTTATTAGTCCTTTTTCTTCGGATAAGTATATGTAATCAAAACAAGGGCGGAAATAAATAAAGACATAGACTACCATCTATTCGCCCCGAATACGAAAGAAGTCCCGAGCAAAACCTAGTATGGGTAACTATTAGGTACGTGTAAAAATTAATTCAGCTGAAAGGATCGAATTCGCACCCGAGTGAATGTCGCCATGTTGACGCACATACTGCTAAAGGGTCAAATTATCTGTTTTTTGTATCTAAGCGTATAGTTACCGCCGTCCCGCGAAAATACCCGGAATCGAATTCCATTGTCGATCGCTACCCTATTCGTTTCGCCGCGAAATAATGGAATGGAACTTACTTTTTGTGGAATTCAATGTGATGAGAGCGCGGATGAGAATCACCCAGTAAATCTTCCCGTAACCGTTGAGAGGTTAAATCAATTAGTTTGTTTAAGCAAAAATGAGGCCTATAACAAATATATAAAAGTTAAAATACTGTAACACAACAACAAGATTTTTACGTCATGTCAGTTTATCGACCTAAAAATACATAATTCGTCGATGAATATGGTTAAACAATATTTCAAATTTAAACTACATAATAGTCGAATTCAAACTAACCGCATTGCATGAATTAATCCATTATCGTTTGATTATCACGTACCAATTAATAATGTCCTGCGGTTTTGGTTTAATATTTATGTACCGTTAATAAAACAGAACAATGTGGTCTCACCCCAAGGGAATAACCTAACTGACAGCAAAAGTCAGATAACCCAAACTAAGTTTACATAAAATTAAATATTTTCTAAACTACAGAACCGATTTTAATGAAACAAAGCTAAGAACAATCTCGATTAAACTGGCTTTTAAATAGAGAAAACTGCATTCAAATCGGTCGATCCGTTCCGGAGCTACGTTGGCACAGACACCTACACAAAGCCACAGATACAAACGTATAACAATACTTTTCTTCGTCGGGGGTTAAAAAGGCGTTTGCTTATGTAAGGCAAATGGCAAAGGCACCCAAAACATTATTCATAGTATTATTATAAAATTTATTAATTTTATTTATAAAAAAATCTTGGTTGGCTATAATTGTCTGTATGTTTCAAACGCAATTTTTTATGTTATACAGCAGACAAACAGGCAAGCGGGCCGCCTGATGGAAAGTGGGTACGGCCGCCTATGGACATCATCAACTAGGGGCGCTACCAATGTGTTGCCCGCCTCCAAAGAGACCTCTTGAACGATCCCATGTCATAGTCCAAAGGAAACACTGTGACAGAATTTGCAAGGATACCTACTCTGACTACGGAACAGCCTGTAATAGTAATTCGTAGCAGCAACAAGTCAAATATTGACGCGGGCTTGTGTCATAACGCTATATTTAGAGTCATATCTATATTCAGTCAGAGTTATATCCATAGATATATTCCTTTGCCGATCAGATATCCACTGGGTTGTGAAAATATCAAAGCGTATTAAGGTTATTTGAAACTAATCACGGGTTTCCAGGAACATCAATGTGAGGGAGCCTTCCTCATTGAGTCTGAAAATACCGGAGCTGTTCATTTCGCCCTCAGAAGAACCAATTTATAGAATCACGGAAGGGAAACAAAATTAATCACAGTGAGATGAGAAAGACTGGCATGTTTTCTTTTTCCAAACGCTGAATCGCCTTTTTAAAATATACACATAACGTACCATAATTATTAATTACATAACATAATTTATGTAAACATACATACATAAAGCTTACGCCTGTGTCCCACAGGTGGGGTAGGCAGAGACTATGGACCGCCACTTTGCTCTGTCCTGACACAACTCCCTAGCCTAGCATATATCCACAACTCTTTTCATACATTACCTTTTATTTTTAATTTTTAAATACGTTTACGTGGCAAAGTATTTATTTTGAAAAAGACAGGTTAGGCAGCCTCAAACGGCGTAATAGTATGAGTCTGCATACATTACGGCAAGAATAAAAGGACAATGAAAGAAAAGGACATGTATGAAAAGAATAAGAAATAATGGATATGTCTGCAACAGCCTGGGCCTCTCTAGCACAAAGCCAAAGTGATGGTGGTGGACCGATCGAATAAACTCAATCTTAACCCGCCCTTGATCTCCAGATAGTGGACTCGTAAGAGTTATGATCACCGGAAAGGTAGAGGTCGTAGCCCAATGCGTTGGTCCGATCAGATCCGCACCACATTACAAACTACGTACCACGAGGCTCTGCACTGTACTGAGGACTGGGGGTGATGGCGCGCCTTTGTCCGTGACAGGATTATGTAGGAGAGAGGTCACGACCCTCAGATATGAGGAATACGAACGGAGGAGGAATGGTAAAAATTGTAGATATATGCGAGGCTATGGAGTTGTGTTAGGAAAGAGAAAAGTGGCGGTCCAGTCTGAGCCTTGTCTTTGTCACACTGGACAAAGCTGAGCTTTGTATTATATGTATGTCTGTATGGCCACGATACGAAGCCGTTGTCAAAGCGTGCATCGATCCGACAGACGCATTACCCGCGAATTCCCAACAATGCCGTTATCACAAGTGTATTCAAGTGGGAAATTACAGGAGTTCCTTGTTTCAGGAGAGCTGAAATTTTGATACCTCCACTGCTTCGAGATTGCCTCGGACGGGAATGCTATAAGGTCTAGTTTAGAGATACTTTCGAGGTTATAGGTGGTTTATGAGAGCCATATAAAGGTTTTATAGAAGATTAAAAAGCGTAGGCGGTAGTCATGTTTTTAGTTTTAAAATTAAAATATATATTTTTTTTTCAGAATGTTGCTACGTGACGTGTTAATCAGTGGCACAACTAAGTCTTTGCGGAATTCACTTAGAAGGGTTCATATTTCTGCCTTCAAGAACAGCGAACCACCTGACGGAAAGCGGTCACCGTCATCCAGGACATCTAAGGGACTTGCAGATATATCTTTATGTGTGTTTCCCTATACCTACTAAACTAGACTTACTAAAGTATAAATAGATATCGCAAGCGAACAATGTGAAATCTTATTTAAGTTATATTTTAAGCCATTTGTTACCAGAAAAATGGTTCTGGGAGCTACACCAAAACCATTCAATTCCAGAATATCTTTTTTTGTAATCGCTCGCCGCGGTTCTAACGGTTTACAATTTTTATTTTTGGCATGAACACATCTATATTTTTATAGATACTGATTTCCCTTGTTTCTGAACCATACCGTTGTAAAACCGTTTGAATCGATGCAAGCGATTAAAAAATAGAGTCCCAGATCGCAATGTTTATCCAACGGCTGGAATTAATCGCAAAGTACACGATTAATCCTCTTAAAAGTCGGATACAAAGCGACGTACATTTTATTTTAAATGGCCCTGTAATGTTTATAAATAAGCTTTTAAGTGAAAAGCTCCAGCGGGAGCTTTTAGCTTAGCCAAGCTTTACTAGTATCCTAGATTTTTGCCGTGAACAGTCAGACTAGGAGATTATAAATCAAGAGTGAAAATCGTTGTCATACATTCATACATTTCTGTCACATTAGTTTTATGACATTTTTTAATTTGATTTACTACCCGGCGCGACTTCGTTCGCGTACACCTATTTTACCCCTACCTACCCTTTTGTTCTTGCTTAACCCTTCTCTTGAATCACTCTATCTATTGTTGAAAACCTATGTAAATTCCGTTGCGCAGTTTAAAAGATCTAAGTGTACATACATACATAGGGACAGACGGCGGCAAGCGACTTTGTTTTATACTATGTATAGATATTTTGTTTAACCTTTTATGGAGGTTGGCAGACAGAAATTTAAGATAGAAAAATGTATTCAAAAAACTATGAACGTTACCCAATCGACAAACCTCTCACCTACATTTCTAACCCAATACTATACCCGATAAGCTCGCCGCCTAGTCTTGATACTTTGAACCAAATTTTGATGAGGATAGAGACAGATAGGTCTATTTGTCTCGCTCGGCCAGGCTACGGTTTATTAAAACGCCTGTTCGTTCCCACCTGGTTTCGATTCCAGGTGCAGGAGTGTCGGAAATTTAAGATGTTGTATCTCTTATTCCTTCATTCCATTTAAATTGCTGCCAAGTTGTGTACCGGTTTGACGGATAAGGTAGCCAGCGCAATTACTTTCTTCTTATCTAATCTTACTTTTCATCTTAGTCCTCACAGTGACAATAATAATAAATAATAATCGTGGACAAATTCACACAGCGCCATCTAGCCCCAAACTAAGCAAAGCTTGTACTATGGGTGCTAGATAACTGATATACTACTTAAATACTTTTAAATACATACTTATTATACATAGAACACCCAGACCCGTAACAGAAATAAAAATTCATCATTAAAATTTCTGCCCGGCCGGGAACCGAACCCGGGACCTCTTGCGTGGCAGACCGGCATGTTGACCATTGAACCACTCAGGTCGTCAATGCACCTGCGGTTCTGTATTTTTGTTACCGGCAACCTAAATGTAGGAATTGTAGATGATTTGGGCGACAGTTACCACTTACCAACAGGTGGGCCGCCGTCTGTTCGTTTGTCACTGAGTGGCGTAAAAAAAAATAAAGTGTGGTTGTGTAGTGATGGTTATGATATGACTGTGATTTTGCTGGATGAATACTTTAGTGGTCAATTGTAGTATAGAAAATGTGTTTAGGTCCTGCCATAGAAATGGACACTACCCAATGGGCGTTGCGTCTAAGTTTAAGAAATATATTGATTATTAGGTTAGAAAAAATATAGGTTTTGGGACGTACTGTATAACGACTTAGACGGTAAACTCTACTTTGCTATACTTAAGTTTAGAGGTACAGTTCCCTGGTTAAATATGAGCATTGAGTCGTCTACCAGCATCCTTTTAAATTTACTTTCAACCAATAAAGAGACAAAAAAACATAAGACCAAATTTTATCGAAGACGCGAATCGCTATCAACGGCGTATAAATGGTATAATACATCACATCCATTAAAACGGTTCCACACATACATCTCGCCGTTTCTCCTCTCTGCCCCCAATTGGAATTCAGAGAGGCTGCAGCGCAAAAATCTCAGCTTCATACAAAATTTATTGGTCCGATCTTAGTCTTTGTTTCGCTTTGCGATTCTGTACGTCACTGGGAAGGTTTTTATGGGCAGCTTTTGTACCAGTGATCTATAACTGAGGTGGCCCTTAAATGTATTCTCTGTTCTCGTTTATTGTGGTGGACGTATTGTGTTCCTTTTTAAATAAGGTTTGAATTGTTGATGTTGTGGTGGAACTGGGTTCAAGGCAGTGTCATGTCGTGTGGACGTTATGTATGTAGAAGTAGCGACCTTTTTGTGACTAGACGTTCTCAGCTTTCACTAGCAGTTCGGATGTCTGTAAACAATTTCTATTCGGATGTGGAACGAACAGCCACAGTGTTTCCTTTGGACTATGACATGGGATCGTTATAGAGGATTAAAGGAAATCCAGGATTTGGCAGATCAGATAATTAGAGTGAAGCGACTGCTACCTGACCTGCATGACCCTGCTACCAGAGGAATCGGACCAGATTGGAGCATGGTTACACATTCAGTCTCCTGACTGTACAGGTATCGTCACGATGTTTTGCTTCATCGTAAGAGCATCAGTTAGCATTCTACTAATGTACATAACTCAGAAAAGAGTCATTGGTACATGGCCGCAGTGGGATTCGAACCCGGCACCTCTCGTTTACGAGTCGGATACCTTAACCACTCGACCGACGCTCCGATTAACACATACATTACACACAAACCGACGTGTGACAAGGGCAAAGCAATCTCAGCTGTAAAAATCTAATCTCAAACACGGACCGACAAATCTGAGAACGTTAGACTAATGTTCTATACCGTTCTGTTGGAGCCACTAACTCAGTCGTTGACTGAGTGAAGTCTGACTCGGGCAACGGCTTGACAACTTGACTGAGCACAAACGACATTGTAAATCGGTCAGGCATAACTCGGAGTAAAGATTAGAGTTCTGTGCTTTTTTAATAGACTGCGAGGGTGTTGTTAGTTATCCTACGCAATTTTTTTTATTGTTTGACTAGCCAGGCATTTGACCGCCACACCTGGTGGTAAGTGACGATGCGGCCGATGATGGAGCATTCCTGTCTAGGAACAGCCTATTCACTCTGGCCTTGAAGGCGTCTAGATTATAATGATCATTATTTATTGATTAAAACAATAGTAAAACCTTGACAAGTTTGTCTGGTGATAGGGAGACGTCATCGAGTACAAGAATAATTCAATTTTTAGCGATAGTAGACGTTTAGGAGATCCACAAAACGTTGGTCTGCCAGTTCACAAGCTGGTACTAAAAAAATATTAATTTTATTGGTATTTTTTAATAAGAAAAATTGATATCAATGACTTATTTTGTATTAAGGCTCTATATCTGTACTTGTTATGACTTAAAATATAATTTTTCTAATTATTTTTATCGGTTATTGACATTTAATTTAATAAGAATTGATTGTTGACATGTACTTAAATTTGATAAGGTGAAATTTAACTTTATTTTATTTAAATAATTGACATATTCTCATTTTTGACGTATCGCTAATTGATTAATGAATTAATTTATTATTAATGAACATGCAATAATTTATGCAATATGGAATCTAGATTTAATTGTTAAGATAATTTTGTTTTCTATATTTTTTATTATTTTGCAGTGCCCTCACAGGGTCATACTTACCTATTTTTAAGATCTAATGTTATTATATTACCATGTGAAGCAATAAATAAATGACAAAATGAAATATTTTTAGTGAGTTAAGCTTCGACTTTTCGTAGCGATAATACCTGCCTCAGCCTCGCAGAGTCCCGGATTCACTTCCCGGCCGAGCAGAAATTGAAATTCTGAATTTATTTTCTGTTAAAACTCTGGGTATATTATGTATAAGTATGCATTAAAACAAAGTATATAAATAGTATAACAGGTATCTAGCACCCATAACACAACCTTCACTTACCATGGGGCTAGATGGCGCTGTGTGAATTTGCCCAAGCATATTAAGAGCTCATGAATGCCTTCACCTTCTATGGAACAAACGCGTGGGCTTTGTACTGTTATATTACGGCATCAAATATATGGGATTGTAACGAAGAAATTTTAAAGCAAATAAACCTAAAACAATACACGTAGAAGACTTTATTGATATTCTAGGAAACCTCTAAAACTGAACTACCAGCAATTTTGCTATATAAAATTCCGTAATTTACATCACATTGTGTACAAAAGTTATTTCTCCGTATTCAAAATGCTTCTCTGGCACATCAAACCAGTGATTACAATCATTATCAGAGGAAAATGCGTCTTAGCTAATTTGTTTTACGGTTCAGAATAGTTTGCGCTAGTGAAAATCACTGTTCCATGAAGTAATGATTGTGAGAATGGGTTGTAGTGTGACCATGTTGTATAGTTTTATTTTTATTCCTTTAAAGTTTTGCGGTTTAGTGACGCTTATTGACTGATTTTAGAAGAAAATGTCGACTCTTTCTCGATAAGCCCATTGATTTTAGATAAGTATACATCTTGATCCTGTAAGGAAGTTTCTTACAAAGTTATCTAGTATCAGTAGCGAATTCATTATGAGTCAACTTACAGACAAATTTCCATTGTCAGTCGATTCTTCTATAGCGTAACTTAATAATACAGATGTAAGAGCGAAACATATTTTAGTCTAACGCCTTAGTTAAATGGGGCTGTAACAGAATCTTTCATCACAGCCCAAAAACACGTACTACGTTTCAGTAGAGTAAGACAATAGTAGAGCACGATAACGATAAGTATTATTCAAAAACACTATATAAGTTGACTTATTTAAATAAAAATAGGAATTATTTTTGCCTTGATAGCTTCTTAAAGTCGGAGGCCAAGACTCATTTTGGGTCGCTAGTAAGTAAGTTAGTATTTTTTCTTAGATACTCCTTTACATTAAATATGCCATTTTACTTAAATTTCTGCGGATAATACCATTGTAGTGCTCCACTTTCGCCATTATTAAACATTTATCCTCCTATTTATCCCAAAGAATCCCAACGCACGGCCACCCCACTAAAGTCTAAATAGGCGAATCGAAAACCGAAATTAGCTGTTAAAGTCGACTCGGGCGACAGTTTGCGTGAACACAGTTTGACATTATGTGGGAGCCAGCGCACTGTAAGCGTGTTATTACTCTATTTGTGTGTTTGTCTGTTTATTGTCTGACCAAATTCACCTGCAATTGGGCTTGTTTGCCTTGACTGCTCGAATGCGCGGTCGAAATCTAATGACGGTGTTTAAAGCTGGCGCTGTCACTTTTGACGTTTGTTTGCTATGATTTAACTTAACGCAACCACTGGTTATTATGATCTAGATGCCTTCAAGATTAGAGTGAATAGGCTGTTCCTAGACAGGCATGCTCCATCATCGGCGGCAGCGTCACTTACCACCATGTGAGATGGCGGTCAAATGCCTGACTAGTCTTATTATAAAAGAAAAAAAAACAGAATGAAGACCGCTCAATTAATCTATGAAGCAAACAAAACACCAATCAGAATCAACTCAAAGCTGAAGTCACAATCCATGTTTTTTTTTAATTGTGCATATAACGTATCCAAAAGGGACGGATATAAGTTGTCAAATACCCCTCCATAACATAACCACTGCTATTGTCAAATTTGGTGGCTTTGGGCATTTTCTACTAGCTTTTGAGTGACATTGAGTCATTTATATAGAGTTGGTAGTCGGTAGGCCGTGTGGTGTCTGGCAGAGTAGAATAGCACCAACCCCTTACACTCATGGGTGTCGTACAAGGCGACTAATGTTTTCGAGACAAAAGATCAAGAGTCTCCGTAGTCTGGAAAATGGGCAGCAGCATTTTCCATTGTTACATTTAAACACTGCGATCTCCAACCCGCCTGCCAAGCGTGGAGATTATGGCAATAACCTCCTCTTTCGTGGGAGAGGCCGAAGGTCCTGCAGTGGATTGTGACGGGCCGTGTTGATGATATAGAGTTGAGACAGAATGACAGTGTACATTCTCTAAAGGTAGCTAAATCTATTCTCTATTTCCACGATCTTTGGACATTGAATCACCGAAAAACCTCGCCGAATTAATCTGTCACCGCAATGAAATTATTATCGTTGTAACCGCTTTTATCCAGTCCTTACCGGTTCGGGCCGGCTTGTAAATCGTGAGCGATATATCGTCGGTACAATAAAGAGTTGCCTCCAAAAAGAAGGGCCAATCCCCAACAAATGGACGGACAAAGGACCGTAAATAAGGGGCCCCGAATTGGAGCCTTTAACGTGATTTTCGGTCGATGCAATGGGATATGCGCTTATAATTTTGGCAGGTGGCATTTGGTTATATATTTTGTGCAATTATTCGTTGAAGAAAAGAAAGGAAAAGACGTTTATTATGCACATAAATAAATTAATATGCTTGGACAAATTCACACCGAGCCATCGAGCCCCAAAGTAAGCAAAGCTTGTGTTATGGGCGTTAGATAACTGATAGACTACTCATATACTTTTTTTTTAAATACATACTTATTATAACTGAACCACTCTGGTAGTCAAGATACCACACCACGACACAATAACAGTTACATAATTAACTAGAAAGATTAATAGATTTCCGGCTACCGGGTACCGCCAATGTATTGCCTGCCTACCTCTAAAACCTAAGGACACGTTGCACTGACAGTAAAAACAAGGGTGAGCGTTCTGAGGAATTATTTGATCTGGTGCCCACACCACCCGCCGCGCTGGGCTCGGTACTCATCCCCATTACGTGGACTCTCTAGTGGTGTTCATGCGAAGATTCGAAACAATGTTTCTCGCTTGTACAATTCGGATGTGACATGGGATCGTTTAAGAGGTATATTAGAGAGTCCTCAAAGGCGGGCAACACATTGGTAGCACCCCTGGTGTGGCTAATGTCCATAGGAGGCGGTTATCACTTTTCATCAGATAGCCCGTATGGGGGTTCCAGCAGTTACACAGGACTCATATTTCCAGCTATCATCACGATTGCTGTGTTCAGCATTTTGTCGTCACCATGCATTTTTAAAGCCTAAAAAGACATGCGAACCACCAACCGTGGATCAAGACATAGAAACAAACCCAATTATAACCACACACGCCCAACCGCGATTATACAAACACAGAAGTGGTCCCATTGAACAAAAGTGAGGCAATTCCATTCGCAATTAAGGCTACAATACTTATCTGCGGCATGAACCAAATTGCTTTCTTAGGTAGCTGCGCCTTAATGCCCCGTTTGGTGTGGGCCAGTGCGTGAGACAGTGAATCTAAACAGTCGAAAAAAGTCGTAAAAAATGGTATGTTTCTATATGGGTTAGGGTTTAACTTTTTAGCTGTTATCACTTTATTGAAAGCCTCGTGAACAGGCGAATTCTTTTTAGCTGTTAAAAGTCAATTGAACGCCATGAGGCTGGTTAACAGGCAATGCCTTTTATTTGAACAAAACACAAAAAATTTGAGTTTCAAATACTCGTAATTTTGAACAAATGTAGTTTCTTTTCAACACTAGAGAACGTGTGACATTGAGTTAGGTGCATACTCGCCCCAGTCCGGACTAGACCCACCAGAGACCAGATCAGATCGACCCAGGACCTCTGCGTGGCAGACCGGCATGTTAACTTAACCACTCAAGTGTCAAGTTACTGGCGCCAGTGGCGGTGTAAACGGGGCACGAGTGCGTTAGTTGAACGGGGCGTGTCCACGGTCCGTTGTCTACGAAAATTACTCTGTTATGCCCCGCGCACCCTCAACTGGGTGCACTACGTACTTGAGACTCGGGTGCGACGTGTCCAACAATAGAGCTGGATGACGAACTGGTGGTAATTATAATTAATTAAAAAGACAACCGCACAAAAGAACCCGGACAAAAGAAATCCGCATGTTACTAGGGCAATGCTAAAAATAGATCTGTCATCATCAAGGTCAGACTTTACTCGGCTACAATCTACCACCACTTAGGTAGTGTTTTTGTTTTACCTTTACTAATTAATCAGCCACCTTACTTTTTTTAAACCCTAAGTTAAGAAACAGTGTACTGCGCTCCAAAACTCGCCGATGAGGGTCAAAAAGCTGCCAGCCTGAAGTGGGACTGGACTGGACATGTATGCCGCATGCCAAACGAATTGTGGGCTAAAATATTCACCGACTAGACACCATAAAACGTAGCAAACAAGCGCGGTAGTCCAAGACGGAGATGGCGAGACGAGTTGGACGCCTTTTCTAAGGATTGGCCAAAGAAAGCATCCGACCCTAAATCGTGGAAGATAGATAGGGAGGCCTTTGCCCTGCTGTAGGACAGAAATGGCTTATATCAAAATAAAATAAATAAATAATGGTGTACGCGGCTTACGGGCACCAGGTTACGGCCGGCCTGATGGTGAGCAGTCACCGCAACCTATGTACGTTTGCTTGCAATACCAGGGGCATTACCCACGCGTTGCCGACCCCATAAAAACCTTATTATATTAAGTTACACAGATCCTACACAAAAATAGAAGACAAATATCCCATTCAACAGTAAAAAAACAGAATTCATTATCCTTCCAATGTGCGTAAAATATAAATGGTAAGTTTGACAGACTAGCGTGAACAGCCGTCGAAACCATTCATTCGATTGGCACAATGTCCGAAGCAAACGAACCGTCTGCGGGCTGTAATTATTTTCATAAAACGCGTTATTGGAATAGAAAATCTAATTCGAATTGACATCGACGCTGTCTTAAGAAAAAACGTAAATGCCGATGTTAAACCTAGAAGAACTTAGATGTCTAGACCTAAACCGAACTGACAGTTGAGCGACGCGATACGCAATGAGTGGTCCAAAAATTGCTCTTTTATCACATTCAAGGAATGTTTTAGCCATTTTTTGAAAGCAAAGACATTAGTCTGACAAGTTAATGCGAACGGCGATGGAGACAGCAACCTTTAAGTGAGTGGCCATTTGTTTTGCTTATCTCTTAACGACACAGAGCTTAATTTTTGCTTAAAATGTTGCCGTTGGTTTTCTTGTCTCTTCATTTTAGTAATAGATTTCAGATATACAACAAAATCACCACGTACCGGAAGACGCAGCGTGGGGAGGCAAGGTGGACCGACCACCTGGTAAAGATCGCAGGTACCAGCTGAATGCGGAAGGCACAGGACCGGTCTTTTTGGAGATCTCTGGGCGAGATAAGAAAGATACATTACAAAAGAACTGAAACTATAAAAACGATCATACGTAATTGTAATTGCATATAATTAACAATTTCAATGATTGCAATCTGAGAATTGTTAGCAACAGAGTAACATAATTAGACTGCAGTTGCGTTGTCGCTGTGCCATCCCTGCTGAGGTTTTCCCAAATGAGTACAACAAGGAGTTCTTCAAAAAGGTGTGAAAAGGCTTCTACAGAGTCGCATCGTTCTCTAGCGCACGTGCTGTGGATCCAACAGCATTATTACCCGTTCGCGCACTCAATAATTGTTAGTGCACCCCGGCCGGCCGTTTCGACACGGGCCCGGATAAGCTCGTACCTACCCGGTAAGGTGGACGAAATAGCGGGACCTAATTTTTTTTTCCCTTACACATAAACTCGCCTGTGAGGCGCATTATATGCCACTGATGAGTTTGAGCATCCCTACTACTGGGACAGAGGCGTGAGCTTTATGAATTCATGCATTTGAGCCTCCTCCACATTAATGAAGGAGTTCAGACATAGACGTATATTTATTTGGTCCAATAACACATTCAAAAAACTTAAAAAGTTCTAACAAAATTAGTACATAATACGGAAGTAGGGCGATGCGTCGTCGGATCATACTAGACAAACCACAGCCTCAGCCTCTAATGCTATGAATGGCAGCAGACAATCTGACAGACCCATATAAAGTTCGATGCGCGCACTATTGTCTCTCCACGCTTCATAGGCAGATCAAAAATGGTGTGTATTGAGGTGCCACACGGCTTCCGAGACTGTTTTATCCACTCTCAGGACCCCCAACAAAAATCCGTCTAAAATAAACAATTTTTTGGGCTGTTTATATTAATTATGATACATAAACAGTACCAAGGTAAGCCGTGACAAGATAGAAAAAAGGGCATAACTCCAATCACCCGCGAAGAATATCCTACCTTAATACCTACCTATCTACCCTAACATTCTTTATTGTTCTTACTTACTTTTCCAGGATTTAGTTTTTCTAACGTTAAATTATGTCTCTGAATGCGTAGAATAACAAAAAACGTTTCAAAGATACAGTATATGGGATTTTGTTAAATTATGTATCTGTATGAAAAGATAAAAACAAACGTTTGGTATATGGGATACAGCATATGGGATCTTGAGCTTATAACAGGTAAGAATACAGAGAAGCTTTCACCTGTTTATCGGAAAAGCTTCTACACTCCTATACCTTTTGTCCTGGCGCACCTGTATGTGCTAAGCTTTAATACAAACACTATCTTCCGACGCAAGTATAACAGTGTTTTCTCTAACTCTGTCTAACTCTTTGCCTAACTCTGCGTGGGAAACAGGCGTGTTGATATGTTTTTATCCCTGATGGTAAAATTCATAATTTTTATACTGAATCTGCTAGGCAAGTCCCAAGCCCCAGCGATCCCAAGTCCCGAATGCGTTGTACTGGAGAGTACAACATGAAGTATTTTAAGAAAGGAGTGAAATGGTTTTTACGGGATCGGCAACACGAGGGTGTGCATGGGCTGCGGTGACTGCTTACCAGCTTATTTTTTTTTATGTCATACGGTAGGCAAACAGGCAAGCGGGCCACCTGATGGAAAGTGGTCAATACTGCCAATAGACATTAGCAACACCGAGAGTATCGCCAATGCGTTGCCCACCTCTATAACACGTTACTCTGGCAGCAAAAAGGCAAATGTCCCTCCACTGCCAAAGCCACGGTTCCCCAAATTCCCACCCCATAGAGAACTGGAAACCTTACTCACCGGCAGAAACACAATACTATTTAAAAGAGTATTGTTTGCGGTATTCTGTAAGGTGGAGGTACATCCCCAGTCGGGCGGCTCCAATTCGAACGGGATATCCCGCTATGCCCTACCTCTCATAAAATCTCTTGTTTGCCACATTAATGGTATAAAAATATACCACTGCCAAACGAGATCCGAGATATTTTCTCCAAATTTGGCCAATTTCATCCACTCACAGCCCAATTAATTCACCGCTTCTGGCGTAAATTTCAAATCCAGCAAACACTTTGACAGCAAATCGAAATTGTCAATCCGTAACAAATCACCCCTGCCAATCAGGCGGCGGGGCCTGACAGCGGGGAAACCCGCCGGCTAATCGTTGTCAATCACGCCGAATTCGGTCACCTGCTGTTCGGCCGTTTATATGTGCCTAATGTTAATTTGATCGTGTGGTGTCCGGCAGAGTAGAATAGCACCAAGCTCTTACACTCGTGGGTGTCGTACGAGGCGACTGAAGTTTTCGAGACAAAAAAATCGAGTCTCCATAGACTCAAAAATGGGCAGTAGCGTTTTCCATTGTTATATTCATTACACTGCGATTTCCAACCCGCTTACCAAGCGTGGAGATTATAGCAATAACTTCCTCTTTCGTGGGAGAGGCCCTGGGTCCTGAAGCGAACTGTTATGGGCTATAATGTTGAATGTTAATTGCAGCGTGGGAAGATTAGGATTTTTAAGTATCGTTACTTTTAAAGCTAAAACTAATGTTAAAACATTTGTTTAGCCGCTCGAAATTATTTTTCTTTAATAAAATCTTCATACCTAATCTAAAAAGATTACCCCACCATCCAAACATTGTTCAGTGCCACGTTAACCAATTACTCCAACGCGATTAAAATGCCTCTTGGCAATTTAACTAGTCCTGAAGCCTTCAGGAAATTTTCCCAGCCAACGTTGTCTATTATTAATTACTTACTATTATAATATTACTACTTCTCTACCAAATTAGTGGACAGAGAAAGCATAAATTAATCCAGTTATGAGTATCATTCGTAAAACGTTCTACAAGGAAATTTCCCACCACTTAAATAACCTTAGCAATAACATATTTATGACACTCATCGTGTCAGGAACACACACGAGCAAAAACTGTAAATCCGTACGTCACAACATTACCCTGCAAAACCTGAAGGGTCGCAAAGGCCGCGTCAGACCGCGTCAGACGTACGACGCAGGGCGTACAAAGCGCTCAACATGTGTGTGAACCAGTATTGGCATCTGTCGAACTGGTTGGATAAAAAACATATTAAAAAGAAGTAAAGCTTGCAATACGTAATATTTACGTATGCTCAAAAATTGCACAAGCGTAGAAAAGACAAAAATATCGAAATAGGTCGAAACACTTTCCAATTTTTACATACCTACATGTAAAAAATACATGTTTAAACTGAAATGATGATTATGAATTAAATCACCTTTTGTACACTACTGCCACTTTATTATACATTTTTTTATTTAAATGCAACCGGTTTCGAATTACTCACATTCAGGCCTGATTTAAAACCTAAAGTGGAACTAGTGTACAAAACGTGATTTTATTCATAATATAATGAGAGTTCCATCACTAAGTCACAACACAAAGTGTTAAATATCTGAAATCATGAAACAAAACTATAAGTTACCAAGTCATTCCCAATTAACATTTTTGAACAGTTTAACCCGCCGTTATCACAACCACCCCTCGATTTTTTTATCTCCCAACAAAACAAAGAAGGAAACAACCACAATCGCTCGGCAATTCCTCTCGTACAGACAGACGAACCCGAGTGCCCGACTTTTTGTTTATTTCCACCGAAACCAATGGCAGCTGTGTGAATGTTAAACTGGGAATATTGAAAACTGACAGCTCTTTCATAAAATATGTCCGCGGCAGCCCGAGGGCGGTTGTTCTGTTCGCTTTTTTTTGTAGCCGGGTCCATTTCTGTGCCGTAAAGGCGGGAGGGTTAAAATTTAAAACTCATAACGTTACTGAGTGAGGTCAAAGGTCTGAGTAGGGCTAAAAAAAATTGCAACTTAACTTTTATCAAATAGTATTTGATAAAAGTTAAGTTGCAATGTAGATTACCTACAAAAATAGTATTTTTATTCTACTTACCTGTTTCATCACCTATAAGTGTTAGGAGCATAGTAGACCGGAAAAAGTACTGCCCGCACTTTGTTTTTTTTTTTTTTCAACTAAGATCCCCAAGCGTGGAGATAATGGCAAACACCTCCACTAACGTGAAAGGGACTCAAGACCAGTATTAGACTATTAATGGGGTGCAAAAAATAATAAACGGGTTGACAAATAATTCTATTAAATACGAGTTTAACGTAATTCGCTCCGGTCCTTGGGCGGCCAACAACTCACTGAGTGTTTCCTTCCTACTTTCTTACCGCCTCCTCTTCTACGATCGAAAGAGATATTTAAAATCCTGCTCAATAAAGAAATTTTGATTTGATTTAGATGAGAGATAGTGGAGCTTATTATTGAGATGACAGAATCTTTTCTTTTCTAACATAGATTATATCGCGTTCAAACCACACTTCCAGATTTCACACTACAATATAGAGCAAGCATTTCGCAAATAAATCCACTGGTTACATTTTGTGAAAGGGAAAAAAATAGAGAAAGCCACAGTGCACAAAAGATAAAAAAGATGTAGAGCATGGTAGAACTCGCATACCGAGCGACAATTCCGTAAATCCGATGTGGTCATATCTCAAAAAAGTTTGGCGAGCCGCCAGCCGCCTAGCCTGTCCTAGGTTCGATTCCCCGTTGGGATAATGTTCTCATTAACGTTTAAACGGCTGTAATGCGAGTTTTAATTACGTAATTTCGTACGTTGTTTTTGGAGTGGAATTATATGATAATTTTCGCTAGTATGGGGGTTTCCTTATACCGTGGTATTAGGGTGACATAAAACTACTAGCTTTAGACTGTGAGAGCGCCGTAGGTAGTAAAAAAATATATTTTGTGCCAAGTTGTGCATGGGCAGACCAACGTTTTGTGAGTGTCGTAAACGTCTACTATTACGTCGTTAATTTATTTATTAAACAGCTTACTGTGCACAGGAAATACATAGCAAACTACAAAGCGGATTTTATCTTGTATTCGATAACATAGGATAACCTACGGAGACCTCCCAGTCTATTATATTGTTTGTCGGATCGCCCGACATCGAGCGACACTGGCAACATCATTCAACAATGAAACAGTCGCGCCACATGTGTTACTCGACATGTCGCCTGACTTCGCCCGACATCTCCCGACACGTGTTGAGCGACAATAATAGTCCTATTGAACACGAGGCTTAACCATAACATTGTGACAGTCACCACTTGCCATCAGGTGGACCGGGCCAACTGCTAATCACTAGGGCAGTAGGGCTGCATAACAAAAAAAAATAAAGTAAACAGCAAGTTTTATGGCAGTAACTCGTCCAAACACGACTGCGACTTCGTAACAGCGAGTTGAAAGCGTATCCCCGTACTGGTAACCCAGTTAGACAGGAAGCGGCCTATTTTGCCCGGGAGCTTTGTATGGTGGGGCCGCTTGCGACAGTGGGGTTAAAACAACTTGAAATATCACTACTGGACACGGCGCGATTTCATTCGCGTGGCGTCCTAACCCTACCATTTTTTTCTAATGTAGACCTTCCTCTTGAATCAGTCCATCTTTTGTTGTAAACCGCATTAAAATCCGTTGCGTAGTTTGAAAGACCTAAGCGTATATAGATACAGACGGCGAGAAGTGAATTTATCTTATACTATGTACTGCGGGACCCGGTGCGACTTCGTTCGCGTTACCTCCTTTATCCCTACCCACCCTTTTTTTTGCTTATATAGATACATAAGCGACTTTGTTTTATACAATATAATATATTGTATAAAACTGATAATTGTTTTGTGAGAGTATCGGTAGCCTATGACTAGTTTTCCCTACTCGTAACCTACAGGCACTAAGCTCGGTCCCCAGTGCAGCCATGAACCAATAATTATTTCTGAGTAGTTAATAGTTTGTATAGTGCATTCTTGATAGAATTCCATTATATGATAGAATTAAAACACTTTTTCTGAATTATATACGTTACTTGAACACTAACCAAAACTCTTACGGTGAAGGAAAACATCGTCAGGAAAGCACATTCAGGCTAATGAATGTGTAACCATGATTAAATGTGGTCAGATTCCCCTGTTTAATACAGCCTCGGAGGTCAAATGGCAGCCGCTCCACTGTAATTATCTGATCTGTCAAATCTCCACCGGGATCTGCCTTGACGGATTTTATTTACATGATTGTGTTTTACCTACAGTACAAGATTATCACCCTCAAAAGTCAAAGACCCATAAAAGGCTTCACGAACGGTCTCCCGCTGAGAGGAAATGATCGGATTTCCTCAATGGCCACGTGGAGACACCGTTCAGACGTGATGAGGCCCATTTGCTGCTTATTGCGAAGGTCATTTGACGTTGACATATTGTCATTGGCTTCGGAGAGAGGTGGTATTCGCTTTTGTTCGGTTTATATGTTTGTCTCTCTTGTTTGTCGATATTTATTATTATTATGTATATTATTATCTATTGTACACAAAATTACAAATAAAGAGAATTTAACAGACCTTTGAAACATGTGGGCAAAGGCCTTACCGCTATAAGCGATCTCTTCCAGGCAAACGTTGTCTAGAAAGAGAAAAAGATAAACATGTGTCAGACAAGCAACAAAAATAGCATTAATCATCTAGGTAAATACTATACTATAAAATGTATACACCTACATACTAATATACATACTATAGGCTACAATATATATAGATAATATACTTAGGCAGAAGACAATGTTAACTAATTGCAAACGTACAGGAGATGGTCATGCTACTTCGTTTTAAGTGACTTTGCGTGGCGTGTATCCTATAGGTTATAGTATCCTATAGGTATAGAGTAGTAGTGTAATGCAGAGTTGAATGGACCCCCCACGGGCGGTGATCACGCACCATAAGGCGGCTCTCGTTTAACTCCCTCTATCTATATTATAAGAAATTCATCATCATCATCATCCTGGTGTTAAATCTCGGTCTCGCATTCACGCGGCACGCGAGGGCCCGAGCTCCGCCTTCCTGCTTCTCTTGCTACTTCAAATTACCTAACCAAAAATACACTGCAGTTATATTATATTTTGACGACCTGAGTGGTTCAGTGGTCTACATGCCGGTCTGCCACGCAAGAGGTCCCGGGTTCGATTCCCGGCCGGGCAGAAATTGAAATCATGAATTTTAATTTCTGTTACGGGTCTGGGTGTTCTATGTATAATAAGTATGTATTTAAAAAAAAGTATGTAAGTAGTTTATCAGTCATCTAGCACCCATAACACAAGCTTAGCTTACTTTGGGGCTAGATGGCGCTGTGTGAATTTGTCCACGATTATTTATTTATTTATATAATATATTTCCTCAAAAACGAGAAACACATACTTCACAACCATTAATAGGCATTGTACTTAGAACGATTGAACCGATCACATCCAGAGCTCCCAGCAGAGCGCAACAGCGCAACGTTTGTGTAAAATCAATCATTACTAGAGCTAACATCACAACCGTTTAATTAACATTGAATCAATGCCCGAGGACGTACAGACTGACGTTACACACGTCAGCGTTCGCTCAAACAGCCCAGATTCGTACGTCAAAAGCTAATTTCTGTGCTGTGGGCCGTGTAATTCTCTGAGGGAACTTAACTGTGTACGACAAAGTTAGTTGCGATTATTGTTCAACCGTGTGGTGGTTAATTATTATAATGGGATCGTTTCTGAGGGGCTGGAGGCGAGGCGAGGGTTCGAGGCCTGGGCTGAAGCAATTGTGGACGAGTTGGAGGTACGTAATTGTCTTTTTGGCCGTGTGGTGTCCGCCAGAGTGGACTAAAAAAATATATTTCAATAAAATAACAAAGTCACAACAACAAACTTATCTACAATTAACAAGAGTTTTACAAAACTAGGTATTGGTCGCCCTCATCCCTAAACTAAGTAAACTTGTATCTTAGGGATCAGTGATCCACCGAACGGGGACTAGCACTCTGAACTTACACTTGTGGGTGTCGTACAAGGCGCCTAACGTTTTCGAGGCAAAAGATCTAGAGTCTCCGTGGGCTGGAAAATGGATAGCAGCGTTTTCCATTGCTATATTTATAAAACTGCGATCTCCAACCCGCCTGCCAAGCGTGGAGATTATGGCAATAACCTCCCCTTTCATGGTAGAGGCGATAAGTCCTGCAGTGGACTGTTATGGGCTGTGATGATGATGATAAAACAAAGTCGCTTCCCGCCGTCTGTCCCTAAGTATTTATGTTTATCTTTTAAACTACGCAACGAATTTTAATGCGGTTTTCAACGATAGGTAGAGTTATTCCAGAGGAAGGTTTACAAGCAAAAAAATGAAGGTAGGTAGGGGTAAAGTAGGTGTATTAAGTATAAAAAAGAACATATAATTCCTATGCGAACCCGTTACCACGGCAATACCAAAACCTCTTGATCCGTCGCGGCAATTGAGCGCATGACCCACATAAAGTACCATTTGTTCTCTGTCGCGCTACACGACCATTGGATATGTAGGAAATGAAATCTGCAAGAAAATAAACTGCTTCAAACAAATACCCGATACTGTTCCCGGTTCTGATACTGCTTTTTGTACAGGGTGATCGGTTTACAGAGTGGACAGAAGCTTTGATAGTTTCTAGATAGATATATAAAATATTTATTGCTCGCACAAGAATAATGACATAAAAAAGCAGACAAAAACCTTATTTAGTTGTGGGCAATGGCGGCCTTATTGCTGCAAGCGATCTCTACCAGGCTACCTTTGATTAAAGAACCGCTTAATGAACAGGCAAGTCAGGACCCGATGGAGTCCCTATGTATGTATTTAATGTATGTTTAATATAGCAGTTTATTACAGACAAAATGGTCCATGACTCAGCGTTTGGGTGAAGGTTTAACCCATACCCGCTGCTATTCTGTCATGGCCAGACTTAAGACTAAAAATCACCTCACTTCCTTAATGTTTTAAAAATATTTTAAAGATAATCAGAATATGTTTGTACTGTTGTATCAACTACTATATCTATTAACCTTCCTCGGTAGTCGAAAGCGACTAAATTACATGAAATACTACTTAAATAATCTACTTACCCTTGGTGGTACAAAGCCAATTTTCGGGCCCCAGAGAATACAAGCAACAAAAACCAATTTCCAACACAGAAGCTGTCTTCGCCGATTTCGAGTACACCCTGTACACAGACGTGGGTGGGGCTACATACAGGATGACGTGCAATATTGTTCGCGGAGATAGATAGGAGATAGAAAACACCGCGATTTCCCCGGAGTGCGAACTGTATGCCGGCAGGTACAGTCGGCCGCACACAGTCACAGAGACCACTTCGGTCATAAGTTGACAGCCTAAGTTTTAGAAAATCTTCTAGAAGTCTCAAAGATATGAACGTTACTAGAGAACTCGACATTAGAGTTCGATTGAATGTCCGATTCCGAACCACAGCAAAAGAATAAAACGCTTTGAATGCTAAATGTTTCCGGAACAGAACAATCGGGACGCCTTCATGGCCAGAGATAATAAGCTGCTAGACAGGTCGCATAGTAGTAATAAGGAACACTAGTATGGAATAGTACAGTAGTAGACGATTATTTCAAAGTCTTGAAACCATGATTCCGATTAATCTCTTTAATTAACAAATGAATTATAAAAAGATCATAAAAATTCGAATAAAATACAAAAAGATCAAAAAAATTACATAATAGAGTTTATTTTAATAAGAGGAACTTTTCTAATCAAAGATTAAAAGACTTATATATTTCTGTAGTTGGACGGGGAAACATAAAATAACACCATCCAGAAACTTCCTCATTTACCATAACTCAATTATTATAACTGAAAGAAGATTCCTTACCCATCATTGACATCTGTTTGTTTAGTAATACCATCAGTAGTCGCCTTACGAGATCGACGATCAGCTGTTTCATTGTTTTGAAGAAATGTTGTATTAAGGAACCATAGGGCTGGCATGTACATTATGTATAAAAGTCCTAAAATAAATGATAAAAAAGAATATATGATAAAACGAACTTCGCGAAGTTCGATCGATATTGTATTTCGTCGCGTCAATCTTCAGATATAAGATAATTCACAAGTCCCTTTAGCCTACAAGGTAGCATCGCACGTTTATTTAAAGTAAAATCGATTTGTTTTCTATCGATCATATATAAACTTCCTCAGCCGACTGTACACCGGTCGTCCGAGCGATCGCAGGTGAATTTGGGTACAAAGCCTTTTTTCAACAAGCACCAAAATTTGTAGAATAAATATTCTGGATCATACCTCTTGTATTTTTGTCTGCATTGCAGCAACATGGCTGTGGGCAACGGTTTTTTTATCTCTTTTTAACAAGAATTCGCGTTTGATTTCGGTTGGATAGTAACGGCTCTAATCAGTGAAATGAAGTGGCAAAACGGAATAGAAAATGTCTATTCGTGGAAAGACCACTTTCCATCAGGTGGCCCGCTTGCCTGTTTGCCTACAGTGTGACATAAAAAACAGAAAAAAAAAAAAGAATATTTTTAGTGTAGGTATTAGAGATTATTTAGGCTCGGATCTTGTTTTTTCGTCGTTTTGATGCATTTAAATGTTTAATGAACAGTTACATTTTCTTAAGTTCTGTAAGACCATGTTTAAAGCAAATAAATGATTATGAATTGCATTCGAAAATATAACATAATATTTTTAAGATCAGCTGGAAGAGATCTCTCATAGATACAAGTGCACTTTTGTGAACACGTTTAATTTTAGCTTCTTTGTAATATTTTTGTATACAAATAATTTATTATACCAAATATCAGAAGTCCTACGTAGGACTTCTGATATTTGGTACTATTCCTATTCTAATCCAACAGAGAACTATGGAAAGCAAACAAATTGTAAATTTAATCAAAAAGCAAAATGATGTTGAAACGTGATACATACTCGTATATATTTACTTTCTACGCCCCGCGATGCGTTTGAATTTCTCGCCAACTAAGAGTACAGACAGAATGCAAAACAACAAGGTGCGATCTATTACAATCACTATGCGAAACAGTTGAAGGTGTCCACTCCCAGCTATGCGCAGTACAGCCAACAAAAACAAAATGGCGCTCGCATAAATTTAAACCGTTAACAGGTATTCCTTCTCGCCTCTGCACTCGGTACTGACTTATTGAGATGTCAACCGCTGTGCATTCGTTTTTCAGCATCTAGGTGCGGTTGGTATCTATTTACCAATAACAACAGTTTCACACTGGCGTTTTTAAACGCCTAATTTATTGTGACTAACGCCCAAACGCACCGAACCAAAAGGGCTGGCTAATGAATTATTTTATTTACCACAATAAAAGTCAATTGTCACATGTTAAAAATATAGGTAGGTAATGGGGCTAACATATTATTATGTTAAAAATTCCTGTAGGTAAAGTGTGTACTCTGTAGTCAAAATACATCGTACTCTCGCTAAGACTCCTGGTAAGGCAGTCTCCAGTTGAGCAACAACACATCTAATTTCAACTTATCACGGTACATTGTCAAAATGTTTTGAATCCTTGAAGCAAAAAACTAAAAAGTGATCAAGCCAGCAACTTAAGTAGGTAACCTAATACAAATGAGAAAGAACAATGCTTATAAAGTCTTATTAGGCTTTCTATTGTAATCGCAATGAAATACAAGACACGTTATTCATTGTTCTTGACATTTCACTATCACAGCACAACATCTGAAGCAAGTCGTTTCGGCCCGCGAGATAATGATAATGAATTTTGCATGACTATTGACTTGGCTTTATGTGTGATACTAAATACTCAGTAATATCATGTTGTACACACTTACTTACCACATTTACTGCAACAAACAATATTGAATTGAAAATTACTCGTACTTATCAAAGAAACGCGTAAACGGCCCGCCGTCGTTCTACGCGCGTCTACAAAACGCCAGTGTGAAAGCTCTTTATGATTTACGCGCTAGAAGCGAGCTGCAATGAAAAGCTCTCCGCACAGCTAAATTGTTATTGCTTTTTGCGGAATTAGCAAAGCGCTTTTCGGCGGTTCGCTTTGGAGCTTCCCGCGGGGCTTTCGCACGCCCCACTTCGAATGCGCGATACGGCACTTAGGATGTGGGCCAATTGCATTGCGTCGAGCTTTTGATACGCGACCGAGGTAGTTTTTGACACTCTCCTCTCCTCGTTGTCAGAGGCGTGACGTTTGCGACTTTTGAACCGCCACTATATAGGGTTACAATGCGATGCTTGATATGGATTCGTGGAATTTTATTGAAATTTTTAAATTTTTTAGTTTTCAGTGGAAGCGGCACTGGTCTAGTGGAAGCTTACTTGCGAGACCGACAACGAAGGTTAAGCAACCGGGATAGGTGACCGTTTCGCCGACAACCAAAGGGAACTGGATGGGTGACCGTTTCGTACTTCGAGGCTAGTCGAACGTCAGCACCGCAGCTCGTGACTCGTTAGGTGTGCCTCCTAATGCAGTTGGCGAAGCGAGGTTGACCAAGGTCTGCCCCTAGGGACCCTGAGACTGGTTGAACAGTCTCGAGGGCCAATTGGCACCCGGTGACTGCATAATTATATTATACCTTTACCCGTTTTTAGGCGGACCCTGGACCCTCGCATACCGCGTGGGGGCACAACCGGGACATAACGCCAAGATGATGATGATGACGATGACCTATCGGTTTTTAGCCACAGGGTTTTATAACCATTATTAGTATGAAGTTAAATCGGTCTATCTAATGGTACGAAGTGGGATGACATTGATGCAGTTAGCTTTGTTTGAAAGTTGATTTTATCGTAATGGTTCTTAAGTTTTCTTTCATTCAGAACGGCTATCACAAGTGTGTCCGCGATACAGCTCGCGCAGCGGGCGAACGTTTGTTTCCTTCTCTCAATACTAAGATGAAAGAGATAGCAGTATCTATGTCGCGCCTTTTCTCGCTTATCAAGCGCGAGAGCAATTTGTCCTAGCCGTACAGTAGTGTTTGGGGAATATTTGATTGGGTTTTATGTAGACCATATCCGGGAATTCTAGATATGCCGACCAGGTTGCTGAAATATTGAAATTCGGCTTTTGGTCTCGTGTTTGTTACGAGTAAATATGCTTTGATGGCGTATAATATTATGTTTGATGAGCAACTGCAAATCGAGTCCGATTTCCCGACATGAAAGAGATATTAAAATACAATTTTGTTGCATTTTGTGTCGAGACCCTGGGTCCGTGGGGGCCCGGAGCCCTCTACTTGTACAAAGAACTTTCTGCGAAATCGGCCGACACTACAGGTGACCGAAGAGCTGGCAGCTATCTCACGCAAAGAATAAGCATTGCAATTCAGAGAGGTACCGCTGCCAGCATCTTGGGTACCTTCCACACGGCCCAAATTTTTTACATTCTTAAGTTAGTTATAATCCGCGTCATGAAAGAAGAGACTTGTCAAATGGCAGTAGAGGGGATTTCGCGCAGGGAATCGCCTACTAAGCAAGTCGAACCACGTGACCCGCCAAGTCTCTTCTTACATGACACTAGTTATAATTTATCTTTTCTTTTTATTGTACATATTTAGTTTTTATGTTAGTTGTTATGTAAATAAATAAAGGGATATTAGTTGTTATTATCACCGAAAATGAAAAAAATTGAGTCCTCTAAAAAAGTTAAACGTTATCAATCCAGCTAACAAACTAAGTAACGCAGAAAATATTGTAAAAAGTTACACAGAACACGGACAATTAGCAGGAATAG
Organism: Blastobasis lacticolella; assembly: GCA_905147135.1. Lineage (NCBI taxonomy): Eukaryota > Metazoa > Arthropoda > Insecta > Lepidoptera > Blastobasidae > Blastobasis > Blastobasis lacticolella. The sequence goes on along the minus strand of LR990062.1, from coordinate 6,342,155 downwards.
ACAAAACACCGTTACACAGTTGCTTTGAAGTCCAGGGATAAAAGGACAAAGTGTTCCAGTGTCTGCAGTGGCCCCTACTAAGTGAATAATTAAATTTGTTGTGATACTTTACACTTACGTTGTAAAATTGCAAGATATACTTGCATGAAATATAGTAGCTTGACCGCGAATTAGTTTGTGTGAGCTAAGACAATAATAATTGCTTGCAAACCCGATGGAAGATGGGGCGGGTAGGGTCTGGAGTACTGGCTATCGCAGCGAGCGAAGGAAAATATGTTGTTGTGAATCAACCAGCGTTCACCCACGCTTTCGCTCGTATAGACTTGATGGCGGGCTTTTCATGGATTTCATGACTTTTCATACCGCCGACCAGTTCATTCGAATCGTAGTGATTCGTGCCGATGATCACTGGAACCCACGTTAATCGACTCAGCCTTTTTTCGAGTCGAAGACTTTCGACAGACCGTCTAACGCCAGGCTTTTCGAACCAGTGTTACATACCCGAAACACCAACCCTCACACCTACCCTTTTCCCCGCAAGCGATATATCAGTGTGGTCGATCTACACCTTATCTGCCTCTATGACACTAGCATATTGTAAGTCGAATGGGTCGGTGCAATATTCCACCGATAGTAAGGCCAACAGAAACTAAAATAAGATCGGGGCAACTCAAAAAATTCCGTTCGCTCCCACTTTGTACGGACAGACGGGCAAATTTTTCTGTACTCTTTGTATTAACGAAGATAAATATCGCCAGTCTTTTGAATACGAAGCAAGGTTTAACAAAGGGTGAATTCTGTTGCGACACACATAAATTTAGCTACTGCAACGCTGTGTTTTCTTTGTGCACTGCTCAATGGCTGCGGTTCTCTGACCTCTGCTTCTCGAATTACAGTCCGAATATTGAAATGTTTTTATTATCTTTACAATAACGCAGTATCGAGTTCGATACCCAGTGCCGGCGTGTACTAATGGCTTTTCTGAGTTATTTACGTGTTGAATGCTGACCGATTGATGATCCGTCAAGATGATGAATCTTGACGTCAATATCTCGGTTGCCCTCTCGCGCACACGCGCCGGGGTGCGCCTTGACCATGATCCAGGATTTGGCTGATCGCCTGATTGAAAGTGCAGATGTAACGATGTTTCCCTAATAGTAAGAGCACCGGTTCGTGTTCAAATAATGTACAGAACTCCGAGAAAAGTAATTGGTACCTGGCGGCGCTGGGGTTCGAACACGGTACCGACGGTGTATGCTCGTCTCAATCTTAAGAACACTACATTGTTCGGTAAGTATACAAAATTTACCCCTATTTTACAAATAAGTGGTATATAAGTAGGTATTTCCCAACATTCCAGTCGAGAGCCGCGTCGGAAACAAACACTTTGGAAAAATAAGTCGATAGCTGTTCCGTGGGCGGCCTTTGGAAAAACAAAGTTTTTTCCTCATTTTCAGGGCTACTCCAGACCTTTCTTTGCGATGGCCTACTCTTACACCGTGACGCTACAGGTCACAATATAAATGAAAAGCTAAAAGCTTTTAACGATTTCTTTGGTATTAAAAAACCCCAAAGTGCTATGTACCCATATGCATATACATTAAAAGAACTGTCGGCTCAATATAATAATCAGCGAAGTGTCCGCGTATAGAATGACGAAATAATCATTCTATTCACTTAGCTTAAAAGTCTAGTTACCAAGCCAGAAATGTTAAAAAGAAGGAAGGAAGGAAACCTAGGTAAAGTAAATCGACCACCGTCGTCCAGAACATCTTTAACAGTGAGAGAGAGAGAACATCTGGAGCAGATGAACTACCCTAATAAAATATTTTTAAAATTTCCCATTTAAAATTTGAAATACAATCATTAGCCAGAAAACAGTCATGCCGACACAGAAACTGACTTTTCCATCTCGCATCTTAGCACCTTCCATCATACTATACACATCAAAGAGTTTGGTATACCAGATTTTCAGTGTTACACTTCGGTGTGCACTACACTCCCTCGCCCCTGAATAAACAGGCCACTGGTCCGCTCATCATTGTCTCCGATAATATCTGCAAGAGACAGCCCAGAGAAAAGTAACCTTTTACACCACGAAAACATTCCATCCATTTTGCTAATACATTTTTCCTAAGAAGCGACATAGCGAAAAATCTCCGAAAAAGTATGACGGGGGAAAAACGGCCAGTGATAAAACTGTCATCTCTTTAAAAGGTGACAGGTTAAGAAGTTATTCTTTTTTTTTTTTTTTTTTAAGAAAGTGGTTCGCTTCGCAAGGTATTGTACGTTGAATATTATAGGTATTATGGGTTTATGAATTCGTTTTAGCTTCATCTATTTGAACATTTTTACGGGGTCGGCAACGCGTGGGAGATGCCTTTGGTATTGCAAACGTTCATAGGCTGTGACTGCTTACCATCAGGCAGGCCGTAAGCTTGATTGCCAACTTAGCGGTATAATAAAAAAATTCAGAAGTCGAGACAGTTTTGTAATTAAATTCCTTCGATAAACAACACGACATTTCCTTAATCATTAACCGTATTCTATGACTGGCATAGTTTAATACTGACTGAACCGACGACGACTTTGGAAAACTTGCAATTTCAATTTATTTATTCGTATGGCAAAAATACAATACATGAGAATATTTAGCTACAAATTTAAATCAAGTTAGGAAATTCAATGTTAGATAAATTATAATATCTTATATATTTATAATGAAATAATTTATTGGATAACAATGAAGTATCTCGCGGATTTGCGCCTAATATGATCAATAACTTGAAATAATTTATTTTAATGAATTATTCTGCTATGTATTTTGAGAATTAGGGATTTTGTCCTCTATGTTTTTAATAGCTCACAATTTGAATTTAAATACACAAGTAACTACTCTCGCAAATAATTCAATAATATATTATTTGAGACGCAAGACGTGTGTCCTCACAGTGATAATCTTCGATATTATAGATGACAATTTCACCGTGATGTTCATTTGATTGTGAACCTACACCACTATAAATTAAAGTCAGAATTGCAATAGCATAATCATTCGACGCAAATTCAGGTCGAATATATCAAATGTGGTCACATCAAAAGTGACAATAGAGGGATATATCAAATCCGGGAACTACACTAACCTCTGTTAATTACAATTCGAGTACAACTCACTCTGGCTCGGAAACAAACAAAGGGTCCTATTATGAACCAGCGCCATTATAGGCGGGACCCCTTCACCCGCATTGCGAAAGTTTGTCTAACAATAAGATATCTAATCGACCTCCGCTTTATCAAATGAACCACCTGAGATTTAGCGATGCGGATGTTGAGCAACACTCGCGTCCGTAGTAGAGATGCGGCAGTTGTGTTCGCATCCGTACGTCTAATTTCTTTTTTAATTGTTTATCTTTTTGGATTTTTGTGTTCGAGCATAGCCCACTATCTACTCTTTTGCGCTGCTGCAACTCAGATTTAGACAGGTTTCACCGATCTAAAAACTCAGGTATTTTCCCAACACAAAAAAATAACACTTAATTTTTTTGTTGGGAATGCCTATATCTCTATCGGTTTCTTCTGCCACCCACAAATGGAAAGTTTTATTCTTACTTAGGTATAAAAACTACAAACAAAAAATTACAAATTCATTCCATCGGAACTAAGAAACACCATAACCCTCCATAATGGTTGTTTGGAAGAGATCGCTATTGGCGATAAGACCGCCCTAGTACTTTTGTAATCCTGCTGTGTCTGTTTTTAATTGTCCTGTAAATGTACAATAAAGAGTTTGTAAATAAATAATAAATGAATAAATGCGCATTCGATCCGCATCCTTATTCGGCTCGGCAGTGTCACGCCCCTACTAACCCCTAAGGACCACAATTACTACTCAAGCGGTACCTCCGAGACATCAACCCCAGCCTGCGCCAAAGAAGACCTCCACCTGTCATAAACACCAGGACAAGACACCACTTGCAAACACAAAAACCCCAGTTACACAACTTTCAACCTTATATCTGACGCGGCAAAGAAGATGTAATAAACCATTAACAGTAAACGTAAAGTGGTGAACGCGATAAGATGATGATGAACAAGTGGGCATTGGAATTAGAGATATCTGCAGCTGAGTGTTCTGAGTGTAGATTAAGACAGATAAGCTTCAATGGCTTCTGCATATTGTTGTGGAGTTCATTCATATTTCAACATTGGAAATTCGAAAATTTGTATATTTAGAGTCGACACTGTTTGGTCTAAACTTGAGACTCTTAGGCCTAATTCTCGGGCTATGACATCTCGAATTCGAAATTTTTCTTGCCACCACCATTAATAATGAAATTGAAATGTCTGTTGCAAACAAAATATATTGTCTCAACTATCTTCGACAGTCGTATATTGACGTAGATCTGTTTCAGTGTCGTTTTTGACTAGAGAAAATGTCGAATTTCAACTGTCACACAATTGCCTCCCTGGTATTTAGATTTTCGGGTGAACATTATGCTATTAGCAAAAGAGTATTCAATATAAAAATGTACTCATGTTAAATGTATTGCATACCATCTAATTTTTATCTTCCTATCTAATATCTGGCCTATATGAATAAAGGGTTATATTATTTATTATTCAACAATAAGCTTCATTCCTAATACTTTATTCGTGTTATCGTTGAAGTTTCATACTTATGTCAATTATTATTTATACCTTCACGGTTTCGCCCACTCGTATCGCCTAATTTTATAGCGATATCAAAGTTACTCGAAGGATTTTTTTTTATTGAGCTGCAATTATTACCTGCAACAAAAGAAAGAAAACAAGTTTTAATAACATTCCTTTCATATGGGTAGGCTTCAATTCACTATAGCACATTAACCTTAACAAAAATAAACAGTTGAATAAATAAATAAAAATTGAATTTGCAGACTAAGCATCGAACACGCAGAAAACTTATAGAATATAGGTATTCAAGTTAAAGTAATAAATTATATTAAACAATACCATGGCTAAATATTTATTCTATCACACGAGTATGTACATACATATCTTGTTTTTAAACTTATCTAGACTATACCATACCCGCAGTTTCCGCCTTTGTACTTTTAAATCTCGACGCAAAAAGAAGTTTCACGTGATATCGTAGCTACAGAACGGATGGACCGATTACGCGGTTTTCTCTTATTCAAAAACCTGTTTAATCGAGGCAGTCCTCAGTTTTGTTTAATTAAAATCGGTTAAGTAGCTTGGGAAATATTCGTCGACTTTGTCGGAGGCTTTCGACATATTTTGGTTAGGTTGTACAGTACATTGCATGGGAATACACACCGAGGCGAAACGGGGCGACTCCTAAACTCATGCCAGTCTCAAATCTCGTGTGCGCTGCCAACAATTCAGATATTGCCCTTTGTTTGTTTTGTATAGTTCATTCTAAATCTCTACGCTTTCTTCTTCTCACTCCAACATAATATGACCCCCACGCACGGCTAACCCCAGTGTGGTGCGACAATGACAATACCGCGTCTGAGGCCAAGATTAACCGCCGAAATCTGACTGAGTCCGCCGGGGGTCTCATCCCTTGACAAATGACTTAGGAATTTACGCAAGATGGATGGCAAACGGTGACTGACGGGCCGGCACGGCTGCAGGCTTCTGGGGTATGTATAGGTACCTACACTGAAAATAATAACGGCAAGGAATTGATTTAGATTGATAGGTGGATCCACTCGGAGATTTTTAGTTTGGCATTTTTATTTCTGAAAAGGTGGGGTGTTATGAGTTTGATGTGTTTAATCGAGTTGGATTAATATCGGTTCTGTAGTTTGGGTATACGTGTCGGGGGCTTTTCGACAATTTCCTATCGGTAGATGGAAAGAATAGGAGATGAGTCGATAGGCAAAGTTTGTGCGCTGTCGCGGCTTTTTTTGAGCAGGGTTAGTCGGACCCAATATGTTTACTGTTCTTACTATCTGTTTTGTTACCAGTTCCAAGTATTACATTCAGTCGCCTAAATTAAAGTTTAGGGTTTTCTTCACCGTCAGAGCCTAAAGCCACCAAGTATTACCTAAAACCATTTGTTATTCTATGGGTATTATTAGTGGCTGTTACACGGCAGACAAACAGACAAGCGAGCCCTGATGAAAATATTCTACTTTGGCACATTTAAAGGAACACTAAACGTGATAAAATATACTTCTTTCCCGACGAATCCGGTCCAATAATCCGTCTAGAACGGGTTGAAATAGCAAAATCTTTTGATATAGTGAAACGTATTTTTTTTTAACTGGGTTAGCAACATTGCAACAAGCTTTCAGAGTCGAGTCCTATTTATCATACCGGGGTTTCTGCAGACGTCCGTTTCTGAAGGGGAGAAAATGATCGAATTTCCAGCGCAAGCTCTTAAAGAGGATTTGAAAAAGATAGTAGACGCTGTGGTGATAAAAATAAAAGGTTTAATGCCGCACGTTTGAAAAGGATTACAAAGTGTAAAGTGTAAAATATTCAATTGTAATACATTAAAAAAGGAATACTGAGCCAGAAGCGTCTTGAAAGGAATAAGGCTCAAAATCTTAAAGGAATCCTATCTTTTTAAGGGTATGTTCCGGGTTTCCTACCGCGTACCTTTGTTGACGAGTAGCCCGATATTTCGACACAGTTGCATGCATCATGGTCACGGGACGACTGGAGTGTGGAAACCCGGAACATACCCTTAAAATGTGTAATAACAACCGCGATAGTTTAAAACATTAGATCTTAACTTTTTATGTTATACGATAGGCACCGTATGGCATTTGATGGAAAGTGGTCACCGCTAAAGCGATCAGTAACACCAGGGCCGTCACTAAGGCGTTGTACACCTCCAATATAATCTCTAATGTAACTCTTGAAGTTTTAATGAACCAAAGAAAACACTGTGGCTTTCCAGCCTAATAGCCAGGAGATATGATTGGAAGATCCATCTTATAGCAATAAACTTTAATATAAACAGACTAATTGTCAAGAGAGAATACGTCAGTCAGTCAGTCACTTCACTGACTGGGTAACACATTCGAGAATACTTCAATTATGTTGAGTACCCGCGTTACAGCTGTTCCGCCTAACTTAGTAAATTGTATGATTAATTACTGTGCCAAGTGCGAATCTGGCGTTGCTATGGCGACGCGTGTCCTCGTACACGCGCTACGTGACCGCGCAAGACTTCTGACTTGTAAGGTCTAGGATGCCTAGGTATGGGACTAGAATGCTTAGCTGGTACCGACTGCATAGTTCAGAGTAGCGGACTAACTGTGATCAAATTGTGTTGATAATTTTATTATGGAGTTTTTGATAAACGATGTTCAATGTGGTGGTAAAGGCATAGTGGAAAAAGTCGTCCGTGGTAGCGCAGGGCATGTCACAAACTTACCTAAACGACGACGCCGTTGTTGGCAACAAAGTGACATTTCGAAATGGCGACACTAAGTTCCAGTTTTGGCCACCAGGTTTGATTAGTTCGTGGCACTCTCTCTACACGTGATCATACACCGTGCGTGAAATGAAAATAGAATCCCGTACCGTCAAAACTGTTCACTGTTCCCGGATACCTTGGGGTCTTCCGCTCTCCATCAGGTGAGTTGAGATCAAATGCAAGCAAACTGATAATAATTTTTTTTTGTAAAAGTATGGCAAACGCCCGAAGACTACGGTAGGCACCTATATATTTCTATAAGCTTACGTATGACAAAGCAAGCTTGATGATCTTCATTGAGCAAGACATTGTTACAGCACTTACCAAGTCGCGACAGATCAAAACATCATTTTTAACAATTTAACCGCCTTAGGGTCTGCTTAAGTGTCTGCACCCGATTTCAACTATTTCCGCATGACGCGACATGTCATATTCAGCTTTATGTGTGCAGTCATAAAGTTGAATATTGTGTGTATTTGAAAAAGCGACTTGCGAAAGTTTGTCCGTCTCACACACATAAACTTAACAATAATATAGTGCGTGACATATACCTACTTTCTCTGTTTGAGCAATTTTTAGCATAATGCTTGTTCAGTATTATCTTTTTACAACTCACTAGCATTGGGGGCAGGACTTTGCCCAGAAGTGAGGTGATTTAGGCTAATACAATAACTCATTGGCAATCGAGCAGACAACTTAGCCATAAGAAACCGACAGCTAATATATCCTAGAATAAAAATTGCGCTACAATACCCCATACCTACCAACATGGTTGCAACATACCGCATCTAAACAGCGAAACAATTTCAAACGCAACCACTATCAAAGGCCAAGATCTCAGAGCCTCTATCAAAATGCACTATGCACCGTCCGACGCGACGGCCAGCCATAACTTACGACGCAACCTGTCAAAATCGCCGCTCTCGACATGCCCTAACATACTTTGACACCGTTGACACCGATGTCAACGCACGTCAGTCAAACCACCGCGTGACTAATCCGTCAAACGTCAAGTTGCACAAGCCAACGTAAAAAGTAAGAGTGAAAAAGTGCAAAGTCGCTTGCGCAATGTTTTTCGTCCTTGTCTTAATGCGCTCTAATCGAGAGTTATGAATCGTGCAAGATAGATTGTTACTCTACAAGTGCAGGTCAGTGTTATAATTATTGGTGTGTGTATGGAGATTAATGATAATTGATAGTTTAACATGTTACAATAGGTTACAGGCTGTCTGTTTTGATCTATATTCGTAGTTCATACACAGGTAATTTTGGTCCGTTCTGTTTGCTGTAAAAATATGAAATGAATAAGTAAATACTTGACTTGGTACCTTAATTATTAAAAACTGATTAGATAACTACTATATGTTCTGCAATGTAAATGTACTGAAAGCAAATATACGGTACATCAAAAACAAATAGCGTGTAAAAATAAACAAATTTTGCCAAACAAAAACGAATACTTCGAGACTTTCGTAGTTATTCACACAATTGAAACGATAAATATCGAGGCAAAAACAGTACTAACCGTGAGAACAAACCCGATAATATGTGTAGTGTCGAAAAACAAATAAAGCGTCTAGACTCCATTAATGTGTCTCTCATTAACAACAAGACAATTACCCCGAGAACCAGCGACGTAGTTCAAAAACCGAACAAAAAACCACAATTAACCAACTCGCACATTCAAACAGCTCAAAGAAAACTCATTTTCAGCAAACTGCACTGGCCATTAATATCTTGTTTTTCGCCATTTTTATCTGGGCACGGGTGCAAGCAACAAACACAAAATTGCTATGACCGGCGCCTGGGCAAGTTGCGACATTTGTCAACCAAGACGGCCAAGGAACATTTTTCATTACCCAACTTTTAGTTCGGAACTATCCCTGAAACGTTATTGCGAAAGTGCTAAAGGAAATATTAGGATGGCAAAGAGTGTACATGATGCGGAGGTGGCAGGATCTCCGTGGAGGTGTATTCCACCTATGGTGACGAGTATTTAGTAAGAAACGACGTTGATAGCTTGCCGACGTATGACGTAACTTTCGCCCATTACGATTATAGATTTAGATTTCATCTTGGGTATTGTAAAGCTTGTATTAAGGTACACTATGGTGCCTATTCAATCTTTCAAACCGGCAAGCAGCAAGCAGTGTCGTACGTATGTTAGTCACCACTCGAGAAATTTTGTAACCAACTGTATCTCATTATTATTTCAGTTGCCATTCTAAATATATCGATGACTTATGCTTTGTCACGGGTATAGGTATTATCTCTTCTTATCACATCACCATATTGGCGTCAATATCCCAGCTGTGCTCTTGCGCGCAAAGAGCCGGGGTCCGCCTTGCTCACTACTTAGGATTTAACACATCAGGTAATTGCAGTGGATCTTACCATACCGCAGTAGGTTAATTCCCCGCCATATCTTTGTGTGCCCTCTGCCCCAGCTACTCTGTGCCGCGCCGCGTGATATAAGACGTGATAAGTGCTCGCAATGAGCTCGGAAATAGTCGCTCATGTCGAGGCATCCCTCTCTGTCTACTCAACGGTAATAAGCGGAACGGCGTCAGTCATGGGATCGCGGGGAACCGGGGGCTTGTTTTCGCGAATTTCACGTAATAACGCTACTGGCGGAGCTTCGCGGATGACTATGCTGCGTAGCCGTATGGAATGCGGAAAGGGTTGAGCTGTTTTTTATAACAGAGAGAGAGGGAAACGAGCGGTGCACCTGATGGTAAGTGATCACCAAAAGTTTATAGACCGCAACACCCGGGGAGTCGCGAATGCACCGCTATTTGAAAGATGGAGTTGCTCGCAGGTTGTAATAAGTGATTTTGGAATAGACGAATTGTAAACACACCTTGTCCTCGTCATCATAATCATCGTCATCGTCTCATTTGCTAGTTAGCTTTGCTAGGGACAGCTGTTTGACCTGAGTAGTTACTCAAGTCACCAATACCCGAGTCCACTTAACCAAATTTCGTCACTGTAAGATTTTTTTGTTATGCTTTAATTCTTCGTAATTTTGTATTGTATTTGCCTGAACGATTAGAAAATACAGACAACAGGATATATTTCGAAGAAACGCTAATATTCAGTCATAACACACATTCAAGCGCTTAATAAGGAATTATTTGTCAGAGCATTTCCCGAAAATACTCACTGCTCCCTCACCCTCAACTAGTCTGATTCGGACATTTTTTATCGACGTCACCGTTGTAATAACGGCTTCCTATGATACTCTTTCACGAATTCTCCGTGAAAAATTCAAAGCTCTTTCTCGATTTAAGTAGAAGAAATATGTTTCGGAAGGTCATAGTCCTGCGGATGATCTATTTTAACGTATTATATGAGCTTTTGGAAGCTTTATTTGCCCTAAGAAAGGCTCGCGTGGGTGGGAAGGTTTAGCTCAAAAGATATATGCGAGATAACCGCCTAGGGACTCTTCGTCATGTTCTATTTATGTGCACTGGGCATTGTTATATACTATATTTAGCTCAAAGGGTTGACGTTGCTCATGTTTTTTTTCAGACTCCAGGCTATCTCCATACAAATATCATCTTGGCGTTAATGTCCCGGTTGTGCTCTAGCGCACGAGGGCCCGGGGTCCGCCTTGACCATGATCCAGGATTTGGCAGGTCAGGTAATTACAGTGGGGTGACTGCCATCTGACCTCCATGACCCTGCTTCCAGGGGAACCTGACCAGATTGGATCATGGTTACACATCCAGTCGCCTGAATGTGCAGGTTTCATCATGTTTTCCTGAGGGAAAAGAGGGAAGGTTTTCCGTAGGAGCATCGGTTAGTATTCCACTAATGTACATACCTCAGAAAACAGTCATTGGTACATGGCCGGAGCGGGATTCGAACCCGGGACCTCTGGCTTACGAGTCGTATACTCTAACCGCTCGGCCACCGACGCTCCTATCTATCCTAGCTGTCTCCATACAAAACTTTACCATAAACGCGTCTTTGAAAAGAGGTATACTAAATAGATACAGACTATAAAGTATAGAAATAAAGCAAGAGTATCAATATGATATCTATAGTGTTGAGCAAAAAAATCGACTCTAGGTTGTTGCCTGGCTTTTGAAAAAATAACTCTTTTTAGCTAGTATCGCAGTTTTTTTAACATAATGTCATATTGGAAGGAGGACACTAAACTTCTTCCTTTCAAATGATAACCATTATTTCATATAATTAAATTTGCTACCTACAGATGGAGTTATTTTTCCAAAACTTGGCAAACAAAACTATAGTCGATTTTAGTCCAGCATTTAAATGCAAGCATAAAGAACAACATTTTACAATTCTTTGCCTTCCAATGTAGCTTGCAGCAAAGTTTCAAGTCGATATAGAACTCTCCACAACAGACAAAATAGAGGAGAGAGGTTTAATTATCGTATTTCTTTCCTTTCCACGTTGTGTGGAAGAAATTTCTTCTAAGCTGGATCACTTGCCTGTATAATACTGTATGGTTACGTACAGACATATTCTCTTAAATAAAAAGCATATTATAATTGTACTGTATACAAGTTGTTTTTACAAATGAGATCATTACTGAGGAGGACCCCAGGTCCTCGTGCACGAGAATACAGCCAGGAAATTAGCGCTAAGATGATTTTATCAATACTGAAAATACATGGGCTGCGGTGACTGCTTACCATCAGGCAGGCCGTAAGCTTGTTTGCCACCTTGGAGGTATAAAAAAAAACTCATAAGTGACAATTCGCTATTGCTGCCCTAGTAAAAGTTAATCAGATTCATCGCTACTTTTCAAACCTCTTTTAACTTTGTATCCTTATTATTTTAGACTCTATTTACCTCCTTAAAAAATACAAAGTGCAGATTGGTTTTATTAATACACAGACCTTATGCAATTGCGTTTACACGTCACAAGGTCTCCTCAATATCGAAGCCATATCACCACGTAAGTGTTCACGGAGTTCCACAGGGAAAAAGTCCGGTAAAGAAGGGGAAAAACAATTTTCAGCCCCACCGCCTAATCCCGAAGGGTTTTTAAAAAATACCCTCTTTTGTAACGAAAACTCCATTGTGTTGGTGGCTGATATTTACTGGCGTCCACCGGTTCCCTTTGTATGGCGGCGCGAGGTACTGGCGTAGAATTTGATCATTTTCGGTTCAGTGCACTTTTCACTTCGATGTGATTTTTTGTATAGCTTTGTTATTATCAAACGAAACTGGAATCGTTTCTCACCTTAATCACCCCGACAATGGGTAATGTAGGTAATCACCATTTATGCTCATTAGGTACTTACACTTTTTTTTCCTACTATAACCGCAGAACCTGGAGAACTTTTCCCCGGAGAGTACAACATGGAGTTCTTCAAGAAAGGAGTAAAGAGGTTTTTACGGGGTCCTCAACGCGTGGGTGATGCCCCTGGTATTGCAAACATCTATAGTCTGCGGTGCGGTGACTGCTTACCATCAGGCAGGCCGTAAGCTTGTTTGCCTCCTTAGTAGTATAAAAATATATATAAAACAAATAGGGTGAACGACTCGTCCTGCGGGCCGAAATTCCAGCGGGACGAATTATCTCCTTACTCATAAGTAGTCAATATTATTGTATAGTGCATTCTTGATGGAAATCCAAACACTTCTTTACACAAGTTCCACTATAATTAAAATAAACTTAATATATTGTGACAGGACCGAATGAATCATCCATATCATGTTCGTTGTCATGGGTTCATGAATATCTAATACCCCTAACACAATATTTGCTTACTTTGGGTCTAGATGGCGCTGTATGAATTTGTCCAAGCATATTCATTTACTTATTTATCATCAGGCTAACCAAAAAAAAAAACAAAATTCATAAAGTGTTTCAATATATCCTTACTCATATTTCGAGTCAAACGAATGACACAAACGCATTAACAGTTCATTCGAAAACAAGTCACGTAGCTTCCCGTGATTGTATTAATCAACACCCTTTATTTATATTGAAATTAACCACACTATTTCCATTTAATTTATCGAACGAACACTTTGAAAGGAGTGTTTTTGGGGATGCAAAGTGGAATGCAATTTCCAAGCCTTGATTAAAATTTTAATATTAAACTGGAACTTGAGGTTTATTATATTTTATTTACACGGCATTTAATATATATTTGCTATATTAATTGGTCGTATAATATTAATTATTGTATTAACCATGGGTCACGTAGTTTCTGAGTACAATCCTCTTGACTACAACTGAACTAGCAACTCGCCTTAGCTTTACTCTTACGGCGAGAAAAAAAAATCAGGCGACTGAATGTGTAACCATGATCCAAGCTGGTCAGTTTCCTCTGCTAGCAGAGTCTCGGAGGTCAGATGGCAGACGCTCCAGTGTAATTACCTGATCTGCCAAATCTTGGTACACGGTCAAGTAGGACCCCGGGCCCTCGTGCGCGAGAGCACAACCCAAGGTGAACAAGAGAGACGATCAGACACACCAACGACAGGTATTACGCTGGTCCTCGAGCACAACCAGGTCATTAACGCCAAGATGATGATTATTATAATTTACTCAGATTTATTACAAGTTTCCATTCAACCTGTCTTGTTGCTGTTCATTTAATACTCACGCAACACATGTTCCTAATGCCCGAAGGCCGTTCGTGGGATCGGAATTAATATCTACCGAAAAGCAGGCACGCGCACGTATCCGGCTCGGACAATGATGAAAGAAACGCTTTACTGCATGAGGAGGACAGGCCCTATCGGCCTAGTTTAATTTCTATGGCAATGACAGGCCATTAGCGTGCCGATTTACAATATTATGTACTATGATATTATGTTTTAAACAATCGCGGTTATTATAACACATTTTAAAGGCATGTTCAACGTCAACTAAGGTACGCGGTAGGAAACCCGGAACATACCTTTAAAATGTATTAAGATCGTAGGGAAATCTCACAAGTTCTATAATTTCTAACTGACTTGTAACGTATGTTATCAGTAGATAATTTTATTTCATTTCATTTTAAATATTATGCTAGTTCTTTTTGGGCACATCCATCGGCCATTTTATATATCAAAAGGTAGGCCACAGGTTTATCTGACCCTGTGACAGGGGCGCTGTTGCATCAAAATGACATTTCAAAATAGCGACACTCAGTTCCCGTTTCGGCTACCAGGTCAGATAAGTTTGTGGCACTGCACACGCATTATTTGACATTATGCCCTCTCCTCAAAAGCAGTATCTTACCTCATTGGGCTCGAAGGACCAGCACGCAGCCAAAGGGGCGGAGCGTAGCTAATATATTGTTTCCCGTCAGGGCGAGGCCGTGATAACCCATGCTTAGATTCATAACATGGAGTCTCACTATTAATCGTTATTCTAGTTTGGATAACATTTTGTAGCGACTTTATTGCTAAGTATCTATTTTGTAGCAGCTTGGTAAGAGGAAAGAGGGTGATACCGTAAAGGTATGTATTTTATACTACTCCGTGGCAAACAAGCTCGAAAATAACATAGAAACTAGAATGGTGTAAATAACCAGTGATAGGGACTCTGTCAAGCAGGGGAAAGCGCCTGGATGTTTGCATTATTGTGTTCCGGTTTGAGGGATAAGGTAACCAGCTCACAGACACAAGGAAACGCAGCTGCGGTTCTGCATTTCTGTTACATGAAACGTACCTGAGTGTATAAATCTTAAATATTATGGGACTTATGGGAGACCGTTACCGTTTTCCAACAGGTGGACTGTCTGGTGTAGGATTCTCTAAGATACAGCCTTGATCGCAACGATGAAATGTAGGATATTCTGTCAAATTATAACAATATTTCAATTGAAATTTGCGCGTTGCTTGGCTACCTGGCCATCATCTGTTACGTTCAATCGTTCCGCTCACGGATCTTGTCTTAGAGAATAACATAGCTGCTCGTTTATTACTGAGTTGTACAAGAATAATCTAAGTTACACTGTGCAATACGAGCACATCTACCCCCACAATACGACCGAAACCCAACTTCGCTCTTAAACGATAAGACGACTAACGTTAAAAATAAATAACAGCGCCCGATCTTAACAACTTAAACTTTTACAAAATACAAAATCAAAAACTGGAATACCGCCGATCCAGCCCCCGCCCAGTACTACAGCCAAGCAGTGACGTCACCCGCAATCTTGCCCCGCCACACGGCCAGCCGCAGAGCTGTTATACTTTTTAAAATCCCCCTTTATTGGAAAATTTATGAGAAAATCCGCCTGGAAATTCGACGTGGCCGCCGCACGTTTTGGGGCGTTTTTTGGAAAATACCCGCCGAACCGATATTTCATCGCGGCTCAGTGGAATGTGTGCAAGAAAACGGAGGTTGGTGGAGGCTAAATTTTATTGGAAGTGGATATAATTTGGGCGGAGTAAGAGAATTGAGGTAGGGTAGCAGGATATCTCGCCCGACCGAATAAATAAGATACACTCTAATTTCGTTACCTGTGCCATGTGGAGTGCAATGGGGCCACACCCAGCATATGCCACGACAGTCGCCATGACGCTGGTTTCCATTGGGTTTATTAGATTTATGCGCTTATTACACATTCCTAAATTCAGTGACTGAATTCAGAACCAAAAAGCGTGAGAGCAAATCAAAGTGGAATGTATTGCTCATAGAATAAGGTCCATTTTTGTATCACTTATATTAAGTCACGCGTGTCTCCGCTTTTAAAAATTCGAGAGATTGATGATTGGGCCCCCCTATTAGACAGAGGGCGCCGTTGGTTATCCTACGTCATCGAGTACAAGAAAAAGTCCACTTTGTTGCAATAGTAGAGGCTTAGGAGACCCACAAAATTTCCCCCGCTGATCTGCCAGTTCACAACCAAGCACAAAATTTTTTCTTAGTGTCACCTCTTTTTTGTAACTTTAATATGGCTGACTAGCGAAACTGCCCAGAGGGTGTGAGACGCCCTGTTATTTTTTTTACTTCTAGAACCCACACAAGAGGTTAAGTGCGTATTCTAAGAACAGTCGAAGTAGGTATTACTAAAAAAAAAATTGTGCCCGATTCCTCAATTGCCTTGCTCTATATCATCATCATCATCATCACAGCCCACAACAGTCCACTGCAGGACTCAGGGCCTCTCCCACGAAAGGGGAGGCTATCGCCATAATCTCCACGCTTGGCAGGCGGGTTGGAGATTGCAGTGTAAATACAACAACGGAAAACGCTGATGCCCATTTTCCAGCCTTTCGGAGGATCTAGATCTTCTGCCTTGAAAACATTAGTCGCCTTATACGACACCCACGAGTTTAAGGGGTTGCTCAATATAAAAAAAAGTAGTCCCGCTGAGAGATCACACATATTCAAATTTTATTTTCGTATACATAACATTCAACTGTTTCTACAGAAAGTGTTCATTTACTCTAAGATCTCAACAATAAGGTCAAGGTCTGACAAAGCACTGCGAATACCAACACAAAATCTGGTGCGCTAATACCCAAGGCCAAAACATTGCCACAGGCCATCGGGGAATGACCTACAAATCATTTTAATGGGGATGCTGACCGCGGGTCAGTCTGTTTAAACTACTACAGATTATATTTGTTTTAGGAAGTTAGTGATGTATCGCTGACCGCTCGTGTAATTGTGCGTCTACTGTTTGTCTTGAAAATTATACGAGTAAAATAATAACAATACAATATGGTATAAACGGTACGATCCTACCAATGAGGAACAATCATATGATGGAATTGTATAGGTTTGTTGGTTAAATTTGAACGCATTTTCATAACAATGAAACTCAATAGTGAATTATTTCTTGAAATCCGTTTTATGGTATAATAAGGGTTTGTAGGAAATGTCAATCATGAAATATGTGCTTTATTACGTGTTACGTAAGGTTTACCCGGGTCCAGTGACGTCATCAGATATGCCAATTTTTTTTTTTTTTTATTATTACTCTACTAGCCAGGCATTTGACCGCCACCTCACCTGGTGGTAAGTGACGATGCGGTCTATGATGGAGCATGCCTGTCTAGGAACAGCCTATTCACTCTAGCCTTGAAGGCATCCAAAAATCCAAATCAGTGTTCTAGCGCGTATATGTTATCCGGTTTTAAGAGATATCGTGAACATTTCTTCCCAGCGCTTCCAGGATTCTCATAACCTAATTTGCAGTAACAGATTTTATATAGAATCGAAAGATTTACATTCAACAAAATCAACGAACTCACAGTCAAGTGCCACCTGTCGCAAAGCAAAAGGAAATAAACCTTTCACATCTTGTATTAACATGAAATGAATTAAAAATTCAATTAAGTCTTTAGAAACACCTTGCATTCACATAATGAATTGAGCTAAAAAAGGGCACCAGCAACAGACTTCCTTATCCACGTTTTCAATTAAATAGCGGCAGTAAATTAGCCACTTTTTTCTCGAGACAAAATGAACTTAATACCTCGCGAAGCTCAACTGCTGTTGTCAAGTTTCCTTTTCCCTTTGAGGCGAAAAATATACTCCCCCGGAGGGTTTTTGATAATAAAACTAAATGAGAGCCTCTTTTTGTTCCATTAAAATATATCTTAATTGAATCTATTGCGTTCATTAGTACGTCGTCCTTTGAAATTTTGACAGGAAAAACTCGGGATACCCTAAATATAAAAATCTTGAGCGGAGTGGCACCTCTGTGAAGTTCAGGCCGCGGCCCCGGTGCAAATTAATTAAATTAATTTGTTATAAGTAATGACGCTCGCAATTCGATTAATTTAAAAAATACATTTCGCAGAGAAACAATTAGCGAGAGTCCTTAGACGGGAAATAAATACAATAACACAACGCATAGATATCATTCGCTGAAGAACTACTTGGAACCTAGAGAGCAGATATTACGCATATAGGACAGCTACAGATACCAGATAACCTGATCGACAGAAAATATCGGATTACTCCTAACCAAGTTTACGTATACCCAAATATTTCCTAAACTATTACACCGATTTTAATTAAACAAAGCTGGAATCGGTGCATATGTTTAGGAGCTACGACGCCACATACAGATACACGGAGCCACAAAGCCACAGTCAACTCAACGTCACGTCAACTTATAACCTATTTTTCGTCGGGGATTCCAAAAAGGCATAAAAGATTAAGGAATTGATGAAGCAGACGGAACAAACACCAGTACAGCGAAGAAAGTCGAAGAAAAAGCTCAACTGAGCCAAACTAGCTAAACCTCATGGAGCGCGCAATATAAAATGTGGCGCGAGCTGGTAAAACACTTAACTTTAACTAGGCTACGGTTAGTGCAAACGAAAAAGCGAAGAGAAGGGCGTAATCAAACATGTCCGCGGTAAACAGTCTGCGAGAACTTTTAGAGCTTTCCACCACGTAGGTATTAAAGAAAGGTGAAGTTGCGGGAAAAAGTTGGGAGCTTCGTTGCATCTTGTTGCCGGGGTCGGGACACAATGGAGGTGCTAAAGCGGTTTATTTCTTCTTCAAACTGTGCGGTTCTATAGGCAGCAGTGATTGCTTACCACCAGGCAGATGGTAAGCAATCACAAATCACAAAACATTAGCTTGTTTGCCACCATAGTGGTATAAAAAAACTTATGTTGGTGCTACGTCGACCGAAAGACTATAGGAGAAATACCTACAGCTTGTAGACAGATGCGTTCTCTGCTGGTTTATCTGAGATGTGTAAAAAAGACAATATTCTTACGACAAAGATAATTTGCTGAATCTGCGACCACCTGATCTGGATTTCAATTATTGAAATTGTTACTTTTGCGATTACGTGGGTTACATGGGGTGGGGGTTACATGGGTTCAGTTGCTAAACACTCCATTGCAATAAACTGAAACAATCAAAGCGATCATACGCCAGCGCAAAAGCAAAAATCATTGAAATCAGAGAATAGTCAGCAACCAGACTTACCTAAAGCCTACAGGCGACCTGCTCGCACTTTTCCTTCCATCTTAAATAAAAAAAAATGTCACCTCGCACCCAGCGATCTCGAATCGCTCCCCTCGCTCACCAAAGGCACACCGCCTCAACAACTATCTCGAGGCACGTAGGTAAATCGTGATTCCCGGGCCACGGCCCGTTAAGTTCCACTGTTCTCTCCCCAGAGGCGCTTTTGAAAAATAAACGAGCCACAGACGGATGGACGCCGCATCCGGTTTTGGTACCCTCGGCTTGGCATGCATGCCGGGTAGGCAATCGGTGTTGCTTATGATTGTACAGTCGGCTGCGGATTGAACGCGCCGCCATCCAGCATAATTCAAAAATATAATGGAGGTCCGTTCATTCTGTAGTTGGCTGTACTAACTTTTTGCCTTAACGTCCGTATAAAATTCGTTTATGCCGTGATCCCGCGGAATTCTGGATGAATTAGGTTGTTTAGCCTATGCGTTATTCTGAGATATAGGTAAGCTACAATACTATAAAAAGTTAAAGTAGGTAAAAGCTTAAAGTATTTAGGATTCTCTGATCATTAATATAGAGCGTAATAAGTCTCCATGGGCGCAGCAATCGAATTAAGTATGTGAGAAGCAAAGTGAAATTGTCTGTGGGAATACTAGAAATGCCAGACTAAATTCTAAGAAGGTTCTTGGTATTGATATTGCCCTGACGACATTCTCCTTTCACGGGATTTCCAATTATCCATTTAACTCAATAACGGTAGACAAGGTCGAAATAATTCATCCTTAATTTACATTTCGTACAAATAAAACCATCAAATAGGGTAGACTCGAAACCAATACCTCGCAAAATCGTATCTTCAATGGCCTGAGAAATTTGCTGTCAAATGTTACAATTAAATAAGATAATAAATTAAATAAATGTGCTTGAACAAATTCAGACAGCGCCATCTAGCCCCAAAGTAAGCAAAGCTTGTGTTACGGGTGTTAGATAACAGTAACTGATAAACTACTTATATACCTTTTTAAATACATACTTATTGACTACACCCAGCCCCAGAAATTAAAATTAAAAACAGAAATTAAAATTCATCATTTCAGTTTCTGCTCGGCCGGGAATCGAACCAGACCTCTGCGTGGCAGACCGAAACAACTGATAGGGCTATTGTATAACTCAGTTGGCAACTGAATTTGTCATTCAGTAATTCTACACTACGTCATCTACGTTAGCCACTAGCTATACGTACTAGGGTAGTGTATGATTATTATAATATGTCAAATTCAGCTGTCCACTGCGATAGCCAATAGCCCCTCAGGTCGTCTACTAACTTTCCAAACAAACCCACTCCGCCTCCCAAAGCCTTACCAGGTCACAAGTTATGCTCACCATTCTCCCACCTCGCCTTATTAAGTTGCCACAGCAGTTGCATAACCCACATTAGCGCACGGAATAATTGTCTACCCGCAACCTACCAACGCCACGAAACTGTCCGAAACCAGTTCCAACCGGTATTAAAACATAGAAGCCCGTAACAGGTCACAGGTCAGCCGTATGATACTACCGCATCATAGAATTCGACGCCCTCATTAAGCTGAACTGAACTTTATAATGCTGGCGGTACGTGTCCAATTCGCAATTCGGGCAATAAATTAAGCGATAGCTGAAGGATATTGAATTTTAATAGTTATTAGCATACGGTTCATAATTTTGCTGGGTTAATTGGATGACCTTTTTGATGCGTTTAAGGTATTTGTGCTGAGCCTCAGGCGGTCTGGTGGTTTGAAGATCTTACCAATGTGATAGGATAACAATTAGGTGCTTGCTATGGGTTATTATAAATGCCAAGGTAGCGCAATAATACATGGTGGACGAGTAGATGCCTATGCGCAAATGAAATGAATAATTTGCCATTGTTACGAACATTAATATAACTGATTAGTTTGAGTTCAGCGTTGCATAAACAATTTATCACATTACACCATTCAAGGCATTAATTACCCGCAAATATGTTATCCGAACAGTAAATTATGGATAAAGTAAGAGTCATTTCTCTGTTTTCAACTTAACTTCGGAAGCATCTATCGACCCAGTGGCTTTGATTTGTAAATATCGGGATATATGTAACTGAGGATGAGGATGGCATCGTCCTCTCCGTTAAGACTTCGCTCCCGATTTTTAGGTAGTTTTTGAATGTAGATTCTGAAACATTGGTCAAGATTCAGACATTTGAAATTTCAGTACGTTTCTGTGAACCCTTGTCTGATACTTTTGTGTGTAAACGAAATTACGATTTATTGTATTTTCGTCGATAATTTTTCTTTTCTTTCATGTGTTTAGTATTTTACGTCTTTCTACTAAACAGCTGATGTAGCTGCAAATGTGTAAATACACGGATGCAAAAACAGCCCACAAAACGGTGTAATAAATAAAATAAATAAACATGCTTGGTCAAATTCACACAGCACCATCTAGCTCCAAAGTAAGCAAAGTTTGTATTTTGGGTGTTAGATAACTGATAGACTCCACATACTTTTTTTAAATACACACGACACCCAGACCCGTAACAGAAATTAAAATTCATTATTTCAATTTCTGCTCGGCCGTAAATCGAACCTGGCAGCCACGTGGCAAGTGAACTCACGTCGTCGTATAATGTAAAAAAAATAAAGCCCCCAACACACACTCCCACCATGTAACCCGGCACGGCGTAGGTGCGTTTCATTGTACGCACGACTTGTCCCGCGAACTGACTCGTACGCCTTGCACTGCGCTGCCAACCCGGGATTACGGGGGATTCGGCCCGGCCCGTTTAACCTTGGTTTAAGCTTGGGATGAGTGGTGTGGTGTAATTCGACCCGGATGTTTCTAAATGAAGTTGGGATCACTATTCTGTGTTTGTTACTTACTAATGTTATATTATCCTTAGGTTTGACGGCTAAGTTGTAGGTCCGTCAGTAACTTTTTTTTTTATTGAAAATAGTCGGGTATTTGGCTGCCATCTCACCTGATATGATATGACTGTACATTTAGGTATGTCGATTCTAATTACTTACTTAAATCTTAACGTCTTTGGGATACCTAAGTATCCCAAACAGGTTTAATACAAAGATTTTGACATATACATAAGTTTACACTGTTACTTATACTTACTTAAGTAAAATATTTGTTTACATTTCAAATACCTATTTGAAAATTATTATTTTTATATTAGCCTGTATCATCCCCCACTGATGAACAAAGCCCCCCCCCCCAATTTTTCACTTAAAAGTACCTAATATAAATTGGAAACCATCGACCAATAACCTCGATCCGGTCATTTTCCCCTGCCCACATCCGAACCTCACACTAAAACTCCACATTGGGCAGTGTCCCACGGAATATACGAGAACAACGGTACATTAAAATGAACAATACGTGTTTATGTTTTATGATTGAAAATAACGTCGCGGTAATGAAGCGAGGCTGACCGCGACGCGTGACGGGCCAGTAGGGTGGCCATGGCGGCGTGCGCCTCCTGGGACATACCCCTTGTTCCATACAAGAATCAAGCAAAATACAGATGAAGATCTTAAAGTTTAAATTGTCCAATACTGACAGCAATGCTCTAAAGTGCGAATCAAGAGAGTAGACAAGAGTAGTGAACGATAACGATAAATATTATTCACAGAAATCTAAATAAATTGATTTTTATTTTATATATTAAAAATTATGTATTTACGAACTAGCCAGGTATTTATTTGACCGCCACCTTTCCTAGTGGTATCCGCCGACGCAGCCAAACATGGAACATGCCTCTTTAGAAACAGCCTCACTCACAGGTGTCTAGATCATAAAGTCGAGAAAACATACTCGCAGGCAACGTGTTCCACTGTCATTCAACAGACTTCCATTAAACGCCAAAATCCACTCACCACGCGCACCCATGGCCACCCTGCGCAAGCGCAATTGCTTCATCCAATCGAGTGGCGTAGCTGTACATATAATGGGTGCGGAAAATGTGAACCATAACTAGTTTACTGAGCACCCCGCGGGAACCGACCGGCGATCCGATTGTTATACCTAATTCGAAACTCCGACTGTATTTCTGGACTTCAGTCGCTGTATATACCGTGTATACGTCGTCTATATGGGCAGCAGTATGATTGAGGTCAGACGCCTTGTTGCCAAGAGGAGGTT
This sequence comes from Blastobasis lacticolella, assembly GCA_905147135.1. Classification (NCBI taxonomy): domain Eukaryota; kingdom Metazoa; phylum Arthropoda; class Insecta; order Lepidoptera; family Blastobasidae; genus Blastobasis; species Blastobasis lacticolella. Next base: position 6,318,672 of record LR990062.1, on the reverse strand, counting down.
AGGTGTGTTAAAAATTATTTATCACACGAGAAACGATGGTTTGACGTCGTTAAATATGACATGCGTGTCAATAATATCACCACCAATGGTGTCGAAGACTGAGCGAAGTGGACAAGACGAAGAATCAGGTAGACTAGGCTTTCGGGCCTCAGAATATAACGAGGGTTGAGGGTAAGATGATTTATTTATTTATTAGATCAGTTCACTGCTTTACAGCAATACATATAAAATATAAGTACTTAAAGATTTTAAGGTTTCTACAGGGTCGGCAACGCGTGGGTGATGCCTGGACATTTTGCAACTTGGACATTTTGCAACTTGGACATTTTGCGACTTGGACATTTTTTTACCAGTGGACATTTTGCAACTGGGACATTTTGAGACTAAACGCCCTGGTATGGCAAACGCCTATGGGCTGCGGTGACTGCTTACCATCAGGCAGATCGTAAGCTTTTTTGCCACCTTAGTGGTATAAAAAAATGTATAATAAAGTTCTTATTTACCGTGATATACCAGCTGAAAACAGTACTAAACCCACATTTTTCGCACGAAAATGCTGGGTCTCATCACCATTAACCTGGGCAATATAATCGGCCGTCCACGGATCACGATCGCTGGTCACGATCTATTAGCCAATGGATCCTGGCCCCGTCAAAAGAAACTACTTAATGAGGACACGGAGTTAGTAAGGCTGGTTTGTATTGGATGTGGTATCTGTTTCTTTTTTAGGACCAACTCATTCCGATATATGTGATTCCCAAAAACTAATTTATGTATGGGATGGGGGGTTGCAACCTGTTCTGCTTGTGATCCTCCAGCTGACAGACAGACGAGGCTCTGAAGAGAAGGCTTTTTTCTAGCGGGTTGTGCGGGTAAGATGGTTGTCGCCGCAAGATAAAAGCGAAATCATAAAAAAAATATTTATGACACCATTAAATTATTTTTCTAGTGATAAAATGCTTTAAGTTAATCTAAAAGCGCTTTTCCTAAATAAACTCTAAATGTACCTATAAGCTAAATCTGTTAACACTTTCCAAGACAACCACAAAAGACCCCCTTTGTCAAACTTTACAATGCGTACGATTAAGGAATAGAACACGTTGCCTGTAAGCATGTTCCCTGATCAATATAATCTGGACGCCTTCGACGCTAGAGTGAATATAGTCTGTTCCCAGAGAGGCCTGAGTCTCAAATAGTGTTATAAAACTCCAGCCTAGTTCTTTTGATAAAAAAGTGTTCCATTCTCCGTCATTTCATCATCATCATCAGGTAAGATGATAAGGTGGTCAATTGTTTACCTATGTATAATGTAAAAATATATGTAAAAAGATACCACATCCACAACCACCGGCTCGCAACCGCGCTCGGTTTGCAGCGAATCGGATACGGCGTTAATGGAAGGTGTTGCAATCGCGGACAAAGCCTGCCTCGCCCAGAGCCCAGGCCGGGGCGCCTCCTATTTCTTTGGCGAGTAATTTTAGAATTTTCCAGATACCAACAGCTGCAGGTAACCTGCTGGTTCTTTTGCCTCTCCTTTGTTAAAAAAACAAATACTTTTGAGATAATAATTTGTTTTTTTTATAACAGAGGGGGCAGGCAATCGAGCTAGCAGTTTGTCCGCAAGTTTGTTCGTGATAAAACCTGACAAGTTAAATTTTTCCTGGTTTTTGATTGAGCTAAAATTTTGCATACTCTTGTAAGTTCGGTGACAATGCAATGCTATGATACCATCGAGCTGATCTGATGGTGGCGACACAAGCTAGTCATAGGAACTCCTCAACTACTCATGGTAAACCCATCGAGTTTGGGCTCGTTAGATAAGTTTTTACAAGTACTCTGACTGATCATAGAGAACACGCGCTAAGCTTGCTATGAAAAATATTTTTTATTTGAGAATCTATTTTATGCTACGCAGTGACAACCCACCTGATGGTAAGCGGTAACTGTCGCCCATTAAATCTACGATTCACATTTAGGGTGTAGATAAAAAAAAGGTGATCACCGCCACTCATAGACACCCGAGGGAGACACGAATGCGTTGCCGCCCTTTGAGATAGGCTTTGTTGAAGGTTTCAATGCCGTGATGGTCTGGAAACACCCCTGCAGGAACCTCGTTCCGGTCGTATGAGGTAGGTCGTTTATACTTGATAAAATTTTTTTTACTGAATAAGTTTCTGCTGTACCTTCTTGTGGGAGGGTCGATAAACGCGGACGTGGTTTTTTTACTGTATATTCGAGTATTGATTCGTATTCGTTAGTGCATAGCAAATGTCTTTGAATGTGCAAAATTTTAAAACGGTTCATCTAGGGCAGTGAGTGTTAGTTACTTACCAATACTCATAGGGCCAAAGGAGGTTTATAGGGTCCAGCTGTGTTATTTAGCTGTATTTTGATACATATAAATAGTTGACTCGTATCTGTTGCTATCATTTGGCTTTTGTTCTATTATCCTTCTCTACTAATATTATAAATGCGAAAGTTTGTAAGGATGGATGTATGGATTTTTCGATATTTGTCACTCCTTCACGCAAAAACTACTGAACAGATTTTGATGAAATAAATATATCCTATAGCCCGCAGGAGCGGGTCAGAAACGTAAAATACAAATTTTACCCGGACGAAATCACGGGAAACCTCCGTACGTACGTTAAGATGTTATTCTTCAAGAGTTTCAGTCAAAACATGCAAAACGTAATACAAAATTTAACTCGCCCAATTTCGTTTCCATCCACCCATAAAAACCTCATACAGGGGCAAACCATAAATCGGTCACCGCAGTATTACAACAAGCTATTGTTGCGATGGTATATTCCTCTATTGAGAATGTTGGAAATCCCCGTATTCTTTGAGAATTTCACGTAGCGCCTTACTAACAAAGCAGACCCGGTAGGGTTGCCAGATTTGTAAAGGTGAATTCCAGAAAGAAAATCAAGAACTATTTAATATCATAAAGAAAGTATTTCTCGCAATATGTTTAATTTAAAAAATAATCATTTTGGCGTTAATATCCCGGTTATGCTCTCATGCATGAGGGCCCAGGGACCGCCTTCTTGACCATGATCCAGAATTTGACAGATCATGTGATTTCAGTGGAGCGGCTGCCATCTGACCTCCGTGACCCTGCTACCAGGGGAACTAGACCAGATTGGATCATGGTTACACATTCAGTTTATTTGCGCGATCGAGTCAGAAATGAGGAGATCCGCAAGCGAACCAAGGTCACCGACATAGCTCTAAGGATTGCCAGACTGAAGTGGCAGTGGGCAGGGCACATAGCTCGAAGAACAGATGGCCGATGGGGCAGTAAAGTTCTCGAGTGGCGTCCACGTATCGGTAGACGCAGCGTGGGTAGGCCTCCTACAAGGTGAACCGACGACCTGGTAAAGATCGCAGGTACCAGCTGGATGCGGAAAGCACAGGACCGGTCTTTGTGGAGATCTCTGGGGGAGGCCTATGCCCAGCAGTGGGCGTCTTCTGGCTGATATGATGATGATGATGATGATTCAGTCGCCTGAATGTGCAGGTTCTATCCCAATGTTTTCCCTCACTGTAAGAGCAGCGGTCAGTATTCAACTAATGTAATACATTACTCAGATTAGTAACTCAAGGGACATGCATGGCGGCAGTGCGATTCGAACCCGGTTTCTCGCTATATGTATGTTTGTTTAATAACAACACAACTCTGAGTAATATACTCGTATATCAAAAGATATATAATACTCGTGGACAATATTAGGGGGTAATCTCCTGAACCACTGAGACGACATCGAAAATTCAAAAGCTGCACTATACATGAGTGTCTTACATATAAATAAATAGTAGTTACCGCGGCATAGTCGAATGTTTACAGAGATCCGAACTGCGCGCGGTTGAAATCCGCGACTAGTAACATATAAAAATAGTCGCCAGCTGTAGGTATCTCAAAGATTTATCGTCAAAATATAATGCTAAGTACACAGCTGGGACAGGCAAACCGAAATCACTGGCCACCGGCCACTCCCGTGTTCCCCGGCCATCTGGCAACCCTGGCGCGTGTGGAACACGGCAGCCCGTGCCAATGCAAATTTCTCAAATTTCCGCAGCTCTTCAGCTCCTCTCACACTCGAATGGAGTTAAAGGAACTGAAACGTTGGGAATTCAAACGGTATAAAACATTATATACGTGGAGTTTGTTAAAATAGGAGACGAAGAAGTTTGTTTGGCGGCGTGTGAGGGATTTATTGTTGGCAGTGAAGACTGTATGTCGGTGGGATGTGTGTGGTGAAAATATTTTATTGGATGTATCTTTAAAAATATAAAGTGTATCTCAAGATTTGTGACATTGACGTCCTATAAGAAAATGATAACTGCCTCTCATATAATCAACTATTCATACACTTAGTTTTCCTCCTTCCCGGAGTCTTTCCTTTGCTGTTTCATCATCATATTAGCCGAAAAACGCTGCTGCTGGGCATAGGTCTCCCCCAGAGATTTCCGCAGAAGCCGGTCCTGTGCCTTCCGCATCCAGCTGGTACCTACGATCCACCTTGTGGGAGGCCTACCCACGCTGCGTTTGCTGTATATCTATAACAAAATCTAAAACTGTCACCACATCCGCTCCCCTTAAGACGATGACCATTTCCCATCAGGTGGACCATCTGATAGTGTGCCTCCCTAAGCAAAAGAAAGTCCGTCAGACGTATACCGTGCAACTAGCTGGTACATACTACCTGCTGCTAGCACCTACTAATAATACATTCTATACTTCAGTTTCTAAATAACTAAATGCAACGCATGTGAGCAGGTGAAGAGGCTGAATTTTCTAAGGAACGTTTTACTGCGGGCCGCCGAGCAGCGGAAGTGCATTTAGTTGGACCGTAAAACGAATAATAAACTCTCTTTAGCTCTAGTTTTGACATCGAAACATTACTAAGTAACAAATAGAAGAATATCTAAGCCAGCTAGTAATGTAGCAATGATGGTTGTGTGTTCGATTCCCATACATACACAACACAAATGATACTCGACGTCGTTTTTGTTGGTGCCGTATGGTGTACGGCAAATAATTTAGAACCAACCCATTCTGATGACGAGTGTCATACAGAAAAACTACCCACTCATAATGTAGTTTATCTGTGGTCAGACAAGGCGACTATGACCAAACTGAGGCTGACCAGCTGCGACCTCCGAGGATAAAAAAACTGGATTTTCTGTTGAATTTTCAACACAGCGATCTCCAAACCTGCCAAGCGTTTATAGCAAAAGTCAACACAAATGTAAAGAGGACTCAAGTACAGCGGACTCTTGATATAATGTTAGCATCAAAGTTTGTTTAGTCGGAAAACGGGTCCGAGAAAAAACTCCCTGTTTTAGAAAATTAGAAATACAGCCTGCAACCCCACGAGCCTACACCCTTCAAACCTGCAAAACTTAAGCTGCGAGATTCCAAGATTTATACATAAGGAGGTAGGTACTCGGCACGGGCAATAATAACCGCGCTTGAAAGGAGAATGACTGGGCTCCTCTTCATAAGGGAGATAAGGGCCACAAAAAGTGGCTCCTTTTGATAAATGACCATTCCCCCTTTGCTGTAATGGGTTCGACTGCGGACATTTGCATCTAGCCAACAAAGGCGGGGGGATAACTTCTTTTGGTAAGTGTTTTGGGAAGCGTGTTTGGGCCAAATTGCCGCGTAAGAGGTAGACTTTTCGAGTACTAATTTCTTTATTATCAAGGACGTAATTTGTATACTCATAGATAATTAATCAATTTTTTTTAGGAATACCTACTTCCTACCAAGTTTTTTTTTATGTTAGGTACATTTTTGCTTGATTCCTATTTATACACACCTTGTTTCTGTTTCTGTATTTCTTTCTATTGATCAAAGTATCGTGTAAACGTACAGAATGAAAATATAAGGAAATAATATATTGCAGTTCCATCATGAATGCACAACACAAAGTGTCAACTACCGGAAATAAGAGGGTTTCTTTATTTATTTATTATAAAGGGTTGCCAACTGAGTCAGCAATGTTACATGGTAAATATTGTATTCTTGCACAACTTGCACAGTTGACCCTTTAATAATTTAGTAGTCTATTTATTTAGTAGTAGTATATCTTAGTAGAGAAACTCGGTAAATGTTCGCTCGTACCAAAAGCCTGCGTATCTTATTGACTACATCGCGAAAAGAGTTGCATGTCTTCAAAAGCCTTGCTTAGTAGGTTAACAGAAATCTCATTCACTTATGGACATTTGGAGACTAACGCAAGCAAAGTCCGCACAGCAAAGACTCGCTTACAAATCAGCTAAGACCCTCACAGGTCCACGCTTTGAAACTGAAATACAAGATTCAGAAGTAGTGCTCCAAAATTGGAAACTCTATATTACCAGAGATGAGTACTTCAAAAGTTGGAAGTCCCAAGTAACACAGGAAGGGGATTTCAAAAGAGTTCGCGAGTGCTCTCGTACGATACTTGGACCAGGGCTGTCCTGTTTGAGTGTGATACGTAACTGCGATGTATGCATTTCCGAAAGAAACATTACTTATTATGTATACCCTAAAGAAAAACGGGGGTGTTATAATCTGACCTGTCTGTCTGGTACCAGACAGGTGGATCGATTACGATGCGGATTTTCATTTGGAACCCAGTATAATCGACCAGGTTTTAAATATTGTATTTATTGTCTGTCTGTTTATTCGTTTATCACGAAAACTACGGAACGGATTTTGATTCGGTTTCTATAGTTCGATAGCTTGAAGTTCAGGGTACATTTTAAGCTTCATCAATCATGTTTCATCTAATTCGGGTAGCTATAATCAGAGATACAGCTTGACCTCCCCGTAGTAATAGCATTCACACGGAAGTCATTGAAAATGGTAACGCCGGCGGAAGCCAATCTGTCATTAAAACTATTACCACGTGGACTAAGTCGCGGGCAAAAGCTAGCAAAAAATTCGTTCCGTTTCGTAAAGTTTGACATCCCTGAACACACAGAAGTCGAATTCAATGAAACAGGTAGATGGGAGTGGAATCTCAGGGTCATGTCTGGACTTCGGTAAAGTATAAGTAACCGTGTATACTACACATGTTGTTATACGATAGTCATATGTAACAACATAACTTTTTTGTTATTCATTAAAATTTATGAGAGGTTTATAGAACGTTTCAAAATATGATCCTTGAAAAACACTATTTATAAACGCATAATAGCTTCATTCTCATTATTCATTCAATCATATTAACGGCTTTATAACTTAGAAGGCGATCCTTTCAGAAACCTCTGATAAACCTATATAAGTGATAAATATGGCCGCCGTCACACGGATCAGCTGACTTTATTCGCATTGTGAAGCCGGGTCCGCTACGTATAAAATATTACATGCGCAGAAGACCCGGCTTGATTGATTGTGATTGGTTCGTGACTCCATTCTCGAAGATGATAGGCAAAGGGGATGCATTCATACAGCCATGATTTTCATAATTTTCCTTGGAACTCCGTTTTGATAACAAACAGTACGTTAAACAGTTTTTGAGAGTTGGTTTAAGCGATTTTATGTTTTTGGCTATGTCTTTAACAGAGCGACAACATGACTATGCCACAATCTGTATAGCCCTTTAGTTATGACATGTTTATGGAACATTTACGAATAAGGAATTCTAAAATACAAGAAGGAATGGAACGCGTTGCCTGCAAGTGTGTTCCCTGATCAATATAATCTGGATGCCTTCAAGTCTAGAGTGAATGGGCCGTTCCAGGCTTCGGCCGCATCGTCACTTACCAACAGGTGAGATGACGGGAAAATGCCAAAAAAAATGTAAAATACGTTTTTAAGACCTAATGAATGTATTAGCCCTTTAAGACCGTTAGTACTAACCTACATCGACTAGGCCCCCCTTTCAGAACATTAACTAACAATCAATTTGCAACAATCAATCCGTCCATGCGGTTTAACCCTACGCCCGCGGAGGGTCGAGACGGCCCGCGGATCCGTTTGTCTTCCGACAACCGCCCACTATTTGTCATGGTGCGCGAGAAGGGTTGAGCCTAATGAAAACTCGCGGGTTAATAATGTTTGGGTTACTTTTTTCGAGCAGGTTTTCGCAGGTGTTTCTGTTACAATTACAACTAACTTAATATTGAATGGGTGCCTTAGTTAGACTATAGCACAGAATTTTTGTAATACCACTGAGGTGGCAAACAAGATTAAGGCCTGCCGCAGCCTATGGACATTTGCAATACCAGGGGCATCACCCACGCGTACGTAAAATATGTTCCGATAGCTTGATCTGACAGCTGTCATTAACAGTCATAATTATCGACTTATTTATTTATTTAACAGTTTATTGCACACAGTAAAATACATAGAGAAACATCATACATATAGACGACACAACAGGCACTACTTATTTCTTAAAGAAATAATGTCCCGGTTGTGCCCTCTCGCACGAGGGCCGGGGTCCACCTTGAACATAATCCAGGATTTGGACCCCATATCATTCATCTATCCTTTGATTACGTCGAAATGAACGATTTTTGTGAAAAGGTCACAGTACATTCCGTTCAAAGAGATGGACTCTAAAAGGTTAAGGTTACCGAACGGCCGGGAAGATATTTCTCGTCTCAACAGTTGCAATAACGGATAATGTGTGCGAAAATGTGCCCCATTCGAAATATGCTTTTGTTTTACGTAACAACCTTTTATTAGGTTATTGAAGATATTATTTTGTCCCTGCTATTATAAAAATAAATTTGCATATTTGTATAATTTTTGTGAAAATAAACCAATTTTCTATTTTTACAACAAAAAATAACGCTGGCAACTTTTTCGCTTTATCAATAGTAATAAAAAATCAGGGGATCTTTTACTAATTATCCGAAAGGATTACACAAACAGATCATATTACCGATACCTAACCTGCCAACAATACCTCCGCGGATCAGACGGATTTTCGTTGGCTACTGAATAGTCCTGACTCATAATATAATATGCAAAATCCCTCAAACTCAATAAGTCACGGGGTATTAGAGAAGCCTATGCAGCGCTCTGACGAGCTCTGATAGATTATTTCCTTACAACATATTGGATTTATGGCGGCTTGTGTGTATGTATGTTTGGAGGGGTTGGATTGATTTTTATGTGACGTGTAACGTCGCGAAGAAAAGTGTAACAACTTTAAATAATTTCATGATTTTTAATTTTTTACTATAGAAGGTAGGAGCAAAACGTTTTGCTAATACAGTAGGGAGAGAGTGGTGTTGGAGCTTAATCTGCTCCACAAGGCCATATTTATCGCTTAATAATATATTACAATATTATTAAAGTAATATCAATTACTTAAACAACATAGTACCTACACGAAGTAACGTACCCAGTTACTCGTATTTTGTACTCAGTTATTTATTAAAACCTTGGTATATTAATAGTTAGTGGATCCGACGCGACTTGTTTCGCATATACCCACTTTACCCCTACTTACCCTTGGACCACGACCTGGGTAGCGAGACCTGGGTCTAGTGATCAGTAAACTACGTTTCATTACAGATCACTTGAATGAAATCTTGACCGCCAGCTGAGACAAAATCACAACACCAATAAAGAGAAAAGCTCCCCCAAACAATTCGTTTGCTCTACAAAGCAACAAGACAACACGAGGATATATTTGGGCACATAATTAATGCGACTAGACGCTGCGACCAAGTGTCGTTTGTCGCAGCGACACGCGACAATAAAACGCACGTGTGATCTACTGGTAAGAGAGGTCGTCTCTACAGATATTGTAGAGTTGGATGTTTGGTTGTACAGTCTGTACCCTAAGTTATGTCACCAGGCATATTGGAGGTTTTTACGGTGAGAAAACATAATTATAGTCTCCGTAGACTAAAAAATCAGGAGCAGCATTTTCCATTGTTATACTTATTTATAACACAGCGATCTCCAACCCGCCTGCCAAGCGTGAAGACTATGGCAATAACTTACACTTTGGAGTAGAGGCCCAAAGTCCTGCAGTGGGTTGTGATGATGAAACCTTATCGGTACTAATAAAGGAAATATTTCATTGTGCTCGACATTTCCTTTAAACCTTTATAATTTCAGCATTTCAAAATGCATTACAAAAATGATTTCACTGGGTTTCAATGCATTCATATTTCATTAACAAACATATAAGATTCTTCAACAGGCGACGACCTCATTAATCCACAGAAGTTTCTTACAAATCGATTATTATACTTCTATTATAATGTAGAAAATATCAATTTGGCGCGACTGCACCAAACTATCATAGACTTATGATGTGCATGCAAAACCACCAATATGTCTGGAGACATAAGGGAACAGACTGTACTCTTTATTGGCTCTACATTATTTGCGACCGTCTAGTCTGTAGTTGTCTTGTAGAGAGAGCTAGCAGTAAAATTGTAGAGTGGGGTTTTATTTTCTTTCGGTCTGCTTTCGTGTGTGATGAGTGTTTATATGCTAGAGATACAACATTTATTGCAAGTGTTCACGCTTTCTGTTTTTATTTTTATTACTATAGTGAACACCTTGTAATTGTCTACCTGTCACAATATTTGAGACTCTCAGACTGTGCAGACTTCAAAGTGTTACGAGTTTTATTTTCCATTCATTTGGGTTTCTTCCAATTTAATTTGATCAAAGCAATCATGCAAAGGGGGTATGAAACCTACACTGAAATTGTAACAATGAGTCAATCTGGTCAGGTTCCCCTAGTAGCAGGGTGGTCAGATGGAGGTCAGATAGCAGTCACTCCACTGTAATTATCTAAGCTACCAAATCCTGGATCATGGTTATGGCGGACCCTGGGTCCACGTGCGCGAGAGCACAACCAGGACATTAACGTCAAGATGATTATTCAATCAAAGAGGACAATGTCCTTCGCAAAGGTTTGTCTATCAGAATCTAAAAATGCAAAAGCCATGTCCCGATTTAAAATATTAATAAGGATTATTTACATTCATAACAATTTTCCGAACATTCCACTTAACGAAAGTGTTCTTCTCTAAAGGTCCAACATTAGGGTTCCGGGCCAAGAGCGTTCGGAAACAACCGAACGGTCTCCGATACGAAATGCAATACTTGCCCTTTGAAAGGAAAGCCTTACAATTTCATACATACACTAGACTACGAGGTAGTCAAACCTCTCACGGCCCTAACCCTCTACGCACTCAGGGCCGGATACATGTGTTTCATTTGACACAATATGGCCGGGGGGCCTCTCAGACGGCGTGAGGGCACTTGGAGGCCCGCGAGAGGTGATCAGTCGTGCGTAAGGGCGACTGGGGGCCCCAAGTGGGTGGACGGATTCAGTAATCGAATGCGGCGGGATGCATTCGACAGCTCGTGTCACAGGGCGTCCCACAAGGTGATGGGGCTATGTCTAAATGAGGTTTGAACAAGTGTTGGAAGCTTTTATTGTCGTCAAGACGAGAAACTGTTAAGTGTGTTGTCTTTGTTGGGACTTTATGCGGGTATATTTGTAAGTGAGGTTGTAATTTATTTTTTCATAATCAAGCCAGGACAATTGGGGGTAATTACGAGTAGCATTTCACAAACTTATCTGAACCGGTGGAAATTACTGGCATTAAGTCGTGCCATTTTGAATTGTCATGCCAATGTCAACAACAGCGACTGATTTTGTGACCAACTAATATGATCATGTTACGAAATGCTAAAATGACCTTTTTAGAACCCCTGATGGGAAATGGTAGCTGTCGCTCAAAACACCTACGATTCACTTTGGTTCAATGTAACAAAAATGCAGAACCTCAGATGCGTTGTAGTTCTTTGAGGATATGCCCCATGCCTGTGATTAGGTACCTAAGGTTTCTCTAACTCTTCTCAATTTCATAACATTAGTGATTGTTTATTGGGTGGTAAAATATGTAAATGTACAGTGATTGTGAAGCGCAATAAATGGTAGTCCTTCGAGTTTATTACGCCGTAAACCTCAATCGCACCTATATGTTTTTATAGTATTTTTAGTGTTGACTGTTGATATTTAGAGAGACTTTTTTAATGCATTATATAAATTGTAAAACTTACCTAACTTTTGAATCAACGAATTAAAAGAAATTACGATCGCCTGGCTGGATCTTACCTGAAACAGAAATATAACATTTAGTTTATTATAATATTGACAGTATAAATACTAAGATTGTATCTATTTTATTTTATTTACATGGAAAACCAACAGCTTTCATACAACAATACAAAACTTAAATAAATAAAGGAAGCCAATTACATGTTATCTATCTATCTACTATACTGTTTTTTCTTGGTTAGTTTAAAAAATATATTAAAAACACAGCACAAAAATTTCGGTTCAAAATTCACGAGAGCATAAAATATATTCCAAACGACTGAATATATCTTTATGACAGCTATGTCGGTAGCACATAGGACGATAAATCTGAAAATTTCATATGTCACCTAGTTTTTCAGTTTTTCAGTGCTCCACCGAGCTTTTTTGACGGCGAAATGTCATAACACGGTGATGTATGAGAGAGCTGTTTGAGCTTTATTCTGGGTTAGGTATTTTCTAGTTCGAACCAGATCGAGCTAGTTGTTGATACGGTCTTGTCGATCGTATGTATGGGTTTTTTGTTCGGTTTCAGTGGAAACGGTGTTGCCCACGAGTAATTTTTGCAGCAAATAGCTTTTTGATTGGAAACAAGCATTTTTAGTGATACAATTTTTTTTCTTATAATGTCCCGGTTGTGCTCTCGCGCACGAGGGCCTAGAGTCCGCCTGATCCATGATTTGGCAGATCAGATAATTACAGTAGAGCGACTGCTAGCTTACCTCCGTGACCATGGTTACACATTCAATCGCCTGAATGTGCAGGTTTCAATCACCGTAAGAGCATCGGTTACAGTTCAACTAACGTACATAACTCAGAAAAGAATCTTTGGTTCATGGCGGCTGTAAAATTTGAACCCGAGACCTCTTCATTTCATAAAGTATGGCAATATATTTCCGTCAAGTTGTTGAATAGCGCCATATAGCGAATATTCAAGGCAACAGTTCAGCAAGACGTTTCAAACAAAATAAAAATAAGAGCCGGTACTGTAAAATGGAGTTCAACATGGAGTTCTTCAAAAAAGGGGTAAAAAGGTTTATACGGGGTCGGCAACGCGTGGGATGCCCCTGGTATTGCAAACGGCCATAGGCTGCGGTGACTGCTTACCATCAGGCAGGCAGTGAGCTTTTTTGCCACCTTAATGGTATAAAAAAAAATTACATACCTACTACCGCTGCAGACTGTAAAAGTCCGACCAAAACTCGACAGGTTTCTTACTCAGACTATATTATACTTTTAAACTAACCCCTGCAAAAAAGATACCTTTTCCCCGAAGCATATCCAAGATACATCCATAAAGCTGAACAGCTATATCAGTGTGTGATGGCTGCTTAACTTGTAGGAGCATGTTTTGCTTCATTTCCATTACAACGGGAATATATAGAGTGCGCTTTATAGTTGACGACAACGACGACACGACCTCGGGCAATTTCCAATTTGACCTCAGAAATGGTACGACAGCTACTCAAAAGTAAGCGGTATATTACAAGCTCACACATTTAAAGCTTCCAAATATGAGTTGCAGTATCTAATCTATGCCACCTTAGTGGTATAAAAAGCCATTTGTGGTAGTTGCAACAATAAGGGCTTTCGCAATAATATATATAATATAATTTCGTCTGGCGGCGCATGCGCAGCCTTTCGCACTGCCGAGTCACTTCCTTTTCGACGAACGATGCGGCAACGCAGTTATGATTTAGTTATTTTTTTATAGTTATTTATATTGTATCAAATTTTGGTCCGGGTACAGTCGGCATACAATTTTAGTGTGTGCCTTCTGGATCTGGACTAGTAAGTTCAAACATCGTTTCGTCGAATAAATATATTTTCTTTCTTTCTTTCTTTCTTTCAATAAAAAAATCCAGGAAACGGCGTTGTTGCGACGTAAGGTTTGCTGTCAAAATATAAAATGGGCTGATTTACCCTATTTTTATCAATAATTGTTGAGTAGTATTTGGAGTTAGAGTAAGCCGTGTGGTGTCCGACAGAGTACAATAGCAACAACCTCTTACACTCGTGGGTCTCGTACAAGGCGACTAAGGTTTTCAAGGCACAAGATCTAGAGTATTCGTAGGCTGGAAAATGGGCAGCAGCTTTTTCATAGTTACATTTATAGATATAGATAACCCACAAATTATGGCAATAACCTCCCCGTTCGTGGGCGAGACCCTAAGTCCTGTAGTGGACTTTTATGGACTGTGATGATGATTTTGAGTTTACGACCCAATAATATCGGCATCGTTGTCGTGCTGTGTGAACCCGCCGCCGGGGTAACAGGGGGCGAAATTACTCACAATTTCTTCTCAAATAAATTTACATGCGCAGATTGAATTGTCAGCAAAAGTTTGTTGAAGAATGTCTTATGCTAATTCCAGCGGCGAAAAGTTTCTATTTCGTTTATTTTTTTTTCTTTCTCTTCTTTTTTGTTTGTTTGTTGTGTTTGTTGATTTTGATTAATAGGATCACGTTGGTCGAATAACGGACTCGGGTTCGATTTTCGTGTCAGTTTTTCGAAATCAGTAGTAGCTGGGTTTTGACGGGGTCGGCAACGCGTGGGTTGGATGCCCCTGGTATTGCAAACGCCCATAGGCTGCGGTGACTGCTTACCATCAGGCAGGCCGTAAGCTTATTTGCCACCTTTGTGGTATTAGAAAAAAACAGTATTTTTAGTGTTGGATGAGAAAGTGTGTAACGTAATTATGGCGGATACTTACGACTAACTTAAACGTAATGACAGATTTCAATTACGATAGTGTAGTAGCTTTTAGTCGCTCTTGATAAACCTTTGTTGTCCTATAAATAAATTAGTTTTGTCGTTTGAATTTATTCATTGATTACTCGTAAGTTTATAATCTTAAACAAATGGGTGGATCACAAGATTAATAAAGAGGTGAATATTCTAAATATTATAGAGATAAATCTATACACGGTATAAAACAAAGTCAGTTTCCCGCCGTCTGTTAATCTATGTACGCTTACATCTTTTAAACTACGCAGCAGATTTTAATGAGGTTTTCAACTATAGGTAGAATGATTCAAGAAAAACGGTTATAAGCAAGAAAAAACGGGTAAAGTAGGTGAACGCGAAAGAATCCATTGGTTGCTTTATAAATCAAATAGAGATACAACGTTGTGATCTCTGCAGCCTAAAGGCAGGAAGTTAATCCGTACAAGTAGAATACGAAAAATGGACATCCACTAAAGTCACCCAATTGTCTCTACGTATTAGCGCCACTACAATAATTAATCCAATGTCAAGATTAGCTTGTGGATTAGCTCATTATCATCATCATTACAGCCCCTAACAGTCCACTGCAGGACTTAGGGCCTCCGCCACGAAAGGATAGGTTATTGCCATAATTTTCACGATTGGCAAGCGAGTTGGAGATCGCAGTATTATAAATATAACAATGAAGAACGCTGCTGCCCATTTTCCAGACTATGGAGATTGCAGATTTTTTGCCTTGAAACCATTAGACACCCACGAGTGTAAGGGGTGGATGCTATTCTACTCTGCAGGACACCACACAGCCACTTTTCAAATTACGACCCTAAAATTTTGCAAAGCGGTGTTTTTTATTAGTATAATCCACGCTTCGTCCGAATGATTACAGGGCTTCGATTCTGCTACGGAAATCGTCTCAGTTGCAGTAACATTACAATTGCATCGCATGTCAAACGTGTGATTGTTATTCAAATGACAGGTGTTGAGTTGCAACTTTCATGAGATCGAACTTTTTCATAATTCGTTTTCTGGTACTTTAGTTGCATTATGGTTTTATATGGCTGTTGGTACTCCAATAAATAAAGTTGCATCTTTCTTAGTTGCCAAACTGCCTTCAATTCTGTCAACGAAAACGTGTCAAAGGTCGAACAATGATTTAACTGCAATTTAACAGGGATGATGCTGGGACTGACTCGAAACCTCGACGTAGTTATAGTAACATCACAGTTACATTGCAACATATTAACAACTGCATTGCACACCAGAATCGGTACCCAGAGAACACATGTAGTAAGTAGCACGTTGTATCATGCTGCCATTCATCTACATATTTGCGGAGATAACCCGCTTGCGGAGACTCTAGTTCTTTCCCCCCCCAAAAACATTAGTCGCCTTATACGACACCTACGAATATAAGGGGCTGGTCTTCCACTCTGCCGGACACCACACGCCATTACGCATTTCGATTACAAACGCCTAACTTCCGATACCGGAAATTCGCCGTTCAAAATTCCCAATTAAGCCGGCTACATTCATTACGGACGCGCCTATTTATATTCACTCTTGTGCGCGTAGCATGAATAAAACATACTAGTTTGCCCCAAGCGTGCGATAACCCCCCATCGTCGGTTACATAAAGGTTGCCATGGTTGTAAAGGTTACATAAAAAGGCTAGTTCCCCGGAACGGCCGGTGACTAAGGGTTAACTGGCCGTTTGGAGCGCAAGGGGACGCAGTGGACGCAGAGTTTTTGATTACGGACATTTTTTACGTACAGTGGACGGTGGACTTTGGTTCGAATCTGTCGTATTAGTGTGCCAGGTAGGGTAGTGGGTTCTGTCGTGGATGAAACGTGGGAGTGTGTAAGGTAGGATAGTAAGTTAAGATGGCGAGGAGTTGGGAGGGGAGCTACGTCTGTCTAAATAAACCTAAGCGACACAGATGTTGGACAACTATCTACAAAAGTCGGACTGTGGCCGCGAATGATATAGTAAGTAACAAGCGACAGTAGCCTAATAGCTAGCGGGTCCGACTCGTAAGCGAGAGGTGCCGAGTTCGATTCAAAGACATTTTCGGAGTTAAGTACATTAGTCGAACACGCACCCATGGATGCTCTTACGCTGAGGGAATGAGGGCTTACCTGCTCATTGGGGCGACTGAATGGGTAACGATGATCCAATTTGATCCGGTACAACTGGTAATAGGGTCACGGAGGTCAGATGTCACTCGCCACACTGTAATTACCTGATCGGCCAAATTCTGGATTATGGTCAATACGTGGCTGTCACGCGTGTGATCACAACCTGGATATTAACGTCAAGATTATAATAGGCATCTAGTATTTTTAGGGAGGATAAATTATTACTAAGATATCGAATTCTCCCACTGTGTCCCCATCACGAATGAAAGGGCCGAATAAAACAGTCGCAGGTTCGAAGTTTGTATTCTATCGACAATCGACAATAACCAAAATTACGGTCGGGCCCCTCACTACATTTTGATGTTTTAGTCTGTCTGTCAAACAGACTACGACAAAACAAAGTCGCTTCCCGCCGTCTGTTTCTATGTATGTATCTATGTACGCTTATATCTTTTAAACTACGCAACGGATTTTAATGCGGTTTTCAACAATGTATAGAGTGATTCAAAAGGAATGTTTATAGGCAACAAAACAAGGGTAGGTAGGAGTAAAGTGGTGGTAGGCGAGCGAAGTTGCGCCGAGTCCACTAGTGTATTTACAAAGTGTTTAGGTATACCAGAATACATATAACCGAATGTATGCTTCTGTCGGAACTCCTAGCTAGTCCGCCTCTACGTCTGCCTTCCTCGCATCTAGATATTGTTGAACGGTTAGATGAATAAGTACGTGGGGTAGCTAATTTACACTCCAAGAATACTGGCCGGGTGCCGAAGCAGAAATCTTCGCCGCGCCTTAGATATGTGTCCCGGGTCACGGGGCCGCAACTAAATCGGGGGACAAAAGACAAAGACAGTTCCGGGCCGATATCCACATTTCTTCCGAGGGTCGGCAACTAGCGGCATTCCTCGTACCTCCCATATAAATCACGATCCCTTAAACTTATAATGAGGGAATGAGACAAGGAGATTAATGTTGTTTTCTCTCCCCGCGGCACAGAAAATTGGATAGAAAATTGGCGGAATTTAAAACTCATTTGATAGCCAACTTGTCTAAATAACAGCTGCAAGGTTCCTGTTTAATTGGAATCCTATCTAGATCTCTCCCGGGCAAGAGTTAAATGTTTATTTGCATAGAAATTACTTTGGGAAAATAATAATTTGGGCCGCGAAAAGTTGTAGAGGCGGGCCTCCGGTCCGGCGATTGAATGAAAATTGCTACGGGATATTGGTTTTATTTATTAAAGTACAATAAAATAAATACGTGAATAGGTACTTAATAGACAGGTATGCGCCATCGTAGACTGCATCTGCACTTGACATCAGGTGAGATGGCAGTCAAATACCTGAAATAAATCCCACAAAAAAAAAAGACGTCACGGTGCCCTAAACTGTTCAACCATTCTCCAGGTCCCCCAGCAGAAGACCTTCGCTAAGCCAACGGTGTTAGCAGGCTTACCTAACGAGTGGCTAGCTCGTTGCGGTTCTGAAGTTCGACTAGCCTCGAAGTTCAATACGTCCGCAAAATCTTAGGGACGTAATTTGAAAAGTGGCCGTGAAGTGTCCGGCAGAGTAGAAAAGCTCCAACCCCTTACACTCGTGGGTGTCGTATAAGACGACTAATGTTTATGAGACAAAAAATCTAGAGTGTCTCCGTAGACTGGAAAATGGGCAGCTGCGTTTTCCATTGTTATATTGCTGCGATCTCCAATACGCCTGCCAAGCGTGGAGATCATGGCAACAACCTCTCCTTTCATGGGAGAGGGTCTAAGTCTTACAGTGGACTGTTGTGTGCTGTGATGATGAATTTGAAAAGCAATTCTCGACATTACTTTATACTTTAAAATAAAACGTTATATAGTATTCGTTAAAAATATTATGCCGTATTACCGTTTGTATAATAAATAAAATAGTAAAATAAAATAATAGAAATTGTTTCCCGAAACCACTTTCGCTACCCAAAAAATACCACTCCAGCGAGTCAAACGGTGCAACTCCGAAAATCTCGGTTCGCCAAAAACTTTTCATGGCTGTACTTCGCCGAGGCCTTAGGCCGTTGCCGTGTCGGAGGCATAAAAAAGATTGCGCGGTTACTCTCATTCACGAGTGGGTAACGTTGTGTTTCCGTATGATTTGCCGTTACTGATACAGCCCAATTTGCTCGTTAGAGTTTTCTACGCCTACTTACGACGCCGTGCTCCGAAAATACGGCCTCTGTTATTAAGAAACGGATCATTTCACTCAGGTAATGGCGCATTAGGTACCTACTGGACTGATAACCGTGAAATATTAAAATAAAAATGGCAGAAAAGAGAAAGGCGTGATGTTATGTATAT
Source organism: Blastobasis lacticolella (assembly GCA_905147135.1). Classification (NCBI taxonomy): domain Eukaryota; kingdom Metazoa; phylum Arthropoda; class Insecta; order Lepidoptera; family Blastobasidae; genus Blastobasis; species Blastobasis lacticolella. The sequence continues at coordinate 6,299,393 of LR990062.1, read as the reverse complement.
GTATGTATGTATTAAAGTAACAAAATATGTATATATTATTATATTCGACGTGACTAACACGCGCACAAGCCACAGGACCAACTTTTATTTATTTATTTATTATATTTATTTCACAGTTTTACAGCATATGCATTATTATTAACTTTTGTGAAGGCATCTTTGTCTCTAGGGAAGGCATATGCCCAGCTGATATGACGAACACGCGACGTGCGAAGCGTTGGGAAAACAAATCGCAAAGGTACGCGTGAGCGTGTATGTCTCGTCTAATATAATTATAGGTGACAAGAACGCGAGTTTTGTTTGAAATAAAAATATGTATAATTTTTATTTTCGGTTCAGATTGTAGGAGTTAGTGATGCGACGTCGCCCCTACCAAGGAATCTACGTAATAGTGGCATCATGACCATCATATAATAATACCTAATTATCATCTCAAACGTAGTAATGAGACGCTCGTGGAAGGGCTATGTCTGGCAGTGGCTACCTGCGGTAGACAAATTACGTACCTATATGGTTCCAAATTATCAAAACACAATTCAGAGAAAGTAGTTAAACCCACCATATAAAGTAATTTGGATGACCACAAACCGACAAACAAAAGCTTCTAGGTTAAAGAGCCTCGATAATGAAGGGCCACGCAAATTCGGGGCACAATGAAAAAGCCGTGCGGTAAACGCAAAAGTCAAACAAAAAGGCCCGTTATCTCGCCCGTAAAATAAATAGTCGAAATAAAACCCCACACGATCCAGAAGTGGGGGGGGGGGAATGCCATATGATTTGCGAAAACCGCAATTTAATGGATACGCGGTTTTGACATTACGCCCTTTTGTTCCAAATGTATGGAGGATGGTGTTTTTGTGTTGGCGCTCTCCTGTAATTTTCCACGTGAACACTTTGGATTATCTTCCTGTAAATTACGTTTAACGGGATTTATTGGGATTACAGGTAACATTTTGAGAGGGCCTCTCTAAAATCCTGTTTATTATCGACGTAATTAGTGTACGTACCATAATATGCTATTCGGATATCGAATGATGCAATAATATGTAAGAAATGACATAGAATTATACTGTAGCTCGGGAGCCTGAAGGCACGAATCGCATATTATTTTATGGGATGTATTAATTAAACATTGCTGATTCGGACGCGAGAGACAACGGCTTTTGACGCAAGAAGAGAACCGGGCAAGAAGCCGGGCCGCTAGGATGGTGATAAATTAGGCTTGCATTTTTTTTACACTACGTAGTGACAAACAGCCTACCTGATGGTAAGCGGTAGCTGTCTCCCATAATATCTACGATTAATTTAGGTCGCAGTCAACCAAAGTTGTACCTGCGAGGACTAAAATGGAATGCCTCATGCCTGTAACTGCGCTGTCTATCTTATCCTTCAAACCGGAACACAACAATGCCAGCATTGCTGCTTGGCGGCAGAAACAGATAAGGCGGTGGTACTCACCCAGGCGGACTCCTCAGACTTGACAGAGTCCTACCACCTTAGCAATTTGAGCATCTCGTCTAATGACAAACGATGACGAGATCGAGAACGCTCAGAAAATCCCATTCTCACTCTAGATGTTATGATGCGTTCAAAACGTACGTCATTGGCATACAAAAAGAGACACGACACACACGCCAAGCATTACACGCAGACGACGCAGTCTTGGTAGTCGTGAGGGCGTAAATTTTAAGATCGCTTCCCCGGCAGATTACGTCTGTAGGCGACATTGTCAAATGGGGAGGGTAATGCGCACCGAGCTCGTTATGGACTCGGAATGTAGTGGGAGGGGTAGGGAAAGGAGGGGAGGGAAAGGGCTACAATGTGACGTTCAAGCCCATGAACAGCTGATCCGAAGTTGAACTCGGTGAGGCAGGAATACGTCGTGATTATGTAAAAGATGTCTATTGATGCGTGGCATTTTATATCATACTGTAAATACAAACGTCATTCTTAACATAGTTCTGATAAGATTTTAATTTTAATGTGCTCAGATGTTGACGGCAAATTGTGACGTATGAACAGATATATAGACATTCGTTGTCTTGAAATTAATAATTAATAAATAAGGTTGGACTAATTCACACAGCGCCATCTAGCCCCAAAGTAAGCAAAGCTTGTGTTATGGGTGCTAGATAACTGATAAACTACTTATATACTTTTAAATACATACCTATTATACATAGAACACCCAGACCCGTAACAGAGATGGTTCTTAGATTTGGTTCATTAAAATCAGATCTGTAGGTGAGAAAATACTTGAATATCTATAGTTTAGTAAACTTGGTCGGGGGTTTTCCGTCGGTTAGGTAATTAGTCATATTGCAAATACGAACATGTCATTCTTAACATAGTTCTGACAACGTTCTTATTTTCGTGTGCTCAGAAGTTGACGGTAAAGTCTGAATCAACGTCAGGATCTTAGCAAATATGGCATCTGGTGACCCTAAAATAAGGAGTAATTTTTTTTATGTTTTGTATCTATCTATGATCTAAGTAGAAAATAGGTCAGAGGGCCTTCGTCCTGCAGTGGGACACCATCGGTTACTAAAAAAAAAGTATACGGCAAGCGGGCCACCTGATGGAAAGTGGTACGGTTTAGTATTACTATACTGTGTAGAATACAAATGGAGGTAGGTATATATGTGAGCTTTAATGCTGGCTTTAATTAAGTCTTGGATTCGGAGTGTAGGGTTGCCCTTCAAAGAGTTTCGGCCGGTTGTTGGAGAACTGTAATTTAAGGCTTTGAACAAACTTTCTTGGAGATGAAGGCAAAAAATTTAAGTTTGATTATTTAACTTTCGCCTTGTTTAGAGTTTCCCCGTCGCTTCTTGGGATTTTAGATAGGAGATAACAGATTGATAACTTCCTTTTTGTCATTAATTATGCTACTTTTGTTTCTGTTTTCTTTTTGCCCTTTTCTCTTAAGAGAAATATATGTTAACATAAGCTTCTCAAAACCTATGTTATGATTCCATGTCACGTGGAAAAACGAGTATAAATGTGGATGAACACAAAGGATAAGGTAGCCAGCGCCATTACAGGCATGAGTCATTCCATCTTAGTCCTCACAGTAACAACACACCTGCGGTTCTGCATTTGTGGCCTGTAACCTATCGTAGAATCGTAGATGTTTTGGGCGACAGTTACCGCTTACCATCAGGTGGGCTGCCTGCTTGTTTGTTACTGCGTAGTATACAGTAGTAGCCTTTCTGATTATGCCCTGTCTCTTCCGTAGGTCTGCTGTAAGATTTTTCTTATGAAATAAGCTGTACCTGTTGTGTTGTTTTCCTTATGTCAATATTGTATAAATGTTATTGTGCACAATAAACTGTTAAATAAATAAATAAAAAATACAATAGATGCTAAATGTCTTAACGCATATATTTAATGAATTTGTGGAAGTGATACGGTATACTTGGAGCACTTTGTATAAACCTACTATATACTAAGTAGGTTCTTTTAAGTAAAATTGTCACTGTATTATATTATGTAACATTATTCTGTCGTATAAGTAATGTTATTTAGAGTTGTTGTGACATGACTGTTTACTAAATGAATAAAATAAATATATGAAAAAGTGTCCCTATTCAATGTACAGTTGTAACAAAGTTACTAAACTTTAAACTTCTTAACACGACCTTAACGCAGAAATTACTTAATTAACTTAGTGTGCCCTGTGCCCAAATTAAGGGTTATACACATCAAAGCCCTCCACCGTATTTAATATTAACAGTATAATACCGAATTTTCTTTGAAGTAAAATAATTACTTTGCACACCTACCCACCCAATATTGGTACAGGCGATGTGTTTACGGAGATATTATGAAAGTAAAATTCATCTTTGAGCCAAACTGAAATAGAAATCCTGGCAAGGAACAATGAACTGTTTTTTTTATACCACAAATGTAGCAAACAAGCTTATCGCCTGCCTGATGGTAAGCAGTCACCGCATTCTATGGACGTTTGCAATACCAGGGGTATCACCCACGCGTTGCCGACCCCATATAAAATAAACCTTTTCACCCCTTTCTTAAAGAACTCCATGATATACTCGCCAGGTATAACCCCTTCCCTTACCTTACTCTTACGAGTCGGATACCTTACCACTCGGCCACCGACGCTCCCCGACGACATATCATATACAAATCCACAAAATCACCATTTCGCTTATTAAATAAAAATAAAATGTCTCTATTAGATCGCAACGCAACATGACATGGAAATCTATCACAAGAACCCTATTCTCATTCATGCCGTCATCCATTTCAATTATTACACGATCACTTTTTAATGTGATTAAAATCTGTTATTAGAATTGGCCCTGCATTTTTCGTGACTTGCATATAAGGTTTTTTATTACGAAAACGTCTGTCGGTCTGTATCTATTGGAGGGTTCCTACACGGCTACTGTTTTTACAAATTATTTTTTACACAATGACAGCAGACATGAAATTTGCTGGAATGGCGGCTATCGCCCATAACACGTAGGTATACGTCGATCTATCTAGTCAAGCTGATTCGACTAAATTACCTTCTGACGAAACATGAAAATGACACATTTGCAATTTGGACATTTTGAAAACATGACATTTTGCGCAATTCCAACATGTTTAAAATTCTTTTCTTTTCACAAGCGATGAACATGAGCATACCATTACTTAGCTTAGGCTTTATATAAGATATACGTTGGACCTAGGTAAAACATAACTAAGACATAACACCCTACGCGGCCAAAGTCGATGTAAAAAGCTAGCAATATCAAATATAAAATCCCGTTAATATTCATCGCGACTTCCACAAAGTCATGCGATCCATTAATTAATTTAAAAATGTACGTTTTTAAATCCAACGTTTTTTTTTTCACAAAACAACAAACAAAGCTTTTTACCGAGTAATAACTTTTTGTTTCATCAAAAAGAGTTCGTTCATTAACGAGTGACTTGCGCAACTCACTCTTTCATTCACTCACTTAATCTAATTACGGGGTAACCTTTAAATGAATGAATTGAGAATGAGTTGCTGTAATTTATCTACGATCTTTTTTTTCCGTGTCTCTTGTGCATTTATTAATGTTTAAGTACTAGATTTAAATTTGAACAAATGCTTATAACCCAAACGACAGCATCAAAAAACGATGGAGAGATCACGAACTATGAAAGAACAGGGGGGACGCCTTTGCCCAGCAGTGGGATGATTCAGGCTGATATATTGTAAGGTTAGATTATCCCGATTTACTGGTAGATAAGGCTTTTTTAGCTCAAAATCCGCCATTGTACTTTTTGTGAACAAAGTTTTGATAAATAAACAACAGCTGTTGGAAAATCACCGACAAAGTTTCATCATCATAATCATCAACCTATACTATAAATACTACTGCATCAGTCATAGACATAGGTTTTTATATTGTTATGTATAGGTTTCATTATTGTTAATATTGTATTAGTTTATTTTAAATATTGTGAATTATATTTATGGGCACTTGCCGCCTGAAAAAAAAAAATAGGCTCTCCAATGAGCGCCAACGCACACTGCCCTCGGCTCGCTTCACAAAGTTTACACATATTCCAATACCTATTTCCTGAACAATTGAACTGATTTTGAAAGAAACCGCATAGAAATCAGTCCAGCTTTTATAAAATGAACATCAGAATAACAAAAATATTTTTTTTTTTCAAAATTTTAAAGTTACATTTATAAAACTACACAATTATTAAACTAAACACTTAGAATAACCGCAGGCTAGGTGTAGCGTCGGTAGCCCCTGCGACCTGAGGTCGCCCTCGGAATCGCCAATAAACTACACCCTTCGGTCAAAACTGTTCCTTGGTAAAGGCATATAATAGGACCATGATAAGTCCGTATTTCTCTCTAGAAAATTATCTCTCTCACTTCCTTTTTAATTGTTTTGCCCATTATTTAAAAATATGTTTCATAACTCACGAAAATAAACAATCCTACAGAAATCAAATTGTTTGTTCTGACTTTTATGAATGACGTTCCATTACTTTTAAAAACTTGTCATAAGTTGCTCTACAGAGATATATAATTTTTAATAAGCGATTCGAACTTAGCGTGGTCTTATTGTATCTTGGTAGGTTCCTTAGCAAGTCCTTCATCGGAACCAACACGTGCCACACACATGCCAAAGTCAGACACAGATAAACACTTCAAACTGAACACCCAAATTTTTGCGTGTGGCCAGATATGGGATACTGTCACTGGCAAAATTGTTTTCTCCAACAAACTTATATAAGTACATCCTTAATTCAGACATTCACGACCGAAACCCCGTAAGTGCCCTCAAAATAACCCCGTTGTCAAACAAATATCTTACACGAGCTCCTTAGTCTACAAGTGTCGATATCGATATACGAGGTTCGAGCGTAGGATCATAAAGAGCGTTTATTGTGCCCGGGAAGGAATTAAGAACAAATCTCATAAAGATTCGACCCGGCCCCGGGACGGATCAAACTCTAATGGGATGGGGTAAGAAGCGAGCTTTCGCTGGGGCTCCCTTCCATTTTTTCCACCCAGACTAAAAAAGAGGTGTACCTACGTTTGACGTGTGCCTATATGTGGCATTGTAGCTCCCAAACGGATGGACCGATTTGGATGCGGTTTAAGAAAAGCCTAGTTTAATCAAGATGGAACTGAGCTTTGTTTTATTAAAATCGGTTTCTTAGTTTCAGAAATATTTGAGTTTAAATAAACTTGGCCGGGAGTTGTCTGACTTTTCTGTTGGTTAGGATATAAAGGGTCAATTTTCTCACATTTTCGTCCATAGGCTGCGTTTACTGGTTTCTATCAGGCAGGCCGTAAGCATATCTGCCTTAGTGGACAAAGACAGACACACAAATCCACAGATACACACGTCAAACTTTCGTCGGGGGTTGAAGACTGTCAGTCTGTCTGTCTGTTCACGATAAATAAAAAACCGTTACGGTTTCACCAATAGACTGATTACATATATATTTGTTAAGGTTACTACCCGTGCGATACCGGGCCATTACCTAGTTAAGAATAAGAATAAAACGCTCCCACCCAGCACTCAGACCGTGAACCATTGACGGAATTCGGCATTGAGTAGACAATAATCCAATTTATCCGTCAACTGGAGGAGCAGTAAATTCCAACGAGTTATCTAACGGATATCGTTAGCTGCTTGCGCGTCTTTGGGTGCGAGATGTTGCCGAGTCATGTACAGTTAGCGGCAGAGAAAACCCCCGTACCGAATACTTAATGTATGTAGGGCGGGTCATTTCACTCTGTAGCTGACTGTACCTAGGTTAGGTACACTTTAAAGCACGTAGACGCAGCATGGGTAGGCCTCGAACAAGGTGGACCGACGACCTGTTAAAGATGGTAACCTGATGGAAAACAGCCACTGTCGACCAGGACATCTGCAATGAAGCCAGCCTTTGTACTTAAATCGCACCTAAATCGTTCTTATGTTTGCAGATTGAATTAACCGGTAGGAGGTTACCCTGAATACATCGCAATAACTACCCTTTCAGCGTAAAGTAAGTCAAGATAACTAACTTCCATAATGGTTATCATAACTTTCCGCTTAAAGTATAACTTGTAGGCCTTCTCATAAGAAGTTAACCCGACGTTTCATGTGCTAAGTTTTGGGAAATCAAATTCCGGTCTAAGTTTAAGCTCATAAAGTCCATGCAAGCTCAATCGTTTTAGATGCCTATAAACTATCATTGATGTTTATCTAGATCAGTGGTTCTTAACCTTTTAACGATGAGGGACTATTTGGCTTGCCACGGACCACATTTTGCTTGACATATTCTTAATCTAATTTATAGTAATGAAAGTAACATAAGTCTATGAATGAGTGAGCGCAGCGAATTTGGCATTTTGGACCTTCGATGGTGGGGTTAAACCTTCCGGTATCAGGAAAGAGGTCCCGCGGAAGGCCGAAAGAAGCGATGGATTGACATCGCCGGGTCGGGTGCGAGAGCCAACGGCCAGAGTCAGGTTGCCTGATGGAAAGTGGTCACCGACGCCTTTGGACATCAGCAACACCAGGGGCGCTACCAATGCGTTGCCCACCTTTATAGAGACCTCTAACATACCTACCACTTGGACGATCCCATGTCACAGTCCAAAGGAACGTACTGCCACTTCACTTGGCTAATTCTTAAAAGCTTTTCTATTCGAAGTTAAATCCGCTTTGAAATATTTTAAGTACCTATAAGTATCTAACTATCTAGCTAGATAATCGCATGTGCCTCTACGTAATCTCTTGTAGGCAGGTGTCAATTAAGTTCATTAAAGTAAGCTAATCCTTTACTTTTAGGTAGTTGCCACTACCGGTCTTCTAGCGCAAAAAAATTGAATGTGTGTGAGTGTGTGTATGTGAATGTAAATACATATAGTTAATGAGGAAAAGCGCAATCGTTTGCTGTGCAAACCCTGATTGTTACCAGTTACCGCTGACAGAGTTTAAGTATTGAATGTGCTGGTTAAATATTTTTTAAATAATATCTGCGGTTTTTCACGTAGATGCTGGTGCTCGTTATTCGTCCGAAAACATCGCAATATTCGGTCGAACACTGTTTATTTATGCTACTCAGTAACAAGTGAGCTGACAGCCCACCTGATGGTAAGTGATAACTGTCGCCCATAACATCTACGATTCTTACATTTAGGTTGCAAGTAACAAAAATGCAAAACCACAGGTGCGTTGCCACCGTACCTCACTATACTAATATTATAAACTATATCTGATTAACTATACTAATATTATAAAAAAAAGAAAATGGTATTTTTGTTTGTTTGTAATGAATAAACTCAAAAACAACTGGCCCAATATTAAAATTATTTGACTTATAAAATGGTACATATCACTGAGTAACGTAGGCTACTTTTATCCCGGAAAAATAGTACGTTCCCGCGGAAAAGTTTATTCTTTACAGAGTTAGTTGATTGTTCACAGAGATCTGAACTGCGCACGGTCGAAAACCGCTGAGAACGGCTAGTCATTCAATAAATCGCTGAGTACCAATAATTGAAGATTCGGTCATTGGCCTGAATTTAAAAAACACGAGTCGACACCCAACCAATCGACTTTCGATAAAAAATCATATGACAAGAGACAACATGTCGTGAGTGACAATTGTCTATCAGGGGGCACTTGGAGAACGCGCGGTGTCAATTGGTTCTTACGAGGACTGTGGTTGTCAAACTTTTTTATTCCTACATCTAGAAGTACGTAACTTCTTTTTGTATAAGTAAAATATTTAGTATTTGTCATTTCAACATTAGCACTTAAGAAATTACGTTCAAAATTCATTTTAAAATAACAATGAATTACATACTCTTTTTATATTGTGAATGACCGCCTTTGTACATGTATTAGGGTTGGGATAAAATACGTTACACATTCTGTTTAACCGAACATACAAAAGAAGAAATAGTTTTATTGCCTGTTATTCCTAAATTCATTTTAAAAAGCCAATTCCAGCAACTCATTATTAGGCATGATGACAAATTTTTTTTTAGTTTGTCAGATAGGTTATCAACAAATATTGGACACGTGTTCTTCTCTTATTACTTAAACAACAATAACGCCGAACAGTGCGTTGAAATGATGCATCACGCCTGAGGTGAAATTTTACTCAGAAATGACGTCATGAGCCCCAACTCCGAACCTTTGATACACTATATCTTTGTAATTTTTTATTGATTTGATATATAATTTTTTTTTATAATCTAACATACGGAATAACTAGAATTTTAAAAGGTTGACCCTCACATTAGGTAGTAGTCTTTAATAACATGTCAAAATATTTAACATAACATAGAAAAACAATTTATTAAATTTTATTACACAACCTAAATAACTACAATTAATACCTACATTTAAAATACCAAAAATATATACAGTAATACATATAAAATATACTAAACTAAACCCTTATAAGATATAAATATTTTATTATCTAACTAACCTAAATTAAAAAAGATGTAAAAAACCAGGGCCACGCGGTAAGGTGCCCATCATGGCGGCGGCATTCCCGCGCTGGATGGCGATACTTAACCGCTGCGCGAGAAAGCTGCCGGCACGTGAGTCACCCGTCGCCTCCCTGAGCCGCTTACCAAGCTCCATGAAGAGCGAGTGTGCGCCCGGGCCCCACGGACCCAGTGTCTCGACACCAAATGCGACAAACTCGTATTGGGCGCCGAGACAACTGTACTTGCCCACCTTCGAGCGCTCTCGTATCTCAGCCGCCGCGCCAGCCCGTTTAGCGGTTGCCGGAAGATAGGTCGCAGCTAGTGTGTCGGCGCACGTGGCGTCCCACACCAGCGGGCGACCCATCCTCCATGGTATCATAGACATCCCGTCAGGTCTCTTGCCATCGTCCCGTGCAATGTGTTGAGGTTCCAGGATTGCGGGGACGTTGGCGCTGACGAGAGACCGTCGCAGGATGTCATTGATCGCGGCGTGACGGGAGAGGCGGCCAGCGCTCGAAGAACAGGCAAGCCCATGGTGACCGAGGCGGTCAACAGTCGCTCCACAAGAAGCACAACTATGCTCGATACAAACCTCGGCTCCCAGCCGGAGACCGATGGCGAGACGGAGAGTGGTCGGGTCGATGAAAGTGCCGGTGTTGGGGGATGGGTAAGCGTGGAGCCAGTGCCCGGATTCTGGTCTGGCAACTGCTTCCAGCCTGGCGCGGTCTTTTAAAGATGGTGAGATATTAATAAGGGTGTCCAATATGACTTGAGAAGAAATGTTGTCCCAGGCCTTTTGAATTTTGGGCGTGGGAGGAAAATTTGGGCTCGGTCCAGCTAGCCAGGCAGTTTCAGCCTCCGCCAAGCACGCGACCTCACAGTTTGTAGCCGCGGGGGCTTTAAGAATATTACCTGTGAGGTCGGACGAGCTATAGATAGAGGACAGAAATGCCGGCAGTGCTACACTAGAGATTTTGCGGGTTCCCAGGCCACCATACCTAATTGGCAGGGAGGCCTGGGTCCAAGCCTGCTCGCTGAGTCTGATATTTGTGATGGATTCAATTTGGAATTTTATTACATTATCTAAGTGTTGGATTAGTACAGGGAATTTCCACACTGGGCAGCAGCGGAGCAGGTAAGTAAATTTAGGAACGAAAAGACAAAACTTCAGTATGAAGAGGGCAGAATGGCTGCTAATTTTAAGGAGGCGGTCCGAAAATTCATTAAATTTAGAAACCGAACTTGTTAGAAGCGGTGGAATGGCCTCGTCGAAAATAGGGGAGCCAAGAAGGCTCAGACTGTCTTTTGTGAGTATTTTTATGTTTGGGGCTACGCTATTAAAATTTTGGATTATGGATTGTGCCAAGGTTGTGTCTATTTTTTCAGAAATGAAGAGTTCACATTTGTTAAAATTTAGTTCCAAACCAATGAGGTCAAAATTGTGTTTTACCATTTCTAAATCAGTTAGGACAGTCTGAGCATCCCCAGCTATGGTACCGTCGTCCAGGTACCATACATTTAATTTTGATTTGACACTGTGGATTATCGAATTTATGGCCAAACTGAAGATCGCTGGACCGAGTGGATCACCCTGCTGACACCCCACGGCCGAAAGAATTTCATTATTTTTGTGCAATAATTTTGAAGGACAGTGATAACACTGTAGCATAAAATTATAAATCTCCGGAACATGTAGTTTAATTTTATTCAGGAGGGTGTCCCTGTGTACCGAATTAAAAGCATTTTTTACATCTAATTTAAGTATCACCTCGCACAGATCGTCTTGCGTGAAGGTGCGTACGGCATGGACCGTTGCCTCGCAGCCTCCGCGGGTTCCGAAGCCAACCTGTACGGGTTCGAAAAGAGACTGGAATTTAGAACGAGTTAGCCGAACACAAATTTTGGCAGCCAATCGCCGCAGGGTGGAACCTACAGCGATCGGTCGTACGCCACCGTCTTTCTTAGTCAGGGCTATTAAATTAGCCCCGTATAGGATCGGTGTCACTTCCTGGCACACATTCCCCTCTAGCATGACATTCACCAGCCCGGTTAGGGCTGAGATGACGTGGTCGCCGGCCATGCCCACACCGTGGCTGGTGAGGTCCTTGAGGTGTTGAGGGGAGATGCCATCCAGACCGGACGCCGAACCTGCCGGGAAGGTGGCGATGGCGGCAACAACATCTTCCTCTTTGGCGCGGAGACATGTTGCGATGTCAGATGGGGGGTCTACAAAAGGGGGGCAGGAAGGGCCTGGGGGGTGTTTGGATTGTAGTGCGGTGGCGGTCTCCGGTGAGTCGGGTGCAATGGTATCATTTGAAAAAAGTAGCCGAGCGGCGCCTTTTAAATCTCCGTCTTGCACTTTCTCTTCTACTTTAGAAAATATGTCATTATGATGTCTGCTATGCTGAGGCCTTCGAGGCGCCGCTTGGGGTAATAGTGTGTTTGGAGAAGTGTTGTTTTTTATTTGCTGTGTGAGGGAGGTCTTATTCTCAAGTGAGGTGTGTAGAGTTTTGTATGAAAAGGTGAGGAGGTCATGCCAGGACACGAGATTGTTGTCGCGTGTGCATCTTTTGATGCACTCGGCTAGAGCGGAAGCTACACAGGATCGGGCACCACGAGGTATGCGTTTCACTATGGCTGTAGAACTTTTTAACTGGCTAAGGAGTAAGTGTAAGGGAGTAGATGTGTTTGTGAGTGGTGTGTTGTTGTTCTGGGAGTCGTGGCTTTGGCTACATGGTGAGCATAGAAGGATGCGCGCGTGATGAACTCGCGATTGATGTATATGGAGCCCTTTGATGCTATTGAATGACCGTAAACATACTACGCAATGTTGCATGGGAATGGGCTCAGGGAAAAGGGGCACTTATTGACACTGTACGTATAAGAGAATAAAAAGCCTAAAAAAATATACTTATAACTATAGAAAAAGTTTTATCACACCCGATTGCACTTCACATAATTGTTTATAAATAATAAAATTTTCATCATTTCGTCCTTCACTTGACAGTGACATCTAGTTTCTGTATCCTCTCTGGTGACATAATCAGGCCAGGAAATTCTTCAGCGCGCGCAGACGTCTAGGCGTAGCTAAGCAACGTATAGCGTGGCGTCATGTCAAAAATAATTGTAAATAATAATATACGCACTGCGCCTTGTATATGGCGCCCCCGCAGCCACCCACAACTCTGCGTACGCACTGCCACGGGTTCTATCAGGTAACAGCGTATAAAACTGCGTAGGGAGCCACGAAATTTTATAATAATTTATAATAATAATTTTGGCTTGTCAATATGTTGGCATGTTATTTTTCTATGTAGTTAGATAGTAATAATAACCTACGATGGATGATTTAACAATGTAACGACTCTTCCAGGCAGGTGTACTTTGATTACGAAAACAAAGAATATTTACAGCACATAAATAACCAGCTAAAAACTTTGCGAAGCCCTGACCCGCGGCGGGCACGCACCGTGATTGGCTGAAATTGACGGAGCGCCTCAAACTGTCAGGGTTCGTCAGCCTTTTGTGGGGCGAAAAAACATTGAGTGCTTATGAATAAGTGGCGTTGTGACAAGTTATTCTCAATGGTTACACTTCAATAAATTGATTGATTAAATAAACCTTTTCAGTTTTTATTTTTGACAAAGTACGTAACTCGGTTGCTCAATTGCACAATTTTTGGATTTCAATGATTGAAATCGTTACTTTTGCGATTACGTATCATCGATTTCATGGTTAAGTTGCTAACAAAGTTCCTGCGGAAAACGGAAACTATGAAATCGCTCATACGTCAAAAGTAAAAATAGAATAATAGTATAAAACGGATTGAATATATGTAGTTAACTCGATTAACGTAATCGAAGAGTTTTAAAATTTTTGTGTGAACAGTTACACTTGAGATACAGGTATACTCGGAGGTCATATGTCACCTTATACGTCACCTGTCGGTAAGTTTTATCGAACAGTGCACGGTTACTTGTTTGTCGATAATTTGTTTAAGAATCAATAAACAAATAACAGAACAAACCCAAACCCTTCCACGGGCAGATAAAAATAGCCACAGCGCTACCCTAGAAAGTGCCATAGATAAAAAATAAAATAACATTTTCCCGGCCGTAACTGACGCTATTAGTTTTACAACCCTAACTTTTATAGCCTTTCTAACCCTTGATCGTCCTATCCGTATTGCCGTCACAGACCGGGGCCCATTCGGCCCGAACGTAACAGTGTTAAGGTGTCATAAAATCGTCATAAAAACAATAGAAAAACATCAAAACATCTATAAGTTATAAATACAGCGTAAAGGTATAGTATTAGGTACGTAAACGTGAAGATTCATCCGATTCATCCGAGAAAAGAGATCGTTAACCTCGCTTTGGGATAGGGTTGTCAAGAAGCAACAATGAAATAATCGTCGATACCACTGTTATTGTAGTTCATGATTGTTTCCTTTTCTTGGTGATTTAGTGTAATAAATGTTTTTTGTTTTTATTTATTTAAATAATATTTTTATTTTTTATTATTGCATATTCAATATTAACAGGTAGATAAACGCGGCGTTGGACTTTGTTTTACAAAATGTAGTGATAGTGATTTTTTCGCAGCTTTGCGATTTACTAAGATTTTATAGGACAGCCGCTGCAACAGCAGTCTTTCAACAAAATTTCATCATTCGATATACTACTACTCGATATACTAAACTTGCAGATATACTTAAAACATTTTTACTACTTTGAAGTTAACTTAGAGTATTGAGTTTTTGTATGCAACAGTAAAAATACCGATTTTTTTTTGTATTTTGCTACTATTTTACTACTTACGTAAGAGAATACGATAAAAACATAATGAAAACAATTTACTCGGACAACATTCATCGCCCATCATCATCATCATCTTGGCGCTATGTGCGCTCCCGCACGGTACGCGACGTCCCTGAGTCCGCCTTCCTACTCTTCCTAGCTCACTTCACTCGGTCATCAACATCCTTGGTGGTGAGCTTGTGACAACCCTACCGCCCATGCCTTTAGAAAGCCACATTAAATAATAGATCGTAAACTATATGTCTAGTATTAATTGCTATAGTTTTTGGAGTATCACATGTGATTAGACCAACATTATTGGAGTAGTTTATGACATTTGGGGCAACGCTACGATAGCCGTTCCTGTAGTTGGGTGATTGTAAATTGTTATTTACAATCTTACAACGTAATTTTGTTCTTTTAAATGGTACGGGTTTATGGACGTTGCTCGGTTTTAAGTAACCAACAGATTCTTTTTTTGTTTGTCTTACTGCAGCGAATTTTGACAATAGTCTAAGCCGAGATAGACTGCCAGGTTAGTCTAATTTCTTCTGTCATACGCTCTCTATGAGCAGAGGTCTTGGTCAGTATTTTTGCTCTTTTTCTTGTGTTTTATTTTTATCATTTTCGTGTCCTCGTCTCTCCTTTATTATTATAATTTGCTCATTTATTAATAGGCTGTTCCTAGACAGGCATGCTCCATCTTCGACGGCATCGTCACTTACCACCAGGTGAGATGGCGGTCAAATGCCTGGATAGTCTAAAATAAAATAAAAACTTTTTATATTTTTATTTCTCTTAAAGTATAAGTATCTAATTGTACAGTGTATACTATGCTAATTTGTTTACTCTCTTTATGTATATTATACATATAATACAATCCTTAATAATGACGCAATCCTCTGGATGCAGAATTTTAAAGAGATAAAATAGCTTTGTGATGTTTTGATAATCATATTGTTATACGACTTAAAATGCCATGCGAATAAATAAAATAACTCAATAACCAACAAATTGGAATTAATATTTCTCTTTGTTACTAACTACATTAGAGGCGTTATAACATACCCACGAATTATCCTATAAGGGTCCTGAAGTGCGGATTCCTATAAGTAAACAAATACTAAAATAGACACTTAATTCAGCGCGGTCACTCAGAGAGAACCATAACATTAACATAACATCGATTTTAGAAGAATATCCATTAACGAAAGCCATTAAAAACTAAATCGAAGCGAAAACGACACAGCCATAGAAATTACATGGTATTAGATTAAGAATTATGATCTGTAATTAACTTTTACAAGCCTGCGGACATAGGAGACAGACGGGTTGTATCATCGTGACAACTGATCTTTAGTGATGTCAAATATTTTATCGATAAAACTTAGTGGTCGCATATTTTTGTAGTGATAACTTGTTTTACTAGCCGCAGCATAGATGACAGATGGGGCAAGAAAGTTCTGTAGTGGCGACCACGTAGCGGAAAACGCTGTGGGTAACCCTCGCCCAGGTGGACCGACAATCTGGTAAAAATCGCAGGTACCAGCTGGAGGCGGATGACACAAGACCGGCCCTTGTGGAGACCAGCAGTCTTGCCAGCGTCTTATTACAAAATTGTATATGTAAATTAAATCTTGTAAGTACGAGTACAAGAAGGTATGCTTGGAATCATACATTTTTGGTATTACATTTTAACCGCAATAAAGCGGCAAAGTAGACTACAGGGTGTCGTAAAACTCAATTAATGTCATAGAGGCAGCATATTTATAAAACAAGAAAATCTGCAGCATCATTCTCAGTTCAGTATTTTCAACACACACAAGTCTGCCAAGCGTGGAGATTATGGCAACGGCCTCTTGTGCCAACGCGGGAACTGTTGGCTGTTGGTGTGGTCTTTTTTAGCAAATCGCGTTACCCATAAACCCGTGAAAATCCCTGAAATTATAACACTATCTTCGAATGTGCTCTCGTGCATCTTGCAGTCTCGTAGTCAGTTTTAGATCTTATCGTAGAACATGCTCAACCAATTACCACTTTACACTAATATACAGTTTAACAAGGTGAAATTTCTGTACATGCGACCGAGCAATGACTGTGTGGTGTCCAGCAGAGTAGAATAGCACCAACCTCTTACACTCGTGGGTTACATACAGGCGACTAATACTTTAGAGGCATAAAATCTAGAGTCTCCTTAGACTGGAAAATGGGCAGCAGCGTTTTCCAATGTTATAGTTATAACCCTACGATTTCCAACCCGCTTGCCAAGCATGGAGATCATGGCAATTACCTCCCTTTTTGTGGGAGAGGCGCTAAGTCCTGCAGTGGACTATTATGATTTGTGATGTGACCGAGCAAACGCACGAATCACACAAACACGCAAAGCATAAAGACAATATGGACGCTAAACAGTCAACGTCAAACGACCCGCCAAGATTTCGGAGTGGCAAACTTCCCACTTGAAACTCAACTGCAACACCGAATAGTTTCGCGCAATATAAAACACACCGCGGTCTCGAAACTACTTGACTATTAATGGACGGAATAGTCGAGAAAGTTCTGCCGGACGGGGATGAATTCATCATTTTAAACGAGTTTTTTAAACTTACCGGCGAAACAGTGCGCTGGTTTTGCCCAGGTGCAAAGACGTTCTTGCCTTTGTAATTCTGGTTTGGATGAGGCTTTCAGTTTAGTGGTTTCTCAAAGGTAGGTGCTAAAAGGTATTTCCCATTCTAGTATGATCAAAATATGTATAGTGGAAGATATCAAAATTTAACAGATTTATAACCGGAAGTCAGACGGCAGTTGCTTCATTTTAATTGCCTTGTCTGTCAAATAGAATCATGGAGTCAAGGTGGACCGGGAAATTGACTATAGATGATATTATTATTATTCAAATGACAAATTATACTGCATGGGTTGTTAAGTTTATAAAATCATCATAATTATCAGCCTATAATATTGTCCCACACTTATGAGGTACGAAATAATCAATCGCATATCCTCAGAAATTTTGGTGACTTCACTGCTCCATATTCATGCTTAAAAATCTAGTTTCGAACTTGCACTAACTCAAGAACCGTAAATAATTTAGAAACGAAAAAAATAATCCAACACTACACGAAAAAGCTGATGTAATCATAGCGGAGGTAGTCCGTTAAACGCGAAACCAATTAAAACCGGTTTCACGCAAAACGATTCACAAAAAACCGGCTCGCAGGAGTACAAAACCGGTTTTAAAATTAAACCGCGAATTTGACATTCAAATTGGAATGGGACGTCACACTCCCCGGCTCGCGTATAGCAAATTTCCCGCTTATTCTTTTAGAGACTGAAAGAAATGTGCATGAGTTCGTAATTTTGTAACGAGTGCAGTTACAATGAGAAATGACGATATGCACATGTCTGAAACACGTCGCCACTGTTTACTGATAAAAAACCATTTTCAGAGTGTCCGATATAGTTCAAACCAGGCAAATACTACGTTCTCGAGTATTACAACATTTTAGGGTACGCCTTTTAAAAATAAGGCTCGCTATATTTGTTCTGTTTACAATACAAACCAAAAAAATAATATTTAATTCTTTAAATTTTATTTTTCCATTTTTTAGGAATAGCTCCAATATGATCTACAATTTTTTTCAATGTACCCTATAACAAAAGCAACGAAAGCAAGGAACCCAACCACCACAACAAACTTACACACATACATAACATAAAGGTAGACCACATCGTCCTACTTCCTACGCTCTAACCTCGCTTCATTTCCACATTCATCAATCTTCTCATGCATGAACGTCGGGGGCCCTAAACAAAGTTATCGACAACCAATCGATAGCACTATCAACAGGTCGCATCACTAATCAGGGATCGATATGGGGCCGCTATGCTAATCGCGGGCGCCCTATTAGCATGGAACAAATCCGATGCCCACCAATTACTGTTACGGTCGATTAATTAAATCGGATCGCCCCACGGGTGGGATTCGTGCCCACTAATGTTGGGCATACGAGTATGGATCCAAGCGGATATGCTTGCTTTGACAATATGCTTGGGTATGCTCGCTTGGACAATATGCTTGAATATGCAAATTACACAGCGCCATCTAGCCCCAAAGTAAGCAAGGCTTGTTTTATGGGTAACTGATAAACTACTTTTATAAAATACTTATTACGTACTTCGCTTACATTTTGAATTTGAAGATTGGTCTGTGTGTTTTAATACGCTTTAAAATATCTGGCGAAATCATATTGCGGCTCCTGAACTTAATGAGCAAGCTTTGTCCAAATGCAGTACCAAAAGCGATACGCATGCCTTTACAATAATATTAATAAACATCTTAATATACACTCTGTAACATAAAGATAATATAATAATAAAGTTACTGAATGGATAAAAACTAAAACTTACAATAACACCGAAAGCACTGTCCTCGCCTATAAACAACTAAAAAAATTTAAGCTCATGCAAGTCACACACACACTTACATAGATGCTTCAATATATTTGTAAAAATGTACCCATATTTTTAAAGAAATCAATATATGTTTTTAAAGTATGTTTCAATTTCATAAAAGGAAATAGCGAGTTCCTGTCATTATAGCTAAGATAAGGAACTTGAAGCGGTTAATGTTAGTCCAAATAGATTTTTAATGTGAAAGTTCGTGTATTCATTTGATGGGATGTTTGTCTGGCAAATATGCAAAGCACACATGTCTGATTTGGATATTTTCCAGACAAATGACTCATCTTTTATAAAGTTTGCCAAATCTAAAGCTAACATTGGTTGGGAGCATTTGTTGAACTCTAAACAGTTAAATCATAATGTTGGATTGCGCAGAGATTTTGATAAAGATTTATACAAAGACGACAACTTGTAGATTCCTTGATTCGGAATCGTTGGATGCAATTGCCTTGTAACAAAATGCAACATTTAATATCACACGCATCTTTAAGGCTCTAGGGAAGGTTTTAAAGGTATGTTCCGGGTACCTTTGTTTACGAGTAGCTCGATATAACTTCTGATTCTTTTATACCACCGTGTTGTTCTTAGTACTTTCCTCCAAAGCGTATAATTACGCTTAACGTTAAAATACACTAATCACCTCAAGAGAAAACCTCTTAGCCAACGCTTGGAGCCTCATAAAAGGGAATGTAAGGCGCAATTTCCAGATACGATGCATTTGTAGATATCTCAGATAAGATATCTTAAGTGAGCGTAATGGATAATGTAAGGTATACCGTATACAGTTTTACCTTTTCCGGTGGTAAGGTATCTATTTATGCCTTAATGCCGTCTCGATGCGTACAACTAAATAAAACAACTGCCTTATCTAATGTTGCCGGCAACTAGCAATGGCGTTAATAGATACGACCTGAGTGGTTAAGTGGTCAATATGCCACGCAAGAGGTCCCGGGTTCGATTCCCGACCGGGCAAAAATTTAAATGATGAATTTTAATTTCTGTTACAGGTCTGGATGTTGTATGTATAATAAGTATGTATTTAAAAGTATTAAATTCATCATAATATTTTCCCTCGTCGTAAGAGCATCGGTTAGTATTAAACTAAAGTACATAACTTAGAAAAGAATACATGGCCGCAGTGGTTTTCGAACACACTACCTCTCGCATACGAGTCGGATATCTTAACCACTCGCCCGCCGACGCTCCTACATATCTCCTTTCCAATAGTTAATGGGAAAAGTCTGTCAATAAAACATAGCCCCCACTTACAGGCTGTGTCGGCTAAAGCCGTAGCTTAATGTAAATCATTCCTAACTCCGAGGCAATTAGAATTATTACTATTAGTTCTATGAATATGCATGAGCAGCACTAGGGACGCGACATCAGTAAATAATACATTATTTTAGACCGGGACTAAGCTGTTGAGAACTTACAGTATATTATTAGGTATATTATCAGAACAGAAATGTTGTTTTATTGTTATTGACAGTAATTATAACAAGAGATGGAAATCTCGGTGTTAATGTCCAAGTTGTGTTCTCAGGAGCGAGGGCCCGGGGTCCGTCTGGATCATGATCCAGGATTTGGCAGATCAGGTAATTACAGTGGAGCGACTGCCATCTGACAAACTCTTTATTGCTCATAAAACATAACATCAATCACTTACAGTAACAAGGAACACATATGAGCAAAAGTGGTGTTATCGCTACAAGCGATCTCTTCCAGGCAACCTTTACAGAACTTTAAAAGAATAATTGGTAAATGGTGTCACTGGGATTCGCACCCGGTATCTCGGGGTACAAGTCGGAACCCTTAACCATTAAGACCACCGAAGCTCAAGAGATACAAGAGATTAAACAAGGAAGTTTACAACATGATCGCATGGAAACTATTTCGAATTTCGGGATAAATGATAGCCTCGGTATATGTGATTCTGGTATATAAAATCCGTTCAGTAGCATTTACGCGAAAGAGTAACAAACATCCATCTCACAAACTTCCGCATTTCCATAAACATTTATTAGCTAGTAACTTTTTGGTCCCATTTTTATACTCGGTCTAGAAATACCTGAGTGTCACATCACTACCAACACGACAGCACGGAGAAGCATCTAATAACAGTGCAATATTTATGTGTGTGTGTGGGCGGGTGTTTCAACATACCGAATTCTGTTGATTTACACTTGGTACTTTACATAGAATTTTCATAAGTAAATCGTGACTTTAGAGTATATCTAATGGGTAATCCCCACTGCATTTTAGGTGGTTTTTTCTTAATTATAATATACGTATATATTACGTCGGGCGCCAACTGGCTCTTCATGGCATTGTCGGGCACTGACCGGCTCTGTATGGTATTGTCGGACACGGTACGGCC
This sequence comes from Blastobasis lacticolella, assembly GCA_905147135.1. Taxonomy (NCBI): domain Eukaryota; kingdom Metazoa; phylum Arthropoda; class Insecta; order Lepidoptera; family Blastobasidae; genus Blastobasis; species Blastobasis lacticolella. The sequence continues at coordinate 6,277,786 of LR990062.1, read as the reverse complement.
GTTGTCGGCGTGGGGTGGATGTGCTCCGGTCTTGGGGCGTCCAACATGTCACTGTGCGTTTGCTTCCTACTTTCCTGCGCCGTCCTTTTTGACGATTGAAAGAGATATGCAATGTCTCAATCAAGAAATTTCAATTTGATTTGATTTGAAGTTTTCCAGCCCAAATTAGATGCAAATCTACAATTCTAATCGGTGCAAATGAGCAGTTAAGAGCTTAATGTTTCAGACACTATGTTTAGTTTATGTGTTTAGGGTAATTAGGTAACTTATAACTTGTTTCGCCTTATCAATAAAATATAAATAACCTAATCGACAGGAGTGTAAAACCGCCGAGAGAGTCTACATAGGTATTCTAAATATTTCCCGAACTACAGAACCGATTTTAATAAAACAAGCCATTTTAAAGAGATAATAAAAAACTGCATTTCAAATAAAGAAAACCACATTCAGCAGCTACGATGACACAGACGGGCAGAAATTGAAATGATGAATTTTAATTTCTGTTACGGGTCTGAGTGTTCTATGTATAATAAGTATGTATTTAAAAGTATTTAAGTAGTATATCAGTTATCTAGCATCCATAGTACAAGCTTTGCTTAGTTTGGGGCTAGATGTCGCTGTGTGCATTTGTCTACGAATATTTATGTATTTAGATAGGCACACAGATACAAACGTCAAGCTTACATCACCCCTCTCTTAACGAGGATAATTAAGAACGAAAAGGCCAAATAAACTCAATATAACTCCAAATAATTATGCAAATTGCAGCCAGCGCATCGCCAATTTTGACTGCATACACGCCAGCCGAAACTCCCTTAGGTATGCTCACAGAACATGACTTAGAAGCGACAATTTGACAGCGGAATAGATCGCCAACTTCCTCCCTGAACGTGGGGAGACACGGGTGTGGAGGATCGACAGCAATAGTCAATGTTTTAGAGGACAAGAGTCCTACAAGAAAGGGGTGAAAAGGTTTTCACGGGGTCGGCAACGCGTGGGTGATGCCTCTGGTATTGCAAACGTCCATAGAATGCGGTGACTGCTTACCATCAGGCAGGCCGTAAGCTTGTTTGTCACCTTAGTGGTATAAACAAACATTTTAGGCGATTTTTTAATAAAAATAAACCAAACCTTTTATGGTTTTGCCCTACGGGTTATACGAGTCACTTGGTAGCGAAAGCCAAAACATCAGAAATAGTTTATTTAAACATTCTAGTGGAAAAGATTTTAATAAATCTAATAGCACTAGAAGAACGGACCCTGGTAGAAGCCGAGTATGACCGGCAAGGAAGATGTTGATGAGTCTGGCAGGAGTAGACACCAACAGGTTCGAATCTATACCTAGTTGAATAAAGTCGCTCTAGGCGTCTGTCTGTGTCGTCCTAAACCACAAACGGATTTTAATGCGGTTTTCAACATCAATTAGATAATTTCTTCTTTTATTACACATGCATACCGTGCGAAGCCTGGGCGAGTCGCTAGCTAAAAATATAATATGTCAAGACCATAGAGATCGTAATTTTAAATCTATCCGCCGAATATACCTTCACGTGACTCCCAAAGGCAATGGCTCGGCGGAAGCTGGGGTAAAACGGAACTCTTGATAAATAGCACGGCATTACACCAATATTGGGTTACAAACTCGAGCTTTTGTCACCGTATTACTACTCCACGGTATTGAATGGGAGCAAATTTTCCCACCTTTCGCCCTGATCCCGAATTGAGATTACGTATATTGGTCTATTACTTAAATTCGGCGCCATCTTGCGTGTTGGCGTAAGAAATAGTTTGCACAGTCGAGTGTTGTGTTGACTCCTATACATCACGCCTGATTGTTTGTTCAACTCTGATTTATTGTTGTTTGCATTTTTTGTTTGTTATTAATTTTATCAAATATCTTTCGTGCAAATATCAGAAATGTTTTACGACGATATGATGAGATTATTGATCGTTGTGAATATTATATTTTTGATTATATTATGATTAAACTGAAATATTTTCATTTTTTGTTATTCTAGAATAATAATCTTTAATATATGGACTACTAGAACAACGATATCTTTGGAATAACAAGGACTATAAAATACAACGGGATTAAATTTAACACAAACGTAACGCAAAATTTATAAAATTCCCTAATTCCGCTGACCATTACCTAAATCCCCGTGGCAAACCAGTTAATTCGTCACAAGCAATAAATTTTAGAACCCCAAACGGTGTACAACCGTGTCCTAATAAGCACAATAAGTTCGTATTAAATACACATTAGTCGCCTTTGACAGATGACCTGACCAATCTAAGTCGACCTCTATCTATTCGACCAGATATCCCCAATTCATCGCATCCAAGCGCCGTAAGAAGGGAAAGGAAGTCCCAAGGAAATTGGCCGCTTTTTGCTCACAATACAAACGCCCCCGTATATGAAATATGAGAGGGAATTTTATTTAATATCGTGTTATTGATTTATTGCCGTGAGTGAGTGTTGTCCCATATTGGGCCGACCTCCCCTAAATTGTGTTTAGCGACATACACCGTTATGAATCCGGCGGAATACGTTTTAGCATTTTCACGTCTATTTTGGGGTTGTTTATTAAATCGACTTTTGTTGCAAATGCTGTTGACGGTGTTCGTGTTTGATAGCCCCAACTTCCTCTTTCCTTGTACTTTAATAACGCATTTATTGTATTGATAATGTGGTTTTCGACAATATATAGAGTGATTCAAGAGGAAGGTATATAAAAAAACGGGTAGGTAGGGGTAAGGAAGGAGTACGCGAAAGAAGTCGCACCGGGTCCACTAGTAACAATAATAGATCCTGGTGTTGCCTTTGTCACTAGGCGGCGGTGACCACTTACCATCACACACTGTTTGTCATATTTGGTTACCATCAGCCTCACCTCAGGGGAAACCCCTTAATCCGCGGTTAACAAACCGTCATCCGGTTTAATGCAAACGAACCGGGTCCCCGGATATCCCATTATATTTTAATCGAGAATTTCTATATTAATTAACCAGGATGCTTGAGGGTGCTCTGTTACGATCCGTTAAGGGTAGGTCCTTACTGAGTTTTAAAAAATTCTTTTTATGTATTTCCAAAGCTTTAGTTAGCAACATAATTAAGTTTTTTTAATGTAATACCTGATGGAAAGTGGTCACCGCCGCTTCTGGACACCAGTAACACCAGGGCCGCTACCAATGCGTTGTTCGCCTCTCCTTAGACCACTAATATACCTTTTGAACGATCCCATGTCATAGTCCAAAGAAAACACTGCGGCGCTCATTCCACATCCGAATCGTACGAGAGAGAAACGTTCTTTCGAATCTTCGCGTGGGCACCACTAAAGGGTATATGTAATGGTATTGAGTACCCAGACTGAGGTGGGTGGTGCGATGGCAGAATGATGGAATGTATAGCTTACTTACTTGCGCTAAGTCAGCGACCCAAAGTGGATCTTGGCCTCCGACACCAAATATCACAACCTCTTCCTATCCTACGCCATCTCCTACCAATCGAGGATTCCCAGTGCGTACATGTGTAGGTCAGGAATGTACAGCTAACAATTTAAAAAATTATCTATGCCACTTCTAAGTAGTAATAGACGATCTGAGTGGTTCAGTGGTCAACATGCCGGTCTGCCATGCAAGAGGTCCCTGGTTCGATTCCCGGCCAGGCAGAAATTGAAATGATAAATTTTAAATTCTGTTTCAGGTTTGGGTGTTCTATTTATAATAAGTATGTATTTAAAAAAAGTATATAAGTAGTTTATCAGTTATCTAGCACCCATAACACAAGCTTTGCTTACTTTGTGGCTAGATGGAGCTGTATGAATTTGTCCACGATTATATATTATTTAATATATGTATTTAATATACTACTACTATTGGTTGCAACTTGCAATCCCTACGGAGGAGCTCGTTTAAAGATCCCTTTGTCATAGCAACACTATAATTACAAAAGTCAAACTCTTATCCAGGAAACCAGCTTACCCTTAACACTAACAATATTCGGTGGTACGTAAGCTCAAAGCATTGCGGGGTTGATCCAATTGTAAAAGTAATACCTCTTAAGTAGCTGCTACCTTCAGCGGGCCTTTGTTGCTGACCTTTAATAATTTGGCCCCGAGCTTTAAACCCGAGCTTTGAGTTCAGTTTTGAATGTAGCCAAATGCAAAAAAGTGTTATTATAGTGAGAATTTTTCATGCCAAGTCTACCTTTTTATCGGACAACAAAAAATACCCAACATAAGTGTCTTCATTAAGCTGTCTACTGAGTGGAGAAGGCAATCACTTTTTTTAGTTAGGCCCTAAGTCCTGCAGTGGACTGTTATTGGCTGTGATGATGATTGGGTGCAGTTATCCTTATGTTGTGGATTTTCCAGCTAACCGCACGAGCCGCTTTAGTTCAACCTTTATAATGCGTTCAGCTGAGGAATGGAACGCCTTATCTGCAAGTGTGTTTCCTGAACGATATGGGTATTCTGGACACCTTCAGGGCTGTAGTGCAGAGGCCGTTTCTAGACTGGCATGCTTCATCTTCACCCGTATCCTCTCGATATGGAGAATTATTACCTGCTGACGGCACGTTTCCTACATGTCTCTCGCAAGATATTTACCTGAAACAAAATAATACCACTCGTTAGTAAACATGTAATAAAACTATTACTTGAACGTAAAATTGTAATAATACTGCGAACAAACCGGAATAAAAAAGAGCGAGTTCATAATTGTGTACAAGCCGCCTGTAATTTACAGGGCGCTCAATATTATTATTGACGACCTGAGTGGCTCAGTGGTGGTCAACAGTCAACGCGGCCGGTCTGCCACGCAAGAGGTCTCGGGTTTTAATCGAATTATAATTTCTGTTACGGGTCTGGGTATTCTATGAATAATAAGTATGTATTTAAAAAAGTATTTAAGTAATATATCAGTAATCTAGCACCCATAGCACAAGCTTTGCTTAGTTTGGGGCTAGATGGCGCTGTATGAATTATGGCTCATGCCGAAGAAATGTTTGTTTGTGTGCGATCATAGAAACTTTTGAATCAATTACAACGATGGGACACCAATATTGTATACAAAATTAGCTGGCCCGGCGCGACTTATCACTCTTCTATCGTCGGCGAGTCGGCTTAGGATAACTTAATTGTTGTTGACTGACTTAGGTTGATGATTGTACTTAGAAAACCTGTTTATAACAAAGGATGCTATACTTTTTACATGGATACCGTTTTTTGATGCTCTAAAAAGAAATCTATTATATTTTCCTTAAAACTGTTTGCCAATCCTACTAGTTAATGAATTATTACTGTGTTGTTCTTCTTATGTTACCAGATTTGAAATTAAAAGATTAATATTTTGCAGGTAATTTGTCTCAAAAATCGATGTATCAGTGTTCTTTAGTGTACGAATTGTCGACGATCCCATACAAACAAGCAAGTTAGAACCACTGGCTAACCGAAGGGACTTTGGCTCCCTGTGTGTGTTCTATCGGCTGTACAATGGGGAGTGTTCCGAGGAACTTTTCGATCTGGTGCCCACAGCACAATTCCGCCATCGCACCACCCGCCGTGGGCTGGGTACTCATCCCCACTACGTAGACCCTCTGTTGGTCACCACGCGAAGGTTCGAAAGAACGTTTCTCGCTCGTACGATTCGGATGTGGAATGAGCTCCCAGCCACAGTGTTTCCTTTGGACTATGGCATGGGATCGTTCAAGAGGTATATTAGAGGTCTCTTTAGAGGCGGGCAACGCATTGGTGACTCCCCTGGTGTTGCCGATGTCCATAGGCGGCGGTGACCACTTTCCATCAGGTGGCCCGCTTGCCTGTTTGTCTGCTAAGTAACATAAAAAAAAAAAAAAAAAACAACAAATAACGACTTAGTTATTTTTACCTATAAAATTATATGTATGTCACTTCAGTAACATTACAATTGCTCAATGTGTAACTCGATTGGGAACGCCCTTGCTCGGCCTTACGCCGATATTATAAGAGTTTGATTATGCCTTTGACGCTTAATCCGATCGAGTGAGGTTAAATCAGTCAACTTTTCCAAATGGAAATCCCGATAGTAATCTAATTTCCATTTGTGAAATTGGATTTGAAAGTCTGGAATCCAGGTAAGGGCAGCTATATCGATCAAAAACGTCGTACACGCAAATCTTACGATTGATTTTCTGCGAAGGTCTCGTGTCTGAATCCACTTGAGACGGTTTTTATTAAGGCTTTGACTGCTTGCTGTGAGGACGGTAATATAAAAGACCGAACGTTTTCTACGACTTCGGAATTGAAACATAAGTTTTTTCCTGAAAAATATGTAAGTAACGTTTCTTACTGCGCAAGGCATGCGGTAAGTTGGACAATACAGAACAATTCGATGCAACATATTTAATATTCATATTCATTTATTTATTGAAGTACTATTTTCATATTTATGTTTTACATAAAATATGTACTCTGGTCGTCGGTATGTAGTACCCTAGTGGTACCATTATCATTTTGATATTTTAATAGATTATTTAAAATGTAAATTAGTAATTCTCATTAACTTTTACAAAATGTACTACATCAACATAAGGAACCAGTCAATTTTAAACAAGAGAATCACTCCATCATTGATAATAAATTACCGCAATTCAGAATTACCTAATCGAAAAAAATGTATTACGAAAACTCAATATTAAAAATACTCCTCATCAAAGCCTATATCTAATTTGAGTCTAAGTTAATTAAGCTACTTAAATAACAGACTCCATTGTAAAATAAAGTTCAAGTCTATGCAAATATTTGTACACTAACTTCATATAATTCAATCAACGTAGGTACTTAAGACCTTACTTGACATTCTGAGACTCAAGATAGACAAGTTTATTATTAGCATGAGAGACTAGATATTCAATTAGTCGTCTAAAACACACGCCTCTATTAATTATAATGTCTTGGCGTTATTAATACAGTTAATTGAATGTCTCTGTATATACCATTAACAAAGATTTACGTCTGAAACAAAACATAAGTTTAAACTGATTACAGATGAAGGCGGTTAATAATGCACATCGGCTAGTTTCAGGTCTAGGTAGTTGACGATTTAAGTGGTTCAGTGGTAAACATGCCGGATTCGATTCCCGGTAGACAGAAATTGAAATGATGAATTTTAACTTCTGTTACGGGTCTGGGTGTTATATATTTACTGAGGCATTCTTAACGAGGCGAACTCGTTGCGGTGCCGAAATGGTCAGCCATCCATCCCGGAACCATTAATAGACCACGACTTAATTACCAACGTAAGCTGTACAATTTCGATCTATTACAAATGCAGAATCGTCGACTGTACGCGGAATAGTAGGCAATTTTTCGTCTCATTTCTTCCAACGACCATTGTTGCCAGTGTCCGTAATTAGGGGGGGGATGGGGGGCGTTTCCACCCCCGGGGGAAACCCAGGGGGTCGATAATACCCCCGTGATTGTGTATTAATAATAATTGCTGTCTTTCAAACTGCAATTTGCACTTTGCAGACTGTACAGGGAGATTAGAGCGAAATGGAAAGGCAAGGAGTTTTTATTACGATGACTAGTCTCATTTGACTTGAGCTCTGGGGATTTTTTCTTTTTAATTTGCATTGTCACTTGGTTGTTAATGGAATAGCTCCCTTATTGAAGTTCGTTGAGTCAAGTTATTGTTCCATTAACGATGTTGCTTAGTTTCGCACGGGTTAGTGGAATGACTTTCATTGAGCAAGTTAACGTTGCATTCGCAGAAAATTTGAGGTCGTATGAAAACCTATAGACACCACTTAGTCGCGGTTTCATATTTATAATGTTACTAGCTTTTGCCCGTGTAGTTTTTATGACAGTTTAGCTATTGCCTGCGATACCATTTTAAATGACCTACGTATTGTAGAATCCTAGTACTACGGGGAGATCAAGCTCTATCTCTGGTTCTACCTACCCGAAATAGATAAAATATTGCTTAGATTTTACCCTGGACTTCAAACTACCAAACTATCGGAACCGAACCGACAGAGATTTTGTGTTTATCGTTTCAATTTCTACCCGGCCGGGAATCGAACCCGGGACCTGCGGCATGTTAACCACTAAACCACTCAGTCGTCAAATAATGCTACACAGGCAGTTTTAACATAATTAAACGCGATATATTATGAGAAAAACCGCTTTATTCGCCGTATTTTAAATTCCGACAAATTTTATAGCCCAATCCGTACGGACGGTCCGAACCAAACTACCACTATGAATAAAGATTGACCCCATATCTCATTCTCCGGTCGTTTTACTTATGGGGGTAGTTATAAATTTTCCATCGCGACCTAAAATGGTGCACGCGAATTTGGTTTGTAGAGCCAACCGATTTGAGACGAAAATCGTTTGGCGTTGTCGCCGATAAATTGTAACGCAAACAAGGTTCGGGGAGGTAAATTAAGTTATAATTCTTTTTAGTTCATAGAATGGCTTGTTATATTATTAATATTAGCGACCCCAGGTTTTTATCGGGATTTCTCTATTACAATATGCATATATTGTTATGCATAAACCTTTCAGAAGAAATTCTCTATGTGACAGTGAAAACCGCATCAAAATCCGTTGCGTGGTTTAGGAGGTATGGGCAGAAATACAGACGGACAGACAGACGCGGAAAACTACGTCATTTTATTATATCTATTAATTAGCTATATTACAACGAGTATGTAAAAACACGACCTGATATCTCTTCATTTTACAAGTCATTTCAATTTCATCAATATGTTTTACCTCACAGTAAGAGTATCGATCAGTGATCAACTAATGTACATAACTCAGAAAAGAGTCATTGTTACACGGCGGCACTGCGATTCAACCCCAAAACCTCTTGCTTGCGAGTCGGACTCGTTAACCACTAGGCTCCCATGGGCTCCCATAATACATATTGGATGAAACCGAATTAATCTGTTGCATTATTTAGAAGCAAAGGGGAACAATAGACTATGAAGCTTTAAGTCCGCCGTTGTACGCAACAGTGCTTTAAGTTTAAATAAATAATGAAATAGACACGAAAATCTACTTTGCACTAAAATATTCAGAGATCAGAGATTCCTCGAAACCATGATCCATGAAGAAACCATTTATTAGTTCTGTGAAACACAATTCCCATTATTGGAATATTACATAAACTCATTTCCTAAAGATGTTTCTCGTATTCTACTTTACTAACTTCAAATAAAACTGCTCGGAATATGCTTGCGAGAATTTATTGCTTATTCACAAAAGAAAACGAAATAAAACTTAATATGCCAGCTTTTTGCTGAATCGAACTCAAGTGGATATGTGAAAGAAAGTAACTACTTTCTTATAAGTGCTTAAATCGGTTCTGCCATGTTTTCATTGCTAACCGGCTGAACAGATTTGGATGAAAGAGTTTAGGAGATAGATGGCGACCTGGGATAGGATAGGACATAGTTTAGGCAACTTTATATCTCCAAAATAATCGAATGAATCGAATCAGCCGTGGGCTGAAACTTTCTATAGACACGTTTTGTACTTTTAAATACGTAAATTTAGTCTTGTGTGTTCTGCCGATTTATTTGTGTGGTGACGAAATATCGCCATCACACAAAACAAAGTCGCTTCCCGCTGTCTGGCTCTATGTATATTTGTATGTATCTATGTAAGCTCTAGTTATAAGTCCCAGTAGATAAACAAGGCAAATAAATATAACCCAGTGGAAAGACTGGTCAAATATCTGGAATCTTTATCGATCTGGAGACCTGGAAGTGAACACCTGTCGGATATTTTATGGCCAATCGAACCGAAAGTTTTTCAATTAACTCTGCAAGTTTACTTTGGACATTTTCTCGGGTTCTGATCAATTAAAAGTTTGATATTTAATATCTTATCATTGTGGCAGGTAGACAGACAAGTAATAAACTTACCGACAGATGTCGGGAAGCCCCCGACGAAGTCGATAATTTATATATCTACCTTCCTTTATCTAATTTCCGAAACGAAACAGTATTTAATATTCTCTGACCCACCTCTTATTTAACTGGTTTTGATCACATTCAAAATGAAATAAAATCGTTTGTATGTTAAAAAAACTCAATTTCAAATAATCCACCCCTTGGGTTCATTTTGTATTGATTTATTTACTTTATTTTATTCAGTTAAGTACAGATACTTATAAATAAGTTGCTTTCCTAGGATAACAATGGTAAGTCGTATATCAGGTTACATCCGTATACAACATTTAATTGTTTCATTTAAAAAACAATTTACCTGTCAAAACTATCTATTACAATTAATGCCACTATGTACTAACTAATTGTACCAAAATGTTGAAACTGATTTAGCATTAGGTTTAGCAGTTACTATAGTGGTAGGTACTTGGTTTGCACTTTTGATCTTGAATTTCATTTATTTATTATTTATTTAACAGTTGATTGCCAAGTTTAGTCGCCTTTTACGACACCCGTCAATAGATGTGTTTGGTACTAGACTCTGTCTAAAAGTCAAGCGACTTGGGAAGTTAGAAGGTTAATTGAAATACAGCAAGCAACCTGATTTTAAATAATGAAGACGTCCATCTTTTAGCTACTATCTTGTATACAAACGGACGTCTCCATCATTCAATCCGTTTTGCTTACTTGTTTATTTCGATCAATCTTATAAATTACCAAGTCGCTTAACTTTTTAGGCAGAGTCTTAAGGCTATGATTTCAGCTACGAAATGGGATGAAACGCAAACTATTTTGTTTGTCACCACATAGCCGGATAGTCATATGAATTGCAATTTTGGTTTTATATTTTAGAAGATCACAAAGACGTATTTTTACGAATTTTTTATATCGATACGAATTTTAAGAGCGTAGGTGGCCTTCTCGTAAGCGAGAAGTCCCGCAATCGAATCCCAGTGCCGCCATGTACGAATGACTTTTCTGAGTTTGAGTTATTGTACATTATAAACACTAACCGATGCTCTTACGGTGAGAGAAAATATAGTGGTGAAACCTGCACATTCGGAGCAACTGAAAGTGTAACCATGATCCTATCTAGTCAGGTTCAACTGTTAGCAGGGTCACGGAGGTCCGGCAGTCGCTCCACTGTTATTACCTGTTCTGTTAAATCCTGGATCAAGGCGGACCTCGGGCGAGCACAACCTGGACATTAACGCCAAGATGATTTCTAAGATATATTAGGTATCCTCGACAGGCTGGAGATGGCTCTGGTGTCTGATGCCAACGTCCACTTTGAGTGGCTGAGCCATCACAGTACTTCGTTGCCGTTTGTACTTAAATACAAATGGCAGCCTTTTCATCTAGGGTTTTCGAATATTGACTCGACGAAGAAGAAGAAGAAGATGGCCTTTTATCCTTCTTACTCGTGACTAACCAACACGAGCCTATCGCTTCCACCCAACCACATACACGTAAACATTATGTATGCTAATAACATGCACGTCTGTGCGTTTATAAATAACTCGGTGTTCAGTACAAATCGACGTGTCTCGAAGATTGATGCGGCGTCAGTACGTTGCGAATCGAAATCGCAATTTGGGCTAAGGCCGCATTCGTGAGCGGAACCGATCGGGTTTAAACCGGTTCGTAGTTTCGGTTCATTTGCGTTTGGAGTGGTTTAATTATTTTAATGGTCACTATTGCAATGTTGTAAATGGTATATAGAAGGCCGGCAATGCATTCGCGGCTCCTAGGGTGTTGCGAGAGTCTATGGGCGTCGGTGATCACTTTCCACCAGGTGATCCGCTTGCTCATTTGTCTCTCTTTAGGCTGCCTGTCCACTGGAGCGGAGAGGAGCGGAACTGTGACAATATTAACCAATCACTGAAGTGGAGCGGAGATTTAATGCAACTCCACAGCTCCGCTTCGCTCCTCTCCGCTGCAGCCTGCAACCTCAGGTGATATTTAGTGGGTATAGATCTTTCATAGCGAGTCCCACATCACCAACCGGCCGGCGGCCATGTTGGTATACTTGATTTTTAGAAATAAAGTTTGTGCGACGAACGTTTGTTCGAAAGATGAGTTTGCGTCTTCAACGACCTTTACAAGGTCATCTGTACAGCATGTCCACTTACTACATTATAAAACTCATCACACACCAACGTCAAAACCCGAAGTCTAGAATCAACACGCACTTATTTATCCTTGTTGCGCAAACGTGTACTCCGTATAGAGTTTGGCGGACTATAAAAATCTCGGAGCACCGTCAGTTTGTGCTCAGCAAACACTCATATGGGGCAAGAAGTGAGCAGCTTTAGAAATCCAGTGAGAAAGGACTGCTCGCGGCGCGTGTCGGGCCACGATGTTGGCGACAGCGTAAGAGGTTTTTGTTTGATAGGTTTTTATACAAGACAAGCATTCGACCGCCATCTCACCTGATGGGAAGCGACGATGCGGCCGAAAGTATAGCATGTCTGTCCAGAAACAGCCTATACAGGTTATACTGTTCAGGGAACACACTTATCTGTACGCATTACAAAGGTAGGAAGAAGATCCGGACTTCTACAGGCTATAAACCTCACCTGTCTTTGGATGCTGGTGAAGTCTTTCGGTGGTGAGCTATGGTTGGTATGAACGAATAACATAGACGAGCGTCAACTTAAACTATAAGTAAATTTATAATGGATCCCATCCCATCAAACTAGCTAATATTATAAAATATGTGAAAGTAAAGAGGTTTGAATGGATACTTGTTTTTATTTGAAAAGTGGGCTCTCCTTTCTCAGTCCTAGTATCACTGCGACCATTCCTGATCTATTGTGATCGCCTCTTTTTTAAAGTTCTGTGCTAATCCTTATAGCTTCTATGAACTGTAATAGGTTCTTATGGATTTTTGTTACTTTTTTACGTAAAAACTAGGTACACATTTAGATGAAATTTTGGGAAACTCTACTCGTATGTAGCAAAAAAGGACCTCAGATGTATAAGATTTCTCCATCAGTGATTTTGCTCCATATCCGCCGATACGGTGACGTGCTCGCAAAACCGCGTCGCGGATCTCGTGGCCGCCACGGCGGTATCGTGAACCGAAATGACAAATTGTACTCAGCCACAGCTTTCCGAAGCGTTGAGAAGCTAGTGTTAATGGATTCTTGAAAAAAGAGCTTTCTAACAAAGCGCGCTGTCTGAAAAATAAATTCGCAGAAAACCCGATTCCATCTCGAATCCACACTTAACTTAATCTCGATTCTAAATCGATTTGACGTACTTTCGCGTCCACTCTTAGAATACAATGGGAATCAATTAAACGGAATAGGTGAATTTAAAAAGGACGAGTATAGATAAATAAAAGCCAAGTACGAAAACAGGTAAGATTGAAAATGCCGCTGCCCATTTTTTAGAATGATATGCAAGTCTGACGTAGGTACGAGAGCCGGGAGTTATTGATTTTACTGTTTTAAACCTAAGAATATTATAAATGAGAAAGTTTGTAATAATAATAATACTCTTTATTTAATATATAAAATATGGTAAGGTAAGGTACTTGTTAAATTACAGTAATTGTAAAATTGTGATCAGAAATAACAATTATTGTTGCTATATAATTATATAAAGTAAATAAACTAAAGATAAACTAGTGAAATCGCCCATGGCGCCACATTATATTTTTTAGATTGTGGAAAACAATGAGAAAACTTATAGAAAAAAAGTGATGAGATAAAAAGAAATTAAAACTACATAATCTTAATATAAATGTAAGGATGTGTCCATTTTGATGCGACAGTAATGTAGCTCATTCCAGCACATAGGCCATAATTTACCCCTAAATTCAATGTGGTTCCCGAGGGAAAGGGTCCAGAATGTAATAACCGAATTTAACGCGGACGAAGTCGCGAGAAAAAGCTAGTACCCTATAACTCTTCACATAGCAACAATTCTATTTCCAACCAATAAACATGTAGTCCAAAATAGAGGCCTACCCAAAAATCCTACAGCAGTTCAAGTTGTTTGGTGGTAGGTATAATATCGTGTACATCACATGCCTCTACGCCGATCGAAATCCTATTAACCGGCGTAAATCGTCGAAATGACGTCGCAAATATTTACCACAAGACGGGGTTATAAGAGAAAAGCACTTTAAATAAGTACGGTGAAATACACTCGATTGGAAGCACTTGTAACGTATAAAGGAGAGTTTTAAGTAACTTCTTTAAAAACGGTAAATTTTTGGTATTGACTCCAGTCTGCAATGTGCATTTAACAGACTACCGTTGAAACTACCAAATTATACTGGTAACCAAACTAATACTATTAATGCGCGAAAGCATATTCAAATTCGTAGTAACTAAGTTTGTCTGCCTGTCTGTACGTCTTCACCTCTAAAACTGCTGAACAGAACTTGACACGGGAAATGGCAAAGTTCAACAGTTTCACTATGAAGGTGTAACGAATATCCATCCGTACAACCATCCTCATATTTATTAAATAAATAAATAAAACCGTTTATTACACCTGTCTCACACATGGCACAGTCGTTTGGTCAGACAGTAGACGAGAAACAATGAGAAAAGAACCGTGCTATCGCTAGTTTGTTACCTGTGCCATTAGGTTTATTAAGGTATTAGCATTTACAATCTACTCTAAACTTAATCGACCACAAAAAATCTTTGCATCAACAAAAAGCTCAACAAAACCAACCTACCCGCACCCGTGCACCGAATCGCATCGGTTCAGTCTACCCGCATATCTTCCCTTCCGGGGTTCACCTTCACCCGCTTTGCCCCAGCGGTCCCAGCAGGCGCGACCTCCTTTCGAACCCGCTACGCAAAAACCTGAGGCTCCCCCATGTATATGAATCTTTGTTATTCTTCTTACAGGGTTTTTTCTTCGGAATATTTGATACGAGGTCTGGGAATATGGAAAGGTGGATGTGGCAAGTTCAATTCTCGAAGGAGAGGGAAATTTCTATCGGGTTGAACTACTTGTGAGTACCAGGGAGTGTATATTTTGTTTACATGTAGTGCTGTGGCGTCCAGTTGATAATAAATTATTTATTGAGTGACCGAATGCCTCACTGTTACGTTAGACTGAGGTAAATATAGCATTGGTATGTGTTTACTCAAACGCGTGCGATAGAGACGGCGCTCTATTAAGGCGAATTAGACGATGTGCAATATATGTAATTTACTTAACTTTATTTAATTCGTTTATTGTGCTAATATAGGTAGATCAAACTGCAGGCAACGTAGGCGGGTGCAACTCATTTGAAACCCTTTGTAATATTTGACGACAAATTAAACTATAAATCCATACGAATTGCTACAGTAGTGGTCTGTCTCGAACAACCATTCCTGTTACCTTGTCAACAGCATATTGAACTGACCTACCACAAACAAGTATAAGACGATCAAACGTCTCTATGGACGCGCATAGCAATGACAGCTCCTTTTATACTGGTTTCAGGTTGGTCCGTATGACCGAGAGGTCGATAGGACCCTTGGTGGAGGTGGGTGGGTAGTTTTAGGTAGGTATGCTGCTGTCTTCTGTACAGTCAGCTGCAGAGAACGGACACCCAGCACATTAATGTGTACTTGGGGGGATGCCCTAACACAGTACGGTTTGTCACCACATTTGCAGCTTTACTCCATCAAGTGAAAGACAACAAATCAAATCAAATACGTTTATTCAGTTTAAGTGTTCACAAACACTCATGAACGTCATACACGGCCAGAGTAAATAGACTGTTCCTAGACAGGCATGCTCTAGCATCGTCACTTACCACTAGGTGAAGTAGCGTTCAAATGCCTGGCTAGTCCAATTATTAAAACAAAAACAATACATGTATTAAGAATGAATGCTAGGCTTCACGGCATCATCGAGCGCACAACGGTCTATTGGCCAGTATGTAGGGCCATATCATCATCACAGCCCGTAACAGTCCACTGCAGGACTTAGGGCCTCTTCCGCGAAAGGGGAGGTTATTGCCATAATCTCCACGCTTGGCAGGCGGGTTGGAGATCGCATTGTTTAAATATAACAATGGAAAATGCTGCTGCCCATTTTCCAGACCACAGAGACTCTTGATCTTTTGCCTCGAAAACATTAATCGCCTTGTGTGACACCCATGAGTGTAAGAGGTTGGTGCTATTCTACTCTGCCGGACACCACACGGCATATAAAACAAGAAAAAGAAATAGACTCCGTGGCCAAATATTTTGTTCTTTTACGTTACATTGCCGCCTTCGTAGCTCCGTTGTAATACGTAAATAAGCGTCTGCTGCCATGGTCCGTGTTTGCTGACGGCTTTCCGGCTTAATGTGTGTTTGTTTGTTTGCTCGTAAGCGCCGAAACACTCGGCCTCTGTCTCGACTCTACTAAGAGGTCCTTATGGAGGGAAATGTCATATTTTTAACTAGGGTCGAAAAAAGGGGGGTTATAAGGCGGATGTGTGTATCTGTGGCTCTCTGTGTGTGTGGCATAGTAGACCCCGAACGGGTGGACCGATGGCTCTGTATACCTTCCTATGTGGGTGTCTGTCTGTGGAATAGTAGACCCCGAACTAATGGCCCGATTTCAACGCAAATTATTTGAAAGCAAGTTTAATCGAGATGCTTCCATTAAAATCGGTTCAGTAGTTTGGAAAATATTTGAGTTAATATAAACTTGGTCGGGGATTTTTAATTTTTTTTGGGTCGGTTAGGTTACACAGTTAATTTTACCTACTGTAGTTTCATAAGTGACCACGTATCGGCCATCGCAGCGTAGGTCGGCCTCCTACGAGATGTACGAACGACCTTGTAGAGGTCGTTGGAGGCCGATGAATCCGAAAGGTCCAAAGTCGGCCGGTGTGGAGTGAGTAGGGTGGCCTATGTCCAGCAGTGGATGTCTTAAAATTATGATGATCATACGAAGAGGTAGGTCCTCCTCATGTTACTAAGGCGGAGGAGAATATAGCGGAGCCTTAATGGCTTTAAGTCCGCCAATTGTGTTGTTGTGCAATAAATCTTATAAATAAATAAACAAAATCTATGACCACCGAGATTTTTTTATACCATTAAGGGGTGGCAAACAAGCTTACGGCCTGCCTGATGGTAGGCAGCAATCCAGCTTTCTAAAGAGAGTGAGACTGTGTGATGGAAAAGTGATAGCAAGACTCAGAGATTACACCTTCATAATCATAATAAATTTATTTGCATGAATACAGTACCTGCAAATATTAGGCCTTATAATTACATTGGCCATTCTACGGTACCTGCTTTACGGTCCCGCTTGTTTGCCACAAGAATCAAGGAAACTTGTAATCAAATATTTTGAGACGCACCTCTCCCGGGGGCACCCCGGACTCGCCTTACCCGGTATAAATCCCGGTAATTAATTGACGCTACCGTAATTTAATACCGGGCCAAATATTATTCCGGTACACATGTACCGGGTCCCCTGTGACGTCACCGCACAACTTGCCATAATGAGCGGCAAGGACGAAAAGTTGGTGGATTAATTCGGGCTCGAGTCGCGGTGTAGGTGTAGGTACGGTGAGGTTGGTGAGGGGTTTTTTATCTGTGTACGTCTGTGATAAATTCGTAGCGAATGGAATTAAAAATTATTATTTATGTACTCGTTTGACATTAAAACGCTTATTATAATCTAGTAAATATCCAAATTCTTCACCCATTGGGCTGCGTTTTCATCAGGAGAGAACAAGTCCAAAGAGTCTCGATTATAAATTATTATAAAATTCTACGAATCACGAGCACAGAGTCGACTTCGGAGGATGGAACTCCTAACTAACGTTTGTTCACGAAATGTCTGATATCTACTCGAAATGTCTGACGGCCGCAAATCGTTCAATTAGCGCAATGTCCAATCATCAATTGAATCAACATAATTGGCCTTTAACATCTATTATACCTACATGATTTTAACATCGTCACTGTTAAGGGTTGAAGTACGGCAGTGGAAATGAATATGTAACTCATTATAAAATACAAGTGATTCTATATAGAACATTTTAATCCCGTTAAGTACGTATTAAACCTCTTGTCAACCCTAGTTATTAGACACATTATCGGCATATTCATCGGTATATTCGGTACCCAAACCTACCCAAAGTGCCCGTCCTATACCTGCCTGCACCGGCCCCCACATCCAATTCACAAGTCAAATAGCAGTCCGCGACTCCTGGAACTTCCCTCCCGTTATGATTCGGCCATCACGGATTATAAGAAAAACATTTGTCCAACAACTTTTGAAGGGTAATGAGTAACTTTGCACTGGTATGCCGAGTATTGCTGGGTTATGAGTTTGCGTTGAGTAGGTATTGCAGGGTATTTAGGGATTTGTGTTTTAGTCGTGTTTTATATGAGAATAAGATATAGGAATTCCTCCCACTCACGTATGGAGGGTATATAGAGGCAGAGCTAGAAAATCAGCCTTTTACCATGTGGTAACTCTAGACTAGACTGTAGGTCAGACTCTTGTCAAACCTGAGAAGACCACAGATGGGCCACAATCCTTTCCTTACTGGTCTAAATCTTATGACGGTGGTATTAGGTATATTTTACACTGGTTCATTATTTGCTAACACTGAAGATAGGTAATACAAATACAGAAGACTACACAATTAAAAATAAAAATTATTTCAAGTAAGTAATTATATACTGATAGGTTAGAACAGCTGATATGTAACGTAACAACCGTTATAACAGTTGAATGTTTTACACATTACGGCAGCGGCAGAAAAATAAACAGTGAAGGTTGATAGAGTCCTACCTACTAACCTACAATCGATACCTCGTTGAAATACGTGACTAAGAAATAAAAGTTTCCCGAATATTTACTCTATACCAGTAAATACTTACATTCTACATTTAATAGCTTCGTGTCTTAAATAATTAAAATTGCCTCAGTCCATACACACTAAATATCATCAACAACAAATGAAGCAAAATCATAGCCCAATTATATAGCAGATAATAATAAAACAACATAACTTTAATAACTACCGAATATAATCGGCAAATCTTAGAAGAAAAATACAAATCGCAAATGCATAATTCCAACTCCATTTTCAATCTTATGCACATTGAGATAAAGACGTTACGAAGTGCAAAACTTAAGCCAATAAAATTGTAGTAAAGCAATCCAGTACACAAACCAATTTATCATTAAACCCAATAACTTTATTGCTACAAATGCTTATTTATACGATCGAAAATAATTGAAGAAACGCGCAACGTTTCTTCACCGAACCATTACTACAATAATCACGTGTCTACACTTAGTTTTAATATCTAATACCATCGCTGTTGCGTTATGAAATAAGTCAAGTGATGTGCGTATCAAATTTACAAATACACATTTAATGTCATCGTTATCTATACATATAATAAAACAGTTAAAAACGTGTGTATGTGCATTGAATATATTAACAAAAAAAATTTTGTATGATGAATAAATAACAAAAGAAAGAGAAATTTTAAATTTTTTTTTGTATGTTTGTACATGCCAAAGAGATTGGAAAGTTAGCTACCTTCATGGTTAAGCTGGCAATTTTTTTTTGCTCTGTGGTACACGCTTAATCTCCGGAGCTACTGGACGGATTTGAATGCAATGCTGCCTGTTGTATAGCTATTAAGCCTGGCCAACATACAGGGTATAATTGATTTTGGAAACTGGTACATCTGATGTAGAACCACAGCTTGACCTCTCCGCATTCTACATTTCATACATTAAGGAGGCCATCGAAAATAGAAGCTCAGGAAAAAGATAAAAAACGGTTTAGACGCGGATGAAGTCGCCTGCAAAAGCTAGTGTAAACATAACATTAATACATTCATACAACACATTCGTATAAACACACAAACATGACAGCTTAAAGTATCACTGAGCACATGTGGGTTGCGCAAAGAGAGAGGCTTTGGATTTAGAATCGAACCTCAACCTTAGACCCCGGCCACGATCATGCAACCACTCCACACTTGATGTGTAATGGTATCCTTCATAATCAGCCGCTTTGTTTGTCTTGGACGGTGAAGATATTTCTTTTAGACATAAGCATCATGTGTTTTTTCGTGTGAAGTATCTTTTTTGTGTTGCAAATGGCACTTGACCGAACGTACCTGGGGCCGAAGTCTGTCTATAAAATAATATCTATTTTGGCGTTAATGTCCGTTCGTGCTCTCGCCCACGAGGGCTTAAGGTTCGCCTTGACCATGATCCTGGATTTGAAAGATCTGTGTCGCCGAGCCCGTCTACTATAATAAAATGGTTGAATACTATCGGGTTGTATTCCAAACCATGTACAAACGCACAGTTCAAATGACTCTTTATAAGTTGCAATTATTTTTTATTTAATGCTACTGATAAAAAAATATTCATCATCATGCATTAATGTCCCGATTGTGCTCTCGCGCACGAGAGCGAGGTATCCGCCTTGATCATGGTCTAGGCCAGATCCAGGATTTGGCAGATCAGAACAGCAAAGTCACTGCCATCTGACCTCTGTGAACCAGATCAGATTGGATCATAGTTACACATTACCATGTTTGCCCTCGCCGTAAGAGCATCGGTTAGTGTTCAACTAATGTAAAACTACATAACTCAGAAAAGAGCCATTGGTACACGGCGGCAGTGGGATGCGAACCCGGTATGTCTCGCTTGCTAGTCTATCCGACCTTGACCAGTAGGCTATTGACGCTCCCATACTAAAAAAATAAATACGTCAATTTCATAATTTTTGCCATCTAAATGTCGATGATACTTGGTAAATCCATAAAGTATTAGGGACCTACATATTAAATAGATGAAATATTTGAGACCTCGCTTAATCTAAACTGCGCAAAGTTGCGGGCGAAAGCTAGTCGAATCTAAATGAAAATTTTATCGCGACGCCTTAATTAATCAACGAAGACCTTAAGCCGAATGACAATTAATTAATATTGCTCGAAAAGCATTGTCCTAATCTTCTATAAGCTGCGCTTAATACAATATAGGCGAAATTAATTGTAAGTATGTGTGTATTGTTCTGTTAGTTTCAATAATGCGACCTTCAGCCCGGCTGCCAAGCGTGGAGTGCAGATTATTGCAAAACCCTCGACTCGTGTGGAGGCTAAGGTCTAACAGTGGACTGTAATGGATGTTTCTAGAAAGCAATCATTCTTCGAAAATCCTAATTCTGTTCATCTTGGCGTTAATGTCCCAGTTGGGCACTCGCGCACGAGGGCCCAGGATCTGCCTTGACCATGATCTAGGGTTTCAGGTCATCAGGATTAGGTAGTTCGGTGGAGCGCAGTCGCTTTGACCTCCATGACTCTGATACCAGGGGAACTTGCCCAGATTAGATCATGGTTACATATTCAGTAGGATTCAACACGATGTTAGTATTCAACTAATTTACATAACTCAGACAAGAGTCATTAGTACACGGCCGAAGTGGGATTCGAATCCCACATACGATTGAAACCGCATGGCACAACTAGTGTACAGGCTGCACAGTGAACTCTCAGCACACATTAGCACGAGGGGTCCTATCACTCTACAGCTGACTGTACCCACGATAATGTTGGTCGCTGCCACCCCCAGCTGTCACTTTGATATGTGGAACCGACTGTATGATTCTGTTCGCGTCTCAGTATGGTCATGATCTAGTGATAGGCTCATAGAAATAAGTAGATTATCTATATTACGCATTTCAATCGACTATTGTGTGTGGATTCTTAAGGTAAGGGTAAGGTATGAATTACTAGTTGCGGCTGAACTTTCAACAATATTTTCACCTGTTTCTGGACACTCAAGTTGATCGGTGTGAAAGTCGATGGGGGGAGGCCCATGTTCAACAATCGACCTACAGATGAGATTGATGGCTTTGGATGAACGGGATTGACTAGGGCGACGATGTTGCATCTAATTTTCTCTTCATTTCAAAACCCATTTTATCGAATATTGTTTCGTCTATGACTCCTAATCTATCGCTAATATGTACTTAAGTTTCTCACTGGTTGCTAAGCAACGCGCGAATTTCTATAGAAATATTGTTATCATCCGACAGAACATCCTACATTTCATAGTTGTGATCAAGGATGTTCCTTAGAGAATCGCACCCGCACGGCTGGCTCAAGTATGCCCGCGATACGTCGCGCGCCGCGAGAAAGCGTATGCCTCCTCTCAATACTAGGATGGAAGAGATATTCATATTCATATTCATTCGTAGTAATAATCATACATCGTCATTTAAAATAGTTTCATGAATATAATTACTAATAGTTAATGTCAATGTTAAAATACAATCAACAGCAGCAGTATGTATGTCGCGTCTTTCTCGCTTATCGCGCGCAAAAGCGCACTTGTATAAGCCATACTGATCCAGAGGCTGAAGCAAGTAAAAAAGCAGGAACCACCACATCGTCCTCTCTCTATGACCACACCCACCCGCGAGCATCGCATAAATCCGCGTCAGCCCAGTCACGGTTCCCACGTGCCGGTTACGAAACGCGCGAGTTCACAGCGGGTCAGAATCGCACCGGCGATTTGTCTCGATACCCGGGCCCGATACGCAACCGATACGCCCCGCCCACCGGCGACTGTTCAGATCGAGTCGAGTACGAGTCGAGATGTGAATCGTTGTGTGTAAGGGTGATGTGGGTTGTGTTACGTCAGGGAGTGCGAAAAACAATTTTGCTTTGTAGCTAGATAGTAGATATGAGAGGTTTAGGGGCCCCCCAAAACGTTGGTCTGCCCGAGCACAACAGAGAAAAAAATTTTTTTGTTACCCAATATCGATTTTTTTAAAGATTACTTAGCGATAGTTTTCACTTTTTTTAGGTGATTTTGATGTAACTGACAAGAGGATGTGGGACAGGCCGGCATTCTACAGTTTTTTTTACTTATAGAACCCACATAAGTCGAAGTAAAATAGGACACAACAATTTTTTTTTTAATTACCAACTTTCTTTTAGTTTTCTAAACCTTTACTATCACTATAGAGTGACGTTTTCTTGTACTCGATGACATACGATAACCTACGGCGCCCTTTCAGTCTATTACATTGCATTAGTAAAGGCCATTGTGATTACCGATCAGCGGTGTGTCGAATTGTATAGAGATATTGGGGGCGAGTAATGCAGGTGTTATGGCTATCAGATTCGCCGTACAGCCACTGGTTAATTTAAATATCACGATGACAATACACAGCACAGCAG
Organism: Blastobasis lacticolella; assembly: GCA_905147135.1. Lineage (NCBI taxonomy): Eukaryota > Metazoa > Arthropoda > Insecta > Lepidoptera > Blastobasidae > Blastobasis > Blastobasis lacticolella. Next base: position 6,254,647 of record LR990062.1, on the reverse strand, counting down.
CCCCATTGGAACACTGATTTCCATGCGTTCAGTGACGGAGAAAGTAAAAAATGTGAAAACATTCCTTGGGAAGGAGTTGTGGCCGCTTGGAGTAAAATTTCGGCGGTACATCATGTCGTGACGGCCCCACGAGCAGTTTCAGACTTCCGAGGAAACGACAGAGGAGGTTTTCAGCGCACCAACGGAGCCCAGCGTTGCCCCGACGCCGCCACCACGGATCCCAGTGATTACGATTCCGCCAGGATATTACTGGGACCGCAATAAGGGGAAATGAAGAAACTAAAATAAGTACTAAAACGTAGTTTTTAAGATATTACTAACAAAATATAGGCTTGTCAATATTGTTACAAACTTTGTAATACTTAATGCCTTTTTTTTTAAGATGGTAATTCTTCTGAAGATACCACTTCACCCGGGGTAGAACGTGAATATGTGATATTGTCCGAAAAAGGACCCTACCCACTAAGACCCCTCTACTATCCACAACCGCTTTTTATTGAAACACCACAGGACCTCATATGCCTGAAATAAACTGTTTATTATTATCATTATTTATTGTCATCGAGTGTACATGTCACCTAGTGTATTGTTGTAATCAACGGACACTCGAACTCTTGTTTATTGGATGAAGCAAACCAAACAAACAACACACTTCCACAAGCGTGTCAAGTGTCATTATTTTTCTTATAATAATAACATCAACAGCTACCTTGCAAGAAACAATAACCTATTGAAATGGCAATTATTTTTCATTAAGGAGATTTATTTCTTGATTTAAAACTTCATAAGTAGCTTTTTCTACCAGTCAACCATATTGTAATGCTTTATGCAGAAACACTCAGATAGCATGTGCAATTTCAAATGTAAAACGGCAGGTGCGTTGTCACTTTGACGACTGATACATCGTCCGCCTCAGATTAATTCAGAAATAAAGATGGCCCGCTGTCAACAGTGACATTTCCGGCTGATTTCGTAATCATGTCTGCCATGGCGTACTTTGGTTGTCAATGTATGCGTGTCACCGTGTACCTACATACAGCGTGGCGTAGTTTTGCGTGCGTCAGTATGCGTCAGTATGTTGTTCGCAGGGTTCTGTCTTTATTTCTTATTTAGTGTGAGTCGACCACTCTGTCATGGCGGAAATAGAAAGCAGTGGCACTTGGCAATGGAAATCGACACCGCGGTAGTACCAATTAGCCGTGTGGTGTCCGGCAGAGTAGAATAGCACCAACCCCTTACACTCATAGGTGTCGTGCAAGGCGACTAATGTTTTCGAGGCAACAGATCAAGAGTCTCCGTAGTCTGGAAAATGGGCAGCAGCATTTTCCATTGTTATATTTTAACACTGCGATCTCCAACCCGCCTGCCAAGCGTGGAGATTATGGCGATACCCTCCCCTTTCGTAGGAGAGGCCCTAAGTCCTGCAGTGGACTGTTACGGGCTGTGGTGGTAGTACCAATTCCGACACAGCTCCTACTACCACCGACAAAACGAAGCTGACAAAGCAAACAGTGATTAACAGCTTTCAATTTTCCGCCAATTAAACCCCGAAGTGTAATACAACCGAAGTCGACACAATGCATCCAGTGTTTAATTATAAAATTAAAATAATCATGTTGGCGTTCATGTCCCGGTTGTGCCCTCGCGCACGAGGGTACGGATTTGGCAGATCAGGTAATTACAGTGGAGCAACGACCATCTGACCTCCGTGACCCTGCTACTAGGGGAACCTGACCAGATTGGATTGATCATGGTTACACATTCAGTCGCCCGAATGTGCATGTTTTCCCTCACCGTAAGAGCATCGGTTAGCATTCAACTAATTTAACATAACTCAGAAAAGAGCCAGTGATTCGAATCCGGTACCTCTCGCTTACGAGTCGGATACCCTAACCGCTCGGCCATCGACGCTCCGATAAAACGAAGCATACAAAACAAACAGTGACTAACGCTTTCAATTTTCTGCCAATTCAACCACGAAGTAAACGCCGAAATCGACACAACGCATCCACTGTTCAATTATAAACAATACTTAATTGTCAAAGCAAATTGTGAAGGCTGGAAACGCGAGAGATTTAATAACGTGTACCGTGTAACGTGCACACGGGGTGCACCCGCAAATGCATTATTGCGGGATGCTTGTCACGTGCCAAAGACACTTTGTGCTCAAATGTGTAGGTCTGACGGGTACAAGTAGGTGTCCTAAAGAGTACCGGCGGGCAGTGGTGCCATTTTAACGCTTTCGGCTCCAGATCTAGCGGCATTTCGGGGTAACCAACTCCCATTATTAATATTTGACTCTTTGACGCGGAAAATCTAGCGCTTTATCAAAATTGTTGTTAAATACCTAAAATATTACGAAATATGTAAAACTTATTTAGCATACACCACTGAGCGAGCGCAACGAGCTTCTGTTGTCGCTCTAGTAAAAGCCAACTAATTAATTTCTTGGTCAGTCAAACACTAGGTATTGTTGTGGAAGGTAACTTTTAACTCCTAATTGTAAAAAGCACACTTGTTTAGCGAAATGTAGCGCTTTTTTTAACTGAGCTTACGCCCAACACTCCAACGGACCTGGCAGCAATGCAAACGGGTCTTTGCCTTACCTTGTCTAGTTGTCTCGCCCCCCAGTATGTGTGCGATAACTAATCAATGTAGCAAGGAATTTAATTTTGCCCATACCTACACGTAATGTGACAGAGCGTAAAATTTTAGCCGGAAACGCACGCAATCATGGGAAAATTTGTAATAGCTACCCTGTTCTAGTAATAGATTTTGTTTTCAGGTGTTCTCGGCCTGCCGAAATGGCATGTCTAAGGCGCTGTCCTATTTGGCAATGTCTTCCAAAATAGACAGAGAGTAGTTAAAAAAAATTGTCAACGACCGTGCGACCATGGTCGTGCGACGGGCGGTTTAGAGGGCTGCTATTGGTCGGACGACGTCCGTCGTACGATCGTTTCCAATTATGACAGCGCGTAAACCTAAACCTACCGCAGACATATTTTCGTATCATTATAATTGTCACAGGAATTTCAACTTTATTACCATTCAAAATCATCCCAAAAAATCTCTTGCCGTGCCTCATTCTAGCCATATATTCATCGCTACTCGTCTCGTCCAAATTGTTACCGTAATACGTCACTTGCCCGCTGTAATCATATCGGACATGAATGTAATTACATCCCAAAGGAATGTGAGTGTGTGTGTGTACGCATCGTAGCTTGATTAATCTGGTACCCTGCCACTGCGATGTGTGAGGGGACTAATTATTATATATTACGAGCCTATGAAGTCGAAGTATGCCAGGAACGGTGCTGATAGATGACGCAGGAACAAACGGTGAGGTCTTCATTTAGAAGACGTGTTTATTACAATTCTACTTTTACTAACGGGAGTCTCGTGATACAAGTATTTCTATACTCAATAGGAGATACCCACCAAAAAGATGTGTAACACTTTTTAACGAAATAATCGATGCTTTATTATAACGATATCTAAACTAAATCGTTGGTGTGACATTGAGATAGCTCACAAGACCTACACGTGTGAGCAGACGTTGGGAGTTCGAATCCCTGTGCCGAAAACTTTTTGGTTTGATTTAGGCATGGCTCTGTAGAAGGACATAGGACCCTATTACTCAACGAAAGCTATATGTACTTTTAAAACTAAAAGAAACCCAATAACAGGCATGAGGCATTTCATCTTACACCTCACAGTGACAACGCACCTGCGGTCTGCATTTTTGTTGCCTGCAACCTAAATGCATGAATCGTAGATATTATGGGCGACAGTTTTTACCGCTTACCAGGCTGTCTCGTTTGTCATTGCGTATCATAAAAAACGCGTAATGTTATCGGTAACAGTTACAGGCTTCCATCAGGAATGAAAATAGAAATAATCAGGCGAATTCCATCCACTCCTTTGACATTAATAATACAAAAAATAATTAAACGGTCTGTCCGATCATTTCAACAGATTTAAAATATATCTGGCCGATATTCGATATCACAATATTGAGTCGTTGAAGAGGGTCGGTGGGCTCAGCCCCTCGGTTTCAAGTGGTCGATTAATACATTTCTAGGATTGAGAGAATCAAGAGCTGTCATGAACAGCTGATGGGAACTGTTCACTTCAAACTGTAATTGGGTAAGTGGTTTACTCGTTTCCAGTGATCACGAAGGGATTAATCGAATTTCTGTATAGAATGGAATGAGCCAAACTCACAAGAAATAAGTAATAAACTATGAAAGCTATATCAATAAATTAATTAATATGATTGGACAATTCACACAGGTGAGCCTGTGCCAAACGCCATCAAGCCTCAAAGTAAGCAAAGCTTGTGTTATGGGTGCCAGCAAACTGATAAACTACTTATATATTTCTTAAATACATACTTATCATCCATATAACACACAGACACAACACATAGACCCGTAAAAGAAAATAAAATTAATAATCTCAATTTCGGCCCGGCCGGGAATCGACCCGACACTTCTGCGTGGCAGACGCCGCATTCACCAACAGGCAGAAGCGACCGGATGCAATCGACCTACCATAAAAAGCAGTTTGCATGCTTCGATTCAATTCACAAAGATAAAGAATGAAAACCAAGCAGATACCAAGCCGTGAGCACTATAAATAATCCCCTAGTTCCCCTTGGTCTACAATAAGGAGATAATCTTCGTAACTGGTTGTGACAGGTCGCCCACACGATTCTATTGTTGGCGAAACGTATTCCAACCCATCATGCATATTGCATGCTATTTTTACATGTTATCTTAGATGCATATCGCCTCTGGGCGTATCGATTACGTAATCTACATATAAATTAAGGTGCTCCCAAATAGGATACGTTGTTGCAAAATTTGCTTATGTTACTAACTCGCTGTTTGACGCTCCCTGATGAGAGAGTCTGGTTGAACACTATTTTAGTATTTTTTTTTTTTTTTTATGTCATGCGGTAGGCAAACAGGCAAGCGGGCCACCTGATGGAAAGTGGTCACCACTGCCTATAGACATTAGCAACACCAAGAGTATCGCTAATGCGTTGCCCACCTCTATAACACGTTGCTCTGGCAGCAAAAAGCAAATGCCACTCCACTGTCAAAGCCACGGTTCCCCAAATCCCCACCCCATGGAGCACTGGAAACCTTACTCACCGGCAGAAACACAATACTATTTAAAAGGGTATTATTTAGCTGCGATATTCTGTAAGGTGGAGGTACTTCCCCAGTCGGGCGGCTCCAATTCGAACGAGATACCCCGCTATGCCCTACCTCTCTTAAAAGTACTTTTTTACTTAGTAGTACTTTTTGCTATGCCATTCATGCCGTCATGAAGACCTGAGTGGTTCAGGTGGTTAACATGCCACGCAGAGGTTCCGGGTTCGCTTCCCTACCGGGCCAAATAAAAACCTTGAATTTTAATTTCTGTTACGGGTCTGTGTGTGGTGTGTATAATTGAGAAAAAAACTATATTAGTAGTTTATCAATTATTAAATTGATTTGTCTAATCATATTAGTTTATATGCCTGAGGAGTCCGCCTGGGTTTCTGTTTCCATATCTCTTTCCGCAGCTGTCACCTCTCCACTGCAGTCTTCTCGTGACCACGGTGGGTAACCCTACCGAAACGTCGGGATAACAAATCGGAAAGGTACGTCGCGTGTAATTCCCCTTTAATATAAATAATAATAAACTAACCTATTTCAACATTGACCCGATAAGAAGAAGAAAATAATAATAAAAACAACAAAATCCAGCATTCCTAGTTGGCATCAAATTCTGCCCTCTTTCTGAGACCATAAAAACGAGATATTACGAAGATAAACTATTTTCACACGTACCAGCGACAGTTTAGGATGTCGCGTGTCGCACCACGATAACGACAAAGCGACGAATGGCTAAATACAAAGTTTGTATGCGACAGGAGCAGGCTTGAAGACGTGATAGCGTTTTTATGTTCAGTCTGTGATGCCCAGTGACTTTGTTGGCTGTATTGTTCACTTTTCTTCTTTAAAAAGTTTCTTTTGTATGATTTAAACGAGTGTCCCACGAGCGCGCTGCATACAAACATAGTTTGATCATTTTTTATTTTCAATAATATCCAATCAAAGCCAAGGAAAATTTTGTAGACGTGATTCAGAAACCAATATCTATGTCTGTGGTTTGTCAGATTTTCGTTTGTATGGAATTCTTAAAATCCGTGTAACTTTGAAACGATATATTTTTACTAAATTATATATTTTTTTATCATCGCCATACTTTTATACGAGTGTCATTAGTAGACTTATATATAGCAAAGAGTAACTGCCTAACCTGTACAAGTACCTTGTTGTTGTGAACAAAAAAATCGAGATAAAAAAATACCCGTTCAAAAAAGCCATGAATACCAAACCGCAGTGAGGTCAACGCGTATCAATTAATTTCAAAGCGGCGAGCTTACACACAGCTTTTAAAAGCTCTGAGCATCAATGACACGCATTGTTTTGGCGCGTCGATACCATCTGACCTGGATGTGGAACGGAATTTCATTAGGTATAGGTCAATTGCATTAGTGGGCAGCGAACAGTTGCGACTTGAGACAATTTCAAATGATTAAATATTTTTTTGTGATGAGGTTGGTATTTTTTTTATATAGGGAGACAATCAAGCAAGTGAGACACCTGATGGTTAGTGTGATAGCCGCCCTCGGACATACAAATAAATATGAGCCACCACCAAAATTGTAAAGGGCTTGGATAAAATCTTCACGCTCGATAGGCGGCACGAAGGCTTTAGTATTGAAAATGCTGCTATCAATTTTCTAGCAAGATGGGTCTCTTATCCAGAAAAGAGGACTAAATAATCTATAACTTGTTAAAAAATATTTTTTAACCTTACCGACATGTCATAAACTGCTGAACTGATTCTAATGAAATGAACTAATTCGTTGAAAAATGTGCGCATCGAAATCGGAGCTACTATGCCTCAGACAGACAGACGCTGATACACAGACAGACAGTACAGATACACAGTACATATTTCAAACTTACATTAACTCTCTTTTCGCGACAGTAAGGACTTTTAAAAATTAATAAGCTAACCGACAGAAAAAGTCGGAGAGCCCCCGACCAAGTTTACATAAATTCAAATATTTTCTTAACTTTAGCACAGATTTTAATAAAACAAAACTAAGAACCATCTCGATTAAACGAATGTTTATTTCACACTAAACTTGCGTTCTTTACACAACCAACTAAACTAACTTTCAAATAGAGAAAACCGCATCCAAATCGGTCCATCCGTTCGGGAGCTACGATGCCACAGACAGACACACAAAGCCACAGATAAACACGTCAAACTTATAACATCCCTCTTTTTCGTCGGGCCTAAAAATGGGTTTCCTTCGATCTACGAGTACATCTTAGATAAAATACCATGATATGATCGACGATTGAGCTAGATTACCCAGAAAAGGCCCATTAACTCGTGTCTTAAATAAAAAAAAACAATCTTAAAAATATTCACTCGAAAATGCATTCGTAGGCAAAAAATTGGGTCGCCAGCATTGCGTATAATAAAAATAAAATGTCCCAAGTCCCCACTACAGGTGGTTCCAATCCCCTCGCAGTCGGTACAATCGCGAACAATAGATATGGATTGTCTTACGTCAAGTGTATGAAGTCTCACCTCGGGACATGAATGGCTGAGCTCACAGTCGTAGGTAGTCAAGTATGCAAGGCTGAATAGTTTAAGGCTTAAGCTTTGGAAGCTGCAAATTAGATTTAATATTACATGTAAAACACATCACGTACACGCTTCGTGTGAGTTAATGTTTTAGTCATAGTGGTTTCGTGTAGCAATATTGTAGCTGGGTTAATAAGTTAGGTAGTATTAAATTACTATTAAGATTGTATTTGTGATATATAGTAGATTGTATTTAGGTACATCAACTCCATAAAATTGTTTCAGCATTACCAATTCCTCTCAACTCTCTATCGAACTCTGGGTCAGCATGAAAATCAGCGCTGTGATTGGCTGCCCTTCATAGCATTACGCTGAGGCTGGTCCAGTTGGGTACGACGTCACAACGCCCTATCTTGCTGTTTTTGTAATTTCAATTTTTAATTCTTTTGAATGTGTATTTATTCACCATAAATTTTAATTGAATGTACCCTAGTCTTAACATGTTATACCTATCATTGTTGATATTAAATATTTAACACTTTGTGTTGTCACTTCATGATGGAACTCCATTATTATGAATTAAATCACTTTTTGTACACTAGTTCCACTTTATTATATAAACAATGGCTACTCCAAAAAACTAATAAACAATATTCTCATACGCAAGCAAAGAGTAATAACTAGGAAAATGTTGGCACCCGCGGCTTTGGAAATTAACAAACCTACAAAAAGATGGGCAACAATTCCCTATGTTGGACCTATCACACACAAATTGAGGAAAATTTGCAATAGCGATCAGCAAAACACTGCATTTTATAGCATAAAATCGCTGGGGTCCTTGATTTGCAACAATAAGGATAAAATACCCATTGAAAATCAAAGTGGAATTTATAGTCTGACATGTGACACGTGTGCTAAAATATACATAGGTCAAACAGGAAGGAAGTTTAAAACAAGAATCAAAGAACATATAGCTAGCTGGAGAAAAAATACACAAACCTCGACCTTTGCGGAACACCTTAATAAAGAAAACCATATTTTTAACCCAGATAATGGCATAAAATACCTTCATATAGCTGGGAAAGGACGTAGACTAGATGGACTAGAAGCTATAGAAGTGAACAGAATGAAGAAAGATAATATAATTAATGACCAAATTTCCTTATCGACATCACCTATTTTAAATTATTTTAAATGACATACCTTCGATATAATTTATATTTTTTGCCATTTACTTAAATGTATAACAATTGACATACCTTAAAAAATTTTGACTACTTGTAATTTGTATTATGTTGACATACTGTACATTTCTCTGCACTGTGACATCCTAACATTATTGTATACTGTCGGTACCCACATCAACTTTAAATTATTATTTGTCGGTACCTACATATAGCTTGTAATCAAAATATAAAGTAATTGCCTGAAGATGAGTAATTCGAAACCGGTTGCAATTTAATAAAAATTATATAATAAAGTGGAACTAGTGTACAAAAAGTGATTTAATTCATAATTGTTGATATTATTACAACTTGTCATATCTACTTGTAGTTATTGCCAAATAAAATCTATGTATATGTCTATCTATGTCTGTTTCCAAACCTACACTGAATCACAGTATCAAAGACACTATAAAACGATCCGAAAAATATTATGTCTATGATGCATTTTGCTTATGAATTTGAAAATAGAATATAAATAACCCAACCGTGGCCCAACAAAGGTGAAACTCGACCAAACCAAAACCTCGGGCAAAATATTCATCCATAACCAGCAAACTAAATTTCGCATAACAGACTATAAATTCCGAGTCGCGCACGACATGGACTGTCGGATAGAGTAAAAAGGATCCCCGATTTAAAAATAGAACATCTCCAGACGTCACATCGGCACGCCGGTCAGATAAATCGTGACAGTCGCTGCGCAGTTCAAATTTCAAATTTCGAAAAAAAGAACGCTGCGGATGCGTTGCGGGCGCCGCTTCCGAGTCGGCGACACGATTTGTTACGGCACAGAATATTAATAGTAAGTTTCGATACTGATTCTGTCTTTTAGATAAAGGGAGCTTTTGAAAGGTAATTTTAACCGATAATTCAAATTATGGACAGACTTAATCGCGAGTTATTTACGCGTCACTTAAACCCTAAGAATTGCCAAATTAATTATTGATGAACCTACGTAATACGGTAATATAGTAATTTGGTTGACATTTTGTGGCGAACCTAAATAAATCGGGGAATATTAATACATCGTCTACATTCGTAGAAGAGGCTGGCGTTGAAGGCTCAATAAAATGTGAATCACATTGATGCGCTGGAGACGATCGAGATGGTAAAATAGGAGCTCAAGTCTTATAGTGGACCTACAGTCCCAGTATCACAATACATTGTGATAATGATCCATTTATAAGCCCGGCCAAGCCTGGGTCATGGTCAAGGCGAATCCTGGACCCTCGCGCGCGAGAGTATTAGATGCGCGAGATGAGTAGTAGGCGCATAAAAAAGTATTATCATCCCCACGAAAGACAACACATTTATCGTCCCCCATATCGTGACGTGTCGTCTCCACCATACCGTGTCGTGTCGTCGCCGCGTGTAAAGCGTCGCGTTCCCGATTTGAGGATCGCGACGTGCCCTGCATGGGAGTGCGTTCCGGATCGCAATAACGGCGGCCGCGGCGCGAGATTGCGCGCCGAGTGGATACCGGAACGGACGCCTTCGATTTTATGCTCCAAGGTTTCCGAACGTCCTCCCCGGAATTAAAGAGATCGGCTTTCGCTGTACGTCCGTTCCAGTACGGAGAACTGTATATCATAGAAATGTTGATATGATATACAGTACTTTAAATGCAGGACAAAGTTCTCCTCCTTATGAGGATCTGTATAAATTGCTTCTCCCAATGTAAGTACTGTACTGAAAGCGTACGCGTATAAAATCATCACCGTATCCACTTAAAACTAAGCCCTGCAAGGTGGTATTTCATAATTTTCTATCCAACAATGGGATATAGTGGAAAATCCATATTATGTGGATCGTCAACATCTAACACTTTTTAATTTACATTAAGATTGTGTAATCTCCACGCCTGGAAGATGGTTGGTTGATAGCCTTGCTGAAAATACACACCAGAACGCTTGCAGCGTTCTGGTGTGTATTTTTCTCATATAGGCATATCATACAAAGATGCTTGTTTGTCTCATAATCAGCCTTACTAGTCCACTATTGGATAGGTCTCCTCCACTTCTTCTAGCTGGAGGGTGTCCTGTGCTATTCTTGCCGAGTCGCGGTCTCGACTCAAGAACTCGTATATCCCAGCAGTTGTCGGCTTGTTTGGTCATCTTGACGTTAATGTCCCGGCTGTGCTCTCGCGCACGAGGGCCCGGGCCCGGCCCGGCACGCGCCGGGCACAAGGAACCTTGTCCGCCTTGACCATGCTCCAGGATTTGGCAGATCAGGTAAATTAAGTACAGCGAATGCCATCTGACCCCTGTGACCCTGCTACCAGGGGAACCTGACCAGATTCAAGCATGTCTACACATTCAGTCGCCTAAATGTGCAGATATTCTCACGATGTTTTCCTTCACCGTACATAACTCAGAAAAGAGTCATTGGTACATACCATTAATTATACATACCATAGGTACATAACATAGCATTAAGTTATGTGTCCACATGTTTTCGGCCATGTGGCCGCAGTGGGATTCGAATCCCGCTGAAAACCTAAACCACTTGGCCACCCACACTCCTTGTCGGTGGCGGCTTGTTTCTCCACCTCGTAAGATATCAGTTGTGAATGACACCCAGTTTTAAGAGTTGTGCTATAGGACAGTACATATGAGACGTATAATTTATGCTGAAAACTAAACAAACACCTTAACAATCCGACCGTCAGGCACCCGCACAAAGTCATCAACACAGCCAGTAACAAGTATTAATTGACTCCAACAGTTAGAAAGTCGACGGCCACAGTGACTGTCAGTCAATTTGTTAGTCACTGAGCATTAGTCAGTTCATTGCAGCCCGCGGTTTCGAGGGAACTACGCCGCAATACATATGCATGGCGTAGTTTGCATTATGCATCATTTTGCGGTAAATATTGTTTAGTATGTATGTTAAGTGCGGTGAGTGTGTTGAATGGTGTACTGTGTAAGTCGGAGTAGTCAGTGACAGAGAATTTTTGCGAGTTCCGATGCGATTTTCCTTATTTGCGTTTGTTTTGGTGACGCGAGTGTCTTATGAGGCTTTCGAGGACGAATTTCACTTCAGAACTCTCGGATAGTAGATATGTAAAACTTGAAGCGGCCCGAGGTGGCAAAAGCCGGGAACTGGACGGGTTCCGTTTCTTACTTTGAGGCTGGTCGAACTTCATCACCGCAACGAGCTCGTCAGCATAGATTAGGGAAAGAGTTGGCCAGGGTTGGCATAATTTTCATAAAAACCTGACTTTCTACACTCCCCAATATAAACTTATGGATCATATGCAATGCGAAAACATATAAATTTAAAGCGGAATAAAAAATGCGATTTTTGAATTTGAAAATGCTTTCAAGCTTATCGCAAAAATATTACGGGAATATCTTTGTTGTAAACTGCAGTCGACCTCAAGAAATATTTTTCAAGACTAGTCTATACTAGTATAGGGCCTTAGGCTATACTAAGGCCCTCCATAAATTATTCTTATAATAATATATATGTGAACCCGCGACAGCATTAATGTAACAACTTTGTAACCTGCACTCCAATGTGTGACGCATACAAAAACAACAACAACACACAATTTGAAACAATAAGCTATAAAGGCTTAGTACAATAACACATAACTTGCACTATTATTGCCTAATAGCCTCATACGAAAACGAATTGTGGCTTTAAAGTTGCCACTTTCGAACGAAATAGTCATTCGTCACAATTCGGTGGGCTATTCTCCGATATAAATGGAGGAACATGAAAATTAGCTTTTTATGATGAAACTGTAAAGACTAATGACTGGCAACTCGGCGGAAAAGTTTACATACATACATTCAGGAACATTATTTTACGACTTTCATTGGAAAAAAGAAAAGCTTGGTGGCGCTTTTTAAATTTAATATGGAAAAGAAAATTTATAGGTACCTAATTGCAATAGATGGTATTGTAAAGAAAGATTTTTCAAGAAATTTATTAAGATATGACTAGCCGTTATTAGCGGCTTTCACCCGAGCGCAGTTCGGATCTCTGTAAACAATCAACTTTCCCGCGGGAACCGGCATAATGTAGCATTCTATTAGAGAAAGGATTTTTAAAATCGATCCAGTAGTGTTGAGTATATTCATTACCAACAAAAATATAAACTTTTCTATGTATAATAATAGTATAGACTTACAAATACATTTCGAAACAATTAGTAACAAAAAGGTATTTTACACTAAAAGTGTACGAACAAGTTAAAGATGACAATTAATTGACCGTTTATATTATTGTGTATAAGATGAGGGCGGGATAAGCGCTAAGACGATGATGATGATGATTGTTCTGTGTTATAATGATTGTCGCTAACACTAACACAAAAACCTTTGTCAATTTTGTGTGTGTGTAGAAGTATGCATATTATTCACGACCAAAGTACCTATAAAACATCATACCCCGCTAAATCATCCAAAAAAACACCAGCCCACTACCGGTCACCGTGAAACAGAATGCATCCAGCTCAGATTGAATCCGCGTCTCGGAACAGCCCACGTGACTAATGGCCACGTCCGCGCGACAACAGCGCCGTGACAGACAGACGGACGGACAAACACGACTGATTTACGATCGCACCGCCGCATGCGCAGTGCGGACGCAGATGTGAGCGATAACGGAATCGTTGCGGCGACGAGAACCGGATCCGGATTTTGACGGGTGGAGAATGACCCTGTAGGAAGGTTGGACTTGGTGGCCTGATTTGGGAGCTAGATAAAAAAATGGTCGTGGAATGTTTGAACCCCGGCGAGAAAATAAGGGTGTTGTAAGTTTGACGTGTGTATCTGTGGCTTTGTGTGTCTGTCTGTGGCATCGTAGCTCCCGAACGGCTGGGCCAATTTGGATGCGGTTTTCTCTACTTGGAAGCCAGTTTAATCGAGATGGTTCTTAGCTTTGTTTTATGAAAATCGGTTTTGTAGTTTAGATAATATTTGAATTTAAGTAAACTTGGACGGGGATTATCTGACTTTTTCCGTCGGTTGGGTTATTATTGCCTAAGGAGGCACACGGTGGGACGTCTACCTGATAAAGGCTAGAATCTATGCAACCTTAAGGGAGCGGATGCGATGCCGGCCTTTTTGTAACAAAAGTACTGCTGCCACTCTAAAAACTAAGATGGAATGTCTCTTGCCTCTAACTGCGCTACCTTATCCTTAAAACCGAAACACAACAATGCGAACATTGTATAAGACACCGCATTTTCAACACCGCAATCTCCAAACCTGCCGTGGAGATTACGGTAAGCCCTTCACCGATGCGGAGGAGTCTCGAGTCCAGCGCTGAACTGTTGTATACCGTTGCCCGCGCAAATGGCGCCCACACAACACTCGAGTACCCTCAATAATTCACCGATAAAGTTAACGGTGTCGGCGGCGCAGTCGATTTTTTAAGCAAGAACTCGTCCGCGGTACTCCACGTCATCATTTGTCCAGAAGTTTGGGGCGTACGGGACGGAGTGTGAGCTTACAGCGATTTGGATGAAGACCAAAAATTAAAATAATAGAAAAGTATTTAATATTATTATTATGAGTTAATAGGCGAGCAGCCAAAGGCTGACACTACACTACACATCACTGCACAGAGTTTTTGAGTTCACTTTTAGCCACTTATCGAGTCAATTTTTGTACCTATTGGTTGATGGAGCGTCAACTATCTCTTGTAGCAGCTTATTTATTAGATCAAACAATACAATTTACTATTTTAAAGATTGGAATGAAAGGGAAAATTAATTTTCTAAATCCTCCAATTATAATCAGCGTATATCTCGCGAACTCCTTGGACCGATTTGGAAATCAAATGCCCGCGAGTGTGTTCCCTGACCATTGTAATCTATACGCCTTCAAGGCCAGAGTTAATAGGCTGTTCCTAGACAGGCCTGTTCCATCATCGGCCGCATCGTTACTTACCACCAGGTGAGATGGCGGTCAAATGCCTGGCTAGTACAATTATAAAAAAATATGTGTAAGCAAACAAAATTTAAGAAATTTACTTACAGAGGCAGGAACAACGTTAATAATAGTTATTTCATTTGGACTGTTTTTAACATACCTGAAACAAAAATAAATGTAATGATTAATTATTTTCTCGTGCTTTGTACTTTAAATTAAAATTACAAATTTGCCTGCAGAGGGATTTACTATACTATGGAGATCAGCAGGTGGCTTAGCAGATCGTAATACTGATAAAAACACACTACAGAAAACGAATTTATTCAGCCAACAGCAGGGGTTGGTTGGCTACTCTAAGGGACACACGCGTAGTTGAAGGTTAAAGTTCCAGCAAATCCCATATTCTCTGTTATCTTGATCCCAACATAGTATGAATTAATGTCGGCTTCCGCGATTTTGATGCGGTTTTCACCATTAGCTACATAATTTCTTTCAGAAGATTTGTATGTATAGCACATGCATATTATAGTTCAGAATCGACGCGGGTCGCCAGTAGTTTATACAAAACTAACCGCTGCGCCCCACAACTTGTCCCACGCGTGGGGTCACTAGAGATGGAGATTAATGGCCATAAGCCCGCCTCCAGTCTCTCCTAATGCGATAATCTTGTACCAACACAAACAATGGACGGACACACGCACACTTCTTGCGTTTGTGCACGATCGCTCTCAAAAGTCTTCATTTGGAATGAAAAATACATACACACATAACTCGGCATTTTCCTGTTTAAAATAAACAATTTTTTTTGAACCTACGACTTTCTAAAAGAATGAGGCATTTTATATTAATAGCAACAAACATGTAATGCTTACCAATAACATTTAAAACTAGTAAGCTTGAACGATTTGAAGATTGAAAGATTGACGTGTCTATTTGTGTATGTCTAAAAATAAAAAAATAATCATTTTGGCGTTCATGTCCCAGCTCTGGGCTCGGAGGGTTCGGGGTCCGCCTTGTGTCAGTGTATGCCTGTGGCATCGATTTCGATGCAGTTACTTTCATTTGAAAGACAGTGTATCGGGATGATTTTTAGCTTCGTTTCATTAAAATCGGTTCAGTTGTTTATGGCCCAATAACTCCTCCATTTTCATAATTTTTTGGTTCACTAATTAGAATGATGTATAAATACCAATGGCGAAAACTAAATCCCTATTCATTAGCTATTTAGTATAACGACGAGCACTTTGATCTCGCATGTGCACGTTTCGAGTGAACTCTCACAAGCAATAAAGGAAGTTATGGCGAGATGCCGATATTTCACACAGCAATCAACATTTACGACCACAAGTACTAGGTGAGGCCAGTTAATTATACAGTAAAAGTACAGCCGTATGCCTAATTACCGCAATTTCTCTGCCGCAGTTGAAAGTCTGCGACGTTTTCCTTTTTTATGGTCGATACAACGGTAAAGTTTTAGATATTTCTAGTTCATTTCTAGAAGAGAGGCTGGTAGTGGCAGATTGCATTATTATACTGTATAACCCTAAAATTTCTGTCAAGCTAATATGTAAGAGCATTACTAAGCCTGTGATGCACTGCGAACTTTCCCGCTGTGGTATAAACAGCCTTTTCAAACGGTCCTTCGGTAGATTAGGAACTCTAGACCTTTCACTCATGCTCTACATATGCATAATCAGATTGCATCCAAAAATTTCCCAGAGGGAGATACATGGTAGCTCGCGCGCATTCTCCTTTACTTCGCGCTATGGACATGCTGAACGCTCTTCAGACATCAGCACCTGAGTGTGACGTATTTGCTAGTGGATGGACAGACGTGCGACGTATGTGTCTGAGGTTTTGTGAGTTGATGAATGAATGATCTTTTCCTAATTATTTAAATTTTGCATGGAAATGTGCCATAGTATATTACTATTTTTATTTATAAAATTGTTGTCACGTTTGTAGTGCATTAGTGTTAAGTATACTGTAATGCTACAAATGTATGGTGAAGTAAATAAATAAATAAATGGTATCCAAATTATGTCTTAATTGTTTGAAAATTGCACATGTGTCCATTTTTTGCAAAGAATTGTATAATACAGAAACTACGGCTTTTCTACTTTTTCTCCTCGTCTTCGCCCTATTTTCAGCGTCCTTGCAACTCTCAAGCGATTAAATGTCAATCCATTCATCGCCCGCAATCAGATTCCACCTAGAAAGTTCTCGAAGGTCCCGTTTTTTACAATAGGGTTTATTTTGTTACTGTAGTGTATGTAATAAAATAAATACATACACTGCAAAACAAATAAACTAAGTCACACTACCAACACATTGCGAGCGTATTTCTCGATCGCAAAGAGATCGCTTCACACGAAGAAGCGGTAAAGGTACCGCGATAAAAAGTCCAGCCATTAAGGAGTCTGTTCTAAACACGTTCTAATTCTAATTCTAAGTGTAACAGTACCAGAACAAAGGCGTTGTTCCTTGAAAGGTGGTAAGTAACTGATTAGCGCTGTCTTTGGCGAATGCACGTGATAATTATCACATCAATAAACGTTCGCACGATCATTTAATTTTCAGTTATGGGGAAAGGTGAGCGCGGAACGTGGCAATGGCACCTATTTATGGTTATGAAACTTTTTGTTCCCTATCTATCTATACCGTACTGAGAATAGCAAAAAAAAACTGTAATCAAAGAATGAAAAAGATAAATAATCTACCTACACCTTCATAATCGTCGCGGTCAATCCCAGTTTTGTTTGGGGTCGCTTACCTACTACATTATCCTTTTATACTATGTTTGAAATATAGCGCAGTAGCGTCGGTGGCCTAGTGGTTAAAGTATCCGACACGTAAGCGAGAGGTACTGGGTTCGAATCCCACTGCGGTCATGTACCAATGACTCTTTTCTGAGATATGCTAACCGATAATCTAATGGTGAGGGAAATAATCGTGATGAAACCTGCAAAATGTGTGACCATGGTTCCCCTTGTAGCAGGGTCACGGAGATCAGATGGCAGTCACTCCACTGTAATTATCTGATCAGCGAAATTCTGGACAATAGTCAAGGCGGACCCCGGGCCCTCGTGTGCGAGTGCGCATCCGGGACATTCGCCTCGCTTATGAGTCGGATACGTTAACCACCGGGCCACCGACACTCCTTATCTATCAGAATATCATAATCAAAGTGCCAGTCACAACTCCGTACAGCATTTCAATAGCACAACTAGAATTTATCATCTGACGCGCGTTAAATATCTGAAATGTGTGTGTCACGAACAAATTAGCAATGAACACGTTTGCATGACATAATGTAAATTGTATTTGCATAAATTATGTATGTATGTACGTACGTAGGTAACATAGAGTACGTTAGGCAGTTTCATAATGAATGTATTACGTGAATTTACGTGTAATGAAGATGGATGCTGTGTAATTGTGTTATAAGATGAAAGGAATATTCGTAGATACATTTTGTAGAAAAGTTTGTGTCTAAACTTTAGCATAGTGTGTGTTTAAAAGTATTTAAGCAGTATATCAGGTACCCATAGTACAAGCTTTGCTTAGTTTGGGGCTAGATGGCGCTGTGTGAATCTGTCCACGAATATTTATTTATTTATAGATTTTTGTCTACAAGGTGTAAATAGGAAATGCAATAAAATGTGAAACGTACATTGTGCTGGCTTGCGCAAGCGTGGAAAATAGTAGTTTATGCAACTGTCATATAAAAGGGGGTATTAAAACATGAGTGTCTGTTTATCATACGAGGCGAAGCCGAGTATGAAAATAGTTTGACACGAGTGTTTTAATACCTAATTTTATGCAGTTGCATACACTACTTTATCTACACTCATATTTTTATGTTAAAATATCGTACCTTTAATTTTCTCAACTTTGCTGGAAGTAAGCTGCGAGTCAGTTCTGTTGTATCTACGCATCGAGGATATCAAGCGGCGGTAAATTCACTTAATTACTTTCACATTTATCTATTTATTTGCTTCAAACGAGAAAAAACATTTACAAACACAAATTACAACAATTAGAAAACATATTCTGTTTAGCGGGAAAATAATTACACAGAATATAAACAGGAAAATTTGAATATTGAATTTGAATTTGTCAAAGACATTTAGGTATTCAGCCTACATTTCGCCGTGTCTCGGCGCCCAACAAAAAATTAAAAAATAAAAGTGTTGCATAATGATTAAAAAGTTATTTTACGTTACAGCTGTAATGAAATTAGTATGGGAAATGCTGTATCGAAAAGTAATTTTTTTAAATTTTATAGACTGGCGTGAAAAAAGTTTATCCTTAAACGACTGTTTTCGAATATGAAATAGGAACATTACGCTATGAGTGTAGATAAATATATTTAAATCTGCCGGCCAGGCCGTTATCCAAAATATAGCTTTTTACATATGATGTCTTTACTGGCGAGGACCTATAATTGGCTTACTGTTTTATACTAGAACTTTATACATTGTAATGTACAGCTGTTGGTACTCCTACAAATAAATAAATAAATAGTGCGGAGAAGGCGATCATTAGAAGTGAAACTAAATGGTGTTATTGCTAATATCTTCGAACTAGGCTCTTCGAGTAATTGTGATTGAACTTCACGTACAGGTAAGTTAATATAATCATTAAATATCATTAACAACATCATGTTTTAAACTATCGCGGTTACTATCACACATTTTAAATATGTGTTTCGGGTTTCCTAAAATGGGGTGGATTGACGAATTAAGTACTCGCTACTAGTTCCCTAGGCTCTAGACAGAGCTTAGGCGCTAAGGTACCCACTAGTCAGCGCGGACGTAGCCTTAAAATTACAACACTCGTGTCCCAAATAGGACAGGTAAGGAACTACTCCATGCCCAGTGATAAGTGATGGAACACGGCTGTCACCTGACCAACATCCCGGTCCCAGGGCAAGCCTTTAAAAGGTCAGCGTCCCGTTTAAGGAAATTTAAATTGGGTAAATATTTAAATGAGACTCAGTTAATTTCGCCGCGTCTCAGCTTCGGGCTTCGGTCACCGTGGTTTAAGCTACCGTTGGGTCTGTCAACGTTCGTATAGCGATAGGGAGAAGGGTCAAAATCGAATAGCATATGTGTGAGTTGTGGTTAATACAAGTCCTTATAGAGAGTTGTTTTATTACAACTGTGTGTATGTAAACTTTAACACTTAATTGACATTGATAAAGAATTAATTGAATGGCCGCGGTGGGAAAGTGGTCAATGGGGCCCGCTTAGGTACGGATGGCGCAGTCGCCAATCTTACTCGGGAGCTGAAGCACAGAGGATTACTTTCTAAGGCCGTCCGTAAAACCAGTAGGTATATAGGTACGATACAATTGTCGATAAACGGTCCACTGCTGGATTTGAGCCTCCTCCACGACCGTCGAGGGCATTGCCATATCATGCACACTTGGCGGGCGAATTTAAAAAAATTGTTTTATTTTTCTTTAATATTGCCTACGTAGGCATACGGACGGACGGTCCGTGCTATGGTCCTACGACAAATGTTTTTTGGTAACAAAACCATTATAATACACGTTCATTTGAGAATACATACATACAACATACATAACGCCACACTTCTTCCCATAGGGAAAAGGTGAGAAATGATCCAAATCGAAGTACCTAATCAGCAAGTCATAACAAAAACGGTTCATTCCCATTACGACCCCAAGCGCGCAGTCAAGTACGTACCGAGCAAACGCAAACACGGCAACACTTGTGTCTACGAGGCGTCCGTAGCGAAACTCGCGAGTTGACAACTATCGTTCAACTTTTGCGAGAAGTTGCCGAACTGTCCCAGGTGAACGGGAGATGTTTGCGGCACTCTCCCGCTGTTTCCGTACTTTTTTTTTATTGTATTACCCAATCATATTCGGAAACAGTGATTATGTTACACTTTTTCCTATAAATCGCATTGATTGCTGCAGAAATAAAAGGCAATGACTGTGGCCTAATAACTTACCTACATTTTGTACGTAAATTAATATTTTTTACAGATATCCCAATTTAGCTGTTACTAAGGGCTTCAGCTATAGGTATATGAAATTATTAATTTCAATATTTGTTCCGCGTTTTAAGTAGTTAATTAAACCTCCGCATTTTACTCATACAACATTTACAAAATTTAACAACAACAGAACATTCAACAATTCAAAAGTCTCCCTCTCTCTGTGTGTGTGTGTGTGTGCGTTTCTGACTGAATGAATGTACAATCTGTTTTCTTTGATGAGGTTTCGATACCTTGAAGCACTTAATAAAATAGACTCTTCTTTATTTACAGCTAGTGGATCATCTAAACCTACACTTTTAAGTTTCTTATAAACCTTCCTCTTAAATCACTCTATTATTGAAAACTGCCTTAAAATCTGTTGCATAGTTTAAAAAATCTAAGCGTACACAGATAGCAACAGACGGCGGGAAGCGCCTGTGTTTTATACTATCTTTATTTAAAATAACGACAACAAACGCTTCGAAAAAAAAAAAATTTTTTTTCTCCTAATCTGCCGGTCCAAACGGGAGCAACCCAACCGACTCCCGCTGACAATCTGACAAACGCCGCGCCCGGTGCAAGAGCAGACGTGTCCCGTGAACTTTAGCAATTTATTTACGACGGGA
Source organism: Blastobasis lacticolella (assembly GCA_905147135.1). Classification (NCBI taxonomy): domain Eukaryota; kingdom Metazoa; phylum Arthropoda; class Insecta; order Lepidoptera; family Blastobasidae; genus Blastobasis; species Blastobasis lacticolella. Next base: position 6,233,233 of record LR990062.1, on the reverse strand, counting down.
TACTGGGAAATTCAGTTTGCTCCGCCGAATGTGACCGGACTGAAGCATGTGTCATGTGCTGGCAGGACTGTGGATGCATTTTACATGAACTGTGGAAGGGTAGGTGGGATTTGAAGGGTAGATTGTCCTTGGTAATATGAAATTACCGTACTTGTACAAAACACAACAAAATTGTTTCAGGCACAATAACTTTAAGCTGCTAGTGAAAAGCATTTTTAATCACAATAGCAGTTTTTTTTTTTATGTCATACAGTAGGCAAACAGGCAAGCGGGCCACCTGCTGGAAAGTGGTCCCCACTGCCTTTAGACATTAGCAACACCAAGAGTGTCGCTAATGCGTTGCCCACCTCTATAACACGTTGCTCTGGCAGCAAAAAGACAAATGCCCCTCCACTGCCAAAGCCACGGTTCCCCAAATCTCCACCCCATGGAGCACTGGAAACCTTACTCACCGGCAGAAACACAACACTATTTAAAAGAGTATTGTTTAGCTGCGGTGTTCTGTAAGGTGAAGGTACTTCCCCAGCAGGTCTACCTTTTTTTTATTATACTTCTAATGTACTTGCAAACAAGCTTGCGGCCTGCCTGATGGTAAGCAGTTACCGCAGCCTATGGACCTTTATACAGGTAAAAAGGAAACCTTAAATTAAATAAATCAATATGCTTGGACAATACACACAGCGTCAACTACACCCAAAGTAAGCAAAGCTTGTGTTATTGGTGCTAGGTAACTGATAAACTACTTACATACTTTTATATACATACATATAACACCCAGACCAGTAACAGAAATTAAAATTCATCATTTGAATTTCCCGAAATGAACCCGGGACCTCTGCGTGGGCAACCGGCATGTTAACCAACTGAACCACTCAGCTCGTCAACTAATTTTTTTTTTTCGAATATTAAGTATTTTTATTTAATATCGGGCTCTGCCCGGTTTAACCCGGTCAAATTTATATAATAAATTATCTGATAATAACGGCGATAGTTTAAAACTTCCCCTTATATTGCTATATTTCCAACAATTTGCATACAAATTGATCACGGCGTGCGGTAAAATTTGGCATATTAAAGCGCAAGTTGGTGACCCAAATTATAGCGGATACCTAGGCACTAACTGTTGGCTATGTCGAACTTTCCCCGACTTGGAGTCGTGTAATTACCGACACATGGGCCATGTCGTCTTGTAAGCCCGTAACTACCGTCGTATCTGGTAGTTTGACTTGTTGTACGAGCGTTTTCATGTCGTTAAGGTACGTGTTATGGGAAAATTGTAGAATCCGTTGTTTAGCATAACGTCTGACGTATGAGTAAATGCTAGTAAGTCATTAAAAACGAATAAAAAAGCGGCCGTGTGATGTCCGGCAGAGTAGAATAGCACGAATCCCTTACTCTAGTACTATATGGGATGCTGTTTTCTCAGCTGCCAGTATGAAGATACATCGTATGATCTGTCTGTTCATAGGTACGTAAAAACCAAAACTCGAATCTGGGTCAACCACTTACAAGGCAGGCTCACCACATCCACCATGGCCGCCTGTGACAGACAAACAGTGGGTTATTTAATTTCCGTACATACATCACAAACATACATAAAGCTCACGCCTGTGTCCCACAGGTGGGGTAGGCAGAGACTATGGACCGCTTTGCTCTGTCCTGACACAACTCCCTAGCCTCGCATATATCCACAACTCTTTTCATACATCTCCGTACGCGCACATTATCAGGCCGACCACTTGTTTGCCACCTCAGCGTTACAGCCTAACGACACCGCGAGATCTCTCAAAATTCGCCATCCAATGCGCCCTTAATTTACAACCCCATCGCTATGAAGTATGGGCACCAAGCGGCTCATACGTCACTCCCCACAAGGTGCCAAGGGAGGGTCACGTGCACACCGTTTTTTCGCACACGGGGCCCAATTAATTAAAGTTTGAGTGAAGAACGTGCCTTATCTTCCGACGGGGGGGCCCGAGTGTGTGCAGAGCCTTACCGGAGTGTTGGCTGCGGTCGAAAAATCTTCAGCAATCAGCTTTGGAGCCGGTGCTGCCCTTTTAACGCTTTCAGCGCTGGATCTAGCGGAATTTTAGAGTAATCAGCACCTTAATATTTGACTTCTAGCGGAAAATCTAGCTCCTGCCTGTGCCACCCTAGTGGAAGTCTACTAATTAATTTCTTGGTCAGTCAAACACTAGATGTGGTTGTGGGACGTAATTTTTAACTCCTAATTTTGTAAACGTAGCGCTTTTTTTTTTAATCACGCTTGTTTAGCGGAATCTAGCGCTTTTTTTACCTGATCTAGCGCCCAACACTCACACAAATCTGACAGAACTGTTTGTAGGTTATTAGGGTCGTATGCGTTGTGGGTGTAATTACGGATTTGTTGTTTAGGGTGTCTGACATCCCTGGGTCGCTTTTTGATAAGCGTTTTTTGATGTAGCATTTGTTGTGTACCTACACTCGTGGTGCGTGTTTTTTGCGTACCATAAGGTGGTGAACAGGCTTTCGGCCTGCCTGATGGTAAGTAGTCGCCGTAGCCAATATTCTTAGCCATATCATAGCCAACAAAATTACTAAAATACACATAATATAATCCTTAGAATCTTATACCTACGCTATTCAAGCTAATATTGTAATAGATAAAGTTAAAACTCATTAGTACCTATTCAGGTATTCTAAGGCTTAGTTACATGAATATACCTTTCATGTAACTAGGCCTTAAATTACGTACAATAATCTATCTAGTCATATAAAACCCACAATAACACCCAAGGGCCTTGACTATCCCATTTCAATGCAGTAATAAAATAACCATTGTCAATAAGAACCGGACCATCCTTCGTTGTATGGGATTGGTCATTCGGTCATTCCTGTGTGAGTCAGCCCTTTGGGAATGCTCGTGTGACCAATTTATTTCGATGACAAGTAACATTTTTATACGTTAAAACTGATAGATGGGTAATGGTCACTCATTAACTATAGTGAACTGTGTTAAGCATTCGGTAGATTGTGGCAAGGGGCAGGGCTTGAAGAACAGATGGCCGACGAGACAGTAAAGTTCTCGAGTGGCGACCACGTACCGGAAGACGCAGCGTGGGTAAGCCTCTCACGGTGGACCGACGACCTGGTAAAGATCGCAGGTACCAGCTGGATGCGAAAGGCACAGGACCGGCCTTTGTAGAGATCTCTGGGGAGGCCTATGCCCAGCAGTGTGTTCTCTGCAGCCTAGGCTTAATGGCGGTCAACCGTGACCCTGAATCTATATCAAGAGCATAATTAGCCCTGTAACGCTTTATGACTGCAAGAAGTGGTCAGACGTTTCGGCCAGGCCTGGTTTTGGCCCGCAGGCCGAAACGACTGAAGCATTAAAATTAATATTTTTCCTCCGGCTTTTGGGCCCGCAGTAAGTGTAAAATCTGTATGGAAATCTTAAATCCCGTGTAACTTTGAAAGGATATATTTTAACGAAAATCTGACAAGCTACAAGCATAGCTATAGGTTTCTTGATCATGTCTATGAAAGTTCATTGACTTTGATAACGTAATAACATTGAAAATATGATCAAACTACGTTGAATACTCCTATTACATGAAATGGCTAATATACTAGGTTTTGTGGCATCGATTTAGGATTTCAATAAAAATACACAAGCACATTGGTAAATACATATTATGTATTGAAATAGAAATATTTAGATACTTACCGAAGACAACTCTAAAAATCGTGACGTTAAAAACCGGCGACTTACCTGAAACACAAAATGTCATGATGAATACCTAAATATAGCGGAATTTTTTGTAAATTGAAGACTATAAAGCGTATATTCTTTATTCTCTATATTTTTAACCCCCAGCGAAATAGGAGGGGTGCTATCTAAGTATCTGTCTATGGCATCGCAGCTCCCGAACGAATTGACCGATTTGGATGCGGTTTACGCTATTTGAAAGCCAATGTAATCGGGATGGTTTTTAACTTTGTTTCATTAAAATCGGTTCTATAGGATAGAAAATATTAAGGTTTAAATAAACTTAGTCGGGGGTTATCTACTTTTTCCGTCGGTTAGAATGTTTATAACCTATTCGCTTTAGATAGTACAACTAGTTGGAACAGTGGAGTCTACAATATCGTAGATGCACCCAATTGAAATATATCTCATTTATTTACATAAAACAATCCACAAACAATCGCCCAACATTTACATGATAAATAATTTAAAATGTGCCAGTAAAGCAACACAACGAGAAAGCCTCAATCACGACATTCAGTAATAAAATATGATAATGCCCGCAAAAAGCCACCAGTACAAAATAAGCTATAATAATTATTGAAATGCGACCGCCATGTTGATTTTATCAGCTGTTAATGTGGATGTGGGCCTGTATTTATCACCAGAATTGACATTATCATATGAATTACATTTTTTAAACCGGTGTAGTACTTACAGAAAAAAAGGATTTATATTATAGTAAGTGTTTGCAAATGCATATAATTAATTATTAAAACACTTGTGTCGAACTATTATCATGATCCTTTTACGCGAGCCGCATAATGCTACTACAACAGATTACTAAGTAAGTTCGAGAAGTGCAATATTTTACTATACTGGCAATAATATATCAACAGCCCATGACAGCCCCCACTGGTTTTTTTTTATGTTATCCCTATTGCCACCTGATGGAAAATGGTCACCGCCGCCTATGGACATCAGCAACACCAGGGGAGTCACCAATGCATTGCCCGCCTCTGAAGAGACCTCTAATATACCTCTTGAACGATCCCATGTCATAGTCCAAAGGAAACACTGTGGCTCATTCCACATCCGAATTGTACGAGCGAGAAACGTTCTTTCAAACCTTCTCGTGGTGACCAACAGAGGGTCTACGTAGTGGGGACGAGTACCCATCCCACGGCGTTCAGGCGGCGTTTGAGCATTCACCACATTTATCAGGAGGACTCTGTCAAGCTTAGAGACAACATATAATTTGCCGCCAAGTGACAATGCATTGTTGTGTTCTGGTTTGAAGTTCCAGCTTGAAGAATAAAGTAGCAGGCATGAGGCTTTGCATCTTCGTGCTCACAGCGACAACGAAGAACATGCAGAACGGACCTGCGGCGCTGCATTTTTGTTGAATCGTGGATGTTATTGGCGACAGTTACCATTTACCAACAGGTGGGCTGTGGGCTCGTTTGTCACTGCGAAGAATAAAAAGAGGTGTCCCCAAAAAGAATAAAAGAATCACAACGCTTGACAGGCGGTTTGGAGATCGAAATACACACAGACGACACGTTGCTGGCAATTTTCTGGTCTAAGTAATATTCGCCTTTTACGACACAGGCGCAATTCTACTCTGCTGGACACCACACGTCTATAATATAGGTATATAGGTTAGATATACAAAAAAGCGCGGTTCTACGTAAGTACGTACGGTCGTGTGTTTGCGTTTCTGTGTCATCGGGGCAATAAAGAATAATTTATTGTCTGCTCTGCCTGTACACACAGTTCGTTCGGGCGGTCGTTCAAAAATTGTTGCATGGAATAGATTGTTTTCGCTGATAACGGTGGCTGGCGTTTTTATTAGCTATGTGTTTTGTATATACCTACATACTACATACATATGTACATAACATCACGCCTTTCCCCGTTTGGGTAGGCAAAGACCTAGAATGTTTTACGAGCTACAGTCCTGACAAATATCTTAAGCTTCATTTACAATCAGCCTTAGAGTTTTATTTGCCATTAATGCTCGGTACACAAACCTAGTAATTTTTTGTTATATACATGTACAAGCGTACATAGATAGTATCTATTAGATACATAGGGACATACGGCGGGAAGCTACAGTGTTTTATACTATGTATATAACAGCTCATTACCAAGCTAAATTCCAGGCTATTTATAAAATGGAGAGTACTTCGACTTCGAGCGCCACACGAGTACGGTCGGCCCCGTAAAAAGCTCCCCCTACGCGTTTCCTATTACACCGTGTCGTAACATTTGTACAAATTTTATCGGTGTAAAGTCAACAAGTCGCTCGTAAAACCGTTGGGCACTGTTCAATCATATATTATTACGCGGTTGTAAAATAAACGTGCAGCGTCCTCTATTTATTGCAACGCCGTATCCCATGGCGTGGTCGATCGGTGAATTATTGCTCTGGGACTGGAGCGTTTAGAGGTTAATGCCTGGGCTGGGACTAATGCCTATTTTGTAACGAACAGTTATTTTTGTGAGTTGTATACGAGAACCCCAATTAATCCCTTAGAAATTGTAACCTACATTTAAAAAGTATGTACATACCGAAAACAGAAAGAAATAAGTGTTACCTTTCACTAATAGGAAGCTACGTTACTCCCGAGTGACATAGTCTACTTTTATCGCGCGAAAATATTAGGGTCTTGCGTTAAAGTTGAATGTTTACAAAGATCCAAAATGCGTGCGGGTGAAAGCCGCTGACAAGGACTAGTCTAGTAATAAATGGGCAACCCACCTGATGGAAAGCGCTGTATCGGTGGAAAATGAAATCTGAAGTATCGACCATCTACCTAACCTAATACAGTTCATAGAAGCTGTAGAGATTAGCACTGAACTGTAAGCTAGAGGCGATCACAATAGATCAGCAATGGTCGCAGTGATACAAGGACGTTTAGCCTTGAAAAGCCCACTTAATATAATAATAATAATAATCGACCATCTATACCATCTACCTCTTACATTTTAGGTTAAGGTACACATTTTTAATAGAAATTCAAGAAGCCAATAAAGTAACAAAAATTGGCATCTAAAATAATTGTTTTGTGTCGACGGTGAAAGCGCTATAGATACGAGGGGGGGTCAAAAAGTTCGCGGAACGGAGGGGAAGGGGGGTGAAATAAACTACTGTACTATTTTTCTTTTTCAATATATTCCCCCTTTAGTCGAATACATTTTTCAGATCTCTCTATTAACTTATCAATAGCGTCGAAAAAAAATGATTTGTCCTTGTCCTCAAAATAGGCCGAAATCGCCGACTTGACTTCTTCATCATCGGAAAATTTTTTCCCACGAAGCTCTTTTTTTAATTTGGGAAATAAAAAATAATCACAGGGGGCTAAGTCTGGACTATAGGGAGGATGGTTTAACTTTTCGAAGCCACAGTGATGAAGGGCAGCCATCGCAACGCGGCTCTTGTGTACCGGTGCGTTGTCATGCAAAAGCAGCACACCTTTTGTCAACTTTCCCCGCCTTTTCTCCTTGATTGCTTCTTTTAACTGTCTCAGTAGATTAGCGTAGTATTCTCCCGTTATAGGCGGCAGTGTGACAGGCGGCCCCACTCAACAATTGCCGAGTATTTCGAGCGGGCGTTTTAATACTTTTATAATTAGGTTTATTGGTTCGCGTGGACTTGTTTTCGGAAACTGCGGTGTTACGAGACGGTGTAATAAAGTTACAGAAACAAGCGCCAAGAATGCCACGCTTTCGTATTGTGGACGTTGAATATAATATATTAGAGTTTTTTCCGTTAAACAGCCGGCATTAAGCTTCCACTGTTACACTGCTGTGTTTGAACTAATTAGTATGTTGACTCTTTTTTCAGATTTATGTCGTAATAATATTTTATCTCAATATTTCTATCTATTGACCAAATTTATTCACACTTAATTTTATAGAACATTACACTGAATATAGGCTCTAGATATGTATGAAAACACGGGAGATTATTATCGAGTAGTTAGCATAAAAAAATAATTGATAACAAAAAACACATTTAAATAATAAATAAATAAATTATTTATATCGTTTACAAAAAATATATCTTAAATCTATGGTTGCTGGAGACTCTTTTTAAGAATAGCCTGTGCCAGGAGGAACCTTATCTACTTGTAACTATGTAATAGGTACATACATAATTATTATTATTGTTGTTACAATTAGAGAATATGAAAACAAATTACTTTACGAAAGTTAATTTATTTATATCAGCCTAAATCATCCGACTCCTGGGCAAACGCCTCCCCCTATTATTAAGTTAAAAATTAATATAAATTATTGAATTATGTGTAAAATGTTTGTGTATATGTTTGTGTGTTAAATATACAATACCATTCTGTGATTATCTCACCCAATTACAACATTAATTGTACGCGCAACAAACTAACTTAACGGTAATTCAATTCGATCACAGCACCGCCATTCAGACGATTTCACGTTTTTATTAAATCCCCAAAATGGCTTCCGAACGAATTAACAACATTATACAGTTGAACGCGAGAATAATACGTACTAATTAAACATTAATTTTGAAAATGGAATTGGAATGCATTAACAATTACGCCATATTAAATATCAGCTTCAATCATTCACAAACCACGGCGACATTTGCATAAAACACAACTGGAGAGATATGCAAATGTACAAAACATAATTGGCGCATTTATAATTAATTCATGTCATAAAAGTGAATTTTCCATAATTACGAGATCATAATTTGTCGAGCGGCGGTGACCTAGTGGTGAGAGTGTCCGACTCGTAAGCGAGAGGTCCCGGTTTCATGCTGCCGCCATGTACCAATGACTCTTTTCTGGGTTATGTATTGTACATTAGTTGAACACTAACCGATATTCTTACGGTTAGGGAAAACATCGTGATGAAACCCACACATTGAATGTGATCCAATCTACCCCTCTCGTGCCCAAGAGCACAACCGGGACAAAACACCAAGATTAATATTTTATTTTATACTGGAAGGTACACTACTTAGCAAGGTAGGTTCCTTTGATCGGAATACTCCGCTATGCCCTACCTCTACTCTAAAATATCCAACAACTACTTCGAATGATTAACGCGGAGATTCGGACACAGTTTAATTAAAATCCTTATTCTAACTCCAATTATACGATAGCATCACAGCGCTTAAACAGCATAAACAACTTCCTTGGCTTGTCCTTGTCTTGTACGCGTTCTGTTATAATTAAATTTATTCCTTCTAAGTTCCGAGTCTGGGATAAACAGGGTGCGCATTATGGGCCGAGTCGTAGGAGAAACATCATCACCAAAATCATCAGCACAGGTCCGCAACAGTCCGCTGCAAAACTTAGGGCCTCTCCCACTAAAGGGGACGTTGGTGTCATAATTTCCACGCTCGGCAGGCTAGTTCACAGTAAGTTCGAGATCGCCGTTTCCTAAATATAACAATGGAAACGCTGCTGCCCATTTTCGAGCCTACGGAGACTCTAGAGTCTAGATATTGTGTCTCGAAAACATTAATCGCTTTATACGACACCTACGAGTGTAAAGGGTTGGTGTCATTCTACTCTGCCGGACACCACACGGCCACGGCCAAGGAGAAAAACCATACTACACTCTAAAGTATTGTTTTTTTCTTGATCAACACCAAATGTAAGATCAACAATGGAGTGAGCTCACCAAGGATCCCTATAGGGATTATCGGGTGAATAAAAAGGCCCTAACTTGCAATAAAACAAACCAAAAAAACCCAAACTACACTACAATAATTTGTCGTTTTAGGAACTCTAGAATACACAAGTTTGGCCTAGTACACCTTTAATATACAAACACGGTAGAGTTAAAATTCCTAATTCTTTAAATACCTTTTTGCACGACCTCCAAGGTGGCAATCCGCATATTGCACATACAATTTCTTTTGGGCTATAGAAGCCCTATTGCAATTAGTAAAGTTCTACAACATGCTATATACCTAGGTAATTGTACAGATCTCCACATTATAACTCCCGTAGACAAGTTTGTTACACTAAATTGCGTTACACAAGATTACAATGTAGGCGTTAATACAGTTTTGGGAGTAATCCGTTACGGATAATAATATGTGGAACAGTAATGAATCCCGCACAGAGATAGGACAAGATATTGTTAACATGAAGGTATTCATTACGGGGTTCTACACTATTGCGATGAGATATGGATATTGTCACGAATGAAGTAATAACGGGTCGATTAGGTGGATGGGTAGATTATATAAATCTTATAGTGGTATATACGGTTCAAGATAAAACACATTAAGTACTATAAGCACTTTCTGAACGTATAGTTAAATGTAAATGTGTAATTCGTCTATAAACTAACACTCAGAGATAATTATACAGTCCACAGCAGGCCTTAGAGCCTCTCCCAGGAGAGGGAAGGTTATTTTATTACCATAATCTAAACGCTTGGCAGGCGGATTGGAGATTGCAGTGATACAAATATAAAAATGAAATGAAAAATGCTGCTGCCAATTTTCCAGCCTACGCCAGCTAGATATATTGCCTCAAATATGTTAGTCAACTTGTACGACATCCACGTGTGTAAGGGGTTGGTGCTATTCTACTCTGCCGGACACCACACGACCAATAACACATTCAGAAATAGCGCGATCTAAGTCGATGCGTTGAAAGTAAATTTTATGTTACCTAAATTAAGTTGGTTATATTTAAACCAATTTAGCTGTACTCACGCGAAGAATCCACCAGTCCATACTAATTTAAGCATGAATAAATTCTTTATGATTTTTCAATGTACGAAGAATGACATTGGCTATTTCGTATCCCTTCTTTCAACCTATCACACAGCTATACAACACAAAGATGTACCTACAAAGATTTAATCGAACCCACCATGCCTCCCACAGCAGTCCCAGTTCACTTCCCATAAGTCCCCAAACACGCTACGCACTCTATCGGCTGAGATCAAAGTCAAAAAGTGCGTCGCGTATCACAAACTTAATTCCCTAGGCTTCGCGACTCGCCACACAGCACAACGTAGCTTGCTGCCTCGCCACCGACTCCCTAACGTCCTGCAGAAACACCGCGAGCGATGTAATCGACGCAGCAAATGCGATTCCTTACAATTCCATCACGTGATCGCGTTGCGAGCAAATGTGTGTAAAATTGGACAGAGATTGCTTTCAGCGGATATGTTATGTGCGATGCTGGCGGTGGGGCGACGGTCCCACCGTCGCGTAACACGGTAACCGTGCGCGGTGTAATTGTCAAACGATCGGGAAGTGACATCTACGCATTTATTAATATTAGCCTGAATCATCCCACTGCTGGGCTTTGCCTCCCCCGATTCTTCCATTCTTCGCGATCAAGTGCCATTGCATGACTGTTATTTTCCAAGGCCTGCTACGCAAGTATTACATATTTTAATACGATCATTGAAAGATAAAACACAGTGACAGTCATCAAAGAAAGAGGTGTCTTTCATAAAAATTATGTTTGTTTTTTTGGTCAAGGCGGACCCCAGTCCTTCGTGCGCGAGAGCACAGCCGGGATATTAACGACAAGATGATGATATTTTTTTTTTACTTTTATTATATTTAGATTAACTTAGTTTTAATTAGTTAAGTGTTCAGTTTTGTTAATTTTTTGTTGCGCCGTTTTGTTGTTTATATAAAACATAGTCACCTTAAAAAAATATCCACCCCTTTACGTTACGCTACGGTGTGAAAGACGGCCACTTTAATGTATTTTATTAGGTGCGAAGGCGAATTTGATACAAGTATCGCGTGTTGCGACCTGAACGCGTGCGGTAAAATGGAAACTGATAAAATACAGCCTTTGAGGAAGCCGTAATTGATTTTTGAAGATAAACTGAGACGAAACGTGTTAACAGGATATTTAGACATACTTACATACATTTAAGTCGACCTGAGTAGTTCAGTTGGCACATAGAGATCCCGGGTTCGATTCCCGACCGAGAAAATGCTAAAAAATACTGAGTATCATAGGCTACTTGTTATCCCGGGAAAATAATAGGATCCCGCAGAAAAGTTGATTGTTTACAGATATTCGAACAGCACACGGGTGGAAGCCGTTGAGAACGGCTAGTATACATATAATAAAAATAATTCTACTCATAGGTTTGTTTTTCGATTTTCTTCCAAATTATATGTTAATATTAAAGCAAAAACATACTGCCATTATGTATTGTATATATATTATATATAAAATAAAAAAACAACGGCCGGTGTGACATCCAATCCCATTTATTGATGATCAAACGTAATTAAATTCAGGCCTTTGATCATCACTCTGTCACATAAAGACAAAATTTTGCAAGCAAATTAGTTTGCCTTTTACACATGAGATTATGTCTTTCGCCCCATATTTCCAGCAAAATAATATTGACTTGGTGTCATTTATATGCAAATTTACATTGTGACATGGAGTTTGAGAGAGAAAATGAAATAAAAATGTTAAAGGTGGTATGGGGTGAGAATTCATCGGCTGTTATCGCTTTAGGAAAAGCTTTTAGAACAACACGGTATTACTTTTCGCTTAGAACACGATTGCACGAGGCATCAGCGTTTTTTTATACCACTAAAGTGGCAAACAAGCTTGCGGCCTGCCTGATGGTAAGCAGTCACCGCAGCCTATGGACGTTTGCAATACCAGGGGCATCACTCACGTGCTGCTGAACCCGTTAATCTCCCTCCTCCCTCCTTCACTCCTATATTCAGCATTTGTGCACACGGCGCGATTTCATTCGCGTACACCTACTTTACCCCTAACTTTACTTTTCTTGCTTATAAACCTTGTTCTTTAATCAATCTATTTTTGTTGAAAACAGCATTAAAATCAGATGCATAGTTTAAAAGATCTAAGCGTATATAGATACAAACGGGAAGATGCGATTTTGTTGATACTATGTAAAGATTACGGCTAAATTCAGTGACAATGACAAAAAACCATGCATACCTATTAGAATTTTTCTTAAGAATCACAAGAACGAATCGTAGATGATCCTGGCAGTTTCATCTTCAAAAAATTCAGTATTTACTGCCTAAAATAAAAATTTAAAAATAAGCGCACTGAAATTCAATTCTATTCAAACAGTTTTCGAGGAAACACATTGATATGATGAAAACTAGCGTTACATCGGCGCGGGCGGCGTCTGTCGTGGCATGCTGTGCCCAAATCACACCACATATGTAACAAAACAACATTATCTTACTTAATACTATAATATTATTCTCTTTGTTTCATTTTTTTACAACCTTGTAAATTTTTGTTAGTTCTGCTGTGTGGAAAGACATAATTTATGTAACTTTTGCCAAAAAATCCTTTGATATCAAAGATTAAAGTGCAATTTTCCTTTGGTCATCTAAATATCGGCCGCTTGCGATGTCAAAGGCTCGATCCGGCTGTGTAATTCAACCGTGCTGCACGGACGCAGTTTGAAACCTATTAGGCTGTACCCACCCTTTTTTGTATGTAAATGGGGAAACGCGGGTTGTCGACACCAAAACTTTTGGTGTAAATCTCGCCGAGCGTTTTACGTGTAAAAATTTACACAACTCCGGGGAGAGTTTTATGAACTCCGGGCGTGTCATTTTAACCGATTACGTATAAAGTTTCAAAGGAGGAAGTATCTAATCAATACTGTAACAACCAAAACGAACTAAGAAATAAAATCGTTGAGTTATTTCTAATATATTTTAATATAATGGAGACTAACCTTTTACGGTACATTTAGACCAAAAAGATCTCGTCCTGTTTTGATGAAAAAGATAGCAACGTTCTACTAATCAAGTGGCTACCACATACCGGAATATTCAGTGCGGGTAGGCCTCCCACTAGGTGGACCGACGATCTGGTAAAGATCGCAGGTACTAGCTGGATGCGGAAGGCACACGATCGGCCGTTGTGGAGATCTCTGGGGGAGGCCTTTGCCCAGCAGTTAGCGTCTTCGGGCTGATATAATGATGATGATGTCCTACATCTGCAGTTCTACTCTGTACATCAAACGAATATGTTAGAACGAGTCGCTAGCTTGATCCTTAGTGACCTTGAATCCACTTAAACTTGAGTTTATTACTCACAAACTTCCTCAGCTGTCGAAGACACCTTCCATCTTCTAGATTGACGCTAGACACAGCAAAGAAAAATGGCAAAGGAAAGCTGCTTTTATAGACTGCTTCCATAATCATCCCTACGTAAAGAGTCTTTGTGAATCCCATCACAGTCGATAAGCAATAAAGATGCACGATGAACAAACTGATACACATAATTGGATCTCACTAAGTCGATAGGCACGTACCACAGATTCGCGAATATGAGTCGTCTTCCATTAAACGTGTAGTCTGACTCATGTACTGTTAACAGTGTAGTGAGGTACGTAAGTTTTTTTAATGTAATACTGCAGACAAACATGGCATGCGATCCACCAGGGGGCTTACCATGAGCTCTTATAGCAGGACCTAAACAGAACTGCTTTGTTTAGAACGAAACAGCGTTATACATTAGCTTATGTCATTCTAAGCAGAGCAGTTCTGTTTAGGTCCTGCTATAAGAGCTCATGGTAAGCCCTCTGATGGAAAGTAGTTACCGACGCCCATGGACATCGGCAATACCAGAAGCGTTGCCCGCCTCTAAGGAAACCTCTAATATACCTCTTGAACGATCCCATGTCATAGTTCAAAGGAAACGTCGTAGCTGGGAGCTCATACCATTCCAAAAAATAAACCTTTAGACGGTGCGGCGCGTGAATATATTTGTTACGGAATTCTCTTGGAAAGAGAACATTTCATACCTACCTACCCTTGTCTGCTGTGTAAATTCACATTAGGTATACTAGGCAAGAATTTGTCATCTATTTCATTTGATGATATTATTGTAAGTTCAACGTCTAGATCAGATAAATCAATTAATTATGAATTATTATCATCATCATCAACTTATAGCAGTCCATTGCTTGACACAGGACTCTAGCATGGATGACATTTTTTTATGATAAACGGTAGGCAAACCGGCAAGCGGGACACCTGATGGTGCCACTGCCTATAGACGTTAGCAACACCAAAAGTATTGACAATGCGTTGCGCACCTCTATAACACGTTGATCTGGCAGCAAAAAGGTTGGCGGTTGGCAAACAGGCAAGCAGGCCACCTGATGGAAAGTGGTCACCACTGCCTATAGGCATTAGCAACACCAAGAGTATCGCCAATGTGTTGCCCACCTCTATAACACGTTGCTCTGGCAACAAAAAGGCAAATGCCCCTCCACTGCCAAGGCCACGGTTCCCCAAATCCCCACCCAATGGAGCACTGGAAACCTTACTCACCGGCAGAAACACAATACTATTTAAGAGTATTGTTTAGCTGTGGTTTTCTGTAAAGTGGAGGTACTTCGCTAGTCGGGCGGCTCCAATTCGAACGGAATATCCGCTATGCCCTACCTTTCTCAAAATTGCCTTATTGCCTCGTCCAACATGAATGCTTTTATTTATTAGAAACCGTGTTTTCTAGCTGTTTAATATAAAAAAACGGAATTCAAAATAAAATCTGAATCAATCCGAGTTTCCGTAGTAACTAGTTTTAATAATATTCAGGCATAATATCCCATAATAACCTTACCTGGTGCGGAAGCTGATTTTGTAGGAGCCTGGTACCTGAATTTTATTAATTTACAACTTTACCTATTTTACTTTCGTTAGGTAACTAAAATTACTGTGCATTTTTACTTTTAACAAAGAACTTCCTGCTTGTATACGGAAAGGACTTTCATAACTTTTCAGTGGTAACAATTCTTTTAAAATAATAATCTTGGCGTTTCCCGGTTATGCTCACGCGCACGAGGTCCAAGGGTCTCCTTGACCATGATTCTGGATTTGGCAGATCAGGTAATTACACTGTTAACCTGATACCAGGGGAACCTGACAAGATTGGATACTGGTTACACATTCAGTCGCCTGAATGGGCAGGTTTCTTCACAATGTTTTCGCTCACCATAAGAGCATCGAAATGCAGTGCCCTCATCCCTGACTCAAATTTAAGATAAAAATAGCGAGTCGACTATATACCTACGCTGAACATGAAAGAATTTTAAAGATCGTTAAAGTCGGAAATTGTGACCAGTTCTTGGACTGTGCGTGCGCTGCTTGTATTTTATTATGTAATATTAGTCACGTAAATAATATCGTTCAATTAAATTATCTATTTATTTAACCATAATATTCAATTTACGTCGACAATACAACAAATGCTCACATTAACAATTGCGACCGAGCACTGTTTGAAACTGCTTGAGAATGCCTGCGTTGTGAGCATTACAGATATAACGCTTTGTTCTCATTGGGGCGGGCCGTTTTTTACTTTGTGGACTAGTAAGCCAGTATAGATTACAAAAACATAAATATCGATAAAGCCGATTTTTTAAACCAACAGCGGACCTAAATCATCATAATTCGCAAGTTGGCGCCCGTAAAACAAATAAAGTCCAATCAGCCGTGAACGAATAAGGGTACCGTATTGGAAATACGGATTTGGATTACTCGCGATGAGTTAGCTTGTTTAGAACCCTCGGGACAACTTTGCCTTATTTAATCTGTGGATGAGTAAAAGGGCTTCTTGTTGTCTCTTGTGGGGTATAAGGGGTGAGATATAGCGAGTCCTCTGTATGCCGGTTGACCCTATGGGTCTCACGGCATGCATGGTCCATATACAGTGGAGTGACCATTGTCCCAACAATGTGAATAGACCTAACAGGCATGAGGCGTTTCATCTTAGTCCTTACAGTGACAACGCACCTGCAGTTCTGCATTTTTGTTACCTGCAACCTAAATGTATGAATTGTAGATGTTATGGGCGACAGCTACCACTTACCATGAGGTGGGCTGTTTGATATTAAATACCATAAAAAAAGTAGATCACATGGGCACGTGACGATCAAGGCCCCAAGTGTGTCATTTTACGAATGGCTCAATTGAATCTCAATAGGAAGTTCGATTGGTTTTGGTATTCTGCTAGTAATTTCAGATAAATATACACAAAATAGTTACCCATTGACATTCCATTCGACTATTTCTTAGTTGATTATAACTCGATTATGGATTGAAACGTCAGCCTGTTAGCAGATTTTCAGGCGTTTCGGCTCGGTGTGGTTTTGGCTCGCGGGCCAAAACGTCTGATTAATTAAAAATTTTATTTTTCTCAGTCGTTTAGGCCCGCAGTTAAAAATGTTTTTCCCCGACTGTTCTAAAACCATTTTCAAGGACATTTTAACTGCAGGACCAAATGTCTGAGGAAAAATATTAACTTTAATGTATCATTCGTTTCGACAAGAGAGCCAAAAACAGGCCGGGACGAAACGTCTGAACACTCAGAATACCTAATTTGTCTCAATCGTGATGGAGTCTCGATTAAGTCTCAATTGAATATCAATAGCATGTAAGTAAAATTTAATTAGCAGACTTGGGCCAGGTCTTGAAGAATGGGACGATCTGGAAATGGGTCATTTGAGCATGGTGGCATTTGAGAATGCGTGCAAAGGTTGGAAAAAGGGCCATTTGCTACTAAACTATTTATTTATTTCATAGTAGTAGCAAGCAAATGAGCTAGCCATCTGATGCCAGTTTTTTTTATTAATTTTACAGCTCTAGCTACTAGCATTCGCCTATACGGCGAGTTCTATAGAACCAAACCGCTCCTACCCATCCCTTAGCCCACCATGTTGGTCCTCGTTAAAGATTTTAACTGGCAACTTGTAATTGGATGATTAATTAATACTAAACTCGGGAGCGGGTTAAAGCCGTCTTTTGGAGGATTTGCTCTGTTCAAAAACGTTTAAATTGTTGTCGGATCCCAGACACATTGACGGCGGCTATTGACTAGCTTTATGGGGTGATACTTTTTTCATAATTTTTTTTATTCTTGGTAGATTCAGTCATATTGTTTTTTTTTATGTTATTGACAAACAAGCAAGCATGCCACCTTCACGGGGATATTGTATATATCTACCATACGTCTATAGATACAGACATACTTTCAATCTCTAATATATACATACATACTCACGCTCTTATACCAGGCACCAGCTATAATCCTGAAATACTGTACTGGTATTGTCGGGCAGGGTCGAGCAGGAAAACGCTGCTGCCCATTTTCCAGTCTACGGAGACTAGATCTTTTGTCTCGAAAACATTAGTCGCCTTCTACGACACCCACGAGTGTAAGGGGTTGGTGCTTATACTTCTCTGCCGTACACCATACGGCCAGTTGTGTTCGCCTACCCTCAAAGGACACCACACGGCCAGCCGTGTTCATCATATCACCCAGAAGACGTCCACTGCTGCGCATAGGCCTCCCCCAGAGATCTCCACAAAGGCCGGTTCTGTGGCTTCCGCATCCAGCTGGTACCTGCGATCTTTACCAGGTCGTCGGTCCACCTTGTGGGAGGCCTACCCACGCTGCGTCTTCCGGTACGTGGTTGCACTCGACAACTTTACTGCCCCATCGGCCATCTGTTCTTCGAGCTATGTGCCCTCCCCACTGCCACTTCAGTCTGCTGTGTTCGCCTACCCTCAAATTAGTGTGTCCCCATTGTTGTGCAAGCTCGGCTAACCAAATCCAAAGTGACAATGTAGACGGAGCCGACCGCCTACCGCGGCGGCCAGTTAAAATTTTAATTGCTTATTAAAAATTGCTCGCTACCAACTTTTCTTGCTAGGTTCGCGGTTTATACAGGTCGAGTTCTGTTTTGTTTGGGTGCACGTTTGTTTAGTTACGATGTTGGGTAGTCGTGTGCGGGCTTTGGGAAAGAAATTCTCCGTTGCAGGAATAATGAGGGTTTCAGTATTTCACTAATAGTAGAAGTAAAAATGAGGATTTGTATTGGATGGTATCCATCGGATTTGTTTCTGTCGCCAAACAACAATGTTATCATATGTATTTATGGCTAGGTTTCTGAAAGACTTATATACATACATAAAGCTCACGCCTCTATCCCACAGGTGGGGCAGGCAGAGACCTTGGACCGAAAGAAAGGCTATGATCCATAAAATAATGTACTATGTAACCTATACATAATTTCCGGAAAGAAGTTGAACAAATCCAACTTGAATTTCATAGCTCATTCCTTACAGGTCACCAATTTCTTGGCAACGAGCTTTTCGTATTGTTTTGGCCCTTGAACGCAATCTTGGCAGTGTTACTCTGTATAATTTTAAATAATAACTGTGCGATCCAAATGCATGAGCTTCGTTGATCTTTTATTTGTCGGGATGGTTATATTTTTATACCAAAAATCTATAAATTTTCACCCCAGAGTCATGCATAAATCGTGGCGTAAGAAGCAAATACAAGCAGATACTTCTGTCGCCACTTCGTAACTACAACTTTAATATATAACTTGGTAGTTTTGTGCTTCATGCAGGTCTTCACACCGATAACTGCTGCATCATTCTGCTGCAGCTAATGCTGAGTCGGGGTCCTTTTTGACATCGCATTACTCCATATTCGTAAAGCTTTATTTAAGTAGGTTTTAAATAGATATTAGTAGAATTTAGATTTAGTATTTAGATATTGTATATTACGAGTATTGTGATATCAAAATAAATAATGTCTATGTCTAATCTATTACTTCACATAACGCAGATGGATAAATTAAGAAATGGAATAACACCTCCGAGACACCCCGGGATTGTACGTTGTCAGATCCAATAAATAGCTACGCTGTCACCGCGAACAATTCCGCGGTTCGAGCATATATATTTTGCCAACAATAAGGGATTACGGCGGCCGTCTATCATATCGCTAGGGTTGCCACGCGCGTCTTGCTTCTAGGGTTCCTCCGACCCTGAAGTTCTTTTTTTAACCCCTGGCGAAAAAAGGGGGGTGTTAAGTTTGATGTGTGTATGTGCGGCTTTGGGTGTTTGTCTGTGGCTGTTGAGCATCATAGCATGTATTTGGATGCGGTTTTCTGTACTTGAAAGCCAGTATAATCGAGATGGTTCTTAGCTTTGCCATCAGGTGACCCGTTCGCTGGTTTGCTTTGATATGTTATATAACCCAACTGACTGAAAAAGTCGGATAACCCCCGATCAAGTTTACTTAAACTGAAATATTTTCTAAATTACAAAACGGATTTTAATTAAACAAAGCTAAAAAACATCTCGATTAAATTAGCTTTCAACCAGAGAACACCGCATCCAAATCGGTCCATCCGTTCGGGAGCTACGACGCCACAGACAGACACACAATGCCATTGCCATACTCACGTCAAACTTATACTCGTATCACTCTTCTTTTTTGTCAAGGCTAAAAGAGTGATTGAGAGAAATAAACGCACGCATTCAAATTCCGAATACAAATTAATCATACGGTCGACAACCCTACCGCGCTCAGCTGCTTACGCCGGTGGCAGCCCTAACACAGCGACGGTTATATTTCATGGCGCGTGCATTATCTAGCAAATAATTCTGCACAGTCGGATGTGCGCTAACTACCACGGAATTTATGCCTGTCTCCGTGTGTAACTTCCATAATAATGTTGGACTCTCGTTAGAGAGCAGCAGTTTTAGAATTGGGTTTATTAACGTTTCGCATTCGAATTTCGAACCGCCGCCGCACCACTGACTCGCAAATTGCACCTTCGTCTGTTTCGGTTTAGAATTTAGCGTTTTTGGAACAGTCCTTATCTTATATTTGTTTCAAACTCAACTCGCGTTCTTTACACATACCTATTATTGTATTAAACGGGACACATTTTAAGTCCTTAATGTTCCGGTTGGGCTCTCGCGCGCGAGGGCCCGGGGTCCGCCTTGACCTGGATTTGGCAGATCGGGGAACCTGACCATACTGGATTATGGATACATATTCAGTCGCCTTTATGTTCTCTTACCGTAAGAGCATCGGTTAGTATTCAATTAAGGTACCTCTCGTTTACTAGTCGGATACCTTAAACCACTCGGCCACCGATTTGCCGAAACATATTAACCACATAGAGCAGAATACAGTACCCGCTAAGTATCACCCAAATACGTGATCCAGCGACCCAATGTAAAATCGACCTTAGCACGTAGAAAATAAACACCCACCAAAACGAGGCGGAAACTATAAATCCTAATAGATCAATTGGAAACGTTTTAAGTCCTCAAGTGTCTGCTCACAAAGCGGGGGTCCCTCAATAAATTCCCAATAAAAGGGTTCCGTCGAACGCGAAATTATTTTCTTCCCGATAGAATTTTCTCACATTCAACGGGTAGAAAATTCCCTATGGGGTGAGGCGGAGCGGATTCATGGGCAGTGGTTTCTCTGAAAAAGCTAGTCGCTTGATGGCATTCCGGTAGACAGAGCACGCCTGGCCAGCCATCGACTGAGGCTTGGATACACAACGGTGGAGGAGATATCGAGCTCTTGCAGATAGAAGTCCAGTCTGCGGTTCAGTTTGTAATTATTGTCATATCTATACATAGCATAAAACAAAGTCGCTTCCTGCCGTCTGTCCCTATGTATCTATGTATGCTTAAATTTTTTAACTACGCAACGGATTTTAATCCGGTTTTAACAATAGATAGAGTGATTCAAGAGGAAGGTTTATACGCAAGAAAAAATGGGTTGGTAGGGGTAAGACGCCACGCGAACGAAGTCGCGTCAGTCCACTAGTTTATTTATAAACTCATATACGAAACTAATATGTACCGATGTAGCTCTGAGTTTATTAAATCGAAGTCGCTACGTATAGACTACGTAGTTTGTAGAACCAATGGGGTGAGAACGTACTACACAGGATAGAAGTACGACTCAGTGAGGGTCGCGGTCGTAGGAAGCCACGGTGGTGGCACACAGTCGATTGGAAGGCCTATATCCAGCAGCGGACGACATGCGAGTGACATGAAGTCAATGATAATCACGTGTCGGAGATTAACATCGGCCATTCCATCGGCCAAAATTAGAAAAACCCGCGCGTTGCCCATCCCGCTCGCCGCTGTGTCCCGCGAAAGGTCTGAAATGCCCCTTTTTTGTGAAATTAGATTGCACCCTTTTCCTATACGGGACCCTTCGCTTTCACACTGAAGGGCCGCTATTTATTTCCCAATAGTGTTGCATGCGACAGGGCCTTATTGTTGAAATAATTAAGTTTGTCATTTGTCCCACAATCTAGATAGCGTAGAGTTAGGCTTTTTGTTGTGCGCCCGTCGGACGAGAAGGGGGTATGAATAGGCGCTAAATTATCGCCTTTTATATGCGAGCTGGGCTGTGTGATGTGGGTGCGACTGGGGGCGGTTTAGATAGCGTTTCTTGCTAATGCGCTTGCTGAGTTTGTACTTATATTGACTCGTCGGTTTCGGTTTCGTAGACTTATCTAGAAAGGATTGATCGCAGAGGGACTTCGTTCGCGAGGACCAGTTTTTGGGCACGGCGATAAAAGAGAGGTTTGTACTTTGAAGTGTGTTGTCTCTGGCATATAAGCTTTGGAAACCTTTGAACTAAATATCAAATATCCAGGTCCGGCTGTGCCTTGGTATGTCAGTATAAATTTCAAAGTTGCATTGTCCATGCCTTGCGAAATATATATGTATTAGGTTGCAAATTTTACATGTACTATCTATATTAACCAGTAAGGAATCGCGTATGGGAAGAACGCCGCCAATGTCGTGTAATATAAAAGTAATAAGAATGTAATAAACGGTTTGCTTAGATTGTGTATACTTTCCTGTGTTATTTACGGCATTAAAATTTTACTGATGCAAGATTGAGAAATATACTTACAGAAATTTTGAATGTTGCAAAGGTTCTGTGAGTTCGCCGTCCGTGCAATTTCGACGAGTTAAGTGTTCGTGGACTTACCTGAAACAAAAAATAAGAAAACATATTAAAGACTGACAACAAAGGTAAGTACAGACGAGTTCACAGCGTCAATTACAAGCTAAAGTGATAAATTAATGTCAAAAGATTTTTACGAAACATAGATACCATTGCTTCTAAATTTTTGTTTCATGAATACGCTCAGACATTAAATACATTAAGAATCGATAGCACTTTTAAGTATGCATATAAAAAAGTTGTCTACCTCATCTTGGCCACAATGTCCCGGTTGTGCTCTCGCGCATGAGAGCCTGGGGTCCGCATTGACCATGATCCAATATTTGGCAAATCAGATAATTACAGTGGAGCGACTGCCATCTGACCTTCGTGACCCTGCTACCAGGGAACCTGACCAGATTGGATCATGGTTACATACTCAGTCGCCTGAATGTGCAGGTTTCATCTCGGTGTTTACCCTCGCCGCAAGCGCATCGGTTAGCAATCAACTAATGTACATAACTCAGAAAAGAGTTATTGGTACATTGATAATGTTTTCTACTTACTACAAACGAATACCAATGTCACTATTAAGAATACGCTTTACAAAAAACATAATAAAATAGTTGTATAAACTCCATACCTTATTCGGGTTTTCTTTGCACAAGATTTCCCATGCGAATACTTGGCATTTACTATCTACATATTGTGTAAGCCTTCGATTTAGATACAAAACATTTTCAGAGCACACGATATTCAGCATCGAAAAGTAAACGAAATATTAGAAAGGAATGACTTTGTGTATATTCAATTATGTGAGAAATTCGATTTTCTTTTGACGAATTTATTTCAGAAAAATTTACATGAAAATTTCACACTCCAACCAACTATTGGTAGTAATGTAGTTGTATTGTTAGTAATATTAATTTCAATGACGAACAAAATAATCGAATCTAAATTTAAATCTAAATTGAAGTATTTAGTATGTTTCTATACTATCTAATCTATTTTTACGCTACTTGTAAAGTACACAACACATTTACAAATTTAGTAAGACCTTGACCTTAAACTCAAATATTTTCAAACCTACTGAACCGATTTTCATAAAACAAAGCTACGCACGATCTCAATTAAACTGGCTTTCAAACCGCATCGAAATCTATCCATCCCGACTTAAAACTACGATACCACAAAGTCCGACACAGATACACACGTCAAACATTCCAGCCTGCACCAACCCGTATTCCGTTTGCTGAAATTGTAGCATACAAGACAAGGAGTCCTCTTGCAATCCCCATCAAGAGCTTCAAAACAAGGCCCCGAGCTCGCATAACGTGTCAAAGGTCGAAGACAATACACCTGTGCCAGGTGACGCTTGCACTCGGCGAATGAGCGGGCTTGATTAGAACCAAAGTCCAAAGGGCCATCAGTAGTGCGGGGTACGGAGAATGTTTGGTTGTAAACTGTTTATCTGAGACGACCTGAGTGGTTCAATCGGATAACATGCTGGTGAAATGATTAATTTTAATTTCTGTTACGGGTCTGGGTGTAGTATGTATAATACGTATGTATTTAAAAAAAATGTATAAAGGTAGTTTATCAGTTATATAACACCCGTAACATAAGCTTTGCTTACTTTGGGGCTAGATGGCGCTGTGTAAATGACAATTTTCGAGCTGTGTCCATGCATATTTATTATTATTATGAGTATGTATGTATACCCCGTAGGGACGGGGTGCGCTCAACGTCACTCCTTACGGAGCATACGCTGGAGAATTTACGAAAAGCTTTTGCTTCGCGACCACTAACGTGCCCCAAACACTACGGGTAATAGCGAGTCGAAATTCGCTATCCAAGAGTTACTGTCACGAATCGAACCAATGGCGGCGCGATATCGTATCGCGTTCAATTAAGTCTGTCAACGGGCGCAGCGAATTTAGTAGACTTTCCAACTTCGCCGCAGCCTCTGGCGGAATTGTGGCGAGAAACTTCTTTTTTCTATATCTACGTGTGTAGTTAGTACGTGTGATAATAAACGTTCAGCGATGTATTTGAGAAAACGGTGGCCTGATGGCTGGTTAGCGGGGCGGAGTCGTAAGATACCGGGTTCGATCCCCTGTGCCGCCATGTATGTGCCAATGACTTTTATGAGTTTGTTGCTCATACGGTGAGGGAAATCCTTGTGAGGAAACCTGCACATTCAGGCGACTGAAAGTGTGACCGTGATCCAACCTCGGATCCAACGTCAGATATCAGTCGCTGTACTGTAATTACCTGACCTGAATGACCATTCCTCGCGCGCGAGAGTACAACCGGGATATTGACAAGATGATTATCATAGTGATCGAAAATATTTAGGTCAAGCTATGAAGGCCGATCGGTTCGGTTCGGACCTTAAGGCGCAGTCCTAATTGGCAACGGTCGTGCGACGGGCGGTTTTGAGGTCTCCTATTTGGTCGGGCGACGTACGTCGTACGACCAGGGTCGCACGACCGTTGCCAATTAGGCCAGCGCCTAATGGTTTGATATATTTTAATACTTATTATATTTTTTAAAGAACAACTAGATATGTGAACTCGTGAAATTTTAACCATCACTATGGCCAAGTTTTGCTATGGTAATGCTTTAAAAACGGTTGTCGCCCCGGTTTCCCCGCTAAAATCCTGAATGCATTAAATATGAGCGAAACTTATCTCTGGGGAGAAAGTTGCAAGAAACTCCTAGTTATCTCTCGCTAATGGATCTTTTTATTTGTTCTTCTCGCATTGAATTTTGATGAATCAGCCTTTTAAGGTGTAAGTAGTACGTAGTTTTCGTTTTTTATGTTCGAATTAACTTGCTGTGTTGAAATTTCAACCTTCTTTTCTTTGACCTAAATACGTTTATTGTATGAAATAAATAAATTCGTAGGTACCACCCATTCAGAAAATTTTAAAACCATGCCGCGCAAGTCCGATTTACCATTTTAAATGATTTGATGTTATTAATTAGTCTTACGTTATTTTATGTCAGATTGACAATACCTAGATCAATGTTTGTGTGATTGATTGAATTTTCTTTTTAAAAAAATGATTTCTTTTTATTAGAGATTGGCCTGTTGGAGGGACGATGAGGCCAAAGATGCAGCATGAATTACCTACCACTCTTCCAACCCAACCGCATCTATACACCAAGATATTCACAAAAAACCAAACCCCTACAAACAGACATACACTTGAATAAGCCACTAACGGCATCGGGCGGCGCGTGCGGCGAATATTGCGTCAGAAAAAGGTCGTGCAAAACCGCGCTGTGCAACGCGTATGTTGTTTTTGGTGGCACGGCCGGGGTTGATTGCGAAACTTTTTCATATGGGACACAAACAGTATTTCGGGGGGCGCGAGTTGGATATTTCGAAGAGGGTTCTGCAGTTTTTTTGTTGCATTGGGAGGTGCACGGTCAGGCGAACTTTCGTAGTTCTGTAGTACAGAAAAGACTGTTTTTCTTAGGTATGTCAAAGATCTCGCGTCAATCTTATTTATTTATCAAAAAAATTACAATAAGGACTTTCCAAAAACCAGAAATCACATAGTTTTACATTCTTTGAACTTAAAATTTAGTGTTCATTTTTTGTGTCAAGTTATCAACTATAAAAAATACCACAATTTGACTATTCCAGCAAACAATTTGATTTGCAGCTAACTTTTGAGCCGGTAAAGATTGGCGAGGCGTACCTAAGTTATAAGAAATAAAAATCCTCGGGAAATGGCGCAGTATAGGACTGCGTTCTCTAATGTCGGATACCAAGATCCACTTAAGCTTGCAGAGCCATGGCAGTAAGTAAATAGTAACACTTAATCCACTAATTTGATTGAGGAAAACTTTAGTGGCACTGAAAGTGTCGGAAGAATATTTTTAGTTAAGTTTAGGTTAGTACCGGTAGCTTCATGAAGCATGTAATAAACCCGACAAAATTCGTTACAAAGAATGAATTAATAAATTAAAATTATTTATTTCTTATAAACAAATATAACAAAAAGAAAACACAACCGGCGCCCTTATCGCTTAAACCGACTGAGCGAAGACTGAGTGCCCCAAACTATTTAACTTTGGACGTTTCAACGCGTACACAGAGGAACCCTAAAAATACAGCTGAATATTTGCCACCAGAAGTGTCTTTCATTTGCGGCTTCGCTGCACGTTTCCTTTTGCTAAACTGCTTTGTACCTTTCCCGGTCGCTGCTGAACAAAATTTTATGCGAAATGTTTTGAAACATCGTAAAAACTCGCCAATGTTTCATGACAAACTACTCGTACGTTCTGGGAATTGGAATGGGGATGATGACTGATACTGAATGTATAACTGTCATTCTGTAACTAACAATAATTAAAAACGAATTAAAATCGGTTAAAAACTAAAGGAGTAGGATATAAAGATCCCTTCTCGCAAAACGGAGTTTATGTTAAGTAAAAAAAAGGTCACGTGTTTCATCATGTTAAATTCGTTCAGTAAATTAAGCAGGAAACAAAAATCTTGCGAAAAGCCATTGGAGGGAATAGCTATTACTTGCGCAGGCAAAAACTATAATACTAATGTAATATAATACTACAATATACTGTAATGTCGCTTTATAAAGAATATAATCCCGATTTCCGCCATTCCTCCCAAACAATACACACAGACCGACTCCAACTTAAGCCACATAAAATCGAATACTTTACCGTAAGCTGAGAAAAAAAAAATTGGTAAGCAGAAAAGTCACCGGTCCCCGAAAAATCATCATACGAAAGGGTTGTAGTCACCCGTTATGTGCCGGGAGGGTTTGTTTACACGACTTTTTCGCGTTTCAGTAAATAAGGGACGAGGAGCCTGTCTGAACACAGACCGTGTAAGGACTAGACGCCACAATAAAGCTTTCAATTAACCCAGAACACACGAAGCTTTCTATACCACCCAAAGACTGAGCTTTGGGTGGTATAGAAAGAAAACCCTAAATCGCAAAGGCCCAGAACTCACGAAGCAACTCAAAAGAGATAAACAGCAACACGAGTTACTTTTGAGTTTCATGCCCATATTCTCTTTCCTCTTATATGAAACGACACATGTCGCATGGTTGAAACGAGTTTTAAACTAGTTCATTTTCTCCGAGACACAAGTGAACTACGACGTGCACGCAACAGCTTCAAGCTGCTAGTGTATCATAAACAATAATTATTTTAGACAAGCATTTGACCGCGATCTCGCCTGATGACAAGAAAGAAAGAAAGAAAGAAATAGCGTTAACTTTATAAGTGACAATACGACAAACAATGGAACATATGTACCTGTCTAGGAACACCCTAGCCTTGAAGGAGTCCAGATTAAACAGTTCAGAAAAAATTATCTAATGCGGCGTCTAAAACCTAACGCGTCCATGTTCAAATATCAACCCTGCACACTCTTAATGTACTATTGTTAGAATTCAGTCAAGGCTTAACTGTCGCGACGGGCGACGAAAGGGTGGACTGAAGGGACGGTTATAAGGGTTGGAACACACGTGTCTGCAGGAAATATGATGTGATTAAAAACCGCAAATATATATTTTATACTCTGTAATATAAAAATGAAATAGGTACCTTCCATATATTTGCAGAATAGAATCGAATAGAATAGAATGCATT
Source organism: Blastobasis lacticolella (assembly GCA_905147135.1). Taxonomy (NCBI): domain Eukaryota; kingdom Metazoa; phylum Arthropoda; class Insecta; order Lepidoptera; family Blastobasidae; genus Blastobasis; species Blastobasis lacticolella. The sequence continues at coordinate 6,205,069 of LR990062.1, read as the reverse complement.
TTTATTGTACTGTAGGCTCCAGTCCAGCAGCGGACGGACCGTTGATGTGATGTGTTACTTCTGTACAGACGTTTGGACGCAAAAAAAAAACCAATAAGTATAATCTACCGAGGTAAGCCTCGACAAAAACTACATATATTTAAAAACTTTGACGAAACAACCGACGACGACGAATCATCTCGGTAAAACTGTCCTAGCTTGGTTTTAAGACTTTCGTGGTTATTCACTATACACCAACCCGACCAACCAACCACTAGCGACGTTTCTAACCAACCAACGTTTCGTAAAACTTATACTAACCGTATTAACAAAACCGATAATATGGGTAGTGAAAGTTTACTAGCTTGTACTGTACTACACTCAAATTTAGAAAGGTTTACTATATTCCGCCGTAGTTTAACTCTAGGCTGGTAGAGCTCGTCTAGTCTAAAATGACGCGCCCCACTACTTAGTTAGTTGATTTCGATGTGTGAGTGCAAATATTGATAACGACACTTCATCTGTGTGGGAGCCAATGAACGACGCGTGCTCCTACGTTTGAATTTCACCGGCAACTGAATGACCAATTACAACGGCATTTGTATATGTAATGCGTCCATATTTTAAACTTGCTTGTTTGCGTCAATGCGATAGTGGGACGCGTCATTTTAGATTAGACGAGCTCTACTAGCTACTCATGGGAGATCCCCCCTACTTTGCGTTGGTCGCCACTCAGCCGTCCGTTCAACGAGCTATGTGGCTAATGTGGCATAAATTATGTAGGTGCAATGCGAAAAATAAATTATGCACGAGTCGGAGACCAAGATCCACTTTGGGTCGCTGAGCCAGCGCAGTAAGTAAGTAATATGTATGTTGTGTCGTATATATATATGATGTTTCACTATATATTTTACTGTGGACAATAAACTGTTAAATAAAATAAAATAAATAAATAATGCGAAAACGCGCCAGCAGGTGTCGTCCAACCCTGACAAGGGACTGTCTTGCCATGAGAGGTCGATTTGCATTCCAGATGAAATATTTATGAGGAAAGCGGTGACCAGCTCCAGAAGTTAAAGCGTAATTATAGGGATTCTATGGGAGCCCTGTAGATTTAGGCTGGTCAGAATTATGTATGAACTTGAATGTACTGAATTTATCATATTGTGCGGTTTGGATTGATACGGATTGATTATGGACATTCGAATGACAGCTTATGAATATAGCTTATGGTGTAAGGTAGTATTCTGTGTTTGGGATTTGGAGAAAGGAAACCGATATTACCTATTCAATACTATTTATACATTTTTCTTTGTATATTATTTTCCTTTGTACAATGTAAATAAAAGTATTTTAGTGGTAACACAAGTAGGTATACGTGAATTTGAATAGGTATAAAACGTATCATCGTCATCACAGCCTATAACAGTCCACTGCAGAACTTAGGGCCTCTCCCACGAAAGGAGAGGTTATTGCCATAATCTGCCCGTTTGGCAGGCGGCTTGGAGATCGCAGTGTTATAAATATAACAATGGAAAACGCTGCTGCCCATTTTCCAGCCTACGATGACTCTAGATATTTTGCCTCGAAAACATTAGTCACCTCGTACGACACCTGAGTTCAAGGGGTTGGTGCTATTCACTCTGTCACATGGCGAAATATAAAATGTATATATAGGTGTGACACGTAAGTATGTTTATGTAATTTATTTCTTTAAGTGTATGACACGAACGAGGTGCGTAGTTTGGCGTCTTGTTTAGTCCAATCTTGTTTAGTTCCAATTCAGAAAAGGTTTCAGTTAATTATAAATATTTTTTTAGTAATACAACAGACAAAAGGCATGCAGGGAACCTGATGAAAAGTGGTCACCGCCGCCCATGGGCATCAGCAACCTCTAATATACCTCTTGAACGACCCTATGTCATAGTCCAAAAGAAACACTGTGGCTGCGAGCTCATTCCTCATCCGAATGGTACGGATTGACACAAAACGGCTCTAAAGTATGGTCAAAAATGAAATCATACAGTCGCCGGAAGTCGTCCAAAAACTCAATGAAAACTATGCAGTTGACAAAGCTGTCAACTGTGCAAGCTATACAGAATCCCGTTACCCAGATCTTATCAGGGAGATGTTTGCACTATAATAAAAAAAAGTATTAAAGTAAAACCTCCGATCCTATCGGCAGGCAAACATGAGCATAGCCGCAAACATTCACACTCAGATAAGCATTTATGTCTGTCTGTCCGTCCATGCATCGCCCACATGTTTCCGAGAAGCAGGTTTTACAATAATAATGCTTTATCACGTCACTGTGTTCTGGAAACTGTCATGGTTGATACCATATGGGAATACGTGATAGGTTGACAACTTTCTCGTCGAAAAAAAAATATTCATCTTTTTTTCCGTTCGTTCATTCGTTTCGGTTGTGCTCTCGCACACGGCCGGGGTCCGCCTTGACAATGATTCAGGATTTGGAAGATCAAATAACAATACAGATCAATACAGTGGAGCGACGGCCATCTGACCTCCGTGACCGTGCTACCAGGTGAACCTGACCAGATTGGATCATGGTCTTTCAGTCGCCTGAATGTGCAGGTTTCATCACGATGTTTTCACTCACCGTAAGAGTATCGGTTAGCATTTAACTAATGTATATAACTCAGAAAAGAGTGATTGGTACGTGGCCGCAGTGAGATTCGAACCCTGTACCTCCCGCTCACGAGTCGGATACCTTAACAACTCGGCCATCGACGGTCCTACAACTTTCTCGTCGAAGAAACGTTTTATTAAAAACTTCATTCAGTAATATTGTACGACGGCGGACACTTTTTGTTAGATACTACTTTGTTCCACTTGTTACGATTCCGAATAACTTCATTCGCTTCTTTCACATGCTCTTCGGAGCGGTAGAAAATGGCGCATCTACTTATACACGTATGAAACTCTTTTTAGTCAACGTTTCAAACATATTTGACTACGCAAGAGCAAAACTAGATTAGGTAAATTCCCAGTTAAAAAACTTTTCTAATTAGTTGACACTTTGTGTTGTACATTCTTGATGGAACTCCAATATATTATAGATTAAAACGCTTTTATACACTAGTTCTACTAAAAATATTTATTCATATAAGTTACTTTAGTTATTAATTTTTAAATGAACACTAAAAAAATGTTCGTGGGCAAAGTATCCAGAATCTGTCTCAAAGTTTTATAATAGCACTGAAACTTCTCAGTGCTAAAACAAAAACACTATTTCAAAATAACAATGTTAAAACCGGAATTTAAGTGCAATATCATTTTTCACTGTAATTAATTTAAAGCCTTTTCCTTCTATAATTCAATAGTTGGAAAAAACGAACATTATTCAAAATTAAAACTATATTTCATCACAAACTATGGCACGTAACTAATGGTAGTTGCAGCCACAAGCTCCGATTTCAGATTTAATTTCGGGGCTCAGAACGAACCAATATATAAAAATTGGCGTGTCTGTATGTGGGTACATATTATTATTTCAAATATAATCCAGAAGTAATTCTGTTTTTATGTGTTTCCCTGTATAATGTGAACACCATCAAAGTAGAGTCCACTTAGTGTGTAAATTGCGAAACAGACAACGCGTGGGTGATGCCCCTGGTATTGCAAACGTCCACAGGCTGCGGTCAAAACCAAGTTGTATGCCAAAAAAGGATACCAGGGGTCCTATTTTTGAGTCGCTCATATCCACGCGAGCGCTCGCTTTCTAATGCCTGCCTTTTCCATCTCTACCAACTCACCACGAGTGTGAAAGAGATAGGTAGCGCACACGAGCGCTCGGTGGATGCAAGCGGTTCACAAATAGAAGTTTGCTCCCAAGTCGCGAATCCTGCGAAACCCTGAGCAAACCCGCGTGCTAACAGATACCAGATAGGTCGTTAAATTATTCTATTCTATATTCCGCAGTGCATCGTAAATTCGGTCACAGCGAGCCATTACAGCTTCCGCTGGTCCGCGATCGCCCTAATAACTATCAGCGGATGGGTTTCGTAAAAATATAACGCGCCCATTCACCGGCTTTCGATTTAGCGTGCAGGTAGCCGGAATGCTGAATTTCGTATAACGGATATTGGGATTGGAGGATCAGTAATTAGCTGGTCTGCCGTATTCTGGATCGTGGTCAAGGCGGACCCCGGACCTTCGCGTGCCGGTATGTTTACGCCAAAATGATTATTCATTATATTACCCTATTGTGGCATAAGCAAGCCTTTGCTTTGTAAAATTCAGGCATTTAGATTGCCGGCAACCAAAATGCAGAACTTCAGGTGCGTTGTTACTGTGAGCCTTAATATTTAATAGTTATGCCTGTAATTGCGCTCGCTATATCGTTCAAACCGAAACACAACAATGCGTGCATTGTTGCTTGGCAGCAGAAATAGATATGGCGGTGGAATCCTCAAGGCTTGACAGAGTCCTACCTCTTAAAAACCTACAAATCACACGCCACTTTTACGCTATGCTCGCCTAGTACATCCAACTCGCAGTACGACAGTTTTTAACCCGCGACGAAAGAAGAGCGGTGTTAAAGTTTCACGTGTGTATTGTGTATATGTGGATCTGTCTGTGGCGTCGTAGCTCCCGAACGGATGGACCGATTTGGATGCAGTTTCCTCTATTTAAAAGCCAGTTTAATCGAGATGGTTCGAACAGAATCGGTCCAGTAGTTAAGAAAATATTTGGGTACATGTGAACTTGGTCAGGGGATATCCGACATTTTCTATCGTTTAGGTAATACAACTTCAGCCCTGTGGCCCTATTTAGTTCGCGGCAAAGTTGTAAATTCGGCCGGCGGCCGCGGCAGTAACCATATCCGTTTGTCGTTGCGGCCCCAGCACCTAATTGTGAACTGGTTATGAAGAACGCTATGGACAGAAACTACATCCAACCTAAAATGAAACCTATTAGGTGGTGAATAAGGTTGGTTTTGCCGTGAGACAGATGGAATGTTAACGATGTTTGCCTTAAGAGTTCGGATACAATTTGTCGGTAAAATTGTATTCGAAATATCACGATATTCTCCTACTAAATCATTTAGCACTTCGTTTGCGTTTGATGTTGTATTGAAGCAGTTGTTCATTATTTTCTTCGAATAAAATTAGATATTAGATATCTGATGCATTTTACATTGTGTACGTACGTACGTTTATTCAGTGCGCATGTAATATAGACAAAAATACACCAAGTTGCACTTGAAGAAACGAACATATTCTGGAGTCGTTTTTATGTAATGCGGCAGACAAACAGGCAAACGGGCCACCTGATGGACAATGGTCACCGCCACCAATGGACATCAGCGCCACCAGGGGCGCTAACAATGCGTTGCCCGCCTCTAAGGAGACCTCTAATATACCTCTTGAACGATCCCATGTTGTAATCCAAAGGTAATTGGCCGGAAACTCATTCTACATCCGAATCGTACGAGTAAGAAACGTACCTTCGAATATTGTATGTATTTTGTCAAATTTTAATTTCTGTTACGGGTCTGGGTGTTCTATGTATAATAAGTATGTATTTAAAAAAAAGAAAAAAGTATATAAGTAGTTTATCAGCTATCTAGCACCCATAACACAAGCTTTGCTTACTTTGGGGCTAGATGGCGCTGATGAATTTGTCCACGATTATTTATTATTTATTTATTTAAATACAGACCCGGGATGCTAATTATCTCTCAAGACCATCCAACCAGTCTTTCAACCAACCAAAGCCTTCATATTACAGAAACATTTGCAAAATAACATCAACGACTCACTTGTCAAATACAAGTACAGGATGTCCCATTACATTGGGCGAGGGGTGCTACCCATCGTTCCTCAGTCTGTCAGTGTCACTCTCAGATAGGAAGGTAAAAGCAAAAACATAGGCGAAAACAATTTCCATGTAAGATTAATCTTTCAGGCGACGTCGGCAAGTCTTTTCAGGATTGCGTGTGTAGTGAGCGGGGCGATGCATCGTGTGGTGTGTTTTACAAGAGGTCAGACAAACCTTCAGGAATTATAGTGAAAATCGCATCAAAATCCGTTGCTTAGGAGGAGTTAGCGGATAGACGCCGAAAGAGACTTTATAAATAATTTATAACTATTTGCGTCAATGTCCCGGTTGTGCACTCGCACGCGAGAAGCCCGGGTCCACCTTGACCATGATTCAGAATTTAGCAGAGCAGGTAATTACAGTAGAGCGATAGTCATCTGACCTCCAGGGAAACCTGACCAAATTGGATCTGGTTACGCATTCAGTCGCCTGCAGGTTTCCTTACGATATTGTCCCTCACAGTAAGAGCGGTTAGTGTTCAACTCATGCACATAACTCAGAAAAATTCATTGGTACATGGCAGCACTGGCTGGGGTTCGAACCCAGTCCCTCTCTTTTACGAGTCTGACCCGCTCTGTTAGCGATTAGGCCAACGACGCTGAATGACCATCAAATGACAGTCGAGGCGGTGACGTTTTCTTTCTGTTCCATAAGATTTGATTTGACCATATATGTAAAAGACTGCAAAACAGCATTATAACCGCATTACGGTTCCTTCCTGATTTCCCCCAAATATTATCCCCCATTTTCAAAATTAACTATTTTTATAAAAAAAAACTTGAACTATCACATCTTTATCTATTATCTTCTATTCATCCTTGATTTTGGCAACGTTTAGACCTTTCTGTAAACGACCAAAAAACAAAAACTAGAAGAGGTCTAAAACCGGCTCTTATCTCCTTAATTCCACCATCACCAAATCCAGGGTAGTCGTTTAAGTATTCAAGCGTCTCCCACCTGGAAGTGACTGTAGGGCCCTCGAAGGGGGCTGAGGGGCCATTGTGGCCCCAGACCGAGGCATTGTGGCCCCAGACACGCAGCAGACAGTATTGTGCGTCCCATGAATAGGGTTACAGTTTATGGAGGAGCGTGCTGCGTAATGGATATAATTCATAGTGTTTTAAACTATCGGGGTTATTATCGCACAGTTTAAAGGTGTGTTCCGGATTTTCTACCGGTACTTAAAGGTACGCGGTAGGTAACCCGGAACATACCTATAAAATGTGTGACAATACCTAATTTGGCTAGAATCACGTGGGTAAGTATTTAGATTAGTGTTTTAAGGCGAAAATCGATTTCATTATTAACATTAATTTTTAAACGTCTAGATTGGCGTTTGCGGCGATCTCTGGTATCGGAGGCCAAGGTCCACTTTGTAAGTAAGATTGGCGTTGCAGACCAAAATTCTAATCTAATAAAAATACAGCTATAGTCTTAAGAACTAAGCTAAAACTTTACATAAGTCTCAATAGCTATGACGAACCTATAGACAAACAATCTCGACCTTTTAACAGAGTCAACACAATCGTAAACGCTCGTATAAGCAAGCTTGTCTAAATCTATATATCCCTACCTAGTATAAAACAAAGTCGCTTCCCGCCGTCGTCTGTCCCTATGTATCTATGTACGCATAGATCTTTTAAACTAGGCAACAGATAATACGGTTTTGAACAATAGATAGGAGGAGGATGCTTATAAGCAAGAAAAAAGGGTATGTAGGGATCATGTAGACGCGAATGAAGTCACGCCGGGTCTTCTAGTTTGGTATAAAGTTGGACATCACAAATCTTCAGCTAAGCCCAATGCATCTAAGCTTCAGCTAAGCTCATCACCACGACAATGTATTTTTTCATTTACCCTTTTTTATATCACTAAACTGGCAAACAAGCCTACGGCCTACCAGATGGGAAGCAGTCACAGCAGCCTATGAATTTGCAATACCAGGGGCATCACCCACGCGTTGCCGTCCCTGTAAAAACCTTTTCACCCCTATCTTGAAGAACTCCATGTTGTACTCTCCAGCGAAAACCTCTCCAGGTAATTAATTCCACAACCTTAGTGTGCGTGGGAGAAAGCCCTATTGAAAAATAGCTCTATCCCATTGAACACTGAACGAATACGGAAGTAAATATTGATGTACGCAAATATTTAAGAAACTCCTGGTTACCCACAACCACAATCGGATGCGTAACAAAGAAGAAATAAGTTATTGAACATATTTTTCCGCTGTCTTATTTCCGTTTGCTGGCGTATGTGTGCTATATAGGGTTGCCAACCCTACCATGTAATATAGTATCCTACTGTTTTAGGTGTTCGCATAATATTATTTTAAAATTTTAATATAGTAGACGAAACTATCTATATCTATCTATATTAGCCCGAATCATCCCACTGCTGGGCAAAAGCCTCCCCCCGATTCCTCCACTCTTCACGATCAAGTGCCAATGTCTGCCAGTCACTTTCGAAACTACTATATTTTATCAGCAAAGTCTCTGTTCATCGGGACGAGAATCGAAAATGACTAAATGACAGCATAATGGGGAATTTATGGGGAAACATGAACTCGACTGATTTACACCATATACATGTAAATCTCTATTTGTAAGTAATAGGTAATTAAGTATATGACTTGTGTTTGTGACTAATTTTTTACTGTATTGTAATTATAGTTGTATTAATTTATGGGTTTTTAAATGCCTGCAATAAAACTTTTTATTTATATTATAAAGTCGCTTATCAGTAGGAATCACATACCATAAACCGGAATGCGTCCTATTCAGTTTTAACTACTTCAATTCAGAAATAACTCAATTAAACACCACTTTGGACCAGCTAACTACTTACTGAAAATCAATTTTATACTAAATCTTGCAGCTGATAAATGGCAAGTGTTCGTCTACAGCAATGACTCCGATAGTAACTCCAGTGAATCAAGATTTTCTATTATTCTTAAAGTTTTTACAAGTTTTACAGCTAGCTCATATTTTCTGAGATGAGCATAACAGAGTCAAAAAAAAACCTACGTATCAAAATAGCTGAGTTTGGTGGTTTACAAATAGAATTAGATAGAAATAATAATTATAAAGCGTTCCTCAAAATTACTTACCACCTAAGAAATAATATTTACCTTTTTTAAATACTATATATTTTTTCATTAATTAATTACTTTTATGGTTTCGAATCCGAAACTACTATATATGTTCTTAATAATTCTGGCAACCCTAGTGCTATACCTCTATACATACAACATTTGTTTTGCGGCAAAGTCTTGTGTCAAACGAATCATTCACCTGTGAAGACAGAGATAAGTAAATAAAATAACATGTGCTCAAACATTTTGTTTCTGTCATCGAAGCGAATGATTCTTGCCGCGGGTGCCTTTCGATGTTTCTTTTTTGTGTTATCAACAAAATTCTTACATATAAAGACTATATTTTTGTAAATATTAGGGGCAGAGGGGTTCCTATACTTATCATCATCACATCATATAACAGTCCACTGTAGGACTAAGGGCCTCTCCCACGAAAGGTTATTGCCATAATCTCCTCACTTGGCGGGGCGGGTTAGAGATCACAGTGTTATAAATTAACAATGGAAAACGCAGCTGCTAATTTTCCAGTCTACGAAGACTCTAGATCTTTTGCCTTGAAAACATTAGTCGCCTTGCACGACACCCACGAGTGTAAAGGGTAGATGCTATTCTACTTTGCCGAACACCACACGGCTGCTGATGATGACGGTTATACCGTCTTAATTAATAAGTTACGAAAACCTTCTGACTTTTCTTCTTGTGTTGTCACTGGCTTTTTAGTTAGCCAATGACTTGGGAAGTTGGAGACGGCCACAGCATTCAGCACAGGGCAGAGATAGCCAATCGTCGAATAGTCACGCAGTTGTCTCCCAAGTTACACAGGCAGTTTCAATTTGCGCCAGATGTGTCGCCCCCAAGTTGTTCCAGAGTTTTAGCGTCACCCTGTATCAGCCAAGTTTTCAGAAAAAGTTGCAAGGAGCTCGTGTTCTGCCGGGATTTATCGCGTGACAAGCTTTTTCTTACGGTTTTCTTGTTTGCGACGCTATTGGGAAATGAAATTATCTACATCTAAGTAATTTTATATATTTATTTATTGGAATACCAACAGCTTATAAAACAGATTAAATGGTATGAGTAGACACAGTCATGAGTAGAGTTGCCGTGTGGTGTCCGGCAGACTACACTATCCCCTTGCACTCGTGGGTGTCGTGTAAGGCGACTAATGATTTCGAGGCAAAAGGTCAGGTGTCTCTGGAAAATGGGCAGTAGCGTTTTCCATTGTTATATTTTTAACACTGCGATTTCCAATTCGCTTGCCAAGCGTGTAGATTATGGCAATAACTTCCCCTCTCGTGGGAGTGGCCCTAACTCCTGCAGTGGACTGTTATTGGCTGTGATGATGAACCGTCGTCATTATTGGTATTTAGTATGTTTATATGTTACAGCTGGAATTGAGCGTGACGCCAGGCCTATCAGCTAACTGAAAGTTTACAAAAACTTTTTACTTTTGATTTACTATTTTAATGTTTTATATCGGTCAAATGTAGAATTAGTCAAATGCAGAATAGGTCGAAAATTGACTATGATGTGTAAAGTAGAATCAGTCAAATAAACTAAACGACGGTTTTACGTCCTTATTGAGCTGCTTATACCAGTAAATTGTAATAGTTTATTTTTATAACTTTTCGTATGGCATCAACTGCGGTATCGAAGTTTCAAGCCCAAGGGACCTTTCAGTACCTGTATTACTCGACAGAAACTTTTCTACCTACATCAGCGCCGAGTTACGAGTTGCGAAGGCTACATATTTCACAAAAAGTTACACAACCAGTTACCGTAACAGTTGATATGCCAAATGTCAAACTTACGTTCAATAACCTAATCGACGGAAAAGTTTATATATTCTCAAATATTTTCTAAAATACTGAATCGATTTTATTGACACAAAGATAAGAGCTTTTTATAGATAGAAGATAATAAACATTACAAGACGGAAGATTTTAGGTTAATTTTACTTTTAGTTAGTAGCTCATCTTCGTTTTGTTTCTTGTACTTGTGTAAAGAATATTTCCACTTTCCATCAGGTGTCCGCTTGCCTGTTTGCCTTTCGTATGAAATAAAAAAAATGTTTTTTGTTTAAACTCTTTTAAACAGTCTTTCAAATAAAGAAAACCGCATCGAAATCGGCCCATTCCGTCGGGAGCTACGATGCCACAGACAGACACACAGAGCACAGATACACACGTCTTACTTATAATACCCATATTTTTAAACACCGACGTAAAAGAAGGGGTGTTACAAGTTAGACGTGTGTATCTGGCTGTGGCATCGTTGCTCCCGATCAGATGGACAGATTTGGATGCGGTTCTCTCTATTTGAAAGCCAGTTTAATCGAGATTGTTCTTAGCTTTGTTTCATTAAAATCGGTTTAGTAGTTTAGAAAATATTTGAGTTTAAGTAAACTTGGTCGGGGGTCGACTTTTTCTATCGATTAGGTTATTTCGTCAAGAGTTTAAAATCAGACCCATTAGTATTCCTTTCCTGCGCCAACAACGATAGTGCCATTTGACCACGTATTGGTAAACCAACCAATAAACTGGCTGTCGCATATTCAATATCCCGAAGCAATGAAAGATTGAAAAGTCCTCAGCGCATACTCCAAGAGCTATAGAAAATCGTCCTACCGTTCGGGAGCTACGAAGGCACAGACGGACCGACAGAGCCAGAGATATACACAGCCACAGATACATGTCAAACATACAACACCCTTTTTTTCGTCTGGTGTGTTAAAAAGGAGCCTATACCACTATTTTCCTGCGCTAACGAAAGTGCCATCTGACCACGTATAGGTAATCAATGAACTGGCTCTCGCATATTCAATATCTCGAAGCAATAATAGACTAAAAAGTCCACACCTCACTCCGAGAGCTATAGAAAGCCACACGGAGCACGCGTGAGCGGTCTTAACTTAAGAATAAAAATAAACCGCTTTTCACTTAGCCCTTTTATCTTGACAGGACACCAACGTACTCATTCCTTGGTGCTTGGAACATTTACTATAGATTAAAACACTTTTATACACATTTATTTATAAACTAAATACTTACTAGACAGTTTGTAGATAACATAGTCATCTTGGCGTTAATGTCCTGGTTGCGCTCTCGAGAACGAGGGCTCGGCGTCCGCCTTGACCATGATCCAGGATTTGGCGATCAGGTAATTACAGTGGAGCGACTACTAGATTGACTATTGACTAGATTGGATCATGGTTACAAATTCAGTTGCCTGATTTTGCAGGTTTCATCACGATGTTTTCCCTCACCGTAAGAGCATAGGTTAGTATTCAACTAATGTACATAACTCGGAAAAGAGTCATTGGTACATAGCCACAGCGGGATTCGAACCCGGTACCTCTCGCTTACGAGTTGGATACTCGACCGCCCGACTACCGACGCTCTTATATGTAATATAGCTCTTATATATTTATAGATAATATAGTTCTTTTTACAAGACGTTACTTAAGAACTAGTTCTTGGTCGCTAGTGCTTTTAACATACGTATGTACAGTCAGTTCATTCTGCAGCTGACTGTACGTAACATACGTGTATCTAAATAGTAGGAAAATTATAAAAATATGCTGTGCTTTGGCTAGCATAAGACTTCGGACCGGGACCGATGGTTTTAAAAGTACACATTTTAGGGAACGAAATTTAGAAAAGCTGACTGCTATTTTCTATAGGTTTAGTTACCTGAGGTTATAGGTAATGCATTTTCTATTGAACTCAGTGACAAACGAGAACAAAACTCATCAAAAGAAAGAGACAGGATAGTGGTACCCATCAGACTGGCATGGTGGTCAGTCTTGACAAAGTCCTAGAATATTTTACAAGTAATAATAGGTATGAGCATACGTAGCTAAATACCTAGCTTGACACAAACATGGCTGCTGGGTTGAAATTGAATCGTGGCTTTTTAATTGAGCTAGCCAATAGCCACAGCTTTTGTAGTTGTACCTAACCCGAGTTCGGAATCAATTCAATTTCGCTACCAGTGTTGCCAGCGAAAAAAGTTAACTATTTTAGTTTTGGATGTTTTGTCAATGTCGCGAGGGTAGGTATTGAATGAATGAATTGAACCTATGAATTGAAATAACGTGTTGTTCCAAACACGAAATATCCAATATCGACGTTTAGAACAGAGTCCATGGTTTATATCGAGAATGTAATATTACGACATCAAAAGCATTGGTATCCAGAATTATTGTTTGGATATTGGTAAATGCGAAAGTTTGAGACGTTTCAAGTCCCAAACCGCTTAACAGATTTGCATAACATTTGAAAACCTGGCAACATATCTACATGTAGTAATAGGCTACCTTGTATGTGCAAAATTAATAGAATTTTATGCGTCCGATTCGCGGACGAAAAGTAGTCCTAAATGTTATGTATTTCAAATGGATCTATCGTCTTAAAAATATAAGATATACATAATTTTTTGGCCATAATCACTTTTGACGTGAACATCAAATATAGCTATTTAGGTACCCTTGTAAAAAAATCAGTACGCATTTAAAAGATTACCATGACAAAGTCAACGATCCTCTACCTACACAAAAAACTAAACTTTCCCAATGAAAATACCTTCACCTCGGCCCGCTCCAAACCCGAATAAACACATTTTAAAATACATTTACTTTTTGCAATACATTTTCGGTAGACGTTAATTTCCCGAGATATTATCGCGGGGTGTGCGGGATTTAACAGTAGCAACACCGACGTTGGGCCGCCGCCAAACTGTCACCGTACATTGCGCAGTGTACGAAAGGCCTTTGTTGAACAGTCACTTTTCCACGGATTTTGTAGGTCACAAAGCTCACACCCATGGATTTCGATTTCGCAAGCTCTAGTTAGGTAGAGGTCTGTAGGTAGGTCCTTCTATCATAACATATGATGCTGGCTATCAAGCATAAGCCAGGTCCAGTAAAGGCACATTATCACCTATTAAACCAGCAGCATCGGTTGGCGAGTAGTTAAGGTATCTAAAAGGGAGGTACCGGGTTCTTTGTACCGTGAGTCATTGGTACTGTGGCTATGTACCAATGCGACTCTTTTCTGAGTTATGTACATTAGTTTAATACTAACCGATGCTCTTACGGTGACGGAAAACATCGCGACGAAACCTGCACATGCAACTGAATGAGTAACCATGATTCAATCTGGTCAGGATCCCCTGGTTCGGAGTCACAGAGAAATTCGTCATGCATTCCCCAAGCACCTTTCCATATAGTTCTGTTCAAATATCTGTCTAGTCAACTGTCAGATCGTTCAATGCCTACTAATATTATAATTGCGAAACTGATTCTGATATGACTGTTAGCTTTCATAGCTAAACCACTGCACCGATATTTATGAAATTCGGCTTGGAAATAGTCTAGAATTCTAGCACATGAGAATGGACATAGGCTTCCTTTACACTTTGTACAATAGTCCACGCTGGTAGGGCACGGGCGGAAAGCTAGTCGTCATCACACCTGGGCACCATTTGAGAATGGACCAATTAGGAAATGAGGTCATTTGAGAATGGGGCGATTGGGGAAACGACCTTTTATTCCTAAACCGCTCCATACACGGCGCGCCCAGAATAGACTTCTGGAAGGAGCTGGACTGGCTATCATAGCCGATTCTCAGTCACGCGTAAAGGACCGACTTTGACTCCAAATGCGAAAAATGGGAGCCCTAACCTAAACCTAAACCACACGGCGCCCTTCCCCCATACAGTCTCACAGCTGCGATCAGCTGATTTATATGTACAGTCGAACTTCTACCGACGACCACGGCCACTATCGAGCCAATTTCACACTCCACGGCGCCCGTCGGCCGCTCTATTGATAACTTTGGCTCGAGATTTTTCAATCGCTCAGTGGACGCTCGAGCGACCGTGTTGTGGTGGAATTGTCCTCGGAGCTTACTGTTAGGTGCTTAGCTATGGAGTGTTGCGTTTATTCGAATAGCATTTGATTGGTTGAGAGCAATCTTTGTTGCATCTGAGTGACGGCTAGAGTGTGAAGCCGGTAGCGAACTCAATCCTATTCCCATTTTGCGTTGATAATATTATTTAGAGTTGTATGCAAAAAGCAATAAATAACGTGACAAGGTGCCAATGGCTCCCAAGACTGTTCAAGGACCATTTCCATTCTCCAGTTCTGAAACCAGTCACAGAACTTACAGGGTTCTCAGCGGTCAAAATCGCTCCGCCAACGGTTTAGGTCAGTTTAGGAGGTTGAAGTTCGAAAAGCTTCAACTAAAGGTACGGAACGATCACTCATCCAGTTACGCTTACGCTGCTGCCATTAGATCTCTTTATATCACTACACTAACAAAACTCTCATGCATAGTGAGTACCAGCGCGGCCGGTCGGCTGGTTATGCTGGACTCGCTACGCAACCTAAGCACCTGCCAAGTAAACACCGGCTTGGGACTGCCTGTAGCTAAAGCCGGAAACGAAGTAAAAAGTTTGACGTCTACACGATCCGTTTGCGCAAACTTCGTTGGTACAAATGCGCTGGGCCAGCATAAATTAGTGTCGTGTGGATCGGCTCTAAAGCATTTTTTTGCGCCTACCGCACCCTCCGGACTATCAAGGGAGAGAACTCTCATGAGTACCAGCGCAGCCGGTCGGCTGGTTCGCTGGACTCGCATCGCAAGGAGACCTAGACGCCTTAGGAGTACCACCTTGAGCCGGAAAGTCTTTTCAAACTTCATCGCATGCGACATCCCATGGGATGCACAGTTCTAAGGAAATGATAAACCAGCCCCACGAAAACACAAGGCCGGTGTCGATGGCGCGTCCTAAAATGCACCTGCACCGCCATCTAGTATCGTAAATCAGAACTAAAGCCAGGAAACCTGCCGCTCCTAACGCTAGCGAACACGGAAGGCGCAAAGCCCGTCTCGGCGCTCACAATCGATAATTAAAACACGCCATTGTTTCAATAATCGCGACACGTCATAAATGCACCGCCTCAGTTTATGGTCGCACCTAATTCGCGGGTTCTTACTTCTTAATAAGTGGATTTAATCCGTTGAATGCGCGAGCAGTGTCGCGTTGCGCGCCCGTATGGTGTTTCGCGCCTGTATGGCGTTTGATAGCGGTGGCGGGAACTATTATTTTATAGGTAGTTAATAGTAATGTTTCTGATCGGGACTTCGGTCGCGTAGGCTGGATTTGATTACATGATTTTTCAATAGGTACTTGCGAGGGGCATGTTCAAAGAAAATAGAATGTACTCTTTACCCCACCATAGGTACCATTTTGAAAATGGAATACATAAAAACTTTTTTTTTTCTGGGAGACTCAGGGACTCTATTTGTTTTTGAAAGCTCACCTCGTGTCGAAAAGCTTTCAATTTTGATTTTTTGCATTAAAAGCTCAATATTTTAAATACTTCCGAGATTAACAATAAAAATATTGCATAAAAATACCGTTAAATCCTAATAATGTAATAAATAATACATTCGTTACACTTTTTTATAGTCACAAAAAAAAATCGTATGTCTGCGGTCTGCATTTACGTGAGTGAAAGGCTGAATTAATCGCGTACATGAGTCTACGTCACGGGAACGGGTGCCCTGCCCCAAGGGGGCAAATCCCCCAATACAAATTATAGTGGCTATTGCTATGGTGACTGCATTGCTTTAATAGTATTTACTAATAGGTAGAGAAGTTTCATTTCTTTTATATAAAAAATAATTATGCCCAGATTCGCAGTCGAAGCGGATTGGAGTGCAGGTAATTAGAACCCGAAATTAATTGATTACAACACTAAAAGCCAGCACGACTAGCACAAGTGTCCCCGCGACACATCTCGCACCGCGAGAGAGCATTTGTTTACTTCTGTCAGTAAGAAAAAGAAGAGATAGCAGTGTCTATATCGCGCTGATTGACACGTCTATTTGACAGATACTGCGTGATTTCCTTACGAAATCGCCGACGTATATTATGTTCAAGTCATGAATTTGAAACAGGGTTCAAGAATATTGATAGAAAATGAATTTGATGATACAAAACATGTCTACCACCTTCTCTGACCAAAATGTATGTCTCGTATAAACTTCAAAACAATAGCAGAAAAGGACATCCGTTTTCAATTTAACATACATCGACAATAATCATAATGATTCCCACGGTAAATCAAATGCAACACATAAAAGGCGATTACCATCCCAACTCTTGCTTATTATGGATAGCGAAAACAACATTTACAACCGGTTACAGGTTACCAATTGGTTACAATATGCCAAATATGCATACGTGCTCACATCAATGTAAAGGTCGTAAAAAATTTACGACTAACAATAAAATTATATGATATCAATTTGTGATATATTCCACCCGCGCAATGAACATAAAGAATTCAAATTGCTGCGTCGCTCTAAAATGTCTAACCGTTTATGATAATGCCTAGCTGCCACTCCCAGCGTGTATCAAGTTATGCGTGGATTAGATTTGGAGAGGATTCGCAATATAATAGTAGGCAATATTGTATTCTTCCCTGTCGTTTTCATTCTTATTTACTCATACATATTTATTGTCTTACCTTTACACAGGTTTTCCGTGTTTACAAATAGAAAATACATATTTGTCTATAGTATACCCACATTCCCGAAAACTACATGTAACTTTGGACATTTTGAAACCGTTGGACATTCTGAACTGAATTGTTAATCGTACCTAATCATACCTAATAGGTTCAGTAGTTCTCAAGTAAATAATGAATTTTTCACCTACACCCGCTGGCATTCTACTGCCACGCCGTACATGCTAGGTTTAGACTGAACATTTATTAGGGAATAGTTTAGATTGTAAAATTACGAAAAGTACCTAACGAAGTCGTCGGTACGAAATTTTTAACTTAGGTTGCAGACTCAGACCTCAATGATCATTTTGATCGATCAAGACATTTCTATTCATTCAGACATCAACTACTTTCCCGTTACATTTCCGTATTCGTTACTTTACCAGTTGTAGAATCCACCAGTCATCCTAATACCTCGCCTCACCAACACCACCATAGCAACCACAACAATACCAACCACCATAGCGACCACCAAGCCACACGTAACAAGTGACCTTGCCATATTGTGTACCGAAATGCGAAAGAATGCGAGCGGCCAGCGATTGGGCAGCCGAGATGTATGGGGAGCATACCTCATTCGGCGTGGGACATGGTCGCCCCATTTCTGGGCGTCGGTGACGGATTCAGGGCAATTAGTGAGGGCACACGCATTTTGATTGGGTCCGGCGTTAGGTATTGGATATTTTGGATAAGTATGTAGGCTACACGGGTCGGCAGGATCAAAATTTACCAACTTTCTTTTTATTACCTAGGGAGCCACTAGGATGGACGGTCCATCTGATGGTGCGCGGTCACCGTCGTCCAGAACATCTGCAACTTAAAGACAGTGGATACGGTGCCGGCCTTTAAGCGACAAATATCTTCGAAGCAGAACAAACGGAGTAGGCAACGTACTACCAAAGCCTACGAACGTCGAGTTATAATTTCAAAGACTAGTTAGCTAAGGAAACTAAGCAGAGCAGAGAGAAATTAAAGAGTAGTCTTTTGTGCATTTCAACACTGCTATTTTGAACCCGCTTCCCAAGCGAGGATCCTCCAACAATTTGGATGAGTCCATCTGGTGGTTGGAGGCTGTTGACGATGACGATGTAGCCTATGCCATGCTGTTACTAGTTCACAAGTATTATACACATCACCCGGTACGAATGTCACTCGATAGTTTCGACATCCACTGGCAGTTACGCTTTTCAGACACATTAATGTCACTTTTCTTTTTGATGCCTATAATGTGGCCGAAAAGCGAAACTGCCAAAAGAATGTTAGGCAGACCTGTTTTTTTGAACCTAGAACCCACCCAAGACGATACCTACTAGGTAAGTACTATCGCTACAAAAAGTCGAAGTTTGGGTAAATAAAATAATTTTTTTTTCGTTCCAGATTGTGTACTAGCAGACCAATTTTTCTTATACTCGACGTAGGATAACTTCACAGTATATAATCCTGTAATCGATGACGTAGGATAACCTACAGCGCCTACTGCCCTTGCCTCTTGCTCTTGAAACCCACAGTAGATTAGAAACCACTACAATAGACGACGGAAGAATATCATTAAACCACGCACGCATAATAACACCCGAAGACCTATAAACACCCGATTCATATTACGCCACTCCCTTCACGAGTTTATCGCATGGAATCCAATTCCGCGAACTCTTTCCGTATGAAACGAGACGCGAGGAGTAAACTTATTACAACTTACAAGCCGTGTCCAGTGTTGCCAGGCCAGTTGGGGTGCCTAAAAGCACGGGAAAATCTTCCAGATAGTTTAAACGACAGTTTTGAATTTGATAGAACGGCCGCCATATTGTAAAGGCAAACACACGGTTAATGAAAAATAGAGCGTGATACCTTTACATACGGTTGAGTAAACTTCATTGTTTATTGACGTTGTATGACATTGTATACAAAATATTAAGATTTTAAAAAACTCATGTACAGATCTCCACTTTTTTCTTGAACGTTACTTCCGTCCGCACGAAAGTCACTTCCCTCCAAAAAATCGAAAATTCGTTTTCTTTCATATCTACCAGCTACACTCTAAGCTCGTAATTAATTACAACAACGAATCGAAAATATTGTCAATATCATACAAAATTCAAACTCGTGAAATTCGCAATTTCTTCAAGATTAGAAAGTAGCCTCGTCAAAAAAAAACAATTGGCACTGAAACAGCGACCCCCAATTTAATTTCAGTGGCAAGACAACGAAGGTGGCAACACTGGCTGCCTGCGGGGTAGGAGAGAGAGCATTAAAGCGCGGGTAGTTGTGAAAAATGCCGTCCGGGTGAATGTAGTGTCGCATTAGCCGCGAAATCGCGAACCGAAAACAGAGTCAAATTTGTACAACATTCAAACTCTTAACATTCAGCAACAATAGTCAGAAAATAAATCGCCTAACAGCGACCTCCAAACCACCAGTTTAATTTCAATGGCAAGACAACGAAGGTGGCAACACTGGCTGCCCGCGGGTAGGAGCGAGAGCATCAAAACGCGGGTAGTTGTGAAAAATGCCGCCCGGGTGATGTAGTGTCGCATTAGCCGCGCAAACGCGAATTTGAATGAGACAAATGACTGGCACGCTCACGAGACGAGCGTCGAGCGACGAGCGGGGGGTGCGGTTATTGTGGCAGGCGTTGGCGGGTTGCGACACTTTTTTTTGTAAGATATCTTTAATTATCACCGAGATTAACAATAAAAATATTACATAAAAATACCGCCAAATCTTAATAAAAAGCCTATGGCACAAATTGCTGAATGGGTCCCACCTAATGCAAAAAAACGTCATGGTCGAACAAGGTCATCATCATCTGAAGGTGGCACGACGAATTAGATGCGCATGTGAAGTGGAATTATAAGAGAGAAACCTTTGCCTTGCAGTGAAACACCAATGGCTACTAAAAAAAGATAGTGACCGCTGTATGTTTTGTTTGATAGAAAGAAAGAACATTAATTGACACAAAAGCACAATAATGATTGAAATTGTTAAGCTAATATCTGTTGCAGTCTTTTAGGCCGAATGACATTTTGAGGTCATTCCCACCGCAGCGACTCCTGGTAAGCTAAGATTTAAGGTCTGAGGTTTTCTGGATAGTGTAAGACGATTGGACAAGGTATAGGTAGAGTGTCACTCTGCCACCAGATAAATTAGCGGTCAAATGTACAGCTATTACCTAATAGAAACATTTTGTTGATGACGTACGGTACTTATTTTCCTGAATCAGAAGAACTACTACAAAAACGCTTTCCGCTCCCGCCCACATACGCTCGCAACCCAATCTGTGTAGGAGCTGAAAACTTGTTTGTTCCAACTCTAGGTCGAGGTTTCAGTATTTCAAACCGGCAGACAAACACATAAGTATTCAAACTAAAACTGTTTGCATTGTCCGCTCGCCGTAACTCATATTTCATTTTCAGGATGTTAAGAGAAAATAATAGAGAGAAAGACTTTGATGGCATAATAATAGATAGGTACATCTATATACATAGTATAAAATAAAGTCGCTTCCTAATGTTTTAAACTACGCAACGGCTTTTAATGCGGTTTTCAACAATAGATAGAGATTCAAGATGAAGGTTTGTAAGGAAGACATAGGGTAGGTCGGGGTAAAGTATGTGTACGCGAAGTTGCGCCGGGTTCACTACTTTTCAATAAAACGTAGGTCAAATTTAGATAATAAATTTATTTTAAGATGAAACATAAAAATACTGTTCCCATTTTCCTCAACAGAGATCGGATTCATGGGTGCCGAGATGGGAATAAATATGAATAAATGATTTCAAAATTATATGAATAAATTATTTCTTAATATCTTCAATTTTATCAGAATTTAAAATGTGATTTTTGGCCCCGGCAGCCGGGATACACAATAATTCACTAAAAGTTCCATCAATACAATTTATTCAAAGTGCAACTCAAATAATTATAGACTAAGACTAGATTTTTATATTAGGTAATTTAATTTTGATAGTTATGTTTTCATTTTTGTTTTGTTTGTATTTTTTGTATTTTTTTGTTTAATTAATACCTGATATGAACTTGGCTATCCCGGTCACCCTCACAACTGTAATTCATATGTCCCGGAAAGGTATCTAAATACTTTATTTATTTATTTTCACGTAATACAAAGCTTAGCCCCGACACGGGTTCACTCGCGTTTAAGTTCAAAACAAACAAACCTGACGTTGTATCCTTTCCTCCCATGTTCAATATCAACAGATGCAGTGTCATGTTATACTAAACATTGACGTGGGCGTTTCCTTCAACGAATGCAGCCGGCGCAGAGCAGACCAGCGACTAAAGTCGTGAGTACTGATTGGAAACGTCGTAGAATTTGGTCGTAGAACTTTAAAATTCGACTATTGACTATTGGCCTGATCAAATAAAAAGTACATAAATACTGGTGTCCGACCGAAGCTTCAGCCAAAAAAATAACCATCTCCGGCGAAACCTTCCGCCCACTTCGAAGCCGAAGATTTCGCCGAAATTCGTTTTTATTGTTATTATTTTATTTACATCCCTAGATCAATTTCTGGAGATGATTTGAATTACCTTATTAAAATATTTTACACAGTCAATATAAGCTAATAAGACTTAAATATTAAAGTTTAAAAATCATTTATATTATTAATTGTAGCTTGTGCCAATCTTGAACATAATTTCTTAGAGCCTTTTAAGTTTTCGGCTCTGGCCGGAGGTTGTGGCGATAACCGATTAATTAGCTTCGTCTTTGCTCAGAAATAGACCTTCGGTCGGACATTTAACAATAAAGAATTTCTGATTTCTGATTTCATTTATAAAAATTAAAAATTTTTTTACTCCTGTAAATTACCGTGGAAAGCGACACGTTTATAAACCGTTCCGGGGTGGCAATCGGTTCCCGAGACCATTAAACCCCATCGGAAGACCTTGTTCTGCAAACAGAGTAATTTATTTGTAATAATTTACAATACCGAAAACAGCAACCGGGAAGGGGAGCGGATGCAGTGCCTTTGAGGTACTTGTTGATAATACCTTTTGAAGAACCCTAAGTTCTAAAATTAATCTTAACACTATATCCGTGCGTTCAATCCATCCAATCGAACTGTGTAAGTCGTATAAGAAAAGAACGAAAGTCGCCCGTCTGCTCATTCTCTAAGTAAATAGTGATACGTATGTTTATTTAAAGCGTAGACAAAATAAACTGCCGCTAATAGAAGAGAGGATGCTGTTTGATTGATTTATATCAGGTGGCGTTAGAAAGAAACAAGTTATCAAGAAAGAAACGTATCCTTGAATTTACATACATATAGGTACATACTACACATTGCCGTGTGGTGTCCAGCAGAGTAGAATAGCACCAACCCCTTACACTTGTGGGTGTCGTACAAGGCGACTAATGTTTCCGAGACAAAACTTCTAGAGTCTCCGTAGGCTGGAAAACGGGACACTGCGATCTCCAACCCGCATGCTAAGTAAAACTAACAACAACAAACAACTAAAAATAAAATTCGTAATAAAATCGATGTCGTCAAGTCTTATCCCTAATTGAGGTGGCTGGCATACCAGTCCACAGCAGGACTTAGGGCCTCTCCCATGAAAGGAGAGGTTATTGCCATAATCTCCACACTCGGCAGGCGGGTTGGAGATCGCAGATTTTACTCAGATGTTTAAATCTACATTTAAAGTCTACCTCTATAGGTAGTACAGATTGTTATTTGTCTTTTTCTTTTGAAAAATATCTATTGCGAAAGAAATATATAAAGTGCGCGTCACAAGCATATATGGGTACTATAACCACCAAGCATAGCATAGGATTTTTTTTTACCATTACTTAGGTGTTAGACGTCCACGACGAACGTCAGGTCCCTCTATGAATATGTCAAAATCTTTGGTCAGAACCTTTCGATTCATAATGGGCCGTCCTACACATCGCCACACTAGAATGGACTTTCCCAACCTGTATTTTATATAACGTTAGTTGACACCATTATATTCCTCCAGAACCTAGAACAAAAGTGGCCCGTCACGACTCGCCTCTAATCTTCGCCCCTATCTCCTCTAACTCAGCTTTAATAAATAACTTATACAAAACCAGCTGATAACCGTGTTCTAGTCCAAAAACTTGGGAACAAAAGAGACCATTGTCGCGAGAGAAGCTTGAAGGACGTTAACTAAATTAAAATACGCTATTCAGAGCAAAGTTGCCGTTGAAATTTAGGAAAAGATACAGGGGTGGACTCGGTTTGAGGTGTCTCTGAGGCCACAGGGATCTCTGACGTGCCCTATGGTTTTGCAACAAAATGAATACACTAAATATCCGTGAAATGCTATTACTTCTATTTTTTAGTTACTTTTGGTTCATCATCACAGCCCATAATAGTCCACTGCAGGACTTAAGGCCTCTCCCACTACAGGTGAAGTGAGGTGGGGAGGTTATTGCCAAAATTTCAACGCTCGGCAGGCGGGTTGGAGATCGCAGCAGCACTACAGCACAGCAGTATTGTAAATATAAAATAGAAAACGCTGCTGCCCATTTTCCAGCCTACGGAGACTCTAGATATTTTGCCTCGAAAACGGTAGTCGCTTTGAACGACACCCACAAGTGTAAGGAGTTGGTGCTATTCTACTCTGCCGGACACCACATGGCTACTTACTTTTGGTTGTACTCCGTTTTTGTATTTACCGCTTTTATTCCATATAACCATACAGTGTACAACCATTTCCGTTCCATTATCCTCCTGTGATAAACTCCTGAAACGAAGTCGCTAAGACATACACGTATGGAACGGTCCACCTATTAGCAAAAAAGAAAGAGTTTTCGTTCGATATCGGCTTAGTGATTTCAGTGTTTACTGATTGCGACAAATTTGTAAATCTTTCCTAGCAAATGACATAATAATAGAAAATCAAAGATTACACCAAGAAATAGTTTTCTTATTAACAATGAGAAATCCTAAACTGTACGCTACATCGTTTTGTGACATTTGTTACAAATACTAATATTTCGAAAATCGAAATATGACAGCCTCAGTACCGTGCAAGAAATACAAATCACGGCTATCGTCATAAAGAGGGGGCCATAGGCCGCACTTGGCTACCCCAATATCCGTTGCTGAGCGAGCGAGGCGGTTTCGGGAGCGTCTCAAAGTACGCTTAGTAAACGATTCCTACTCCGCGAGCACATCTACCTCTGCCACCCCGCGAGCATAGTTTCAGGTTAAAACCAACGGCCATGTTCTGACACAACTCCACCCAATGTGCTTGTACTTTTTGTACAAAATATTAGGATAGGTTAGATCGTATTCTACTTATTCAGACAGTGTAATTCGTAGTTTCTGGTAAGTAGGCACAGACCGGACACCCTAGCATACATTTTTAACTTCATTTTTTTAATTTTTAACGCTGAAGGGCCCAGCCACCGCAGGGTCCCATAGACAACAACCTAATCCGCCCCTGTGCTATCCCAGCGTGTACGAAGCGTTCAAAAGCTAAAAGAGCAGCTAAACAATGCGTGTAGCGGGGTACGTGGCATAATTAGAAAGTTATTCAAATGACGATGGCAACTATTCAGCCGTTATGCAAGTGCAACGATTTGTGGTGACTTCACACGGGCTTGGTTCTTGCAACTTTATCAAGGGGTAAAGTTTATAAGGTTTATGTATGAGGTAGTTCAGAGAGTACACATCGGAATTTAAAAGTTATTAAAGGAAGAAAGAAAGAAAGAAAATATTTATTACAAAGGACGCCACGACATAATAATTTACATTTTAGCATAATTAACATAGGGTTCCCAGTGGCATTTTTCGTGGGCATCCAGCGTAAATGGATCCTCCTGATCCTCAGGTCCTGGAATGGTCCTCAGCATAATGTTATGGCCGCTTGCCGCGAACCACAACGCTGGTTTTCAGTGGGCCCCGTAATATCCCACCGACACTGCACCGTCAAGCAAGCAATACCCACTTCAAATAAATAAATACCTACTATCCAAACAATACAATGAATTTATAAATCATATTACTATTATAGAATAAACATAAATAAAATAGTCAAAAAACCAAATGTCGCAATATAAATAATTAAACGTATTACGTAAATAAAATAAACTAATTTGATTTGTATTTTGTGTATTGACAGTGGCTGTGTGAATCCAAACTATCATGCGCTTGCGACTAGCCACCCTTGGGAGGGGATAGGGCCGGGCGGCCAGTCTAGAAACTAGCGTCGCGCGCGCAACGCGTGTGTCTTTGCAACACACTGGTCGTACCTATCGTGTCGTATTACACTTGGATAAGTAAATAGCATATAATAGTAATAATAATAAATATGCTAGGACAATTCATACAGCTTCACACAGAAAGCAAAGTTGGTGTTATGGCTGCTAGACAACTGGTAAACTACATAGCTAAATACTTTTAAATACATAAGTACTTATTAAAAGTATACAATACACCCAGACCAGTAACAGAAACTATAATTCATCATTTCAATATCTGCTGTACATTTAATATGCTACATAGGGGGGAGAATTGCCGAGTAAATCCTAGGATCCAATCTACCTGACCTGTTCAACCGACCACCTGCAATACTCTATCTGACACGACGCGCGATATACAACGCTATACGTCTTAAGCCACTATTACCAAGATAACATTATTAGCCGGCAATGTATTGCGAAATGAAATTTACATGCGAAACGTCGCCGGCGCTGAATCTATCGCCGTAAGCCATGCTAATTGTGTGGAATTTGCTGGAAACGGAACATGTTTGCGCCGAATGTAGCGCCAACTATATCCACTACAACTATGCTACAACTAGAGGTGTTCGTTATATTAGATAACGGGTATGTTATAACGGTATAAAAATATACTTATAAGACCTAATATTAATTCATAATATTTCCTGCTACTAATATATCGCCATTTCACACAACACAAGATAACCATAATTTTATTCTAACTACCGTTTGATATTAATATTCGATTGTTATGTTATTTTTTCTGTTATATTCTGTTATGTATGCGGTTAACGTCGAAAGTAGCAAAACTAACGTTTTACATGGTATTACAAATATAATTATTATTATTGATTCTATACAAATTTTTCTATACAATTTTGTTTCCCAAGCTGATAAATCAACTGTAAATAATGGCACAAAATTGAAAAACAGCGATCGTTATACGATATAATTATATTAGGAAGTTACATTATAACGTTAAAAATAACATAATATTTTATAATTGCGTAACCTTCTGTTATATTATATGAATATAACGGCTCTGCGCACCTCTAGCCACAACTATGCCACATTGGATTGGGAAGGATAAAATTTTACAGTAACCGTTCCGGGTATGATTCTGGGTAGGATAAAGTTTGGAATCCGGACGGAATATTGTTAGCAGCATAATAATAGTAAAAATTTCAATTTGTGGAAACGTCACTTTGACGACTTGCGACATTCTTGCTGAGGATTGCGAGCGACTGATGCGTATGAGGAGCTGAGTTTGCGAGACCTCAATACACTTGATTGCTGAGAATTGGGAGCGAGGAGTGGTTATGAGGAGCGGAGTTTGGGAGACCTCGATATATCCTTCGACACATCATATGACGTGCATAATCATCAACTACAATCAGCTAACAAGGTGCTTAAGAAGCTATTGATTTTTTTAAAGAAATTAGTAAACGCCATTATTTAATGTACATACATACATACATACATAAAGCTCACGCCTGTGTCCCACAGATGGGACACAGGCGTGTCTACCCCAAAAAAAAAAATTATTTCATTTATTCCTTGTGGCACTTCTAACGGTACATCACTTATGGGGCCCACTAACAACCAGCGTCACGGTGACTGTCGTGGCATATGCTGAGTCTGGCCCCATTGCACTCTCCACATGGCACAGGTAACGAGATTAAAGTATGTATCCTTTTTTCCCTAGATTTATGTCTGTTTTACTTTTTTGTTTTCTATGAATATTTTTTAATGTTGCACCGTGGGTTTGATTGGAAGAAACGTGTTTTACTTTACTTTAATTCTGTTACCAACGCCATCTAGCGCAGCGATCCGGTACCAGAAGTGGACTTCCTCACAAAATTGTGCGAAGTAATGAAAAACGAGCTTTATCCATCTCTCAAATTCTCTCCCGAGGAGATCATAAATCGTCCTTTTATCTATGTGCATTAAAAATAAAGGACCTCGCCTTTTAAACAAAAAGAGGGTGGGATGAAAAAAATCCGCTGACTAATTTGTGCAATCAGTTACTTGACGGTAAAAGGCTTTTATGTACGCCGGGAGTGCCATTGGCTACTGTTACACCGGATGGAATATTTAATGAAGGTAAACATGGTTTTTAATGAAGGTACAACAGCAACAATTTTGGGTGCTTACCTATGAAATTGGCTTTCTTCGCAATTACACATTTTCTCAAATATTTTTAATTGTACATAACATATAAAAATTAATACTTAAAAAATTAAGTATCTAAACACACTTTTAACAACAAACAGGGACTGTAAGTAAGTCTCTAAAATGAATAAAAAATATTTTCTCAAGTTTATATAAAAAACGTGTGAAAATTGGTACCCCTTTTCATTTGTCGTCAGTTTGCTTCTTCAACCAGATGAAATTTTATGAAAAGAGTAGTCATCAAAATGAAACGGTATGCACCAGTTAGTTTAATGTTGTCTGATTATACCTACAAAGTTTCATCGTATTCGGATAGGCCACATCCAAGAAATTGAAAAATTTTACCCTAGTTTTAGACAATGATAAAATCTGTTTCACGTGAATTTAATTACCTTGAATATTATGCCTCTAAAACGACTAGAATCCAGTCGACCTTTTTATCTATACATAGTATAAAACAAAATCGCTTCCCGCTGATTATTTTATACGCTTAGGTCTTTTCAACTACGCAACGGATTTAAATGCGGTTTTCATAACATAGAATTAGTGTAAGAGTAGGGTAGGGTACGAACGCGAACGAACTCATGCCGGGCCCGCTAGGTAAGTAATAATTAATAAATAACAGCAACCCTCACTTAAAAAAATCGATAATAACATGAAGTCAATCTTAAATATATCGCGTCGGTGTACCACAAGGCCGCTAGCAAATCAAGTGCGGGGAGGTCTTAAAAAGTTGCCGGAGGTTCAAACAAAAGACCACCTGGACGCCTTAATCGTCAGAGTTCTTCAATTAATAAAGGACCTGATTTGAGCACCCTCAATGGAGTTCCAGACTTGCCAGCAAAAAGATGGGCAGGCTTTTTATTATTATGAAACAGTCTGGGGCGGCGGTGGCCAAGTGGTTAAGGTACCAGACTCGCGAGCGAGAGACTCTTTTCTGAGTTATGTACATAAGTTTAACTCTAACCGATGCTATTACGGTGAGGGAAAATGTCGTGATGAAACCTGCCCATTCAGGCGGCTGGATGTGTAATCATGATCTAATCTGGTCAGGTACCCCTGGTAGCAGGGTCACGGAGGTCGGAAGGCAGTCACTCCATTATAATTACTTGATCTGTCAAATCCTGGCTCATGGTCAATACGGACCCCGGGCCCTCGTATGCAAGAGTTATTGGTATTGCGCGAGCCCTTCACGTGGGTGTTCTCATTTTGATATTATGGGCGTACTTAAAGTGAGACCGTGCGTAGGCATTAGCTTTAACACACGAAAGACCTAATTATTACGAAAAGC
Organism: Blastobasis lacticolella; assembly: GCA_905147135.1. Lineage (NCBI taxonomy): Eukaryota > Metazoa > Arthropoda > Insecta > Lepidoptera > Blastobasidae > Blastobasis > Blastobasis lacticolella. The sequence continues at coordinate 6,175,905 of LR990062.1, read as the reverse complement.
CCTCATGGCCTTACGACAAAATTTGTCAGGAAACGTCATGGACTCTTTAAGCGCGATACAGCAAATAAACTACCTGGAGAGGTTTTACGTGGAGAGTACAACATGGAGCTCTTCATGAATCGGGGTAAAAAGGTTTTTACGGAGTCGGCAACGCGTGGGTGATGCCCCTGGTGTTACAAACGTAAATAGGCTGCGATGACTGCTTACCATGAGGCAGGCCGTAAGCTTGTTTGCCACCTTAGTGGTATAAATAAACAGAACTTAATATTTTCCAATTTCCTTTGAGCAAGATAGCATCGTGGCGTTAATAATAGATGAAGATTGCCAAGAAATGTCGTTATCGTATTGCCATTCTTGTGTCTATTTACGGCTTACTACTCAAACAAGACCTTTATCATACTTTTCTATGTTTAATTGAACGAACTTTAATCAGGAACTTGACAAAGAGCTTTTTTAATGAGACATTTCGCGTTAAAGAATTTTCTGCTTACAATATTATCGTGTAAATAATCTAATAAACTCAGACAACACCACATACCTCCATCCTCAGGGATATTGAGCAGCTTCTTGGCTCCAGGACTCGGCCCGCGGACCGCCGACAGCGCCCTCTGCAGCGTCTCACTCATCTGCTTCCCCTCGCACACACACAACAGCACAAGCACAACACAACACTGCACTCTGAGCCAGCTGGAATCCTGCTTCCTCATGGCGCTCAGTTTCTGTCCGCGCATCAGGTTTCCCGCCATCTCCGTCAGGAGACACCGCCTACATTATAACCGGGTGCGGGTGCGACATCTGTGGAAGAGGAAAAATTTGGATTAGATTACTAAGAAGTGGAGTTTTGCTGAATTTTTTTTAACATATTTGAATAAACACTTTATTGCATAAATACAGAATATAGTCGGTACATATCGGTAGCAACATAGAAAACAACCGGCGGCCTTATCGTTTAAAGCGATTTTTTCCAGGCAACCTTTGGGTTTGGACTTGAATCAAGTAAGCGAGAGTATTGTGGTGACCCCACCTTGTGGGCTAAGGCATACTATTTCCATGGTGTGGGTAGAAAATCAAAATGTGCCTAATATAAACCGCACTGCTGTAGTCAATTGTAGGTGACATTTAATATATGCCCGGGGATCCATTCACTCTACAGCTGACTGCACATAACACGCAAAATCTTCCAAACTTAGCGTTAAATGCCACCTTCTTCACATCCCGTACTTTTTCAAGAATAAGTAATTTCCCCGCATGATTCTCATACATAATATAATATTTAAAAGCTTGGCTTTAATCTCAGTACAAGTCTGCCTTTAGCCGTCGAGAGCGTGAATCTTTGATGGTGCCAAGAAAATTTTCACTCATCGCACATGCAAGGAATAAGGGTTAACGATACGATATATTTAGAACGTATGTACGTTTATTGCTATTTCTGATTTTAAAAAGTACGTACCCCTCACTTACAAGTCGAATAATCGAATCCCACTGCAGTCATGCACCAATTACTCTTTTCTGAGTTATGTACATTAGTTGAATACTAACCGATGCTCAACGGTGAGGGAAAATATCGTGATGAACTCTGCACATTCAGGCGACCACTGTGGTCAGATTCCCCTGGTAGCAAGGTCACAGAGGTCAGATGGCAGTCGCTCCACTGTAATTATCTGACCTGCCATATCCTGGATCATGGTCAAGGCGGATCCCCAGCCCTCGTGCGCGAGAGCACAACAGAATATTCAAGGCTTACGAGGCACGTATCTGAACTTGTTCAAAATCTCGGCTACAGCAAGCAACACCGCCGCCTAAGCCTAGTGCGTGCAAACAGCCTCCAACTCGATACCGGAGTGAGTTCGCAACTCATGAGTTATTCACTCTCAGCGGTTGCTGTTGAAAAATCATTACTGTACGTTAAAATTTTAATTAAGAGTTGGATCAAGTGTGCGCGCTGCTTGTAGACTCCAATTTGCTGGGTGAAAGGTTTATGAATATTATAATGAAAATACATATTTGCGATGTGCCTGCCCACGTTTTCAAAATGGGTTAAAATTATGGAAAGACAGTATAAAATAATATTTTCAGTTATCATATTTGTAGGACGTGTGGTGTCCGGCAGAGTACAATAGCACGGACCCCTTACACTCGTGGGTGTCGTACAAGGCGCCTCATGGTTTCAAGGCAAACAATCTAAGCATAGGCATGAAAATCGGCAGCAGCGTTTTCGATTGTTATATTTATTACACTGCGATTTCCAATCCGCCTGCAAATCGTGGGGATTATAGCAACAACCTCCCCTTTCGTGGGAGAGGCCCTAAGTCCTGCAGTGGACTGTTATGGGCTGTGATGATAATCAATTTTTGTCATTGACTAGGATCGATAACGTAACATGTCAAGTACCAACATATTTATATACTCGTACGTGATAGTTCCCCATAATTTAGCAGGTAGCTGTGCGGTGGAGAGATATTTCTCTAATTAAATTCACTAACGATGCTAAAGGGGACTTTACACTATAATTTTTGACATTTCCCATTCAACCTCAATTCATTTGCCTCATTGAATTCAAAGGAGAGGAATTTCGTATCGCACAAAAGGCCTTCGACGTGGCTTATGACGGCTGCTATTATGCTGCTACTGCTGATATGTGATTGCTACCGAGACCGAAGGCAAATTTTAACATTACACCGAGTCAGAGCTATATATGACTAAATTAATTAATGGCTATTTTGGTAGTAATTTGGTAGTAAACTGTGGACATGAGCAATACCAGGGGCACTACCAATGCGTTGCCTGCCTGATGAGACCTCTAATATACCTCTGGAACGATCCCACGTCCAAAGGAAACACTGTGGCTCAGAGCTCATTCCACATCCGATCGTACGAGCGTGAAACGTTCTTTCAAAAAAATAATGAACACCTCATAGGTTTCGTTTCGATACCTTTATTAATAGCAATTCAAATAAGTAATGAGAAGGGATTTATGGAAATTTTCATTGAATTAAGTTTCATTAATTCACATTATATTCAAGCAACGCATTCAATAGACCGTTTTATTATATTGCAATTAAATTGATCTTTGGGATTAATTTGAAGTAACTTATAGCCTGCATATTATTAATGCCAATGATTGTAGTAGATACATGACATTTTATTTAATTTAAAAGATAATTTGCACTCCCTATAAGGTTGATTACTCCTACTGGGCTAACTAATTTTAACACCTGTACCTGTACATTTTAAGCACCATGTATTCTAGCAAATAAATAAATTGAATGATAGATCGAACGAAAGCTTTGTATGTAGATATTAGTAGAAATACAAACATCATCGCACAAAGTCACGGGCAATAGCTAGCACCAAGTGTATACGATAATACTTTCCATTAATTTATGCGAAACTATCGATGTTTTAAACCAAACAGCAAATTCCGAGCATTGTAAAGGCCCCTTTACACAGGTCCGTAATTAAATATGCTAAAGACGCGTAGTGTGCGACAGTAGCGTCTAAAATTACAGCCAGGCGCTGTTTCAACTAATTGCAATGTTTTGCTAAGCATTTAATGATGTAACCCTAGCTATTTGCTAGTAGTCGCAACGTGTGTGAACGTGTGTGTTTTGAATAATGCCGTTTATCTTGTAGTTAGTGGAATCTGCTAATGGTTAGCAGGTCGGCGGGGTCGGTCTCGTAAGCGAGAGGTGCTGAGTTCGATTCCCAGTGTCGCCATGTCCAAAAGACTTTTTGAGTTATGAACCTAAATTAGTTATCCTAACCGATGGTGGTGCGGTGAGGGAAAACATCGAGATGAAACCTACACATTCAGGCGACTGAATGTGTAACTATGATAGAATCTATTAAAGTTCCCTTGTTAACAGGATTACAGCGGGCAGATGGCAGTAGTACCACTGTTATTACTTGATCTGCCAAATCCTGGGTCATGGTCAAGGCGCTCGCGTGCGAAAACACAACCGGGACATTAACGAAAATATGTTTATTAAGTTTCTAAGACTTTACGTAGTGTGGCACTGTTTTGTGAAAAGTCTGGAGCTGTTTATGCCAAGGTGCTTGGCACCATCAGCCATCATCATCACAGGTCATAACAGTCCACTGCAGGAGGCTATTGCCATAATCTCCACGCTTGGCAGGCGGGTTGGAGATCGCAGTGTTATAAATATAACAATGGAAAACGCTGCTGCCCATTTTCCAGTTTACGCAGCCTTTGATATTTTCTCTCGTAAACATTAGCCGCCTTGTACGGCCTCCACAAGTGTAAGGGATTGGTGCTTTTCAATTCTGCCGGACACAACACGTCCAACGGTCACGGCATCATCATCAACTGATGCTAGCTTTAAAACCAATCTCTCCAGCGCATGATATTCCCAGAAATCCAAATAAGATTGAAACTTATAATTTCGAAGCTTGGATTGTGCCACTCTATCCACACATGGCAGATGCTTGAAAACGTTTAGATAAGAGGCTCTTGTACCCATAATGAATTAAATCTACCTGCGTAGGTATGTATTCATCTAAGCTACACGTTCGACATTTTCTATATTTATGTACCTATTAGATATATCTTACAAAAGCGTCATTCAGAACTGTCTGAGCTTGAGCTTTTATGAATAAAGGTTCAGCGACTGAGTCATCTAGAATTCTAGAACCAAATTATTATATCTGAACGGAGTAGACAATAATATTATTGCAAGAGTATTGAATCCAAACCGTAAGTATAGAGCATAGTTGTATTGTTTGTAATCTAAACGGAGCTTTTGTATGGGATTGTTGTAATAGAATACCGCAAAGAGAATCATAATCAAAACAGTCAAGTACAACGTCCACTAAATTGAAACAAATAGAAATCAAATCTCGCAGCGTCCCAGAGAAATACCCAATCACTATCTATGATTATATCATGGGAAGAACAGGAACGACAGATGTTTTGAATCCGACGCAAACGCATCCACCGCTCGGCCGAGTATTACGTACCTTTATCACTTAAAAGGGCAATCCGATACACAGAAATCCACATACACAATATCACTATACACAAATGAACACAATTGTAACAAAACACCGATAGAAACTACACTGTTTTACTAGAAAAAGAGATATTTAATGGGACGCGCATAGCAGCGTTCGGAAACGTAACGAAACTAACCTAAAAATGTACGAGTTCTCGCGCAGGCGCGTTCCGTCATACTTAAACGAACATAAAACTTTTGAGCGCCGATAAAGCTTGTACAGAAACACGGCTTTAGGGACGTTTATACTACTTTCTTGCGTTCCTCGAGAACAATTTTAAGTCTTATTCTTTCGAAGGTAAGGAGCATAAACATGGAACACTGTTCGGTATGCAATGAACAGTTGTTTCGTTGAGGAGGAACGGAACGTTAGTTGTCTTTTGTATTGAGTTCCTATACCTGCATCCCGACCTTTTTTTTTGAAAGCGCGTGGGTCGGCCAGTGCCTGCGCTCGGAATTTTAAACCCTCGCCCCTATTTTGAGGGACTACGGCCCAATTTGCATTGTCTCGTCAGCATTGTGAGTTATGTTTGCAAATGCATGGCCCCATCTTTTTTCTATGGTCGAATGCAGTTTCGCTCAGAATGAATCGATATGAGTTTGGCGGTAAATTCCGATTATGGTTCTATAGAAAATTCGTGGAACATGAGACGGTGAGGTTTGCTTCACAGTAATTATTTTTATTACAACAATTTTTTATTGTAGAGCTGAGAGAGAGCAACTAAAAATAAATCAAATATCTGTAAGCATGAACTTTTAGTTTCGAATACCTAGTTAATTACTGACCTGGGCCACCTTCAAAACAACGTAGATATATTCCAAGGTTATCATGACAAGTCTGCACAAGAGGATTAATAGTTCGCCAGATACTATTTAAAGTCTTATAAGTACACAAACTGAAATATTTTCGTGAATTTAAACTTTACCCAAGTTTGCACTTTGTTTAAAGGGTTTATGTACAAATACTGTTTTAGTGTGTTGGATTAGTTTCTCCAATGCCATTTCAAGTACAATGCAATAAGTAGGGACTGTATTTTCTTAGTTTCTTAAAAAATCTAAATCTAAAAAAATAATCATCTTGGCGTTGATGTCCCTCCCTATTGTGCCCTCGCGCACAAGAACCCGGTGTGCGCTTTGACCATGATCCAGGATTCGGCAGATCAGATAATTACAGGGGAGCGACTACCATCCGACCTTGCTATCAGGGGACCCTGACCAGATTGAATCACGGTTACACATTCAGTCGTCTGAATGTGCAAGTTTAATCACGATGTTTTCTTTCTGCGTAAGTGCATCGAATACCATTGTACATAACTCAGAAAAGAGTCATTGGTACATGGCCGCAGTGGGATTCGAACCCGATACTTCTCGCTTACAAGCCGGATACCTTAAGCAGTCGGCCACTGATGCTTCAGAAGATGCTTAATTATACTAAATTTAAGTCCTCTTGTCACATTAAAAGTAAAAAATAGTATGGATCATATACTAAATAAATAAATAAATATTCGTGGACAAATTCACACAGCGCCATCTAGCCCCAAAGTAAGATAACATAGAACACCCAGACCCGTAACAGAAATTAAAATTCATCATTTCAATCTCCCGTCTCTGCGCGGAACAGCGCGTCCGCTATACCCGTGCCTCAAACACGGGTATAGCCGTTAAGATTGACGTCGAGTCGATCGACGACTTCAGGAGCCTTACTAGGCTCCTAGCCCACAATAAGATAGGTTACCACACCTACGCCCTCCCTGAGGAGCGTAAGGTGCGTGCGGTACTCCGTGGAGTGCCGCACGAGCTTTCCAATGAGGCCATTCTCATGGACCTCAAGTCCAAAGATTTCCCCGCCGAGGCTGTACACAAGATGTACAGCCGGTCCGGCAAACAATTTCCCATGGCGCTGGTGGTGCTTTCCAACACCACCGGTGCCAGGACTATATTCCGGGGAGGCTTCACGGTCTGTGGGCTCTCCGGAATCAAAGTCGAGGCCCCGCATAAACGCGGTTCCCCAGGGCAGTGCCACCGCTGCCAATTTTATGGCCACGCGTCGGCCAACTGCTCGGCCCCGCCGCGCTGTGTCAAGTGTGGCGAAGGCCACACTGCCAAGGAGTGCGCGCGTACGCGCGACTCCACCACCCCTCCCTTCTGTTGCAATTGTGGCCAATCTGGCCACACTGCAAACTACAGGGGTTGCCCGCGCGCCCCTCGTCCCCGCACTTCCGCGCCAAAGCCCACTAAGGGCAAAGGTGCAAATCCCTCTGCGCCGAAGCCCGCTAAGGGCAAAGGTGCAAGGCCGCCGCCGCCTTCAGCGACAGTGGCCCACTATCCCCCCCTCAAGGCCAAAGGGCCTCCCCCGAGCGCGGCTCCAGCCGCAGCTTGGGGCCCGCCCAAGGCCCCGGGGCCGAAGGCTCCCCCCACCACCTCCCCCCCCAAGGCCATCAGCCACCAGCCCCCGCCCTCTTCTTTGGCGGAGGATATGCATTAAATATCCTCCATTCTTGCGTCCGTCAACATTGACGAGATCCCCGTCCTGGCACGCAAACTGCGTAACGCCTCCACCCAGCTCGAGCGTTTAGACGCACTTGTCGAGCTTTACTCCCTCGTCCAGGCCCTAAAGTAATGCCCCAGGCGCTTCACGCCACACCCCCCACTCCCGCCAGTGTCGGCACCGGTCGCATGAGGCCGGGTGGGGTTTCGCTTGTTTCTTTTAATGTGCGCAGTCTACGCACAAACATCTCCGAACTTAGGACGTTCGTTAGGAGCAGGGAGCTCGACCTACTTCTCCTTCAGGAGACTTGGCTTAAGCCTTCGATCCAGAAGGGTATTTCGATCCCCGGCTTATCCCTTGTCAGGGATGACAGGTCCCCCACCGCGTCATCGCGTGGTGGAGGAACTGCCATTTACTACAAGAGATCGCTTCATTGCTCCCCTCTTCCAACTCCAACTCTCTCGAGTATGGAGGCCTCCGTAGTGCAGCTAGGCATGACAGGACATCCGTCCCTGATCATAGCCTCTGTCTACATCCCCGCCGGCTCCCTGCCACTCAAAAGCGACTTCGAAGCGCTTCTCTCTCTAGGCGACTCTGTTATTATGTTCGGAGATTTCAACTCCAAACATACCGACTGGACGTGTTCCTCCACCAACACGAGCGGTGTCCACTTAATGGACATCGTTCGGTCTCTCGACCTAGACGTGTATTGCCCCCTCTCCCCTACCCACTACCCAGACAGAGTGGATCACCGTCCCGATGTACTGGACTTTGCGCTAGTGAAGGGCGTGTCGCTCACCCTCCGGTCGATCGACACCCTCGACGACTTAGGCTCCGACCACCGTCCAGTCTCCCTAGTACTAGGCTCCCCCACCCCTATCTCTCCCCCACTGCCGCGAACTTTCACGAAGTGGGAAGGATTCAAAGAGTCCATGGCGGCCGTCATGGACGCGCCCGACTCGCCGCTCGCTTTTTCATCCGACTACTTCGATAGTCCGGATAAAATCGACGCTGCGGTAACCTCGTTAACGTCCCACATTCGGTCAGCGTTGAAGGACAACGAAGTGGTGGCCCCTGTCGTTAATCGGCAGGGACTCCCACTCGAAGTTCGAAACCTGATCAAAGCCAAAAACGCAGCCCTCCGGAGGGCCGCACTCTATCCGACCCCAGAGTACAGACGCACTGCGAACCGACTTCAGCGGGCAGTGCGAGCACGTCTCGACGAAATGAGGAACTCCCAATGGGGGGACCTCATGCAGACGATTTCCCCGTCCCATCAAGCGTACTACAAAGTGGCGAAAGCCCTTCGTACAGACGCCAGAATCTCCATCCCTCCTCTTGTTCGCCCAGACGGCACAATTGCGTTTGCGGACACCGAGAAAGCCGAATGCTTTGCAGATAGCATTGCTTCACAATGCTCCCCTAGCACCATGGAGTGCGACCCCGGTCACGTGCGTGCGGTGGAAGACGAAGTCCGTCAAAAGACCTCGCTCCCTCCCACCACGGACCCTGTCACAGTGTCCCCCGACGAGATCCACTCCTTCATCAAGGGTCTCAAATCTAACAAAGCGCCGGGCGCGGATGGAATTTCCAACCAAGCGCTTAAGTACCTCCCCGAGCAGGTGCTTACTTTGTTAGCGATCATTTTTAATGCTTGCTTTGACCATTGCCACTTTCCGACCGCGTGGAAAGAAGCCATAGTCATAGGCATTCCCAAACCGGGAAAGCCGTTAAATGTAGCGTCATCCCACCGCCCGATAAGCCTCCTCAAGGCACTAGGGAAGTTATTCGAGAGAGTAGTGCTCTCTCGAATGAAAGAACATCTCTTCAAAGACGATGTTCTTATTCCCCATCAATTCGGCTTTCGTCCCAAACACAATTGCCCCAGACAAGTCCATCGTATAGTAGAATACATCCTCAATGGATTCTACCCAAAGAGAGAAAAGACGGTCGCAGTATTCTACGACGTCGCCAAGGCCTTCGACAAAGTCTGGCACGAAGGCCTTGTTTACAAGCTATACAAGCTTGGTCTCTCCGATCGACTCGTCCGATTAGTAGCGTCCTATTTAAAACACCGTACCTTTCGGTTCAGACACGAAGGTACTTTGTCTTCCCCACGTCAACTGAAGGCCGGCGTCCCGCAAGGCTCTGTACTCTCTCCCCTACTCTATATATCGTACACGAACGATATTCCCGTCCCCGACAACGGGGTGCAACTGTCCCTTTTCGCCGACGACACGGCAATCTACGCCAAAGGGCGAAGGCCACCCATGGCAAAGCTCCAAAAGGCGGTGAACAAGCTCGAAGCTTGGTTCAAACTGTGGCGCATCGAAGTGAATCCGGAGAAGAGCTCCGCGGTTTGCTTCGATGTTAAGCGCAGACGGGGTGACAGCGACCCCCCTCCCCTCCGCATGCAAGGGAAACTAGTTCCCTGGCAGCGCGCTGTAAAATATCTAGGCGTCACGCTTGACAAAAGGCTCACTTTCCGGCCCCATGTCGAAAGAGTGTGCCGCACCGCCCGTTTCTACCTGGGTCGCCTCAACAGTATGTTGGGTCGATTCAGTAAAATGTCCCTCAGGAACAAGCGAACCCTCTACAAGGTGTGCATTCGACCGGTGTTGACATACGCCTCCCCCGTCTTCGCTCACGCGAGCTCCCACGTCACTAAGAAACTGCAAATTGTGCAGAACATCTTCTGCCGTAGGGCAACGGCGGCTCCATGGTACGTCCGCAATGCGGACCTACACCGTGACATGGACCTGCCCACCCTGCAGCAGTTTCTTAGAACGCTCTCCGAGACCTTTTTCAAGGCCGCGGAGGAGCACCCCAACCCGCTCGTGCGAGAGGCAGCAGCCTACGCTCCCCGCCCGGTCTCCGGCCACGTGGTACGGAGACCGAGACACGTCCTCGCGGATCCCCCCGACGAACTGTCGAGCGCCCTGAACCTCCTCCTGGAGGCTCAGGACGACTCAACAGAGCCCCCCCATGCCGTTTCAGCGGCCCCCGTAGGCCCCCAATCCCAATCCACGGCAGCGGGACCCCCTTCTGGGGTCTCGCTATAAATTCTCCAGCGTATGCTCCGTAAGGAGTGACGTTGAGCGCACCCCGTCCCTACGGGGTGTAGCATCCGATGAAACCTGAAAGGCCCTTATGGCTACAGGTGCTTCCAGGGGGTGTTTAGTACGTATGCGCCTAGGTTCTTTTGGCGAGTCGTGCATAACCAGTCCGGCCGGCCGGCTGGGATACTCATGAGAGTTCACCTCCTCCCTTCCAACCGCATTACCGAAGGGTGCCCATTTCCTTTGCGTTGGGCAAAAAAAAAAAAAAAAAAAAAAAAAAATCATTTCAATTTCTGCCCGGCCGGGAATCGAACCCGGGACCTCTTGCGTGGCAGACCGGCATGTTGACCATTGAACCACTCAGGTCGTCATACTAATGACAGTGGTATTGCTACTATCCCTCTTGTAACTATATTAAATAAATAAATATAAATATGCTAGGACAAATTCACACAGCATAATCTAGCCCCAAAGGAAGCAAAGCTTGTGTTATGGGTGTTAGAAAACTGATGAACTACTTATATGTATACTTTTTTTAAATACATACTCATTATACATAACATACAATTAAAGTATAACTTTACTGCACTTAAAGTAATAACAATCGCCAAAGGGTTAATTACTTTCAAGCTCACAATGGTCACACAATAAGACAGAGAGACGTTACAATTTGCGCAGTGACTGCAAGGATTTCCAGGTAATTCCAGTGTTTCCAGAATGGAATGGAATACATTTCCAGCACTCGGAATACCCTGTCGAGACCTGGGGCTGGTAAAGCCTTCATAATTCAGCACTGACGGTGCCACGGCGGCCTGCCATAAGGCTGAGTTGATACCTTGCGCAGTTTACTAGGCACGGGCGTCTATCAAACCGTTGCGTTATGGTAGCGACTTATTTTACAACATTTTGGAGGGCTCTTGGTAGTAAAGCCACTCTTCCATGTCTTTATTAAGTACCCTAAGACGCCCCAAGTTGTTATGGAGCGAATTAGTTTTTGTTTAAGTTTGAGCTCCTAGTGATCCCTAAATAAGGCTACGTTCGAAATGTCTACACCAAGGACCCCGATACTCATCGAGATATCTGGAACAGTGGCACTTCATTATATGAGAGGTCTTTACATGATATCACATGAAATAATAAGAATACTTTCATGTGCTCACATGTGTTCTGAAAATATCTACCTACTTTTAATTGAAATGGGAAAGTTTTCTACACATAGCGGAATTTTTTATCTATTGACTATGATATTTTTTTTCCCTTCAAAGGAAAAGAAATATCATAGGATATTTCTTTTCCCTTCCTCTTTATTTGTGCGAGTACAAAATAAATGGTATCTCTTCTGCCTTACATTAGATAGAGAGTTTATGGACATTATTAATTCTATACGTCAACATTAACGTCGAACGATGTCCATTCTGATTACGATCCCATGTCTTCAGATCGACTGATAATCAGTTGGTTCGCAAAAGTAATCTCCCAATCAGCCAAAACGTGTAAGTTCACTTAAGTAAAGTAAGAACTACGAACGAACAAGTTCTAAACCAGGCCCAAGTGTGACGCACAACATTCGCTCCGGTGTCACAGACGCCTATCTCAGAGTAACAGCAGTACGGATTAAGAAGTTGCTTTTTCGAGTACTATGCAAACAGAGCGTACCGTAAACTCGAATGCAAATGTAGGAACGGAAACCGAAACAGGCTCGAATTTAGTAGTCAAATTCATGGCTCCCCAAGTCCGAACAGAGACGTAGTCAGGGCCACAAAAGATACCCCCTCAAACGGGGTATTGTTCACTCGAGTAGTTTGCAAATACAATGTCTCGTGAGCCGAAATGCAAATGCGAGGATTCAGTATCGGATTTGGATGATGCAATTTAGGACTAACATTGCAGAGATATTTCCGTCCATGTCCGGTAGTAGCCATTGTGGCAAATTCTGCTGTCAATAAAATTTATATTAAGAAATGGACACCTATTTCCTATTTTGTTGAAAGTATTCGTGTAAGGCAGGGTTAAAAAGGTAAAATAATGAACAATATAGTGTTATGTACGCAAATAATATTAAATTGCTTTTTGTTTCCCTTTTAGCACCCGCAACGTGGTTTGGATGTGGTATGTAAAACGATTTTTTAGGATAATTATTCAGTCATTTAATTTTGTGACACGAAATACAGTAAGTTGCATGATATTATAACATCATCGCTGTCTGTTGTAGAAGGCAGACAAACAGCAAGTGCAGCAGTGAGTACTCGTACAGTGAGAGCATTACCGATAAGAAGAAAAATAATTGATATTACATACAACAAATTACGTACTACTTTTTGTATACAATATAAATATTCGAGGACAATAATAAATATTCGTGGACAAATTCACACAGCGCCATCTAGCCCCAAACTAAGCAAAGTTTGTGCTATGGGTGCTAGATAACTGATATACTACTTAAATACTTTTAAATACATACTTATTATACATAGAACACCCAGACCCGTAACAGAAATTAAAATTCATCATTTCAATTTCTGCCCGGCCGGGAATCGAACCCGGGACCTCTTGCGTGGCAGACCGGCATGTTGACCATTGAACCACTCAGGTCGTCAATATCTGTGCAGTGTAAAGATCTTTTGCTTCATTTCCGTATTAAATTAGGATTATCATTAAGTCCACGCATTGAGAACACATAAGCAAAGAAATGTAGGTATTAGATTAACTATGTTTAGTGTTAACAGTAGCTAAGTTAGAAATCGATTATACCTTGGTTTAATCCAGTAACCTAAGTCATCAGAGAGTAGATGAAAATGGACTGTATTGCTCACACAATAAGGTCCATTTTATTACCAGCGGAGCGGGCGCGAAAAATATTGATGTATGATACAAAAATATATCTTATTAATATATTCCGTAAAATCGATAACTGTTGGGGTTTTTGAATGGAGACCGCGACTCGGCATTGGTATTGTAGGACCCCCCACCAGATAGAGTCACGATTTACGAATGGCTGCAAGATGCTGGACGCGGAAAGCCGAGGATAGGATGCATTGGCCGTCATCGGGAAGGCCTATGTCCAGCAACTGACTAGTTTAGACAGGTAATGCCACTTGAGGAAGACCCCCTACGTACAATTAAACCGCCTTAGTACGCCCCTGCAACTGAAATACGTCGGTAATGGAAATACGCTGTATTTGTTTATGATAAGTGGGTGATAAGGGTCCTTGGAACAAATAAAGGTGATACATCCCAACAGTTTCGGGTGGAGTGGTCCAAATTGAATTGTGTGGCCCGTATGTTTTTTTCTTCGGTCCTACGATATGTGAATCGTGATCTGTTATGATTGAAGTTGAAATTGCTGATTTGCGGGGAACATGACAGTAAAAGTTTGCTATTATTATAATATATTCACAAAAGATAGATAGATAATTGAAAGAGCTAAAGTAAAGTTTGAAAATGTGACAAAATATGTCGCCAAAAGCTGTCATATTTTCCAGATAGGTATTTTGCGTAAATAATACGACGACGATGATGAATGATGAGGATGGTACGTAAGAATGAACAGGGTACTGATGCAGTTATGCGTCCGATACATCAGAAGGTATGGAAATTAAAAATACACCACAGAAACCGCTCCTTGAGCAAAATTTCTTTGAGCTTTTAAGCCTTCGGCTACGGCCGAAGGTTGTTGCAATAGCCGATAAAACGGCTTCGACTTCGGCTTCAGCCAGAAATTGACTTTCGGTCGGTCTCTAGTAATAACAAAGTCGAAAGTAGCCGATGCGCATATTTACCGACGACTCCAGCACATCCACTGTTGAACCTAGCTACGCGACAAATCGACTCTACCGGATGCGAAACAGACAATACCATTACAGTATTTTCATTTAAAAAGTGTTTTGATAAAAACTATCGAATCAATAAATCGTAAATTCATCTACAAAATGCAATTTCCTGTCGAGAAACTACCCTCAAACAAAATTCGGGATGCACGCAAAATAACGATACACGATCTCGAGTTGGGATTAGTTCCAGCATATTAAAGTTAGTCTAGACTAGTCTAGGCCCACTCGGATACACTACAATGTTACCTGCGATAATGCTGGCTCGTATCAAACTGAAACTAGTGTGAGCTGGTTTGGAATTGGCTTAAATCTCGCGAGGATTCCGAAAATGTAGTCTGTCATGCTGTAATAATAAATCTTGGTGTCAACATCGTGGATGTGCTCTCGCGTGCAAGGGCCCGGGGTCCATGGTCCAGGATTTGGCAGGTCAGGCAATTACAGTAGAGCGTTTGCTATCTGACCTTTGTGGCCCTGTTAACTGGGTAACCAGACCAGATTGGAACTTGGTAACAAATTCAGACGCCTCAATGTGCAGGTTGTCTCAGGATGTTTCGGTCACATCCGTAAGAGCATCGGCTAGTATTAAACTGATGTACATAAATCAGAAAGTTACTGGTACATGGCTGCAGCGGGATTCGAACCCGGTTTCTCTCGCTTACGAGTCAGATACCCTAACCGCTCGGCCACAGAAACTACGTCTGTGGCCGAACTACCAAATAAACCTACAAAATGCACATGTATTTTACTTTACCATAAATTCCGAATTATAACGGCGCTTTCACACGAGAAGCTTAGAAGCTTTAATTTAATAACAACCCCGGAGACTGCTCAAAGTCATTCAACCGAAAAGCTCAGCCAAATATAACTCCCTCCAATACAAAGTGTCTTAGAGCTTATTCTGTACGGACCACACCACTAATTACGACGCTGTAAGCTTGCAAAGCTGCAAAACATGAGCTTAATTTGTCGCCTAAACTTTAGCCGGCGGCTAGTCCACCTAGACCCAGACTAGACTAGACAAATTAGATAACAAGACACAGGTATATAGCGAGAGAAAGTGCAGTATTTGTAGAAGAGTTAGGAAAATTTTGGTTTTATAAAACACGGTTGCTATTAATTTTAAAGCTGGGGTCCGAAGTGGCAAGAATAATGGGAGAAGTATGAAAAGAGTTATGGATATATGTGAGGCTAAAGGGTTATGTCAGGACAGAGCAAATTGATGGTACATAGTCTCTGCTTACCCCACCTGTGGTACAAAGGCGTGAGCTTTATGTATGTATGGATGCATTAATTTTTGTAAGAATTACAATATCTGTCTGTCAATGTCTTCTATTGATAATGATTTCGTTTAGCTTCGTTTAGTACTTTGGCGAAGACTTAGTATTCTTAGTAATTAGTGAGTAGTACTTAGTGGTAAGTACTAAAATATGATCAGCAATAGCAGGTAACATTTCAAAGTAAGCTTAAGCCTCCTTCGTGTTAGTGTTGGATTTTGCCACGTCTACAGTTACCAGAAGGGTCGAAATTGGCAGGGTTAACAAAATAATCTTGCACCTGCCTCTTAAAAGGATTGGCGCAATTCTGTTTGTCACCACGCATGTACGTACCTACATTTTTTTTTTCAATTAGGTATATCTAGGTAGGGTAAGAAATTATAGCACTCGTCGAAATCTATATTTTTGGTGACAGCTCGTTAAACTTAAAACCGCTATAACTCGGAAACTACTGGTCCTAAAACAATAATTCCTAAAGAGAATAAATGAATGAATAAATAACGCTTTATTGCACATTTAAAAGAATACAATGGGTACTTAAAATAAGTAGAGAATGGGGACAGAAATGACACTACTCGCCGACATCTACATTTCGGGGTGTTGTAGAACTGGTATTCAGAGTAAATTAAGCACAAAGACGTTAGAATAGAATACGAAACTAAGCAATTTAAATCATTAGATGGAAATAGTCAGACGTATCAATTGCTATCCAATATAAACTCTAACTAAATAAGCGAAGCGGATTCACATCCAGCTAGTTCTACATCGTTCGTTCAAGCGCTGTGAACTCCTAATGAAACTACACTCTAACTGAATGACAAATTCGACTAGTCTGACAATGCAGTGGCAACAGGGACCCGTGATCCCATACAAAGACTACGTTGTATATCAGACAACATTATTACCAGTGCTAATAATCTATCAGAAAGGAGGAGTTTGGGTATGCGTTTTTGTATTTTAACCAGTAAGTAAACAGAGCAGGCCGCCTGATGGCCAGCAGTCACCACTGCCTATTGACATTAACAATAGGGGTAACACACCAATGCATTGCCCACCTCACGTTGCTTTAAAGCTCGATATTGGTACGGAAATCGTCTTACTTGGAGTAACATAACAACCCCATCGAATGTCAAATGTGTAAATGTGTATTTTCATATTCATACAGACTGACAGACAGACGCGGAAAGCGACTTCATTTTATAGTATGCAAGGCTATGGAAGAATATCATAATTATGGTTCAAATTCTCAAACAACGGTATTTTTTTAAGCAGGCGGCAACCACTTCATCTGATGGTAAGTTGTCTACAATAAAAACGTATTCCCATACAAAACATCGTGAAAATCTATACAATATCTGTAGCCAGGTGTTCTCACAATCTCGTCCAGTAGGTACCTCAGCTAGCTGAATACTAAAATGGCTCTTCAAAGAAGAAGACAGCCGATATCTCTCGCTCAAACTCCGAGTACTCCGACAAGGAGGGTAAGGTAATCCAATAATAACACCATAAAGCTCCCAACTTAAATCCAGTTATGAGAAAGTATCAGCAAGTTAAGTAAGTTAAGTATCCAGTTAAGTAACGCAGAACAGGAGCTCAGGGAGTACAAATAAAACGCCTTTCGTTAAGGGGTAGCTTCAATGCAAATAAAAGAATCGGTTTTTTTTTCTGATTGTTCCGCCCGACTCCAGGTATTCCTTTCGAAAGTTCTGTAAAAGGTCTCCGATGTTATGACTCAACACCGAAAATACAAATTTGACTTAAAATGAACTAGATTTGTGTCTTAAATACCAGTAATGGATTTTAATGGCCTGATGACAAATTTGATAGGTACAGACAAAGAAATTGGATGACAAAAATCTCAGATCTTGTGTTGCGATTGTTATAAAGTTGATTATGTTCCTTAGTTTAAAATATTAATATTATTATGATGTTCATTGTCTAAGTACGACATATATATAACTGTTTACAATTAAGTACAAAGTATTAACTTAAATAATATATTTTGCCGTACCCGCATGGTTTTATGACGTAAGTAAACTGAAACACATGCATAATTTTATGAATGCAATAAATACATTTACTATTGACTATTAAAGTTCCTTTAAATAAAAGTATATTTTATTATTAATAACTAAAAAAATTAAAAAGCTCTTAAGTCTAAAATGCTAAGTAATAAGGTATGAGCCTTAACAATTAAATATGCGAAGGGGCGAATCTAGTCGCATATTTAGCACTCGAGTGTCTTTGAATATTTATACAGGGCATGCCATTACGGAATAGGTTTCCACAAATATGTAGGCCGGCACTTCGTACCAGGGCACTTTCGACACAGCATTCTGTTTATTAAAATGAGCAAATTTGTGAAATACGAATACAACGTAATTTGTTTTTCATACATAATTAATTAAGGGTTTGAAGAGTTTCTACACAATACATAGGTATTACGCTGGTAGTAAATGGAGAGAAAAAAACTTAAAAGTGGTATTTTTATCCACTACAAGATTTCATAATAGAACCGTTTTTCGGTTTTTTCCACAGGCCACAACGATTCAATTTTGGTTTGTAAGAAAGTTTGTCGGGTTCCTAAGAAATACTTTTGCTGTCCATGCTTTTGAAATACCATGCATCTCAACGTCTGTG
The DNA here is from genome assembly GCA_905147135.1 of Blastobasis lacticolella. Lineage (NCBI taxonomy): Eukaryota > Metazoa > Arthropoda > Insecta > Lepidoptera > Blastobasidae > Blastobasis > Blastobasis lacticolella. Next base: position 6,157,602 of record LR990062.1, on the reverse strand, counting down.
TGGTGTCCGGTCAGGCGCGGATCCAGGATTTGCTTGAGGGGAGGGGGCAAAAGTAAAAATTATAGGTATTCTCTACTCAATGAGAGAGCACACTGAGTAAAAAAAATGTCCTTCTTAGTGGGGTGAACAATATATGAATGAACGAGCGCGACATAGAAAATTTTAGGTTTTAAAACCTGGTATGAACAACAAAAGTGTGAGCGGCCATTAGGTGGCCCGCTTGCCTGTTAGTCTGCCGTATTACATAAAAAAAAATTGGTTTTTGAAGGGGCATTGCACCCATTGCCCCCCCCCCTGGATCCACGCCTGTGTCCGATAGAGTAGAATAGCACTAACCCCACACTCGTGGGTGTCGTACAAGGCACTAATGTTTTAGAGGTAAAAGATCTGAGTCTCCATAGGCTGGAAAATGGGCAGCAGCGTTTTCCATTGTTATATTTATGCGATCTGCGATCTCCAACCCGCGTGCCGAGCGTGGAGAGTATGGCAATAACCTCCCCTTTCATGGGAGAGGCCCTGAGCCTGCAGTGGACTGTTACTTGTTCACTGCGTGTACACTTGTTTAAGTTACAGTAAAATGTAGGTTAGGTAAAGCTACAATTTTGTAACTTAAATACTGAATGGTCATTTCCAAGTTCGAATGTTCATTTTAAAGCAGTTTTGAATTAGCCAACATCTATTTCTAAGTGGGTGTAGCGATTACCATACCACAAGAGGATTTTTAATTTATAACTGCACTGTTTCTGAAAGAGACAAGTTAGTGCTGTAATTCGTTTATTCTATTTTATAAACGCCCCTACTTGCACATACTGTATTCTTGTTTATATAGATAGTATATGGTATATGGTATAAACTTTCTTAATAATCTAAATACAAATTAGTTTTTTTTCTTGCCTAAGGCACACGGTCAGATGTATCACCAACTACTACAAAAAAGAAGGAGGAGGTTCCATGATGGAATGTATGATGGTGGTGGTGGTCCATTTTTTATGTATGTCCACCGATTTCTCAGTCCCGCTTTAAGTCGCTTAAAATTTACAAATTCAGCTTCCACGCTTATTCCAAACCAAAGCAAACATTTTCGGGCAGAAAAATTCCCAGCAATGTTTCCCCGCGAAAAATTAATACGCCATGTCGCCGGATTCAGGAATCCCGGAGTCCCGCGGTCTCGTACAAGTCCCGGGACGTCGGGACTGTCTCCTGAATATTTATCAATGGTCCGGCGCCAGCTGTGGACGTCCAGGAATTTTACGGATTTTCATGTTTTTCCCATATACTTGTTTCACAGGGACGTGTGTTGGGACGAGCAATTTTACATGAACAAACTTGGGTTAATATAGCTGCCTGCCTATTATAATCGCTCTAATTTCAATATATATTATTAGCAACAGACTTATTCAAAATTTTTAAACCACTGAACAGTCGCCCATAACATCTACGGATATATTATTAATTATGTAATCATCCCGGTTGTCTAACCTAGGATACTCCTTGACCATGATCCAGGATTTGACAGATCAATTTATTTCAGTAGAGCGACCGCCATCTAACCTCCCTTGACCTTGCTTCTTAACTGGGGAATCTGACCAGAGTGGAACATGGTTAGAGGTTGCACATTCAGTCGCTTGAATGTGCAAGTTTCCTTACGATGTTTTCCTTCATTGTAAGGGCAGATAGGGAGGGGTATATTCTGTTAGGAAAATTCTTTTTTGAGAATTTTTTACTTCATCGGCTGTCGATGCTGCTAGCTATCTGGCTCACTGCCATTTAAAAAAAAGTAACGCCGAGATCGATTCGTCTGGCCGTATTATGCAAAAAATTTGGACGTAAAATATCTTTAGTAGTATGGGATCGGTAGCCGTGCGGTGTCCGTCAGAGTAGAATAACACCAACCCTTACATTCGAGGGTGTCGTAACAGTCGACTAATGTTTTCGAAACAAAAGATCTAGAGTCACCGTAGCCTGGAAAATGGGCAGCAGCATTTTTTATAACACTGCGATCTCCAACCCGCCCGCCAAGCGTGCAGATTATCGTAACCTCCCCTCCCCTTTCGTGGGAGAGGCCCTAAGTCCTGCAGCGGCCTGTTATGGGCTGTAATGATGATGATGGGACGTCATAAGCAATGACGTCAAAGTAACAACACCCTTGTTTACGTATTGAAGTTAAAAATGATCACAATTACAAAGCTACAAAGTAAAAGCTTAGCCAAAGCTGCAAGAAAGCTGCACCAGACAAAGTCGAGAGGATGAAACTTCGTAAATCAATTGCACAATTATAACTTAGCTAAACACAGACGTAGAGAAGCTAGATGCGATTCTAATGTCAATTGGAATTGTGATCAACTACATGTGTTTGTTTTTCTTAATGTTTTATAGCGATGGAAGTTCAGGTTTGAGTTGTTCAGTGGTTAACAAGCCGGACAGGGGTCTGTTTTCGATTCCCGGCCTGCATGCAGAATGCATGAATCGTAGATGTAATGGGCGTTACCACTAACCATCAGGCGGGCTCTCTGCACGTTTGTCATGTAGCATAAAATAACAATGGATCGCCTGTCCAAAGGCCAAAAAAATATGTAGAAAAGGCGCTATCCAAATGGATGACAGAGCCCTATCAATAGTAAAATAAATCCAGTTACAATAGGCATTAACATTAGTTCGGCTCGTTTTTACGTCACCGCTTACAAACCGGACAGAAAACACGAACGTGTCGTATAAAAATCGTTCAGTTTACCGTATTGGTCTACACGACGCGGTGACTACGCGAGTGTGACACGGTGGCTGTGCGGCGACTAAGCGGGCGCGGGGTGTTTTCTGACGGATCTTTCGAGCTTTCTGTCATTAGCATAGAAACGAAAATTGCATAAACATTTGGGACATACCATGCAGAATTAGTGTACGTCTGTATGGGTTCTTACTTCTTACACTTACAACTGAACTCTTTCCGCTTAACTTCGTACCATTTAACTCTTAATCGCCGTTTAACCCTGTTACTGAACGGTCACAAGTTGCAACCTGTAACCTGGTAAAGTTGCTACGAAATGCCTGAAGCGACTAAGGGTTAACTTGGTGCAACTTTGCAGAACTTAACCTCTGCTGATGTTCAAAGGTGCCGGCTCGTTTGTTAGCCGGTTGGATTAACTTCTGTTTAAAGGTAAATACTTAAGGAATTTTTACTTGTTCCTTTTTGCGCTGGCTTACTGTCAGGATTGAGGTTTGTATGAATTGAATCTAGGGAAAAAATGTGATTCGGTTTTCACATATGTTTTCACAGTTAGGTAGTTTGGGGTTCAACATAAAATCTTTTTTTGTTTTTGTTATACGGCAGACAAACAGGCAAGCGGGCCACCTGATGGAAAGTGCCAGGATCTAGGCCATATTTCATCAAATTCGGTTGGGTAGAACCAGAGATACAGCTTGACCTCTCCATAGTACTAACTTTCATACACAGGTAGGTCTTTCAAAATGGCGATCGCGAAAAAGATAACTGGTCCTAAAAACGATTTCCGTGCGGACGAAGTCGCGAGCAAAAACTAGTTGTATAATAAATAGGATATGTCATACGAAACAACAATATCACAGTATTACGGCTCAGTTAACATCCTAATAACAGTAACATGGATATTACCCAATAAACACAAGAGGAAGTCTCAGTAAGACACTGTACTGGGGTCCCGTCCCAGTCTATTACAGTAATCTTTGAAGGTCAGGCGGTCAGTTCCTTTCGGTAATGTTGGTTTATTTCTTGTATCACAATTATTATTAATGTAATGATATAAAAATTTCAAACTTTAGCTATATTAGGACATTTGATTCCGTTAAACTTAAATCGGCTTAAATGAAATAAAACAGTTTACCTGCGAGTGTGTTCCCTGATCATTATAATCTAGACGCCTTCAAGGCTGGAGTAAATAGCACTTACCACCAGGTGAGACGGCGGTCAAATGTCTCAATAGCATAAATAAAAAAAAATATACTTTTGTATATCACAACATAAAAGTACCTAAGTATAACGTGTCAGTATATCTATTATAAAATAAGGGTGAGGCGGTCGTCATAGATATCGTTAAATGTTTTTTTTATGAATTTGCTTTTTCCAAACATATAATAACGATGCCTCCCATTTTTATCAGATAATAGATCTCAAAACTTACAAAATTACCTACGTACATAATAAATTGCAGAGAAAACCCTGTCGTACGTAGCCTAACGCCTACTTAAAGTCCATTGTTATGCTGGGCACTAGATTTCCACAAACGGATTTGCACTAAACCACTTGATAACAATCTCTTATTAACCTAAACACACGCAGACAACATATTCCTTTATGCGCGTATATTCGCTTAGAATATAGTATAATATACTTAACATTGTATACCTATGTAGTGTGCTACATGGTGGTGTAACATCGTTATACATTTTATAACAATATCGCTTCCCGCCGTCTGTTCCTGTGTATCGCTTGGATCTTTTAAATTACGCATCAGTTTTTAATGCGGTTTTCTACATAAGATAAGAGTGATTCAAGAGGAAGGTTTATAAGCAAGATGATGCCCCTGGTATTGCAAACGTCCTTAGGCTGCGGTGACTGCTTACCATCAGGAAGGCCGCAAGCTTGTTGGCCACATAAGTGGTAAAAAAAATAGGGTAGGTAGGGGTACGCAAAAGGAATCACGCCGGGTCCACAAGTAATACAAAAAAATAAAAGTTAAGTGTGAAATAAAGTAAGTGAGTATTTAGTCAAATGAAAATATATTGGTATAACAAAGTTAAAAGTATACACTATTCAGTATCTAATGTACAAGAAGCCTCAGTATATCTACTATGACAACAAAATATTTTTGTGTCTATCCATCATACTGATGCTGATACTTTGTAACGTTACACTGTGGCATGAAATGATCGGCTGAAAACAAATATAGTTTACATCCGGAATATAATCAAATCAAACCAACATAGAACATTCGAATGGGTATACCTAAATTGTACAATAGTACCAGTAGGTAATATTTGAAATAGGGTAGTAACCCCTGTTTACTACCGTGTCATATGTAAATCATTGTTTATACGAGAAAATTAATCGACTATGGTACGCCGAGATAACGGAGCTCACTGCGAAAACGGTTCTCAATGTGTGAACGATTGTGTCTTTAAGTAATATTGTCTATTTAGGGTGTATAGAGTACATCAACTCTTTAGAAAGGCTCGGTCTTGTACTGGTAGTCTTAGTAGATTAGTGTCTAGAATACTTGGGTTTTCCAAAGACTTAATCACTCTTGCTTGCTTTCTCAATACAGAAAATGCGTATAATAATGTGGATGTTAACTGTTTGGATACAGTTGCTTGATACGTTGGGCGTAGAAGCCCGAATTTGTAACTATTTGTGGATATTTTCTAGAGAGTCCAAAGCTTTATATAGGACTGTTAGGCTAGGGATGTCAGAGATATATCTTTTGTGTTTTTAATGTGTTTTAAGATTTATTTATGTTGTATTGTTAGACTTGTATAATGGAGTGACATTGTCTTCGGACAAAACTCCTTAAATAAAGATTACAAAAATAAAGCTCTTCTTGGAACCAGGAAGTATACGAATCATTCATTATTGCATCATTGCTGTAGAACATGGATTAGCAGAATTGTATGCTTGTTTTAAATATAGAACAACATTTTACATACTGACAGTCCAATGACACTATGATTGTCATACATAAAAATAAGCAGACATTTAATACAGGAAATGAAATTCATAAATTTCCTTTTAATAAGAACGAAACCTAGTGGATAACTTTTGACGGCAGTGAGGACAAACCACGTAGTTCTGCGCAGTAGCGCAGAATTCCTCTTCAATAGTTGCCAATTCCAAAAGGGGTCCAGAGTCAATAATCTTTGACAACCACTGATCGAGATAGTGGACCCTGTATTTTGACAAGCAAGGGGGCTGGAATAACAAATGAATAGATTGTAGTGAGCCCACCTCGACGCGGTTTCTGATTTATGGTTATTATATAAACAATCTGAGGTTATTAAATAATAATAGAGCATTGGTTTCCCGAGAGGTACAAGGTTGAATGTGATGTTAAGCAATGATAACGTACGCTTATGCAGGAGAGGGTAGGTGAAATATGAAATGTGGGTAGCTACTGTTGTAGCAGATTGACGGTAGATATTTAACTGAAAGATAACGTTCCCGATTCTGGTAAAGATAGCAGGTACCAACTGGATGTGGAAGGCACAGGGCCGGCCTTTGTGGAGATCTCTGGTTGAGGCCTATGCCCAGCACTGGGCGTCTTTTAGCTGATATGGTGGTGGTGGTTCCCGACCCGACCTTGCGACAAGTTTCGGGAATGTTCCGTAGACAGTTTTGGGTGTGGCCTTCAAACGATACGGAATATCGTCGTACTCGATATAAGGGGTCGAAAATGATGAACTTCGAGAAAAGGTACGTCCGTGCTTGTCTGCTCATCTTGGCGTGATTATTAAGGTGGACAGGTAGATTCATGAATATATGTTTAGTTTCTATGGTGTCCACACTGAATAAAAACAAGTCGTAACAATTTTGGACACATTTCAGTGGTCAGCTGTATCCGCCTCCGGCAATTTTTTGTTGTATTTCGACTTCGTGAACCGTAGCTCCCAAGCATCACCGATGGTGTTCCATTCATCCTTTTTCATAATTTATTGTTGTGGTTTTCAATTACATGTCGGTTAATTCTTTCATCCACGTGACAGACTTACTTCTGTTTTCAATTAATGTTTATATAAATATTAAATAAATAAATATGCTTGGACAAATTCACACATCGCCCCATCTAGCCCCAAAGTAAGCAAAGATTGAGATATGGGTATTAAATAACTGATAAACTACCTGTACATATTTTTTTAAATACATACTTATTATACATACTAAAATTCATCATTTCAATTTCTGTTCAGCTGGTTTTCAACAACTGCAGCCGATCTAACCTATCAACCAATCAAGGCTCAAACGCGGTCTACAACAGAAAGCATGAGGTCAATGAATGAACTTAACCGCTATAAAAATTGTGTCTTTACACGCCTAAACAACAAAACGAAAGCTACATAATCACTATAGCGCCTCTTGAAAGGACTATGATCGAGCGGGTAGCCGGTCAAACTGGACATTGATCGATTTGTCTTCGCCAACCTTCCAGTGACCACTGTAAGATGACCTCACATGTCCTTAAGATGAGTACCCTGATATTGTATTGTAGAAATTTCGTATTAACTCGAGGATTTTGCTCTTAAATTTCTTTGCTTTGAAGATCATAATGAAAAGACGTTTTCAAGTGATGAAGCTTTCTGTAACGGTCACCTTGCTTTTATTATACTTGAAGCAACAAGAATGGCAAATAATATCTAAAATTAGATGGAATCTTTAATAAAGAGCTCGGTAGGAGAAATGTCTTTATAAATAGACAAATTAAAAGGCATCTCTTGAATCATCTTTATATACCTTCTATAAATATGTTTGAACTATCTGGATTCAAAGTAAACGAAGCTTGTGTTATGGGTGCCAGAAAACTGATAAATGACTTATATATTTTTAAATACATACATGTTATACATATAACACCCAGACCAGTTACATAAATTAAAATTTGTCATTTAAATTTCTGCCCGGCCAGTAATCGAACCCGGGACCTCTGCGTGGCAGACCGGCACGTTAACCAACTGAACCACTCAGATCGTCAAAGTATAATAAAATATAATTGAAAGTCAAAGGCCAGTCCTTTTAAATCTGGTCGATTGTAAGGACCACACCTTCCTCAACCAGGGCATTTAACTGTTAATTTAATTGAAATTAGAGGAATTTAGACCTTATTCCATTGCAATAGCGAAAACGTTGGTAGGACTTACGGCAAATTGAACCGTGTAAAGTTAACGTGGGTTTAATTATAGCGTACAAGCTGATTACAGTATTTGTTTTTAATGTTATTTTACGCTTGAATCTCGCGTTTGATGCTAACGCGTCTTGGCTTGGTGATTTATAACCTGGTATCTTGTTGTAGATGAGAATATTTAACAAAATATAAGCTGTAGTTAGTCGTGTGGCGTCAAGCAGAGTAGAATAGCACCAACCCCTTATTTTACAGATATTACCATCCAATAATACGTTTGAGATTCGGAAATCCAATTCGAATCACTAGTACACTTTACTTTTTAATTTTCCGGCCTAGCACACTGCTCCCGGAGTGCACTAGCAGTACGCGACCAAGTTGGGTCCAAGCCAAATATGTTTGGCTCCATTCACACGCAAATTACTGTTTACATTATGTACGTGGATGTACATAAGACGGGTTGGGGGAACATCGGAGGGCCCAGTCGGGATTGCAGATAGAGCAGAGTTATTCATTCGAAACATTGGTGTACTGTAGAGGATACACATTACAAACAAATGTAAGCTAGAGTTAGAGAGAGTAAAAATGGACTTAGAAATTCGTATCATTCATTCGATACCCCGATCTAATGGTAATTAAGAAAAAGCGGGTGGTGATGTGTCGGAACACAAGGCTAGTTGGTTTTAACGTGAAACGTGAAGGTAGACACCTTGGCAGCTTGGATGACATTGGGTTACCCACCCATGGCCCCGTCTTTCGGGAGTTTCGTTCAATCAATGCAGTGCCTCTCCGCCGCCAACCCATCCGCTCCTGGTGTAAATTCAAGGCTACGCTAAACAATGATATTAGATTCATGTTTCAAGATTATTTTGAAGTTATAAAGGTAAGACGATATAGACCTTTTCGTTACGGTCTAGTTTTCTGACTTGGTACTCATGTTTCAGTGTGATTTTAAAGGCGTTTCACGTCAAAAGTCGTAGCCATTTCTAGAATAGAATAGAAAACATTTATTTACACACAATACCACCATAAACACATTACAAAATGGCTTAGAAAGGGCCAAATTTCTTTAGATTAGTCTGGATATAAGTTCTGTATGTCGTTTTGTTACACATAATACATCCTTTTCGCTTGGCGGTAGTCTGTTAATACATACCAGTAAAGTGGGTAATAAATACCTAGAGCAATGTTAAACTGCGGGTACTTACAGCATTCGCGAAATCTAGGGCCGCGTCTCATCTTATTTAAACTAATAGAAAAGAGCTTACAAATTTTATTTAAAAAAAATTGACGTTTCTTAACTGAAAATTGTTATTGATAAAATATTCGTATTAAAGTAGACTTAAGTAGTAAATCTTGAGGTTTTAATTACCAATTATACCAAATACACGAAAACTGCCATTGAGCTGCAATTGCAATCCGGTTGTAACCGGATCTCGCAAATCGCGAATCGGATCTCGAAAAGCGGAAATCGCAGATCGATTGAATTGTAATTCAATCTAGCCATAACTAACGGCAGCAGAATACCAAAAACGTGCCAAACTGCCAATGAGCTGCAATTATGATCCAATTACAAGTCAATCGAGTCATTAGTACATTAGCGTACTTGAGGGCCTGATATAGATAATATGTTTGGACAATTCACACAGCGCCATCTAGCCCCAAACTAAGTAAAGATTATGTTATGGGTGCCAGAAAACTGATAAACTATTTACATATTTAGATCATATGGCACAGTGTCGGCCTACTATCGACGAATCCGCGCGTAAAAGCCCCAATCCAGCAACGAAAGTACAGTGACCAGCAATGAATACGTTACTCACATGTTCGAAAGTGCTCCATCTCCATATTGAATGCACTAGACGTCGGTAGGACGTCTTAGTTTGGCTGGGGGCCAAACACGCCCCGTTATGGAGTAAGGGTTGCCAGATACTGGCAGCGTTGGTGCTTATAAGCGATTTACACCGCCCAAGACGGCTACGATGCTGTTAACTGGATGTGTGTCGAGTTGAAGAAGATATATTAAAGATTACGAACTCCGACACGTTCACGTGCTGGTCTTAGTAGAGAAAGATTGAATGGAGATGGTCATAGCAGTGAAAGGTTCGACGACCTGAGTGGTTCACTTGGTTAACATGCCGTGCATCCCGGGTTGTTCCCGGCCGAGCACCATGGTACACATCTGTGAATGTGCAGTATTCCTCAAGATGTTTTCACTCACCATAAGAACATCGGTTAGTGAATAAAATTAGTTGTACATGGCAGCACTAGGGATATTATCGAACTCGGTACCTCTCGCATACGAGTCATGCCCGCTAGCTAGGCCACCGACGTTCTCTTTCTAAGTATAATGTCTAAAGGTATGTCCAAATATCCATACCTTTAGACATTATACTTATCATATATTAGTCTGATACTGAAATAATAAAAAACACCGCTGCCAGCCCTAGACCCAGCCCAACGGAACCTATTTAGACGCTATCGTTGCACCGGCGGAATTAAATTTCGGTGCAACAGTCTGAGAGATTAACTCACGGAATTTACATTTCTATGAAAACCCCGGTACTCCGCACTGCGCGGTGGGTGTATTCCCAAACGTACCCAGCCCCACTAACTTTCCCACCAGTCCCTAATAGTGGGAATTCAAGTAAATTTCGGAAGGAGTATATGTGAGGCGCGACTAGCAGTACACAGCAATGCTGAGTACCCTTTCACAGCAGCCGGATCATATTTTGGAATAAATATTGTTTGACAACTAACACTACTCATCAGCTTGGCGTCAATATCCCGGTTGAGTTCGAGCGCTTGGGGTCCGCCTTGACCATGATCCAGGATTTGGCAGAACAGGTAATTCGGTAGCGCAACTACCTTATGACCTCCGTGGCCCTGTTAACCTGACCAGATGCAATTATGGTTACACATTCAGACGCCGGAATGTACAGGTTGCATCACGATGTTTTACATAACTTAGAGAAGAGTCACTGGTACAAGACGGCACTGGGGTTCGAATCCGGTACCTCTCGCTTACGAGTCGGACCACATAACCACTAGGCCACCGACGCTCCTACGTACCTTTCATTAAGTTTGTCATTTAATTGCGTTCATCGAAGAACTCCCATTCGGTGTTCCAATTTTTATCGGTCTAGACTATTCTAAACGCTAATCTAGAATATTTAGCTCAGACCGTTGGCGATCTTCCAACCACTGTCAGTCTGGAGGAAATAATTAAGATTTTATCGGAACCGTTTTCGCAAAAGGGTTCCGATATGGAAACAGAAATAGCTTCAGAATTGAGATTCGTAGAGACTCGTGTATCTTGGTTATTAATAACGGAACTGAACGTTAAATCGATTCCTCATTTATTATGAAAATATTGGTATTGGCCCGAAATAGCGGCGAATAGGAAGTAATTTGTGATAAAATTGTAGGATTTTGTTTTTGTTTGTATTCGTTTAAATGGTGGAGGTAATTTGCGGCGTATAATATTGGAAGGGTGAACGCAAATCATTCTGAATAACTTTTATTGTAGGAGCGTCGGTGGCCGACCGGTTAGGGTCCAGTCATGTACAAATGACTCTTTTCTGAGTTACGTACATTAGTTGAATACTAACCGATGCTCTTATGGTGAGCGAAAAACAACGCCAATATGATTATTTTTTATTATACTTTTATTGCAGGACAACCTGAGTGGTTCAATTGGTTAACATGCTGATGCTGGGCTACCACGCAGAGGTCCCGGGTCCGATTCCCGGCCGGGCAGAAATTTAAATGATGAATTTTAATTTAAGTAACGGGTCTGGGTGTTATATGTATGTTTTGAAAAAGATATAAGTAGTTTATTAGTTGTATGGCACCCATAACACAAGCTTTGCTTACTTTAGAGCTTGATGGTGCTGTGTGAATTGTCAAAGCATATTTATATTCATTATTTATATTGTAAAAGGCAATCGCAAAAAAGCTACTCTTTCAGGACATTTTGAATGAGTTTGCGATGTTATATGGTGAAGTATCATCCATCTTCAGTGCTTTTTAACAACGATTTTATCTAAGTAGACTTCTTCTGTAAATAACCTATGTTACTTTTTTTTCCAGGGTCCAAGCTATCTCCAAACCAAAGAAAAAGGTCCCAAATTTATGGACCAAAAACGTAGAAAACAGTGTACCTGTTGATACGTATGTTAAGCAAAGAGAAATCACCTTGGCGTTACTGTTACCATTGTGTTCTCGTGCATGAGGGCATGAGTTCCGCCGTGACCATGATCCAGGATTTGACAGATCAGATAATTACAGTGGAGCGACAGCCATCTGACTTCCATGACCCTGCTACCAGGAGAACCTAACCAGATTAGATCATCAGGTTTCTTCACGATGTTTACTCTCACTGTAAGAGCATCGGTTAGCATTCAATTAATGGACATAACTCAGAAAAGAGTCATTGCTACATGGCCGCAGCGGTATTCGAACCCGGTACCTCTCGCATACGAGTCGGATACCTCAACCACTCGGCTACGCTCCTAAGAAGGCCCAAAATCGTAGAAAATAGTGTACCTGTTGGAAGATATGTAATTTATGTTAAACAAATAAGTAGTGAAATCTCATGCGAGAACACAAAAGGAAAAAGCTGTTTAAATAAATAAAGCATCTTCTCATTGCCTTAAGCAGGCACGAGTAGGTTCGCGTGTTATGAAAGAATAAATTTTAACACAACAATCTCTCTTTCACTCTTACAGAGTCCAGATAAGTGTAAAAAAGACAAGAACAGACTTGCAATTTAATTGACAAGGCCGATGTCTGACTGTTTGTAGGGAACCAGACAGTCTGCTGACAGTTGCAAGTTTAATGTTCTTTTTAATTTGTATTTGTTTTTATTCTTCCTCTCGAAATGTCAGCGCCATCGTAATTTACGATTACTAGCCATGGCATTATGTAAATATTGAATGCAGAAATCGTGATTTGTGATTCTTATTTTTATTGCGAATTATTTTTTGTAGCCATAATATTAAATAGTAGATTATTTGATTACCTTTTTTGGTTCCCACTTTTTACGACAAATTACAATTTATTAATGATAAAATAATTTACATTTATAATAACAATATACACTAATACCTACATCTAAAATACCAAAAATATATACAGTAATACATATAAAATATACTAAACTAAACCCTTATAAGATATAAATATTTTATTATCTAACTAAACTAAATTAAAAAAGATGTAAAAAACCAGGGCCACGCGGTAAGGTGCCCATCATGGCGGCGGCATTTCCGCGCTGGATGGCGATACTTAACCGCTGCGCGAGAAAGCTGCCGGCACGTGAGTCACCCGTCGCCTCCCTGAGCCGCTTACCAAGCTCCATGAAGAGCGAGTGTGCGCCCGGGCCCCACGGACCCAGTGTCTCGACACCAAATGCGACAAACTCGTATTGGGCGCCGAGACAACTGTACTTGCCCACCTTCGAGCGCTCTCGTATCTCAGCCGCCGCGCCAGCCCGTTTAGCGGTTGCCGGAAGATAGGTCGCAGCTAGTGTGTCGGCGCACGTGGCGTCCCACACCAGCGGGCGACCCATCCTCCATGGTATCATAGACATCCCGTCAGGTCTCTTGCCATCGTCCCGTGCAATGTGTTGAGGTTCCAGGATTGCGGGGACGTTGGCGCTGACGAGAGACCGTCGCAGGATGTCATTGATCGCGGCGTGACGGGAGAGGCGGCCAGCGCTCGAAGAACAGGCAAGCCCATGGTGACCGAGGCGGTCAACACTCGCTCCACAAGAAGCACAACTATGCTCGATACAAACCTCGGCTCCCAGCCGGAGACCGATGGCGAGACGGAGAGTGGTCGGGTCGATGAAAGTGCCGGTGTTGGGGGATGGGTAAGCGTGGAGCCAGTGCCCGGATTCTCGTCTGGCAACTGCTTCCAGCCTGGCGCGGTCTTTTAAAGATGGTCTTTTACTTTTTACTGTTTAGTTGAATTTGTTTCGGGTTCCAAGACTCGGGTCAAAACTAACGGGCTTTACGGGGATTTTGGCTAAACAAGAGTAGAAGTGGCGGGGTCTAATTCGTTATGACCATATTTGGCTCGTAACTCAAAATTCTTTACAGCCTATGTAGTAATAGGTAACTGACAGAACAACTTCGGGAAACCCCCACCAAGTTTCCCCCCAAAATTACTGAATCGATTTTAATTGAACACAGCTGAGGCTGGTCCTATTTGGTCCGATGACGCATCGACCTGCTTCCTTACAATGTATTTTTTCTGTTAGATTTAAGTTTTTTTAATGTGTTCTTGGACTAAATACAGATACATCTATGTCAATGTCTAAAACATATATTTAAATTGCCTTTCGTTTCGTTCGGGAGGTATGGTGCCACAGCCAGATACAGACCTCCACACATACACAGTTCCACAGAAACAAATGCTAAACTTATAACACCCTCTCTTTTCTTAAGAGGGATAAAAATACTAGACAATGAAATCAAAATGTTAAGCGATTGGGAATAAAGCGAAATACGTTTGCTTGTTCCTGATAATTTCACATTACGAAATACATATTTCATCTTACACTTCTTTTTATTTAATAAAGTAGAAGTCAAGTACCACATCGAAACACGGGAGCATTAACAACCCGCTGAGCTGCGCAGGAGTTCTTTATTTGGCAAAATTCCGCGAAACAAATTGTGTACAAGGAATACTTCAACGATTATTAACAAATGCACTTCGGTTAGCTTTCGTGTAACGTGTCTTGTATTTGACAATAAATTATTTTGGTTACGAATTTGTTGGCGGCAGGTTTGAAACCTTTTGCGTTTTTTGTCGAATTTATTAAGGTTTGCAGGTAAAATATTATTGTTGTTTCTTGATTATCATCGTGTATGCTATAAAGAAGAGTACTGCCACGTTGTGCCAATGACCATTTTCTGAGTTATGTACATTGCTAACCGATGCTCTTACGATGAAGGAAAACATCGTAATGAAACTTGCATATTCAGACGTGATCCAATCGGGTCAGGTTGCCTTGGTATCAGGGTCACGCAGGTCAGATGGCAGTCGCTCCACTGTAATTAACTGATCTGTCAAATCCTGGACTATGGTCAAAGCGGACCCCGCGCCTTCATGTGCGAGAGCACAAACAGGACCTTAACGCCAACGCTATTCGCTTCAGTTAACTTATTTGATCAACCTATGCTATGGGCTTCGATACAGTTTTTCTAAAGGATACATTTTAACTAGCCAACAATATCTATACATCTAAAATCAAACACAACATCCGTTGCACCTACAATTAAATTACCTTGCCAATACGGGGTCAAAGCATTCACAAGCACAAACTTAATGCATTGCAAGTAATTAGGGATGAAATAATGCAGCCGGAACGCATTGACTTGCCATTCGGAGGAGCGGACACATGAATTAGTTGCTGTTTAATGGCGCGCCCTTTGCGCTTCAATCATCTGTGTACGGCTCGGTGCGCCTGCGCAACGGATTGGTAAGCCGCCGATGGCTGTCAAACTGGACAATCATTCAACAAATTAGCCTACTCATCATCACAGCCCAAAACAGTCCACTGCAGGATTTAGGGCCTCTCCCACGAGTGGGGAGGTTATTGCCATAATCTCCAGGCTGAGCAGGCGGGTTGGACATCGCAGTGTTATAAATATAACAATGGAAAACGCCGCTCCCCATTCTCCTGCACACGGAGACTCTAGATCTTTTACCTCGAAAATATTAGCCGCCTTGTACGACACCCACGAGTGTATGGGGTTGGTGCTATTCTACTCTGGCGGACACCACACGACCAACCTAACCTTATTTTTTATGTCATAGAAAAACAGGCAAGCGGGCTACCTGATGGAAAGTGGTCGCCGCTGCCTATACATTACTAACACCAGGGACCTATGTAATACAAGTAAAAATTTGAATTTTTTTCACATGTTGACAAATAAGTCGAATTGTGCTACAAGTGCCGTTTAATAAAGATGACAATCAAAAGCGATAGGTAAACTTAGCATTGTTGCTAAGTGGCTTAAATGAATAAGACGGTGGTACTCACCCAGGCGGACTCATCAGGCTTGACAAAGTCACCTGATAAAACACTCTAAAACTGCGGGACCCGGCCATCCACTGTTATCCACATATTTTAAATAAAGTAGAAGACATAATCTCTCTGAACCCCTAAAACGTAGAAAATATGTACCTAAATTAGGCTCGAATGCCTCTAACACAGCCCCTCATCCTAAATGTTTGAGCACCACTGGACCAAATGACTGGATCACAGCTGGAATTTACATTCGCAAAGCAGTTGCGCTGAATCTAAATTATTTACGGTCACTACGGCCTCACGAGTCACGTGCCAGCCCTTCTCTTCTTTGATGGAATTGACCAATCATGTCGTTATTAATATTGTAGATACCTATTAGAAGATAAAGGCTCGAAGCGAGTATCAAGGAGTGGTAGTGCTACTATAGGGTTTTAGCTATAAGGTGCTACCACATTTTTTTATGCTACTCAGTGACAAACGAGCACACAGCCCACCTGATGGTAGGTGGTAACTGTCGCCCATAAGATCTACAATTCATATATTTAGGTTGCAGGGAACCAAAATTCATATTTGTTGGTGTTGAGAATCGTTTGTAAATATTTAGAAATATACCGCCTTTTTATGCATGCAGGCTTAAGAAACTTTTATTAGTAAACGTTTAGCAACATTTGTCAAAATAAATTATACGAACAAATACAAAAGTCCCCATACAATTTAAGGCCTTGCCACATACAAAGCTCGGCGCGAGCGCGGTGCGATATTTGCTAGGCAACCATCGCGCCGCGCGATGGTTGCCTAGCAAATAACGCGCCGCGCGATGGTTGCCTAGCAACTATCGCGCCGCGCGGTGGTTGCCTAGCAAATATCGCACCGCGCTCACGCCGCGCTCGCGCCGAGCTTTGTATGTGGCAAGGCCTTTAAAGACGTACCGGCCGTATTAGAGCCGAATGGTACGTGACGATGGCAAGAGGCCTGACGGCATGACGCTCAATGCTTGGAAACGTGGGAGGGCGCTGGTGTGGGACGCTACTTGCGTGGAGACTCTGGCGCAGCGCTGGAGCTGCGGCCTCTGCTGCTGAGGACCTCAAACGTAGGAAATATGAAAGCCTAGCCCAGGACTTCATATTTCAGCCGTTTGGGGTGAGGACGTTGGGACCGTGGGGCGCTGATGCTTTAAAGCTTTTCAAAGTTTTAAGGAAAAAGCTGATTGACACCACAGGTGACCGGAGAGCTGGCGCGTTTCTCGGACAGAGGATAAGTATTGCCATCCAACGAGGCAACGCAGCTAGCTTTCTGGGCACCATTCCGCGGGACAACGGTGTGGAGTTTTTTTTTAATATATAATATTTTAGTATTAGTGTTTAATTTTATTTCTAATTGTAAATATTTTGTCTCCATACTGTAGATATATTTAAAGATGTATCTAGTTTTTCGCCCTGTCCTGTTCCCAACATTTAAAAGTTAAAAACAGTTTGCAACTATTCCTAACAAAACAAAACGAACCAAAAGGAACCTTTTGGCCTTTAATTTTCTTGAAAAGCCGATTAAGAGGAATCTCATGTTTCCGGGTCTGTCATCTTCTCAGTAGGTCGTTCAATTTCAAGGGATGTCATTTTCTGGTTTAGTTATCCTTTTACATTGCGACAGCTTCAAATACTTCTTCTAAACCGATCCTTATGAAAGTTTGCACACATAGGTATTGAGTTCCTGAGACAGTACAATATTGAAGATCTGATTGTGGAGTCAGGAGGTGCAGTTGCAAACACCTAAGCACCGGTGTGGGAGCTTATTCAGTTATATTTTAGGCTGTACAGAAAGCTTCTACGTCACAAGAAATGTTGGCGACTGGTGTCACAATTACAGTCAATACCATATACACAAAATAAACCTTCCAACAGTTCAAGATTTGCTGATTGGACTTCTATTCAAGTGCTGAATCGCATGATGTAGGGTCAGTCAAATAGATTTGTACTTGGCTGTAAAGCCCCGCGCACACTAACCGCCCGCCATAAACCGTAAGGGCGACCACACACGCTCGCATCCCGCGGCGATCGCCGATTTTTACTATCACAATTTACGATTACAACTCACAGTTACGATCCGATTTACGAGCGTACATCCGTTAATTTGGTTTTTTTATGCGCAGCGTAAACGTTGGATTAATATTAAATTAACAAGCTGTTAAAGGGTGCCGAAATTAATGGGTGAAATTTTATTATTGTTGGTTTTCTTGATTTTTTGTTTAATGGCCGCGGTCGGTAGTTGACAGTTGTATAGTTGAGTTGTCGTAACTTATGCAAAACCGAGGTTTTATTTGATAAGTTAATCTCGGAGGTCTCTATACGAATAAGTAGGGTTGCCAAATATACAATACCTATAATATAATATCCTACTAGGCCTATCTAAACGAGATCAGTCCAAACGCTTTATACGTAGTCGAATACTGGGCGAATAAAGTGAGGTGAGGTGGCGGTCAAATAAATAAATAAATAAATAATCATTTATTTCAGAATTTACAATTCCATATCTTTTTAGATTTTACAATCTTACAATTTTACATCTATTAAATTCATTACCAAAAATATAAAAATAATAACAATGTCAAATTCTGTACTTATGTCAATTAACTAAAAATATAAATGTCAAACAATTTCATAAAATCATAAATTTAACCATGTCAATACATACACAATAAATCAGTAATAATTACATATATGTATGAATGAAATATGGCGGACCATAAGAACTAAGTCGTACAGAAGCTACTGCCTATCTCGTGAACGGATGCTGTTTCAGTACAGTCGTCCAGTGGTGGCTAATGGGACACTCGCACTTACCTGCCACAGCCCTCAGGATGGTGTTGCGACTTCTGCAAACTCTGTTCATCAGGGAGAATACTTTTCTGCGTATTATCGCATAAAAATCATTTGTTCGCGACTCGGCAAATGCCTGGCTAGTCCAATTATATAAAAAAAGACAGTTTGAGTCCATCGACTCTATAAGAAGAATAAGCATCCTACTACATTTAGGGTTAAGATACTATATAGCATTGAAAAATTATAGTAGCCAAATCCGACAGTTCATGTTTCCGCTGTATTTTAGTCATGCAGCGGAAACACGGACTCGTGTCATCGGAAACCTTACGACAGCTGCTGGTAACTAGCGAATTGCACTCAGATGCCCGGCGACACATATGTCGGCGAGTCGGCTTAAGATGCTATACGGACGTTCCGAAACTAAAATTTTTTTTTAAAGCTCTGGCAACTAGGCCATTAGGAATACGCGCCATTTACTTCCGTAACAGCAGCGGGCCAAACAAACCGTTGCCGACTTGACGATGCCGTGGCGCAAAGCATTTTTTAAGCTCTAAAAAGCTAGCAGTACAAAGTGAGCAAAAATTAAAAAAAATATGGTCAAAATTTGTTGCTAATTTGTGGCTAATTAGTTGCCGAAAAATCGATTTTGTTGCTCTTGCCGATTTCGGGAAATCGTCAACAATGCTAGCTTCAACATAAGCTGGCATGGACTTTAAGATAAAATCATAAATTAAATATACAAAATTACTACAAATTAGTTGCTAATTAGTTGCTATAAAACCGAACTAAAAAAAAGTACAAAAAAAATTATTTTTTTGCAAATAAATTTTTTTATTTGCTTTGCTTGCTTAAATGTCGATTTTTTTATAGAAAAAAAAACTAAAAAAATTTGTTGCTCATCTCAGAACTGTTAAGTATCACTTGGAGAACCAGCAACTAAATAGACACCCACAGATCGGGTGTCTATAAAATTGGTGTCTAACAAACCGGCCATGCTTGCTTGAATGTCGATTTTTTCGGTGAAAATCAGAGAAATGAATTTGTTTCTCGTCTCAGAACTGTTAAGTATCACTCGGAGAACCAGCAACTAAATAGTCACCCGATGATCGGGTGTCTAAAACATTGGTGTCTAACAAACCGGCCATGCTTGCTTGAATGTTGATTTTTCCGGTGAAAATCAGAGAAATGAATTTGTTTCTCGTCTCAGAACTGTTAAGTATCAGTCGGAGAACCAGCAACTAAATAGTCACCCGATGATCGGGTGTCTAAAAAATTGGTGCCTAACAAACCGGCTATGCTTGCTTGAATGTCGACTTTTCCGGTGAAAATCAGATAAATAAATTTGTTGCTAATCTCAGAACTGTTAAGTATCACTTGCAGAACCAGCAACTAAATAGACACCCACAGATCGGGTGTCTAAAAAATTGGTGGCTAACAAACCAGCCATGCTTGCTTGAATGTCGATTTTTCCGGTGAAAATCAGAGAAATAAATTTGTTGCTCATCTCAGAACTGTTAAGTATCACTTGCAGAACCAGTAACTAAATAGACACCAACAGATTGGGTGTGGCAACAAATTTATTTCTCTGATTTTCACCGGAAAAATCGACATTCAAGCAAGCATGGCCGGTTTGTTAGTCGCCAATTTTTTAGACACCCGATCATAGGGTGTCTATTTAGTTGCTGGTTCTCGGAGTGATACTTAACAGTTCTGAGATGAGCAACAAATTTATTTCTCTGATTTTCACCGAAAAATCGACATTCAAGCAAGCATGGCCGGTTTGTTAGTCGCCAATTTTTAGACACCCGATCATAGGGTGTCTATTTAGTTGCTGGTTCTGCTAGTGATACTTAACAGTTCTGAGATGAGCAACAAATTTATTTCTCTGATTTTCACAGGAAAAATCGACATTCAAGCAAGCATGGGCGGTTTGTTAGACACCAATTTTTTAGACACCCGATCATCGGGTGACTATTTAGTTGCTGGTTCTCCGAGTGATACTTAACAGTTCTGAGATGAGCAACAAATTTTTTTCGTTTTTTTTTTCTATAAAAAATCGACATATAAGCAAGCAAAGCAAATAAAAAATTTTATTAGCAAAAAAAAAATTTTTTTGTACTTTTTTTTAGTTCGGTTTTATAGCAACTAATTAGCAACTAATTTGTAGTGATTTTGTATATTTAATTTATGATTTTATCTTAAAGTCCATGCCAGCTTATGTTGAAGCTAGCATTGTTGACGATTTCCCGAAATCGGCAAGAGCAACAAAATCGATTTTTCGGCAACTAATTAGCCACAAATTAGCAACAAATTTTGACCATATTTTTTTTAATTTTTGCTCAGTTTTTACTGCTAGCTTTTTAGAGCTCATTTTTTATTGTATTGACATAAGTGTTTCTGTAAACCCAACTTGAATAATTATTTGACTTTGACTTGACTTGACTATACTTAATTGTTGTACATTGTACTTAGAAAACCATAAAGGATGTTTAATTTTTAACATTGACATTCCTTTTTTGATACTCTAAACTTAAATTACAATATTCTTCTTTAAACATTTTGACAACCTTTTTTATAAGGCCATAACTCAGAAAAGACCGTTCGTAACTCATTGGTCGCAGTGGGATTTGAACCCAGCTTCTCTCGCTTACGAGTCCAATACCTTAACCACTCATCCACCGACGTTCCCCGATACTAATTCACGCAAATAGAAGTCAAAACAAATCGCGTTCAGCAAACATCTGTCCGCATCGACGGGAGAAACCGATTAACCCAAATCTGTAGACTCCCGCCGTGTAAACATTTGCTTACGCTCATTACTCTGTCTGCACTACACCTTACGTCGGTAACCTGATTTAGTACTGGTGGTGATTTGGAACAGTTTTTCTAGTACCGTACTGACAAACGACCAACTCAAGGGAAACTAATTACGTAGGACAGCCGAAGGATGAAAAACAAGTTAAAATAATCGTAATAATTAATTAAATTCATCATCACAGCTAAAAGGAGAGGTTATTGCCATGATCTCCATGCTTGGCAAGCGGGTTGGAGATCGCAGTGTTATAAATATAACAATGGAAAAGGCTGCTGCCTTTTTTCCAGCCTACGGAGACTCTTACATATTTTGCCTCGAAAACGTTATCGCCTTGTATGACACCACACGACCAACTAATGAGGACCTAATAACGTAAGCCACAGTCAAAGGATGCAAAAGAAAGCAAAAATAAAACTAATAATTCATTTAGTTAAAAATAAAATAATCATCTTGGCGTCAATGTCCCGGTTGTGCTCTCGAGCACGAGGGCCCGGGGTCCGCCTTGACCATGATCCAGGATTTGGCAGGTCAGGTAATTACAGTGGAGCGACCGCCACCTGGCCTCCGTGACTCTGTTACCAGGGGAACCTGACCAGTTTGGATCATGGTTACATATTCAGTCGCCTGAAATATAGGCTCCGCTAGCACGTCATACTTTTTCAAATGTTAATCTCAACGATTTCTCATCCGAAAAGGAAAATGTCAGTGGTACAATGAGCGAAATATAATTGCCGATTCTTTCAACTGCGATATAAAATTCTCTACATGTAACTTGATCTACATCCGTTAGTACGTCACATCCCCCGATGTACAACGTTTCGTTCTACGCACGACCCAATTCCGTTTGTATTTATTTCGGACTGATTTACGCAATACCTGTTTGCGACAGTAGTTTTTTTAATGTGGTTTTTAATAGCGAACCGTAAAATGGCGTCTGGCGCTCGAATCCCCGTTTTATGGTGGCACTGGCACTTGCGTTTGCGGTGTTGAAAGTTTTGTGTAAAGCAATTGCCGCAGGAATTTGGAGTCTTAAAAAATTAAGAAAGAAATAAATTTCGTCAAGTTAAATGGAGATCGACATTAAATAGAAGACATTAGGAGATAGTAGGGGTAGTGGTCCGGACCTCACTCCGCGGGACCCGCGGAAGACCAGCGCCGCGGCTTTGGCCTCGGCTCATGCTGAGTGAGGTCCTTTTATCGACCGGGAGAGCCACAGCACGGCAATGCCAAGTTGTTAAGTTGTAGAACAGTTGTAATTAAGTAATCTAATTGAGTAAGTATCTGTCTGTGGCATAGTAATTCCCGAACGGATGGACCGATTTGAATGCGGTTTTCTCTATTTAAAAGCCATTTTAATAGATATGGTTAAGTCGAATGGTTGTTTCATTGAAATCGGTCCAGATGTGTAGAAAATATTTGAGTATACGTAAACTTGATCAGGGGTTTGTATATATATATTACACAAGACAGGCATTTGACCGCCATATCACCTGTTGGTATTATCCGTTATCCGAATATCTGTCGGTTATTCTTAAACCGTAAGTATAAACAGTACAGCAAAATGTAAGTTACTTCTAAAACAGCAGCAGACTAAAACAAAGTAATAAACAAAACCATCCATTTCGTTAGCACGCAATCACATACTAATTAGGCGGTGATATAAATATATTTAGCGCGAGCCATTTCAGCCAGATCTTGTCGGAGGAAGTCGTGACTCATGCTATGCTATGAAAGGGTGTTAAAACCATGCGCATGACAGTCGCATAGAATTTGATTGGGATATATGAGGAATAGAAATAATGCTTAGTTAGTTTGGGTATGTATGAGAGAATGAGTGAAAGGAGATTAACGAAAAATATGCGAGCGTCGCTGGCCGAGTGGTTAAGGTATCCGACTCGTAAGCGAGAGGTACCGGGTTCGAATCTCACTGCGGCCATGTAGGTACCAATGACAATTTTCTGAGTTACGTTTTATTTTAGTTTAATGCTAACGATGCTCTTACGGTGAGGGAAAATATCGTGATGGAACATTCACATACGATTGAATGTGTAACCATGATCCAATCTGATCAGGTTCTCCTGGTAGCAGGGTCACGGAGGTCAGATGGCAGTCGCTCCACTGCAAATTACCTGATCTGCCAATTCCTGGATCATGGTCAAGGCGGTTCCCGGGCCCTACGCGAGAGCACAACGGGAATATTAACGCCAAGACGCCTTCAGGATTTGGCAGATCAGGTAATTACAGTGGAGCCAAACAAAACGGTAGGTAGGGATAAAGTAGTTGTACGCGAACGAAATCGTGCCGGGTCCACTAGTAATTGATAAAAGAATCAGGTACCAAAACAGCTTCGGTTTTCTCAACCTACCCTCTTTACAGTTCACCATAGATTAATATTATTATTAAAAATATACGAGAGCATAACCTGAGCGTGACAGTAAATCATGCGCGCTATTCCGCAGGCGATAAGTCTTATATTTCCATAAATCTGTCAACGGATTTAATAAGGCGTGTCGGGGCGCACAGTACCGCGGTTCTGGGACACGTGTTGTGGTTGCGGTTAAAATAGATGGCAACCCAATGAGGGCTCCTTGCTGTTGGAGTGACTAGCTAGGCGTAAAATTATAATTGCGTATATGACAGTGCCTTTTAGTCTGTGAGATATTAAATGAATGGGTAAACTGTCGAGGGAAGATCTCGGAAAACTGTGTGGTGACAACTGGCATTATTATCACGATGAACTAACATACGTATTGACAAACTTGTATGAGTAAAGTAGCGTTACTATGCGTTCACACAGTGCTCGTATGCTAAGTGAATGCACTACGTTCATAAGTTCGATCATTTCGACGGACGCTATTCAGTCGGTCAGATTTGATCAAGATAACTCCCGCGTCTACGTCTGTTTTAGCGTTATCCCTTGGGAACTGCTTTGATTTTCGGGATAAATTATAAACCGTGTATTAATTTGGTTTACAAACCACAACACTGTAAAGTATCATCTTAATTTGTTCTGTAGTTTCTATAAAAAGCAACAAACATCCCCTTATAAGACCATACACAAATATTCGCATTTATAATATTATTAGAAGTAAATCGCTCTAAATTCCAACATTTGACGTTAACGCTATCAAAGCTTGCATTATCGGCTGTAAAACAGCTGATATTACTGTGAGATGGGATGTCGATAACAGTCGAGTAGTGATGCGCGTTAAAATTATCGATTGTCGGCAAACAAAGGCGGCAAAGAATGTCGGGCACACAGCCCGGGTTGATGCATTTTAAAGGGATGTGCGCGTTTTTTGTATCGACAACTAGGTCACGATATTGCTTTTTTGTACTGTATCAGATTGTCAGAGCAGAATATAAAATTTGTATTTATAGAAAAAAATTATTGTAATAAATGCCACGAGCAATCTGTTTTATATGAGTGTCGCATTACCAGAAGAGAATACTAAAAATAATATTAATATAACCATTGCCCAAATAATACTTTGTCTTAATTGCTTTACTTAGCGTAGGCTTTTTCGAAAACTAACTTTAATTTTCTTTTATCTATGATGTACGAGACAGAGATAAAACTATGAGACACTATGAAAAAGTAAAAGGACCAGGTTCACTAATAAATGTGGATATAACTCTTTCGCCATCGCCTTATTAAGGGTAAAAATTATATTTGTCTAAAAGCTGATTATCTATAATTTAAACTTAAAAAGAACATTAGGCAAAAGTATCGAAATATATTATCGACATCATTCGATGTGTCGATAAACGTAAAGCCAAATGGTGCTGAGGCATAATTTATTATATCGAGCAGTGGTCGTCCCGAATGAATGAGACATAATATTTGGAAATGTTTAAAGTTTTAGGTTTGTTTAGTTGGTTAAGTTTTTCACCATTGTATCGTATTTGTTGTATTTGAAATGAAATGAAATGACTTTATTCGCTTAAAATGTGGTACAAAATAGGTGGAAGTATCAAGTAATATAAATTATAAATTTCGCTACACATAAGCATGCAAATTAAAATAAAATAGTTACAATATGTCAATGTTTGTGTGTTGTTGTTTAATAAAGTTTAGATTTATATTTGGAAATAGGAAAAGTTGTATCGATAGGTATATTAATATCGATAGAATTTCACACAAAAATTGCCAACCCTAGACAGAAATAAGAACACCAAACCACATCGCTCGGTTGCCCATAGCGGCTCGTATGGCCAGCTTAGATAATGTGGCGTGGTGTACTTTGAACGTGGCCTTTTAATACATTTGAAAGAGAACTCTAACTAGAACTCAGTTTTTTCCTGGTTTATCAAAATTTTAGTAGGACCTAAGTATGAACTATAGGTACTTAGTGGACGTGGAATAGATTAAACTTGATTAAATATGCAAACAATCTTGGTCTTTTTTGGTCCCCGGATTTCCGACACTGTAGAAGTAATCATCATCATATCAGCCGAAAAACGCACACTGTTGGGCATAGGCCTCCCCGAGAGATCTCCACAAAGGTCTCTTTCCGATCTCCTTCCGCATCCAGCTGGTACCTGCGATCTTTACCAGGTCGTACTTTAGAAGTATTAACTAATAATAATGAGTATACTTACTGTATTTTATGACAATTAAAACATTCAGTTATGACTGTACAATAGACAGAAAAGTTTGTAGCTTCCTTGAAGAATTTTATACCTATTAATGTTGTTTTATTGAAATCGAGAGATTATTTTTGAAGAATACAGCTTTATTGACATGTACAAATTAAATCTTCCAGCACAATGTTAATTCTAAGGCTTACATTTGCAGCCAAATTCTGGCAAGTTTCTTCCGTATTACCTGGGGAAAGAAAAATTATATTAGATCACAGTTTTCACAAATATTGGTTAATATTAAAAATAAGGTACTGTACTGTACTAAATTCAGTCGACTAAATCCAGAAGCAAAAAGCGTGAGAGAAAGTCAAAGTGGAATTTATTACTCATAAAATAAGGTACACCTTAAAACCTGGAAAATAGATTTCTGTATCACTAATATATTATTACGCATCGCTCCGATTTTCAAAAGACGTCTTATAAACTACGCAACGGATTTTAATGCGGTTTTCAACAATAAATAGAGCGATTCTAGAGAAAGGTTTATATATAAGCAAGAAAAAAGGGTAGGTGGGGGTAAAGTAAGTGTAAGCGAACGAAGTCGTGCCGGGTCCATTAGTCACTTATATATGGAACTAGTGAACCCGGCGGCGTGACTTAGTTCGCGTGGCGTCTTACCCCTACCTACTCTCTTTATCTTGCTTATAAACCTTCATCTTGAATCACTCTATCAATTGTTATAAAACACATTTAAATCTGCTGTGTAGTTTAAAGATCGTAGCGTACATAGATACATACATAGATGTATATGGGTTATATGTCTAAAAGAAAAGTATTAAATTTATTTATTTATAGATACATAGGGACGGACGGCGCGAAGCGATTATGTTTTATACAATGTATAGATAACACTTCACTCACACACGCAATGGCGGCTTTATTTAATTCAATCAATCAATGTATTTATTGCATTCTGAGGTTACAAAAGATCTTACAGTTTTAATGTACTTACATCATGAAACCCATGTGGGTATGGCAAAATGTGTTGTTTAAATTAATAATGGAAACAGTTCTATGTAATTAGGCTTGATTTCAAAATATTAACACAATTAAACATGTCAATCAATAATCAGGAAAGTTCAATTCAATTTTTTACCTGTAAATAAAACTAATCATTTTTCATTGCCAATAACAAAATTGGAAGCCAATTCGTTTACCAACACGCCGCCGGGTAACAGACGAAAATTGATCAAACGAAACGGTCGGCGTATGAAAATTGAAATCACGAAATTAGTCGCTGCATAAAACTGCCCACAAATCCAATTGCGCTCGATTCAATTAAACCTCGACCGCTAAACTACACGCGCTGGTAGAGCGAAATTAACGAAATATAATTGCAGTCAAAATAGTTCCGTTTTAATGTACTTATGACATAGGTAACATAACTCGTTGTGGAGACTAACTGACGCCTGGTATGCCAACATGGTCTGGAGATTATGTCAATTTTTATAACCTTTTGAGGGAGTGGCCCTAAGTCAGTGGACTGTTATGGGCTGTGATGATGATGCGCCTGGGTGGTTGTGGGGCTCTCCAGCATTATCTGGGCTCAAAATAACCTTACCTGTTCGTGGTCGCTTTGATGTTTTTTTATGCTACTCAGTGACAAACGAGCAGATAGCCCACCTGATAGTAAGTGGTAACTGTCGCAGGTAACAAAAATGCAAAACCGCAGGTGCGTTGTCACTGTGAGGATTAACATGAAATGCCGCATACCTGTAATTTCTTGACTGACGAGGCTTCCTGCAGTGGTGTTTCCAGACCATGGCGACACCTTTAACAAACGAGCCTATACCTCTCTAGCGGACCCTGGCAAGCCCAGGATTGATCACAAGGATAATGATGAAAAGCGTGGCATGCGCTACAAATGTATTGTGTCTTATTTTTAACATCCGACGAAAGAAGAGGGCTAGATCTGTGTATCTGTATGTGGCATCGTAGCTTCAATGAACAATAAATAGATCTCAATATTTTTTCGCAAGTGTCCAATAAAGTATTGTGTTAGAAGAAAAAACATTTCTAAACAAAATTGATTTTGTAAGCTTTCTTAAAAAAGTGTCTCCGACAACTTTGAAACAAGGCCACGTTCTGGAGCTTTTGTACTTATTTTAACTTTTAAGTTCAAGCAAATCATGTACCGTTTACCATACTAGCATACCGGCGCTTCTTTCGCTCCTGAATAAACTATTTTCTTTTTTTGGAATTTTGTTTCCAGTAAAGAGTGTATCTATTTTTGTAATTGGATTGGAATATTGGTCATCTTCGCGATAATGTCCCGGTTGTGCTCATGCGCGTGACGGCTTGGGGTCCGCCTTGACCATGATACAGGATTTGGCCGATCAGGTAATTACAGTGGATCGATTAAATATACATAGCAGGAAAATCTACTTGTATGACCTTAGGTATCATCATCACAGCCCGTAACAGTCCACTGCAGGACTTAAGGCCTCTCCCACGAAAGGGAAGGTTATTGCCATAATCTCCACGCTTGGCAGGCGGGTTGGAGATCGCAGTGTTTCAACATAACAATGGAAAATGCTGCTGCCCATTGTCCAGACTACGGAGACTCTTGATCTTTTGCCTCGAAAATATTAGTCGCCTTGTACGACACCCATGAGTGTAATGGGTTGGTGCTATTCTACTCTGCCGGACACCAAACGGCCAATGACCTTAGGTATACTACGTCACAAATTTCAATATTTTCTTAAAACGGGTGGTAGACGCAAGTGTTTATCGAAAGAGTAGCATTGGCGAAAGAAAATATAAAATATTTAGCCGAAAATACAATAGTACGTTTTGTGTAGCTACATGCCGTTAGGATTGTGTCGTTGAATAAAACAACAATGACGAAAAACAAAATATTTTTAATCAAATAAATTACACATTTGCCCTCCTCATCTCTCCTCATCTACCTAGGAAAAGTTAGGTAGGTACATACGACTGTCTTGTTGGCATGTCGCTGTAACAGGTCTGTACGCGGGAACTGTAAACTTAACTTCCGAAGTTCTGAATCCTACGACTTCATATTTCAGCCTCGCGCTCAAGCGTGGAGTTTTAAAGTTGCGAAACGAACTAAGTTGTCGGCTCATTTGTTTGGACTATTCAAATTTTATGCTAATAGAATGCCAGTGAATTAGGTATGTACGGAATACTTATTTTAAATTAATTTACATCAAACAAACTATACATTAAACAAATTATGTGGGGTGTATGTTTTAGAGGCGGAGAACTTTCAATTGAAATAAAACAAAGAAAAAAGTATTTAGTTTCAGTGATACTAGCTTCATATTCAAACATAAAAGCGATAAAATTTGCTTTCCAATAAAGCCTCTAAAAACAGCCTTTACAAGATTTCCTGAATCTTTCTGCCTCATGCAACCATTGTATTATCTTCCTGTGTAGTATTCCCAAGCTCGCATGATTGGGGTCTTCCAAGAAATGATCAATGAAGAAATGAAGAATGAAATCTTTCTCAACTTGGTCGCCAAAACCTCTTCGCGGTCATCGGGGACTGTATACAATACATTTAAAATAAAATAGTGGTATGTATAGTACCCACGCATCAAGCACACATATGGTATAGCGGCTGAGCTGGCGCCACGCCATCATACCGCTTTCTGCAATGACACGATAGTCTTGGTAACCCCCAAGGTGTGCGAATAGGTAGGTATTTTAAAGTAAAGTAAAACATTTAATTCCACACAGACACACGGCAAACATATTCATATAAATAGTAAAACAGAGACATAAACGGAAAAAAAGGATGCTCTAATCTCGTTACATATGCCATGTGGAGACATGACATATTTCGTCGTCGTCATCATCGTCAGCCTATACTAGTCTACTGCTGGGCATAGGCCTTCTCCAAGCACCATTCCACCCTGTCCTCCGCTTGCCACATCCAGCATCCACCTGCAGCCTTTCAAATCGTCACTCCACCTGGCCGGAGGGCCACCTACACGGATTTATTATTCAAGTCGTTCACCAAAACCATTTCCACAGTGACTTCACACAAAATACTCTGAACAGGGATGCGCATACATATCATCATCCTCCTCATATCAGCCGAAAGATCAATTCCACTCAACTCAGATTTGGAGTGTTCGTTAAATAAGGACGAGTGCACACACTAGCAGCATCCCAATACATCTGTAAGGCAGAGTACACCCGGGCTAGCCGGGATAAGCTGTACATGAATATTAAAGCGAAACGTTATGGCACCGGGAAGCTATCACACCGTTGCGTAATATTTTTTTAGCCCAAGAATTTGTTAGCAATCTTATGTCTGGTGGTAGGTGACGTGGGAGTGTTCCCAAACGGCTGGCGGCGTTACCTCTCTGAATTGTCAGAGTTAAACGTTGTCAGACGTACCCGCACGTGAATCTCTAGTTGTTTCTCTTGCCACGTTGAATCTTCTGTCCTTCGGCATTTCCTTGGAGTATACGAGGTACTGATGTAACGATTCGCCTACTGTTTGACTTCTGTCGCAAATACTAGTAATATTTACTGAGAGTTTAGTGTATATCAGATGTGTAAAACACACAGCAGAACAGCGTATTCGCGAGTTGGACACACACACTTTGATTCTGTCCTAATTGACAATGATCGTGCGACGGGCGCTTTTGAGGTTTAGTATTGTTCGTGCGCGCTTTTGATATTGTTCTGGCGACGTCCGTCGTACGACCATCCATTGCCAATTAGAGCTTTTGCCTCTTGTTTCTACATATTTTCTCGTGTAGGTAGTACCGCGTTGAAACAGCCCAAGCTACCCTCAAATTAACGAACTCCGCTACGCCCTGTTACAATCCGGTGTAACCCACGGCCGCCGTAAGCCCGGCCGAGTCGCATCAAATGCAGAGCGGCACTTTGCATGCCGCGCCAAAATGTTTGAATAACGCGAACGCGCAGGCGCACGATTAAATTTTATATTTTCACGCCGAACGCCATTATGCGTTCGAGCAACGCCTTTATTTGCAGGTGACAGCTGTGGCTTTGCGCGA
Source organism: Blastobasis lacticolella (assembly GCA_905147135.1). NCBI lineage: Eukaryota > Metazoa > Arthropoda > Insecta > Lepidoptera > Blastobasidae > Blastobasis > Blastobasis lacticolella. Next base: position 6,126,433 of record LR990062.1, on the reverse strand, counting down.
GCTTTTGGAATTTTTGTATTTCGACTCTGGGTCCTTTTTGGGGCTGGATAGTTGTTCAGGCGGTTTTCGGTCAGGAATTTTGTATGGGGTAGGTAGAGAGAGCATAAGTAGCTAAACAACGATATGCGATGGCAGTAGGATAAGTAATTGGATGAGAATGGCGCGGAACAGATGAGAAAGGCGTGCATCCTAAAAGTGGATGGCTGCTCTGATGATGATGATGATAAGCTAAATAACCAGGCTATTCAAAAAGGTCTGTATGTATAGTTCTAATTAGAAACGCATTTGTCGTGAACGTATTCATACCGAAATGGTATCGTCGTGAAAAAAAGTTTTAAATTATCTCTGTTATTTTGCTAGTTACAGACTGTAAAAGTGACATAATTTTGTCATAACGTGGAGGTTGGATTGGTTTTTATTGCTGAATTAAATTTTGAAAGAGAACATTGCTCGTATTCTGGTCTATTGCTAGCTAGTTAGACTAGATAGATTCGATTTTACTATGTAGTCTATCTAGTACGCGGCAGATTGAGCAATTTAATTAATTTTAAATTACGACATAGACCAACAATGCAAGCCAACCAGGAAACTACTAATTCAACGAAGATATTTCCGCCTATCTCTAACAAAGTTATTAGCAAGAAAACTCTGACACGGCAAATTTGTTTCCATCAACCGTGAACTCTCTTAACGAAACGTGTCAATGACTAATTCCGCCATTTAAAAAAAATAAACGCCAGAAGCAAATGAATCATCACAGACAGCCATGCCTACAAGTATCATTTTCATTGCAAAATCACGAGTCATCCGAATCATTCGGCAGCAAAAACTGAAGCAGACAGACTTATCGGGAAAAATTCCGTCGCAGAAAAAGAAATGATGAGTCAAAGACATTTTTATTTCATAATGGCGGCCACTTTCGTTCCTTTGAAACGGATTCTGTGTAATGGCTGCTTCTCAGGGACCCGTTCAAGCGATCCGCTCTCGATTCTTTATAATACTTGGGTGGTTTAAGTATGATTTAAATTCTAATAAAGAAAGCACTTACGTACTGGTTTATTTGCATGCTGTATAGGTTGTAATTATTGTGGTGATGCCCGCTATTGAAACATTCAAGTGCCGTCGGTGGCCGAGTGGTTCAGGTATCCGACTCGTAAGTGAGAGGTATCGGGTTCGAATCCCACTGCAGCTATGTACCAATGACTCTTTTCTGAGTCTCATTAACGCCAAGATGATAAAAAATTATAATGATCTTGGCGTTAATGTCCCGGTTGTGCTCTCACGCACGAGGACCAGGGGTCCACCTTGACCATAATCCAGGATTCGGCAGATCAGGTAATCACAGTGGAGAGACTGCTATCTGACCTCCGTGACCATGGAACCTGACCAGTTTGGATCATGGTTACACATTCAGGCGCCTGAAATACAGGCCCCCAACACGTCATACTTTGTCAAATGGAAATCTCAACGATTTATCCCGGGAAAGGAAAAAAGCCAGTGGTACAATGAGCGCAAAATAATTGCCGATTCTATCAAATGCGATATAAAAATCTCTACATGTAACCAGATCTACATCCGTTAGTACGTCACATCCCCCGATGTACAACGTTACGTTCTACGCACGACCCAATTCCGTTTGTATTTATTTCGGACTGATTTACGCAATACCTGTTTGCGACAGTAGTTTTTTTTAATGTGGTTTTTAATAGCAAACCGTAAAATGGCGTCTGGCGCTCGAATCCTCGTTTTATGGTGGCACTGGCACTTGCGTTTGCGGTGTTGAAAGTTTTGTGTAAAGCAATTGCCGCAGGAATTCGGAGTCGTAAAAAATAAAGAAAAAATAAATTTCGTCAAGTTAAACTAGAGATCGGCATTAGATAGAAGACAAAAACACCAAAAAATTTAAAACATACAATAGAAAGGAAAAAGACAGAAAATTATTAAATGATCCAGGATTTAGCAGATCAGGTAATTACAGTGGAGCGACTGCCATCTGACCTCCGCGACCCTGCTACCAGGGACCCTGACCAGACGGGATCATAGTTACAAATTGAGTTGCCTGATTTTACAGGTTTCATCACGATGTTTTCCCTCACCGTAAGAGCATCGGTTAGAATTAAAAAAAAGTACATAACTCAGAAAAGAGTCATCGGTGCATGGCCGCAGCGGGATTGGAACCGGGTACCTTTCGCTTACGAGTCGGATACTAAACCGTTCGGCTACCGACGCTCCACATTAACGCCAAGATGATGATTCGTTGTAATTATTGTGGTTGCCAATCCTGCGCAATTAAATCATGCGCTATCCAATGTCTATTCCCAATCCAAATGTTTATGATCAAGTAGGTATTACTAAAATATTCAGGATTATATTGAGTATAAGAAATACTTACCTTTTCGTTAACCCCCAATCCATGTATTCCCAGATTTTTGAGGATTGACGATAACGATAAAAAAAAAGAACAGATACCTCGTAAACAAGTCATTTCTATTGCCCTCTAAAAAAGAACCGTTTCGCAAACAAAACTAGCAGTTTCCCTTTCTGGCTCTGTCACTCCAACGGAGATGAGTCGTCACGAAAAAGGACAAAAACATCCCCTTAATTGGCGCATCCGGCGATCAGGTTACGTTCGAATAGTGCAACTGGGACGTTTGTGACACTTTGGGTGCACTTGTGATGGTTGAGTCAAAAAGAAAAAAAAAGGTGTGTGACAGTCCTTTGCCGTTAGGTTTGAAGTGACGTCGGTATCGATGTTCTGTTGGAGCTCTGTCCGTTTGTAGTTTTCAGCTGACGGTAATGGTAAATTAATTATGATATTTTTGCCAAAAGTACGAACTAACGAAATACATTGTTTCGTCTTTGCAAGAGAATGTTGTTTTACTAACTAGTGGATCCGGAGCGACTTCGATCGCGCTTTGACGCTCCAGAGTCCCCAGTGTCCTGAGACCTCAACCTCGATTCGCCAACACTAAGAAAGCACACCTAACGAGTGGCGGCTCCTGTGGTGCTGAAGCTTGACCCGCCTCAAAGTGGAAGACGGTCACCCATCCAGTTTCCGGACTGCAAGCGTTACTTAACCCTGATTATCGGTCTTGCAAGCACAATGCGACTAAACATGCCGCCGACAACAAAATCCTGGAAATCTGAAAAATACATAGCTGCATCCACAACACTGAGTTTCGAAATTGGAATCCTATGACATCTCTACAAAAGAGAGCGTGCGACTCTATTAAAGTGAGATAGCGTTTATTTTTTCCTTTTTTTTCCTATTTCCGTTTGTGGCGCTCCTGTTTTGTAGAGGGTAGAGTCAGTTTAAATTGCTCCACCATTTATTGGAAAATGGCAGCATGATTGCGATTTTCCGTACAGTATTTTAGTCAGGAATAAATTGAAAATAAAGGATGGAAAGTGGTCGTCGGTTTAAGAAGAATATTTCAACGAATTACGAAGTGATTTAAATTTAGGTAACAAAATTTCATTCAGACATTCAACCTTCTAAAAATGTGAATGAATGTGTAACCATGATCCAATCTGGTCAGGTTCCCCTGGTAGCAGGGTCACGGAGATCAGATGGCAGTCGCTCCCCTGTAATTACCTGATCTGCCAAATCCCGGATCATAGTCAAGGCGGACCCCGAGCCCTCGTGCGCGAGAGCACAACCGGGACATAAAAAACGCCAAGACGATTATTTTTATTATAGCGGTTTACGTGTGAAAACAGGCAAACAGACAGAGCAACTGTCGCATTTACAATTTTATTGTGTATATTATTTATCTCTACCAATGTCGAACATAAATCGTCTATTTGATTCCTTTGTGCCTCTTCTCAAAGCAATGTAAGCTGTATTTAAGGTTGAATTTCAATTGAAACGTCGATATGGTTGGGTAGCCCATTTATCGAGCCGTAAGACTAAATCTGGCACCTACAAATGGGTTAGTAGGACGACAGACATATTGTACGACCAATTTGCCACGATATATTCGGTCTGCAACAATATCTCGATATGAAGAACAAGAGAAACGTATCCTTTTATTACCATTACTATATTTTGGGCTTTAGGTACTAATACAGTATACAGTGTATACTATATCTGTACTAATATTATAAAGAGGAAAGGTTTGATTTTTTGTTTGTTTGTTTGTTTGTATTGAATAGGCTTCGAAACTCGATCTCCAACCCGCCTGCCAAGCGTGGAGATTATGGCGATAACCTTACCTTTCGTGAGAGAGGCCCTAAGTCCTGCAGTGGACTGATACGGGTTGTGATGATGAGGCTTCGAAACTACTGGACCGATTTCAAAAATTCTTTCACCGGGTGACATAGGCTATAGGTATACCCGTGTACCCGTAGTGGTACCCGTGCGAAGCCGGGGCGGCTGCTAGTTAATAATAATCATCTTGGCGTTAATGTCCCGGTTGTGCTCTCACGCACGAGGAGGCAGGGTCCGTCTTGACTATGATCCAGGATTTTGCAGATCAGATAATACAGTGGAGCGACTGCCATCTGACCTCTGTGGCCTAGATTTTATCATGGTTGCCTGAATGTGTAGATTTCATCACGATGTTTTACCCCTAACCATACGAGCATTGGTTTGCATTCAACTAATGTAGATGACTCAGAAAACAGTCATTGGTACATGGCCGCAGAGGGATTCGAACCCGATACCTCTCGCTTACAAGTCGAATACCATAACCACTCGGCCACCGACGCTCTACCTCTAGCGTGGAGCTAAATTTAATATTTTTTCGTCACAAAATTATTCGTAGCTGCATTTAATTTAGCACTGTGATAATGCTTTGCGTGCGACAAATATGTTTTACCTAATATTGATATACGTGTATATACGTCACGCCTTACCTAATAATTGGACATATAAAACTCTACTACACAATTTACCGCGTACCAACGGGTAGGAAATCCGAAACATACCCTTAAAATGTGTGATAATAACCGCGATAGTTTAAAACATTATATTTTAACTGTACTAAGTACTATAACTACCTAATTTGGAGAGTACATTGGATAATGTACTCTCAAACCCAGTGGGGTTATATTTTTATTTTCGTTGTACAACAACGAAAATAAAAATATAGATATCAAAACTGCATCTGCTCGATTGAAAACATAATACCCACCCAGCAATAAACGAAGGGAATTTAAGACGAAAAATACACAAACGTTTAACAAGCACAAATCTCGAATTTCAACCGAAAAAAGTTAAGCACCATCCAATTCGCGTTTGAAGTACACTTTTTATTACCCTTATGTACTTGTAACAGGGTTTAATATCGTATAAACCGATTGCATATACATGTGCCGCGGTAATGAAACCCCATATGACGTCCGACAATGAGTAATCATAAGCTCAAATAGTATGGAACCCTTCAAATGGTCGTAATCATAAAAATATGACGATCAATAGACGTTTTAGGGACTCATAAGCTATTGTGCTTATTGTCTATGTGATGTGTGGATTGAATTTCATCCATTTTGTATGAATTCGGCCACCAGCGGACCCGCTGTGGGCAATATTTGGCGGTACTATTGAATAGTATCCCGGTATTAGAACCACATCTGTTTGTTCTATAGTGTACGTCTGTAATTGATTTCGGTTAAGAGGGTTCACCAATACTATATGGAGTATTCTGGTTTAAGCTTGAATTCAGAATTAGGCACAGCATTGTCAATATTTTGTGGTACCTACTGGCATTATAACTGGTAGTAAGAATTTGGAACATTCGTACGCCTGTATTCAATTTGGGCGTCTGTGCCTGCGCTCTTGACCAAAAAAAAAAAGAAAATAAAATTTATTTATTTGTACAGAATATAGTACATAATAAAGTGTTCCATATAAATTGGTAGTTCTTACATATTGAACCAATATACAGAGGCATGCAAAATAGGTCACACAGTAGATATTGACAATCAAACGATCATAAAATGTAAGAACTCTCTGATGGAATAAACACATCGGCTAATTAGCCACTTAAACAGATCCTTCTAAAATTTATTAATGGTAAGCTCTTTTAATTTTTTGGTATCTTATTAGTTTATAAATAGCCATAGAGCCACAATTTTTTAAATATAATGTCGATCTTGGAGCAACCTCTTGAACAGGTCTGTCTGGATTACTAATATTTCTAGGGAAAAGTGAATTTTATTTACATTACAAAAACTAGGCGGGCGGTATTTTGACCGCCATCTTACCTGATGGTAAGTGACGATGCAGCCGAAGATGGAGCATGCTTGACTAAAAACTTTACTTTTGGGGAACACATTGTTATGGTAAATCGATTCACCTATCGTTCAAAAGATTGAAATCAGAGAGTTCTTAGAAACATAGTTACGTAATAAGCCTACCTACAGTTCCCTACCGAATCACATAATATCAATAATAACATAACAAATGTCGATAAATATGTATTTTCATAATTCGTCACCGCATTTCGATGCCGCATTCAATATTTGTTTGCGGCTAACAATACTATACTAATTTAATTTGGTATCCCCACATCGGCGGTTTCATATTAATTGTGGACAATGGACAGCTCGGTGAAATTTCCAGTTGTATTTGTTTTTGCTTCATATGTTATGAGTTATGAAATTAAAGTGACATGGGACAGAGTAAACAATCCAAAATTGCCTAGTTATTGGTATATGGGTACGCAATGGATAGGATAGATAGGGCAATTCTAAATAAAGGTTTACCAGATCAATGAAAGAGCATAAGTGCCTCAAGAATCCATATTCCTTTGCACTATTTTTACTATAATTAAATTTTGATTTATTATATAAAAATACACTGGGGGTACAGGACGAGTCCTTTGGGCATAATGGACAGCTAATTCTCTCCTGTTTTAGTAAACTGATTTTGTTTAAAGATGCATCAAATGCCGTGAATGTTGCTGTGGCGATAAAGGAAAATTTTCTTGAAGTGGTAATGCAGTTATGCACTGAACCTGTGCCGGAGTAAAACAAAAAAAATACATTAAGTACTGGAGTCCATGCAGCAGACATAAAAATCTTTCAATCTAAGCATATACAATCAAAAAGACAATAAAATATAGTGTGTTCACAAATCTTCAAAGCCAGTATTCGGGATCCTGTAACATATGCCAAAAGCGTGGACTAAATTCTTCAGAGAAAGTAAGAGGTCATGTTTACAGGAGATCGCGGGTAAATTATGAGATGGATGAATGCTGCAATATATTGAAAATCTATTTATTTATCGTAAATGTAAAGTCGTGACCTTTCAAAACGAAACAATGGATTAATCGAGGTTATGTGTTATGTGTTTACCATTGTGTCCGAACATTGGATCTTACAGAGTTATCATGTTTAGTATATATTATATGTCTTTAAAATTAACAAAGAAATATTATAAATATATTTTGAGCGCGGTGCGGCTCTGCCTGGCATTGTCGGGCGCGGCCCTTTAATTCTACTTGGACGACTGAGATCGGAATGATGCATAATATGCCCACAATTCACGTGTGTCGTACAAGGCAAATATCTTACACCAGCTTTGTCAGCAATATCATATACAACAATATTATATTGAACACTAAGAAGGCAAACAATCTTTCGGCCTGGCTAATGATAAATAGTCACCGCAGCCTATAGACGTTTGCAATACCAGAAGGGCATCACCCACGCGTTGCCGACCCCGTAAAAACCTTTTCATCCCGTTCTTGATGATGTACTCTCCTGGAAAAACTTCACCAAGTAGTTCATATCCGCTATCGCCTACACTTCCGTTCCCGCTGCGCTCGCTAATATGCGCACGCGCACCCCAGACATCGGTACATTTTCAAACTAGGCACGCGCGGCACATTACCATGTCTAGTGAGCAAAGCGATTCACGCCCCGTACGTCATACTAGTGAGACTTGTACTAGAGTGTGGCATGTAATATACGAGAGTGTGGCATGTAATGTACGAATGTGCAGCACCTGTCTAGTGCGGTTAGCCTCAGCTATCGAGGTGTCAAGCTGTGTAAGAGCATGTATATCTCTGACTAATGCTGTTTGGGACAGAGATGCAACGGGCACAAGCATGCTAAGTAGTATTGTCGGTCGTTGGTTCTTGAATTTGAAATGTGCACTTCGGGTAGAACTGGCTTCTGTGTATTATTTACCTCCGATACATTAACTTTGCCGTGTGGTGTCCGGATGAGTAGAATAGCACCAACCACGTACACTCGTGGTTGTACGCGAAGACATAGGATAACCTACGGCGGTCTCACAGTCTGTCCCACCCACCGCATCTCACGGTGCGACGCCGTTTTTGCGATGCTACGCCATCGCCGAACCGTATATTCAAACGCTGTTGGATAAATAATCCGCCTTGACCATGATCCAGGATTTGGCAGGTCAGATTATTACAGTGGAGCGACTGCCATCTGACCCCCATGACCCTGCTACCAGGGGAACCTGACCAGATTGGATCATGGTTACACATCCAGTCGCCTGAATGTGCAGGTTTCATCACGATGTTCTCCCTCACCGTAAGAGATTCAAACGCCGTTGGATATAAGCCACAAATAGGTACTGTGAAATTTTATCAAAATCCGTTCCGTAGTGTTTGCGTGAAAGAGTAAATCATCCATCTTTACAAAGTTTCGTATTTATAATAAATATACTAGTGAACCCGGCGCGACTTCGTTTGCGTGTGCCTACTTTATACCTACTATTTTTCTCTGGGTTTTAAACCTTCCTCTTGAATCACTCTATCTATTGTTGAAAACTGCATTAACATCCGTTGCGTCGTTCGAAAGATCTAAGCGTACATAGATACGACTTTATAGATTACGACTACGATGTTTATAGATTAGTATGCTAGGATCGAAGCCATGATCTTGCCGGTGAAGCAAGCGCTAATATCAAGATTAAGATACTAATCACAAAGACCGATATACGACCGTCATGTAAACAATATGAGAAAAATGAATATAAAAAAACTAAATCGGATTAAATAGGATTCTAAAATAATGAAAGATTAACAAAAAACACCGAAATGATTCTTTGAAACATATAAGTCCGTAATAAAAATTATTTTACACCTTCAACCTAATTTATTTGCACATTCAGTTTGAATGCATTTTGGTGGCCCACGTTAAGGATAATGCGTTTATTTTTTTATTTGTTTTTGTAACGACCAAAAATGTTTTCGGCGCGTTTCGGGACGGCTTCTAAGAATTACGAAAGGTCCATGTTACATTTTCGATATATTATTGAAGTGATTTTCGAACACGTTTTTTAGTACGAACAGACAGAAATAATTTGTTTGTTTATTTTTATTTTATTGATTTTTAAACGTTTGGTTTTGTATTCTTAATATAAATTGGCTGTCTGCGTCTTCACTAATTTAGATGACAAGTAGGTACCACTGTGCTTTATGCGATATTCGCAAGAGGGCCACCCGATGGAGAGTCAGTCACAGCTGCTAATAGAAATGTAGCCATACGGGTATCATCAAAAGCAATGCCCATCTCTAAAACACTGGGACACGATGCTCTGGCAATACATAGGCAAATATTCTACCGACGGTTCCCCATGGAGCACTGGGGGAAGTACTTTCACAAACTAATCTAAAACAGTAGGAACCTATAACAAGTTTAAATAAAATATTTTTTTAAAGCAATCTTTTATCGCAAATTCTCTATGATTAGATCTGTCACAGTATTTGTCAAGACTAATCAAACGAGCCCAAACTGGATGGGTTTACCATGCGTAGTTTAGGAGTTCCTATGGCCACCTTCTGTCTCCATCATCAGATCAGCTCGATGGTATCATAACATTGCATTGTCACCGAACTTATAAGAGTGTGCAAAATTTCAGCTTAATCGGAAACCGGGAAATGGGTCTTTAACTTGCAAGATTTTATCACGAACAGACATGGGTCCCCATGTGAAACTAAATAAAAGCTTATAATATTATAGCCATAACTTTAAGACTAAGCTATCGAATTATACAAATAATACTTACTTGTATGCTGCAGAAGTAATAGACGTACTCATACCAACTTAACATGCATACCAGTGTTTCAAATAGCAAATAGTTTCTCGGCAAAAACAAAATATAAACCGTAAGCACAATACATTCCAGAGACAGAGAGAAGTGACTACATTTCCATACAAAATAACTAAAGAGCAAACACCAGACACTTATTGAGTTTATAAGACTCGGATCGAATTTCATTGCCGACATTACGATTTCAGTTTTATGTGCGGCCGTACCTTATAATTACAAATTATGTTTTGTATGCAACTTTGTTGTGGATGAAATACCGATGTCTGGGATGGTCTCTGTGAAATCGCACTCGAGTAAGTATATGGGTAACACCGGCTTTAACTAATCAAAAGCTCATAAAAATTCTCATAACTCATTATAATTGAAGCTTCCTCCACATTAGTGCAAGACATTAAGGTTTACCTTGACAGGCATGCTCCATCTTCGGCCGCATCGTCACTTAGTTAGACTGAGGGACATGAGACTTTGCTGACAGGAGATGGCGCGCCTGTCATTTTCGTTTTTTAATAATTGGTTTTACGGCTCTAGATTCTGGGTTCTTTTGAGCCAGTTATGTCAAAGGCATCCCAATTAATGGTCCTTGTCCGTTTGTCTAACGCAGTCCACGGAAACAATCATATCATATATCAAAAATATATCAGTCTCATCCAAGACATCCAGTACAACCACAAAGCATTTTTCACAAATAAATATGATAGTACTTTGGCCTACGCTGTTAGGAATAATGCAGTAACGTATCAAAGTCGAAAAACACAGGCTACACGCCGCAAAGCTAATGCAATAACCTCCGAGGCTTAGCATTTCCTTAACAGGAGTAGTAGCCATCCAAAATATCGAATAACACAGAAACCAAAGGAAGGAAGTTATCCAGTTACATCGACTCCACTACCGATATTCGACGCTAATTTGTGGATGAGAAATGGATCGCTAACACACGTTACACATAATTGAATGCGGCTTCCTGCGTTTGATAGATTGCGGGAAGTGTATTTACCCGCTTATAAACTAGCTCGCCTGTCGCGACTTTCATCGCTATTGTCCTATGAAGTTTTTTGAATCTTTCTTGAATCAATCTATCTATTTTTGAAAACCGCGTTAAATCCGTTGTGGTAGTATAAACGATCTAAGCATATATACAGACGGCGGGAAGCGATTTTGTTTGAAACTATGTATATAAGTAGCAAGCATTGCCAGAGATCAACTACGGGACAGCGAGGTCATTTATTAATATAGATAGAATATTAATACATGACAATAGAATAGCTAAAGCCACTAATTTAAATCAATACATATTATAAAACAGAAAAGAAAAGAAATTAATATGCTTGGACAATTCACACAACGCCATCCAGCCCCACAGTAAGCAAAGTACATACATACCAAAATTTTTTTCAAATACATACTAGTTAAACATAGCACAACCAAACCCAAATCACAAATTAAAATTCATCATTTCAATTTCTGCTCGGCCGGGAATCGAACCTAGGACCTCTGTGTGGCAGACCGGCATGTAAACCAACTAAACAAGTCAGGTCGTCAGGAGGTCTATAAAAGTAGCCAATAAAATGGAGCATGCAAGCTCGCATGGGAGTATATGGAAATCAGTATTCCCATACACATTTTAGGGTAAAAAGTCAACAATACACGTCTAATATAAGCCTGTAAGCTGCCGAGAACTTAAAAATCGCCGCGACTTTTCAAGCTACGGTACAAAGCTCAAAGTTTTAACTTAAAGCCAGTTTCATATTTATAAAGGCTATATAAGAAGAAGGCTATATTTCAGCGAGAGTCTCGTATTATAAGGATGAAGTGAAGCGCGCTTTGGATTACGAAGTTTAGTTTTATTTCATGTAAATTGTCTATAGTGTACAAGAGACTCCTTCAAGGGCAGAGTGAATAGGCTATCTTAATCCGCATACCATCAAGTAAGATGGCGTCGAATGCCTACCTAATGTAGGTACGATGAGTAAGTTCTAAAATGAAAAAAAGAATTTCATGACAAGCTTTTATCGCGCTCTATAGTAAGGTGAGGGCCACGAGACTTTGCGCCCGGCTGAAAGTGGAACTAAATTTGACTGACAATGTCAAGTTCAGTCACAGTACACAAATCGATAGGCGCGCCATCACCTGTCAGTAAAGTCTCGCGGCCTTCACTCTACCTACTCATCAAAACAATTCCAAAGAGCCCAAACACATTGAGGTTATCTTATTGCGTTCTTGAGTTCCTATGACCACGTTCCGACTCCATCATCAGACCAACTCCATGGTGCCATAGTAATGCATTGCCTTTCAAGTTATATAGGTTTACTAAATTTCAGCTTAATCGGATACAAACAAATGGTAGACATTTTTTTGCAAATTTTAACGGACATCTTCCAGACCTATTGCAGATCCGTGAAAGGTTTTGCAATAATCAGGTGTTTATAAAACACAACACGACCTATCGAAATCGGGCTTTGAAACAGGTTGACTCCTTTCCCAGCGTCTCAGCTATCTCAGTAACGAAAACCTTAAAGTATCTTCGGCAGTCGCAATATTATATAAAAAGACTTCAATATTCTAATATAAACATTACTTCACCCCTACGAGAACTCCCACAAAACCGAGTTAATATTGTTCCCGGCATACGGGACTTGTGATCCAGGATAATCCGCGATACATTCCAAATCCCGTGTCCCGGTAAAATACTCCGGGACACTGATGCTTACTCTCATGGTCTCACCTCTAATACATACATAGGGGGAGCCACTGATATAAATGATTTGAAGAATAAAAAATAAATCAAAAGTAAAGATGGAATAAATCTTTTACACAATAATGTAAATAAACCGGGCGGTATATTTATAAACATTGTAAATGATTCATTATGTAAAAAAATATTTGGTAGATTTTTATGTCTTTTACATAATTAGGCATTTCATCTTAGACCCTACAGTGACAACGCAACTGCGGTCCTGCATTTTTATTAGTAATGTTATGGGCGACAGTTACCGCTTACCATCAGGGGATGCCTGCTCGATTTTCACTGCAAAGCATAAAAAAATTTGGCTTAGTAGGTATTAAAATTGGCTGCTATTATAGCCTTTACGCGATAATTATTTTATCGTCATCACTATCAACTATTTCCATTGTAACATATCTGGTACCTAATTCTCGCACTGTGACATTTCGAATTCGACATTTTTTCTAGACACATATCTCCATTATTAAAGGCATTGAAATGTCAATTGCAGCTAAAAAATATTTTCCTGACTATTTCCGACAGTAGTATTTTATCGAAGACGAAGAAAAAGTTTTAATACAGTTTTTTGGCAAGAGAAAATGTCGAATTTAAGTCGTCACAGCCCGACATGTCGGTCTTAAGACTGTTTTAAAAATACAGTTATGAAAATACGGTAATGAAAGTGGTCGTAAAACACGTGTCCTGTTCATTCAATTATGGACAATGTGGTGTCTCTGATTAATTTTAATGCTAACCTACGCTTTATTGCGACGACTGTTAATGGACACCAAGACAATAGCTCGATAATCGTATTCAGAGACCTGCAGTGAAACAACAGAAGATAGGCGTCGAGATCTAACTGAAAAACCATCTTCTATTCTGGGACAATAGCTTTGCATATCTAAACACCTATTCAAAGAGGCACGGCTCTTCCAGGTATATGCGTGCATTTGCCTACCACCCATTCAAGAGCATACACGTAAAAAGCACATGACGTAATTTTAATTTTCCAACGCATCAATAAAATTCACGCCAGCAGAGTTTAGAATAGCCATATTTTCTATTCTGCGACACGAACGACATTTATTTTTGTTAAAATAATACCTTCATTCAAGTTTCCCGACGGAACGGGTGTCGTAAAGATGATGCTCAGGACAAAAGGGGCTTCAGAGTGACGGTTCTCAGATATTATATGCACGGACCGTTTGGCGGCAAGACGTCGCTTCATTAGCGCATGTGACGGATAGGACTATCGTTGCAATGGCTTTTGTGCAACGGTCTCTCGGACTAATGGCTAGCCGAAATAGAATATCGGAAATATTCGGCAATTCGGACGCTCGAGCTAATTACTCCGGGGAATTAGCCATAGGGCAATATGACATTCGATATCAAGCAGTAGGTACATAAATTCGTTATAAGTCTTTCTCGAAGATTTAGGTAGATTTTTCGTATTAACTGCCGTAGAGTTAATAATAATTATTAGTATGATTAGTGAACTTGTGTATCTACTTATTGTAAAAATATATAGTGTAACAATTTTTCTTTAACATTTGACATTGCGGAATTAATTCAATTCAATTTCAATTTCATTTATACAGCTGTTATGAAATAATTCAAATTCCTCTATGTTGCGCCGGTTTACACATGAATGTAGCAGGTACGTATAATCAATAAAAAAAAAAATGTCGTGTAAAAGAAATGTCAAATAATAAACAATAACATTTCAATAATCCAATTCATAAACATTACAATATTTAAGTCCAATTTAAAAAATAAACGTCAAGACTATTATAATAATAATTGTACCTATAAAATTACAATGTCACTATCATAGTACCCACACTTCGTTTATTCATTAGTTCTTTTGCGTCAAAACTTCCTCTACTCGTATGTGCGTTTTCAATTAAGAATTTATACAGTTTCTCTTTAAATTCTGGCAAAGTTTGTGTGTCCCTAATATATTTAGGTAAACCGAGAAAACCTTGGTGAAGAAGTTTAGTTCGACATGGATGTGAACGGAGCTGGTCTGCTCGTCGTGCCCGCTCATATCTTTCAAACACATGTAAGTTATTTTTTACAAAAACACTCATTTCAAAAATATATAAAGATGGGACCGTTAAGAGGTAAAATCTTTTAAAATATGGCTTACAGGAGTCTGTTTGTTTCAGTCTGAATATAGCACGGACACATCTTTTTTGCATTTTTAGTACTTTATCACTACCAACAGCATTTCCCCAAAATATTATGCCGTATCGAATATTGATGACACTTATCCGTGATAAGCAGTGATCAAAGTGTTTCGATTTGCATCCTTGTTGAGCATATATAGAGCATATGCTCAATAAGGATTTAATTTATTGCATACATTCATAATTTGAGTGCTCCAGCTCATATCTTTATCGACTGAAACACCAAGAAACGTGTTTCATGTATTAGTTTATTTCTACAGATAATATTTATGTCAATAACGTTATTACACCTTTGCTTAAAGTTAATTACTTTGGTTTTTACGTAGTTAAGCTACAAGTTATTATTATTCATCATTCTATTATGTCAGATAAGCTATTGTCTATGTCAGCCTTATTAAAATCAATAACCATCCTCCGCTCCGTCATCCGCAAATAAGGCCATTTTATGTGTAGTGCATTTTGGGTTGTCATTGATATAAATAAAAAATAAGAATGGACCAATTAAACAGATTATTATTTGAAATATTTATTATGCAGCAATCAAATATGCTTCACAAGTGCGGTATTGTATTTGGGGCTGTGTGGTAAGGTAGCCGGCATAGAAACTTATTTAAATTACAGTTACATGATAATTACTAATAAAATAATATAATTTATATTGGAAATTAATGAGTAAGTTGTGTTGAATATCAGCTGTGCGGAATCTATATTGTGTAGAATCGCGAATATGTAGAGATTGTTAGAACATCGATTAATTCGGCAGATTTTATTTTGTGTTCCAAATAAAATGCAAAAAATTTAATTATAACATAGGTACGGCAACAGCCAGACATATTTAACAACAATAATATGTTTGGACAATACACACAGCGCCATCTCCATACAAATCCCAACATGCGACGTCTACGCAATAATCAGTCTGTAAGTTTCACCTGCCCACGTAAGGGCCTCTTCACACTGGCACATTAGGTGCGACATAAAGGCATCGACACACGTTTATTAATACCTGTTTACCACAAGCGGTGTGAAAGGTCTTTCAACCGTTTAAGTGGAGTGCGAATATAATATTCTGCATTCACAACCGTTTCTTATTTTATGTTAAATACAGGGTAAACGTGTCGTTATTGTGAACAGTAAAATATATGGCTCACTTAAATGTTTCCAGAAAACATGAGGTCGTTTCGAGTTTTAGATCGCTGAAATGTGTTTCTGAACAATACCAATTTACGTCGCTATAATTAGGAACACGCTCGTTCAAAATGGTTTACGTACAATGATTGCTAAAACTGTCGACAGCGCCATCTAGCGAGTGTGGAATGCTATAAATGCCGCTTGGAAAATTGCTCATTGAAGACGACGTTGCTGCAACGGCACGCTAAAAACGGATTTACAAACTTAATAAAAACATGTTTATCTTTTATTAAGTTTAAGGCCTGGTTGTGTAGTTGTAGAAAACCTGCATATTTTTTGCATATACACAATAGAAGATTTTTGTACCACAAAAATAAATATGTACAGATGAAAATCTCGAGCGCGGCGCGCGAGCCCTTACTACAGTTTGCAAGCGGCGCGGTGCATTTCATCGTACGTATAATCCGCGTCATGAAAGAAGAGACTTGTCAAATGGCAGTAGAGGGGATTTCGCGCAGGTAATCGCCTACTAAGCAAGTCGAACCACGTGACCCGCCAAGTCTCTTCTGATTTGACACTAGTTGTATCAATGAGCAATTTTCCATTAGGTACTGTCAGACGGTTTCAAGAATGATCAAGAGATGGCGCCCTTAGTAACTTGGTAAGACAAAAAATTATATAATTCCTTATTTCATTTTAAAATACATATCCGAAAGACGTTGGACAGATATGTCTGTCCTTAGGAGCGACTTCAGACAGCGGGCACCTGTCTACTCGTGGCAAAATATCGAGTTAAAAACATTACTAACAGTACTAAACTCGATAATATATGGTGAAAGTAAATAAATAACCACGAAAGTCTTAAAACCTATGACATCCCCTTAACAGTGAACCCAGATTAGTTCTAAGGTTCATGTACCTAGTACATGTAACATGATATAAGCTCCAGCAAATACTCCTCCTTTCAATATGACGGCATTTATTTACGACATCGAAGCCAATTAGAGTCAATAACCATTTTTTTATATTAACTATTGTTATATGAGAAGCGACAACGCACACAGAGTCCGGGATGGGTGACCGTTTCGTAGTTTGAGGCTAGTCAAACTTCAGCACCGCAACGAGCTTGCCACTCGTTAGGTAGCAATACTCAAATATTTATAATAATAATCTTGGCGTTAATAACCCGGTTGTGTTCTCGAAAACGAGGGCCTGGGGTTCGCCTTGACCATGATCCAGGATTTGGCGATCAGATGTTTACAGTGGAGCGACTGCCATCTGACCTCCGTGACCCTGTAACCAGGGGAACCTAAAAAGATTGGATCGTGGTTACAAATTCAGGTGCCTGAATTTGCAGGTTTCATAACGATGTTTTTGCTCACCGTAAGAGCATCGGTTAGAATTCAACTAATGTACATAACTCAGAAAATAATCATTGGTACATGGCCGCAGCGGGATTCGAACCCGGTACCTCTCGCTTACGAGTTGGATACTCAACTGGCCGGCTACCGACGCTCTTATACTCAAAAATAGATTGCCTCATTAATGTTAATATACCTATAGAGATAGTTTTACAAATATGAACCCTACACCCTAACATAAGTGATTCTTAATAATTTCTCTATACTTCAATATGTACCTATGGCTATTAATAAGGTACCACTCCTATAATACCGTTGGCGAAGCGAGGTTGACTAAGGTTGACGCTGGGGACCTGACAGTCTAGGGGGCCCATTAGCATCCCGTGAACATATATATGGCCGTGTGGTGTACGGCAGAGTAGAATAGCACCAACCCCTTACGCTTATGGGTGTCGTACAAGGCGACTAATGTTTTCGAGGCAAAAGATCAAGAGTCTCCGTAGTCGGGAAAATGGGCAGCAGCATTTTCCATTGTTATATTTAAACACTGCGATCTCCAACCCGCCTGCCAAGCGTGGAGATTATGGCAATAACCTCCCCTTTCGTGGGAGAGGCCCTAAGTCTTGCAGTGGACTGCTACGGGCTGTGATGTGATGTGAACCTATATATTATTATTATAATACCTATTAGGTTAGAGATGTAAATATATAAGATAACCCTTTCGTCTTAGCGTCGAATTTATACCCATTAACATAGGTACGTAGGTAATGTCATGGTGAACACGTGTCATTGCTTTTACCTGCTCATTATTGCGTCAATAAACCATGGCCTTCACATACCTGAAACAAAATAAGACACTTAGTGATTAACCAATATTAGGTTACCTGGCTAGCTACACCTTTAGTAGAAAAAACATAAAGAAAGTAAAAAACCGCAAGAAAGAAAAGAAAAGGAACGAAAAAAACAAAGTGGCGACTTTAAAAGGCCCTAATTTTGAGGCTAAAGAAATTGCGAGACGTTTCCAAGACTAAGTTAATAAGAACGCCACTTTGCCTATCTCTCGAATTCTATCTCCACTCATACCAATTTGGGGTCTTAACAGAGTTAATATTCAACCGCCTCATTCGGTTATCTTGAATGCTATTGGGCCGTTATCACACCAATCTCGGTCGTCCGAATTGCACGTCCCGACCGTATCGAATGCATCGATCGGTCATCGGGTCCTTAAATTCGACGCGGTCTGAAGGCGGCCGTTGACGAAGCGTTCAGTTTTGTTTTTGTTGGCTTCTTTTATTTTGTGTCCTACCCCGTTTTCGAGTTTTTGCAAGGCGAGAGGCATATTTTGAAACGCTGGAGTTCTTACTTTGAGTTATGTTATGGAGAAATATAATTGTGTGGCCGATCTGCCACGCAGAGCAGAAATTGAAATGGTGAATTTACATGTATAATAAGTATGTATTCAAAAGTATATCAGTTATCTAGCACCCATAACACAAGCTTTGCTTTATTTGCTTTGCTGATGGCGACGTGTGAATTGTCAAAGCATATTTATTAATTTTTTAGATTTGTTTTTTTGTACCGACTGCATCTAGAAATGCTGAACTGATATAGTTATGATAAGTATGATTAATTTTGACATTCTAATAATTATAATTTTATACCTTTCGGACGTGAAACGAATAGAATGGAAGATAAACTAAGTAGGTACCTAGTAGTGCCACCATCACCTCCACTATTTATTTAGGTTACTGTTTATAATACTTATCGTTATCGTACTCTGCTTTTGTTTATTTCTATCAAAACGTACTTGTAGGATAAACACAAGTTTTTTATAAAAAATACTTTTTGAGCTTACGCCACTTTGGTTGTAGAGAGTTGTTATTTGTGTTTAAGTTGTACATTGATAAATACAAATTCGTTACCCTCGAATCTGACTGCCCGTTGAATATTTCATTGTATCTGAAAATAGCTGATTTGAGATTGCAGAGCAAAGTTTAGATGCCGTGTTTGGTTTTGAGGACTTGTTCTGAGGTTTTCTCCAAGCTGTATTCTTGAGCTTAAGTAAGTCTTTTACAGGTTTCGGTGTTAACAAGACCTGATCTGATTCTGCCAAATATTTTTCGATTTCAGGGCACTAGACTTGGGCAGCTAACCCTTCTTTGTATTATGCATAGGTATTATTCCCCTTACAAAACAACGAATATAATTAATTGTAATAAACTCGAAGCTGACATGAATTGAAATTTCTTGTCTTATAACGCATTTCGAAAAGTAAAAAAGTACAGTCGGCCGCTTTGCTAAAATGGACTAGAAGTTTTAGGAACAGAAGTGTTTTATATATAACATCCCTCTTTTCCAGAGATTAAAAGTTTCCACGGCCTATAAATGGACAGTCACACCAAATTAATTTTTATTTTTAAATACTGTAATGTTTCTATTTTTACTCATGTAATGTTTATATTTTTAGTGGGTGAAGTTGCGCTTAACCTAGAGGCTCGGAATGAAAGATGGTGTTTGAATTTGAAAGCACTGCTTTATTAGCATCGAGTTTGATTACACACAAAATGTCCTTAGGTTATAGCGGCTATAAATAATCAAATTACAGATTATATTAATACAAGGGTTACATAGAGGGTTTGATCGATAACGCATACGAGGAGTCTATAATATTTTATATTTAAATTCACTCAGCTGCCAGTCAAGGAGTCTTGACTAAAGTCGAGCAGGAGCATCCCCTGAAGCAGCTGGCTAAAACTGCTCCAAGCGGACGGCTGTCCAACCCCAATTATGGGCTGGTACCAAGCACCTCCTGAAATGATCACACCGTTGCAATCATTCAGGGGGGGAAAATAATAAAAAGGAAGCGAGCAATCTATTCGTTCTCAGCTGGCTTTGGGGGGAAATGGGTGTGACAATAGGCTGTCACTAACAGGGGTAAAGAAGCAAAAGCGTGCGGCATGCCAGGCTAGCGGCATAACCTCCAACGCCAGATGATGTAAGGTGGCAGGATTTAGCAAAGGCAGTGCAGCACGCGGTCACGCCAGGTTGCGTGGCATAACCTCGAACATCAGATGATGATGGGTGGCAAAAACAAGCAAAGCACTGTAACACGCGGTCACGACAGGTCGCGCGGCATAACCTCCAACACCAGATGATGATGGGTGGCAGAAATAAGCAAAGCACTGTAACACGCGGTCACGACAAGACGGGGCCATGCTAGGCCACGCGTGGCACAGCTTCAATCACTTAACAGCGGGATGGAGAAATAGCCAAGTAAAGCTTGCTTACCTGTTGGAGGTGGGTCCCAAAGCTTCCTACGCGTCGCGGCCACTGGCGACGGGCGTAGGCAACTGGGCGCGGGACGGTAGGAGGCGTGCCTCCTACACTACGTCGGCTGAAAACACCAAAAAGGTTAACATGGGCTTCATCGCGCCACGCGGATGTCAACAAGCCATCGCGACAGGCTACTTACGTGGGAAATTCTGTGGGAATACTCTCACCACCAACTACCGCAGTGTCCCGTTTGTTTGCGTTTGTGTGACAGGCTAGCATGTGCTGCGCGGTCGCATGTGCGTGGCCGCCTTTCGGGCAGGACGTAGCCGACAACACGTGGACACAATATTTTCCACAATATATATTACTATTCTGACTGGTTCTGCTGAAAATATTAAGGAATTAGCACCGCGCAAACAAACAACAATGAAATCTAGCGGCTCCGATAACACTTACGAGATTCACTAGGTATTTATTTTTAACAAGACACCAGTAACTGTGGGGGCTTCGGTCAGGCAAAAGGACTGAGAACCCGCGTGCTCCGGGCTTTATTCCTCGGCCTCCGCCCTAACCTACTCGCAAATAAAACCTATAACAAAAAAACGGCTTGGGGTTGTCAAGCTATAACTTTTATCGAAATTCAGCGAAAGGTTAAAAAATCATACAGCCAAACGGTGACGCTAGAAACGAACAATTCAAATTAAGGTGAAGGCCAAGTTTCACCCAAATAAAAGGATTACAGGCAACCTGAAACGAATTTATGTAATATAAATTGACGTAATTCCGATTCAACTCCATCGGAACCTGTAATAAAAAGACCAATTTGGTGATTCTGAGATAAAACCAATTATCCATTCTATAAACATTTCAGTTATAGAATGTAAAATATAAAAAGAAAAGAATTAAATGGAATCAACCATAATAAAAATATTTATTAGTTTATTTATTTCTGCAGGAAATAAGTTTTATGTCAGCAACACCAGCGTTTAGTTTTCCAAAAATTGACATTTCGGCAAAGGGAATCAGTCATCATACAGCCATGCCTTGACTGATATTTCTCAGTCGAGAAATATATGTTACAATACCTAGAGAGTCACATGGGCGGACGGTCCACCTGATTGAAAGCATCCACCGTCCTCCAGGACATCTGCAACCTACTGACGGCGGGGACCTACGAAGAACCTACGACGGGGAGCGGCCTTTGAGGTACCTGTAGGTAGACATATCTTTTGAAGAATCCCATGTTATAATGCAAAGTAAAAACTTCGGGATGGGAGCTCTGGGATTATTGGCAGTAATCATCAACTTGTCTCCAAAAGAAATTGTCCCGAACCACAAGTTTATTATCTCCGTGTAAAATACCTTTATTTCCATCTCGATACGAAATCGATATTCTTTAATCTCGATACCCGATCGGGAATCGATTACATTTACCTAACGGAATGCAAAATTCGCATCGCCCTCGCGAAATTCGCAACAGCCTCGATAATAAATTAAAAAGAAAAGTGTGTCCAAGTACGAGCGTAAAATTATATTGTTGGGGTTCCCTCGAGAGTTTAATCTATACCTACTATATTATATTATAAAGTTGACATTTATTTAAGTAAGTTGTTTTAGTTTTGACATGTAATTTTGACACAGATTTTTATAAAGTTTCTCAAATATATCTTCATTCATCATTTTCTTTTAAATGTTTTATTGAATGTTATAAATGTACTTTAGTATTTTTATTGTAATGAATAAACTCCCAAAACTACTGGCTCGATTTCAGTTCCCACGGTAAAGTTGATTGATTACAGAGATACGAACTGCGCGCGGGTGATACTTGCTGAGAATGGCTTTACTTAATATTTCTTTGTCATGAATTAATCTACTTAACCGATTTTAAAAATTCTTTCACCTATAGCAAGCCAGCTACATTACCAGTTTTTCTCGAAATTCACGGGTCCGGAACATAGTAACCGAATTTTAAGCGGACGAAGTCGCGGGCAAAAAGCTAGAGTTGATTGCGGTTGTAGCTAACTAACAAAAAATGTAACTATTACTATAAACAACGCTTATTTTATGATTTTCAGGGTGCGTTCAGATCCGCGTACACGCCACGAACGCGCACAGTCTATACAAGAAGATGGGAAAGTTAGCTGCCTTCTTTGCTGAAACAAGCAAATCTTTTTTCTTCTCTGTGGGAGAATCTTAGAAAATCAGCGATTCGATTCGCACTGGGGCAAAATGCTAAATTAAGTCCCTTTTACACATGCATTAAACCACTAACACACACAACATATCTACTACCATACGCATCGACACTGTGCTAGCTTTTATTTGCTTTTGCTTTTATATATGCTTTTTGTTCATTATTGTAAACTTTTTCTTTGTCGTGTTTTCCACATTGCATTTTTTATATTTCTGTGTTGTGGTGTTTCTGTTTGTGCAAATAAATATTTCTTATTCATATTCTTAAAAGCCGAAGCGAAAAGCGTTTCTTTTCTACCGCCGCCCGCGGACCCCCAAATCGATAGCATCTCAGAATGAACTGACGATATATCGCAACATAATTTCAAACTCGATAATTGCGAAGTAATATAATTATACAGTCGAGTCAGCCCGATGCAAAGGCTGTAAAATTAAGTTAAAAGCTAAGATACAATGAGATCTTTTTGCTGGATAAAAAAAATAATGCTCGATTTAATTTGGATGGGATTAATTAATCCTGTTAGTGGTGCTTTTGGACCACCTTTTCTGATTGTAAATATGTAATCCTTGTATTAGATAAAACCAAAGAAATTGGACATATAGGCATAGAAGGAGCCTTCTTGCAGCTGAAGTCACAATCTACATTTTAAATAAATATGCTTTTTTTCTATGATACTCGGCGACAAACGAGCAGACAGCCAAACAGACAACAGGCAAACAGTAAGTGGTAACTATCGCCCATACCATCTACAATTCATACATTTAGGTCTTAGTAACAAAAATGCAGAACCGCAGAATCTTTGTCACTGTGAGATCTAAGATGAAATGCCTCATGCCTCTAATTTTGCTGGACAAAATCACACAGCGCCATCTAGCCTCATAGTATGCAAAGCTTGTGTTATGGTTTTTAAATTTTTTTGGAAGGGACAGCTGTACGTTGTCAAATACCCCACCATAACCACTGCTATTGTCAAATTTGGTGGCCTTGGTAATCTTTTCCACTAGCTCTTTATGTCATATAATTTGTATTGAGTTTTGATAAATCCTTCATTCTTCTTCTTTATTATTTAAATTGGCAGTATACATTCTCTATAGGTCGAGGCTCCATCTTTACTCTATGTCCAATTTCTATCTTTGGATAAAACCGATTCATAGTACAGGAACGTTTATGAAAAGATAATGAAAAAAACAATTTCATCGTGGGCCAGGTAAACAAAATCCTGCATTTATTGGACGACTTTATTTCTGGACGAAAGTCACGTGAATACTGAATATCGAGTACGTTGATTTTTAAACGGGGCACCGTCCGTTCGGAAATTAAACGCGTTGATGCGTGTCGATTGAATTTTATTTTATATTATTTTATTTTATTTACTTAAGGAAAACCAACAGCAATGATTACAGTATGAAATAATACTGGCAGCACAGAGCCAATTACAGGTTTCCACCGATAGAAACTGGTTAAACTAATACATACTTAACCAATCGTTAAGCATACCGAACAGTCTACAAGACTTTACAATTTCAAATTTAAACTAAAATATATCTACAATACTCGAAAGTAACGCAACAATAGTCAATTTCATAATAATCTGGTTTGAAAAAATGCTACAACGTGTCGAAGTAATACTTGAGTATGCGGTTCCTCGCTGACTCACAACTTGTGTTAAATAAATCAAGATCAATTCTCCTGGATAAAACATTAAAGTTATTCATTGCTCGCAATAGAAAGGTGTTCCTTCTGTAGTTGGTAGAAGCTTCTGGAACATGCAACGGGTCATTGCGCCTGAAGCATCTCACAGGTGCTTTAAAATATAAGCAAGAAAGAAGTTCCGGGCAGTCGACAACACCAGACGCAATTTTGAGAAGCATTGTCAGATCAGCCACATCCCTACGCATGAAGAGAGGAGGAAGGTGGTGTTTCTTGCACAGAGAAAGGTAATGCTCCGACCCATAGCGTTGACCCACTCGGTAACACACATAACGCAGAAACTTTTTTTGGATAGCCTCAATACGTGAAATGTAGACAGCGTAACACGGACTCCAAACCTGAGAAGCATATTCTAAGATACTCCTGACAAAGGTACAATAAAGAATTTTAATAGTTTTTATAGAATTAAATTCCTTAGAGCATCTCATTATAAACCCAAGTGCCTTATACGCTTTAGCTGTTATAGAATTAATATGATGATCAAACATAAGCTTGGAGTCATGGAGAACACCCAGATCACGCACCACCGACTCTCTCTGCAAGATTTTATATTTGAGGCGATAGTTAAAAAGTATAAAGTCGCGCTTACGACCATATGTTACAGCCGAGCATTTTCCGGGGTTGAGATCTAACTGATTAGTACTACAGTACTCTTCAAGGCGTACGAGATCAGTTTGTAAGGCCTCAGCATCAGCAATGGAGGTTATAGTGGCGTATATTTTCATGTCATCAGCAAAACACAATAGACTGGCTATTGAGAAACATGAATTAATGTCATTTATGAAAATAATGAATAGTAGAGGCCCCAGCAAAGATCCCTGTGGTACCCCACTAGGAATAGTAACCCAGCTAGATACATAATTGCTGACGACAACCGCCTGAGATCGATTGTTTATATAAGAGGCGAACCACCTAAGCAGATCTCCGCTGATCCCTATACCGGCCAGCTTATTTATCAGTAGCTTGTGGTTGATTCGATCGAAGGCCTTGCTGTAATCAGTATAGATTACATCGACCTGCAAGCCCCTCTCCATAGCCACAGTAAGGGCATTATTAAAAAGTGTTAAGTTCGACACCGTAGAACGACCCTTCACAAATCCGTGCTGAGAACCACTGAGAGAACCGCTCAGAGAAGCATAAACTTCCTTATAGACTACTCTTTCAAAAATTTTAGATACAATACACAATTTGGAGATAGGTCTGTAGTTACTAATTTCAGTTTTAGGCCCCTTTTTGTGAACTGGTGTGATATATGCCCGCTTCCAAATGCTTGGCATGGCACCCGTACTTAATGACTTCCTAAATAGCAGTGATATCGGCACGGCCATAGTATCGGCACACTTAATGAGAAAAATAGCAGGTAAGTCATCAGGACCTGCGGATTTAGAGGCATCCAGGTCAGCCAATAATTTTTGCACTAAAGCAGAGTCAACATAAACTGACGAGATATGCGCTGTGCCTGATGATGATGATGGGGAACTTATGTTTAAGTTACTATTAGATGAATTAAGGTCTGAATCAAGAAATGTAGATCGAAAATAAGTTGAAAATGCATTGCATATATTTTCGCCAGTGTTATAAGCAACCCCATTATGATTAAGGCAGCTTGGCATTGCATTGTTATTAGATTTGGCTTTAATATAGGACCAGAAGTATTTTGGATTGCTTGCTATCGAAGATTCGACTGAAATTAGGTACTGTTTATAACTCTCTTGCTCTAGATAGCTAGCACGTGTCCGTAATAGCATAAAAGTTGCCTTGTCGGAGGCATTGCCATTGGCATTGAATTGAAGAGTATATTAGTTTTTGGACGAAATTCGCTTGCGCTGCGAGTTGAGTTATAGGGGCGGTGAGGTACTTTTAAACGAATCCGGTGAATTTCACTGAAATGTTGTACATTTACTCACTTTCCACATCCATTCACTTTTACACACGTTTCCAATAAAATGACCTGAATTTTATCTCACTACTTTACTTAATTTTATTTACATAGAATTATAAATGTCCGTCGAATTACCGAGATGGCCACAATATAAAAAGAAAACTATCCCATTGGAGGCATTCTCTTACTGATTAAGCAGGCGATGCTCATCAAAAATTAAACATAATAAGTTAAAAGATAATTCGGAAAATCAATACCACAATTTTTTATATATAAGACGAGCTAGGCAATTGACCGTCATGGTGGTAAGTGACAATAAGGCCGAAGATGGAACATACCTGTCTAGGAACGCCTATTCACACTAGCCTTGAAGGCGTCCAGATTAAAATAATCAGGGAACACACTCGCTGGCAACGTGTTTCATTCCTTAGCCGTACGCATTATAAAAGTTGAACTAAAGCGGCTAATACGGATAGCTGGAAGATCCGACATAAGGATGAAGCGTTAGCCCAGACCGGTTCGGACGGAAAGACATTTTCAAACAGACTTTACCGATCTAGAATATCCTATATTCGTGGTATAGGATCGCAGCCCGATTATAGGATACACATAAAGAAATCGCCTTGCAATCGAGCCTGGGACTTTAATACGATTAAGAGTGCCTTTTGTATTGTCTTACCCTTTATTTATATCGGGCCATTGGTCGATTGCAGCCAACAGAGACGGATTAAGGCGAGGATTGTGTTCCACTTCGCTTTTGTGCGATTTTTAGGAAAGGATTTTTATATTCGATTCACGGTTAATCGCTCTAAATTTAGATTTTTGAATTTTACGTAGGTATTTGACGTCGCCATAGTGTGTCCTTCTATACTCTAAATGAAATTTGTCGTATGTGACGAAGAGACCGCAGTACAAATATTACCCGTTTATGTCTCTTAATTGGAAAGGAAAAAAATAATGAATGTATTTTGTATTACTAAACTGCGTCCGCGCGGACTAGTTTTTGTATTTTCCCGTTCATTAATTTGCACCAAATTATTACGTGTTTAAGCAACCTGTTTAAGACCTGCAACGTTTTTTTATATAAAGATTTTTGTTTAAGTATCAACTTCTTTGCGTGTCGGTCGACTAGTGGCGGGTTAAATTTGCGATTTGACCAGATTACCCCTCTTGCCTCTCCTTCCAGTTGAAGGTAGAAAAGATTTGACCAGATTACCCCCCTTGCCTCTTCTTCCAGTTGAAGGTAGAAAATCTAAAGTGTCTATCAGGCAAAATAAATTAGCATAAATTTTCAAGCATTTATTCTTATTTTATATGTATGACGTTCATAAGTGTTTGTGAAAACCTAAATTGAATAAAGGTATTTGATTTGATTTAAACCACTTCCTGTCCTGTATAAGTAAAACCAACCAACCAGAACCAGCCCTGAATGCATCCCTGTTCGGTCGATTATGGATTGTCATTGCGAATCTATTTTATGTTATATTGTCCTCTTGAGTTTTATTTGACGGCATTAAATACAAGCTGGGAATTATTACTGTACGGCCACCGTTTTATGGCTAAGCCTGGAAGAGAGTGCAAGGGTTAGGCATAGCGTTGACCTTTTCTTTTGTTAAAGTTGGTAAGGATATTTTTGATGTTTAAAACTACGCATAGGTGTTTATGATTTTAAGTATTATAAGTACAGTAGTGGACACGGCCTCGTTCGCGTACACCTACTTTACCCCTGCCTACCCTTTTTTCTTGCTTATAACCCTTCCTCTTGAATCACTCTATCTATTGTTGAAAACCGCATTAAAATCCATTGCGTAGATGTTCTATAAACTTCTATAAAGTATTGTTATTTGGACTGTTGTGTCCGACAGCATTGTGATTTTCCGTTCTATCTGGAAATTCAGACATGTCTTCAAAATCCGTAGTACTTATAGGTAGAATTCTATTCTTAGCTCTTAGATAACAAACGACAAGATTAAAGAATACAAACATTCAAACTAACATGAAATTGATTATGTAGACAACCTATCTGCTGTCATAATCAATCATCCCACCTAATTTGTTTTAATATCAATTACTGTTCTTATTCTTATTCTTAAAATGAATCGAAAATGGTAACGTGTTCCAATTCCAACTTGAACAGATGGACCATCAAATTAGAAATAAAAAAGGTTATATTGTTCTAGAATTAAACTAGAAACTTTCGCTTCACATTCATTCGGTCTCCAGAGACCTATTAAGGGCTCCAATAGAAATTTTCATTCGAAATAAAATAAAAATGACTTCCATTGCCTCGGGCGCTAAAACTGGATTTCTAGATTTCATCGTCAGAAATTCAAAGGCTTTCATTTATTTGAACTAAACCTAAAGTAAGTTTGGCAAGTCTGATGGATTGTTTGAATAAATATAAGAGAGATTTACTTTAGACCTTTGAGAGTAGAATGTTATTTTTAATCTACCAAGATTTATCTGGCAGCCAAATTAATTGGAGCGTGGATGGAATAGAGGCTAGAAACTTTAGGGCTGCTGGAAGAGATTTCTTTTCAGAAAAAAGTAGTGACTTTTGTGTCGTTTTAATTTTAATAATACCTATCTGTGAAATAAAATACAACACTCCGTTTCTGAACCATATTTCTGGAAGGTTCCTTAACTAAATTTATTTCTAAGTTGGTGCAGACTAATGCACTTATAACATTTGGCTAAATTCAGTCAGCTAAATTAAGAATCATAAAGCGTGAGAGCAAATCAAAATGGAATGTAGTGCTTATAATATAAGATTCATTTTTGTTTCACGCCTTTTAGTAAGAGGAGCGACGCGAAACATAGTATAAGTGATACGAAAGTGGACCTTATTCTGTGAGCAATACATTCCACTTTGACCTGCTCTCACGCATTTTACTTCTGAATTTAGTCGCCAAAATTTAGCCAGTTGTAATAGTTACAAGTACATGTTAAACATGTTAAATTTTTTTGTAAGTAAGCATTATAAAATAATCATCTTCGCGTTAATGAGCCGGTTGTGATCTCGCGCACGAGGGCCTGGGGCCTGACTTGACCATAATCCAGGATTTGGCAGATCAGATAATTACTGTGGAGCGACTACCATCCGACCTCCGTGACGCCGCTACCAAGGAAGCCTGACCAATTTGGATCATGGTTACACATTCAGTCGCCTGACTGACTGATTTGATTCATCACGATGTTTTCCTCACCGTAAGAGCATAGGTTTGCATTATACTAATGTACATAACTCAGAAAAGAGTAATTGATACATGGCCGCAGTAGGATTCAAACCCGGTACCTCTCGCTTACGAGTCGGATACCTTAACCACTCGGCCACTGACGCTCCATGGATTTAGCATTAAAAAGCGTTAAGCCACAGTCTAAATGATCCAAAGCAAACTAGATTTAACGCGATAATTTCTTATCCAAACCAGCTGAATCTAGAACCAGCACAAATTAAATTAAAATCCTAGAGTCTAGACTATTTGCAAGTGACTAAAGAGTCCTCGCCATATATCCCGCAAACGAAGCCAAGCCCGTAAGCGAACAAAAACTACAAAAAGCTAAAGCCGAGTAAACCATTTTTCCTCTATCGCGCCTCAGATAAAACTTATGACAGTAACGTCAGTAACACAAAGAGACTGTAAGTGGTGGTAACTCCATTTTTATCAGAGCACGGGTTACTGGCCAATCCAGCTAAGTAGCAGTAACTCGGGCCCAAGACCGGAGCGGAGGTCATAATTATTTCAGCGGTCACCACTACCAATGGTCGTCGTTGTGAGTTGTTATTCTAGGAGCTTGTTAGTGATTTGTAATTGTGACAGTACGTAGTTCAGTTGGGTTATCTCGTTAATAGATTGATTATGCAAATCTACCGAAATTTATATCTTTTACTGGCGTACGCCTTTTCTTAGCTTTTTCGATTGCGTGTTTTTCAGTTATATTTTAATGACAGAAAGCTTATTTTCGATAAACGTTTTCTGTTACTGTTATACCATGTGCAAGGCCGTAAGCCTATAATGAAATGCCCGCTGAAATTGTTATCGAAATTAAATTTTTTATTTGCCTTTGAACAGCAGTGGGACTGAGAAACTTAAATTCATGAATCGTAAACGTCATGGACGATAGTTACCACTTCTCCTCACAACCGCATGTTCGTTTTTTACAAGGATAAAAAAAATAAAGACATATTTCATCTTCGAGAACTTCTAGTAAGTCGTATCAAGACCGCCTTTCCTAATGGCCATCTTATTTATTCCCTATCTAAATCGAACAAAGAACCAGCAACTACTACTGAGAAGTATTTCAGTTATTCAGTTTACCCCGCTTTAGAATCTCGGGGAGACTGTCAGTTAACTCGTTGAACTGAGCTAATAAAGGAAAGTTTTTTGTATATAATTTCTATGCAGTTTGAGTTTACTCTCGAATTGTGTAATATATTTAATTGCAATTTACGATATGCCGTGTTACGGAGTACACCTGTTTGAAACTTGTTAATTCTCTTTATGTTTTACTAAGTTTTACTCACGGCTTGCGCGTGGATTAGTTCCTGAATGTTTACCCGTATATTTTTCATGCAATATTTTCACCCCAGTTTCACCTCTTTCCTGGGGCAATTTCGGGATCAAACACCAGGGGCTGAAGTAGTACTAGAGAAGCCTAATACTGAAAATATCAAAATGTGTGGGTGGTTAGTCAGTTCTCAATACCAACTGTAGCAATGCGTCCACTGTTGGACATAAACAGCGGCAGTACCACCTATCTCTGATAGTACGCCGCCATCTTGATTCAATTGAGTAGGGACCAATCGCAGCAAGGTAGAGCCAGAGCTGCCTTGCTGCGATTGGTCTCTACTACTTGGTTCAAGATGGCGGTCTACTATCGGAGATCGGCGGTACGACCCCAGGCCTCCTCCCAAGCTTTCCACAGCGAACTTCAGGATCAGCCACTGCTCCTGCGAAGTACTTATGTGACCAGCCCATTGTCACTTCAATTTGCAACTTTGAAACTGATGTGGGTGACAATATCGGTTTGTGAGTTACAAACATTCAAATTATGTCTTTAGGATCTGCGTAAGCCACGTAGGATCTTTGTAGACTTTTAAATACATACTTATTAGGTATACATATAACACCCAGTCCCGTAACAAACATTAAAGTTCATCATTTCAATTTATGATCGGCCGAAAATCGAACACGGAACCTCATACGTGGCAGACCGGCATAAACCACTGAACTACTCAAGTCGTCCAAATAAAAACATTGCAAATAACCAACAAAAAACAAACAAATAGAAAATATCTTTGAACTTTAATCCGCCATCAACAAATCTGACAACTTCATTACCTCAACTATTCACGCAAGTTCCACCCAGTTACAGCCAACCGGGCAAGTTAGCAACTCGCAAACCATCACAAACTTATCTCCAGTTATTTACCTAACTTGAACTTGGTTCGCTAACCTAAGTAAGTTAGGAATTATATGCTTTAACCAAGGATTGTATACGGCAGTTGTAGTAACTTGACTTGGAGTAACTTCGCAACAAGAAAAAGGAATAACGGGAAAATTAAATACTACAGCAATTTACCAACTCGGTTCCGCATGATATTACTATTTAATCTGCTAAACTAAACACTAGTTCCTAATGAGTAATGATAGCACTCGTCGAGATCAACATTTCGGATGACAGCTGTCATTGAGGGCGCTTGGTGATTTGCAAAATATGAGATCTAGGTATTTTATATATTTTTTCCGGGCTCGCGCATTTGGCGGCTGTTGTAAAGGGCACTAGGTAATTTGAAAATTTTAAATTTTTTTAGCCTATGCTTTACAAAGTGTATTTTTATTTCCTGTAATGTTATAAATTGATGCAATAAAGAGATTACATACACACATCTACATCGCCAAGTTAGATTTTGCAACATTTCTAATAATGTAGGCGTAAGAATTCCAGGGGATGAGTCCGGCCAAATGTCTTCCAGAATGTCTTGTTTTCACCCCAAAATTTTGGGTACACCAAATCAAAAGAAGGCCAGGAACGTTATAGAGAATATCCGTAGGTACACCCTAGTTTCTAACAGTAGTATTTTAAGTTATTTATCAAATTTCAGCAGACACAATTCAAGAATAGGTACACTAAATCTGAATTTAGTATAAAAGGGGCAGATATGAAATCCAATAGGAAATATATATCTTTCATAAAATCAAACTCGACGCCTTTGAGTACAATCTCCTTCCCATTCTAAAAGCGGAATTTCATAAATTTTCCATTCGATAAAAGGAATATTTTAGTGATCACCATTCGACGTAGCGCATCACTGAGAGGTTTTTAGTTTGGAATTTTTAGCTTCGGCGACGTGCATAAATATAAGTTGAAAAATTGGATTTAAATAGTATTTCTGCGTATCGTAAGCTTTTTTTAATTAAGTCAAGTAAAGTAAAGTTATTCCACTCAGACACACGGCACAACATTCAAAAACATTCATAGAGGAAAGATAAGTAAAACAGAGACATAATAATAATAATTATGTATTCAGTAAAAATTAACTCCATCTGGGTTATTGGCATTTTAGATTTGTTATACATATGTGCCTACAGCGTTGGTGACATGGTGTCCTGACTCAGTACATAATGGAACTTTATGATCTGGGCCCACAGCACAGTTCCGCCATCGCACCATTCGCCGCGGGCTGGGTTAAGTCGCGACTACGTAGACCCTCTGTTGATGTCCACGTGAAGGTTCGACAGAACGTTCTCCGCTCGCATGTGGAGTGAATTCCCAGCCACAGTGTTTCCTTTGGACTATGACATGGGATCGTTCAAGAGGTATATAAGGACTCTTCAGAGGCGGGCAACGCATTGGTAGCACCCCTGGTGTTGCTGATGTCCATAAGCCGGGAATCAGACCCTCTACAGTGTACACAACCGATCGGCATAAAGACCACTGGGCTATCTATCTCTTCTCTATTTATTGTTAATCAATACTAATATTAGTAAAATAAATATAAGTAACAGTATCCAAATTAAGTCGCA
This sequence comes from Blastobasis lacticolella, assembly GCA_905147135.1. Taxonomy (NCBI): domain Eukaryota; kingdom Metazoa; phylum Arthropoda; class Insecta; order Lepidoptera; family Blastobasidae; genus Blastobasis; species Blastobasis lacticolella. Next base: position 6,092,913 of record LR990062.1, on the reverse strand, counting down.
CAAAACTGGTGGACAACAATTGTATTTAGCGTTTGGGGTCGTCAAGACCCGGGTTCAATCAGTACCGGGTCCGGATGGCCCGTAATGCCATTCTGAGGGTTGAGACACACGCAATAGGGGGTAAACAATGTTAGGACTTCGCAATAGTTCGCGATGGTGCGAGATTCGAGGTGCAAACTATCTTATTTAGATAGTTTGAATCTTACACGCACCATAACTTTTGCTGAGAAATAATGTATAACTATGTATTTTATAAGTATGTTCCGTTTTATCAAGACCTTTGTTGAATGGAATGACAAAATCAAAGAATTCATGACAGCTTCTTTGTTTTATGGGATCTTTCGCGTTGTCCCCCAAATCTACGTATCTCTTTCACACTCATCGCAACTTGCCATAAGTGTGAAAGAGATAGGTAGATTTGGGGAACAACGGGATGGATTTTTTTGCAAGAGCAAAATTAAATTTAAATTGAGAATGCTAAAATAATTAGGTATTTTATCCAACGTAAAAACATGCAGTTTTGCCCCGTTTGGATACACATAGCTACTCATTATTATCTAGTAGGTGGCGCGACTGCGTTCGTGTACACCTACTTTACCCCTACCTACTCTTTTTATCTTGATAAACCTGAATCATTATCTATCTATTGTTGAAAACTGAATTAAAATCCGTTGCGTAGTTTAAAAGATCTAAGTGTACACAGTAATACAGTACTGGACAATAAATTTGCCTCAACAAACCGCCAAAGCTTCTACCTCCGTCCACAGTCCGGACAGAAAACAGAAGCGCATAGCAATTTGTAGCTTAATTTGCTGCAGTGATTTATACATTTGTGAAGGGGAGGGAAGGGTCTTTATCTTTATACTTGCTTAAGAAAGGGACAACGATAAATTAACATTAGAATGATTTACGGTGATCATAGCAAATGTTTTAATTAATATTTCGCACAAGATGTGTGCTTTCGGTGCTCGTATTTCTTCACTGAAACGGTTGGCTTACATCTTGTGATATGTGATGGTGTAATAATTTAAGTAATTATTAATACAATACATGTTTATATTTTATATGTATTAGCGAATAGGTATATGTATATAGATATATTTGTATTGTAACTGTAAATATTTTATGTGTATAATATATTAATAAAATTATTGTTTTAATGATATCAAGATATATTTGTAGCTTTATTTCACGGTCGGGTGCAGCAAAAATATTTTGTTTTTAGAATCACATCAGGAGATTTCATACACAGAAAGAAAGAAGGAAAAAATTATCACACATGGACGCCACGACACATTAATTTTACCATACAATAACAAGAAAAATAAAAGCAAAGAACACTGAGATAAATATTATTCCAGTGGCATTGGAACCTTGGTGTCACCCACTTCCGGAACACAATACTATTTCATAAAAACTCTAATTTGAAAACAAAACTCTCCTATAACTAGTAGCCGTATATCCAAGAACTCCATTTGAAGAGAATTCTAATAAATACTTGGCTCCAGAGCAGGGCCATTCAGTACCGCTCTAAACAGAATCTAATGAGGAAAGGTGTTATATGTCCCTGAATGAGACAAATCCTATAGATAAAGGAACCTAAGCCACTTACTAAGTCAACCTCTGAATTATATCTGCCGGAAACTGAGGAAATTCTACTACAGTAATTGTAGTTAAAATACAATTATACTGTATTATATAAATTTAACAGTTCTTTTAACATCGGATGGATTCATCGTAACAAATAATGGGCTTGGAGAGCCACAGAGCCAAATCAAATCAGAATCCGTTTATTCAGTTTAGGCTTTTTACAAACGCTCAAGAATGTCAGAAAGTACTTAAACATAAAAATCATTTTACACAAATAAAAAATAAAATGCTCAGGCACCGCGGCACCACCACCATAGGCATTGCCACAAACTTATCTGCAGCGTCGCTTTTGTTGACATTGACATGACAATTCAAAAATGTCAATGACGCCAGTCACTTAGTTTCAGTATTGGCCACCGGATCAAATAAATGTATGGCATTCTAGTATCAATCATAATATGAAACGCTAATGTAGCCTTTTTAAGACACCCTGGTAAGTGCATTACATCCATAAGCCAGAGTATTACATCCCTGATCTCCTTTTGCAGTGAATACTTCGAACAAAGGCAGCCATCTTCGCTACGGCAGAGCTACTCGATCGAGGGTAGACTTTATTCGCGTCCCCTCACGGGCACAACTACCTTCATTAAGACAAGTATTTCAGTATTGTACAACGAAATGAATTTCGTTCGCCAAGTAGAGTTTCGTATGTAGAATGCTTTGGTTTTAGGTTTTGGTCGGTTGTAATGTTTTAGGAAACTCTATTTTCGTTTTTGGGGGACAACGGGAATGAGTCGGAAGATGAATTTTCGAATCCCAGAAATCATCGTCTAAACAGACTATTAAATATTAATAATGTAACAGACAGAAAAAGTCGGATAGCCAGTGGCCAATGTTTTTTTTTTATTATACAAGACAGGCATTTGACCGCCATCTCAATGTCGGTAAGTGACGATGCTGCCAAAGATGGAGCATGATCCGTCTTATGGAGACTATTCACTCTTGTCTCGAAGGCATCCAGATTACATTGAATTTTACGTATACTCAAATATTTTCTAAGCTACTAGTCCGATTTTAATTAAACAAAGCAAAAAAAAAACATTTCGATTAAACTAGCTTTCAAATAAGGAAAACCGCATTCAAATAGGTTTATCCGTTCGAAAACTACGATGCCAAAGCCAGATACACAAAGCCAAGAAACACAGATATACATGTCAAACTTATAACACCCCTCTTTTTGTCGGATTGTTAAAAAGGATTTTGTATCTGTCGGTTTTTGGGATTATGAACCTTAACGCTTCAACATAGAGGGCAACAGTACGATAACATTAAGGAAATATAGAGACATAATCTATTTTATAATGTTACTAATGCTTTGCAACGTTAAAAAGAAAAGCCTGGAAGACCGGTTTCAGGTGTATAAATTACAAATTTCACTTTGAAGCGAGGCCAAATCAGTACCCTATCCCCGTTCAGTATCATTGTCCCTAACTATAGTATTTCATTACGCGACCCGGTTTGCATAAGTTCCTGAGAGCTCGCTGTAATGGGTGTGCCGCTAGGAGCTATCTTGGGGCCGTTACTGTAAATTGGTAATACTTTTCGAGAAACACACGTTTTCGTGCCGATTCGTACAGATTTATGGATTTATTTGTTCCTTCTGTTTGTTTTGGAATTGAGAGGGTAGCAGACTTGTTTTCACCTGGATCCTTGAGAAGGCAAAGGGGAATATTTGTATCAATTTTCCAGGATTTGGCAGATCAGGTAATTACAGTGGAGCGACTGCCATCTGACCTCCGCAACCCTGCCACCAGGGAAACCTGACCAGCCTGACCAGATTGAATTATGATTACACATTCAGTCGCCCGAATGTGCAGGTTTCATCACGACGGGTTCCATCACCGTAAGCCGTAAGTAAGAGCAATCCATGCTCTTACCAAGCCATAGGTAAGAGCATCGGTTAGCATTAAACTAATTAAAGTACGTTTTCACTATCTTTTCCTTCACTGTAAGAGCATTGGTTAGAGTTCAACTATTGTACATAACTCAGAAAAGAGTCATGGTACATGGCGGCAGTGAGATTCGAACCATGTACCTCCCGCTTGCGAGTCGGATAGCTTTACTATTAGGCCACCGACATTCGTTATTATCCTCTTGAAATAGGATGTGAAAGCGTAAAATATAACGTATATTATAAATATAGAATTAATACACAAAGTATCAACTCAACCATATTATTACTACGTATGTAATGCGTGAAACTGCGTCGGAACATCAGGCAATAATACACACAGAATGGTAAGAAAATACTTATAAAATGTCTATCTGGATATCTAATGATGAATAAATTATGTTACGTAAGATTCCATAAAATACCAACCGCCCAATACAATAGATACATTCACAGAAAAATCAGTCATACCTCCATGAAAACAATACCCAAAGTTGACATTGACAAATGAATTTGTTCTCACCGAAGACTTGCAGGGTAACCAACCTTAATATATTTCTGCACCCCTAATCCTTGTCAACTGTCCTATGGGCCCTCTATGGGCACCATGACCCTTACTATCAATCTAATAAAGGATTCCCCTGTGATCCAGGGTATTCTCCGGACCTCGCCTAATAGTTATTAATTAACCAAGAACAGGGGTTAACCAATTTGTACCGATATAGTTGTTGATTCAATGTATATGAATTTGGTCGGATTCGAAGTGTTAGCACAGTATATTTGTCAGTAAAGTGAGTTGGTTGAAGATTTATTGAATTGAAATTGGTTGCCTAACTAATGAGTAGTGTGCATCGACGTAATATGTATTACTTCGTAGCGTACAGTAATGTTACTACTAATAGCATTAATTTTACTTACTTTTTGATATTATCATAATGGTGATGAGGATGATGACTGAAAGTAGATACCTAACACACGTGTGGCATGCTCCATCATCGGCCGTATCGTCACTTACCACCAGGTGAGATGACGGTCAATTGCCCCACTATCCTAATATAAAAAACCATTCTAAAAAATAATGAACTAGCAGAAATGTAGACTAGACTACCTTTGAGACATTTGATAAAAATAAATTTTCACAGCTAATTTACAACATCCACAATTATGTTATCGCCACAAAGCAACAAGCAAAGAAAATAAAATATTCATTTCCAAAACAGCGTTACCCGACACAATATTCGGAGGAAAAATTATATAATATCTCCGACACAAGACTGACAAAACACCCCCGAAACTCCGTAGCGAGGATAACGTTACAACTTTTACAACTTTCCGGCGATAATTTGGCGGCTGCGACACGTTTGGCTTACGAAACTCCGACTTATTGCCACGTGAAGAGTCATGTACGAACAGATCACGTACCGTGCTCTCCTCAGTTAATATATGTGTGTGAGTATTGTATCGATTGTATCGGTAGGAGTTCCCCAGGGGTCTGTGTTGGGACCCACGTTGTTTTGTTCTTTTTTAATGTTTTCGGGTAGGCTTTCTTACAGCCAGTGTGGATCTGTAAGAATATTAAGCAAGTGAGATTCATATCACGTCAACAGTCCATAAAGTCCGCTGCTGAACTTGCCTTCTCCATATTAGTGGAGGGTGTTGCCATAATCTCCATGCTTGGCAAGCGGCAGTATTGAATACACTGATCAGAAAATGCTGCTGCCCGTTTTCTGATTTACGGTGACACTGGTCTGCCTAGTCAATGGAAGGGGTCTGTGTCATGCTCTATTCTATCAGACGCCACAATATACTAAACAACAACGACGGCAACATCATACATTGACAGACTAATCCACATCCGATGCGTCAAAGCGCGTTAAGCACAATAGTATTAAAACCGAAATTCCCAAAGCCAAACAAACTTCACGACGCAGAGTAATGACTTTGTCCGGGACAACACCACGCCGGGAATTGCATAATCCCGGGATTCGGGATTCCATTGGCTCCGGATCATTATCGGCGTATGCAGCGATTGGATTAGGCGTGAACGTTACAGTGTTCACATCTCTGTGGCGCGGGATTATTGAATGAATAGTGTCGGTGTCGATATGTAATCTAGATTGGATGACGAGGGAGGTTTGCTATCGATACCTATACTACTTATAGTAAGACTTCTAAATTATCGACGATTTGTACGATTATGAAATTATCAATGATTTGCTTTTAATTTAGTTGTTTGCACTTGCACTTTTTATATGAACGCTAGACCAAAACACAGAAATTACATATTTTGTGTTTTGAGGAAGACGTCAGAATATCGTCTAATATAAAAAAAAAATTCGTTGCCGATTTTAAATATAGACTTACGCACTTAATATCCAACTCCATTACATCCTCAAAATTACGACAACGGCAGCAAAAGTACAATGCCAAAAGCAGTAAATACAACGTCCGATTGAGCATTATCTAAAAATGATTCCCCAAAATCAACAACTAAAATCTGAATATCCCACAAACATTCCAGGAGCTAATTTCCCTGGCGTTTAACACGTCGACTAGAGCTGGCGACGTGGAGTAATGACTGCGTCCCGGGCATCCATCAAGCGCGGGATCCCGGGATCGAATCCCGCGGGGTTATTATCGCCTGCGCTGCACCAGGATTAGAGACCCGGCTTGGATGCAAACTCTAACTTTGCGTCGAAGCTGAAACGTGGCTGCGATGAGATCTTGATTTTCTATCTTTAGTTTTGGGAAATAATTTTACGCTTCCTACATTTCAGATTTAACAAGCTACCTTCTCTGGTTAGTTATTGGTTATCACATACTCTTATGTTAAACGATTGTTGACGATCTGCCACGCAGAGGTTGGGTTAGATTCCCGGCTGGGCAGCAATGGAAATGATAAATTTTAATTTCTGTTACGGGTCTGGGTGTTATATGTACAATAAGTATGAATTTAAAAATAAGGTACGAAGTTTATCAGTACTCTGGCACCCATAACACAAGCTTTGCTTACTTTGGGGCTAGATGGCGCTGTGTGAATTGTCCACGCATATTTATTAGAGATGAAACGGATATCCGGTTGCTATCCGGTATCCGGCCTATCCGGCCTTAATTTACTATCCGGCCGGATACCGGATAGCGCGTTAATATCCGGCCGGATACCGGATAGTAAAAAAATTGTGCAAATCGTATAAAAATAATTTTATTCATCGGCTTCCTTAATTTCTCTGAGCAGTAGCCGATTCAATTATATTATCCTTCAGGTCCTGTTGGACCGCTGTCAGCCAGGTGGCGTGTGGGGCCTTTTGCGACAGCACGTCGTCGTCGACAAATTTAGGGCTACTTGCACCATAGTGGTCTTTGGGGTGACAGAGCACATGCCCATACCATCGAAATCGGCGTTCTCTAACTTTCTTTGAGATATATAAGACTTTGTAACTTCCACGAGTGCGGACATTAGATACGTAATTTTCCTAACAGGGTGACACCCGCTGATCAGCGTAAAAAATGCGCATTTCTGTCATGTGTTCTTTAGTATAACATTTTTTTCGAAGTCAATCAAGGTTTATACTGGATAAAAATACAATTTTTTCTATATTTAGAGGTAATATACAAAGTCATTTGTTCTCCGATATGCTGGGGGCCTTGTGTAAGCCCGTATTTCGAAACTCCGAATCCTTTCGAGGTCGAAAGAATTGTTAAGTTCAACGTTCAAATTATTCTCATTGAAGGAAGACTTGAAATAATGTAAACACATGCAGTCCTCTAAAGTCCCACCCCACGATTACAGCTTGCACAAACTTGTTCAGCGACTAAGTTCAGCCAAATATCCGGCCGCCGGATATCCGGCTATCCGGCTAAGAGGCTGGCCGGATATCCGGTATCCGGTATCCGGCCAAACCACTATCCGTTTCATCTCTAATATTTATCATTTATTTAAATATTACAAGAACCAAAACAAAACATAAGGAAACAATAATAAAACGCAATAATTCTACTAAAACATTGGAGATGACTGTTGTGGACTGGCACAAAAAACTACGACTCATAGCCGTAAAACTAAAATACCAAACTGAAAAAAACCTGAAAAATAAACACGTACCTGATACCCGATCCACGTTTGCGTTTCACACGATATAAAAAGGCGCTGAACTATCACGAGAGATTGATGAATATAACGCGGGAAGAAAGAGTGACAACGATCGAGATAAATCGTTGCTGCCATTTTATTTAGTAACAGAGTCGATGAATACGCATTCAATGCCGTATATCAATGGCCGGCAGAGAGCTTATGTTTATTCATTCATCATCTCCGTTGTCTCGTGCTCTCGCGTACGAGGACCCGCGGTCCGCCTTGACCAGGGTCCAGGATTTGGAAGATCAGGTAATTACAGAGGAGCAATTGTCATCTAAAGCTACCAGGGGAACCTGACCAGATTGGATCATGGTTCCATATTCAGTCACCTAAATGTGAAAGTTTGATTACGATGTTTTTCCTTATCGTAAGAGCATCGGTTAGTATTCAACTAACTTCAGAAAAGAGTCGTTGGTACATGACGGCAGTGAGATTCGAACCCGGTACCTCTCGCTTACGAGTCGGATACCTTAACCATTGCCACCGACGCTCCGCTTATGTTTATTTATTATTTCTCACTTAAAAGTATTCTAGACAATCTATATTCTTATACTCTAGCTAGCTATAGTAAACCATATTACGTAGTATGAAGTCGATTGCGGCGTCTGCCTGTCTGTCTAACTCCTAAACCACGAAACAAATTTTGAAGCGGTTTTCAATAACTTTTAAAACATATCTTCAGTAAGGTTTATATGCATAATAGATGCATATTCCTCGTCACAGCCCATAAAAATACACTGCATGACGGAGGGCCTCTCCCACGAAAGGGGAGGTTATTGCCATAATCTCCACGCTTGGCAGGCGGGTTGGAGATCGCAGTGTTATAAACTTACAATGGAAAAAGCTGCTGCCCATCTTCCAGCCTACGAAGACTTGATATCTTTTGCCTTGAAACATTAGTCGCCTTGTACGACACCCACGAGTATAAAGGGTTGGTGCTATTCTACTCTGCCGGATGCAAATTATTACAGAAAAATCCCGTGAACACCCGTGTGAAGGCTAGTTCTGTATAAAATTGCCATCCTTTTGATCCGCCGCGGCATAAATAACAGCATAGATCAAGAGCGACATTGAGTCAAGAGTAAACCCGAATAGATTCAATGTCCCGGGAGATGCCTTCTGTCGTACGGATCCCGTGAATATGTCATTACCGGCGGTCCCCCGGGATTATGGCAGTGGCACAGCACTACAGGGCTGTCACGAATTTAATTACTGACGTATTCCTGGCAACTAGTAAAGTGAGTGGTTTATCGAATTCATGGCAATAGTAAAAGAAACAATTTGTTTCCGTACGTTGGGTTTGTTTTGTGATGAAATTTAATTAGCCACACTATGAGTTATTGAAAATTGGGAGTACATCTTAGAGTCGAGGTATATTAAAGGTCTACGCGGTTGTTAGAAAAATAGATAGAGTGTACCGATCTAATGTGTGAATTTAAGTAATTAGGGGAAATGAGTTAGGTTGGCCTAGTAACTAAGTTAGAAAGTTGAATGAAATGAAAAATAGGGCACATTAGTTAAATATAAATTTCTATTTATTCAGGAAAGGATATTCACATTCAAACACTGAGATAAGATTAAATGAGATAAGTTATTTATATAGGATAGCAGGCATAGCTAACAAACATAACAAAACATAGCAAAATGAAGTATAGCGGCTTTATCGCCTGAGGATTACACAAATAAATCATTTAGAAATCAGCAATAGGCACCAAAGTAATACAATACAAGCTTATACTTACAACTTACAACTCTGTGGCTGGTCTAGAGCAAAAGTCCTTTACAGTGATTCAACTAGGTTTATATACCCAACGTTTAGCCGGAAACTGGAAGCCAGTACATATTTCAACCAATCATAGGACGTTATACACTGCCAGTTAAATATGAAGTTATTGTGCCAAAATACTTAACCAAAGACATTGAAATAGTTCTTAAAACTATCGTTAATAAGTAAAGGATTTATTACTCAATTAGAAATATAACTTTTAGTTAATTAGTACTTAATCTGTTAAAGAAATTCGTTCCGAAATAAAGAACGAACGTTTCGTTCGGAAACATTGAAATCTGCACAGAATATTAATTACTATACGTAAATAGTTTAAAGGGAAATATTTACAAACTATATTCTATTAAATAAACCATCAAATTAACATAAAATAATTATAATATCTAACACGGGCAACGCATTGGTAACTCCCCTGGTGTTGATGATGTCTATTGCGGCGGTGACCACTTTCCATCAAGTGGCTCGCTCGCCTGTTTGCTATATAAAAAAAAACAAAATTCAAATAAATTATTAAGTATTATGGTGAAGATAGTGAGCCATACTTACCTACCCTTACCTTATTTGATACATTTTAACCCCTCCCATCCCTGTCAACGATCAATTTCTAAAACACTATCGATAGCTCAAGACGCCCCAAAACGACTGGCAACCCTACACCAAAAGGGAGGGGAAAAGTCAATTATGAAATTGGGGAATTTCAATTAAATTAAGATGTTTGTTATAGGTCTTTCGGGGATGTTAGATGTCAGGGGCGCTTAGAATAAGGATAAGTGTGTAGGGTGATAAGTGGTGTTACGTCATAGTGTTTTAGTACGAAATGTAGTAAGGAAGCAGCAAAAATAAGCAGCTTAAGTCTTAAAGGCCGATGCCAGTGCTTCTACTTTTAAGATCATAATACTTTACAATGAGCTATAAAGTAGAAACTTTTAGTAATAATCAGTACATAACTGAAACCAATGCCGAAGCACAATTAAAGCAAATCAAGTCTTATATCGGTAAGGATTAGGTATATGTAGGTATAACAGAAGGGTGGATATTAATCTTACCGACAGGAAAAGTCGGATAAGCCCCGACTAAGTTCACTTAAACTCAAATATTTCCTAAATTACAGAACCGATTTTTATTAAACAAAGCTAAGAAACATATCGATTAAACAGGCTTTCAAATAGAGATAACAGCATCCAAATCGGTCCATCCGTTCGGAAGCTACGATGCTACAGACAAATACACAGGTATGTACAGGCGTCAAACTTTTAATAGCCCTCTTTTGGCGTGGGGTTTAAAAAGGAAGATCGTAGAGATTTGCATGCAGCATTTACCACCATGTGAGACGGTCAAATGCATGGTAAGTTCTTATAAAAAAATCAATCGAAGAACCGCATATGGATGCGTGGCGCGGGGGGCCGGGTCGCCCTTTTCCCTCTAATATCACCCCACACTGCAATTTCTGGTCCGTAGATGCCACTCCAGAACCTTTCCGTACGGCCCAGAGGCCATCGGTTCTACGAGCTACGTGGCCTGCCTGTTGCCACTTCAGTTTTGCGACTCTAGCCTTTGTTGCGCAATAACTTGTAGAAAATACTCATCAGGCAAAAGATTAGGTATTACAGTTAGTGTGTTCAAACAGCAAGCTTTGCCAAATTGAAGTCAAAGCTAACCAAGCCTTTTCAAGTTTTACAATGCTATACTCAATTCTGACAAGAAAAAAAACAGTGATACAGCACACAAATTAATATTTGAAAATAATTCCGAGATTGCCATTCAACCAATTGATACCAATAGAGATTTCGTGTTCGATTGACACTAGAATGCCATATCGACTCCCACTTTTCATAAAATCAACAATAAACTATTAACATAAATCATAACGCACACTCTCACGCCGAGTTCGTGTCTTCGGATACAGGATGTAGAGACTTGCATTGATTTTTGGGAAAAAGGCGTGACGGTATTGTAGTGTATTCGCTTTGGTGATGGTCAACAGGTACCGCAGCCTATGGACATTTGCAATACCAGGGCCATCACCCACGCTTGGATGACCCCGTGACCCCGTAAAAACCTTTTCATCCCTTTCTTGAAGAACTCCATGTTGTATTCTCCAAGGAAAACCTTTCTTGGTCAAGAGATGAACACCACAGATGTTTGTAGATAGAGGACAGCTTTCGAATTATTTACATGTCGAGCATATAGACTTTCAAAGGATAGTACTATCGTTGCAATGGCTTTCGGCGAAATTGTGGTAAATCGATGCCATAGATAGAATATTGGCAATTCGAGCGGTCGAGCTAATGATTTCGAGGAATTAGCCATCAGATATCAAGTAGGCAAATAGATCAAGAGTCGCCTCGGAATTATGTATTGGATGTATTTCAGACTTAACGGATTCTATTTGTTAGTATTGTAGCTTATAAGGTTAGGTATATCCCTGAATAACATATAGGTAGAGCTTTACTAAGCTGAAATGATGCGCCCCACTATTTAATTAGTTGATTTCGATGTGTGAGTGCAAATATTAATAACGACACTTCATCTGTGTGGGAGCGTCGACGAGCGTGCTCTTACGTTTAGTCTCACCGGCAACTGAATGACCAATTACAACGGCATTTGTAGATGTATGGCGTCCATATTTTAAATTTGCTTGTGTGCGTTAATGCGATAGTGGGGCGCGTCATTTCAGCTTAGACGAGCGTAGGTATTTATCAGCGAAGTGGGACCTAATTCTCGCGCTGTGACATCTCGAATTCGACATTTTTACTAGTTACATATCTCCATTAATAATGACATTGAAATATCTATTGTAACCAAAAAATATTTTCTCGACAATCGTATATGTATTAAATACAGTTTTTGGTCAGAGGAAATGTCGAATTTGAGATGTCACAGCGCGAGCTTCCCTTTAGTATTGTAAATCGCTTCTATTTAACCCGAAACTTAACGTAGTTCCCACGGAAACATGGCATAACGAAGGCATGGCATGGAGAACGAGGTCGCGATCAAAATACATAAACATGCCTCCATAAGAAATTGCGTTCAACTATGAGTCAGTTATCGACCTACACTTGCACGTCCAATGTACTTAAAACTTAAAAATAAATGGAATATATTCTCAGAGCAACTGACGCCATAGACCACATCACACCGTATAATGTACAAACACAAACCACTATGATAGCAGTGACTGCGTGTGCGTGGACCGGTCCGAACCAACTCGCCTGGCGAGACGTATCGTTGGTTGCGCCTCCATTCATGAGCGGTACGGCAAGCGGATGTTAATCCGCTATTTGCTCGTCGGGAATTCAAAAACAATATACGGCGCTGTATTTTTGCTGTAGAAGCACCGCAAAATATGGTGTAATGTTATACCAGTCCACTGAACTATCGATATGATTTGATTGGAAATCTTTGTCCAGTAACCAATGTCTTTTGGCTAATCGAACTGTTTTTTTTTTGGACTTTGTCGCACCACTCGTTCCCACCGATGTTGCTCCTTTCACATCGATGGCGATCACAGATAGCTACTGAGTTTTGATCTAAGGAACGCCCGAGGATAGGCTAAGACGTCCGTTAAAATCCGCAACAAATTTTATTAAGAAGTGATTGATAAGAGTAAGAAAGTTAGTGATTCCGAATGTCATGTTGATTGTAAATATTAACAAAAGGTCATTGTTATAATTAGAATGGTGATACTGTTCTAAATTAGGATCTCTGCTGCTGGGTGAGCTCGCTCCCTAGTCGACTTATCTTCGTGTCTAAGCAATAATATAGGTCAAGAACAAGCCCATTTTCGATCAAAAACGGAAACATAAATGTATTTATATATGGGAGAATGGAACTTGGTAATTGTAACCGGTGTCCACCAGGTGGGCTTTATGTCCCCTATAAAAGACACCATAGTATACTATTATAAGAGACAATCGTTTCTGACAAGACTCTATGACAGCATTTAGTCGCGTAAATGTGCAGGTTTCGTCACAATGTATTCCCTCACCGTGTGAGCATTGGTAAGTGTTCAACTAATGTACGTAACTCAGAGAAGAGTAATTGGTACCTACTTGGAGGCACTGGGGTTCCCGTAGGGGTCAACATGTACGTAACTCAGAAGAGAATTTTGATATCTACATGAAGGCACTTGGGGTAGACAGAGACCACAGTGCTCTATTTTCTACGAACCTGACAAATCGCTCCCGCTACTTCCACATTAATTAACCTTTTCATACATGAACAAATAAATCAATCATGAGTAAATAAATCAACAAAATGAATAAAAAATGCCGAATCGCTGGTATCGTTACCGAAACGTCTAGTTTCCGTTCCCTTTTAACCTTAAAAACGCGCACGCTCCCGCCCCCACTAAAGGCTGGGCTCTCAACCCGGTGTCAGTGACTCGGCGTACGCGCAGGCTGCACGCTGCCTAGATAAACGTCGGATCACGGCAGTGGTAAAGCCACCATGTTTGTATGGCTTTCGAGAACTGTTTTGGGTAACATCTCTCGTTTAAGTGGTGGGTATTGTTAATATACTGTCAATTAATGTCAATATAATGTAATTGTACTGTTTCTAATTTCAAATTATTTTTCTAATAAAATGTCACTTGCAGTTTTTGCAAACTCATTTTCAAAATTTATTTATTGCATTTGACTGATTCTACGTGCATTTGACTGATTTTACATTTTAGGTATTCTACATTTGCCCGATTCTGCATTTGACTGACTCGAGACTGACTGCTCATCATCATATATTTAAGAGTATGACTCTTGTCGTTGGAGCAATCGCCATTCTTTCCTCCTGTCTACCTCTTGATCTCTTTATAATTCCAAGCGCTCACTGTTAAGACTGATAAAACATTAAAATTGTAAATGTCCGTAACTTCCCCATGTGACGTGTCCCGGGGTTTGTCCAAGCCTATTTATTTATTTAGAGGCGGTCAATGCACTCACAGCTATTAGCAGTGTTGCTAATGTCCATAAGCATCAGGGACCACTTTTCATCAGGTTGCCCGCTTAGCTGCTTGTCTGCCGATTGACAGCTGTCATTGCGAGCACGTGCATGAAGTATAGAATTTTTTTTTCGGTAGTATATAATTAACGAAATTATAGAAAAGTATTAGAAGTCTTTGGTTAATGAACAACAATTACATACTTTATTGGTATTTACTTGTACTTACTTTATTGGCAATTAATAGAATTAATAAATAAAATTTAAAAATAAATAAAATGTTATTATCTATGAAAACCATCGCAGACATCAAGCTAAATTGTATAAACTAGTTTACTTAGCGAATGTGTCAGTATGCTTGTCCTTCTAAATATTGTCTATATAGACAATTAGATAGATATTTATCTAATATTGGAAATGTAGTGACTAGTGGTCACACAAGACCGGGTGTTACCTATAGGTACATCATACATGTATTAGTTGATTTGTGCAAAATCAAGTCGTGTTGCAAGTTATTATAAATGTAAATGACGTTGCACAAATAATGTTTCATTCATTCAAACATTTAATTCTATATCGATATGTAAATTTGAAATTTATGACATTGCAGCTGGATCTGGACATAGTATAATATTGCAACAGTAAGGACGTCGAATTATTGCTAAGTAACTTTTTTAGCAATTTATTTATACCACCTGAATAACTGTGAAGAAATGTTCACTATATCTCTTAAACCAAAGAAGATATATGCGCTAGAGCTTTGTTATTTTGCCATGAACGATGACGTCATTCGGCACTTCTTAAACCTTAACGTCGTACGAATAAAGCACATATTTCATTGCGCTTGACATTTCCTTCAAACCTTTATAACTTCAGCATTTCAAAATGGATTACAAAAGCTATTTCACTGGGTTTCAATGCTATTAAAATGCATTTCCATTTTATTGACAAACCTATAGTGTTCTACCACAGGAAATGTCCGGTAATTATCACTATGTTGTATATAAAATAATACAATATCTTCGAGATTGATACCGAGTTTTCGAAAGGAATTAGATTTGATATCGGATTGCCTAATTACAGAGTTATATCCTAGTCTGAGCAGTTGTAATGTGCCTTCATTTATTTTTATGCCACTACGGGGCACTCAAGCAAGTGAAGACGAAATCCCTGTCGGGGGCGAGCGGTGCGATGATAGAATGTAGCTGCAGGCATAATGTCGAATATTTCTTGAGAACAAACACCGTTGAACAAGCGGTAGAACACACAAAGGGAGGCGAAATCCCTCCGCTGACTCAGCGGCTCTATACCACTTGTTAGGATGGTAACATCGACAATTCTTACTTATGCTTATTGTTTTTAAAATATCAAAGATCTATCAAATTCTGTAGCCCTAGCACAACTGTGCCCGCGACAAAGCTCGCGCCGCGAGAGAGCGTTTGTCTCTTTCTCTCTATACTAAGACGAAAGAGATAGCGTTACCTATGTCGCGCTTTTTCTCGCTTATCGCGCGCGATAGCAACTTGTGTTAGGCCTACTGAGTAAAGTTACCTAACTGCTATCTACATACAATTCCGGGTGCAAACGTTAGCACGTACAATAATGAATAAGTCCTACATCCTAACAGGAACACTTCCCAGGCACCGAGCTCTCTAAGATCTAGACCGCATCCACTGTGCCAGAATTCGCGACCCAGTTAGCACCGGATAATGATAAAGCCTGCAGGCGTAACGGCAGTCTGATGCAGACTATTGCAGACTCTCGATCACGACATGAGTCCTGTGATACAGGAATGCGGTAATACAGATCAGATTGCAACGATCACTGTGGAGAATCGATCAGATTGGAGCCAATCTTGGGACTGATTATTTCCGCCCACGCTTTTCTATCTGGGTCTGTGCTACAAATTATTGAACATTTCCATGGATACTTTACTTACTGCATTTTGGATACATTACACAAATTATTGGGTGCAAGTAGATTGAAACATATCTACCATCGATCTCATCTAATATTATAACTTAACCTATAGTAAAACCGACACAGATCACCCCCGACAAAGTTTACATATACTCAAATATTTTCAGAAGTACTAGACCAATTTTAATGAAACAAAGCTAAGAACCATCTCGATTAATTGGCTTTCAAAAAAAGAAAAAAGCGTCCGAATCGGTCCATCCGTTCGGGAGCTGCGATGAAACAGATACACACGTCAAAATTATAACACTTCTCTTTTTTCGTCAGGGCTTAAAAATTCGGGGGTTCGATCACAATATATAATTTTATTACTTTTATTTATTTAATTATTTAATAGTAATGACTTACAAAAACATCGCCTTTACATATCAACCCAATACGACGATGCAATAAATATTAAAAAACATGCCAAGATGTATAAAGTCAAAATAACAATTCAATCAAATTGGTAATTAAAATCGATGTTTCTTACACAATTACAATACATGTCACTCATTCAAATTATTGAAACATAAACATATTGTATCCACGCTCTCGTCCTTATTATTATATCGTTAAATCGTGTTCGATTTCAAATTGAATTTCGTAACTTCAAACACGATATCGGGCCCAAAACAAACATTAATAACCAATACTAAAACTGACGACCCACTAAACTTTCCAACACGTAAACGTAAGCATTCCAAATACCTCCTTAAGTACATAACGGCGTAAGCTTTGAAAGCTCCCAAATTATTTGTACAAATATTTCCACTTGAGAGCTTTCCGAACAACTTAGTGATGTGTTGAAGTCGTGCTCGAGTGTTTAGTTGAAACTTGAAATACATAAATTGTTTTTAAGTCAACAACTTTTGGAGTGTCTAGTCTAGGTGTTGTAGTTTGGTGTCTGTGTGAATTTTGGTCATTAGCCCTTCAGTCCCCCGAAGCAACGAATAGAGTGATTGAAGAATTATTATAAGCTAGGCAGGCATGCTCTATCATCGTCACTTACTGCTAGGTGAGATGGCGGTCAAATATCTGGATAGTCTAATTAAATAAAAAAGCAAAAAGCGTAGAGAAGTGTTATAGTTTGTTGTTATAGCAGTTTGAAGAGTGCGTGTATAGATACACGCACGCGTCCGTTTTTAGTTCATTTTATATAATCGGTTAAATAGTTTGTGAAATATTAGGATAACACTCGTATTCTGCGTTCAATACGGCTCTACGATTGGTCAATTCCGTTCATTTTGACGGACGCATAGTGCATATTGCCACTCAAGTAATGTCAGATTAAAACCTGTGCGTTTGAGCGCACTGTGAGACCCCATCGTAGAAATGTTTATGTATACAGATGTGTCAATGACTTATTTAACATTGAGCTATGAGGTTCCGGCAGTTTGCAATTGCACCAACCTCTTTCGACTGACGGGTGTCGTAAAAGACGATTAACGTCTAGGCTAACATCTAGCTAGGACGTCCATAGACCAAAAAATGGACAACAGCGTTTCGTGTAATACGACCAATCGGGCCACCTGATGGAAAGTAGTCACCGCCGCCTATGGACATCAGCAACACCAGGGCCGCCACCAATGCGTTGCCCGCCACTAAAGGGACCTCTAATATACCGGCGTTTACTGTTGTGTATTGTAATACACAATTACTGACACAGAATAGGTACCAAGTCCAGTAGTGGACTGACTAACATTATAAATCTTAGATCTAACAACAATCCAAAACCGTCGCGTCCATGCATTGCCTTGTCACTATGCCTTTTACTATATAATTATACTATCTACTTTATACTTCAAATCGGAATACAACACGCTAGTACAGTTACTTCAGAAATAGATAGGGCGATGGTAATGGTACACACTACACCCGTCCATATTGGCTCCCAGACTAGTCACAGACATACCACACCGACAGTCTTTCTAATGACCTCAAACCTTAGCTTACGTACTAAAAATTAGAAGCTATTTTTTTTTGTTTTCCATCTCGTAATTTCTCATAAAATAAAGTAAATTTTTGTATCACGCTTTTTGAAAAGCAGAGCGACATAATACATATTAAGGAATGTAATAAGTGCATTAGCAAGGAAGTCATTATCAGGAAGGAATTCATATACCTTCTTTTTAAATGTACCCATTTTCCAAACCTGTAATTCTACGACAACAATTCCAAACGCCTCCGTTTTTCTCTAAGCCGCCGCACCGTACGTAGCCATTAGAAGCTGCCCGTAACATCGAGGGGCCCGTTACCCACTATCTGGCAATACGATCAGATAATCTCTGTCGGTAAAACAGCGCGGAATGCGCCACAGATTATCGCGTCACGGTGCCTTTGGTTGCCGTTAACTTTGTTACTGGCAGGTTTGAAAAAAAGTTTGAAGGCGTCTGCTATGGATCTTTTTTTTATTGTCTAGGGAGGCACACGGACGGACTGTCCACCTGATGGAAAGCAGCCACCGTCGTCCGGGACATCTGCAATCTATGGGTCTATAGTAATTTAAGGGGATTATAATAATAGTAAGTTCATGGCGTCTCATCCTGACGTTAATGTCCTAGTTGTGCTCTCGCGCACGAGGGCCCGGGGTCTGCCTTAACTTTAACAGCGTTTGGCAAATAAGCTAAATACAATGGAGCTCCGACCTCCGTGACCCTGCTACAAGGAGAACCTAACCAGATTGGTTACACATTTAGTCGTCTGAATGTGCAGGTTCCATCACGATGTTTTCACTCATCGTAAAAGTATCAGTTAGCATTCAACATATCATCATCGTTATCTTCCAAGCGGTCAGACCCATCTTCTGCCAGGGTCCGCTTTCCGACTCAATCTCCTCCATTTCGCAAGGCTTCGACTAGTTATTAACTAATGTGCGCGTGCAAGTTCATGTACATCTGGCACGACCGATTAAATAATTCGATTAAAGGTTCGATACATCTCGATTGTAATTTGAGCGAGTGAGATGGTGATGATGGTGATGGAGATGGTATAATCCGTTCGAGTAAGAGGGTCGGGCCCGATGGACACGAACTCGCGCGCGCTTACTACCTACATTACTCAAAAAGAGTCATTGGTATGTACTAATGATGTACGTATGTACATGGTGGCACCTAAATTCGAATCCGCTACCACTAGCACACGAGTCGGCCACCTCAACCACTAAGCCACTCTCTCCAATACATACACAATAACCAATCATTAATACAGTTATGCGAGATTGCGGCCTCGTGACGCCGGATTCGAAACAATCAGGCGTCCGGCCATGTTGGAGTCGCGAGCGTCGCGGTTGATCCCGCCAATATTTGTGCTCGTGAGCCTGGGGCGTGGTGCAATGCATGGGAGGGCGGATGAATAATTTTATTATATTTTATGAATATTTAGAATAACAGATACGTAACGAGCACATCCGTGACAGCCTTGGCGTGAAGGATATCGCGGATAAGATCTAGGTGTCTCGCCTGCGTTGGTTTGGTCACGTGTTGCGTAAGCCCCAGGGATACGATGGAAATAGGTACCTGAGCCTGCCGGTATCAGTAAAAAGGCCCCTCGGGAGACCCAAGAAGCAATGTATTGACATCGCTGAGTCGGATGCGAGAGCCAACGGCTTACGACGCGAGGATGCCGAAGATCGGGTGAAGTGGAGAAGAATGAGTAGGAAAGCGGACCCTGGCAGAGGTCGGGATAAGCGCTAAGATGATGATGATAATGATTTGGAATAACACATAAATACGACAACACATAAAGTTTTGTTGGTGTCCAGCAGAGTAGAATAGCATCAACTTCTTACACTCTTGGGTGTCGTGCGACTAATGCAACTAATGCAACTAATGTTTTCGAGGCAAAAAATCTAGTCTGGACTGAAAAATGGACAGCAGCGCTTTCCATTGTTATGTTTATAACACTGCGATCTCTGCGTTTGGTGATGACTAGTGATTAAGAAAAGTTATTCGCTACAGATCCTCGTTCCACGACGGCTGCTTGCAAAAAGCGAATAAGCGCAAAAACTCCAAACTCGTACCACACATCAATACAGTCCGCCGAGAATTCATCTCAGCCAGACCGGCTCTGCAACAAACGCATTCATTTGCCCTCCCTTTGTATTATTTTGCCAATATTAGACTGCAGTTATGTTGATTAATGTAATAAGTTATAAGGCGCAGGAGCTGCATAAAATCATAATAAGTTACGTAAATAGCAATAATACTCTATCATGTTTTGTGGACGGGACTTTACAGGCAGAAAACGGAAGCTAGTAATAATGATTTTGGCTTTAATGTAGAATAGAATATATTATTAATAATATATTCGACATTTACATAGTTGACTTACAGTAAATAGGTACTGTAAATGTACCAGTTGTGCTCTCGCGCACAAGGGCCCGGGCCCCGCCATGACCATGATCCAAGATTTGGCAGATCAAATAATTACAGTGGAGCGACTATCATTTGAATTCCGTGACCCTGCTACCAGGGATACCTCATGACTTAATGGGGAATCATGATTACACATTCCGAATGTGCAGGATCATCACGATGTGGATGGGGCTCCGAATAAATTACTGTCTATGTCTATGTTTTACCTCAAGCATCGGTTAATGTTCAACTAATGTGCATGACTCAGAAAAATGACAGTTAATGGTTGTCGAGCTCGGTACCTTTCGATTACAAGTCGGACCAGCTATCCATTAGCCCACCGACGCTCTCCTATCGCATCCACCTGTCTCCTGACTTTTAGTTATTTTAGAATTAAGACAGACGCGACGGGGTACCCTCGTTTTTAACTACACAGGTAGATATATAACAGATTACACCGTGTGCACTCGACTGCAGTTGAAAACACCGAGCGTTAAAACCTATCCATCACTGCAACCGCATCGATCAACGTTGAAACTGTCACCCGTTAACTTTTGATCTATAATGCTGCTCCTACATACGGACGGACAAACGGACGGATATTTTGGTGGCACCGGTCGATGATATGATCGCTAAGTGCTGGGAACTGATAATTTACTGCACTGTTACGTACAACGGCGGACTTAAAGCTTTATAGCTTTATATACCAGTCAACCGGAGAGCTGATGATATGACACATTGGTATTGATGATATGACAATTCATATAAACACTAACTAAACTAAGTAGCTAATTAACAAATAATTAACAAACGTTTGAGCGAATTAAGAATTAGGGTTCTATACAGTATTGAAAAAAAGTCACGGGGTGCCATTCGGATCCCGATATTGTTCAACCATCAGGTTCTCCAGCAGAAGATCTTGTCGGCTTTGGACCTTGATGAAGTACGGTTCGATATCAATACTTTTTGAAATATGATAAACATGATAAACACTGCGACGTCCAACCCAACCCAAGCCAGGAGGTTATGTCAATGCCCTCCCCTAGCTTCCAGAAAGCTCTTTGTTTTTATGTCATACGGTAGGCAAACAGGCAAGCGGGCCACCTGATGGAAAGTGGTCACCATTGCCTATAAACATTAGCACCACCAAGAGTCTCGCCACTGCGTTGCCCACCACAATAACACGTTGCTCTGGCAGCAAAAAGGCAAATGCCACTCCATTGCTAAAGCCACGGTTCCCGAAATCCCCACCCTATGGAGCACTGGAAAGCTTAATCACCGGCAGAAACACAATACTTTTTAAAAGAGTATTATTTTGCTGCGATATTCTGTAAGGTGGAGGTCCTTCCCCAATCGGGCGGCTCCAATTCGAACGAGATACCCTAGATAGTAATGGGAGATATGTAAGCTCTAGTCCTGCAATGGTTGTTGATGTTGTTGGAGTTAACAACAGCTCCCATAGTCATGCCCATAGACTGTGAGGGCGCTATAGGTTATTCTACGTTGTAGAGTACAAGAATAAGTCCACTTTCCACACGTCCACACACAAGACCCACAAAAGATTTTAATTCCGTTGACTTTGATGTCCTTCTCGCTGTTCTTCGCTCCCTCAACGTCTCTCCTCCTGCAATAGAGTGGTTCGAGTCGTACCTCCGTGGTCGTTCCCAGCGGATCCACCATGATGAGGTCTCCTCAGACTGGTGCGAGCTCGTCGGCGGGGTACCGCAGGGTGGTGTTCTCTCGCCACTTCTCTTCTCCATATTCATAAATACCGTCACTCCTGTCATCTCTTCAAATTTCCACCTGTATGCTGACGACCTACAGATTTACCGGCATTTCAAAATCGCTGATGTTACAGATGCTTTCGCCCAAATCAATGCCGATCTTGAACGCATATCTGCCTGGGCTAAGGCCTTTGGGCTTCTAGTGAATCCCAAGAAATCTCAGGCTTTAGTGATAGGGAGCCCAAACATGTACAGACGACTTGGTTCTGATAATTATATTCCTCAGGTGATTTATGATGGGACGCCTATACAGTGCAGTAAATTCGCTAAAAACCTTGGCTCCCTCACGTCAATGAGGTCAGCAAGAAGATACATTTTTCGCTTCACTCGCTTAAACGTCTCAAAAACTTTTTACCACTTAAAACCAAAATCACCCTTGTACAAACTCTCCTTCTTCCTATTCTTGACTACGCGGACTGTTGCTATCTGGATGCCACAGAAGAGCTTTTGAACAAACTGGAGCGTCTCCAAAATGTATGCATTAGGTTCATTTTCGGTTTACGCAAATATGACCACATCTCCTCTTTCCGAACACAGCTCAAATGGCTACCAATACGTTACCGCAGGAATGCTCATATCCTTTCAACCCTCTTTAATATCCTGCACAATCCTTCTGCTCCTTCATATCTCCGTAACCTCTTTCACTTCTCCCGAGACCAAGACAAACCCTGTCGCTCTAATGTTAAATCGTTATTGGCCATCCCTATCCATCACTCCAATTTCTTTTCCTATTCCTTTACTGTTCATGCTGCGAGACTTTGGAACTCTCTTCCACATAAGGTGCGGGACAGTCCGTCACTACAGACTTTTAAAAAACGTGTCAAGGACCATTATCTATCTCTGCCTAGTTGTACATAGATATGTATGTATAGTATTGTATTATTATTATAAATTTATATTATATTTATTATATTTTATTTGAGAAGATAAGTATGTTTAAGTATTTTAGTATGTATTCTATATCGCGCACGTCGATCTGCTTTACTTATCTCATCTCTCTTCTGTAGGCCTGCTGGAAGAAATTTCTTTTAGAAATAAGTAGTGCCTGTTGTGTCGTCTATATGTATGATGTGTCTCTATGTATTTTACTGTGTGCAATAAAATGTTAAATAAATAAATAAATAAATAAGATTGGTCTGCCCGTTCACTACCTGGAATTTTTTTGTTGTTTTGTTTCTTGTGACCCAACCTTTAACTATTCGCAGCGACAATAATAACATATCCTCTTGTGTGGATTCTATAGGTTCAAACACCAGGGTGCCTCACATCCTTTTGGCTTTTCAGCCGCATTATGGTCACTTTTCTCTTTTGTGACTCTACTCTACCATCACTACTTTTTCTTGTGATAACCTACGGTACCCTGACACTCTAATAGAATACTAAACGTATTCAGTACAGACATGATACTCGTATTATAACACAGCGCATTCCAGAACAAAACACGCTATCACGAATATATACAACATGAAAGCTTCACGCCCACATACAAGATGTTCCCGTGGCGTTACCTGACCGTCCCTCTTTCATTGCGTATTCAAATTAGCCCACGATAGGCAGGCCGATAGCGCATAGACTATTTCGTATGCAGATGTGGCAGAGTACGATTACACTTGCCGGTTGGTCTCATTTTTTATATGATATATAGACAAGCCTGATGGAAATGAAAATTCTTCTAAAACATCTGTTAAACTGCACAATGAGAACTGAAGTGTCTGTCTACCTATTAATCGAGAACCTTAGGCGTCATAAACGCACAAGACCTTGGATTAACAGGAATAGGATGTAATTGAGGCAGATGCAGACGGGCGAAACAAAGAGGATCAGTCATTTTTGTTTAGTAACTTGTCCATTCGATTATGATACCACATGGGTGACTGTAAAGAAATTTTTACGATATCTCTTAAACCAGAGAGGATTATATGCCACTGTGATATTGGAATGTCTGATGACTTTATTGGACAACCGGGTAAACCTTATGTAACACGTATTTCCTTCAAATACATACAACTAAGGCATTTTAAAAATTATTTCACTTGGTGAATGCATTTTCATAGCAATGAAGCTATGAAAATGCGTTCAGATTTTATCAAAAAAGCTATAAAATTCTACCACATGATTGATCTTCATTTAATTATTACTTATGTGTCTTACTATATTTCTCAACTATGAAGGTCGAAGTCCACGCCTACTTGTGTCGCGTCTGTTAGAATTAATCTTTGACTATTAGTGTACAATGTCAATGTTACTGAGAATTAGCCGCGCCTCGCCGCGTAGAATGAAGAAGAGGGATTATCATACTATTATACATTTTAATAGGCACCAATTTACACACAACTAGGAAAGAGATAGTGGGTCAAATTTTACAATAGAAAAAAATATAAATATGATGTGTATTTTACATTAGAAAAAAATATAAATATAATGGTGGTGATCATTTTTTTTTACCAATATTGGTACTAAGTGTCGCCAATTGAATTGGCAATACTAAACAACAAAAGCGATTACGTCACTAGGCCAGATAATTTTGTAAAAGCTTGACAGCGACAGATGTCAATTGTGGCGCTAGTTCTGCGTTTTATGTAACAATACCGGAAGCATGTAGTATTCTGTAATAAAATCCGTATGGCGCCAACAATGGGACTTGTTTAAGGTACGCGACAGAAAAAGAAACACACATGTCCCGATTGTGAAATTAGAATAATGACGTTCCGGAAAAAGACCTAGCGCCCTCCTTCATGGAATTATTATTCTTGTCAAATATGTCAACATTTGACGTAGTAGACATTGGCACCAGTTAGACAGTATACACCGACAAATTTTAAATGATGTACAATAACGAAGGCGGCTCATTAAGGTTAAAGACTACTCAATAGCGCCGAGTTATATTTCCTCTATATAGTACTAACTAACTATATTGCCAGTAAAGTTTTGGTATGCTCATTTTTCTGCAATCTGTCAAAGTAACCTGAAGTTGTAGTACCGCTACACACATGTCACGTAACTAACGACTGTAACTACAGACGTTAAACACTTGTTGATCAGTACTTTATAGTAAGACGGTAAGAATATACCTGAAAATGCAGCTCTAAACTTTCAGGCCCACGAAGGCCTTGCCTGGACTGTCTCTCAAGCTAGCTGGAGATACTCCTAAACATTACTTCTGAATGGAAGGGGTTACTCCTATACTCTATTCTGAGACGACAAGCCAATGATGGCCAATATAAAACAAAACACTATAAATAATAAATAAACATTTATTTCGGTACAAATTAGCTTATAATTAATAGGTACATTTATTTATTGATACCCCGACCCTGCCACGGCCGACGCACCTACCCTACCCTACAGCAGTATGCAGTTGCAACCAGGCATTCTAGAATCCCACCCGTAAGCTAATTACGTAACTCTGTTGCTATCAATTCTCTTATTTCAATAATTGAATTGGTTACTTTTGCGATTACGTATAGATAGGTACTAATCGATTTCATAGGTTCAGTTGCTAACAAAGGTTCTTTGCAATAAACTGAAACTATAACATCAATCATACGTAATCGCAACAATTCAATTCAATCATTGAAATCAAAAAGAATTGTATGCAACAGAGTTACGTAATTTCCCCACTGTTCACCAACACGTTCAAAATGCCATTCGGACTATCGCGACTATGTAATTACAAAACATGTAACCCAATTTTTGCGTAGTCATTAAAACTTCCAGGACTCCCTTACAAGCACCCGAGTTTTATGACACTCGAGAGACGTCGAGTAGACATATAATTTGCCTAATAGGGTACTTGAACTTCCCTTTGGAACGTATTTCAGTTTCACCTTCCGGCGTGTGAATTTCCATACTAAAAACAATGAGGTTGGTAATGGTATAATCATCAACGCACAGTAATAGTACGCTGTAGGACTTGTGCCTCCTCCACATTGGTGAAGGAGTTTTTATCAAGTAAGTCGCGGAAGCAAGCAAGAGGCAAATTTAAAATGAAATTTGAGCTCTAGATTGTTGTTCTAGATTTATTTATAATACCAGCTTTGGATACTCGAATGGCTCTTTATTTTAATGGCTCATTAGATATCATGACCTTTTGAATGTCAAAGATTTGAAAGTGACATCATGATCTTTAAGGAGCCCTTAAAGTTAATAAGCATTCCAGTATTCGGACGCAAATAACATTAATTTAAAAGACATTGTTAAAAATGGCCTATGAACCAACACGCATGAAACATTTACTATAATTACTAGATCTTTTTATAATGTACATTACAAATATTTTAATAGAACGGACACTTCTTAATTTCGAAAACATTTAAAAAAGTATTTACTTCCGTCATAATCCTCGGTGTTACTATTTAGACATTATCTATTTTGACAGTTTACAGTAGGGATGTGGTTGTATAAAATCGTTAATGAATCTATTCGATTATCGATTATCATTCTCATAGAACTTGGAATCGATAGTTGCATGGTTATGCTATACGTATTATACAAAATAAACTATTTATTTTCTTCTGAATTGATAATTTATTAATACGACATTAAAAACCCTTCTACAACAACGATTATGACACGTGCGTATTTCTATCATCCTATTACGTAGAATACGCGCGACTCAAAATCGTTTTTGTGAAAGGTCTCTTAAGGTGAAATTCAAACAAGGAATAAGAGTTTAGTTACAAAAATAATAAGGTTACCTAAATGTTAATTTTAAATATTCGATTATATTATATCAATACAGATTTTCGATTGTCTGTTGTTATTCGTTATTCGTGGCACTTCACTAAAGGGGCGGGGCCGGTCTATGAAGTACGACATTTTCCGTAGTACATTTTACCGAAAAAAAAAACACAAAACTTCATAGGCGTGCGCCAAAGACCAACAACTAGTGTGCTGTCAAAATTATCATCCTATTTTAGACAAAGCATAATAAGAGTTTGACAAAAACTAGCGTCAGTATTCTCAACACTTGATATACGATAATGGTTTTTAGTTACAAACAGTCCGCTATAATGTCGCGGAACCATAATACGGCTTATCAAAAAACTCGATTGAAAGCGCTGTTTGAAACGAGCAATAATATCGACACTGACAGTTGATGAATTGACAGATGACAACATTTGACATATGGTACTAGTACAATGCTATACCTACTTATAATCACACGAAAATAAAAAAGGAAATCCTTAATAAAACCCTTGCATGTCCATAAGACTCCCGACTCCTAGACTCCTAGAGTACAATGTCAAGAAGCGCGCATCTGTCGAGCCTACTCCTGGAGTTTGGTCCGCTTCAACGACAGATTTTTTGACCGATAATTCAAAGAAAACTAAGGTAGTTAAGTATCCTATATTGCTCTCACTTAGATAACGAGTAGGGTGGAAAACAAGGATGCAAGCCTTTAAAACTCAGCATCAGCGGGATATGACGAGAAATATATCATCATAGCTGTTTTCGAAACAGTAGTTCAGAGTGTTATGACTGACCTAGCAGTGTGACAATAAAACGTTTACCTACAATTTATAATCCAATGTAAGAACGTCCTTACACTCAGTAATAAATGCTAAGTTATTGCTACATACCGAATGTTTTTATTGATTATCAAAACACTTTCGGATTTTGAGGTTATAATTAATAACCTCAAAATCCGAAAGTGTTTTGATTTTTTTCGAATTCTCAAAAGTGTCCGTTGTTTTAATTTAGGTTCAATCGAATATATACATTATCTAAAACCCAAAAAGTAAATACACCTCCTTGTTGGATCTTAGGCCAACTATGTATGGACGACGAGCAATGTCCTTTCGAGTTCGCTGCTTATAAGAAGTTTTATTCCAATTGCGCAAGGCTTTAAGAATTAAAATGCCAAACATTTTGTTCGATTCCGTTACATTTAATAAAATTACTCGTTTTTAGAGCGTCGGTGGCCGAGCGGTTAGAGTATGCAACTGCCAGAGGTCACGGGTTCGAATCCCGCTTCGGCCTACCTATGACTGTTTTCTGAGTTATGTACATTAGTTGAATACTAACCGATGCTCTTACGGTGAGGGAAACCTGAACATTCAGGCGACTGGATGTGTAACCATGATCCAATCTGGTCAGGTTTCCCTGATAACAGGGTCATGGCAGTTGCTCCATTGTAATTTCCTGACCTGCCGAATCCTGGATCATGGTCAAGGCGGACCCCGGGCCCTCGTGCGCGAGAGCACAACCGGGACATTAACTCCAAGATGATGATGATGATGACTCGTTTTAAGAGCCAACATTTTAAATAATTCCAGAAACATGAATTATGTCCCCTATTTTTATTGATAAAAGTTTAGTAAGAAGTAAATTATTCTTTCAGTAGTTTCCGTGAAAATGGTCGCCTGGAAGAGATCGCTCTTAGTGAAAAGGTCGTCATTGTACATCTACTGTTTTAAATTGCATTTTTGTACAATAAAATGTTATAAATAAATAATTTTATTATGTTTAAAAGAAATATTTACATACTTGCCCCAAGTCCCTTGCTAAAGGAATTGTTCCCAAAAGGCTGGCCGCATTGCCTCGATGTATCGCGAGGCTAATCCTTTGGCCAAGGTATTGGCCAGCCTTTTAGTCGTGCGAAGTGTTAACCAGGCGCTCAGACAACTGAATAATAAATAAATATAGGTTTAAGACTTTCGTGATTATTTACTACAGTTTCATCGCACATTTTGAATAACACTGTTCTAGTCCATTCAAAAACTTAAAATGGCCCGTCAACATACCTGGCTTGGACAGCCCTGATGTTGATATTGGTTACCAAATGAACGATAAATAATTAAATGAATTCCCATTGTGGAATTAACTACATTGATAGATATTAATATTGGTAATTAATATAGCTATTGTTGACGATGGCGTCGCTTCGTTGGCTTTAACGTTGCCACTGGATAACATTGGCGGTCATAGGGTTAACAAAACTTAACTTCTGGCGCAGTTACTATGGGTCGTTTTGCCCTAATACAATAGTAGTATTAGTAGAATAATAAACAAATAGAATAGACAGGGACAAATAGGATTCGCGCTATTTAACAACCAGTGTTATTAAGAGAGCATTTAGTGGCAAAATGTCCTGTGATAGCAAAATGTCCAAGGTGTAAAAAAGCAGTCAAGTACACCCGAATACGAGGAACTCCGGGAATTGCACGGTTAATTTCTTTCTTTCAACTTATTTTGCTGAATTGAATTTCAATGCCATCTACTTGAACTTGGTATTCTATCTGTAAGTAAGTATTGCCCTCTTATTATCATTGGCCTAGGGCACTCCTCTCTAAAGATAATCGCCCCATTTCTTGTAATACATTCATCCCGGCACTAACCTTAAATAAAAAATAAAAATTATCTTGGCGTTAATGTCCCGGTTTTGCTCTTGCGCACGAGAGTTCGTGATCCGCCTTGACCATGATCCAGGATGACATGATCCGTGACATTGCTAATAGGGGAACCTGACCAGATTGGATCTATCGATCTCTCCCTGCACTAATCGAATCACAACTAAACCAATAACTAACAAGCCTTCAGGAGCTTTCAAATTAACGTCGCAACGCAACAATGGCCGCGTCGGGAGTCGAACCCGCTCTGTGTCGTTAAGGCGCCATATTAAGCCAACGTTTCCTAAATTCCCGTATAAATTATCGACGGCGATGTACAGCCAGTGTGTAATGGGCGAGCGCCGATTATTTATTGGCAACGCGTGGGGTTATAGCGGGTAAGGGCTTGGTGATGAGCGGAGCGGGTAGCGGGGAGATGAGCGGAGCGGGGAGAGGGGGCAATGAGCGGAGCGGGAAGAGGCCGGCAGGTTGGATTCATTCCTACAAATACAAAAATTATACATATATTATGTAAAGTGATCGAACTTCGGGATAAAAATCATCACAACATATTATAAAACAAAGTGCCACGCCGCGTCTGTCTGTCTGTTTGTTATCGATAAACTAAAACATTACTAAACGGATTTTTATGCGGTTACCAATAGGCAGAGTGATTCATGATAAATTTTTAAGGAAGCCGGGGCGGGTCGCTAGTCTGCCACAAAAGCCACGGTCTGTCAGTTGACAGTGGTTTATTTGGAATGGTTCACTCTTTTTACTAAAGGCATATCTACAAACTCACGACTGCGGCGATGGATGTAGCAGAAGACGTGCGGCGAGCAGAACATGAGGCGAACACCAGCGAGGAGTTCGTTATGGTGTTCATAATCTCAGCCGGTAGAAAACCATTGTTGGACACAACCCTTCCTCCACGGCTCATACACAAATTATCGACTTATGGTTTTGTTGAAATATCGATCGTTCTATCTCGATCCTACACATCTAATGCGTTTAGAGTTGCTATTTAAATTACGCGCTGCTACAACCAATTAAAATAATTCAATTATAACACAGTCGTTGTTTGGTTCCTGTCACCAGGCCAGCAATTCAACACCGCGCCTCAAGTTATAAAATCCGGAACCTTTTGAAATGCTGACGAAACCAATGCGTTGAAGCTTTTACGGGACCGACAACGGTGGTGCCCCTGGTTTTGCAAACGTCCACAGGCTGCGGTGACTGCTTACCAGGCCGGTCGTAAGCTTATTTGTCGCCTTAGTGGTATAAAAAAACCGCTATCGCTCAAACAACATGCCCTGACCGTTAAGTAGCTTACATCACGTTAACCTAAGAGCGGCGTTCCCGTATTGATGTACGTTAATTATTTTATGCATGCACAGCTCTTCAATATGGGAGAAAGTCTATGGGATTACTCGGAAGAGTTAATGGGAGTATTGTGGATAGGTGTGTGGAGTTTTAAGTGTTATCCGTAGTGGATGGGTCGAATGCCAAGGGCGGAACCATTATCATTAGGAGAACACTGTTAACAATTGACAGAGGTCCGCGAGTAACACTTGAAGAAGGATATTTTAGGGAACTAAAGCATTAACTAAGTAATAACCATTAAGTAGTTGACACGTTGTCTGTGCATTCTTGATGGAAATCCGTTTAACTTACTTTTGTACACTATTTCTTCTCCTGCTTTATAAACATTTACCGGTATCGCACATCATTCTACACATTTCACATTCATTCTGGCAATACAGTTCTTCTTTCTGGCAATTGCTAGAAAACTATGAACGAAACCGGTCGCAATTACTTAACAATTTATAAATATAACATATTTGGTATAATAGTGTTTTAATCTATTATAATAACCATGGAAGAATTGGAAGTAAAATAAATATAATTTACCCGACAGCTTCATTATAAGTGGATTTCTTCGCATACCTGAAACAAATAAAAAATAGTTATGCATTAATTCTTCCCAACTAGGACACACCGACCTCTAATTGTTAAAACTAAAGCATCGTGAAGAAAAATAACATCGGTGAGTATTACATGCCGATTATAGTCATTAAAGTAAATTATCTTTGGTTAAAAGCCTGGAGCTACTGCCACTGTAGATGACTGAATCCAACAAAGAGGAATTGGAGATAAAAGATAATTTCCGAGTCTCTTTTACGTTATCTGCCAATTTCTGGCAAGGCGGACCCCGCCCCTTCACGCGCGATGTCACAACCGATATATTGACGACAAGATCATTATATTACACTATACGTTATTTCTAAAAGGACTCACTTTTCACTATGTATTTATTTATCATAAATGTCATACATAGGTATTTATTAGCGTAATTCGCCAAACTGTGAAACACTATGTTGGCGAAAGTTTACACTCACATCTATATGCTTTACCCTACCAGCATAGAACATAGATAATGCACAACAATAGAGCTCAATCAACAAAACGATAGAATGTGCAATTCCATCAAAGCATCATTAGTATCCAAACCGACGAACTGTACATGTGCACAATAACAAACTGACAACAGAAGCACCTTCTAAAAGAAACTAGAAACGCAATTGCATTTTTGAGCTCAAAAAGGGCGAAATGTTTTCGCAAATGAAGAATTAGCAACGGCACCTGTCTCGCATGCTGAGTACGAACCATAGAAACGTGCATTATCATGGTGGTGTCACAGTAGCTAATATTATCAGTATCGCTATTGCTTGAGGTTCACCTTTTATGCGCTAAGGAATGGAAGACGTTGACTGAGAGTGTGTTTCCGGAACATTATAATCTGGACGCCTTCAAGGTTAGAGTGAAGGCAGGCATGCTCCATCTTCAGTCGCATCGTCATTTACCACCAGGTGAGATGGCGGTCAAATGCCTGGCTGCGCTAATATAAAAACGTGTTATTAATATTAGTCGTAATAGACGAGTGGTCTCCGGTAGAGTAGAATCACCAACCCTAAGTTATGGGTTTTCTTTGAATAACCAATTAGGACCTCAACAGACCAGCAGAAGTTTTTGTTGTTTTGAACACCGTTGTCTCCAGCCTGCCTGCCAAGTAGAGATTATGGAAAAGCCCTCCACTGATATGGAGGGGCCCATGTCCATAAGTGGGCTGTTACTGGCTATTCTGAGGGTTGCTCGGGATTGTAGTGCGTAGTAATAATTCCAGTGGCAGGACTCCATACCCATATTAAATTTGTGTAATCGGATTCACGACTTCTAAAAAATAATGTTTGAATTGTTATGATCACACGTTGCATTGCGAGTAGCCATGATCATAATCCTAAACAATCAAGATTATTGCGATGAAAATAAACCCGGTCGGAAATAGGTGTCTTAACTTACCGGTATCAGGAAAGGAGCGTCCCGGTCAAATGCTTGTCTAGTTAAAAAAAAGGATTTAAATAAGGTAGGACACCTTACTGTTTGTATACTGAACTGGGCCCGCGTCCCTGCCGGCAGGGGCGCCCAACTTGCCAGTTTTAATTGCTGTTTTTGCCAAGGCCCGTAATTGACCGCCCCTGGCGCCTACTATGATGCTGTTAATGTGCTATGGTTGAATACGGTTGGATTTATTGCAGTTTAGAGTTTTGAGCTCACATGAAGATTTTGTATGAAAGAACAGTTACACGAGTAATTTGTATACCCGTAAGACTTTGAAGAGGATCCTGTTTTGATGATGATACGCGTCATTTTCAGCGTGGGTTCACATCAACAGCTCATAACTGTCCAACTCGCGCCTCCTCTATCAGTGGAGGGTTACCATGCTCGGCAGGCGGTTTGGAGATCTTGGACTTTCGATATCCTGTCGGGTTGATGCAGTACTGCTCTAAGATGGATATGTCGACTCTAATAACTATAATATGACGATGATAACTTTTTCTGAATCGTTAATTCAGAAAAAGTCATCATCATCGCAGCCAATAACAGTCCACTGCAGGACTTAGGGCCTCTTATATGAAGGGTTTTTGCCATAATCTCCACGTTTGGCTGGCGGGTTGGAGATCGCAGTATCATAAATATGGCAATGGAAAAAGCTGCTGCCCATTTTCTAGCTTACGGAGACTAGATCTTTTGCTGAACGAAATCATTAGTTGCCTTTTACAACACCCACGAGTGTAAGGGGTTGGTGCTTCTACTCTGCCGGACACCACACGACTAGGGTAAAGTGTGTATGGATAAACGGTAATTACTTTCTTGTTATCTGCGTATGTTTCTCTCTTACTCTTTCAAACATTTTAACAATGTATCCAGAAACAAAGGTTCTCAAACATTTAGATAATTTTAAACTATTCAACACTGCGCTGAAACTTGTCGCATAGTTTCAATGCACATTCTGTCCAAAGTGAAGTGTCTAGTTTCAGTTAGAAACTAGACATAAAACACCTGGATATTGAAGTTCTGAAACTTTGTCGTAGACAATTCAGGTATTCAGTGTTTAAAACAAAATTTTAATATGAAAAGCGTATATTAAAATTACATTTCAGTGCTTATGTATGAATTTATTTCGTAATGTGAAAGCTTAAGTCCAGCAGTGAACTGGGTTGGGTAATGATGATGACATCTGATATTGATATATGAAGAAATCACGTTAAATGACCAATAAAAAAAGAAACAAAATTATCTAACACTCATAACACATGCTTTGCTTACTTTGGGGCTAGATGGCGCTGTGTGAATTTGTCCAGCGAAATTACAGGCATGAGGCATTTCATCTTAGCCTTCCAGTGACAACACACCTGCGATAATGCATTTTTGTTACCTGCAATCTAAATGTATGCATTGTAGATGTTATGGGCGACAGTTGCCACTTACCATCAGGTGGGCTATCTGCTCGGTTGTCATTTTTTTTTTGTCTTACGTTAGGCAAACGGG
This sequence comes from Blastobasis lacticolella, assembly GCA_905147135.1. Classification (NCBI taxonomy): domain Eukaryota; kingdom Metazoa; phylum Arthropoda; class Insecta; order Lepidoptera; family Blastobasidae; genus Blastobasis; species Blastobasis lacticolella. The sequence goes on along the minus strand of LR990062.1, from coordinate 6,058,200 downwards.
CAAGCGGGCCATCTGATGGAAAGTGGTCACCACTGCCTATAGACATTAGCAACACCGAGAGTATCGCCAATGCGTTGACCACCTCTATAACACGTTACTCTGGCAGCAAAAAGGCAAATGTCCCTCCACTGCCAAAGTCACGGTTTCCCAAATTCCCACCCCATGGAGAACTGGAAACCTTACTCACCGGCAGAAACACAATACTATTTAAAAGAATATTGTTTAGCTGCGGTATTCTGTAAGGTGGAGGTATTTCCCCAGTCGGGCGGCTCCAATTCGAACGGGATACCCCGCTATGCCCTACCTCTCAATTAAAAGCATAAAAAATGTGTGTACCTTACTTATCCAACTAAAGAATATGACTCTTTGCCATTTACATATTTGAATAGCAAAGAGTTGCTAATAGGACTCTAGACTGAAATAAAATGTTTTTACATTCTTTGTAGTTTTTATAATACAAACCTCAAATAATATCTAGTTTCAAATACCAGCCTTAGTATTTTTATGGCTCTGTATTTTTCTTCTTCTAGTGTTTTCTAATAACAGATACCTATTCAGTCTGCTTGAACGGTCTCTGGAGCCGATTCGCAGACCGTGAATATTTTTAATACACTCCTCCCAAAAACCGGCTATATGAAATCGATATTCAAACACAAGCTTTCCTACTGTGGAGTAAACGGCCTATGGATCAGTTAGGTTAGGTTAGGCACTGTAGTGCAGCGGGCGGTCGTCGGAGGTGTAGTGGATGACAAGGCTTCGGCTGCTCTCATGCCACCTCCATTTAGACGATGTAGGAGCGCCGCGGGGTTTAGTGGGTAGACCGGCGAACGCCGGGAGTCCCACACAGGCCCTTCGTCTCCAACGGAGGGTAACGTGCGTAATGCATTCCCCGCGTAAAAAAAAAGGCATTGTAGTGCAAAGGAATATGATCCTTAAGGTGGTCATGCAGTTATGCTGTTGCATTGTACCTAAGGAACTAGATATCCTCCATTCATACTCTAGATATGCAGAATGTCACATAGAATTTCCCACGGGGAGATCCAATGTTTCCAAATTGTCTTGATTGTATGAAAATTGCCCATGTGCCCGATGTTTGTAACAGGGTTTAATAAATAATCATGTTCTTGATGGCAGTGCTATCGCACACGAGGGCCCGTGGTCCACCTTGACCATGATTCAGGATTTGGCAGATCAGGAAATTACAGTGGAGCGACTGCCATCTGACCTCCGACACCTTCTTAACAGGGGAACCTGACCTGATTGGATCATGGTTACACATATCCTAAATGTGCAGTCGCCTAAATGTGCAGGTTTCATCACGATGTTTCACCAGCATGAGCTGAGCATCGGGTAGTGTTCAAATAATGTAGTAGGTATAAGTCAGAAAAGAGTTATTGGCACATGCAGACGGCACTGACTTCGAACCCGGAACCTCAGGATACAAGTCGGACTCATTAACCATTAAGCCACTGACGCTCTGCAACAGGGCAAATATTATTAACATATTTAATAAATATATTTATAATATTAGTTGCCAATTTTTTTATGTCACGATAAAGCAAACTGTAAAACTCAGCTTGTGCGGTTCACAGCACAAGCTAAGTGAGACCCTTTTTCTCTGGCCGCCGCGACATATTACTTATCTACGTAGGACAATGTATTTTTTTGGTTGACTTGTTTTTTGTATTATTATTTTTAAATTTGTTTATTTTTTATCGTGTCGTGGAGTCTTGTGGCAATAAATGTCTTTATTCTTTATTCTAAAGGTAAGTTTATCAAGCCTTCCACAGCAGTGGATGCAATGGACCGAACTATGAATTGTACATATTAATTAACGTTGTTGGCGTTTTAATTAAAATTTTGGCAGTTGTGGGCGCATGGCAGCCGTCGGGTTAACGGAGAAAAGTATTTTTTTTTATTATTATTATTAGTTTGTTTATAAATTTTTATTGGTAATAAATAAAAAATCTTTATTTATCAAATGTTTACAAAGTACGAGTGAGTCATCCCCAGTTAGTAATAAAATATACTTGTGTTGGGGGTGGGTGGCTTACTCTTTCCTTATACCCTAATTTTTTATTTTGAGATTCTACGGATTTGAAGTAGTCCGTAACATGGAGAAAATGCTGTACTACAATTTAATTATCTTTTATATTAGCGTGGTGAGGTAAGTCAGATAATTGTATTGGAAAGCGGTAACATATAATATACGACTTGCATAATCGATTTATTGTGTATTATAATCTAAGGCTATTTTAGCTTTAAGTCCGCCACTGTACTTTTGTGCATAAAGCTTTAATAAATAAATAAATAATCCCCTAGAGTCGATATCTACAAGAGTACAGAACCCTTAACAATCCAACAGTCAAGATCTGCTAACAGCAGAGTGTCAAGAACGTTAAACGGTTAAACGTAAAATTCTAAAGGTTAAACTTTAACCTGCACCGATCACATTTCCCAATTTATCACCATTTATTTCCCAAAATAAAATACAAAATGGCTCTACTTTCTCGCACATAACACACGAGATTCGATATCAACGTGTTTCCTGATAATTACTACCTCAAACATGGCCGCCATGTTTGAAAATGAAGGCGTCGAGAGGCAGTCGATTGATTAATTCGCAACGAACACTGATTGGTCAATTTGCCCGCGGATATATTTGTAAATCGAACGCATTGTTCCGGTGCCGAACAACGGCTGCATTGTTTGAATGGAACAATAATAGTTTTTTTTATCTGCACCCTCGCGTCGTGGGGCAGAAATGCTGTGAAATGAATGCGGTTGCAATTTTGAATGGGTTGAAAATGATCGAATCCCTTAAATTTTTCTATAGGTATACTAGCAATTAATCAGCTGCAAGATTTAGTATAACATTTTGATAAACCGCGTCATCTATTACCTGCTTACGGCCTGCCTGATGGTAAGCAGTCACCGCAGCCTATGGGCGTTTGAAATTCCAGGGGCATCACCCACGCGTTGCCGACCCCGTAAAAACCTCTTCACCCCTTTCTTGAAGAACTCCATGTTGTATGAGAGCCATACAAAGCCTAGTTAGCCTAGTGGGAAGATGATGATGGGAGAGAAAGGAATAAAATGGTAGTGGTTCGAGAATTCGAAGTGAATCGTTAAATCCGAAAGAGGGTGGACCGATATGTATGTCCTTAGGAGCGACTTCACACAGCGACACTATTCTGCTCGTGACTATAACGCAAGCAACTGCGTCGATAAAAACAATACTAACTGTGCGTACTAATAGGCGTTGAAAGTGTTGTGAATAACCACGAAAGTCCTAAAACCTATATACTAGAAAGGTGTTTTTTCGTAATACACCCCTTTTAGCACTTTATTTATAAATTTATTGCACACAATAAAGAAATTCAGAGATATAACATAGATATAACTTCCATGTTGTACTCCTTCGAAACAAAATTTAATCGGCCTCTATATTCTCGGACAAAGGTTTAAAGCTGATCAAAATTTGACGGCCATTTCATAAATCTAAAGCACTAAAACCTGATCTCAATTCTGCCGGCCAGCGCTGCATTAGCAAAATCGATATAATCTGTGTATAAGCCTTACTGTACGCGCATTATCGCTCGGAAAGCACTTCATGTTTCGAGTAGGCTAGGAGTCGATGGACAATCTTATAGCTTAGTGAAGTGTTTAAAAAAAATCATCTTGGCTATAATGTCCCTTGGTTATGATCCCGCGCACGAGGGCTCGGAGTTCGCCTAGACTACGAGCTAGGATTTGGCATATCAAGTAATTACAGCGGAGCGACTGCCATCTGACCTCGCGTGATTCTGCTACCAGGGGAACCTGACCAGATTGGATCATGGTTACACATCCAGTCGCCTGAATGTGCAGGTTCCATCACGATGTTTTCCCTCGTCGTAAGAACATTGGTTAGTATTCAACTAATGTACATAACTCCGAAAACATACACGGCCGCAGTGGGATTCGATCTCGGTAGATCTCGGTTAAATTGGGTAACCACAGAGCCACCGACGCTCGCTTACTGAAGTGTTTAGGCTTCAGCTAAAATACTGCGCTTAGATTTGTGCTATAAACTAGAATACTATGAACACGTTGGCCGCTGGATTTAGCGATAAATGTGGACATGACCCAAATGATCCACGTATATTTATTTATTTTATTTATTACCTTGATGATACCTTCTAAAAACATTTTCATGTTAAAAATCTACAACATAATGAGAGCGCCACTTCTTTCCTAAAACAAAGGCGACGAATTAAATGAGAAGACGAAAAATTTCTTCCAAAAATTACCTGTACACCTGTTACCGGTTACCTGTTTGTACCTTATACATTTTTTGGTCGGACTGCATGATAAGTGACTTAAAGTGATGATGAAATATTTGATACAGACACCTCCCGGGCTAGTATATTAAGGCGAGTGTTTCCCGAGCGCGCTCCAAACAAACGTGTCTGATCATATTTTCAATATAGGTTTAAAGACTTTCGTGGTTATTCACGACACTTTCATCACACATATTATCAGGTTTCTTACCGAGGTAAAAATAATTAATATTACGCTACATAATTTTGTAGATATGTGATCCTGAAACTAACATATATGCTTGGGGTTTGTCAGTTTTTTTTAAATACATCGTTTCGAAGTTAAAAGTAAAGTAGTAGGATTTAAAAGTATGGAAATCTTAGATCCCATGTAACTTTAAAACGATATATTTAAACGAAAATCTGACAAACCACTCGCAAAGGATTTTAGATTACGTCTACAAAATTTCACTGGCTTTGATAGCGTAATATTGAAAATATGATCAAATTTGTATGAAGCGCGCTCGGGAAACACTCCTCTTAAAAGCTCATGTGCCGCGGAAAGCTGCGCCTCTATAATGAGGACCATAACCCCATAACCAAAGCCTGGTTTTACTAGATTAGCGGATGAACACTATCAGAATTGGACTGACAAAGAGAATGCTAGACAATAGGACATGGCAACTGGCTTGACTCAATTAACTTGAATGTTATTAAGTCAGAGGCAGATTGTCACGTAGCTTGTCTGAATATAGGTAATTAGAATTGCCAAATGAACACGCAACAGTTGCTTACTCTTGCATGATGTGAGGTTGATTGTTGTTCGCAGTCAAAAAGATTGGAAGAGTTAGCTACCATAGACTGGTCCTTTTTTTTTGTGCTTTCTGGACTCAGTTATTGGTGAGAGTTCACGAGATCGATCTGACAAAGTCCGTCTCCTTATTTTTATCTCCATTATCATCGTGTTATAGCATAGCTGCTAGGTATGGGCTCCTTCTTTTACCTTAAGTATCACCAAAATTTCAACCATAGGGCGACATAGACCTCCCCTCCCTCGGAGCGGAGGAACATATAGACTGGAATTGAAGTTAAGTAATGCTGTGTGGTCTCCGGCAGAGTAGAATAGCACCAACCCCTTACACTCGTGGGTGTCGTACAAGGCGACTAATGTTTTCGAGGCAAAAGATCTAAGCGCCTCCGTAGACTGGAAAATGGGCAGCAGCATTTTCCATTGTTATATTATAACACTGCGATCCCCAACCCGCCTGCCAAGCGTGGAGATTATGGCAATAACCTCCCTTTTTGTGGGAGAGGCCCTAAGTCCTGCAGTGGACTGTTATGGGCTGTGATGATGAATGCTGTTTGAGGAGAGTTTTGTCCCTTTCTTTCAAAAAAGCATCAGCTAATCTTCGGGCAGCCTACTCCTAAACCTACCAAGCACAACTACTTCTGCCACCAATGTCGCGAGCACCTCTACTGCTAATGTACCTATTCTAATGATCATAACGAGTGAAGATACCAACCATAGGTACATATTTTGAAGCTGCAAACGAAGCCGACCCCACGACATAAATAGATGTTTCATGTTTTTACGTGCACTTTTTTTTGCTTTTGTAGTATGATGAAAATCATGAAAAATACCTATATGTTTCCCGTACTATCTATTGTTAATAATCAAATCAAATTCACAATCCTTATTTATGGACGGCGATGGAAAGAGTTTTAATCGATGATTAACATAAACTAACACAATAATCTTGTATCCAACCCACTACCCCACACTTCAATTAAGGCGGTTAGTCGCTACACGCAACTGCGATTACATATTCCCTTGTTACAATGGAGATGTAATTAATAATTCAGCGACTAATCATACCGTTACAGGATTATTGGACATGTCGGCTTATTAATTCATTAACTGTATTATTACTGTGTGTTAGTTGAACACTAATACTAGTAATTGTCGTGGTCGTGTGGTGTCTGGCTGAGTACAATAACACCATCCCCTTACACTCGTGGGTGTCGTACAAGGCGACTAATATTTTCGAGACAAAAGAACTAGTCTCTGTAGGCTGGACAATGGGCAGCAGCGTTTTCCATTCTTATATTTAATATAAAATATAAATATAAAACACTGCGATCTCCAACTCGCCTGCCAAGCATGAAGATTATGGCAATAACCTCTCCTTTCGTGGGAGAGGCCCTTAGTCCTGCAGTGGAGCCGTGATGATGACTAGTAATTTCAGGTGAGCTGTTTGCTCGTCTGTCACTGAGTAGCATAAAAAAGCAACATTGAAAAGGACACAAGAAAACAAAAATACATAAAAAGAATAGAATTATTGCATCATAAAATACACGAGAAGAATTACTAGTATTGGTAGGTAGGTAACATTCTTTCAATATGACATAAAAAGAACAAATTAAGTTATCTTAATTTTTACTTAATGTTCAATTTAGTTTAACTTAAATTTGAATTTTATTTATAACGAAAAAAAAAACCAAGACGTTGCTCGCTGTGTGAGTTATCTGACGGACGCCATTTTTTATTTGGTTTTGACAAATTTAAATCACCTGCCTGATTTTACGTTAGCCGTCTTCAAAGGGGTGGCTCTCGATAAGCCAAGTAGTTAAACGTTAAGTGTTGCTAGTCCAATCAAGCATAGGCCTAGGTATTCAATTGAATGCCGGCGTTTAATTAACGGACTAGCCTTCTCATTACATGGCTGATTTAACCAGATGGCTGCGACATATATACCTTGATTATTGTTAATTTGTTGTGTAGTGTAATTGATAATGTGTTGACATCACAACCGTGTGTTTGTGTGAAAAAGACCTCACTCAGCATTATGCCCCGGCGTGAACCGGAACGCTGGTCTTCAGTGTGAGTTGCGATTTGAACACTAACCGATGCCTCTTCTGGTGACGACAAACATCTTGAAGAAACCTGCACTTTTAGGGAACTGAATGGGCAACCCTGATTCAATCTGGTCAGTTCCCTTTTCAGGAGGTCGGACGGCAGTCACTCGGCATAATGGCCGGATCTGACAAATCCAAGATCATGGTCAAGGCGGAACCCGAGCCCTCGTGCAATAGAGCACAACCGTGATATTAACGCAAAGATGATTAATTTGATATTTATTATTGCGGTGTATTAGTAGGTAGGCAGAGATCACATTGTTCCACTTGACCGGCCTTTGTGGAGATCCTGGAGAAGGCATATGCCCAACAGTGGGCGTCCACACTCAATTGAATCAAAATGGCGGCTTACAATCGGAGACAGGCGGTACCACTCCTGGCAGGCACAGTTATTTGAGCTGTCGATTGAAAGCCCATCGTAAGACTCGAAACATTAAAGATTCCGTACTAGAAACTACACGTTGCCCATTCACCACCGTACAAAGCACAAATGTTGCAAACATGCAAAACAGGTGGCGCAAATTAAGGTAATTAGGAACGGTTGAGTTGCGTGCTGAAAAGACGCCGACTAACTAACCACAGGGTGCTCCGAAACACTACATAACCACACAGGATGTTCTACTATGTCGAAAGAGGGATAAGTGCGAAATTAATGCTTTTGTCTGCTGAGAGCGTGGTTTGTGTTTGTAGCGGTGTGTTGTCTCAACATACGTTAGTTACTGAATAATATCTACGTTCATGGATTATCTTATTTAATTGGCGTAGGAAAACATATAACTATCAATATTATATAGATACTAGTACACTACTGGATCCGACGCGACTTCGTTCGCGTGACGTCCTAGCTCTACATACACCTGTTTTACCTCTCTACCTACCCTTTTTTTCTTGCTTATAAACCCTCCTCTTGAATCACTCTATCCTATCTATTGTTGAAAACCGCATTAAAATCCGATGCGTAGTTTAAAAGATCTAAGTGTACATAGATATATAGGGAAAGTCGATGGGAAGCGACATTGTTTTATATACTATATATAGAAACGGTCCGGCTCTGCTTGGCATTGTCGGGCACTGACCGGCTCTGTCTGGTAATGTCGGACACGTCCGGCCGTCGTCGGCGTGCTCCTATCCTGGGGTAGCCAACATGTCACTGTGTGTTTCCTTCCTACTTTCCAACCCCCCTCTTCCCCTTTTTGACGTAATGTCTTCCTTAATAAAGAATTTCGAACTTTGAACAAGTAAGTATTACATTACATTCGAACCAATAATTAAATACGATCTGCCCATCAGGTTTAAATTTCGCAGCTTTTTATCTGAGTTCTTCCATGCGAATTACATTTCTTCCTGGATTTGGTAATTATAGTGCCAGTCTTTGAATGAGTCTATGGCGTCCAGTACTGTCGAGTTTTCTTTTTCCGTGGTCGTGACTTTGTCCAATTCCTAATTTGTCCATTCCTAGAAGGGCCTTTTCCGAAAGTGACCTTTTTCAAATTCCCATGCCGTCCAATTCCTAAAGAGTCCTTTCCCTTTGCGACTTCTTTCTATTTCATCTATTCCTAATTTGTCCACGTACAGTAATTACGTTCTAACTTCACAATACTTAGGTACAATCAGCTGCACAAATATATACACGGCGCTAATAATGTAAAAAAATGTATTTATAGAAATAAATAGAAATACACGCTAACAGAAACACCGCTAAACTCTCCCGACAAACTTAGGCGGAGTCCACAGCATTCCATCCTCGTATCTTTATAAAGCCGCGAACACACTAACGCTTTTAGCCAGCCGTGTCCAGCTCTTCGGATGTTGTTCCCGCTATCTCTCCGATATCGCCTTGACCTTTTACTTCAGCAGTTTAAGCGATAAAGGTCAGGTTTCCGGGATACTGTAATTTGTAATTGGTACCTATTTATGTTCAGAATTGCATATGAAAAAATCAGTAATATAAAATATTAATTATAATAGTTTAATTGATTTTATATAATTTTTTATTTTTATTTAATTAATATTATTTATTTGTTTATTATTTAGTATTAGGTTTCTAGAATGTAGTGGTTGGGCTTTTTGAGTTGACATTTTGTATAAATAAAACTTGACCTTTTATTTAAAATAGGTTTATTTTTTTATTTTCTGTAAGTTCTTGCATCAAAATTTTTCAAAGTCGATTTCTTATATAAAAACTCGCAAGCAATACAGAACAATCACGTTTTGCGGTTGTTTAACTTAAAATGAACATCGTATCTGTAAGTATATTCAAAGTTACAGTTATCTTTCTTTTTTATTCGACAAGCTCATCATCTAAACCTGAAGCGAAAATCTGCGCCACCCTAAGTACAACCCCCACGATTCCTATTAAATTACAAAGAAAAATGTCCGTCAAATGACTTCCTTAACTACCTTAGGTGCTGTCACACCCTCCAGCATAAACATCTTGGCGTTAATGTCCCTGTTGTGCTCTGTTGACCTTTTCTTCCAGGTGACTGCGAAACTGGACGTCACTAGAGATCGGTTGACAGTCGCTCCACTGTAATTATCTAATCTGCTAAATCCTGGATAATGGTCACGGCCCACCCTCCAGCATAAACATCTTGGCGTTAATGTCCCTGTTGTGCTCTGTTGACCTTTTCTTCCAGGTGACTGCGAAACTGGACGTCACTAGAGATCGGTTGACAGTCGCTCCACTGTAATTATCTAATCTGCTAAATCCTGGATAATGGTCACGGGCTCACGAGGGTGGGCCGTGACCATTATCCCGGATTTAGCAGATTAGATAATTACAGTGGAGCGACTGTCAACCGATCTCTAGTGACGTCCAGTTTCGCAGTCACCTGGAAGAAAAGGTCAACATCGCTTCTAAAAAGCTGGGTGTGCTTAACAGAACAAAGCAATACTTCACGCCGGGGCAACGACTTCTCCTTTACAAGGCTCAAGTCAGACCCCATTTGGAATATTGCTCCCATATATGGGCGGCTCTCATATCAGCTCGGTCCTTGTGAATCGATCCAAAAGCGCGCTGTGAGAATTGTCGATGATACCATGCTCACAAGCGGTATTGAGCCGCTGAGCCAGCGGAGGGATTTCGAATCCCTTTGTGTGTTCAACCGCTTGTACAACGGTGTTTGTTCTGAAGAACTGTTTGACATGATGCCTACAGCTACGTTCTATCATCGCACCGCTCGCCACCGACAGGGAGTTCATCCTCACACCTTGGAGCCAAATTGGTCGCGAACTGTGCGGTTCCAAAGGAACTTTCTCCCACGCACACTAAGGTTGTGGAATGAACTACCTGGAGAGGTTTTTTCCCTGGAGAGTACAACATGGAGTTCTTCAAGAAAGGGGTTAAAAGGTTTTTACGGGGTCGGCAATGCGTGGGTGATGCCTCTGGTATTGCAAACGTCCATAGGCTGCGGTGACTGCTTACCATCAGGCAGGCCGTAAGCTTGTTTGCCACCTTGGTGGTATAAAAAAAAACCTCCGTGACCTTACCAAGGGAACCTGACCAAATTGGATCATGGTTACACATTCAGTTGCCTAAATGTGCAGGTTTCATCAAGGTATTGTCCCTCACCGTTAGAGCATCGGTTAGCATTTTAGAAAAGAGTCATTGGTCACATGGTCGCAGTGGGATTCGAACCCGGTACCTCTCATATCATCATCATCATCATCATCACAGCCCATAACAGTCCACTGCAGGACTTCGGGCCTCTCCCACGAAAGGGGAGGTCATTGCCATAATCTCCACGCTTGGCAGGCGGGTTGGAGATCGCAGTGCAGTTTATGTAAATCTACCCAGAAAGATGCTGCTGCCCACCTTTCGGATTTGTCCCATAGTCGCCTCTTACGACACCCACGGGAAGAGATGGGGTGGTGCTATTCTTTGAGGTGGCGGCACCACACACCTCTCATATACGAGTCGAATACCTTAACAACTTAGCCATCGACGCTTCATCAAGCAAAAAAAAATCCGCCATAACCGAATTCACGTCAAATGACTTTCTTAACTACCTTAGCTGTGCTGCGACACCCCCAGTATATTAATGGGAAATACCCTAATCCCCACCCTGATGGCTTTCCCAAAACACCCTGAAACTTTTCAACTTACAAACTTTACAAGGTCAATAAACGCACGACAATTTACCTGGCGGTGATTATGAAAGTCGTATATTTCCTTAGAAGCGACTGCTAGTAGGCACCAAATGTTTAGGGGTTGGGGGAAGTGCGTAGGGTTCATTTTGCAATAGCAAAATTTATCAGCTTTGTATCTTAGGGGCTCTTTAACTTTAAATTGTTCCAGGGATAAAGAAGCGTGTGCTATCCGGGAATAAATCCGGGATTCCTAGTGCATTTCAATTCTATCCTGTGTGAAAAGACAAATATATATTGTGCGCAATAGCCTACCCATACTGTATGTAAAGATAATTGCATGAAATTGAACTTGGAGATTACTAAAACTTAGATGGTATGGTCCGAAAGGAATTAGAATACCTGCTAGACTACTAGCCAGGTGATACCAGCCTGTTCACTCTGAGGTGAACCTTTGTGGCGGTTCCTTGAAGGTGTCCAGATTATTATGATCAGGGAATACACTCGCAGACAATAATCGCAAACTTCGTCTGTATAAAATTCTCGGTTCCCGGACCAGGGTATTTTCCGCGGGAACGTGAACATTGAATTTCGATAAAAATTATAGCCAACTTCTATCCGAATCTGTTCAGTCATTTTTGCGTGAAGGAGCACCAAACATACATCTATCCATCCTTACAAACTTTCGCATTATAACATTACCTAGTAGGATAACTCTAGCTAGAGACAGCGCGTTCCTTCGCCCACGGAACCCCAAGGCCCAGTCGCACGCGACTAATAAATTTTGAGGGTATTTCTCAATAAAAACAGCAAAGGAAACATTTCATTAGCCATTGTAAGTTATGGCCAAGGAGGGGGAAACCAAACGCGTATTTCACTCAATAGTAAACCAGATATGTATGTATTGGATTGGGAGGGATTGTGAAACTTTCTTGGCTGGTGGAAAGTCTGTTTAGGAATTGTATGGCACTATGTGTAGAGTCCGTGTGGTGTCCGGCAGAGTAGAATAGCACAAACCCCTTACACTCATGGGTGTCGCACAAGGCGACTAATGTTTTCGAGGCAAAAGATCAAGAGTCTCCGTAGTCTGGAAAATGGGCAGCAGCATTTTCCATTGTTATGTTTAAACACTGCGATCTCCAACCCGCCTGCCCAGCGTGGAGATTATGGCAATAACCTCCCCTTTTGTGGGAGAGGCAATAAGTCCTGCAGTGAACTGTTACGGGCTGTGATGATGATGTGTAAGTCCGAAAGAGTGCCTAGAATATACCACAACATATGTACACACAATTACACACTTACGTCCGTATCCCATAGGAGTAGGCAGAGACTATCGAGTGCCACATGCTACAATCCTGACACATCTCTTTTGCTTCTTCCACATTTTGACGAAACTCTCCACTAATCTGGACAAGGCTTAAGTCCAGACTGTCATGTGCACTATGGAAATCGCACTGCGGAAAACGCAGACATCTGCACTATGGAAATAAATGAAATTGAATCTGAAGCTGTTGGCTAACAGTCAATAGATCCATGAATTGTTAGTCAGCAGAAAAGTTAGTTACACCAACAGTCAATGTTATACCAACACAATCTTTTAACAGAACATTTGGCCTGTGAACTTATTCTTCACCGAGAGATTTGCCAAAAAGTGATTCGCGAACGTTACTCCCAGGAACATTTTTTTGACTAGATCATGGTATATTGTTCACTTAATCTCGGGATATTAGATACCTACTTACTTCATTCCTAAGTAATTTAGGTAATCAGATATTTGGGATCTTATTTTCGTGTCTACAACCGAAACATGACAATAATAACATCGTATAAAAGAAAACTCACACTTTGCTCTAATTAATTATATACCGTACCGTACATATAACCGATTTAAATACGATTTATCGCCACTGGATAGCACTACCTATACAGTCGAGTCACAGAGTAAGAAAACTACGAGTCAAACTCATGATGAAACCTGATAGCCCACACAAGCGACAGCACAACCGGGGTTTGAACGCCAGGATGATGATGATTTTTTTATGTTATACGGCAGGCAGACAAACAGGCAAGCGGGCCACCTGATGGAAAGTGGTCACCGTCGCCTAAGGACACCAGCAGCACCTGGGGAGTTATCAATGCGTTGCCCGCCTCTAAAGAGACCTCTAACCTCTCGAACGATCCCATGTCATTGTCCAAAGGAAACACTGGCTGGTGATGTGGATGATACTTGTATTATATATCTACTATTCTAGTAACTAATATCAACCTTGAAGAAAGAGACCCAAGCGAAAACAACTAAAGGTGAAGTTCACTTATAATCTCTAATTAAATCCCCGGTTTCCGCAAGAGTTATGGGGTTGTAATCCCGTCGTATATCACAGCGAAGGGCGAAACAACCTCGCTTTAAAAATTGTTTCTTATTTGCCGGTAAATACGGGTAGATCTTTTTATGCAATACGTAATCTAAAGGTAATTCGGGCGGAGCATAACATCTATGCTCACGGCATACGTAAATAAAACTTTGTACTTTATCTCATCATCACAGCCCATAAGAATCCACTGTAGGACTTCAGGCCTGTCCCACGAAAAGGGAAGTTATTGATATAATCTCTACGCTTGGCAGGCGGGTTTAAGATCGCAGTGTTATTAATATAATAACGGAAAAAGCTGCTGCCTGTTTTCCAGCCTACGGCAACTCAAGATCTTTTGCCTTGAAAATATTAGTCGCCTTGTACGACACCCACGAGTGTACAGGGTTGGTGCTATTCTACTCTGCCGGACACCACACGGTACTTTATCTACAAGGCGATAATTATTGCACATCGACTAGTTCCGCTTCGTACAGCGTCGTCTCTTCTGTCGCACACGTGAGTAAATACGAAACTAGCCGATGTGCATTATTTACAGTCGACAAGTGTAATTTACCCTTGTTTTCCAGACAGGAATATAACCAGGCGAATTGCTGCCGATATTGCTAAGGCGATACCATGATCCAATCTGGCCAGGTTCCTCTGTTAACAGGGTCACGGAGGACAGAAGGCAGTCACTTCACTGTAATTACCTGATCTGCCGAATCCTGGATCGTGGTCAAGGCGGGCCTAGGGTCCTCGCGCGCGAGAGCACAACCGGGATATTGACGCTGATATTACTAATTATTTATTGCTAAGGTGGTAGTAACCACTGAGATGAACTTCTGGACCTTTGACAAAATTCTAACTTATTTACCATTTTTATAATGGAAGTTTCTGTTGTAAGTCGACACAATATGTTTATATTTACCAGACAGTTACGTTAGTGATGGATTTCGTCGCATACCTGCAACAAAAAGAACAGCAGTTATTAGTAAAGTAGTAAGTAGGTACAAGTAGTACAACAAGGTAGGGATCTCTGCTTACCTACCTACCCCTTTTTTATAAACGCCCGAATAGTGGAAGTTAAGAGACATTCGAGTATTCCGGCGTAAAGTCCGCTAATCAATCGAATGAACAACCTCGATTCCGTCCCACAGTCACAATCAGACTTACAGAAAAAACATAGACACGCACAGTTTGATTCAAATAAATTGGACATAGAGGCAAAGAAGGCGCCAACTCACAGCTGAAGTCGTAATCTATATTTTCTCTTTATAATAGTGTCCAAAATGTACGGCTATAATTTGTCAAATACCTCTTCATAACCACTGGTATTGTCAAATATGGTGGCCTTGGTCATCTTAATGTATTAGGTTTTATTATTTTTAATGTCATACGGTAGCCAAACAGGTAGTCCAGCAAAGACTTGTAATTGACTCCCTGTTTTATAAGAATATTAATATTATATTGTTGGATAGCTGTTGGTCTTCGAAATAAAGTTGTGACAGTTTAACAGTGTACATTCTCTACAGGTCGAGGCTCCATCTATGTTCTATGTCCAACATCTTTAGTTTTACTTTTACCCTATTTGTTAACCCACAGACTACCAGACCACGCGGTACGCTGGCCTTGAATCGTAGCTAATTACTCCTTCAACACCTGTAGGTACAATATTCGGCTCCAAAACTAACTTTCCCTAACGTGGTAACCCAATAATTGGATTTTGAAACACGTTCCCCATGCTTCACCAATCTCTGTGTAATTGAAGAAGCACTCTGCCCAACTCTTAACAACTCCAAACTTTATTCGAGACGTCTCTTTTCAACTTTAGAACCTTGTATTGAATTACTTTAAAGTTTAGAGGTTTCAGTTTAAACAAATTAATTTGCGATTTTCGAGCCCCTCCAGCTCAATTAAGTAGACAAAATAACAACGGGTTAACGGTTAATAACGAGTTGTGACGACGTTGTCGGCGAAACAAATAACTCGTGATTTTAAATACAATTCCAAAGAAACGAGCCAGTAATAAGCGCATGAATCGTAGATGTTATAGGCGATAGGTACCGCTTACTATCAGATGGGCTGTCTGGTCGTTTGCCACTGCCTACAATGAAAAAGAAAACTAAATAAATAATAATAATAATAAATATGCTTGAACAATAAATAGTTAAATAAATAAATAAACAATTCACACAGCTCTATCTAGTTCTATGTGTTATCGGTGCCAGAGAACTGATAAACTGCTTAAGTATATATTTTTAAATACATACTTATTAATAATATAACGCTCAAACCCGTAACAGATATTAAAACCCAAACTTTAAATTTCTGCCCGGCCGGGAATCGAACTCGGGACTTCTGCGTGGCAGACCAGACCAAAAATATTGGAAAGTTAGCGACTTTCATGGCGGAGCAAATTCTTTTTTTTATCCTGTATCTATTACCTATACAGAACTAGACCTATATAGAACTATTTTCGAATTGGATCTACAAAAAAATCCATTCGTACGAAAATTCCAAAACGCATGCTAAGCGACTCCTTATATACCACCGCGAAATTTTCATCAACATTTTTGGCGCGTCGCTTACAACGGAAGTTACAAAAAGTTGTCAACTCCTGCTATCATGGCGGGTATTTTTAATCACTTCTACGGATTAAAGTTAACTGTCGGATCGTAACTTCGTAATCGGCAGTTAAATCTTTCGCGGACTTCGGAATTTCCGACTTCTATTATCTCTTAATGTCAGCGGAGTTTGAAGAAGGTCGCGGGTGTCATCCAGCCTACTGCGTTGTGGGTGTTCCAAGGTTTTTGCTCGTGGCCTGATTGCCTCATCTATCCTGCCAAGTGTTTCGTATTTACTTCGACGTACTCTTAGCCAAGACAATGTGACCGACGGATGATAACAAATTTTAGAAAGCTCTATGATGCTGCTTTTCTCTACTTTTGAACCATCCGCTTTCGGCGCGGCCAATGTAAATTAAAAAATATATATCGAGTGTTTCATGAGGAGCGTCGTTGGCCGAGTGGTTAAGGTATCCGACTCGTAGGCGAGAGGTACCGGGTTCAAATCCCACTGCCGCAATGTACCAATGACTATTTTCTGAGTTATGTACTACTACTACTTACTGATGCTCTTACGGTGAGGGAAAATATCGTGATTAGACCTGCACATTCAGGCGACTGAATGTGTAACCAATCGGGTCAGGTTCCCCTGGTAGCAGGGTCACGGAGGTCAGACTGTAGCAGCTCCACTGTAATGATCTAATCTGCCAAATCCTGGATCATGGTCAAGGTAGACCCCGGGCCATCAAGCGCGAGAGCGCAAGCGGGACATTAACGCCAAGATGATGATGATGATTGAGTTTTTCATGCCTAAATTAAAATTGTTAACCGTCCGAGTTGAGGCGATAGTTACCACTTACCATCAGCTGATGGTAGTCTGATCGTTTGTCACTGAGTAGCGAAAAAAATTACCTATTGCAATTGATTTTACATGTGGATAATCGAAACTAGAAACATAATTATTTTCAACTTGTACCTACAAGTATTTCCAAAGCTCTTGAGCAGTTCTAGCATTTGCTAGAAATGCTCAGAAGTATTCGACAGCAAAATACTCTGGAGTGTATCGTGCTTTTATTTAATAAAATTCCCTTATACTTTGTTACATTTCCTGGAATGAGAGAGAGCGTTGAAAAGAAATGACAATTTACAATGTTGCAAAGGAAGTAGCCTTCGACGCCCTTAGCTTTAATTGCGTATCCAGCTCAGATGGGCTGTCTATTTACGGAATTTTATTGTTATTAGCACAGAGTTCCCTAAGAAGGGGATGAAAAGGATTTTTATAGGAACTAACACTGGAATGCTACCCTGGAATTGCAAATGTACAAACTGCGGTAATTACTTATTACTTAAAAATTCATAGGTGAGAGATGATGATGATGATGATGATGGACCGTAAACCACCACAAAAACATTTAAAGCAGTTTACTAAATATTTATGTCCATTGTTTAATGAAATTGGCTATAAAGGGTCTAACAGCTGTCGCTTAGGCAACAAGAACTAAAAACAAATGTTCTTCTAACGATAAAAAATTACTATATCTTATATGCAAACTCGAACCAATGCATTCCTTCCATACTTCCCATTCATACAGCAACATTAAAAACTACCCTCAAACTCGGCGTAAACTCACTGAAACTCCAGCGAAACTGGTCGAAACTGAATGTAACCGGCTGAAACCGGTCACAACTGGGTCGAACGCGAACCGATTTGTTTTCATAAAGAAAACTTTGGCCGTAAAGTCTTTCGTCGCCTCGTTTCTGATATCACACGACCTGAATGACGATATTTGCGATGGCAGCGATATATTCCTTGGGCTATATTCGCTGGGCTATTTGTTACTGTGATTTTACAACATTTGGAGCAAGTTAACACGTTTTGTGAAATAATGTGTTGAAGGATATATTATTATAGAGCTCTATATTCTGTCCCAAAGATTATGCAATTTTTGTTTTTATGCAAATGACAGAGAGCTTATTTTAATATTGAAACGCACAGTCACCATGTCGCACCGCGTAGTCATAGTCAATAGGGCAGACTGCACGTTTTCAGTCCGGTTGCTATGCGTTTTCTGTCCGCTTTGTAAGCGGCGACGTATTAACGGGTCCTTAGTATGAGGCAGAAATTTGTCTCCCGCAAAGATATGAACCCATGCACCAGCCTCACTTTTTTATATCATCTATACATAGTATAAAACAAAGTCGCTGCCCGCCGTCTGTCCCTCAGTATGCATGTACGCTTTGATCGTTTAAACTTCGCAACTGATTTTAATGCGATTTTCAACAATAGATATAGTGATTCAAGAGGAAAGTTTAAAGAATCGGACAACGCGCGAACAACGTCGTGGCAGGCCAGTTAGTATTTCTATAATTTAAATGCAGAGCACCCAAGCTACTTGCAATACGCAAGTTCCATCATATATTGGAATTCGTAGAACCCCGAAGAAAAACCAATCGCAACGTAAACCTCATCCTCCTCATCATAGTAAGTACCTACTACATCATCTATTACCACAGGTTATCTAATGTCAGTGAAATAAATAACGTCAAAGTTTCTTAAGTAATTGTACTAAATAAAAATGGCTTCTTTCACCACCACCACCCCAGTCAGAAGTAAATAAAAGCACGACCCTAAAACCCCAAGTTTAACCTTTGACATTAAAACTCCAAGAAAACGCGGAATTATCTGCTAAAAAGTGTAATTTGAGGATTCCGCCTGGCTACAAATTAGGAGTTATAAGGGCTAATTTTTTGGCGGAAAAAAGAGGAAAAGTATGATAAAAAAATTGTATAATGTGTTTGTAAAACTCGTGGCACTGGTCACGGGGCCCTCCCTTAATGTTGTATTATATCTGTCTGGGGTGTGGACCCTATGACAGCGTACCTACATTACAGTTTTTAAATGCCTGGAGCCAAATTGGTCGAGAGCTGTGCGGTTCCAAAAACACTTTCTTCCACGCACACTAAGGTTGTGCAATAAACTTTTTTTTAATTTTGGACTATCCAGGCCGCTCTCACCTGGTGGTACGTGACGATGCGGTCGAATATGGAGCATGCCTGTCTAGGAACAGCCTATTACTCTAGAATTGAAGGCGTCCAGACTACCTGGAGAGGTTTTCCCTGGAGAGTACAACATGGAGTTCTTCAAGAAAGTTATTTCTATAGGGTCGACAATACGTGGGTGATGCCACTGGTATTGCAAACGTCCATAGGCTGCGGTGACTGCTTACACTATCTTACTTACTTCCTTCCGTCACCTTACTGGTATACAAAAGAAATGTTTTAACATAATGTTTTAAACTATCGATCACTATCTCATATGTATTAAAAGTATGTTCCGGGTTTCCTACCGCGTACCTTTGTTTATGAGTAGCCTGATATTGCGACCCAGTTGCATGCATGGTGTGTCATAATCATGCGTCGAAATAATGAGTTACTCATAAACAAAGGTACGCGGTAGGAAACCCGAAACATACTTTTAAAATATGAAATAAGATTTAACGAATAATGTTTACTGCCCGGCCCGACTGTTGGGGGCTAGTGGAAAAAAAATCTGGTGGTCCGATCGGACCAACTGGCGGTAAATGATTCCTACGTACGTATTATTATAGGGTATAAGCAACATTTCTTCGAAACCCGTCCAGTTGCTTTACCTCCACTGCGGCGAAGCACAAAAGAAGGGCTTATTGCGTGGATGAGTGATCCTAGCATAGTAGAATATGAGTCCGCCCCTTTAGCTGCAGACCCTAAAAACCCGCCACCACTGAGGCTACGCCTCAGAAATACAGCTTAATAATGAAACAGGGGCCACACCCCGGCCTACTTGAGGGCTCATTAGCTTAATGGGCCGCGTACAAATGAAATATTTTATTTGGCATAAATTTGATGTTATTGCTACCGACGCCTGTGGTGCATGGACTAGGCGCTGTTTTAACCGAGTGATTAATACGATGATAAAGTCTACGATTGGGGCTTAGTTTACAATACAGATTGTTCACCCGGAGTAAGCGGATTGTTGATAAATATTCAGAAATATTGTCCCTGTGATCATTTTAATTTTAATTGGTAATGATCTTTATTTCACGATCACCCAGCTAATTTAGGTTCGCGCACAAACAATTCATTGTACATAGTTTAAGTAGTGGACCCGGCGCGACTTCGTTCGCGTACACCTACTTTACCTCTACCTACCCTTTTTATTCTTATTTATAAACCTTCCTCTTGAATCATCTATTGTTGAAAACAGCATTAAAATACGTTGCGTAATTTAAAAGATCTAAACATAAATACAGACGGCGCGCGACTTTATATTTATACTATGTATAGATTTGTGCTCATAGCACACTCATGAAAAATATTTACAGAAATACGTGCTGAAGAATCTTGTGTACAATAAACGGGTAATTAAAAAAAATAAAAATTTAAATGCTAAAGATTTCTTAGAATTTTGTAAGGGCAGGCTTCGCTTTCGCTCCTCTTAGGTTGGAAATATCATGTCACCAATTTCAATAGGCAATAAAAAGTTAAAACGCACCTGCACTTATGCCTTTAGTATAGTCATGAAACCTGAATGTATAGTGTTATCGACAGAAAAAACTGACTATCTCGTCAGTCATGAGAATTTTGTAAAAAATAAGTAAGATTTGACGACCTGAGTGTTTCAGTTGGTAAACCGGTCTGCCACGCAGAGGTCCCGGGTTCGATTCCCGGCCGAGCAGAAATTGAAATGATGAATTTTAATTTCTGTTACGGGTCTGGGTGTAGTATGTTTAATAAGTATGTATTTAAAAAAGTAAATAAGTAGTTTATCAGTTAACACCCATAACACAAGCTTTGCTTACTTTAGCGCTAGACGGCGCTGTATGAATTTGTGCAAGCCCATTAATCTTTTTATTATTTCTGGCACAACGTACCAAATTTCACTGCCAAAGATTACGTGCTATAGCCGCGTCTAATGGCTGCTATTCAGCCGAGAACCAGCCATCTGATTAGCGGGTATTAAACAAATGTACACCAAACAAAGTTTGGGGGTAACTGTGCCAAACATGGCCCATAATGTTTTGCCGCGGGCGTCACGTAATGTCCAGTTGTGGCCAAATGGGGCCAAATATGGACTTTAAGCATAGAATAACTACAATTAAGACTAAACGATATATTATCTATGTCGTATTCAAATTGTGAGTTGTGTGGTGTCCGGCAGTGTAGAATAGCACCAACCCTTTCCTCTCGTGGGTGTCGTACAACGCGACTAATGTTATCGAAGCAAAAGATTTAGAGTCTTCGAAGGCTGGAAAATGGGCAGCAGCGTTTTCGATTGTAATATTTATAACACTGCGATCTCCAACCCGCCTGGCAAACGTGGGGATTATGGCAATTACCGCTCCTTTCGTAGGAGAGGCCCTAAGTCCTGCAGTGGACTGTTATGGGCTGTGATGATGATTCAAATTGTGACTATATTTAAAATGTTGGACGTCTGCTAGTTTTCTGTTGAGTTTTTAAAACCGCGATCTTAGACTCGCAGTTTTAAAAGGAGAGTCAAGAGTGCCAGCCGTGGAAATTTTGAAACGGACTATAATAAAAAAGAAACATCTTGGCGTTAATGTCCTGGTTGTGCTCTCGCGCACGAGGGCCCGGGGTCCGTCTTGTCTTTTCTGAACTATGGTCTGTGTGTAATGAAAAGTTTCCAGTATATTTTTTTATAGCATACATAGATAAGTGAAAATAGGTATTTAGTCGAATTACTATTAATTTATATCTACAAATTTGTACCTATACGTTTAAATTTCTACCCTTTCACTTTCAAAAACATAAAATTGCGTACGAGCCGTGTTAATTATTTCATTTTATTTTGAAAATATTATTAGAATTGAGACGAAATAATATTTCTACAAAATAATATTATTTTAATATGTATTTCTAATCTTTAGGTGCATAATACACATACAAAATAGCAATTGATTTTACCAGCCAGCGTTACCAATTGAGATTACCAGCTAAAAATAAATCACTAAACCCTAATAAATCACTAGATTAGAAAATTTGTGTAAAATAATAAAACACGATTGTACCTATCCTTATCATATAATCTAGAACAGAACAACGCAAGCATTAACAACGAAAACAATTCCCTAAAAATACAAATGAATCATTGTTTCTATACCACCATTAATTAAAAAAAAAGTACATTCCTCCAGATTTCCAGATTACTTTAATAGTTCCCGAATGCAAATGTGTTACGCGAAGAAATCGCCGGGATTCGAACCCGCACTCACGCCCCATTACCCACGGGGTCATTAGCGTGGATTTATGTTATTTTTAATGGCGCCCCATACAGTCGCCATTGTGTCGAAATATTGCAAGTTGTTTCAAATATTTGTCATCGTCATTGTGGCTATGTAAACGAGATATTGGTTGCGTTGGGCTGCGAGATTTTTATAAGGATTGTAATTTTTATGAATTGGATTATTGAAATTTTTGTTGTTTATAGCTTGACATTTCTTACGTACATTTTAATTTTTTATATTATTGGACTCGTTTACCTGTTATTTTAATTTATTGTATTTCTGTAATTTTTTATTATTCATTTCTACATTCATGTGCGAACCGGAGCAACATAGAGGAATTTGGATCATTATCGCATAACATCTGTATATTACCTATGTTGACGAATAAATGAAATTGAAAAAGGAATAACCCTTTAAGAGGAGTCTTCCCGAGCGCGCGCTATACAAACACAGTTTGATTTCGGGATTTAAGATTTCCATACAAATTTTAAATCCTGTATAACTTTGAAACAATATCTTTTAACGAAAATCAGACAAGCCAAAAGCATAACGCTGGAGCGCTTTCGGGGGTAACTAAGTATACTACATTAAATGTCAACTGTATCAGAATGTCCACTGTATCAGACTGAGACTGCATCAGAACGCCGACTGAATGTATATTATTGAATCTGGTCAGGTTCCCCTCAGGGTCACGGAGGTCAGATGACAGTCGCTCCACCGTGGTCAAGGCAGACTCTGGCAGACTCTGGCTCCCCCGCGCAAGAGCACAACAGGGATATTTTTAACAAAAAATAAACCGGAACAGGCCACGCTCCCCGTTACGTTTGGGAGGGCTGTGTCAAAATTTACACTCTTGGCAGGCGAGTTGAAAATCATAGATTACGAACAAAAACTACAGAGGTCCTATAACAGCAAACTGATCGCTCCTAAATAAACAATAAGTGGGGTTCTATAACGGGTTGGTGAGTAAGAAACTCTAATGTTCGTAACTAGCGCCACCCGGCGCGACTTAGTTCGCACACAACTAATTTCCCCTACCTACTCTTATTTTCTTTCTATATTCCTTGCCTTCCTCTTGAATCACTGCATGAAAAGATCTAAGTAAGTATTTTATTGCAACAAGAAGCGTACATAGATACATAGAGGCAGAAGGCGGGAAGTGACTTTGTTTTATACTATGCACAGATAGATAGTGGATTATAGACGACCTCTAGCATACAATATTCAAAACTCCTCGTCCAAAGGCATTCCCACACCAAATAAAAGCAGCTGTGGAACGCGAACATCTGTCCAGAGCTCCACAACAAACCGATAGCGTTGTACCAGCATAAATCCCGGTGTTCTGTCTCACGTTCTGCGCCCGGGACTCGCCACAACATTCGTTAGGCGACACATGACCACATTTCAATCTCAACGGCGGGCTTACACCATCCTTTACGCAAATGCACCAATAACTTTGTCCGCGACTGTACAATGGCCGGGTGAATTATTAAATTTTCACCGGATCACGTGGCGATCGACTTTCGCCCGGGACACTTGCCCGGGGATTTTCCAAAGTCCCGATTTTAACGGCGCGACTATGCCAAACGCGAGATGTGTAAGGCAAAGCTTCTGTTTAAGTTTGCAACGTGTTGTAATACTTGGTAGTGCATCTTCGTAACTTATGTGCTTGTTTGTATTTGAGTTATGGCTTGTGATATGTAAGCTATGCAACGGATTTTAATTCGGGAATTTTATAAGCAGGAGAGAAAAAGGGTAGGTAGGGGTAAAGTAGGTATGCGCGAACAAAGTCGCGCAGGGTCCAATAGTTAATAATAACACAACCAGAAACCCGACTCCATCCAAATTAATAAAATGAATAAATTATGTATTCGCACAATAATTTATATAAACTACACAGTTTGACGGTAACGGCCATCCAATCCAACTTGGACATTGGTATTATGTTAGGATCATTTTCTCGAAGACATTAAATTTGCATAATCCAAAAAGCAGACCAGTCTGTTCGGATTAAAGTCTAAGGTTTCGATTACCAATTTACGTCAAATAAATGGCTTAAAAATTGCAGTTTAAAGTTCATTGCACGTAGGAATTGCCTTATAATTCAATTCAATTTATTGTGTTTGTGGTAGCACAGGTAAAAATATGTTAAATTAGATATACGTATGACCGTGACCTGCCATTCGGCGTACAAATTTAAAATCCTATAAAAGAGGCGCTGTTGGCTTTAGGAAGAGTCTAGGAAGGTTTTCAAGAGGACCAAGGGTTTGGTAGTCCCACATTACGTTTGCAACTATAACTATACTAAATTCATCCTAATCTTTTATTGTTTGCTATTTTTATTTCTACAACACTATCCCGAAAATACCTTGTATGGATCTTTCCCCTACTGGTGGTAGACCTAATTCCCGATATATGTATTAGTACTAATAAACTTTATATTCATGGCGATCGTTGTTCCTATACGAAGCCGAGAGGTGCGAGGTGGTAGTCGGTAATAAAATAGATGAGTTTATTATCAATAGAATATTTTTTATTAAAATCGATCCCAAAATCAACGAAATAAAAACAAAACTATCAAACAGATTCGAATACATCAAAAAATAATTTTTATAACTCATAATTTATTCATAGCGGGTTTTATTACGTATATTCTGTATGGAAGAAGATACTGTGTCTCGTAAAAGAAATCGTTAAATTGAAAAGACACCGATATAGCCATAAAATACCCAAAAAAAATCCGCTGACATTTGAAACGTTTTATACGGCATGGTTCCTACGATATCATGTCATATCTTGGATTAGAAAATGTGAACTGTAAACTATTCCGTGTTAGAAAACGGATTAGGGATGACGTAATATCGATTTAGAAATATCGATTTATGCTGTTTATCGATAGTTCTCAATATTTTTACAGACAAGATCAATTCTTACTACCCTCTATATTTTCTCGGTGCTCGTGTTTTTTTAACGATGACAACCGCATGGTCTGCGGTGAGGCCCCACATTTGCAGATGTTTTCTGTGGTGGCGATACACCTTCATCTGCATACATTTTCTTTTGATCTCCCGGCCAGGGCACACAACCTATTCATCAGCATCTTCCAAATCGGCTAGAGCAATTTATGACCAGTGGTTGAGTGAGTGATTATGATTGTACATCTCAAAATTTCTTGAAGGGTTTTTCATTATTGTTACAGGCGGGTTTTATACCTACAGCAATATTGAATGTCCATAACAGATTCGGTGCTAATTACAAAAATTGTCACATCCATAAACACTCATACCTTCATCCCGCAGTGTTATGCAGGGACTACGATCCTCGACCTACTCTATAAAGATATTTCTAAATTCAAACATTTACTCAAACTTAATTTTCTCTAAAACAATTGAAATTCAGAAATTAAATTATCTAGAAAGCACCACACCCGCATCGTCGTCACATCCCTACTTAAACGAAGTACCAGGACAACACACTCGTCTCTTCGCATCCCTACGAAGTACGAACCCATATAAAAAATCCCGAAAGTGCCAAAACGGAGATAAAATTCGTGAAAATTAATACCGACCAAGACCGCGGACCGCCCCATCGCATTAACCTAAGTAATCTTCGGCCCACACTTAACACAGACATTACTTTTTACCGCGGCTCCGGTCGCACCCCGCCCGCCCCTCGGACGCTGAGTACGCAATAAATCCACCGATTGCACCATAAGGAGGGGTACTGAAACATAGCGATTTACTGTGACGCCACTAGGGATGGGCAACAGCGGCTTAGCGCCGGATTTTAAGCCTAAAAACCAAAAAAAATTTATGATTGAGAACGCTCCACAAAAATCCACACAGGATGAATTATGGGCGCCATTATACGTGGAAACTAATATAGTGGTGGCTATGGTGTTGGTGCTGCAGATGTTAAATACAGCGACAAAGATATTTCAGTCACTTTTTTTAGTTCTTCATATCGTATCCATTTACAATATGTTCAATCTTTCCAGCCCAAAACTGGGCGACGCGGACGGCATTGCTTGAGGCTTTTTTTTATTAGCAATAGGCTTGCATTTGACCTCAACTCACCTGATGGAAAGCGACGATGAGGTCGAAGATGTAGTATGCTTGCCTAGAAGATACCTATTCACTCTTGATTTGAAGACCCCAAGGTTTAAACATGTCTTCAAGCAAACTGGAATCGGGGCAGATTAGGCAGACGAACAAATGCGCCATAGTCTGCGGTGAGGCTCCACATTTGTGTTTCTCTTACCTTCTCCACCTGCAAAAATTTACATTCGATCTACGCAACCTATTCAGCATCTTCCAAATCGGCTAGGGCAATTTATGACCAGGTATACTTTTTCCAGCTTATAGCAATCAGATAATATGTACACGATCACATATATCGAAATTTCTAAGATACAGTATGACTCTTTGTATTATGTTTTTCATGAGATGAATTTTTAATATTTTCTACATTCTTAGCATGAATGTCAACGCCTGTAAACTAATGTCACGAATGAAGTTCGTGAACGTGCCGTTAGGGCTATCAACTATGGAAGAAGAAATGATGCCACTGGCAATAGCGCGGTATTGTTCTTCCAGTGAACTATATGCCCATCACCGGATTCATGAAAGGCCGGTGCAGCTTTCTGTTTTATTTCGAGTTCTTTTAAGGCTCTTGTTTATTTTAAAACTTTTATAAATACGTGCGTTTATTATAAATAAGCGTGTATACATTTTGACACTTTTATTTCATGCCCATTAAACAATACGTACACACGATATTTTGTCACGTTAACCACTCAGTCCCAGAATCGTCCACTTTCGACTTTGAGTCTTCCTCGACAAAAATGCGAGCTCCGAATTCTGACTTCTTGTCGATGATTTTCTTCGCCGTCACACTCGTTTCTAAATAGTCTGACAGTATAAGAGGTACTGGGGGAGTGGACGCCTCTGAGAGGTCGTGACGCTTCTCCGACTTTACCGACGACGGAACTTCAGTAGGTTCAGCGGCGGCTAAAATGAAGCTGGACACAAATCTGACGTTGGAAAACTGAGTCGATGCCTCGCTACTAGGAATATAATTAGGCCGTGCAGAACACAGCTTCATCGGACCAGCGATGGACACATTACTTTCCCTTTTATTCCGCATGGAAAAAGGTTTGTCTTTTAGTAGCTAGAATTTCCGCTAGAAGCTTCCTTTGAGGGATTTTCCGCTTTAGTATCCTTTGAGAGATTTTTCACTGTAGTTTCCTTTAAGAGATTTTTCGCAGTAGCTTCCTTTGAGGGATTTTCCGCAGTAGTTTCCTTTGAGAGATTTTCCGCAGTAGCTTCCTTTGAGGGATATTCCGCTTTAGCTTCCTTTGAGAGATGTTCCGCTGCAGTTTCCTTTAAGAGATTTTTCGCAGTAGCTTCCTTTGAGGGATTTTCCGCTGTAGTTTCCTTTGAGAGATTCTCCGCTGTAGTTTCCTTTGAGGAATTTTCCGCAGTAACTTCCTTTGAAAGATTTCCCGCGGTAGGTTCTGTGAGAATTTCTGCGGCTACTTTCTTCTTGCTTGCAACTTCTGTTGTCGCCATCTTGACCGGATCGTTGGTCTGCTTTCATTTCTAGACCTCGCCGACATTACTTTGAGAACAAATTCATCAAATGACTGGATTCCATTTTAATCACTATAATTTTCAGAGGATTACATACGTGTTACCATTGTGTTTGTGTTCAAAACCAAAAATTACATATCTTTCTAGACATAATCGACTTTCAGTCTTGGTCTATATATTTCAATGCGTCCCATCCCATCCCTATCTACCACGCCTTGGTCATCAATAGTGTCGTACCCCTAAGGTGGTTAACACCTTCACGGGATATTGGCTATAGGATAGGTCTAATGGTTTTCTTGTTTATGATCTCTATTAGGGAAATAGAGTCTTTCGTTCGTTCTTGGCGCAAGCAAATTAAAAAGAGGGAAGTTGAAATTGTTATTTGCTATCATAAAAATGTATAAATAGTTATGAACGACACTAGATAGGTAATATAGATGAACATTTTATTGTTCACTAGTAACTCGGCGCGACTTTGTTCGCTTACACCTACCTTACCCCTACCTACCCTTCTTTTTTCTTTTTGCTTATATCTTTGATGAAAACTGCATTAAAATCCGTTGATACTGACGGCGGAAAGCGATTTTGTTTGTTACTATGTATAAGATCAGATACTACATACAGAGATTGAGAGCGTCGGTGGCCTAGCGGGCTCGAACCCCAATGCCGCCATGTACCTACCATTAACATATACGGAATTTTTCACGAGGAAACTAACCGATGCTCTTAGATACTAAAGTTATGAACGCAAAATGAACAACGTTTATAAATGCTTTACGTTAGTTTTCGTTAACTATTTAACTTTGCCTACTTAATAAAATAGGAAGATAAGAAAAAAAAAAGAAAAACACAAACAAATATACCAAATCGCTGCCAATTGGAAACTTTCCTAGGAGACTGGCGGCGTTACCATTAGTTTTGATTTTATAAACATTGCATAATTATCATTTAATATCATAACAAATTGAAATAAATAAACTACACAGCCTTAAAATCAAATCAAATACCCCATACTCACACAAAAGCCTGCAAATAAGGTTATTATAGAGCACGACAAATCCCCGGCTGCATTTGCAAACAGTCTGCAACACGGTACGAACATCAAAGGTTAGGTTATACCGGGGCCCATCAGGACTAATTAGAAGCTACCGGTGGCTGGGGCAATGTGAAGCCTTGTATTCTGCGGAAAATGAGTCTTTTAATGCAGGTACTGGCAGGTACTAACAATTTCAAAGAGAACAGGGTAATTATACAAGCTGATTCGGGGACGCACGGGTGGGGTGGATGGCGAGTGATCTATTTATTTTTAGTCTCTGTGTCTATAACAAATTTTATTATATGTCATTTTGTAGGCCAAGGCAGAACAGCAGGTCCGTAGGCACCTACGCGTATCTACGGACATGACCTTTGGTTGTTCAAGCGTTTAATGTTTATATTTTTTTTCTGCCTCTTTTTTAGCTTGTATAAAGCCAATGTCTTTTAATTTCTTTTTTGTTGTTGAATGTCTTTTAAAAGCTGTATCTGTATAAGTTTGTATACTCAAATACCTTTTTATTTATCTTTGAAACTCTGTCAATCCTGAGGTGTGACTCGGAAAAGTACCTAACGCTGCCGTATATGAAGTAGCAGTGGCTATAGTTGCAAATAGCCCTATTCGTTCTTGGAACGGGACACACTTTTTGCGGTTTGCTATAAATTTAATGTGTTGAGTCAGAAGCGCCCCTTCCAACGCAATGAGGTTACGGGTGTTAGATTACTGATAAACTACTTGTATTCTTTTCTTTTTAATACTTAGTTATTATAAATACTACACCCTGACCCGTAACCAACATTAAAATTCATCATTTCAATCTCTGCTCGGCCGGGAATCTTACCCGTGATCTCTGCGTGGCGACCGGCATGTTAACCAACTGATCCACTCGGGTCGCCAAAAAACCTCGCAACTCCTCTCTCCTGACAGCCAAAACACTCTTACTTTATACTTTTCTCTCTCTCTCTTCAGTTGGTCCCCGACTATTTTGACGAATCTGGTGGATGTTTTTCTCCTTCGGTCGGATTATTCACTATCAATTAGTAGATTCTAGAAGTTTTTTTATTTAGTGCGTGCTCAAGATGTCACGTGGTCAAAGGGATCAAGATACATTTTATCAAAATGTTGTCCCAACGGAAGGCCAGTGTGTCCCTTTCAGCAACACCCGATTACAAAGTGCTTACCCGGAATTACGTATCAAAGCGTATCGGAAAGGCTTTAATCCGTAATAACGAAACATTATTCACCCTCTCCCACTCTGGCAGGGTGACACCCTCTTAGCAAATGAGTTTAGCCCTTAATTATTTATGATTCGGAGTGACACCCGCTGTTCTTTTGGAGGTACGTTTCAAGAACCCACCAAGGTTAGTTGTGTTATCTAAGTATTCGTTTGTTTCAATTTTTGTTAAATAATATTCACCAACAGTTCTGATGACGGCGATGAACAATCTTACACATTTCTGTTATTTCGACAGATCGAATACTTACATATCACTCTCTACTCTGTAGGCCGGCTGGAAGAAAATTCTTCATAGAAATAAGTTGGGTTATTGTGTCTTCATAACAATAACTTGCGCACGTTGTCCCAGGGTCCGCTTTGACCATGCTCCGCCTTGACCATACAGAACCTCTTGTGTCTTCTATATTTTGTCATTATCTACTACCCTCTTTCTTTTTCAGGGCAGATATAGACACCTAGATACAGTAAGAAATCTACATCACAGAGGATGAAATCAATAGCCTTTTCTTTTCCCATTTTCTTAGCATGAATTTTGAGTCATTTGAATTCATTTCGCCCCGCCTCACCCGATATTTAAATAAAAAGGGAGGAAGCAATCAGCTGATTCTGAATGCGTTTTCAGTATCTCCGATAAGGGTAGTATTTCCACCCCATAGCTCCGACTGCCCTTCCGACCTCCCATAGCATAGACTGAGGCAAAACGAGCTGGCCTAATGTAATCGGGATTCAGAACCGTAAAAGAATATTAATATTATTATTTGGACGTGTTGAAATGTCTATAGCGTCCGAACAAAATTTAAATGCACATTCACATCAACAGCCCACTGCTTAAGTTCGGCTCCACATTAGTAGCGAGTTTTGTCATGATCTCCAATCTAGGCAGGCGGGTTGGAGATTACAGTGATGAAAATATTTAACAGAATATTCTGCTGCCGATTATCTGGTCTGGGACTCTAGGTGGCTAAACTCTCAAACAGAAGTAGTCTTGCAACTACGACACCCGTAAGTCGAAGGGGTATTAATCGACAGTATTTAATTAAATAAATAAATTATTTTAAGCTCCTTACGGAGTAACAACTAGTTAGCTGGAAGAAATGCCATTGTGGGACAAGCCCGCCTTTGCATTATCTTTTGTTACAATGCCCTATAGGAAGTTAAAAAGAGTTAAAGAGTTTAAATACATGCATAGATACTCTTAAACAATTAATACAAAACCATTTTGCGGTCCAGTAGCATCAAAATATACCTTTTGACGACCTGAGTGGTTCAGTGGTCAACATGCCAGTCAGCCACGCAAGAGATCCCGGGTTCGATTCCCGGCCGGGCAGAAATTTCAATTATGTATTTTAATTTCTGTTACGGGTCTGGGTGTTCTATGTATAATAAGTATGTATTAAAAAAGTATATAAGTAGTATATCAGTTCGCTAGCACCCATAGTACCAGCTTTGCTTAGTTTGGAGCTAGATGGGCTGTGTGAATTTGTCCACGATTATTTATTTATTTATTATTTATTTTAATTTTTTTCATATAGGTATATTTTCTTTTTTTTCAATTATTTCTACGATCAACAAAAACATTTAAAACTAACCTTCAACAAACAAAAACAGTAAAACGTAGCCCCATCAAATCGAATCCGCTGTCCACTTGATTGAGCGCTATTGGTTTCCAAAACCGTATCGTTCGATCAACGATGCAATCTTTAAGCCCTTTTTACAATCTAATGCTTTTGACAAAAATAATTCTCAAATAATTGCCAGTGGGCTGAATTCGATTACACAAAAGAGATAAGATAGGGGAGACGCGGGCAAAATAAACAAGGGCGAGTAGCTTTAAAGGAAACCAATCAGCCAAGCCAATCGAATGCACTTGATCTGATGTAATGTTCTTCAAACAATTCTTAATCATTTTTGTTGTCTTTAGACGATCACATTTTTTTTATAACTTTTTTTTCGGCACATTGACTTTGGGAGATAGTAGTAGGTGTTTAGTAGATAGTAGTAGATGTACCGGTGTTAGTACTCTGTATAGTAGAAAAACGCGCTTAGATAAATAATGAAACCTAATATATGTAAGAAAATAAAGTATGTGATAATGAATGTTGTCTTCTGATGAATGAATCGCTTTATCTATTACTGCGACAAGCAACAATGCTTGCGGTTTGTGTTCCGGTTTGAAGGATAATGTAGCCTGCACAATTACAGGTATAGGGCATACCAGACCAGCTCAGGCCTCATAATGACAACGAACCTACGAGTCTGCATTTTTAAATATTAAGTGCAGGAATTTTATATATTACGGTCTTTAGTACCACACATCACAGCCCGTAACAGTCCACTGCAGGACTTAGGGCCTCTCCCACGAAAGGGGAGGTTACTGTCATAATCTCCACGCTTGGCAGGCGGGTTAGAGATCGCAGTGTTTAAATATAACAATGGAAAATGCTGCTGCCCATTTTCCAGACTACGAGACTCTTGATCTTTGAGTACCACCATAAAGAAAAATATGAGGTGGGCTGACAGCTGCTTTATCAGAAGTCACAAAGTCGTGTAAAAAAGGAGCTCGGTTTATGGATGTCTTTATTTAATTAAATCACAATATACTTAACAATGCCACGTGTGCATTTAATACTATACAGTACGAAATTGCAAAAACTACATTATTAATTAGCCGACAGCGATTACGTTGTGATAAAAGGGGATGTTAGGGCCAAATGAACAAGGGAGAATAAGTCATTAATAGAAAATAACATGATATCAGCTGTGGGGATCTGGAACAAGATGACTGTGTGTAGGGGTGACGCGGGGATTGAAAGCGGGAATCCCCCTTCGTGTTCCATTTCAATGCCACACAACTTACGAAGGTATTTTGCGAAACTAACAATATTAATAGGTGCACTATAAAGTTGATATAATTATGATTTTAAACTATAATTACTATTGGTGAACTTGAACGAATGTGTTCTATTAAATAATTTGCGATGAATTGTTGATTATTTAATTGTTAATAATTTATTCTTTCATACTTCGATATTTTATTTTTTTATTTCATGTCTCCCTATAAGGAATAGGGAGACATGTAACTGAACTTGTACTGACGTATTCCTTACGAATTATCTTAACTTTTTTCGATTTGACTTCCATGTCCATGTAAATTTGTTAACTGGAAGAGATCGCTATTGACGATAAGACCGCACTTTTACTTTTGTTATCTTGCTATGTATGTTTTAAGTTCTGTAAATGTACAATAATGAGTTTATAAATAAATAAACAGTTTTCAACAATCAAAAATATAAAACACGTTAAATGTTTTTACATACTACAAATATTTATCATACTTTTTCTTTTACTGAATCGTCATCGCAAATGGTCCCATTGTGTGTTTTAATCACTCGAAACCACAGATAACAATCACAATTAATTTTGACGCGGTTTAATACAAAATGCATTGTGGTTGCGTCTCTCTTGATCGAAAAGATAAGGTCGTATTTAATTAAAACTAATTGCTTACTTCGCTAGCCTATTAAAAAATAAACCCTAGCAAAGGGTGTCATAAGACAATTAAAATATTAAATAATATTTATATGGAAAGCCGATTATCGAGACATAATCTTATAAGAGTCTATAGTGAATATTAAATTAGAGTATCTCTACTGAACGAGCGTCGGTGACCTAGTGGTAACGGTATCCGACTCACAATGCAAGTATTGCCGGGTTCAAATCCCACTGCTGTACCAATGACTCTTTTCTGAGTTATGTCCATTAATTGAATACTAACTGATACTCTTACAGTGTGGGAAAACATCGCGATAAAACCTGCGCATTCGGGCGACTGAATGTGTAACCATGATCCAATCTGGTCAGGATCCCTTGAGGTCAGATGGCAGTCGCTCCACTGTAATTACTTGATCTGCCAAATCCTGGATCATGGTCAAGGCGAACCCCGGGCCCTCGTACGCGAGAGCATAACCGGGATATAAACGCCAATATGATTATTTTATTTTATATCCACTGAGGCTCAAATCTAGCAGAGGATTGTTTTGAGTTGTTCTGTAATATAGTCGTAAGTGTTAAGCTACAAACACTGTGCGATATTTATAAACACGAACTAATTAAAGGATTTGACAAAATATCACAAGCAGCTTTTTCAACAAAGCTCGTCAAAGCAAACAAAACCTCTTAAGCTCTAGTTAAAACTGTTTTATTAAGGCTTAGCTAAATTTTCATAGTAGTGCCAGCAAAGTTTGGCGCTAGCCACGTCATAAACGCCTATTTACGTTAAGCGAAAATTTTAGTGCAAATTTTGTTATTTTCGCATGAACATTTTAGCATAAACTTCCCATGTCCATTAGTTACTTATTAGTTAGAGTAGATTGTACGTCTTATTTAAGTATAGATGTTATGATCAGCATAATTTGAGTCTAGACGACTTTGAATTACTCGCAATACAAAACAATAGTTGAAAGTCTCTCTCTCTCTCTACTATACCTATGTACACACACACTCATGCCCGTAGCCTACGGGGGTAGGCAGAGACTATCGAGTGACACAAGCTACGATCCTGACATCCCTAACAATATTACATCAATGTACTCGTACCGGTTGTACTCCCTGTGTAGACCTATTTTCGCTTAAGTATTTTAAGAATAATAATAATAAAAGATAAAAGATATATTAAGAATAAAAAATAAGAGGTATATTAGAGGTCGCTTCAGAGGCGGGCAATGCATTGGTAACTCCCCTGGTCGCTGATGTCTATAGGCGGGCTCACCTACCTGTTTGTCTGCCGTATAACATAAAAAAAAAAGAAATAGCGTCAAAAATCCATTAATTCTACCTCGAGATAAAAAATTTGGGTTTTTGTTACGTAACCATTACATTTTTTAATGTAAATAATTTAATAAACCGCAATGCCAACGTCCACGCCGATGCCAATCAAAAGTTAATTTGCTTCGAACAATTAAAAATGCGTTCGAACCAACCCCGGTCGCCCCTTAAAAAGATATTAGCGTCACTCTACCCTAATTTGGTATGCATAAAAGTTCGTGTTTCCGTTCGCGCGGAAACTGGTAAAAATTCCTATTGGCAACGACTGTCATTCTTGTGTGTGGAAATACACTAGTTGCCTGGAATTATTTGTTGGTTAAATTGAAGTCTTTTAAATTTATATTTTGAGTGTAAAAGTCGGGTCTGGCATAATGCGAATTTTAAAGGTATGTTCCGGGTTTCCTACCACGTACCTTTGTTGACGGGTAGCCCGATATTTCAACGCAGTTGCATGCATCATGGTATGCGAATACTTGGTCTCCAGTGATTCATTCTCTAAAACCAGAATAAGCTCGAAATAAGATTGAATGTGAAAACATGATCCAATCTGATCAGGTTCCCCTGTTGTGATGACGAAACGTAAATGAATAAGTGTCTATACACTTACCGAATTCCATCAGATCCTGTCCGATTTGTCTAAGCCGCATAACAATCTACATCGAACTTAATTCCCTTGAAGAAAATGATACATTACACCAGAACAGTTAACTTGTAAAATACGTAAAGTTTGCCATCAACTTCCTCCCCAAGTCTTAAAAAGGTGAAGTCGCCCGCCATATCTCGCACAGCCCTTAATAAGTATGTATGCCATGAAAAACCTGTTTAAAATTAAGTCTTGCTATCTGCAGACCCTTCAAACTTTTCCCTTGCATTTTTCCTTACCCAACTTCTTCAGGATCCCTTCTTCGTGGGGCACAGTATTGCTTAAAGGACAACGTATTTAAGAGCCAGTACCTATTGTCTTGAGTTTTTAATTATTTTTTATAGGAATGATTATATTTGTGGATTGAGAAGTAAAATTCAATAAAAGAAATTGTAATCGATAATAAATCAACTTCTAATCAGATGAATAACAAGTAACAAAGATTGGTAACACCATAGACCACTAGTTGAGGTTTTAAGGATAATCAATGTAAGATTTAGATATTCGAACTAAGTCGCTTAGCAATTCACGTCTCCACGATGCTTCTCCACGGGCGCCAACCGAATGTGTCAACTTGACGTTTAGGGTGCGTATTAGATCGGTTTGGCTGTCATCTGTCAGCTGTCAGCCGACGCCGACACTGTTATTGCCGATTGTAAACATTGAAATATCCTGAAAATAGAATAACAATATACCGTCGCGGGGTTTTAAACGGCTACGGAGACTGTTGAACCAGTCTCAGGGTCCTCAAACTAACTCCTTGGTCAACTTCGCTTCGCCAATGGTGTTAGGAGGCAGTACACCTAACGAGCGAGCTATAGCGGTCACTCATCCAGTTACCGGCATCGGCGTGCGTTGCTTCGCTTTTGTTATCGGTCTCGCCATTTGGGATGCTTATTCTATTCTTTCTGTAGCTCCTCTGCAAGTCACCAAACGTCTTATGAGCGGATAATCGTCAGCTCCAGCGAGCACTGTACATTTAATGTATGCTAGGGGATCCATTCACTCTGCAGCTGACTGTACGAGCGATTTCTTTAAAATGACAAATCTTCCCCCTCGTCATCATAACACCATAATCGTCTCCATTGTTTAGGCGCGGGAATATCCCAGTACAAAAGGTAACGTCGGCTCCCACATTGGGGTATTCCCACCCCCACGCCATTTCAACCCTCAGCGACGGTGACAAGTCCAATTTAAACTTGGCGGTAGGCCGGCCCTCGACTGTTATTCCTAACGAGTTTTTGACATTTTAATTGTATTTCCACATAAGTATGGGATTATTTGAACACCCGAGACTTTAGGGGTGAATAAGAAATTTTGGCAAAAATTCCATATAAAACTTTTTCTCTTGGCGTTTAACATTTTCAAGTCAACAGAGCGCTATCTGACTTCTTGGCCGTGTTGTGTCCGGCAGAATAGAATAGCACCAACCCCTTCCACTCGGGGTCGTACCAGCCGGCTAATATTTTCGAGGCAAAAGATCTAGTTTCCGTAGGCTGGAAAAATGGCAATAGCGTTTTCCATCGTTATATTTATAACACTGCGATCTCCAACTTGCCTGCCAAGCGTGGAGACTGCGGCAGTAACCTCCCCTTTCGTGGGAGAGGCCCGTAGTCCTACAGTAGAATGTTATGGGCTGTGATGATGATGATATCAAACCTCATCCTCATCACTATATCAGTCATCAGACCTCAGAAACACCCAAAATCAACTAAACTTAGTATGCAACTAAGCAGGCTAAATTTAAATAGGATTAACTTGAGCATTGAATTGAGCGACGCATTCGATTTGGCCGCTCGATAATGTGGGCCTGTTTAACAATGATCCAATTTTCAGTCGAAACTCAGCCAATTTACAATGAAACCTTAGTGCAATATACGAGTACACACGACCGTACTATGGAACTAGCTTGTTGCAAGGGTATTTATAACGGATATGACATTGGGGCCTTCAGGAACCGAGCCTGATGCGCTTATTACATTTGACTAAATTCAGTCGTCTAAATTTAGAAGAAAAAAGCGTGAGAGCATAGTTACAGGTAGACTAAGGTAAATTTTTGTATCACTTATATCATGTTACGCGTAGCTTCGCTTTTCAAAATCGAAAGATTTATAAGAAAACCTTAGGTTGCAGATGACGATGACAACTTTCCATCAGGTTTCGACTTTCATCTTAGCGAAGTTTCGCTTGCCTTACTACTATTATTACTGTTTATTTTATTAGACTACCCAGGCATTTGATCATCATCTCACCTGGTAAGTGACGATGCGGCCGAAGATGGAGCGTGACTGTCTAGGAACAGCTTATTCACTCTAGCCTTGAAGGCGTCCAGATTATAATGATCAGGAAACACATTCGCAGGCAACGTGTTCCATTCCTTAGCCGTACTCATTATACAGGTTGAACCAAAGCGGCTTGTGCCTACAAGTCTAGATAATATGCGAACAGGGCATTCAGCATCAGATCCATAATCAAATGACATACCAATTTACGCTGCTCCAACAAATGCCCCAATATAACCGCGAACTACCTAAATTAGCGTGCTCAATTAAAAGCCGGACAAATGAGGAGCGACATCTCGCTTCCCCAAAATGAACTAACTAATGAAATTCCTAGGAAAAGTGCCTAATGGGATGCCCGGGGATGCGCTAAACATTTTACAACGTCCAAGTTCCAAGCATGTGCTGAAGTTAAAACATTCGGACGGTCTGCCGGCTAACTTTGACACAGAAACAAGTTGAAAGCTTCGCCATTTATTAATTACTACTGCGTTTTCTGGTATAGCTTGCTTCGAATGCATTTGCTACAATTGCTGTGACTAACGAGCAGTTATAAATAAAGAAATATGCTTGGACAAATTCACACAGCGCCATCTAGCCCCAAAGGAAGCAAAGCTACTTCTATACTTTGTTTTTAGTTAGCCTGTTAATAGCCGAAAGCAGAAATATGGCGCTGACGGTGGTACTCAATCAGTCTACTTCCTCACGCTTGATAAAATCCTACCACCGGGAAAGGACCTTATGTAACGGAATCCTAAGTCAAGATCCAACGATTTTCTGCGGCGTCACCAGACCACGGCATGGGGTAAGTCTACATTTACTCTTTCGGCCTGTCCCTGTCATCAAGTGTGGACCATATTCTCGAGTATTAGCAAAATTTTTAATAGCAGATCCTCAAAATCACCTTGAAAACAGACTTGAGCACTATCTATATCTATACATAGTATAAAACAAAGTCGCTTCCCGCTTAGACCTTTGAAACAACGTAACGGATTTTAATGCGGTTTTCAACAATAGCCACGATTGATTAAAGAAGAAAGTTTTCGTAAGAAAAAAGTTTAGGCAGGGTTAAAATAGATGTACGCGTATGAAGTCGCGCCGAGTCCACTAGTTACATATAAAAAGTGTCGTGTAGGTCTACAAATAAACCTACCTCGAATCCACCAGCCGATCTTCCACAATTTGCACCACATACCTACACAGCTAGTAACCGCCCGTTAACTTCTATACTCACACAAATCGAATTTAGTCCAGTCCAGCAGTCCTATCACACGCCGTACTAACTCCCCGGACAAATGTTACAATTGTTTTTGGACTCGTTTGTTTCGAGCACGTTTTTGGATTGGCTTGATGTGAACCCATGCCCTTTGAGCTGCGCTTTTGTAACTGTAATACCGTGGAATCAACGTGATTTCCTTTGTTGGGATGCCGAATCCGATACTCGCCTTTCGATTGGATTGCAGTAATGAATAATGGCTGTAGATCTGATTTTAAATTCAGGTTGAATGTAAAATTTTTCGTTTGAGCGTGTGCTTTTGGGAAATTGTTGTAATTCCTCAGGTGTACTCCTGAATATACAGGGTGTTATATAATATGTGTATGAAACCGTGTACTGGATGGAGTGCTAAATGTATTAAAACGATAGGTACAATTATTCCACGTACGACAAAAATAATTGTACCTATCGATTTCATAAGCTTAGCACTCCATCCAGTTCACGGCTTCATACATATGTTATGTAACAGCCTGTATATACTACTAGACGACTAATGTCTGAGAGGCACACTCCCTGCCTAGGACCTGTGTACACAAACCAGATCTTCATCTTCAGAATCAATATATTTCCTATTGTTAGCTGTAACTTCTTAATTAGCTAGAAGATCTTGAGATGGATGTTGGATCGTCGTTATAGATCCTGGCTACACGGAAGTTGCAGTGGAGGAAACGAAATCAAAGACGGTAATCCGCCGCAGACTATCGCTAAATAGTAGCACACCGATGTGGTTTTTCAAATGGATAGAGTTTTAATAACGCAACGACAGCACTGGCTAAACAAAAGATTTTAATAAGCAAATCTATGAATAACTGTAGGCAACAAAGTACGTATACCTACGCACTATACAATCAATCATCACAACGAAAGCAACCATCTAGATCTACAATAGCCTCCTCTATCATTTAAAACAATGCCGGGCGACCCGCCTCCCAACAATTCCCTACAACCCAAAATTACTTGAAAAGAGAAAGCGAATCACAAATTGCTTCTAGAAACATCAAAACTCGACGCTAGCCGTTACTAAAGACGTTTTCTTAACTACACTTTCGACCCACTTTTTGTCACTATCCGACCAACGTATCCAGACCCCTTGTAACGTACTTTCATCGGGATTTTCGCAAGAGTCTCCCTCACAAGGATGTTTGCTTAGGTCTAGATACAGTGGGCGTACACTGAGGGGAAAATTATTGATGTAAGGGCACATCGCCTTGGAAAGACAATCAAAGTCGCATCCAAAGTTGGTTAAAGGAGTTTTCGGGACTGGACTTGTATGAAAAAGTTTCGAAGTTACTGAGGAAAAATTGTTTATTGAATTCTGGGGTGTGGAGGTCACATCTCGATATCGACACATGGCTCATTTTACAAATATACGCATGTAGTAATGGTTGTCATCATCATAAATAGCCTGGAAAGTTCCACTGTTGGACATGAGATTCCTCTGCACATAGTTTGGCCAAAATTGTTTTGTTTCGATGTACCCCGAGCAATACAATCTGGACTCCTTCAAGGCCAGAATGAATAGGCGGTTTCTAGACAGTCATACTCTATCTTCGGCTGTATCGTCGTTCCCTATGAAGTAAGATTGAGGTTGGACTGCCTAATTATTTTGGAAAAAGGAAGAAAAAATGTGCACTTGTTTACTTTCTAGCGAAAATCGCAAATTTGAAAATATGCAGCGGAAATTGTTACCGCCGATTTTCTTTTCTTTTCGCCTTGTTCTACAGCCGTCAAAGGAAGAGGTTTTTTTTAAAGATATTGGACATTTCAATTTTTTTTGGGGAATTTCCTACATTTTCTTAGGCTACGCTAGTGACAAACGAGCAGACAGCCCACCTGATGGTAAGCGGTAACTGCCGCTCATAAGACTTACAACAATTCGGCGTACGTGATATTTTAGTAATCATCTTCCACCCAATATTTTCCACTAGCTTTTGCCAGCTTACCTAAAGGCCTTGCCACATATAAAGCTCGGCGCGAGCGCGGCGTGAGCGCGGTGCGATATTTGCTAGGCAACCATCGCGCGGCGCGATGGTTGCCTAGCAAATAACGCGCCGCGCTCGCGCCGAGCTTTGTATGTGGCAAGGCCTTAAAACTCCCCACAAATTACTTTCAAGAGCGTTGTAAAAAATTACCCTTGAAATCTGAGCTAAATCTCGTAAATAAACCTCCTACCCATCTGAAACACAGTGGACGGCAGTATTAATACGCAGTTATCCCAAACAACAAATTTCCCACGAGGAAAAGGCTCAGATAACGTTCGGAGGATCGTTTTTTAAGCTTCCTTTATAAAGATGAAAGATGTTTTCTTATTCTTCGGGTAGTTTTCGGGCGTAATCAAACTTAGATATTGGAACAAAGTTGCCAGTCACCCGGGTCGGGTTTCTTTGCCTTATATTACTCGCTTTATCAGTTTCCGAATTAATGCTGCCAGT
Organism: Blastobasis lacticolella; assembly: GCA_905147135.1. Classification (NCBI taxonomy): domain Eukaryota; kingdom Metazoa; phylum Arthropoda; class Insecta; order Lepidoptera; family Blastobasidae; genus Blastobasis; species Blastobasis lacticolella. The sequence goes on along the minus strand of LR990062.1, from coordinate 6,016,386 downwards.
GCGCCAATATTTTCTTTGTAAAAGTAATCTTCTAATATACGTCTTGTGCTATGTTGTTGACCTTGCCCTGTTTAATATAAGTTGGAATCGGAAAAGAAATCGTGTACTTGAATATTACTTTGACACATTGTAATGTAAGTAATTTGGTTGGAGTCGAGTAAAGATAATTTTTAGGCTAAGTTGATGTGTCTCATCAACTGTTTGATTAGCTTACCTTAACGTCAATATATCAATGGAAGCCTATTATTAGCTATGTAATGCTATTGATATTTTTTATTAAAAAAAAAAAAAAAGAAGAAGAATGACCTAGTGTTTTGAGATAAGCCTACTGTGGAAAGGCATATTCGGTACCTATAGATGTTGCTGGCGGCATTTAGTATAAACGTATGCTGATGTTCGTATAACGGGTAATATGAACGCAGCGACAATAGCGACAGCGACAATAGTTGCTAAAATAATTTTCACGGAAAAATGAACCTTATTTTCAAACTGAAACTAAAATCGAACACCTAAATGGAATCACATGACGAACTACGTAGCTAACGAAGTGCGAACAGTATTTTGTTACCGAATCCTTTTTTCTACGAACCGTTTTTAACCCCCACTGGCGGCGTTTTTCACTAAACCGGTTTATGATAAACCGGTTACGCGGCCTTTGAGTTAAACCGCCGCTGAGTTTAGTGGCTCTTTGTAACTGTAGCCAAATCGAGTTACGGCAGGCCGCCTGACTGGGTCTTGCGGACTTGGTGCACTGCAAGTCACGAGATCTTGTGAATTATCTGAAGAAAAGTGGGTAGTAAATGGCATATAACAGTCTCAATTGCAGATTTTTTTGTTAAATAATAGTTATGGAGTACGGAGATGGACAGGCGGCCTTATAAAGATCGAAACGGATGAATAGAATGGAATAGAATTGTGGTACATTTAGGAATTACAAATTACTTTTACTGTAATATCGTTTATTAAAAAAGGGCAACACGCAAAAATAGTAAAATAAATAAATGAACTTAATTATCCAACTAAATTTAAAATAAATCTACAAATTGTATTTGTAAGTCTCAACAGTTTGGCCATTTCGCACATACAATATTTAATGTTAATGTATGTGTTGGTAGCGGCCCTGGTGTAGCTAATGTCCATAGGCGGCTGTGAGCACTTTCCATCAGGTAGCCGCATGCCTGTTTGTCTGCCGTAATAAATAAATAGAAATGCAAGGGGCTCAAAGTTGATTTAGAGTGAGATCCAATTAACTGTGTCCAACGTGGGGCGTCCTGCGGTTTAGATGATGACGACGCATTATGCGTTTCCCTAGACATCAAGATACCTGTTCAATTTAGACCTGGGAGACACTATATTATACTAATAATTTTATGGGTTACTAGCAACCCGGCCCGGCTTCGCACCTTACTAAATTATATAACTTATCCTGCCTCATGAATCACTCTATCAATTGGAAACCGCATGAAAATCCGTTCATTAGTTTTTCAGTTTATCGCGAACAGACAGACCAGACGCGGTGTTGAACTTTGACCTAGAGGTCTCTTCAGAGGCAGGCCCCGCATTGGTAACTCCCCTGGTAATGCTAATGACCACATTCCAACCGGTGGCCCGATTGCCTGTTTGTCTGCCGTATAACATTAAAAAAATGTACTGTTTTCATAGTTCAATTTTTATGCATTCAAACACTTTATCTTGTGGCTTGAACCACAGTATCTCCGTGTTTTGCAACTACACTTGTTAACCCATTTCCACCGTATTCTTCGATAAACTCACTTACTTGGCTAAGTCAGCCGTATAAAATCCTTCATGTAGTTTCCCTGGGAGCCTGACAAGTTTAACTTAGTTTGCATTAACATCAAAGGCAAAGGTTTTAAACTTAATTTGTATTGCGGAACACTGAGAATGTAGATCTTTAGTAAAGGGATGAAATACTTGTTATCTTCTGCGTGAAGGAAAATTAACATATCGTGCGTAAAGTGTATTTATCACTACATACTATAAATTAAATTCCCATGCCGCAACTGTCTTTCTGCCTGTTCACGATAAGCTCAAAAACTATTGAAGGGATTTTCACGCGGTTTTCACCAATAGACAGAGTGATTCATGGGGAAGGTTTAGGTGTATAATTTGTTAAGTTTACAGTTTACTTTGATTCATTTCTAATGTGTTTCAATTTAACAGTTGATAGAGTATGATAGAAGGGCACTCGGATACAAGGCTACCACTATTTGCTGCCAGATTCTGCACCAGTGGCGGAAAAAAATCTGCCTGTTTACATTTCTGGCATGATTTAATTATTCATATTATTGGTCTTAATTTTAGGTAACAAAAACAACTTCCACGCCCAAGATGCCTTCACCTTCCTTCAGACTCGCACCCCAAGGATAAGATTAGGGGAAAAAAAGCAAAATAAAAACAAAATCCGATACTTCGATTTGTATTCCCCTTACCGCCGGGAGCTTCCGTTATTTTTTTACATTCTACCCTCCGTTGCTTCCTAATACGACGCCGTATTTGTGACCTAAAGTAGGAGCTGAGACGGGGCAAAACGGGCCCTTTTTACCAAGAAGAAAAAAAATTACAATGTTTATTTGTTTGCATAAAAAATTATTTTTTATAAATTTGACTATTGTCGACCATAAAAAATAGGGGGGAGGGATGTTATAACACCCCTTGACGTGTGTATCTGTGTGGATAATCTGTCTGTGGCGTAGTTTCCGAATGGATGAACCGATTTCGATGCGGTGTTCTTTATGCGAAAATCAGTTTAATCTAGATAGTAGCTTTCTTTCATTAAAATTGGTTCAGTAGTTCGGTAAATATTTTGGTAGACTTTGTCGAGAGTTTTCCGTGGTGGACGGTTAGGTAGGACTATGTGAGTTCCGAGAACATCTTACGTCTAGTCGTCATAAGAGAACCGCAAACCATGCGAGCTGAAAATATGTACTTTAAAAAGTTTTCTAATATAGGTAGGCTAAATCTAGATCACTTCTGAATAAAAATGACTATAATTACTAAATTTAGATGTCCTATATCTTCCAGTTACCCGCACGAGCCGCTTTGATTCGTTCTTTATAATACGTACGGCTAAGGAATCGAATACATTGCCTGCGAGTGTGTTCTCTGAGCAATATTATCTGGACGCCATCAAGGCTAGAGTGACTAGGCTGTTCCAAGACGGGCATGCTCATATTCGGCGACATCGCCACTTACCAACTGGTGAGATGGCGGTCAAATGCCTGTCTAGTCTGATAAAAAACCTTTCCAAATTTTCCCTTTTAAAACTATTTACTTGGCTCCAGGGGGCTTACCATGAGTTCTTATAGCAGGACCTAAACAGAACTGAGCTGCTTAGAACGGGACAGCACTATACGAGTCGCAAAAGCTTGTCTCGTTTTAAGCAGGACAGTTCTGTGTAGGTCCTGCTATAAGAGCTGATGATAAGCCCCCAGAAAGGGAGTACGTACGTACGGTAAAGCCTAAACCTCCTGCAGCTTGGGCCATCATACAAAATCGTCCTCGGCCAATGTTTATAGAGGAAAAACCGGGATCCAGAACAACGAGCGTGCCGCCGGTAAATAACCAGTAGTCGGATACACGGACTGACGGCAAACACTATTCTATATACACATACAATATACGGGGATATCCCGTAATTATCGTAAAAGTGTTGATTGTGATTCGCTTTTTTTCTTCATCGGGAAGAAATTGTAGGTGCTTTTGTGCGTCTATTTCTTGTTATGTCAGTAATATATATAAATAGTATAGAACTAAGTACTAAGTCTGCCTATACGATTGTTTAGTTTCTAAACGTATTAAGAGGAGCTTTTCCCGAGAGCGCTCCATACAAACATAGTTTGAACATATTTTCAATATAACGCTATCACCGCCAATGAATTTTTTTACGCGAAATTCAGAAACCAATATCTATGCCTGTGATTTGTCAGATTTTCGTAAAGTATATTGACCAAGATCCAGGATTTAGCAGATCAGGTAATTACAGTGGAGCGCTTGCCATCTGACTTCCGTGACTCTGCTACCAGGGGAACATAACCAGATTGGATCATAATTACAAATTCAGTGGCTCGAAACGATAAACAGCGATAAATCCAACTGTATTCAACCATAACAGCATTATATTAGGCGCCAGATATGGATCATGGTTACACATTCAGTCGCCTGAATACTCAGATTTTATCACGATGTTTTCCCACGCCGTAAGAGCATCGGTTAGTGTTCAACTAATGTACATAGATCATGTCATTGGCACATGGCGGTAGTGGGATTCGAACCCGGTACCTCTCTCATACGAGTCGGATACCTTTACCACCAGGCCACCGATGCTCCTAATGCAATTACGTTTCTTGTAACAAAAATGCCGAAAGGTGCGTTTTCATTGAGGTGATATCCTTCGTGCATGTTTCACTGGCTATATTATCCTTTGTACCCAACAACATAAGTATTCATTCGCAAATCAATCCCTATCGAAATTACTTCAAAATTTCTTGATGTTTTTGTTTGTTTAGATACGGCTATTTACAAAGCGCGGCAGCAAAGACCCAATATTTGTTAGTATTCGATTTCTAGTCAGTTTTAAACACAAAATTGAAAAAAAAAAATTTAAATAAGAGGACTTCGTTTTAAATTAGTTCGTATAAACGTGGCACATTTTTATAATATTACGTACGCATGTAAATGTATATCACACACAATCTCCTAACCACTGTAAGACCCAACAAAATACAGCCCAATCCCCCAGAGCGCACGCACCCGCCGCTAAAATAAAACCGGCTTAAGAAATCCAAACGTAACCTGTACAAGCCGGTTATTTCCACCTCGTGCCGAGCCGGTATCGCTCGCGTATCGCCGCGATCTCGACACACGTTCAGACGTGTCTCTCTTTATCTGTAATGTTACGTGCCTGTATGCCGTGCGAATGCTGCGTAGGGCGCGTAGGGTTAAACCGGTTTCGGCCCGGAATTGGTCTCTTTTTTTTTGTAGTAACGAAGACATTTATTCTACTTTGCTAAAAAAATTACCAATACGAAAAAAAAATTTACTTACTTTTAATTATAAATTGCAGTTCAGTTGTTGGCGCTACAATTTGATAATGTATCTAATTTAAATAGATTTAGATTGTTGTTAAACAGTGAAATAAATAAATGAAATAGGTATGAACCCATAAAGTGTTTTTGCCTGTAAGAACTAATGATTAGCTAGATATTAGGAACTAGTTCTTCTTCTATCTAGGCACTTAATTCTGAGGCTGTGGTATTACTTCGATGTCCCGATTGGACAAACATTTACGTGTACGTAAATATAATTAAATCAGTAAAAACAAACACTGAAAAAAACCGAAACCAAATCCGGTTTAAGGTTTCACTCTCTAGGAATAAGATAACGCCTAAGTGAACCGGTTAAAACGAGGTGTGAAATTGTGGGATTCGATTTAAACCCGGATTTCACTTGCAATTTCTTTCTTGTTTACATTTTTAAAAGTATAACATGACAATTTGGTTTACGTGTTTGTAATTGAATTGGTCTTTACCGTTAAGAATAGATTTTATTTTTAATCTGATATGGAGCAGCCAAATATCAGCTGGTTACTTTCGCTTGGGTGGGGGTTGGTAAGGCGGACCCTGGGTCCTCGCGTGCCGCGCTGGGGCACAACCAAGCCATAACGCCCAGATGATGAGATGATTACTTCAGCTTGGGTGGAGAAGCATGCTAAGAGGCCTATTCGTCGGCCGTATTTAAAAAGAACATCGATCGTTTAAACTCACAATGACACCAAATTACTTATACAGTAGACAAAACTGGAATTAAGACATTATTGTACCGAAACGACATTTTTAAACGCCCATTTCTTCACCACAGGCGACGCCGTCAACCGAACAAATGAGTTGGTTTTAATTTATTTAAAATCACGAAATAGAACAGTTAAATTCCCTTCCCGTTTGATCACAAGACGGATGGTTGGAAGAATTCCGTGACACAGTGCAGTAAGGGCGCCTTCTACCAATTTAGAGACCGCCGCGGCGATCAGTCAACATTCCTGAAATTTTGTAATCCGTAAATAGTTTTAAATGTCCAAAAATTTCTAGAGGTAAAGACATGATGTAATAAATATATATTCCGATAGTCGCCTTCATATTCGTTTAATCTAACCAAAGCTCCATCGTGATTTTATCTCTAACTAGCGACTCGCCCCGGCTTTGCTTGGGTGTCTCCATGGGGTGTGTATTATACATAAAAACGATCCGGAAGAAATTATGTAATTTATAGTGAAAACCGAATCAAAATCCGTTGTCTGATATATGGACAGACAGACAGACGCGGAAAGCGACTTTATTTTATACTAGGTATGTAAAACGGATGTAGGTAGTAGGTACCATTCACTCTACAGCTGATAGGTACATCAATTCTCTATACCACATTATGACAACTTTAGTAGTTTTTGTCACTATAAATTCTATTAAGTAACTTGTACTACGAGAATCAGCTAATTCGCCCAAGAAATGTCATTTCGATTTAAACCTTCCATGATCCAACCCATTCTGACCACGCACGAATAATTTAGGCATATTTTCAATTTCGACATTATTATGTTATACATACACCAAGAATATGCGATAACAAATCTAAGATTCAACAAGTAACACAATTTCCCTTCGTAATTCCCATGAGCGCACTTCACACTTCACGGGATTCGAACCCGTACCCCATAAACCACGAGACCGCAAGCCTGGCTAGAAGGCAAGGCGAGGGTGCGTGGTCCGGTTTAAGAGAAACTGCGAGCTAATAAAGGGCCGCGAGTGTGTTACCCGATCATTATAATCTAGACGCCTTCAAGGCCAGAATGAATATGCTGTTCCTAGACAGGCATGCTCCACCAGGGAGGTGGCGGTCAAATGCCTGGCTAGTCAAATAATAAAAAATTAAAGGTTTCAATAAAATTAAAATTTGGAGTGGGGTTATGTAAGAACGTGTAAATAGATTAGGACTTAAAAGGTTCAGGCGGTTCTATATGTTATTGATGATTTTGGAATTTTACTTTTTTTTATTAAAGAAGGGGGCTAACATGCTGGTCAGCTCAGTTTGCAAGGATGCAAGGAAGTTGCGGCCAGATATTAACATAAAATAAAAATTTCTTAGATCAAACGACGAACAGCCAAATACGTGAGTATGAATTATAAAAAGAAAATTTAATTACAATAAATTAGGTTAGTTGATACGCTTTGCTTCGGTCTACTATGGGCAGGAAAAGATTCATTCATTGTTTAAGTATAAAATAAATATAAAAACAAAGTCAGAAAATACATGAAGGTAAAAGTAAAATAATGAACTACGAATATTCATGTCAAATATATTTTGCAGGGAGATTAGGGTCTGAAATAAGACTGGCCAATTTTATATCGCTTCAACTCCTCCCTCAAACCGCCGAACCGCAGTCGAACTTTCTTCATAACACACATCGAACACTCAAAAGCAATTGACGTAAGAAGCGGAGTGGACACGAGGGGCCCCGTATCTTAATGCCCCCTCCATTAGGGACCCAGGGCCCTTGGGCCCTTAAGTGGGGTCGCTATGCGTGCTATTTTTATTTATTTCACGGTCGAAGGTCATAAGTTAGGGTTTTGGTGGATTTAAGAATGTTGGTTCCTTTTGGTATTGCTGCTTGTGGAGAGGGCGCCATAGGTATAGGCGCTATGGCATCGAGTATAGTAGAGCTTTAGGAGACCAACAAAACGTTGGTTGGCTCGTGTACAACCTGGCATAAAAAATGTACTCTAATTTCGGTTTTTCGTAGCGATAGTACTTATATATCTCTTGTGTGGATTCTAGAAGTATAAAAAACCGGTCGACCTCACATTCTCTTGGCAATTTCGCTTTTCAGCCTCATTATAGTCACCAAAAAGAAAAGTGACACGGGAAGACCAACATTTTGTGGGTCTCCTAAACCTCTCTACTATCGCACCAAAGTTGAATTTATCTTGTACTCGATGGCGTAGGATAACCTACGGCGCCCTTACAGTCTATTAGTTCAAGTCCTCTTCAATTTCATTTAGAATGTCTAAAGTAGTTAAGGACCGAAGATCGTAAGTTGCGATTTTAGAATTATTTTATATATTTCAGAATGTGGTTACTTTTCGTATAGCGGTTAAGTTTGAAATTCGAGATCTTTTCAATTTGATTTAGAATGTCTAAAATAGGATCTTGCTGCAGAATTGATCAAGATGCTAATAAATATCTAGATTTTTTTTGGCATCGATGCATTTAGGTTGCAGTTAGGTTAGGCATATTAGAGGTCTCTTCAGAGGCGGGCAACGCATTGGTAGCGCCCCTGGTGTTGCTGATGTCCATGGCGGTGACCACTTTCCATCAGGTGGCCCGCTTGCCTGTTTGTCTGCCGTATAAGATAAAAAAAAGTAGTCATAAATGCAGAACTGCATGAGTGCGTTGTCACTGTGAAGACTAAGATGAAATGTGTCATGCCTGTAATTGCGCTGGTTACCTTTACAATATCTTAGCTTATATTGAACAAGTATTATTAAACACGATATTTAATTCATAAGTAACTTACCGCTACAGCAATTATGTCGAATTCTAAGGTTGAATTATATTCAAAAATTCGCACATTTGATGGACCGCCTCATAAAATGTTAGAAACATACCTGAAACAATTTAGAAACACATAAATCTCTAATAAAGCCCACCAAGGACGATTTCATACACGAAGGGTTCAGTAGGAATAAAAATGAATTAAGCCAGTACGTATATTTATTTCTTACCCCCACGAAATATTAATAGATCTTTACCTTGCATCCTTATTTGACTAGGATCTAGTTACGTCTAGGATACGTTTCGTACCTACCTATTATTTGTTTTTAGTCTTTTAGTATTACAATTCAAAGTAGTGTCACAAAATAACGTGTGACCTACTAGGTACTATCATATCTTTAAATCCATTTTATTACAACATTTTGCCTTATAATGAGTGGCAGAACTTTCTTTTAAGCATTTAATGTATGTATTAGGAGACTCAGCTCTTTCTTACTTCATACATATTGATCATATAAAAAAATACAGTGCCACAAACTTATCTGACCCGGTGACGGCGACGCCGTTTGAATTAGCGTCAGATTTCAAAACGGAGACACTTAGTTCCACTTTTGGCCACCGGGTCAGATAAGTTTGGGGCACATTCGCACAGTACAGTCTTGTGACAGATAAACAGACACCGTAGACTTATAAAAATAGTTCCGATCGCATCCTCTGTGTATGAAATCCTAAATGGATCCCCAAAAACTGGATAAGCTGTTAGACACGGCTACTAAGCCCGAAGATGGACAAAGAAAAAATTGATATTACAAAAAAAAGGTTAATCTGTATGAATATAATCAAAACCAGTATTAGATCCACGCCTCTGACAGGTCTGAGGCGGCGACCACGCCTACGCTGAGTGGTACAAGGCATGAGAGGCGGCGTTGCTATTTTTTTTTAATCATTCTAGCCAAGCGACTGCCATCTCACCTGGTGGTAGGTGGCGATGCGGCCGCAGATGGAGCATGCCTGTCTTGAAACAGCCTATTCACAGATTATTTTGATTGCAATCATCACCTATCCAACGAGGTAACGCAGCCAGCTTTCTGGGCACCATTCTGGGCAGCAGCGGTGTGGACGACTTTTATAATTTTTATGTACTTTACTACTAGTGCTTAATTTTATTTTACCTGTAAATATTGTGTAAACTTAAATAAAAGAGATTCTTTAACACCGTGGGCATGTATTGACCGAAAATGTCATTAAATTTGTAAGTATGTACCTATTCTCCCTTTCTTACCACGTACCTTGGCTTACGAGTAGATATTACGATGCACTTGAAAGAAAGAAAAGACATTTATCACACATAGCGCACCACGACACAATAACAGTTACTTGCGTTCATCGTTGTCACGGGATAAAAACATCAGTGCAAACCGAAATCAAACTATAAAGATTATTCATACGATGACGTCACATTTTCTCAAGATATCACCGCCAAGTATTTACAACTTAGACCCCAAAGTGGCTCGCGTACCATAAAACATGGTTTAAAACTGTAAGCGTGGGTAATTATAACCCAGACATGTGAACCCATTATATATAGATTAAGGAAGAACTGGATTATTAACAAAAAGATGGTTCCAACTGATAAGGAATAGCTATAACCTTATAAATCTACTTACGATGTGAATTTTAATACGGTATCATATTTAAAAGCTGAATTTATGTGCTTCATTCTAACTGCTTTAGACGATACAGAACATTAAGAAACATAATATTATTGTACCGTGACGGGATACAAATCGGTTTCCAAACATGGAAAATTATTAAAAATTTTGAGAAATGTCAAGCAAATCAAGTTTAACTTGACTCTAGCGATCGCAATACCCACGTTTGCCTTGGCGACCAGACATCGCAGATAAGCTGCAAGAGTGCCGCCTTTGATGGTATGGTCACGTCTTGCGCAGACCGGTAAAATACGTAGGGAACAAATGTTTAGCCATGCCACAGCACGGGAAGGACAGGCCGGCCCAAGAAGCGATGGCGTGACGTCGTCAAGAGTGATATGCGTGCCAACAAGCTCATCACCAAGGATGCTGAAGACTGAGCGAAGTGGGCCAGGAAGAGTACGAAGACGGACATCGGGCCCTCGCGTACCACGCGGGAGCGCAACCAGAACATAGCGCCAAGGTGATGGTGATGATGATGAAATCAAGTTTTACTTGATGTTATTGTGATACAAATCTTAATCTTAGATACATTTTTAAGTAAGTAACTCTAATAAATCCTATGCCAAAGAGTACTCCTGGGTGGATGGTACTAATTATAAGTTAATTTTCCAAGTCCCAGCCTTCAGGTTTCACATGGGTTTTCGGAGCCTGAAAACAACGCAAGATAGAAAGAATTACCCTCCATTCCACATTCCGCGAAAAACATAGCAACAACAAAAAAATAAAACATTTCGCTCATCAGCATTTTTCGGTGTTTCCAGGACGGCCAGGCTGACATTTATGAATTTATTTGACAGCGGTACTTATTTAGGACTTTATCCTTGTTACTGTTTCTATATAAGTACGTGTAGGTATATTCGAGTTTATAGCAAAGAGGAAAATACTAATCTGGGTCAAGATAGGAAACGAAAAGCGACGAAAATTGGACTGGAACGAACTGAAACTGAACCGAGTCTAGGACTTACAAAAGAGCACAGATTTATGACTTTTACTTGAAGCATATTTTTCAACTATTACGCTGAGCTATAATATGAGAAAAAAATAACAAGTAGAATGTATTCCGATGGTTTTACCGAAGTAGATGGATAGGGTATACCGCCGTCTCTATAAAGATAAACCGTCTAGTCTAGATCATCATCATCTTGAGGTTAATGTACCTGCTGTGCTCTCGCGCACGACGGCCCGGTGTCCCCCTTGACCATGATCCAGGATTTGGCAGATCTGATAATTACAGTGGAGCGACTGCCATCTGACCAACCAGAATCAGGACCATGTGTGAATGTGAAGATTTCATCACAATGTTGTCCCTCGCCGAAAGAACATCGGCTAGTATTTAACTAATATACATAACTCAGAAAAGAGTAATTGATACATGGCCGCTGTGCGATTCGAATCTGGTACCTCTCGCTTACGAGTCGGATACCTTAACCACTCGGCCACCGACGCTCCTAGAAGTCCGTCATTATACTGTAGTGTGCATGAAGTTTTAAATAAATAAATATCCCTTGGCTAATAGTCACACACAAAATTCATTAGAGTCGAATATGATTCAACTTTCGTATCAAATTGTGTACAAACAAAAACTCGTCTTGTCTATGTGAAAAAAGTACATTAGGCTCCTGGTCTAATGGCGTAATCAAAGCAGTATGGATTAGTCTCGGAGTCGAGAAACAACAAATTCAAGTAATCTATACATAGTATAAAACCAAGTCTATTCCCGCCGTCTGTATCTATGTACGCTTAGATCTTGTAAACTACGCAACGGATTTTAATGCGGTTTTCAACAATATATAGAGCTATTCAAGAGGAAATTTATAGCAAGAAAAGAAAAGTTGGTAGAGGTAAAGTAGGTGTACGCGAACGAAGTCGCGCCGGATCCGGAAATAAATAAAAATGCGTGGACGGATTCACACAGCATCATCTAGCTCCAAACTAAGTAAAACTTATGGATGCTAGATAAGTTAAATTTATTATACATAGTTAACAGACACCACATCATAAAAAATTTGAAAATATGACTTTTGTAACATACAAGCAAAAAATATATATGCAAAAATTAACAAAAAAAAAAGGAATATGAATGGACGGTGGTAGAGGGCGCCCAAATCGGCATAATATACTGATCAGATAAATGATCTCCTCCAAAAAGGGGCAGGTCAGGAGTACCCTCAACCGGCGTGAAAATATGAAAAGATGTATGAATGTGGAAGAGACGAGAGAGAGGTGTGTCAGGATCGTAGCTTGTGGCACTTGATAGTTTCTGCATACCACTATGGGATACGGGAGTGAGTGAGTATGTATGTATGTAAAATTATATTTGAATTTAATCGAATTGCTCGGTTTTGTGCCTTCCGCGTCCAACTAGTACCTGCGATCTTTGCGCCGTCGCGTCAGTCCACTTCGTGAGAGGCCTACTTTGTTCTCTAAATACGAAATTCTTCCTCCATGGGTAATCGTTTTAACCTGCGATTGTTCAAACGCGAACTGGCAAGCTATTCATAATTACAACAAACATTCGAACTGTTCGTGTAATTTTGTTCTCCTGGTAGTGCTTATTTCTCACATGAACTCATTACAGGCAGTAGTTATGCATTCGCTATGGCGATGCTACTGCACGAAAAATGATTCGTCAAACCACATAGCGCGTAATTATTTCGACTGGGCCGGATCGAGGTGGTGAGTAAATTTTTTTTCTGTACCTATTAATATTATTCAGAGAAAATATTTGAATTTTTGTTTGTAGGTAATGAAAAAACTCAAAAAGTACAGGACAGATTTTTTTTATCGATTACAAAATTTCTGACACTAATAGAATGCTATCACTGAGTAACATGCTATTATCATTAAGTAATATAGGCTGCTTTTTATCCCAGGTTACAATAGGTTCCCGCAAGAAAGTTGATCGTTTACAGAGATCCGAACTGCGCGCGAGTGAAAGCCACTGACAACGGAAGTATTATAAAATCTGAGTCAGGTGCACGTCAAAACCAATGCAGGAAGGCTTTTTAAAATTTTTAGATAAGAACCTCAAGGTTTTGTGCGGTAAAGCCATTAAATTTATCACCAATGTGTATGTCGAAGACGTGCATATCAGCACTTTTAGCAAAGTGCAAACACGATTCTTTGATAGTTCACGATAGTTTTCCTTTATTACCTAGCTATAGACAAACAAACAACGACTATCATATCTCGTCATAAAAATGCTGAATGGAACATGCGTAGTCACTGTGACATCTAAGCTTATACATATTATACCTATAATTACAACAGATAGCTAATTAAAAAAAATACTCTACACATTTGTATTATCATACGGACACCATGTTTCCCGAATTATTTCAAACAGATAACCGACAAAGACAAATACAAATGGCGCCGAGATAGATTTAATTATACAAGTTTGATTTGCTAAACAGCTAACCCGAGAACGACACAATCGGATTTGCATAACGCTGTTCCGACTGAGTGCGGCCCTGTATCTACCAACTTAATGTTTCTCACAATTTGCCTCCATTTGTGATATAAAAACAAACTTAGAACTCCGTCGCCTCAACTACATTGCTTCTTTATCTCTATGGTAATAAAGTTCAATATCGTATAAAGCTATTTACAGGATGGCAAATATTTTACCACAATTGCCAGTAGCATGACAATGACAGATCTCTTTAATTCATGTACAGGTTATTAGGAATTGTTTAGTTTTTGTATGGGTGACTAATATTTGTGAGTAAATTGAGTTTTTAAGTGTTTTTTTTTGCCAGGAAGGTGAATCGAATGACCTTAGGATAGATAGAGTCTGCATTGGACCAATATATTGTTATTCAAGTTTTTGTGGAAGAAAAAACTGCGCGGCGAAACGTGTTTGAAGTTTTATTCGTTACTAGCTGTTGCCCGCGACTTTGTCCGGAAATAGTTTTAAGAAAGAAAGAAAATATTTATTACAAAGGACGCCACGACATAATAATTTAATTAACACAAAAAAAATAGTACATAAAACACGGAGACAATTATAGGGTTCCCAGTGGCATTTTTCGTGGAAATCCAGCGTAAATGGACCCTCCTCAGCATAATGTTGTGGCCGCTTGCCGCGAACCACGACGCTGGTTTTCAGTGGGCCCCGTAATATCCCACCGACACTGCACCGTCAAGCAAGCAATACCCACTTCAAATAAATAAATACCTACTATCCAAACAATAAAATGAATTTATAAATCATATTACTATTATAGAATAAACATAAATAAAATAGTTAAAAAACCAAATGTCGCCATATATATATACATATATATAGATATAAAACGTATTACGTAAATAAAATAAACTAATTTGATTTGTATTTTGTGTAGTGACAGTGGCTGTGTGAATCTAAACTATACCCTTGGGAGGGGGTAGGGCCGGTCGGCCAGTCTAGAAACTAGCGTCGCGCGCGCAACGCGTGTGTCTTTGCAACACACTGGTCGTACCTATCGAATATCTACCTACTAGGCAAACAAAATTTGAACTGTACAGTCGAAAATTGCTACCATTATCATCAGCAGCATTATTATTATCAGGGCAGTTTATCTTTTTCCGATGTAACCATTTTATACGACCTCCGTAATGTATGAAAGCTAATACTACGGAGAGGTCAAGCTGTGGCCCTACATCAGATGTTCAAGTTACCAAAATCAATTATCCTATCAGGCTTAATAGCAACACAACGAAAAAAGTTTCATTCAAATGCGTCCAGAATTTCCGGAGATTCACGTGTACAAACAGACAAACAGAGATACCAAATTTTATAATTTTTTTCTACTATTACTATTTCTTCACATCTTAATTATTTTTCGACAATAAATTTAATGTACAGAAACACTTTTTTACTGTTTCATTACTTGTATAGATTGTATTGAAGCCGGTTCGAATAAAAAAGTCTAAGCTTTGTCGAGTGCCTTTATATGAATGTGTTACGAAGTAGGTAATTTATTCAATAAAGAAGTGAAGTGTTATTCCAAGTGCTAAAATATTCCTATCATACGAACCTTGTTTGAGCTCTATAAAAAATCTGATGAAGCACGGTAGACACACCTAATAAAAATGGGATCTTATTTTGCATTTTATTTTTGTTCATGGCGCCTTCGCGTATCTTGCGTATGTCTAGAATTTCGTTGTAGAAAATATTATGGGTTTCTAAATGAGTTGAAAGGGATGTAATTGTGAACCGCGATGATTCTTCATACTGAGAACATAATCACAATATTATTTTCATACATAAAACACCCCTATTCTATCATCAAAAGAGCTTGACCATTACCTATCTAAACCAATCTATACTATAATATTATATTGAGAAAAGGTAGGTACTTTTGGAGTCTTTGTAATGAATAAACTCAAAAACTACTAACCGAATTTAAAAATTCTTTAAATAATAGCTGTGCTAGGAAGCTGCATTATTTCCAAGTGACAGAGACAAGAGGCACTTTTTATCCCAGGAAAATAATTTGGCCCCGCGGGAAAGTTGAATCAGAACTGCGCACGGGTGAAAGCCGCTGAGAACGGCTAGTACCTACATTAAAATTGAAATGGAACTATCGTAACGTAACAAAAAGAAGCTGTCAATTCCATACATTTCCAATCAATTCTACAAGCTTGCGGCCTAAGCTTGTTTGCTACATTAGTGGTATAAAAAAAAGTAATAATTACAGTAGATTCAAATAAATCTTCCTCCTCATCATCACAACCCATAAGAGTCCACTGTAGAACTGAGGGTCTCTCCCGTGAGAGAGGAAAGTATTGTCATAATCTCCACGCTTGCAGGTCGCAGTGTTATAGATATAAAAATAGAAAATGCTGCTGTCCATTTCCCAACCTATGGACTCTAGATCATTTCTTCGAAAACATTTGTCGCCTTGTACGACACCCACGAGTGGAAATGGTTGGTGCTATTCTACTCTACACCACACAGCCAATGAGTGGATATTGCCACGAAATTTTTTACTATAATTGACCCCGTGTTTTGTGTACAGTTTTCTTTTGTGTTAAATGTAAATTATCATATCGTAGCGTCCTTGGTAATAAATGTTTTCTTTCTGTCTTTCTTTATTCTATATTTAAAATCAACTCACAATATTAACACATTTCCAAAAAAAAGGATCAGACATGTGAGTACCTACGTAGAGCTGTGTCTTCCATCCAGTGGCGTAGCTTGCCCTCCAGGGGCCCCGTTTAAATAGTTGTCTAGGGGGCCCTGTAGTTAATACCAACTGGTCGAGCCCTAAATTTTTGTGACAATAGACTCCTTAGAAGCCGGGGGGAGGTCCGCAAGAAAAGCGAGGCGAGCTCACAATTTTTGGTATTTTGGGCCTTAGCTTGACTACATTAAAATTCTTAATAGTTTTGGCATTAGCGAGCGTAGCGAGCTCGTCATTTTTTTATTTACCCATTAAAATCTTGCGCGATTTTAATTTAAATTATTAAAAAATGGACGATAGCGGCGATCTTGAAATGTTTGACATTCTAGTGTAACAAGATTGTATAATAAAATTAACTTCGCGAATTAATGTTGGTTAAACTTTACGAATTTTTGCTTACACTACACTTTCACTACACATATTATCGGGTTTGTTACCACGGTTAGTATTGTTTTTACCTCGATATTTCGACGCAGTTGCATGCGTCATGGTCACGAGTTGACTGGTGCCGCTGTGTGAAGTTTTGCTTACACGTTTGGGGCCCGGGGGCCCCGCATCCTCGATACGGCTGATACGGCGGTAGCTACGCCCCTGCTTCCATCACTATTTACATTTTAACGTCCAATTCTGCGTTTATTTGTTACACTGTTTACAGGTTAGCCGATGGAACGGACTTGTATTTGGTTTACTTTTATTGTGTCGGGATGGGCGTTACCTTGCTTTAGGGGCTCTTTTGGTGATTGCTTCCTGTGTAATGCAGCACTTCCGAGGGTGTTTTGCTGCGAATTAAAGGCCGAAGTGCCTAACCCTCAGGGGGTCAAGGGTTCTAAGTGTGGAGGTGTAGAGGTGCTGAAGGAACAAATGAGGCTGTGAGGTGGGATGGGAGTTTTAAATTACGAATTGGTATATTGTTTATTGATAATTCGTTTGGTAGGTACTATGTCGAGTTGTTTTGTTATTGATTTGTTAGAAAGTTTAACTAGAAAAGAAATTAGTGAGCATCTTGCACATTAGAATGACCTGCCTTTTGTTTAATAAAATATAATAAATTCGTTTAAACAATAACTGTAAGATCCATCGAAACGAGAAGAAATTTGTGCACGAGGACAAAGTCGCTATCCCTTCGATCAACTACACCAGAATCCATTCATCCACACCTATTTTTCTTCGCAACTCATCGCCAAAACAGACAAGTCAAGACAAGCAACCTTTCGCTGTCACAGCCCGTGCACGCTTCACCATAAACTGGATCGTAAAAACTAAATTCCCGCCATAATTTGATTTATACCAAGTACAAAACTACAAACATAAACGACCGAACGGCCGAAACTGGTACTACGTGGGGCCAATGTGATATGCAATATTGTTGTCGACAACAGCGCCGCCGGATAGAACTTTACCTACATTGACAGCGTACATTCGTTAAACGCCAGTAAATCACAGTTAACGATGTGGGCTCTTTTAATTCGAGCTAAATTGAATTGCGTGTGGCATTTCAGTGCCGATGCGGACATATGTAGTGTGAATTACTAATTGAGAATTGCAAATAGGAATAACATTACATGCTTATACGACCTTTGACGACCTGAGTGGTTCAGTTGGTGAGCCGGTCTGCCACGCAGAGGTCCGGGTTCGATTCCCGGTCGAGCAGAAATTGAAATTCGGCTCCGCTATCTATAAATAGTATAAAACAAAGTCGTTTCCCGCCGTCTGTTCCTGTGTATGAATCTATGTACGCTTAGATATTTTAAACTACGCAACGGATTTAAATGCGGCTTTCAACAACAGATAGGGTGATTCGAGGAAGGTTTATAACAAGGACAATTAGGGTAGGTAGGGGTAAAGTAGGTGGACGCGAGCGAAGTCGCGCCGGGTTCCCTAGCAACAAATAAATAAATTGGACAAATTCACACAGCGCTATCTTGCCCCAAAGTAAGCAAAACTTGTGTTACGGGTGTTAGATAGCTAACTGAAAAGAATTTCACGCGCGAAACCGCCTATGTACATGGTCCAAGATTTGGCAGATCAGGAAATAAGTCATTAGGTCACCGGTTATCAACAAAACTTTCTCCGATACTTCTTTGCCTTATCCCTATTCTTATGGCGTATCGTATAGCGCCCCTAGGGGCGTAATTAAGTGTCTGAGCCTGTCCGTACAGTGTAAGAGTTATTTATTAAATTATTAACCCTATCCCGACGTGTCGACTCGTCTGCGCCATTGTTGCGTTAACGGGGTCGACAGACTGAGCGGCTGAAACGCAGGTCAGGTAGACGCGGTTTTTTTGACGCAGCAGCGTCGGTGGTCGAGGTAATAGGATATCAGACTCGTAAGCGAGAGGTAGCAAGGAATCCCGCTGCGGCTATGTACTAATGACTCTTTTCTGAGTTAAATACATAAATAAATACTAAAACGCTTTAATTATATAAAATGTAACATACATGTTAAAATGGCAGGTGTGATAAGTACATAAAAATGTTTGTTGCCCTGCTTCCCAAACTAGGAATAACCTGTATCTTGGGAATCAGTGAAATCACGAATGGCGCCATACATTAGTTGAATGCTAACCGATGCTCTTATGTTAAGAAACCTGCACATTCAGGCGACTGAATGTGTAACCATGATCCAATCTGGTCAGGTTCCGCTAGTAGCAGGATCACAGGGGTCAGATGGCAGTCGCCCCACGGTAATTACCTAATCTGCCATATCCTGGATAATGGTCAAGGCGGGCCCGGGACCTCGTGCGCGAGAGCACAACCGGGACATTAACGCCACAATGATGATGACGAAGGGACACAAGTTTTTTAAGTAGCAGCACGCTCGGATGACAGTATATATAACCTACTCAACGTGCACATTAGAGGTTTATAAATTTTAGATCTGAGCGGAAACGAGAGACTATTTTTAACGACGACAAACTTAAGAACTGTGTGTCTATCTGTGTGATTGACCGATTTCGATGCGGTTTTCCATATTTGAATGCTAGTTTAATCGAAACTTCGTTGCGTAAACTACGTAACACATGTTCCGTTTTGGCTGGAGCCAAACAACCGTCAGTTGCAGTTGATACTAATCCTGACGATGTACAAAATAAAGTCACTTCCTGTCGCCAACGTCTGTTACTAGTTTAAGTCCCTGTTCCTTGTAATGTAGGTTATTACGAATAAGGTTCTTCTTATTCTTATTTTAGATCTTTAGTTGTTGGTCCACGACAGCTGCGTGCGGTACCGGGAATCGTATGTTTTGGTGTCTGTCGTCAGCGCGCAAAAGGGTTGCCGGGTTGTTTCACTTTACTTTTCTGCCTGAAAACCTCATTCCTGTACCACTACCTTCATAAAAAACGTATGCGTCTAAAACCCGCTCAGTCTGCAGGCCCCCCGATCGTCCGGGCTAAAACAGGTTTACATATAATTGAAAACTCAGCTGAGTTTGAATTTTTGATGGGAACACGCGCGTACCACGCTCCTGTATTATTTACGGACGCAATTTACGGGAGATCACGCAGCCTTGTTTTCGGAGTGGGACCGTAAAACGGTTATTTCTGTGTTGTGTGAAAATGTAAACGATGTAAACCTCGCACGTACTCATAAGCTAGGATTAAAATGAAGCGTGCAAAGGTGGTAGGTGGATCGGTGAAGATGGGGGTTGGTTAATTTTTAAATTAGCTCTTCTTTTTAAGAAACAATCAATCGCTGGATAAGAGGTCTTCAAGACACTAAAAAAATGTAGATGCGCCAATAGATGGCGCAATTCAGTGCTAGTATGTCAAACATATACAAGGACCAATAATATTGAATAGTTGACTGTTTGAATTTATTGAAATTGGACATGTTGTAATGGAGCGATGGTCATGGGCTAGCTATACTCAATTTACGACGTGACTTGAGTGATATTTCCTGCCTCACTCGAAGGGCAAACTTGCTTCTTTTCTGTCAAATTGAAAACCTTTCGATTCCTAGCCTTTTCTCTATTTGGGGTCAGCCCTCTAAATCAGGCGTAATCACACCGCTGTTGGGGATTTTGGTTGTTTTAGTGTCTAATTATTATTGTCCTCATCCAAGTAGTTGGTGGGCGTCCTCTACTCCTTACTCCTCCCTCTATGGCTATCCGTCACATCCGACTATCAGCCAATATTTCATAGTTCTATATAACGACGAATTGCTATAAATAAAGATCTCGAATCGCAGAAAAGTAGATTTTTTTTTTATTCTATGCAGTGACAAACGAGCAGACAGCCCACCTGATGGTAAGCGATAACTGTCGCCCATAACATCTACGATTCATGCATTTAATTTGCAGGCAACAGAAATGCAGAACCGAGATTGCGTTGTCACTGTGCTAAGATGAAATGCCTCATGCCTGTAATTTCGCTAAATTACTATTACGTACGAGTACTCGAGTTTTCTCTTCTCAATTTCTACACAGGTCTTTGGAATATCTACGTCAAAAAACAGTTAGTACATAACACTGCTGCAAAAGGAAATAATGTAAAAATCTAAGTTATGAATCTGTAATTTCATAACGAAATCGCAGTGTACCCAGAAATGCAAACAAAGCATATTGTCTCTGCCTCTCATAATTGAAAAACAGACAGACATCACTATCATTATTATATGCAAATATACGTATAATTGTGTCGAAACAGTAGACGATTCTTAAGGCTGAATGTTACGACCACAGAATCTGGAAGACAGCGAAAACATGCATTACAAGAAAACAATTACCAAAAATAGAAAATTAATAAACAAGTTCTATGTATAGCACTAGGTGTCATTTATTTTTTGAGCCAGTGTGGGGGCATGTTGTCCACAGTCAGTGCCAGCCTAATATAGGACTTACATTGAGTAAGGTCCCATACGGTTAATCATTTTAGAAAAAAGGTCTGACAAGCCTAACGAGTCCGCCTGAACCACCGCCTTCTCTATTTTTGCCGCCAATGCCGATTTGCAGCCAGCGTAATCGGGCTGCATTTTTCATGCAGTGATGTTATCATCTGTAGATGTTATGGGTGACAGTTACCATTTACCATCAGGTGGGCTGTCTGATCGTTTGTCAGACAATTCATACATTTAGGTTGCAGGTAACAAAAAATGTAATGGTAACATAATAAGTATATCAGCGAAGTCCTGCCACTGACAACAGAATTTCCGTAAGATAAATGAAACCGAAGTATTTGAACCATAGGGTGTTTTAGCCGCACTTACCACATTCTACCAGGTGGCCTGTTAGCTCGTTTGCTACTGAGTACTATAATAAGATCTCAAACAAAAAATATTTTTTCATAATAAACTTTTATCACGCGATATTACTATATCTACTATACCTACTCTTCAAGACCATTTTAAAGAGATATCTTATTGCATTCATTAGTTCCTATGACCACCTTCCGACACCATCATCAGACCAGCTCCATAGTATACCAAGTTGCATAGGTTACCAAACAATTTCAACAAGCTCAATCGGATACGAACAAATAGTCCAAAAATGGTTTGCAAATTTTGACGGACAACTTACAGACGAACAGTGCAAGTTGAACGAAAGCTTGTAAAAATAGATGCCTTATCTCAAAGCCTCTATGCCCCCATCACCCCCTAATTAGGGCAGGTTATTAAGCATTCACAGGGAATTATAACCGGCTCGTAATTGTAGAAACACAATGTGGGCTCCGTGATCGCTTACGAAGACGTTTCGGTGAATTATCTCCGAAATACCGCTGGCTAAACCCTTGCCAACGTGGCTTGTGTATTTTAAGCGGTTTGTTGTGTACTTTTCTATAATGGTATTTATCGAGATCCGGGAGAACGCGTCATCGTTGGTCGTACTACTAAGGTAGCAAATAAGTTTACGGCCTGATGGTAAGCAGACACCGTAGCCTATGAACGTGCAATACCAGGGGCATCACCCACGCGTTGCTTACCCCGTAAAAACCATCATACTCATCATAGAATAGAGCATGCCTGTCTAGGAACAGCCTTCACTATAGCCTTGAAGGCGTCAGCTTGTTGCAAAAAAAAACCTCGGCCGCGTCGTCACTTACCACCAGGAGAGATGGCGGTCAAATGCATGGCTAGTATTAAAGAAAAAAATCTAGCACGACTCTTTAATTCGACGTTATCGCAAGGTCGATCACACCGCGTCGCGTCATCAACGCCGTCAGAGAACTCTGCAGCTACACAACACACTCGAAAGAGGAGCAGATGCTAGCCCGATACTCAATGAAGGAACCTGGATCTTGTGGGAGCACTAGATGACCCTGGCGAATGACCTCGAGTGTGCTGTCAGGTCGTGGCTAGACCGAGAAGCAGCAGAGTTCCCCTGGTAGGTGGCTTGGTGACAGAGGTCAGATGGCAGTCGCTCCACTGAAATTTAATTATCTGATCTGTAAAATCCTGGATCATGGTCAAGGAGGACGCGGGCCTACGTGCCTTCTCGGCCCTTTTTATTATTTAATATACTAGAAATACCTATTCTGTGGCACCTTCTCAAAGGTACAAGGTGGTGCTTTTTCAAGTAAGTGAGAGAAGCCACAGAAACTCATAAACTAACCAATTTATTAAAATTTTGTCCTCGTTTCACGTTAAACTCCAAATAAAAGGCTTCAGCCAATAAAGCCTATTAACTGTAAACGGACAGTTTTAAAACCAAGGCTTACACAGTTATTAAACCATTCGCATGGAGACCGAATCTCATTTGAAATTACCAAGAAAAACTTTTGGAGTAAAATATTTAAGCCCGTCTCATAATTCAAGTCGTTATCCCTTGCAGCGCGTTCGGGTGACAAACAGAAAGCTCAAAGCTTCCACTAAGCTTGCAGAAAATTAATAACGCCGTACGGTATACATTTCTTTGCTATGCACTAGCTAAGCTTTCTGTATTATGACACTTAATGAAATGCTGGATACTAATAATAAACTCTGTATGTATATCCTTTATTTATTTTATAATTAGAAACTCTAATGTATACATTGTACTAACTTAGCCTAATTTTAACCTACCTACAAAATCACAAATATGTACAATATATCTAAAATAAAAAACAAAATCGTACATAAAAAAAAGACTCTCTAAAGAGAAAGAAAGAAAAGCTCTTTTGTTTCTATTCACAAAATAAATGTAGATGGTTCGAGGATGTACTGTAATGTACATACCTACTCTTACATCCCAATTTGGTCGGTACTGATAATCATGGAAAAAATCCTGATAATGCCTGAAATTGCGAGTAAAAAGTCTTTAGCAAACCCATTTTGAATATTATTACGCCAGTGTTGCCAGCAGCTTAAAATTCAGCCGGTGTAATATTCCAGGCCGATAAAAATTCAAATGATATCGGTGTAGGCATTACGGCATGCGACACCTTTGCCCGTGCGTCGGCTGAGATTTATAATGTTGAGTTCAAGCTACGGATTCGCAAGAGGTTACATTTACATACTGTTTTAAATCGTGTATATAGGATGGAAACGTATGGACGGGCATATTATTAGATTTGATATCTGGTAGGAATTATTTTAGACTTTCTATACTAGGTTTAACAAGGGTTAAGTTTCACGGTTTCGAATCCGTGGACTTATAAACTTGGTTTTGAGAAGTTGCTGTACAGACTCGAATTCTATAGAGTGCCACATCTTGACACACCTCTTTTGCATCTTCTATATATACATATCTTCACAAACATTTACGCCGTTAGAGGATTAGTTCAATGTTCGTCCACTCCTGACATACCCTTTTTGGGAGAAGGTCATTCATTCGAGTATAATGTCCTTCTAGGACGCCTCTGCCGACCCTTCCATTCACTTTTCGTCTCTTTTCGTCAGCAGCCTTTCATCTGCCTATCGACATGTCCAAACAATCTCGGAAAATCGCTTTCAATCCTAGCCAAGTCACCACATCATACTTGGACTTGAAACAGACTATTATCGCACTATTTCTCATTCTACTGCCACTCATCCGACTCCTTGTTATTATATTTCCCATACATATTACAGTAATTCATTTACCCCTCTCTCACAACCTGTCATTATGCACCATAACTTGATGTACTCGTAAGACTTACATAAATTTTCACACCCTTCTCTACTACTACATACTACTGGGCTAGCCAGTTCCAAGGTTTTCGAAAATTGACTAGACGAAGAAGAAGATACTTTTAGCTCCCTCCCATTATATGGTGGTCGGATCAGGTTGGCACTGCTCTCAACACCGACAAATGCACGTTTGTTTATACTACCAAGGTGGCAAACAAATAATCTTGCGACCTGCCTGATGGTAACCAATCGAACGCTTCCAATACCAGAGGTATCACCCACGGGCTGCCGATCTCTTAAAAACCTTTTCACCCCTTTCTTGAAAAGTTATTCGAGAAAGTGGTGCAAAGGTAAGGACTTCATGTTGTACTCTCCAGGAAAAAATTCTGAAAGAAATGCTGGTGTAAGATACATATGGCTAGATATTGTGCGCGATTCTAATATATGAAATTACTTCTCTCAAAGCACAACATTCTACTTGGGTTACTCGCAATATCACGTATATACGTTAAACGTTTAATATTGCTGAAATGAAACTACGGTTTCGTTCCTTCTGCCGCGATTAAGATGATAAACAACAAAAGTGGACATTATTTTTTTTTGTTATACGGCAGACAAACAGGCAAGCGGGCCACCTGATGGAAAGTGGTCAGAGATCATGACGCTGTCACTTATAAGTAGAGTGTCTTCTTCTTTAGTACCTTTAATGTGTGTTGGCATAAAGCGACACACAGCAATTCAAGACCAAACAAAAACGCCCTCTGGTAAAAGCATAGAAAGCACGAAATATACGAACATTTCAAATGTCAGAAAAAATAATATTTCGATGAACGCGTTTCGTGAAGGCCTATTAAGGGGCTTACACCTTTTTAGTTCACTTACAAACGGATAAAAAGCTCCTAAAAGGATTGCTTTAAGGCGATACTAAAAGCAGCTATTTACCGGGCCCACCAGGATTGTACTAAGGCTAAATGTGCCGCTAAAATTCATTCGTTATCATTTTAGAGGAGCTTTTATCATTTTGATGTTCATATAAATAAATAAATAATAAAATATTCGTGGACAAATTCACACAGCGCCATCTAGCCCCAAACTAAGCAAAGCTTGTACTATGGGTGCTAGATAACTGATATACTACTTAAATACTTTTTTTTTTTTAAATACATACTTATTATACATAGAACACCCAGACCCGTAACAGAAATTAAAATTCATCATTTCAATTTCTGCCCGGCCGGGAATCGAACCCGGGACCTCTTGCGTGGCAGACCGGCATGTTGACCATTGAACCACTCAGGTCGTCAATGAATGGAAACTCAAAACAGCAGAGGAGAACGAAGAAAAAAATATCGACCTTTACTCTACGAACAAGCGCATATCACCAGCCACTGAGGTTTAGCTACGATTATCATCGCTTTACTTCACATGTCAATGAGCAGTTTTCCAATAGGTATCTAAAGCATTCCTAACCACTCACTAGATGGCGCCCCGACAATTTTGGTAATTGATAATCGCTTGAAATAGGTTCTTAGCAAACAGGATATAAACACTGGGTACATTGTATTGGATAATATTGTATTTGTCAATAGTTTTCAAACATTTTAGAGGTTGTAATAATAATGGAACATAGTGCCTATAAATATTTCTTTTACAGTTCGTTCAAGCTTTAACAGTTATGTTTATATTAATAAACATTTTATTTTCAAGTTTAGTATTAGTTGGTTGCATGAAATCACTGCCACCATCATACAAATAATAAAAAGTTTACCAAAATTGTAGAAGCGCCATCTATTGATGCTTTTTGAAACCAACTATCAATACCTACTGGAAAACTCCTCATTAGACACAGGAGTGGTGTTTGAGGTAAGCACATATCTACTAATTGGATCTCTTTTATACTAGCAGCCAAGACGTTCCTTCCGTTTTCCGTTGTCAATCGGGATTTTGGAGTCTATCCCCCCGCAAAGGCCCGGGGTACGCCATCCTACTTTTTTTTGTCTACTTGGTGGCGAATTTCATGGCACGCATGTCATCCTTAACGACGTCAAGTCATTGTTTTTTGGGCCGATCTCCACTTCCTGTGCCTAGCGGAGGTGGCATGGCCATACATTCTTCTCTACGCAATTTGCCGGCGCAACTGCGCACGACGTGTCCATACAATCGAAGACGGCACTCTCGGGATTACTATGGCTTCTTATTAGTGTAATAATTTTATTGAAATTGAATTAAGTTTTAGCGCGTCTCGAGCAATACACAAGCAAATTTTTCTCCTTACAGAAATAGAAAAATATTTAGAATATTAGCATAGCATATATTAGGGGTCAACCCCTCCTGACTCCCTCCCTGGCCACATCCGCCACGGCCTGAAGAGGCTTCCGCTCGGCTAATTCCGCGATTCACGCCGAAACTGAATTAATATAATTCGCGCATTCGGGACACGCGTCGCGTATTACGTCACTGCTGGATGATTATTCGGCTGAGGCTCAGCTGCAAGCTGATGAGGTGCTATGTTTAATATGTATTAACATTGATGCCGCGGAAGTGTACGTGTCTCGGATTCGTGGAGTGTGTGATGTGACAACGAGGGGGACGTGTGTTACCTATGTCTTGTTTTTCTGTGGTATACCAGGGGCGTAATCAGGGGAAGACCCCTTTTGAATTTATTATTCTATTTTAAATAAAAGTCTACGTAGGTAGTATAAAGAGCTGTTTATGAGTGAGTAAACGATCAAAAATTTATATTTAGCAATAACAGCACTTTATTTCGACTACACAGAAAACACAGTAATTCCCAGTGTCAACTAGGGGGGTTCTCACCTCTATATCGTCTAACGCCATAGTGTTGGACCATATCCTCGATTTCTTATCTAACAGTAGATAAATAAATAAATCGTTTAATACTCCAAAAACAAAGAAAATACAGTAGTACTGCTCCCGCCAAACTGCACAGCAGTTTGTTGGCGGAGAAAATGCAAGTAAGCTCTTAATACAAAGTGATATTACTTTTCTCTGGTGTACAGTTAGTTATTTAGCTTAATAACTAGGTACAATGTAAGTAACTAACCTTCAGAATGTATTCTGCTCAATAAATTGTTACATCAGTATGTTTCAATTTACGCTGAAACATGGGTTTGATAATTCACTTTAAATCAATGAAATACTGTTTCTGTGTTGTTGTTGTTGTTGTAGGTACTAAATAGTCTCTTGTTGTTCTTTGACAATAATTTCTGACTCTGGGAATACATAATTTCTTCTTACATACAGCTCTACTGGTTTTAGAATGACTAATAGGAACTGATCTTTTCCAAATTCATAAGCAACTTTACTTTCTCACGTACAGGGAGAACCTTACTTGTGGAAATCACACAGACTGTACCACACTGTTGCTTGATATATTTCCCCGACAACATTTTAACAAATCTCAATGCTTCAATAGAATATTCAATGTACATTAACATATGCAAAGGTACGTCACGCCCCATCCAATTCTTGCCCCAGCCAGCGATATCTTCCGAAAGCCAATCAGCGAACTATGCAATAACGAACGTAAACAGTGCGTGTGTTTAGTCATCGTGCGAAAGCTCGCTAATTCCCAGTTAATTAGACAAGTCAAACATTATGAGGATGGGACTAATTGAATGCTGTGTAAGGCGCGGAGTCATAAATTGGTACCATTAGAGCAGGCGGTGGCTTAATCGTCAATGGGACCGATTCGTAACTCGAGGTTTGCACCCCAGTGCCGCTATGTACCTATGACTTTTTACGTATTTATTGTATTAGAGCTCGTCTAATCTAAAATGACGCGCCCCACTATCGCATTAACGCACACAAGCAAGTTTAAAATATGGACGCAATACATATACAAATGCCGTTGTAATTGGTCATTCAGTTGCCGGTGAGACACCAACGTAGGAGCACGCGTCGTTTGATTGCAAAGGTACCGCTCCCACCACCTCCCACACAGATGAAGTGTCGTTATCAATATTTGCACTCACACATCGAAATCAACTAACTAAGTAGTGGGGCGCGTTATTTTAGACTAGACGAGCTCTACCACAGAACAAAAAAAATTGCCAGTCTATGAACCACTACTATGAAGGTAGGTAACTTTCCAATTTCTTTGTGTATTACAATTGAAATGAAATAGGGAAGTTACCAAAACATAAGGCTAAAGGCGATGATATGATACTTGATGGGTTTTCAAACGAAGGTACACAAAAAGATCTGACCAAAAGATTTTAAAATTGCATTTGAAATCGCCGCCATCGTCGCCACAATAAGAACAGAGGGCCTAGTGTGAGTTCCGCTTCGATTTTACTTAACTATCGCGTTTGCGTTTACGTGAAAATTAGTATGGAAAAATATATAGCGCCGCCTAGTGGTACGTAAATGAAGTTTTTTTCTTCATACTAATTTCGACGTAAACGCAAACGCGATAGTTAAGTAAAATCGAAGCGGAACTCACACTAGGCCCTCTGTAATACAGCTGCCGGAGGACAAATGACTCATTCCTGCGCAACTGAAGTCAGAACACAACGCGAACATGGTTCACATCACAATATAATATAACCTAGCTGGTGTCGTCCGCACGCACTGTAGGTAGTAGGCTCTGATGGATATAGCAAATTTACTTGTACGTCCGAGTTTATCCGAGCTAATCGACTTACACTTAGTGGACTTCACAGTAAAAGCATGTAGCAAACTTACACGTAGTTTCTGTAGAAAAATACGCATTGTAAAGCCGCGGGCGTAAAAAGCACGCCTCTAACGTAGTAGTTAACTAGGTACACTTGTTGTCTAGGCCGGAAACGCATTCGCGACTTCCCGGGTGTCGTGGATGTCTATGAATGTCTACAGACGCTTTCATTTGGTTGGATCTGACCAACCGTCAGTTGCAGTTGATACTAATACGCAGTAAAAAATAACGTCGCATTCGAGCCTACCTTGATCGGAAGTCCGACCACGTGTCCCGTATACGTAAGGATTAGTATCAACCAGGTATCAACTGCAAAGCTGCCTCTAGATCTGCTCTATTGGCTATCGCAGTCGTAAGTAGCCACCTTATCAGGTGACCCGTCCGCTCGTTTGCCTCCCTTTAACTAAAAGTAGTATTTTGAACAATCAAGGCCCAAGGCAGCGACCCAAAGTTAATACTTTACAAGTACGAGTACACCCGAAACCCATAAATCCGTAGCAGCAATTTCTCTCGCTAAATACACCCCGATACATGTTCCAAGACATAGCTTCCAGCAACACCAATTTCTGATATGAGTAGCACGCTATTAGCGTACGTACAGTCTGCTCCCTTACTTACTCCACCAGGCATATTGGTGGTTTTGAACGCAAATTATAGGATATAAAAATAATCAGTCGTTATTAAGTAGGCATTGTTACTAATAAAGTATCTGAGTGTGTGTGACACGCCTACGAGTGTGTTTCCTGATCATTATAATCTGGACGCCTAAAGGCTAGAGTGATGTTCCTAGACAGGCATGCTCCATCTTCGGCCTGACCATCAGATGAGATGGCCGTCAAATGCCTCGCTAGTCTAGTATAAAAAAAACTGAGTAAAAATTATTTCTTTTACATAAATCACAACCTGTTTAAGCACCATTAAGTCATAGAAGTTGCCTATAAAACGATTATTACTATCTTAATGTGGTATGATTTTATACACAGGGCGCTGATATTACAGATAGGACGCGATGGCGCCGAATAGTCCACGAAAAACTGCTCCAGCGAGACCACGACCCTCAGTATATAGGAGATACGAGGCAAGGAGGAATGTAGTTATTTGCTGTACTCCACAATGTGCATACAAAACCACCAATACGCCTCGCAACTAATTAGGAAACCGACTGTACAGCCGTCACACGTGCCTAGATTAACGTAACACATTAAACCGACAACTTTATTAAGTCGTCACAGTGACGTGCTGGTGGCGGGACAAGTGTCACGGGACGTACGTGCGCCCCGGGCGGAGTCCCTCAGCCGGCTTGTCCCGCTATCGTGACGTCGATTAGACGTCTTGTTCTCAGGCTGGTTTGTGGTGATAGTGGCGGTAAATAGTTGTCACAGTTAACAGTTACAAAAGGGTTGTAGGTAGGGTAGGGTAGGGAGGAAAAGCTGCGCTATCTTTAGCTGCTGCCTTTTGCTTGTCGTTGTGCTGATTGGTTCAGATTTGTTTTGGATGGGAAAATTTTATTATGAATAAGAATAAGAACATTTATTGCTTACAAGACACCACGATACGATACAAATAAACCAAGATAAAAATATTAATATGTCACTGTTTCCTTTTTTAATTTTTGAATGTACCTATATCGTGCCATGAATTAATGTATAATAAACGTCATTTATGTATTTATTTCTTGGATCTGTACCTAATATATAAACACACATACACACAACATTATTTGCTCCTGTTTTTACCCTTAAAAGCCCTATAAAAAGCTAACATTAATTAAACACCTTATCAAACTTTAATATGAATGTTATGTATACCTTTAAATAAAAATGGCGGTCGTGCCGCGGCGCCTAGCATTTTATTTTTTATTTATGTAAAATTATTTTAATGTAAGTACTTTCTGACATTCATGAGACTCTGTAAAAAACCTAAAGTGATTAAACGTATTTTGATTTGATTACAATATATAAAAGAAGAAATAAAATGAACCATTTAAATTAGAACATTCTAGTTTGATGTGTAAATTACTTGATTCCAATTACAGTCAGATTCGGTACACACTCGAAACAATTGCGGTGAAACAAAGCTTGTGCTTCAGTCTGAGGGTTAAATATCACACCGTATGAGTGAAGACGTAGGGATGGGCACGTATCGAAGCCAGAGACCGAAACCGAAACAGGATCTACCAAATCTAATACTTGAGTCGATTAAAAACTAAGGCGGAAATCTCATATGTAGTTTAAATACTAGATTTAATTATGAATATCTTGAAATCATTTGTTTGCCGATAGTTTGCAAAATGATCACAGCATAAAATATTTTATATAAAAGCTAAATTTACATGAAATGATTCACGACTCGGCGTATGGGTGAAGCTGGAAGCTACACCGCTCGTATTCTATTTATTAATATGTTATACGGCAGACAAACACGCAAGCTGATTGAAAGTAGTCACCGCCGCCTATGGACATCAGCAATACCAGGGGAGTTACCAATGCGTTGCCCGTCAAGTTGCCTACCATAGCTACCATATTACAATCTAAACTTAAAGACTAACTGACTTTGTAATTATGTTTTCAGCGTTTCAATAACTGTTTGGTATACAATGATTTGTCAATATCTGTTTATTTTCCTGTTTAACATTTTGCGCTAAAGGCGATCACATTATCAATCACACTATAATGGTTCTCTCTGCGGTCGCATGTTCTGTATCACTATATCCTGGACACGACAAGTACAAGTGAATAATAGTCGGCCGCATGTGAAATGACAATCAAATGCCAGTAAGTACGTAAAACCTACGTCGTTATGTCACAAGTTCATAATAAATCTGTCGTTTCTTCCACGTATGGAGTGTATTGAATAAGCTCTCTGGAAAAAATTACCCTAAAGAGCTATACAGTGCCATAAACTCTCCTGTTAATTGGTGTAATTAGGTACCACGACCGCCAGATTGCGATGACATTCGATTGTCAAGTGCACCGGTGGCGAAAAATGACAGTTCGCAAAAAGCTTTTTTTATATCATACGGTAGGCAAACAGGTAAGCGGGCCACCTGATGGAAAGAGGTCACCACCCGTATAGACATTAGCAACACCAAGAGTATTGAAAATGCGTTGCCCACCTTGCTCTAGAACACACACAAACACGTTGCTCTAGAAGCAATGAGGCAAATGCCACTCCACAATTGCCACCACGGGAAAAAATTGAAACCGAAACCAAACCCAATTGGGCCCCTCCACAACGTTGTTTAAACACAAACCGGCTTGTTTATGTGTACCGACATCTCTCACTTGACAGAGTGATTTGCATATGTGAAGACAAACTAGATGCTGTAGAGTTAATCTGAAAGACCGAGCAAGGTTTGAGTAGAGTTCGCATTGAATTGGAATATATTTGGTCCGAAGCTTTGTGGTTTGAATTGCTAATATGGGAGAATATACAGTTATAGTTTACTTGGAGTGGTAACGGTATCCTACTCGTAAGCGAGAGGTATCGGGTTCGAATCCCACTGCCGCCATGTACAATATAAGAACAGAAGTGCATTACCAATACAAATAAAAAATCCTGCACAAAAAAAAACAATTTACTAATTGAAGTCCTTATGCCCAAAGACCTCGTCCTTACTTAACCCTAGGGATTTTTTATCACTATTTCATGAATGCTATAAAAACCTCCTAACAACAGACTGCACAGAAATATAATTCTTAAGGTGCTCTTGTATTGTACTGATGACTCTTTTCTGAGTTATGTATTGTAATTGATTACATTGATTTCATAATTATTTTAATATTTTTAAATTGACTTTATTATGTTTAAATTTGACATTGCTATTATAATAACGCGAATTTTTTAATTGGACATGCCAATGATTGTTATTCGTAATTTAATTATTACAATAGAATTTTGATTATTGGAATTAACTATTGTTGATTTTATATAATTTATTATTATGACATAATATTATAAATAAATATGAATATGAACATATGGATTACCATAAAGGTTGTGGGGCCAAGTACTTAACTTTGATGACACTGCACATTAGTTAAATACTAATCGATGCCCTTACGGTGAGGGAAAACATCGTGATGAAACCTGCATATTCAGACGACTGAATGTGTTACCATGAATCCAATCTGGCCAGGTTCCCCTGGCAGGGTCAGATGGCAGTCACTCCACTGTAATTACTTGAAAAGGAAACCGTTTGTGGAAATTTTTATTACTCGTGAAATTACCTCTGTGGTACATTAGTAGAGTTATTAAATACGTTTGTAGAGTCACTGCTCGCTCGCTTCGGTAGAGTGTGCCTGTGCTCCAATTATACAAACTGCAGGGTAGCTCTAGCTTGATGTAGAGCCCTTAGTTTGTTAGCTCAGAAGTATTCGCAACTCCAAACGAGAAACTAAATTAAATGTGTTTATTTTTAGTTCTGCTGTATTGAATTAACTTCTCATAGTTGGGAAAGCGAGTGCTTTTATTAAACAGTCTCATTAATTGATTGAATAAACTTGTTTTATACAACAACTAGTGATCCCGGCCTGACTTTGTTCGCGTGGCCTTTAACTCCCTATTCTACCCTACCATACTCTACCACTACCCTACCCAACTCTTTTTTTGCATACAAACCAAGGCTTACGTTTCCAACATAATTCGGGCAAGTTTCATCCGCATTACCTGGGAAAAGAAAAATGATATTAGACAATAGTTTCACAAATATTGGTTAATCCTATTCATAATAAGGTACTATATTAATAAGTAGGTAGAGTATGTGCCTACATTAGTTGAATACTAAGCGATGTTCTTACGGTGAGGAAAAACATCGTGAAACCTGTACATTCAGGTGACTGAATGTGTAACCATGATCCGATCTGGTCAGCTTCCCCTGGTAGCAGGGTCACGGCGGTCTACATTGTAATTACCTGATCTGCCAAATTCTGGATCAAGGTCATGATGGACCCTGAGCCCTCGTGCGCTAGAGCACACCCCGGACATTAATGTTTATTTTATGTTCTACCCTCGTAAAACATACCTGTAAACTGATATTTGAAAAATGTGGGACCGTAGCGTAGCTGGCGAATCGACTGTTCCCTAACGGGGTGTAGGGTCGGATGGATTAGATTGTGGTAGCAAACCCTTATCAGTAAATCTGAAAGTGCTATCCTAGTGAGCGGACCCTGGCTGGCAGAGTTACCGGTTGCCGCTGAACCGGGATTTTTTATGATAAAAAGTGACAAACGATCTGCTCGCCCACCTGATTGTAAATGGTAACTGTCGCCCATAACATCTACAATTCATTCATTTACCACTAGCACGAGGTCCTAGATGACGGCCCCCGTGGGTAACTAAAAATCTACGTCACGTCCTTTGCACTATAACATGAGGTTCTACAAAGAGCATGTCTACAGGTACCTCAAAGGCCGGCACCGCATCCGATCCCCTTAGGTTGCAGATGTCCTGGACGACGGTGGCCGCTTTTCATCAGGTGGACCGACCGTCCGTATGCCTCCCTAGGCAAAAAAAAACCCTTCTACGGTATATTAAATTTGCGAAATTGAAATGTAAAACAGAATCCGCATACAACCGGGACAGACAGACAGACAGGCGATTCATTAACAACACCCCGGCGGACCATGGAGGCAATCGGATTACCCGCCATTAGGAATTCGCGCGCGAATTTTTCCCGCCAAAAATTA
Source organism: Blastobasis lacticolella (assembly GCA_905147135.1). Lineage (NCBI taxonomy): Eukaryota > Metazoa > Arthropoda > Insecta > Lepidoptera > Blastobasidae > Blastobasis > Blastobasis lacticolella. The sequence continues at coordinate 5,981,537 of LR990062.1, read as the reverse complement.
GCCCAATCTAATAAGGAATATGCATGCGGAATTAATTGGGGTTTTAAATAAGGTTTTTTTTAATTACATTATTTCGTTATTTTTTGTCAAATAGGTAGTTGACAGTTTCATTTTGTTTTATTTGAGCATGTACCTTGACTTGTATAATGGAGTAAAATTGTCTACGTACAAAGCTCCTTAAATATATTATAGATTTATAAAAAACATTTTATAGGTTACATTTTCATTTAGTTTTACTCAATAAATCATGTGCATTTTAATTTTTACATATCCAGTTCGTTGCATACTCATTGGAAAATTTTGTGCTTCTCTAACTCGGTAGACCACGATTGGAGGTTGTGTCGTCTTGCCGGTAGACGACACAGCGGAAGGCGCACTATGCACAGCACTGTTTTCGACCATCACTAACACTAATACTAACACACTACACTACTCAAGGTCCTGCCACATCGGGATTTGTGGATACCGTCTAGAAATCAGAGCAGATCATAAATAACTTCAGCGTGTAGTGTCCTGCAGTGTAGAATTACTAAAAAAATCACCCATAGAAGGTACTAGGTACTACCAGTAGTATAAGCTCAGTAAGTACTGGAATATTGCACAACACTTTACTTATTAACTGTTTTAAACTTTTACAGCTATGCTCTCCAGTCGTCCCGTGATCATGATGCATGCAACTGCGTCGAAATATCGGGCTACTCGGCAACAAACGTACACGGTAGGAAACCTCACTTATTATTCGATAATCCGACATTAAATACTACCTACTATTAAATCTAGCTTGACAAACATTTTAATTATTAGCCTTTCTATTTCATCATGCATATACCCCATTCCGCCGAAACCACCCGAGGTGGCCCGAGCTTATGAAGTAATTCAATTTGGCCGCAATAAAATAATGTGATTACGCGTCAAACACATTTCCGTTTGTAATTGTGGCGGCGCAACACTTAACAGCGTTAGGTCTGCTTTGCATAATCGCGGTGGGCCGGCGGGTGGGGGGCGCTATCTGATTAATTCAAAGGGGCGCTAATCAGCGCCCTCACCATCATCAGGTACCGACACCTGCAGGTATGTTCCCACATCGCATGCCCTCAGTTGCTGCTTCTAAATCAGTCGAAAGCTGACCGTTTTGAAGTTGATCTCTTTGGCACCAGTTATAAAAAAAATTATAAATATATGCACGTATTGGTAAAGCTGTTGTAACATTAATTAAGTTTTACTGTTATGTATATTGAGATGTACTTAAATGTAAATAGTGTAGTGGCTCTCCAAACGTTTTGGTTTTAATTCAACTGTAAGTCTGGAAGCATTTGGATAATAAATAAATAAACACTAAACACTAATCATCATCACAGCCCATAATAGTCCACTGCAGGATTTAGGGCCACCTCCAAAAAAGAGGAGGTTATAGCTATAATTAGCGCCCATTTGAAGAATATTTTGGTACTGATGCTAAATATTTGCAGATAGCATTTTTATCCTACTCAGTGATAAACGAATACTCAGCCCACCTGATAGTAAGCGGTAACAATATATAACATCCACAATTCATGCACTTAAGTAAGATGTAACTAATTTTATATCGGGCTACTCGTCAACAAAGTTACGCAGGCGGTAGGTAGGAAACCCGGAACATACCCTTAAAATGTGTGATAATAACCGCTTAAAACATTATGTTAGATGTAACAAAAATGCTGTACTGTAAGCGACAGTCGTTGCAAAACAGACAATAGGGATTTTATTTGAAGAAATAACAGTTTTTTTACGATCTATTCTTTTTTTATGTAGTACGGCAGACAAACAGGCATGCGGGCCACCTGATGGAAAGTGGTCACCAGCAACACCAGGGGCGTTACCAATGCATTGCCCGCCTCTAAGGAGACCTCTGATATACCTCTTGAACGATCCCATGTCAAAGTCCAAAGGAAACACTGGCTGGGTGCTCATTCCACGTAGTGTACTTTATAATTTTAACGCCCCAATTATTATTCACTGGCGGCGGCCCTGCCATCCATGACGTGACAACGACGACGCTAATTCAGCGGGAATGTTTAAATTCTAATTCTAAATTGCGGAGCGTATTCTAATTTCGAATTTGTCGCAGCCCCATCCTTTTCCTACGTACATACATTCACTTCTGCTCTCTCTCACTCTCTTTGGCGCCTTCTTTTGTTTTGGCATTAATCAAGGATTGAATATTTAATTCTAGTTAAGCTGTTTGCTTTGTCAATAACTCGGATCTGAACAATTGGCGGGTCCCGGAATGAAATGGTATTTACCGACAGTCCGTTTGTATAACGTGATTCATTGTCTCCTGATTTGTTTTAAATGGCGAATGAATTGTCGGCAGTCGGAAATATTGCGTTTGGGAATATTTTGCGTGGACTGTATTGTTTGGAAATTTAATTCCCTGGCATTGACGGGTATTGCGGCGTGGCTTAATTACGTACCTCCATTTTAAAGGGTTATAAAAATATGGGGCTCATGGAACCCGCAAGTGAAGTCGATTGGGCAGGAGTCGAGTTAATGGAAATCCCATATCACAACCGGAACGAGTACTTATATCCGTGACAGAGACATTATGGATAAGATGAAAGAGGCTCGTCGGCGCTGGTTTGGTCACTGGTAGCCCCAGGGTGAAGAGACTTCGATAATGAAAGCGAGAGAGCGGCAGAGAATTGATGCATTCGAAATGCCCATAACAGTCCACTGCAGAACTTAGGGCCTCTCCCACGAAAAGGGAGGTTATTGCCATAATCTCCACGCTTGGCAGGAGGATGAGGAGGAGATCGCAGTAATATAAATATAACAATGGAAGATGCTGCTGCCCATTTTTCAGCTTTCGGAGACTCTAAATCTTATGCCTCGAAAACATTAGTCGCCAACACGCTCCATCTTCGGCCGCATCATCACTTATTAACAGGTGAGATGGTGGTCAAATGGTGATGGTGGTGATGGTGATGATGATAGTGGTGGTGGTGGTGGTGGTTAACAGGTGAGATGCCTGTCTTGTATAACATAAAAAAAAAGTATCGTCTTTCATCAGTGTGCTACCAACGCGTTCTGAGCTACTTTGTTCATGTGATCAGGCGTGGGGATGACAGTCTCGAGAAACTGATCATCGTTGGCAACACAGAGGGCAAAACACCTAGGGGCCGCACACTGACTAGACTGGTCTGACAAACTAACAGAGGCACAAAAATCAACTTTCTATCAAATCGCCAAAATTGGCATAGACAAAGGTCGCTGGAGACAATTTATCTGTTACCGAATGGAATCCCACTATGGCCACGATCTTCAGTCATGAAGGACCGACGACCTGAGAGAGAGAGAGAGAGAGAGAGAGAGAGAGAGAGAGAGAGGATGACCCAGGGATGCGTGGGAATAACGTTTCTAAACCTGCCGGTATCAGGAAAGAGGAGCAGACCCAGGAAGCGATGGATTGACATCGCTGAGTCGAGCGAGCCAACAAGCTACGACGTGTGGATGCTGAAGATCGGGCCAAGTGGAAAAAACAGAATAGGCAAGCGGACCCTGGCAAAAGCCGGGATTGGGCACTAGGATGATGATGACGAGTGTCTCCATAATTAAAATTTGTCAAATTCCGTTAACTTCTCTGATATCCTCCCTCTACATCAGACAGGCACCTATCTACAAGGTAACCTATTTAAATTGTAAAATCTTCTACATCGTCCGTACTAGTATAAAACAAAGTCGCTTTCCGCTGTGTGTCCCTATGTATCTATGTACGCTTAGATCTTTTAAACTACGCAATGGATTCCACTGCGGTTTTTAACAATAGCTATTAATACCCATTAAATAAAATTCGTTTTCCGCGTCTGTCTGTTTATCCGCAAACTGCCCCTGAACCACGCAAAAGATTTTAATACGGTTTTCACTATCAGTTAGTGAATTTCTTCCGATAGATTTATCTGTTCAATACATGCAAATTATAGTAAAAAAACCGGGCGAAACCGGGGCGGGTCGCTAGTACGTCAAAATGCCAGCTCTGCAAACCAGTATCGTCACTACGGCAATGCAGCAAGCAGACTACCTCCACCCATTATAAAATCGAACCAGCCTAATGCAGTTTAGCGCCAAACTGCTAAAACGCGGACTACGCCATTAGCATAATGCCTCTCAGCTGAATCATATCTCAATAGTGATGGGATTTGAGTTGTCGATACTTTGGTATAACATTAATACTTAATATAGTTATCGTTACGGGGTCCCCAGCGGAAGACCTTGGTCAACTTCGCTTCGCTAACGGTATTAGGAGGCACCGTCGTGTCGACTTCGACTAGCATCAAACCTCGAAACGGTGATCCATGTTTCCGGTCTCTGTGTGCGTTGCTTAACTTTGATTATCGGTAAGCACACTGCCACCAGACCAATGCCGCTTAGTTTGTTATGCCACGCAATTCCACTGCCCGTAGTTATTAGTCCAATATTTGATACTAGAGATTCTACAATAACACTTTAGTAAGCAGACAGACTTACATAATGTTACACTGACATCTCACCAAGTAGTAAGTAACGATGCGGCAGAAGTCCATAAACAGCAAGTTCAGTCCAGGCTATCGATTATTTTAAAGATAATTCATATTGTATAGTGTTTAAATAAAATTTAACCACTGCAATAATTCCTTTTAACATCCGTTCCGTTATCTAATAAATTAGACACAAATTAACAAAAAAACTAGGTTAATCACCAATAAATTAGGGAAACTTAATATGTAGGCGGAAATGGATGCTACAAATTATCCGTGAACGGAGGAAAAAGTCGAGGGAGGGAGGGTCTTAACACAATTAATCATAAATCATACTTATCGGTAGCTTACTAATTGCTTTAATTGTGATAGCAACATGCTGTGAAGCCGATATTATCGTTGTGCGTCCGTTGTTTCATTATTTTTGTACGGCAGTTTTTAAAGATAAACGTCAAACTTCATTCTCTAACTTCGATCAAAATTCTAGTACCGTCGACTTAAATTTTATCAAAATTACTCTTGGGATTTAGTTGTAACAGCGTAGAGGAGTCCAATCACTAAAGCTAAAGATTATCTATCTCCTGTAGCGAAATTGCTACAATGCTATAATAAACAAATAAATTCGGAATCCTTGTTCTTTAACAGGTTGCTTCCATACTAATGATATTTTTTTATTTACTTTTCCTCATAGGAGGTCAAATCAACATTTTAAGATTGTTCTGTGATTCATAGCAACTAGACTATTGAACCATTTTATACCACTTTCGTACGGAAGAGTGTTAAACCTTTTTTATACTATTTACGTACGGTATCCTTAAATTGTTGTTTCACATCCACTCGCCACAGTTTACGTTGGACCGATAAACTGTTTATTTTTCATTTTTACATCTGTTTCAAGTGTATTTTTTATAATACATGCTTATAAGGGAATTTTAACCCTATTTCATCCCACCTTGAAATTATAGGAGAAATGAAAATATTTCATAACCGTAAATGTTATTATATTAAATCATTTCCCAATACTACCTACAAGTATATCGGTACATTTACCGATACACTTGTAGGTAGCACAATATCGATAATTAATTACCGATACATGCACATCACTAAACTATTCTCCAGTTTGTGAGCATCGAGAACAGTCGACTGGGCAGCTGCAGTCTTCTATTTTTTAAATCCCAACTTCTGGTGAGCAGCCAACTAAAGCGGTAGCTTGACACCGAATCTTATTAAAAGCACTTCGTGAATATTGTAACAAAAATAAGTTTTTAGTCGAAATCCATAGAAATTTAAAGTATTAGGTCCTTACCTATGACATTGGCGTTGTGTATGGTGAAAATGACGGAAACTGCAAGTCTCTAAAAAAACTCAAACTTACATTAAAAACGTAGTTAATACTTTCACTACACATGTTATCGGGTTTGTTACCACGGTTAGTATTGTTTTTACCCGATAACATGTGTAGTGAAAGTATTGTGAATAACCAAGAAAGTCCTAAAACCTATATTACGTAGTTAATACCCTGATTCTAGATTTCACAATATTTCGAATAATATTCGAATATCACCAGCAAAAATATTCGAATATTCGAATACTAAAATCTTCGAATATTTGCAAGCCCTAGTCGGCACCCTCGCGTCGTAAGCCGTTGGCTCTCGCATCCAATTGATGTCAATCCATCGCTTCTTGCGCCACCCACGGGGCCTCTTTCCTGATACCGGCAGGTTCAGTCACCTGTTTGACATGTATCCCTGTGGCTTACGTAACGCCTGATCAAACCAGCGCGAGCGCAGGCAAGCCTTCTCATTCTTTCTGCGATCCCTCACGCCACATTTTGTGTATCTTTTCATTGTTTTAATATTTTTTATACCATTAAAGTGCAATCAAGCTTACGGACTGCCTGATGGTAAGCAGTCACCGCAGCCTTTGGACGTTTGCAATACCAGGGGCATCACCGTGGCTCATTACAAGCCATGTTCGGGCTAATATTAACAATACCAAGGACATTGCCTTGAAAATTTGCAACTTCTTCTAGTGATGCGAAAAAAATTAATAGAAAACTACACAGGAAATTTTAATATTGGGTACTGCGAACAGTGCGTCTGCCAAAATAAATCACGCTTGAAAAAACTAGAGCAAATCCGGAGCAATAACGGAAGGAATATGAAACGACAACGTGCCAAGCGTGAGTCGGGCTCACTACTTAGGTTTGCGTATTACTTACAATATCGGCAGCATTATTACATCAAAATTAGCAATTATATTGGACCAAAAGAAGTGGGAACGCAGACCTGGGAGCAAGCGAGTCCCGAACGCAACCAGGATTTAATGGATGGAACATCCTACGATGGATTACTTAAGATTAAGAGCTCTGAAGATGCTGCCACTTTAGGAAAAAAATCTGTAGTCTAAAACACAATAATTATGAGAAATCTGCTCAATTAGATATCTAAAATAAAGTTTTCATCGATAACATCTTTCAAAACGGCTGTTTTTAGCATAATTTTAAATTGTAGCTATTATTTATTATTATATTATGTTATTTGGAAGATCATGAGCCATCCAACAATATAAAATCAACATTATTATGAAACAGAAAGCCGGTACATGTCTTCGCTGAACTGAACTGAACTGATAAAATATACTTAGACGTTGTGTGTGAAACTGATAGAATATACGAAACCTTTTCACTGGGTACCCTAAAAGTCGTTCACATTCGTTTTGTCACGCGGTTCTCATAACCCTTTGACGTGCAAGTTTCTTTCTTTTTAGACATGACCTTATGAAAATATATCTCGTGACATTACGACCCGTGAAAATCAATTTAGAAGTCACTGTTTAGCATGTTTAGAGGAAAAATTGCATTAAAATTACGTTAATAATATTAGTAGGTACATTACTTGTAGAGTAGGTACATATGTTGGGTAGAGGGCGTTTTTTTAATGTAGAATCGAGGTGCGATGACACTTCATCATCATCATCATCTTAGCATCTGTCCCGGCTTATGCCAGGATGAGACGCCAGGGTCCGCTTTCTGATTTTTCTTCCTCCACTTCGCCAGTCTTCAGCATCCTCATGTCTTAAGGCCATTGGCTCTACTATCCGCAACGGTGTTTGATCTCAAGAATGGTTTGACATGATGCCTACAGATACATTCTAACATCGCACCGCTCGCCACAGACAGGGAGTTCATTTCCACACCTTGGAGCCAAATAGGTCGCGAACTGTGCGCTTCCAAAGAAACATTCTCCCACGCACACTGAGGTTGTGGAATGAACAACCTGAAGAGGTTTTCCCTGGAGAGAACTACATGGAGTTCTTTAAGAAAGGGGTGAAAAGGTTTTTACGGGGTCGGCAACCGGATGCCCCTGGTATTGCAAAAGTCCATAGGCTGCGGTTACTGCTTACCATCAGGCAGGCCGTAAGCTTGTTTGAAGGGATCCGCGGGGTCTCGCAGCCATAGAACAACTGCGTTGTCTGTCACCATAAAATAAGGACTGATAAACTGGTATATATACACTTCACTGTGATTACTCATGCACAATAATCGACTGACTTCAGGTTGGAGTACTTTTAATAACTAAATTATTAAATTAAACACATTACACATTCAGGTAGAAAATAGGTATTTCGAAATGTCGTGTGCAGGAATATTTTTCCTGTGGGACAGTACAGGTGGTTGGAATTGCCGTATATATATTTAGTGTCCAGTCGCTGCATGTCAACCTCTAATTGCTGGCCATTGGCTTTAATTGCGTTATTAAATATTAAATCAAATTGTACTGCCACAAATGGGTGCAGTATCTAAGAGATATTATTTAACAGGAACTAATTAAGGCTTTTTATGTGCCTTTTGGTAATTATAGCTTGGGGCTAACAAATTAATAATTTATTTCAGACATTATCCATACCTTTAGGTCAAACAATAGGGTAATATTTAAAAATAATCAAGAATAATAAAAGTAGTCTTAAACGATTAACGATAGAGATACGACTGACTGGGAGAACTTGTTGAAAAAAATTCTACGAAATGTATGGCAGTGTTTGAGTATTACAGATATGACAGTTTACCTATATGCAAAGAAGGCGACGATATATTCAATAAGAAGAAAGCAAATTACAACAGGTACAAGTAGGTTTTTGCATATGTAATAAATTAAAATTATCTCTACAGACAACCGCCATGATGTAACCGAGCATCATTACGAACAATCGAATTCTCTTTTCAAAATCGACTATACATTCAAGCCAACAAAAAAAAAGAAAAAACAAAGGAATAAAAACTCCTTTCAAACCTGCCGCGCCCCGCCCAACGACCTGCTATTATAAAGAACATGTGTTGTCCGGGACCTTATAATTTTTAAACAGAACGGGTCATTAGTTGCCTAATTTTACGCATTTAAATTTTTTTATTGATACCGCAGTTTTAACGCAACACTTATCGACATCATTCGTAAATGTGCATTGGAAATAACTGGTTGCATTTACGATTTTGCGATTCAATTAAGGAGGCTACCTCTTTGTAAGGCCAATTCTTAAAACTCGTGGTTTTAAGAATTGGCCTTGAAGAATGTGACGACAAATTCCTTTTAATACTGCTACTTCTCTACTGCGATGTCTCGCTTCGTTGAATTCGCTTCGTCGACGTTAAAATTATAATACGTGCTGCAGCAAAACATAATTTTTCGAGTACAACACCTATTATTTACTATATTTTGTTTTTACTTTGAATTGGTATAAGTATTTGCTTGGATGGAAAAAAGCATTACAGTAAAAATATCGGCAGTGTTCCTAGAAAAGCCAATGGCTACTTCTAAGGCCAATAAAAAGGCTTACGCATGGCCTTGCTAGGGCACAAGGGCCAGTAGCGACATACATAGAAATTACATAAACATAACAACACTTTGTTTTTAATTGTAAATTGTGCGGAAAGAGTAAAGCAATGCATAAATTCGCAATTATTCTAATATTACAACAATATTAACATACCAGTAACATAAGATAAAAATTGCCCCCCGAACCATTCACCCTTTTCCGTATAGTAAGTACTTGCATATTGAATAGGCAAGATAGGAAACAAACAATCAAACATAGCTATATCGTAAACAAAATGGCCGGAAGTTGTAAGCGGATAAGGGCTTAATTACCGCAGTTAGTTTGCTTTTTATCGCGGTAAAGGAATTGTATCTACAAGACCGATTTCATAATAACCAAAAGGGTGCCATAAGCCGTGTGGTGTCCGGCAGAGTAGAATAGCACTAACCCCTTACACTCGTGGGTGTCGTACAAGGCGACTAATGTTTTCGAGGCAAAAGATTTAGGGCTGGAAAATTTGCAGCACTCAGCATTTTCTATTTTAATATTTACAATAGGGAAATACATGCCTAAACCTGTCGGTATCAGAAAAGAGATCCCGAGTACGCCCTTAGAAATGATGGATACTTGGATAGCCATCGCTGGGTCGAATGCCAGAGCCAACGGTCAACGCGAGTAAGCCGAGAACCGCGCGAAGTGGAGAAGACTGAGTAAGAAGCCTGGATAGATGCTAAGATGATGATGATGATGAAAGTACAAATTATTTTATTGTGGATGTCTGCCAAGACGATTGGCAGTGCGGAAAATAGACAGCAGCGATTTTCCCTTGTGTTTTGGTTTATCTTTGCCATTATCCCATTCATAGCCATTCAATGTGGACGATTGGATACGGGCCGTTCACCCATGCAACAACGTAAACATATTTAGTGTGGAAAATATAACTGTAAAACATAATTAATGTAACCAAACAGAAAATGGACGACTTCAATCGAAGTCCACGACCACGAATCTCTATATTTCTTCTTAATATACAACAATTTGACGTTAAACACAGTTAACGGCGGTTTTGTGTAAACAAAATATTTTCCCATGCCAAAAGAAAGTCAAAGTAAATCCTAAATCTTGCTAAGGAGACAGGAAAGTACGGGAGTTTTAAAAACAACGTCCGAATGTCACCCACAAGACGCAAACCCCAGTCAAGATACACCCGCGGTCACACAAATAAACATTTAGCTGTCAGCCTACTGGCACTGTTATTTTTAGAGGGATTAGCCCGGTGGTACTCAAACTTTTGTTGCTGGCTTGTTGGAAAAGTGTGCGACGGAAAAAAAATTTGGTTATTACGTTCCGGACCCGTTCGAGTGCGAATAACAAAAGTTTTGGAATTAATATCTCAAAACTATAGCACATAGGCATAGCACTCTATAAGCCTATGTGCTAAACTGGGCTATCAGCTATATTACTGCTAAAAATCATCAAAATCCGGCCTTTACGTGGCAGTCGCAGTTTTAGTTTAGTTTAAATCTACGTGGCAAAATATCCAGCCCTACATTTCTAGGTCAGTCTTCGAACCATCCATCCTTACAAACTTTCAAAGACAACGATAGGCGAATCCTAAATTTACTTCGAACTATTTTACCTTCACTACTGAAGTAATATATCGTATAGAAGATAATATATTTAAGAGAGGTAGGGCATAGCGGGGTATCTCGTTCGAATTGGAGCCGCCCGACTGGGGAAGTACCTCCACCTTACAGAATATCGCAGCTAAATAATACTCTTTTAAATAGTATTGTGTTTCTGCCGGTGAGTAAGGTTTCCAGTGCTCCATGGGGTGGGGATTGGGGGAACCGTGGCTTTGGCAGTGGATTGGCATTTGCTTTTTGCTGCCAGAGCAACGTGTTATAGAGGTGGGCAATGCATTAGCGATACTCTTGGTGTTGCTAATGTCTATAGGCAGTGGTGACCACTTTCCATCAGGTGGCCCGCTTGCCTGTTTGCCTACCGTATGACATAAAAAAAAAGACAAAGTTTATGAGCGTTTTCGAAGTAGCGTTCGCAAATCGCGATTGCAAACGCATAAAGCAACACGTGTGTCGCCCAGTTAGAGAACCACAGACGCGTGGCGCGAGATATTTTAATGGGCGAAAGACATTATTCAGCTATACGGCTCTTATGTGTCAAACGCGTGTTTTAAAGGAGCTAAACACAGCTTTTTTGTGGAATTAACTCCTCACTCCAACGTCTCGAGACTGTCTTAATAGCTCTGTTAATGAACCCAGAAGGACTGAGTTTCGTCTCCATTATTCAGGCAATCCTTGGAGAATTTTTAATTTCAACAGTCACTTCAAGATTTCGAGTGCTTTATCCATTATTTTTAACGACGTTCCGCTTTAGTTTCGCTATCCGAGATTGTCTTTTGTCGCTCAGCAAACGCTCCAGTTAGTTTAAGTTCTGTAAATTGTTTGTGCAAGACTTTGTTGCTTTATTTTGTGAAGTGCATCTTTATTACAGCTGGATTACAAAGGTGCATCCCTTTTAGATGTGAGTTGTACTTGAGTAATATATGCAACAATCTGCTGTTATGTAGGTATGCAATGCTTTAGAATGACTTTTCGGTATACCACTATCACAGGAAAAGAGAATCTCAAACAACATTTTTCATTTGGCCTGTCAAATCAGGGCCCAAGCCCCAACGTTTTAATTCAAACTTAATTTCTGCTCATAAAATAAAAAATATATAAAAAAACAATATTTGTCCGGACAGAAATTAAGTCTTGTTCCACAAGGATATTATGCAAAGAGGGTAGGGGAAAAAGGCGGGATGATAAAAAAATGTCAGACGAAAGCTAATTGTCTGGACGAGGGAATGTGACGGCCCATGAATATTGTAAGGAAATACTTGACAGCTCTGACGGACGATGTAATATTTAAACGCGGGTTTTTATCTGTGGAAATTAATGATGCATCAGCTGTTCGCGTTAGACATTATCTGTAGCACGTATGGTATGCATGGACGGAAGCACTGAAATTACAGTGCAGTCCAATATTCGACTTTTCGGCGGTTGTAATAGAGCATAATGTAGGCCTGCTGGAAGAGATTTCTTTCTAGAGATAAGCAGTGCCTGTTGTGTCTTAATCTTCTGTTACATAACTGTATGCTCTATCGTGTGAACAATAAACTGTTAAATAAAAAAATAAAAAATAAATACAATGCGGTAATAGTCTACGTCCTGTTTTCGGCTAAACAGAAAAACTCTGGTTAGAGGAAAATGAAAAAATAACTTAATGATAATTTGATAATATCCTAATAGATCGGGCGAAATGTTTCTCAAACGTAGGTTCTAAAAAAACTGTCGCATCAGATCTCGTTCGCAAGCAGTCGCCAAAGTAGGTAACAAGATTTGAACTACATCAATCTTGCACTCCGATAATAAAATGAGGGTAGTCCCGACTCTCGATCCATCAAGGAAGTAGGTCGCGCTCTACATGGTATTTGGGTGCATGCTGGTTTAGCGATTTCTATAAATTTTGTCTCAATGACTATATATTGATATTTTTGTACAAACAATAAACCATATTATTATTTTGTACTTATATTTTATTTTTATTATTATAATGTGGTAGGTAAGCATTATGTTCATAAGTTTTAAATTTATGGTAAAATTCCTAAATCTATTAGCCTTTTGAGTACGGTATGTAGGCATCACACCGTCGGCGTCGTCCAGGACATCTGCAACTAATTCTAATCACTGGAGGGTCGTACAATAATGTCCACGCTTGGCAGGCGGAATGGAGTTCGCAGTGTTGAAATACAGAAATACTGTCACCCATTTTCTGGTTACCAGAGGTCGTAACCGGTTGTCTCTGTTTTATGCCTTGTACGAAACCCAAGAGTATTAGCGGAGTTGAGGCTATATTAATATTCCGAAATGTGAGCGTCGGTGGCCGAGTGGTTACGGTATTCGATTCGTGAGCTAGAGGTACCGGGTTCGAATTCCACTGTGGCCATGTACTAATGGCTCTTTTCTGAGTGTTCAACGCTAACCGATGCTCTTACGGTAAGGGCTTCATCGTGATGAAACCTGCACATTCAGGTGACTGAATGTGAAACCATGATCCAATTTGGTCAGGTTCCCCTGGTAGCAGAATCACGGAGGTCAGATGACAGTCGCTCCACTGTAATTACCTGATCTGCCAAATCCCGGATCATGGTCAAGGCGGACCCCGGGCCTTCGTGCGCGGGAGCATAACCGGGATATTAACGCCAAGATGTTTTCTTTTATAAAACGTGGCAAAAAGAAAACAAATCAAACACCAGCTGGACTGAGACAGGGTCATCGCGCCAATCGATGGACCGATAACGACTGATATGCCAAAGAAACAGACGGACACGTCTCCTGCATATATTACGAAATAAAGAGTTATTTGTGCCTACCACTTATCGAGGAGCGCTTGCGGGGTATATGAGCAGTTATCCTGCTTGAACTCTCTGTCGGCTTTGCCGTATCGCTTGGGCTTTGACCCTAGATAACGGCTATAGAGATTACAAAGTCAGTTGAGGCAATATCCAGACAGAGACGGACTTATGTGACCGGCAAATATTTTTTTTTTAAGATTTTTTTTACCTGATTAGTTCTGTTGGTTAACATTGTCTGCCACGCAGAGGTTCTGGGTTCGATTCCTGGCCGGGCAGAAATTGAAATGATGAATTTTAATTTCTGTTACGGGTCTTGGTGTTATATGTAAGCACTTAATATAAGTAGGTATTTAAAAAAAATATTTAAGTTGTTTATACATTTTGTGGCACCCATAACACAAGCTTTGCTTACTTTCAAGTATATTTATTTACTTTATAGCTCTAAATTTTTTCTTATAAATTAAGGTAAAAAGCTGCTCTTTGACAAACGATTTTGGCTATCATAATTCGTACAACACTCATGTGGAAGCTGGTAAATTAAAAATTAAACCGTAAATAGTAAATTTTTACAGATTATAACATTTTTATACACTAGTTCCACTAAATATGTGATAATTATAAACTTTTGATTAATTGCGACCGGTGTCAGACATTACCTTCTGGCAATATTTACATTTTAACATTCGTTCATTTTATCGTTAAACTGTAAACATTGCCAGAAGATGTTGTCCGAAACCGGTCGCAATGAATTAAAAGTTTATAAATATAATATATTTAGTGAAACTATTTATACACAAAAGTGTTTAAATCTGTAATATAATGGAGTTCCATCAAGAATGCACAACACAAAGTGCCAATTAGTCAATTTTATACCCACAAAAATTATTGTATTACGTTTAACCAGGTTTGCTCTCTGTACCTAACACATACAAGTAAATAAATACAAATGTCAATATATAGCTATTGGTTTGGACTGTCCGATAATCAAATCATATGTATCTATTACGCAAAAGACATTCGTTTTGATATAACGCCAAATTGAGAATAATACCGCGGCTACTGGCCGAAATTCCTGTTGCGGACTAAATAAATAGGAGTGAAATCAATAACACTTAAACTCCCACATCTGCCGAGCATTATTTTCTGAGGGAACTATTAACCCTTGGATTTACGCTCATTGGGACAGATGCAAACATGGGCCGTGTTGACCCCTTTGTTGTGCATACCATCGGCAGTTTAGGGTTAATTGCAAATAGTGTCAGCATTTTGCGAAGCTTTTCGATCAATACAATAACGCTTTATTTATTGCATGGTATACTTTTAATGTTTATTCTGCTACCAGAAGAACCTGACCAGGTTGGACCATGGTTAAACATTAATTCGCCTGAATGTGCAAGTTTTATGACAATGTTTTCTCTCACCGTGTTAAGCATTCAACTAATGTACATAACTCAGAAAAGAGTCATTGGTAGGTGGCTGCAGTTGGATTCGAACAAAGTACCTCTCATTTAGGAGTCGAATACCTCAACCACTCGACCACCGACGCTCTTGCAGGTGGTTTCTTATTAAAATAAATAATATTGACTTTAAGTAAGCCATAGTACCTACTTGCGCAATTACTAAACCCATTCTAAATTACGAAACACCTACATAATCTAATTTCTCAGTCTCTCTTTCTCTAATTCTTACAAATAAATTCACAATACCCATTCGTCCAGATCCCCAAGTACATCCCAGTCAAGATGGACGATAAACCGGCTCGTGTACTAATATCTTCGTAGATACAATCTGTTGTCGAATGCAGTTCTTGCGCAGCCTTGCTTTGGAATGACATGTCGGCCGAGCCATACCATATCTATCTGTTTACCTACATATACATTATGATATACACTATGATATACACGATATCGTCAATAACTTTTCTTACAAAATAAGGTAGGTAGGTATCATGACCATCCATGATATCATGATTCCATACAAAAAAGTAAGTTGGAACCACTGGCTTACCGAAGGGACTTTGGCTCCCTGTGTGTGTTCTATCGGATGTACAATGGGAAGTGTTCCGAGGAACTTTTCGATGGGGTGCTCTCAGCACAATTCCGCCATCGCACCATACCATCCGCCGTGGGCTGGGTACTCATCCCCACTACGTAGACCCTCTGTTGGTCTCCACGCGATTCGAAAGAACGTTTCTCGCTCGAACGATTCGGAAGTGGAATGAGCTCCCAGCCACAGTTTTTCCTTTGGTCTATAACATGGGATCGTTCAAGAGGTATATTAGAGGTCTCTTTAGAGGCGGGCAACGCATTGGTGACTCCCCTGGTGTTGCTGCTGTCCATAGACGGCGGTGACCACTTTCCATCAGGTGGCCAGCTTGCCTGTTTGTCTGTCGTATAACATAAAAAAATATTTAAAAGGAAACTGACACTACAACGACTAACTGAAATCCATCGCCTGTTTTCATGAAATATGGAATAGCAATTTTTTTTTTTTTTTTTTTTCATTATTTGTATTAGAAACCTTGCATCATTTAATGTAGATAGTGTATAAGTTGACTCTCTGTACATTACATGCCTTCTTTCCCTAAGATTCTTCCACGATGTCTGTGAAAATGGTTGTCTGGAAGAGATCGCTTTTAGCAATAAGACCGCCTTTGTACTATATTGTCTTACTGTAACAATTTTCTACTGTCCTTGTATGTGCAATAAAGTTTTATAAATAAAAATAAAACGATATTGTCGATTGTTAGCATGGGAAAGTAACCGGTAGTAACTTTAGTAGCCATTTATTAAAGTCTCTCCACGAGCCAATCCACAACGTTTCAATAAAACGGAGTTGTTGACACGTTTTTTTACGATTGCATAAATAATAATAACCAATTTATCGCAAAATGCAAACCTAAGTAGGTAATTTATGGGCTAACTGACAGACGGATTATATATCGAAAGCATTAGTTCTTATGCCATGCGCGATAAAGCACAAAATTGCTATTTCATATTTGATATGGTGCTGATTTTACGCGTGTAAAAATGTAATAAGCAACATAAATCTAAAGGGGGTGGAAATAGAAAAGCTTATGAAAGGCAAAAAAGCACCATAACATTATTGTGATAAAGTCGTTATTGCTTTGGTAGGTTTGTTGGCAATTTTTGGGCACATTATGAATAGAAAAACAACCCTGGCGCGGTGGCAAGGGGAAGCTTGACAGAGGTCGTCAACATTTTTATTTTAGCCGCGGGAAATAAAAAACATAGGAACGCATTTTAGCCGTCAAACTCGAGTCGTGGGAGGATTTATGGGGAAATAAAACTGTTTAGGTATTTAACTCTTAGAGGGAAACATACGGCTTTGTATATTTATTAAGTATTAGATGTAATGTACAGTTCAGTACTTTTTGTGTGAATAAATTTAATTCGATTCGTACATTATCAAGTTGCTTTTGCCCGCGACTTCACCCGCGTAAAATTCGATTATAACCTAGCACATACAAGTAAACCTAAGTAAAGTTAATTTTCAGTATAAATTATTGATTATGTGCTAGGTGTTCTATAAGCTATTTATTGCTGTCAAATTTCATCAAAATCCATTTAGTAGATTTTTTGTAAAGAAGTAACAAACATTCTAACACACTTTCGCATTCAACGACGCCGTCAGACCAATGGTCCTCATATTTTCAAAAATGGTTTGACCGAATGAAAAATGTTTTAAAACGTAATGCAGAATATTTCGGAAAGCAATAAATATTATTATTCACGCGGGTAAATTGTCTTATTAATGAGTAACGCAAAACTTTCAATGTACCCGACGCACACTATACAGGCAAGTGTGTTGAAAATAAACAATAAAAAAATGTTGAGAACCCCTGCCACAGCAAATAGCATGTTGCAGCCCCATAGAATACAATATTTATCGCGCGCAATACAACGAGATTATGAAAATGTTTAGATGTGGATTCGCAGATGTGGGCCCATAAATTATACATTCCGACTTCGGCCACTTCTATCGGCTTCATAAGCCTATTATTTGGACCACTGACTTCATAGACATCTTATATGATAAAGGAGTTATTTTCATTATAACACAATTACATAAAATTGTGTTTATCACAAACAATTTTACAATCAAGTCAAGAAGAGGTATTCTTTCCTAGCTTCATTCAGTTAGATAGGTCACTTATTCAATTACTTTCTTCCAACTCTACACCCTTGATAGTGGGTATTCGTTGTCGTCTGTTGAGGATTGATAGCACGCTTCTCGGTCTTGTGAACTTTCAAAGCTATAATAATATACTCAGAGATGACCTTCACTTGGGCGGTCCAGTGCATTGATCTTCCGCGTGATCCTTAGCCTTCCACCACAAGGCGCTCCACAGAGACATCTCTTCCTCGCGAGTCATGGTTAAAGAAGGTAAGGACTCGAGCCCGTGTGGAGGATAGTGTAGGAGAGGTTAATGCCAACATGGGGTTCTTCAAAAGGTTATACAGGTATCTCAAAGGCAGGCACCGCATCCGCTCCCCTAAGGTCGCAGATGTCCTGGACGACGGTGGCTACTTTCTATAAGTCGGACCATCAACCATCATTTGTTATAAGTAGCTACACTACCACAGATACATACAAGTCTTTATCAGTCATAAACGTACTTTCACTGTCAGCTTTTTCCATTGTTACATTTATAACACTGCGATCTCCAACCCGCCTGCTAAGCGTGGAGATTATGGCAATAATCCCCTTTCGTGGGAGAGGTCCTCAGTCCTGCAGTGGACTGTCATGGGCTGTGATGATGAATGGTACTGAATACCTATACCTAGTTTTTTTATAGTGTGCCTTTACAGAGGTAGTAGGTCTGCGTAATAACTCAACATTAAAAACTCGACTAATTGCCACAGTAGGCGCAACACTCAGTCTTTCACTCGACAAAAACTGTATAACGAGGCACTGACCGACAACTAGAGCTGACTAAACCACACAGCAAACATCAAACAGAACCAAACAATGAATCACGGCATACAAACAAATGGCGTGAAGTCATCGCGTATATAAACGGTTTATTGTTTGACCGGCGTGTCTGTCGATGTGACAGCGTGTGTAAATATTTACGTTCGCCGTCTAAGTAAAAAGCCCCAATTCCAGCTCGTTACTTGGCCTGCGGGTCAAAGACAAGTATACTTATAGCTTTTGCCCACGTTAGCGTAGAGCTAGATAAAAAGTAGTTCTTTCTAGGTTTAAATTTAATCTGAAATTCGACCATTATGATTAAGTAACAAAGACATTACACCTGTATGCAGAAACATTACCATGAGATCTCACAAAGTGCGCGTACGAATAGGGTTCCAACTAACAATACTTGAGTGGCAATCGGGACTATGCGTTCGTCAAAATGAACAAAATTGACTAAATCATAGTAGTATTGAACGCAGTTGTCCGCCACCTCACTTAGTCGTAAGTTACTAAGCGGCCTAAGATGGATCATGCCTGTCTAGAAACAGCTTACTCTAGCTTGAAATGTCTGAATTTTACGCGGAAGTAGAAAACGGAATAAGCTAGTTTAACAAATAAGCGAGAAAGGAATAAAAATACTCAGTGTATACTAGCCCAAGGTGGACTAATGACCTGGTTAGGATTGCGGAAAGGTGATAGATGCGGGCAACTGAAGACCGAAAAGAAAGGTCCAGAATAATCACGTCTAGCAGTGTCCAGCATTGTTCGGCTGAAGACAATAGTGATATCTTGAGAAATCCTCAATGACCTAGGTCGCGAAAATTATACAAACTTTTACGCTCTATTTAACCCCTGTCAGAATTATTTTTGGCGCTACAAGTAGCCTATGAAATGTGCTTCCCCTGGTTACCAATCAGCGGTGAAGGCGTGACAGGCAAACAGACAGTTACTTTCGCATTTATAAAAAAATATTAATTTTGATTCTTGCTGGTTCCTTCATTACTGACGCAGATAAGCTGTGCTGACTAATAGAATGTTAAATGATACATTGAACAGATGCCCATTAACGTTTTTGTGGCGTACAGTACTTAAATACTGTGCAGGCAGATCACGGAAACGACTTCCAGTATGGACGATCAGACTATACTCATTTCTTCTCCTTGGTCCATTGCCACAACAAAGAGGATAATCTATAATACTTGTCTTCTTGGACTATGAATCTGTAACGTCATTATTCTGGCGCTCAATCCCAGCTTCTTCATTTAGGTTTAGTCAGCTCTTACTTCTCCACTCCGCCCTGTCCTCGACATCCTCACGACGTAAGCCGTTGGCTCCGGCATCGGACTCGGCAATGGCGCGTATCTTGGTCATCGATGAAGCTCTATAGCATATTGAATCACTCGCGGGACCTCTTTCCCGATACCGGCAGGTTTAGGCACCTATTTCCCACGTACCCCTGGGGCTTACGCAACATGTGACCAAACTAGGCGTGCCTCTTCATTCTTATCCGTGATTTATCCCTCACGTCAACTTGGATTATGAATCTGTAAAGGCTTTTAATCAATCTGCTGCTACTTTGTAATCTTCACTTAACTCCAAGAGTTAACATGTCATGTTTATGACACCTATGTTGGGTTACAACCATGAATTCTTTGCAACGTTGTTGCGCACACGCAAATTGCCTCAAGTGTTGGTTCGTGATACACGCCAGGGAAGTTATTTATGGATGCTCTTCAATGTCTGAGAATGTATTACTTTTACCATAATAAGTATGGACGCTTCATTTCCTTGGTTTATGCAAGCTATGGCACGCTAATCCTAATCCTATTCCCAGATGTTCCTGGCCCTAGATCTGGGATCATTTGGGAATATGACCATCTGGGAACGGGTCCACCTGGAAATTGGATAATTAGAGAATGTGTGACGCGTTTGGGAACTGTGTGTTCAGTTAGTTAATATTCCGTAACAGTAAGCCCGTGTTCGATTTCCGGCCGAGCAGAAATTGAAATAACAAATTTAATTTCTGTTACGGGTCTAAGTGTTGTATGAATAATAAGTACATTTTACAAAGAGGCAGTAGTTTATCATTTATCTAACACCCATAACACAAGCTTTGCTTACTTTGGAGTCTCGATCGCGCTCTATAAATTTGTCCAAGCAAGCATATTTGTTATTGGAAAATTGAAATTACACAATCAGCGTTAACCTCTACATCATGTACCCGTACGTTATCGGTAGCAAATCAGTAAACCGTAACGGACAAAAAGTCTGACCCTCTAACAAAAAGGTTAAAACTTCAGACACAGTGTTATCTTTCCTCTTTTTTATAAAGCTCGCATTACAAATCATGATTAGTCGAGTATTTAAACAATTAGTATGGGGATTTAATTACCCGGTGGAAAGAATGTTAGTTCTCACGCACCGCTCGTCGCTAATAGAATTAAATGCGTTACTCTTATTTAATTATTGGGGTGTGCTAATGAACGAGGCCTTATAATGGAGAAAAATGTTGAGGTAAGTATGTTGAAAAAGGCCCAAGGGCTTACATTTTTCTGCTTAAAGAGGTAAATGCGACAGGAATGTGAATGAAATTATACACACTATTCAAACTTCATTTATTTTATTATATAACATGATCTGCGATTTCTTCTCTATCTTAATTTTTCAAGTGCTGGACTTAGTAAGTTTGAGGACGAATTTTATAGATAAAATACCTACTTGTCACTCAAAACAATATAACTATTAATTCGCCTTGAAGTTCTAATCTAAATATGGCTCCAACAAATTTGTTATTCTTCAAAACTTAATTCCTAAAACATTTCTTCAAATCGAAAGCTGCCTCAAAAAATAATTATTTTCAAGATCGTTAAACATTCTTATAAAAACATCTACACAATACCTCAATCAAGACTCATCGACTACAATACTACATAAAAGACGACCAATCCATAGCGACAAATGAAACACGACTTCCGATTCAATTAAAAAGGTATAAAAATACCAATTTAATATTCCGTACAGAGCCATCAGGGGGGACAATGTCGTCCTCCGACAGTCTATGAATAAAAATTCCACAATCAATGGACACGGGCGGACAATTACTGTGCGAGCATGCACTGCATTGCGATTGCAAGCAAGTAGTATGCGACGCATGCATCGGCCATGCGGCGGGCGTCGCGCATGCACCGCAGATTGTGATAGAATTAATAATCCTGATGATTTCCATGCGTATCCACACGTACAAATGTGTGTATTATGTAGTACAGTTGCAGTTACGAAATATTAAGCCGTAGTGGACGAGTGGCGAGAGTGACCATGATCTAGGATTTGGCAGATCAGGTAATTACTGTGAAGCGGCTGCCATCTGACCTCCGTGATCCTGCTACCAGGGGAACCTGACCAGATTGGAACATGGTTACACATTCCGTCGCCTGAATGTGCAGGTTTCATAACGATATTTTCCCTCACCGTAAGAGCATCAAAATTACATCTAAGTTGAAGAAAATATTAAATATACTTTGACAAATTAACACAGCGCCATCTAGCCCCAAAGTAAGCAAAGCTTGTGTTATGAGTGTTAGATAACTGATAAACTACTTTTATACTTTTTTAAATATATACTACACCCAAACCCGTGTCAGAAATTAAAATTTATCATTTCAATTTCTGCTCGGCCGGGAATCGAACCGGGGACCTGTGCGTCGCAGAGGCTCATCTTAACCAATTGAACCACTCATGTCCTCAATACAATATTTATTGGTGACGGAGAGTAGGGTCTTGGGTGAAAATAATTAGGAACACTACAGGTCTTCAATTTTTGTTCATTAGGTAGGTAGGAAGGAAGGAATCTGGATCGTCGAAGAGAATGTTGGCGGGATAGGTAAGTCCATCATTTTCAACATCTGTCAAAACATTTTTAGGTTTTGAAACTAGCAATCTACAGTCGATATTTTATAACTATTTTGGTTAAACAAATACCTAACGAAAACCTATCAGAGAATCAGTATTTAATTGAGTTATTTTAACGCTTGTCCATTTATCCTAGCTGCAACGATAGGGTCTGAGAGAGAATAATGATTTAAATTGTAAATCTTTGCATTTAGACAAATTACGTATAATTATGATGTATGTATGTATCCGAAACATACATATAAAACCTGTAATTGGGAAATAAATAATAGGTCAGAAGGTACTATTTTTACTAATTACGATACGTAGGTAATAAGCGTAAAATGTAAAGTGGAAGGTATAGTATCTTATAATAGGTTGATAAATATACCTCGCCAACCTGATAAATATACCTGCCTGTCTGTAGGATACAGACGCAAGGCTCACCTGAGTCTTGTAGTGGTATTTTATGAGTACTTACTTATTATAGTAGTATTTTCATTTTTATTTGAAACATAGTTGTTTTTTGCCGTCACCACCTCACGGCGGCGATAGATTGCATTCACATCATCTAGATGCCAGGCATCCAATTAACGTGGTATCGCGAGCGTTTTTACCGCGCACGTGCAAGTCGTGGAATGAGCCTCCCGAAGTCTTTCCTATACACTTTCACGAGTTCTTCAAAAGGCATATCTACAGGTACCTCAAAGGCTTCATCCTCTCCCCTTTGGTTGCAAATATCCTGGACGAGAGTGGCCGTTTTCCATCAGGTCGGACCGTGTGCCATGGCAATAAAAAAAAACGTGTCGTAAGAATCGCAACGGGGGCTATTTGTCAGTTTAATAATTATTACAACTAGTGTCAAATGAGAAGAGACTTGGCAGGTCACGTGGTTCGACTTGCTAAGTAGGCGATTGCCTGCGCGAAATCCCCTCCACTGCCATTTGACAAGTCTCTTCTTTCATGACGCGGATTATAAAGGCAGCAGGTTCAAATTCAAATTAATTTATTCCACACATAATTAGGAAAATAAAAGCAGGTAGTAGGTACTAATAATCTAACCGATAGAAAAAGTCGGACAATCCCCGGTTAAGTTTACTTAAACTCAATACAAAACCGATTTTATTGAAACAAACCTAAGAACCAACTTTATTAAACACGCTTTCAAACAGAAAATCGAATCTAAATCGGTCTATCCGTCCGGGAGTTACGATGCCACAGACAGATACACAAAGCCACAGATACACATATATACACGTAAAAGTAATAACCCATATATTTTCGTCGGAGGATAAAATGAACGAATTCAATACAATCATGCAGTTGATACAGATAACTTATATGGTGAGATATGATGACCATATCTTACTGGGAACTCTGTATAACACAATAACATATTGTGTTATACATGCAAGGTAAGTACCTACTTTCGTGGAAAAAGTAGATATGATTTACCATTGCAAAACTTACTTGATTGCACTTATTGTTTCTAATATCTTATAATCCAATGAAATACTTAATTGAATAAAGAAGCGGCGATCCTTTATAAACTCCAAAACAATAGATAATCAAGCTAGGTAATACCTAAGTGGGTGTCGGTAACGAACATCTGAGCATTTTTTCTAAGCGAAAGCTCCTTGGCGGAGGCTGTGTTGGATCGCGCTCCGTGCGGTTCAATGACCGGACCGCTAGAAAAAATGAAACAGATTCTAATACGTAACGTAATTTAACTTATAAGATCCGTATTGGTATGGGTCAAATGGTGTACGTAAGGGCAAATACCTAACTTGTTTTCAGTTCTACTACTTAGATACCTACATAAAACGTGAAAATGCACAATAGCCTGGTAAATTACTACTTACAAACTACCGAGAAGTAAGGATTTATACCCATTGGAATGATTTACCTACAGCGAGTTTTATGAAGAATTTCTCTTGTATTTTTGGATGTTTCGAAATGTGTGGAGATAATGAATAACTTTGTTCGTAAATGTATAAAACAAAACAGAAGAACCAACGAGCTTTCGCACATTCCAGCTTCCAGCAGAAAAGTTTACAACAAACTGAACATGCGCGGTAAGGGTTTATGAAGTAAACAAACTTGTTACACGAAAGTTTGCCGACAAAACACTTGGAAATAGTAATAAAACATACCTTTAAAGACAAATGGACGTTCCGAATCCAAGCTCCGGTCTTAAAAGTTGTATCCACTTAAATTTTACACACACATTCCTTAGCAAAACACCCGCTCAAACAAGTAGCCACACTAGCACTGGTTGTCGCACTTTTCGAGTTGAATTCTCACTTAAACACACCACAAACTCGTAGAAAATCACTGCCGGTATTGTTTAACGAACTTATTAACTCACTTTATTGTTAAAAGTAGCCTATAGTAGCGTAAATAATTAAAAAATCGGCGTAAACAATCGGAGCAACTCTCGGCACGCGTCAGCCATCTTCCGCCGACACAGTTTGAGGCGATTTTCGCTAGAGGGCACTGCTTGTAACGTAAAAAGCGGACGAAATTTTTGACCTAACGAGCGCTTTCAAACACACTTTTTGCTTTGATTTAGGTGTAATAAAGGCAGATATCTAGACGTTTTCATGCAGAAACTACTACTAATATTACCTAGGTAATACAAAAAGTTTTCTAAACAAAAACTGACTCAACTCTCAACTCTTGTTGGACTTTTTTTGTTAATGGCAGCACCAGTATATTTTATTTATAATGTGGCAACACCGTATTATATAAGTATTGCCATTTAATAATTAATTACCATTTTGTGTTTAATTCGAAGGAAGACCTAAAGAACAATAACAATAAATTATAAATTCGTTTCAACAAGTCAATTATCTTGGATCTTGGATCAGCACGTTCCCGCAAAACTAATAAGCACCTTTACTTTTGATTATCCTACCATTCTGATAATTTAATAGATACTCTGGTACAGTGCGTGCAAGATTTAATAACTTGTCTCGCGGCTGAAAACATAACTAAATTTGATAGACACGACGCCAAAGAGAACGACTATGACAACTCTTAACAAAATCAAGGTCAGGGACGCCATATCTTAGGGGGTCGCCATTTGCCGAGACATTTGACAGGTTTACATCTACAGCAGCGCCATCAATCGGGGTACATTTTCTGTCATCCTGCCATTACTGGAGCAATCCACAAAACCAAGACATTGAGCCACTCGAAAGAAGAATGGGAATGTAATTATTAAATTAAATGGATTATCTCTTAACGATGCCATGAATTACCCATGTTACCCATGTCCCGGTCAAGCTTTGTTATAAAGTTGTGTTGTTACTATTGAGCATTTTCTCGACTTCCTACAAATTTCTAAAAATTACGCACTAAATAACGACACAAACATTATTATAAATAATTTCAGTATCGTCTTGCTATTTATCTTTATTTCGACGGTTAGTGCTCCTTGTGGCTCTACTGCTAGCATTTACCAAATAAGAACTGGCGTAAATGCTGTTTAATTTGTTCCGAGGCAATGAATGAGTCTGATATAATTACGACAGTAGTCAATAGGCCTATACAGGCAAAATATTTTATTAATGTTTAGTCATTAGAGAGCGACATCTGTACGATTTTTTACAAAGCTGTACTGGAAAATGGCTAAAAAAATGGTCACTCCTGATTTTTACTGGGAACTAATAAAGTAGAAAATGTAACAGGATTACAGGCAACACTGTTGAGCATGTGTCATTTTACGATTTTACGTTGACATTTGTTTTGTTATTGTTTGTGTTTGATTTGTTTTGACTGACTTGCTCGATGTGATTACTAGTTTTCATGAATGAAAATGCGTGTTTTTTAGGAATACTGTGTAAGGAATATTTAATTTAATTATTGAATCATCGATCAAAGTATAGTATAAAGAAGGACGAAAGGGACAATGAAGAAAAATCTAGGTCTATGTACTGAACTATGCTTTGTATTTTTATGTTCGGATTGAAGATAAGGTAGTCTATTTGTAATCTTGATTTTTGAGTGATGCATCTCAGTCATCCTCTTAGTGCTTCCAGCGATATCGGGTGTACTTGTTCTTGTGATTGATGGTAGTGACGGCCATGTAGGATGCAGTACCAACCCCATACATTTACGGGTGTCGTAAGACCCCTTATGCCAGAATATAATATGATAAATAATAGGCACATTGTTTTCTGTTAAGAGCAATGCTCCCAAGTGAGGAAAGACCCCTAAACACTCTCCATACAAACGTAGTTTGATCATATTTTTAATATTACACAACCAAAGCCTATTAAATGTTGTAGACGTAATCTAGAAATTAATATCAGTGTTTCCTTTGGACTATGACATGGGATCGTTCATGAGGTATATTACAGGTCTCTTCAGAGGCGGGCAATGCATTAGTGACTCCCCTAGTGTTGCTGATGTCCATAGGCGGCGGTGACCACTTTCCATCAGGTGACCCGCTTGCCTGTTTGTCTGCCGTATAACATAAAAAAAACTTCTTGGACGATGTAGGGTGTCAGATTTTCATTAAAATATATTGTTACGAAGTTACAGGGATTTAAGATTTCCATACAAATTTTAAATCCCATGCAACATTAAATCTGACAAACTGCAAGCATAGATATTGGTTTGTGGATCATGTGTTCACTTTCATAGCGACTTTGGTAGAGTAGTATTAAAAATATTATCAAACTACTATGACAAAATAAAATGTTTATCTCGGCAAACACTTAAGTATTACCAACACTGTGATCTCCAACTCGGTTGTCAAAAATCAAGACCCCTGCACTGCTGTGGAGAAAACTCAACACCAGCAATGGACATTATGGGTTGTATCACAAGTCAAATCAACTACCACCATCAACGGCACCTGCCATCATGTAAAGTGATGTTGTAATGTTGCATGTAAATTCATCCAGCCGAGGCTTAGGTAGATGATTTCTGTGTCATAAGTAACTTATCCAAAGTTGCTTTAGGGAATGTTTGCTCATATTCTTTGCAACCATCGTTTATTTTTATTTATTTATTTCACAGTCTTACAGCATGTTGGACATCAAGCAAATTCTGCTTCTGTTCAGATTTTTTCTGTGGTACTCCCATCCCTTCCTGGTTATACATCACAAGGCATATTTTGCTTCAATTGGTGTCTTCAACTTGATACCCAGAGGATTAGAATGGTAATTTGTTTTGTCCTGTGTTTGCCCTTGACATTTTTCATCTCTGCCTTGACAAGTTGACAGTGGGCACATTATAAAACTGAGGTCTTTATGTAGAGCTTTATTGGTCACATTTGACATACTGAGGAGCCTTGGTTATTTGTCGGAGCACTTTAGATTGGAACCTTTGGGGTATTTCTAAGTTGGCTCTTCCTTACAATTGAATGCTATATGTCCAGCTATGCTTAAGTATCATCCGGGCGTTAATGTCCAGGTTGTGCTCTCGCGCACGAAGGCCCGTGACTATGATCCAGGATTTGGCAGGTCAGGTAATTACAGTGGAGCGACTGCCATCTGACCTCCATGACTATGCTACCAGGGGAACCTGACCAGATTGGATCATGGTTACACATCCAGTCGCCTGAATGTGCAGGTTTCATCACGATGTTTTCCCTCACCGTAAGAGCATCAGTTAGTATTCAACTAATGTACATAACTCAGAAAACAGTCATTGGTACATGGCCGGAGCGGGATTCGAACCCGGGATCTCTGGCATACGAGTCAGCCACTGACGTTTGGCCACTGACGCTCCTTGCTAGGCTTAAGTATTCACTTGTAAAAGAGTACCTAGTTTATTTTCAAACGAAAGTTGTCGTTTCAGTTCTAGCAACACATGTATTAGACTCAGCTTCATGCTTAACATGTGCATGTGTGTGCGCCACGTCAGTCTTCTACCCATGTGTATTCTGCGGTACTTGGCACTTTCAGTTCAGCAGGGCTATTGGCTATCTCGATAGACAACAGAATTTGACATATAATAATCTTACACCACTCTAATTTGGTTGTTGCCATAGCCAGTGGCCAACATAGATGATGTAGTGTAGAATTATGTAATGTCAAATTCAGTTGCCAACTGAGTGAGACAATTGCCCCGCTGAGCTAGTAGTTTTTGCAACCATACCAAAACTACATCCTGCAATTAATAAAAATCCATAATCCACTTGTCCTCAACTAATATGTATTCTTGTTTCTAACGCTTTTTTCTATATCAGGTTCGGGGCACTCTTTATGATCCAATGAGGTGATGACTATTTTAATTAAACATAAAGCAAATATTATTTAATATCAAAGCTGTGCCTATCTATCTATCTTGTGCTTTCGTACGCGATCACGCAAGGGCCCGGGATCCGCCTCGACCATGATCCAGGATTTGGCAGATAACGATAACGTAATTACAGAGCGACTGCCATGACCTCTGTGATCCTGGATCACGGTTACACATTCAGTCGCCTGTATTAGCAGGTTTCTTCCCGATGTTTTCCCTCACCGTTAGAGCATCGAGTAGTGTACAACGTAGGTACAAAATTCAGAAAAAGTCATTGCTCATGTCGGCACCGGGAATCAAACTCGATACCGTTCACTTACGAGGCCGATCTATACATGAGGCCACGAACGCTAATATGTATAAATAAATAAATAATAAATAAATAATCGTGGACAAATTCACACAGCGCCATCTAGCCCCAAAGTAAGCAAAGTTTGTGTTATGCGTGATAGATAACTGATAAACTACCTATATACTTTTAAATACATACTTATTATACATAGAACACCCAGACCCGTAACAGAAATTAAAATTCATCATTTCAATTTCTGCCCGGCCGGGAATCGAACCCGGGACCTCTTGCGTGGCATACTGGCATGTTGACCACTGAACCACTCAGGTCGCCAGGTCAGGTGTATTTTTACATCATCATCATCCGAGCGGTAATCCGTTTTCTACTTTTTCTTTTCCACTTCGCCCGATCTTCGGCTTGTGCTGATAGCCCTAGCAAACATATCTTAGGTCTAGATACAACAACGATACCGTAGCATGATGTGCATTTCGAGCAGTGGGCCTTTTTATGCTGTTTTGGCTTTTTACATGCTGCGACTACTATCCGGCCCGCACAACCCGTTAGGAAAAAACCGGTTCGCCAGAGCATATTATGTCTTGCAGCAGGGGGAACACGAGCAGGTGAGGTTGGGCCCATGAGATGGTGGTTGAACACCATAACCATTCCTGTATCCATACCCGCTAATACGTATAATTTATGATTACTTACTTACTTACTTACTTACTGCGCTGGCTCAGCGACCCAAAGTGGATCTTGGCCTCCGACACCAGAGATCGCCACCTGTCCCTATCCTGCGCCATCTCCTGCCAATCGAGGATTCCTAGTGCGTGCAGGTCTTTCAGGACTTCATCCCTCCAGCGATATCTGGGTCGCCCGACCGGTCGACGTCCGCTCGGCCGACCCACATATGCTCTCCTAACGGCGCGATCCTCCCCCATCCTCTACACGTGGCCAAGCCAACGCAATCTTGCAGCCTTGATCTCTCCCAGAATATTGGGTTCGGAAATAAGCTGTTCCACCTCCTCGTTCTTTCTTCTCTTCCACATGCCGTCCTCACCCTGTGTTGGCCCCAGAATTTTCCGGAAGATCTTACGTTCAGCGACCAATAACTTGTTCTCCTCCTTAAGTGTCAGTGTCCAAGCCTCACATCCGTACATCAAGATTGGTCTAATAACTGTTTTATATATCCGAATTTTGGTTTTCCTGCTTATCAGTTTGGACACCAACACCTTATGGAGCGCTTCACAACACCTAAGCGTATTTTGTATCCTAAGATCAATTTCATCTTCTCGCTGATTGGTGTCGGTTACGGTGCCACCGAGATATTTAAAAGTATCGTCGCCTTTATAGCTGCCACTGACTACCGCTAGGGATTCTCGCCTCGCATACTTATCCCTGTACCTCTTCATATGTAGGTACTCTGTTTTTTCCCGGTTGATTCTGAGGCCAACCCTTCCTCCTTGCTCTTCAAGGGCTTCCGCAAGATCTTTTACGGTCTGTTTGCACTGTCCAAGCAATCCTAGATCGTCAGCATATCCAATGATTTGGTGATTACCGTTCAGTTCTACTCCACTCTCAATTAATTGGACGTTTCTAATTACGTGTTCTTATAATATCTTATAGTTCTTAATCATAATAATTTATGATTAAGAAATTTTAATTAAAATGTTCAATATTGGTTCAAAAGTGTTAGTAGATGTAAGTATAGAAATAGGTACCCAGTGCACGGATATTTCCCCAAAATTATTTTCTCCCAAGAAAATTGGAAAAATAACGCTTTCTGAACTCGGCGAACATTATCGGCACAATTTCAACTGCAACAGCCTCCAGGGAATCCCACTGCGGCCTTCCGAAAGTCCATTTCAGTTTTAATGCTATTTTCCAATCGCGGACGCGAATCGCTCCAAGGAAATAGTTGGGATATAAGTTCAGTTATTGCTTTTTACAAGTTGTTGAGTTTAAGGAAGTTATCATTTTTAGTTCTGTCTTCGCCGGCGGGTGTTGGGTGTTGAGATGCGATTTGTGGTAAAAGTTTTATTACAGCTTGACCAGAAGGATAAAACACGTGGGGTTTCTAGAACGTTATTTCGTTCCTCAATTGTAAAGAACATTAAATTAGGTATAAGCTCTTACAACTATCCACTAGCGTCAGTAATGTAACTTATTTTATTCGTGGACGGAATAAAATTAGGTCTAGTGTAAGTAATGGAACTTCGCACCCTTTAAGAATTCTATACCTATCTGTCTGCTTAAGTGACTTTGGTCTCAGTTCAGTGCGCTTCAGGGGCCTTGCTGTTGTTTGTTTTGACGTTATTGTCTATTAAAAATGGTCTTTTCTGTGCAGAGTTCCAACGGATTAAGTACCCGACGGTGATGTGGTGATCTGAATGCTGAGTGTAACTTTTGCTTAGAAATAAGTATGAAGAAATAAACTTCATTTACGTAACACTAGACAGCGCTATACATTTTTTCATACTACATTTCACGTAAACTCAAACACGATAGTAAAGTAAAATCGAAGCAAAACATACACTCAGCCCTCAGTCCCGCAGTGGTCACCATGCAGGACTGCTGTATAGTCTGTTAAGAAAGTAAGTAAAAAGGAACTACTGCAACAAATAATTATAATACTATCAAACTAAGTACTTCAGCTGTCACACCATAGAATTGCGTCGTTAAAATTATCACGATTACGACATTCTTGACAGACTGTGCAGGTGGTCCCAGATCGATTTTTCTACTGGGGCTTGTATTGAAATGACATGTAACCTTTTGAATTTTATGAAATAAAGAGTATTTGAGTGGATACTAAGTATCTTATCCATGACTGAGTTCTTTTCGTATGAGGCTCTTTTTTGGATTCTATTGCTAACATTGCTATGCGCGTCTATAGAAACACTAACTCACTTAGGTATATTGGTTTTGAGTAAGTTCATTTCTGTCGAGTATACCTACATTTCTTCAACAATGTTTTTCCTCGAAAACACATCTCATTCAGCATTGTGTCAGGTGCGCCATTGTGCGCTAGTTTGGTTAATTCAATCCGAGCCAGCGACAAACTAACAGCGGCAACAGTAACTGTCGGCGCGGAATCACGACAAAGGAAAGTAGCGCGCGAAGTTACTGTCTTGCCGCCATTGTTTGCTGGGTAGCCATGTTGTGAGCCACTTACCCGCTTTTCAAGCGTTATAATGTTTTGGTAGGTAGGTTAAGAGCGTCAGTGGCCTAGTGGTAAAGGTATAAAGTGATTCGACTCGCAAGTGAGTACATGATTCGAATCCAATGACTCTTTTCTGAGTTGTGTACATTAGTTGAACACTAAGAGATTGAACTCTTGATTGGAAACCTCGTGATGAAACCTGCACATTCAGACGACTGAATGATTCAATCTGGTTTGTTTTCCCTGTTAATAGGGCCACGGAGGTCAAATGGCAATCGTTCGACTGTAATTACTTGCTCTGCTAAATCCTGGAGCAAGGTCAAGGTGGATCCCGAGCCCTCGTGCGCGAGAGTACAACCGGGACATTAACGCCAAGTTTTGATGATGATAATAATGACAGAGAGAATCTCTGGAGGCAACTTTTTGTGTTTTATAATTAGAGCTGGCAACATTGCGTACAGATTTTAACAAAGTGTTCAGATTTAAATAAGACGAAGAATCCTCCTTTTTCGGGTAAAGTTTCGGAATGGCAACACTTCAACTTCTTGAAGTTTCTTTCGGATTCAGCGACCATTACAAGTTCGCTGACTGAAATGTTTTTATTTGTATAGATCCGAATCTGGCTTCGTTGCCATTGAAAACGAAAAGTTCTTTCAATACAGACTACCACGTAACGCTACTATGTTGCTGGATATCTTCCTTTCTAGTACTGTAGGTAGATATCTACTCGTATTAGAAAAGTCTGTAGTGGAAGCTAGAGAGTTGTGTCAGGACAGAGCAAAGTGACGGTCCATAGTCTCTGCCTACCCCACTTGTGGGACAAAGGTGAGCTTTATGTATGTATTCAGTTCTCGTATCGAGGAACCGGGGCTTTGGCTTTGGTGAAGCCTAGCATTGCAGGGTAACGTGCGCCGTTGGGCAACGTATTGGTGATACCCCTGCTGTGGCTAATTGACGACCTGAGTGGTTCAGTTGGTTAACATGCTAGAGGCGTAGAGGACCCGGGTTCGATTCCCGGCCGGGCAGAAACTGAAATGATGAATTTTAATTTCTGTTACGGGTCTGAGTGTTATACATGTATCAAAAGTATGTATTTAAAAAAGTATGTAAGTAGTTTATGAGTTATCTAGCACCCATAACACAAGCTTTGATTACTTTGGGGCTAGATGACGTTATGTGAATGTCCAAGCATATTTGTTTATTTATTTATATATACTCGTATTAGTACAGTCTGCGGTGCTCCTCGGGGATCCGGGACTTAGGCAGTGGTGAAGCCTAGGGTTGTAGGGGCAACGTGCCCCAGGGCTTTTGAGGTGGGCAACGCATTGGTGATTAGTCTGCTATCGCTAATGACCAAAGATTAACGGTGACCACTAAACTCAAAATCTCAAAACTATTTTTTTTTTATTGATTAGGACATTAGGTCTAAATATCTCTTTCAATCGACAAAAAGGAGGGGGTAGGAAAGTAGGAAGGAGGCACACAGTGACACACTGGCCGCCCCATGGCCGCAGCAATCTACCCCACGCCAACCACGACCGGACCGTGCCCGACAATGCCAGGCAGAGCCGGACCGTGCTCAATATATTATATAAGTATGTCTAGTATACTTAAGAAAAAATAAACTATCCTGGAACGTCGGTGGCCGAATGGTTATGGTATCCGACTCGTAAGCGAGAGGTACCGGGTTCGAATCCCACTACGGCCATTCACCAATGGCACTTTTCTTAGTTAGTACATTAGTTGAATGCTAACCAATGCTCTTACGGTGAAGGAAATTATCGTCATAAAACCTGCACATTCAGGCAACTGAATATCTAACCATGATCCAATCTAGTCGGGTTTCTCTAGTAGCAGGGTCACGGAGGTCAGATGGCAGTCGCTCCACTAAAATTATCTAATCTGCCAAATCCTGGATCAAGGCGGACTCTGGGTCCTCGTGCACGGGAGCACAACCGGGACATTAACGACAAGGTGATTTTTTAACGGTGACCACTATCGATCAGGATGGAGGATACAATATGGAGTTCTTCAAGAAAGGGGTTAAAAGGTTTTTACGGGGTCGGCAACGTGTGGGTGATGCCTCTGGTATTGCAAACGTCCATAGGCTGCGGTGACTGCTTACCATCAAGCAGGCCGTAAGCTTGTTTGCCACCTTGGTGGTATAAAAAAAAAAGTGTAACCGACTGATTAACTTAAAAAACTTCCTCTTGATCAATTGTTAATTAGGGAATCTAGGAAACAATTAAACTCGAATTGTTAACTCAAAAAAGTTCGTTAACAATTGAATTTTATCCGGAAATTAACTCGACAAGCGGCTTTCCCAATTGAATTTTAAATGTCGCACAAACTTAGAATTTTTACAGAGTGGCTGTGGAATTTACAATTTATTTTGACAATAGTCACTTTAGGTACCTATATTTTCTACGTGTGGGGTTAGTTACCGCTTTCTATAGATGGACTGTCTGCTTGTTTGTCAGTAGGTGCCCATTATTATAATTTTTTTTTATACTACTCAGTGATAAACGAGCAGACAGCCCACCTGATGGTTAGTGGTAACTGTCGCCCATAACATTTACAATTCCTACATTTTAACCTGAATTATTTTAAGGTCGCCTATTTGCGCAATTTTTAAAATGTTGTCTATAAAGACAGTATTGACGATTTTAGATAGTCAGAAATTTGGAAAAACTCCTACTAAAAAAAGCAACTGATGCCAAATGGTACTGCTAGGGTCATATGGGTGCAATTCACGTGTATGTCTCATATCAAAGGGATTGGAAAGTAAGCTACCTTCACGGCAATTTTTTTGCTCTGTTTCTCATATCATAACAAACAAACAGATATGTTTTTACCGTTCGCCTCCTCAGACAATAAATAACGGCTTCTTTAGTTTTTAACCAAAAATATGAAAATGTTAGAGCCACCATAAATGTTCAGTTCCTTACTCTATGTTTTTAATAGTATCCCGCCAGGTAAACGGTTTACAACAAAAAAAACGCTTAGCACACGGAAATGAAATCCAATCCGGTAGAGCAGTTTATAAAATCAATTCCGGTTCGTCTGCAAACTTTGCCTTCGCTTCTGCCATGCAAAAATTGATTAATCCCCACTTCGTTACAACAACTTTGCAGACGTGGGGTATGGGGTGCCAGCTATAGACTTGAAAACCGTATTTGCGCCCTGAGGTAGAGGTTTTATGTATGATGTGTTAGTAAGTAAGTAATGCAGCTATAGTGATTTCCTATAGAGATTCTAATTCTAATTCGCTGGAGCGTCGGTGGCCGAGCGGTTAGGGTATCCGACTCGTAAGTGAGAGATGCCTGGTTCGAATCCGCCTGCGGCCATGTACCAATGACTCTTAATGACAATGGATATAGATGCATGTCCGTAAAAATGGTTGTCTGGAAGAGATCGCTTTTAGCGATAAGACCGCCTTTGTACTATATTGTCTTACTGTAACTATGTTCTACTGTCCTTGTATGTATAATGAAGAGTTATAAATAAAATGCATGGTGGCAGTGGAATTCGATGGGATAAATAACTCGAAAACGGCGACCAAAACCAAAAAATATTCTTATACTAAGATAATCTACATAAAATTCTTTATACACTTTTTTAAAACCCCAACCGTTTACGAGCAAAACAGTCTCGGTTCTGGCGGTAGCTAAAATACCCATTACTTTGAGAATTATATGAAAAATATTGTATAAAATACACATGTATTTTCATATGATATAACTATGTATAAATTACCTGTTTTGTTTCCCCTTTAACTGTACTGTAAGACTAGCTTCTTGCTACATGCAAAACAATATTTTTTCTTTTATACCACAAAGGTGACAAACAAGTTTTTGGCCTGCCTGATGGTAGGCAGTCACCGCAGCCTATGGACGTTTGCAATACCAGGGCCATCACCCACACGTTGCCGACCCCGTAAAAACATTTCATCCGTTACTTAAAGAACTCCATGTTGTACTCTCTAAGGAAAACCTCTCCAGGTAGTTAATTCCACAACCTTAGTGTGCGTGGGTATCTTATTGCTGAACTAGCAATAAGATAATTTTGTATTCGTATCAGTCCAAGGCACCCGCACTCAGTGTTACAATGTTAGCGCAATATAAATATTGTTGGCACAATGAGTTATAATTCTGTGACGGAAATAAATCTTGGTACCCGCTAATGCGAGCGAGGGAGTCGAAATATTCATATGGACATGCCTGGAGGGAGAAATATTTTACTTGGGGAAACTGGAGGTTCAGTAATTGTCGACCAAAGGTGATATCGTGCCTAAGTAATAGATACTGTAGCGTAGATTGGATTCATTGCTAGGTAATACTTATAACATTCATAGCCAGACCAGCGTAGAACGCATTGGTAACTATTTTCTACTATTATGATATACCGTCACGGGAGGCAATCGGCTCCCGTGTGACTGTTGTTTAACCAGTCTCGGGTCCTCAGCGAAAGACCATACAGTCAAAAGGCACACATAACGAGCGACGAGCTCGTTGCAGTGCTGAAGCTCGAGTAGAAGCTCTACCAGAATCGGTGTACATTGTCTAACTTTTCCCGGGCCTTCTAGTATTAAGAACTTACTAAAGACAAGCAAAGTTTAATAATTATACCAAACGAAATCCCCAGGCTATCAAGCAAGGAAACGACCAGGCACTTAAAATGTAGAAAATCAATAGAAAAACAAAACTATTGAGTATGTCAACAACAAAGATATTATTGGATGTGGCTTGAAGAAAGAAGAGAAAAGGAGATGAAAGTAAGAAACGCACTTGCATATACTTGTATACACGCAGGGCGCCAGTAGAAAACGTGCGCTATATTTAGAAAATATAGGCACATTTTCTACTACTTTCCCGTTTATTGCTTTTCTCCACACTAGGTTAACCAGAAGAGGTCTCTTACAGATATGAGCCCACCTTTGTAAACAATCTCTTGTAATAATTATTTTAATCTTGTTGCTTGTGCAATAAAGTATATAATAGGGAAACTGCTAAAGACAAAATACTCACCCCCATCTTCTTTCATTATCATCTATCCTTGTCGTTCTATTAATGTGTTGTTTGAAATTAATTTAGGAATGTCCATAGCAAGATCCCGTAGTCCCCAATATTGTGCCGCGCGGCGCATTGCTTCTCCAAATATATGAGAGAAAAGGTGTCCCCGTAAATGTATCGTTTATTTCGCTGAAAATGATTTTGTTTTTAATTTCCATCCGTGTAAACCCGGTGGAAATAAGGAAAAGGTAAATTTTATGGAAATGGAAACGTTCACGATGTTCGTAGGAAAGGAATTTAGGTACCTAAGTGGGTCGGTAGGTAGGTAGGTTAGTTCAAACGGTGACGACTGAAGTGTAAGTTAGAGTATAGTCCATCGACTCGATACGAAGAAGTTAGGTAAGATACTTAGATAATAAACAGTCATTATCTAAGTGTCATTATCATAGCATTATGCTGAGACTGGTCCATTTTGGTTTCCGTTACATCACTGGCTGGTCTTATGTAATTTTCAATAATTATAATTTACTGTACTTACCTTAGGTTAAGGATGTAATGAGGATCCGAGTAAAATACTTTCTATGACTGTCTGTGTGATTAAAATCGATATACTATTACATTTCTGTTTGTTACTAAATCTATAAAAAATAATAATATTGTAGTCAATACCCCGGTTGTGCTCTAGCGACCGAAGGCCCGGGATCTTGACCTCTTGACCATGATTTGGCAGATCAGATTTTTACCCCAAGACACAAACAACCCACTTCATCTGTTTTGTGGTAAAACAGTAGATCGGCTGCCATCAGACCTCCGTGGTCTTGTTAACAGAGGAATCTGATCAGTTGTGGTTCAGTCGACTAAATGTGCATGTTTCTTGTCATCAATCATAATTCAACACTAAAATGGTGTCCAGATTTTTTTTTGTAATTGCTTATCTTGTAGTCTAGCTTATATTTGTTTACAATAACTTAGTCCATAATTTAGTTAGAAGTCATAAAAACATTTAGTGTTACCATCTTGGTGTTTGCATGCTCTGCGGAATCTATATATACATAGTATAAAACAAGGTCGCTTCCCGCCGTCTGTCCCTATGTATCTTTGTACGCTTAAATTTTTTAAACTATACTACGGATTATAATAATGCGGTTTTCATGTTCTGTTTCATGTTCGGTGCGATTCAAGAGGAAGGTTTAGAAGCAAGGAGAAAAGAGTAGGTAAGGGTAAAGTTACTACTAGTTAATAATATATAAATATGCCAATAATTGCTTATTTCAAACTTTTAAAACGTAGATCCTGTAGCTATCAGAGAAAGAAATTATAGTTAAATCTTAAGCTCTTAGCGCCTGTGGAATTTATAAGAGCAAAAATGTTTAATAGAATAAAACAATTTTGCTCACATAACTTCTACAAACAGTAAGAAAGTTGAAACAAGCAATAATCAATAAAACCTAAACAGTTTCTGAATATCATTTTAGCGTTGTTAAATATCGATAGCCAAGTTGTAGAGGCCGATCGGTCATTCACACGGTGACTGTTTCTTCATGTTATTTTCTCCCACCAAGAGAGCATCTTATCATATCATTAGTGTTCAACTAGTAAATAGGTACAACAAAAGTGAGCCTGGAGCATCCATAATCCTATCTACTTAGGTTCCCCTGTAAACAGGGTCACGAAAATCAGATGGCAGTTATAAAAAAACATCATCTTGGCGTTAATATCCCGGTTGTGCTCTCGCGCACGAGGGCCCGGGGTCCGCCTTGACCATGATCCAGGATTTGGCAGGTCAGGTAACTACAGTGAAGCGACTGCCATCTGACCTCCATGACCCTGCTACTAGGGGAACCTGACCAGATTGGATCATGGTTAGACATCCAGTCGCCTGAATGTGCAGGTTTCATCACGATGTTTTCTCTCACCGTAAGAGCATCGGTAAGTATTCAACTAATGTACATAACTCAGAAAACAGTCATTATTACATGGCCGGAGCGGGATTCGAACCTGGGGCCTCTGGCTTACGAGTCGTATACTCTAACCGCTCGGCCACCGACGCTCTATGGCAGTTGTTCCACTGTAATTACCTGACATAATGTTTTAAACTATTGCGATTATTATCACACATTTTAAGGATATCCGGGTTTCTTACCTTACCTTTGTTGACGAGTAACCTTATATTTCGAGTCAGTTGCATTCATCATGGTCACGGGACCAGGTACGCGGTAGGACGTACAAGGTACCTGATCTGCCAAAGCCTCGATCATGGTCAAGGGGTCCGCGACATTAAAGCCAAAATGACCAACAAAATTGGGCATGGGGATAAATAAAAAAATAAATATTCGTGGACAAATTCACACAGCGCCATCTAGCCCCAAACTAAGCAAAGCTTGTACTATGGGTGCTAGATAACTGATAACTTAAATACTTTTTTAAATACATAGTTATTATACATAGAACACCCAGACCCGTAACAGAAATTAAAATTCATCATTTCAATTTCTGCCCGGCCGGGAATCGAACCCGGGACCCCTTGTTGCATGTTGACCATTGAACCACTCAGGTCGGATCGGGACATGATACGAGATAAATAACTTTTAAAGTATTTAAAAAACAATTTAAGCGCAACTTCTACCCGGTTGCGGCCTCCATTCGAAAGTTAAGTTGCTACAGCCATAAAAGAAAGTAATTGACCATTAAAATAAGCCATTTGAAACTTCTTTTATGATTTCAGTGTTCTACTGCCTTATATTACTTGTAGAGGGCTTTCAAGTGAAATACGTAGCAAAGCTGCCGACCCACGCCTAAATAAGTATTCTTCCCAGTTCTAATGCACACACTGTTCGCAAATTTGTTTTGAGAAGAGGTAAATTTGTATTGGAATTCAACACTCACACAGCCTCCAAAGTGCTTCGTACCAATATATGAATACATTAACCATACTGTCGGCTCAATATGATAGTGGGTGAAGTGTCCGTATATAAAATTCTAAAGAATAATTTGTACTGTAAAAAATAAAGACTTGGCTTAAAGGACTAGGCCAGTAACCTCAAAAAATATCTCTAGTCTGTGGTCTAGGATCCGAACCTTCCTTCCATGTCCTTCGATGAAATACAAGCTATCAAAGCTAATTGAAAAAGAGTAAAGAATCTATGTGTTATTTATCTGCCCTGTAATCCTTTATTCAACACAGACCTACTTCTATCGGTAGATATTACAGGAAAACACACATCTCGTCTTCCCATATATTGCCACAACTTAGATACTCCAAAGCGAGATCTTCCCTAACTTTCTCAATAAAGTGGTGAAAATATTGCCATAGGTGAAATATAGAATAAGAGTACTTAATCTAATCATCACGTCGGAGCATTTTTGTCACTACATTTGCCGATTCCAGCGGCGAGAAAGGCGATTTGTTTTCATATAGGAAGTTTAGTACCGACTGTGGTTTGGATATAAGCTTATAGCGATTTGTCATCTTCACATATTTTTATGGTATTTTCTGGGTTTCCTACCGCTTAGATTAAGTGCAGAACCGTTGGATCGCAGAATTATAGTCCTACCTAATTAATAGTTTATCACATTGGGACTTTTCTTCGAGATTAACGAACAAACAATGCGAATGGAAACGCTAATTTTATAGGTATCTAAGGACCTAATATGAATGTATTTCTTTTTCTTAGGTTTTCTTGTAACCGCAACTTTATTTAATTATTTATTGTACTATTTTTTGGTCTGTGGTAGCATTTCTTTATGTAATAAGGGCAGACAAACAGACATGAAGGCCACCTGCAACACCAGGGATGCTACAAATGCAATGCCCGCCTCTAAGGAGACCTATAATATATCTATTGAATGATCCCACGTCATAGTCATGTGTGGAAACACTGTGGCTGGAAGCTCATTCCACATTCGAATCGTACGAGCGAGAAACGTTCTTTCGAATCTTCGCGTGTACACCACTAGACCACGTAATGGGGATGAGTACCCAGCCCGCGGCGGGTGGTGCGATGGCGGAATTGTGCTGTGGGCACTAGTTCAAATAATTCCCTAATATTAGTTAGCTATTCGCCTCAGCTCCTGATTCGTACCCCGCAACTATCTCTGTCTGACGCATCTTCATCGCCATATCGTCCATCTCGCATCCTTCAAGAGATGGAACATTCGATCATACCGATGTAAATGGGGAAGTTTGGCCACTAATGAGACCATTGTTCGTGGCTAGCTGGTAGCTAGATGTAAGTTTGCTGTTTTATTCGGAAATATTCTTAATATCTATGCCTAATAAATCTGGATTATTCCCTAATATAACGGATCTCATCTGACCGACCTCATGTGGAGCTTACGTTAGAATAGATATTCTGTGGCGGAGCGTAAGATAAAATCATATTTGTCTGATAATAAGTGTCTACCTACTGCTGTAATTTCCATTCGAAGTGCTTTGGCAGCTCTAATAGAAATATTTAACTGCAGGGTAATAGGTATTCTGTATTAGTTTTTTAACACAACTATCTACCTATTTTATTTTGATAAATCTTAAGAGTTACTTTTGACTTGTATTCTTTTGAAATAATTCAAGGTGCGTTGTGTTGTGTTTCTTAATCTCAAACTTACTTACAAACTACGCTGGTTCAGCCATTCAAAGAGGAGCTTGACCTGACCAGTCTCCGTGTCCCCAGCCAAAGACCTTTGTCAACCTTGTTTCGCCAACGGTATATGAGAAGCTCACCAAGCGAGTGGCGTGCTCGCTCGTTGCGGTGCTGAGGTTCGACTAACCTCAAAGTACGAAACGGTCACCCATCTTATACCCGGACTCTGTATGCCTGTTCGACCTAGTCGTCAGACTGTATGCGAGGACCACCGATCTTGAGAAGAAAATTGCGTAACAAACGTGTAAGTGCTCTACGTAGGGAGCTATTACCCCCTATTTCGATAGAGCCGAACAAAGTGAGCAAAGTGTTTGGTTATTAGTCTCGCAAGCACGCTGTCACCAGAAAGGGCCGTTTCTTAAACTATTTCTTTAAAAAATTTCCCATCCCTCCTTAAAGCTGCACTAAACAGCAGGAAATTGGTCGAAGCATGACTCTAAAACTATCCGGCCCTCCTTGTTTCACAAGCCGCAAGCTACACAGGTGTCACCCCCAGGTGTCACCCTTACACCCGCATCTAATGTCACCCCCTCGGATCATTTATCAGTCTCATGGATAGCCTGACGGGGGTTGGAGACAATTTTTTTGTTTTTCTTTTTATTATAATAGTGCAGCGGTCGTTTAGTTGGTTGATACCTACTTATGTTTTTGTGACAATGTACAAAGGGAAAATCTAGAAATATACACATAAAATCATAAACATAACAACAACAACATAGCAATGTCTAGATAACGTAACAGCTGAAGTCAGTTTGACCACAGATAGGAATAAAATATTTGAGTTTGACAGTAATTTAGTGTGGCCAATTTAGGCGGAGCAGTAGTTCCCAAAACATTATTTACACGACTTTCTTGCCAAGCTGTGACGTGGTTGCTATATTTACAAGTAAAGTACATAATTAGCGCTATCGCCATCTCATCGATGATAAGTTATGGCTGGAAACAGCATACTAAAATCGATTGTCAAGAACATCAAAAAGTTCTTCACTATGTAAGGCCCGGACTCCACCATAGCGGACACGAGACAAGAAGAGAGATGTGTTTTAAAAATAAATAGAATTTAATATTTCACATCTCGTCTCCCCTAAGCTTGGTGTCCGAAAAGGAATAGAATTTGTATGGCGCAATCAACGCGGAGATATGAGCATTTTTATACCAGTAAACAATACCTCGTCGTCCTAGCGCTTATCCCGGCCTCAGCCAGGGTCCGTATTCCTAATTATTCTTCTCCACTTCGTCTATCCATTACCATCGGAGGTACCGGGGTAATTATTTATAATATTGTGTATATTGTGCCATATCGTGGAACGTTGAAAAAATCTACGTTGCTTGGTTTCATTAGACAATTTCAAATTCAATCATTTATTAAACCTTAGAACAGATTATAACAATGATATAAATAACTACATACTAGTAATTACAAATAAATTTATGTCGCCTAAAACAAAGCTTTAGTTACATTTTAACCGAGAAAAAGCTGCAGGGAAAGTTGAAACCGACCCGTCAGGTAACACTTCGCTGTGTTGACGTTTCCAATTAATAAGTTCTCAAAAAAATGGTCAGGAATTGTTATTTCGGTGTTTGATGTTGTGCGCAGGGCATAGCTTTCACACGAATGAATGAATTTTTTTTTTATGTCATACGGTAGGCAAACAGGCAAGCGGGCCGCCTGATGGAAAGTGGTCACCACTGCCTATAGACATTAGCAACACCAAGAGTATCGCTAATTCGTTGCCTACCTCTATAACACGTTGCTCTGGCAGCAAAAGGCAAATGCCACTCCACTGCCAAAGCAACGGTTCCCCAAATCCCCACCCCATGGAGCACTGGAAACCTTACTCACCGGCAGAAACACAATACTATTTAAAAGAGTATTATTTAGCTGCGATATTCTGTAAGGTGGAGGTACTTCCCCAGTCGGGCGGCTCCAATTCGAACGAGATACCCCGCTATGCCCTACCTCTCTTAGAAAATACTTCCTATCAACAATGCTTAACAATTATAGACTAGTGAGGGCACGGTAGATCATCGAGTACAAGTCGAGTAGAAAGAAATATGCCACTTTGTAGCGATAGTAGAAGTTTAATAGACCAACAATTTTTTATTTTACGCAGTAACAAACGACCATACAGCCCACCTGATGGGAAGCGGTAACATCTACGATTCATGCATTTAGGTTGCAGGCAACAACAATTCAGAATCGCAGATGCGTTGTCACTGTGAGGACTAAGACTAAATGCCTCATGCCTGTAATTGCGCTGGCTCCCTTATCCTTTAAATCGGAACTTAACAATGCAAGCATCGTTGCATGGCGGCAGAAATAGATAAGGCGGTGGTACTCACCCAGGCGGACTCCTCAGGCATGACAGAGCCCTACCGCCTATGCAAAGACTAGAATTTTCCGCGACCCAATTTTTCGACTAGGCAGGTGACTACTTTCCATCAGGTAGGTCTTGGCAGTTTGACTACCAATGGACACAAATACACCATCAATCGTCCCAACTCTTCACGGAATTATCGACGGAAGGACGGCATCATGAAAAAATCGGCAACAGTCCACCGGTAATGGGCGAGGAGCCATAACTCTCCCGTATCTATCCCGACATATTCCCTCTCACCTGGCCGGGTGGTTGTTTTCCCTCACGAACACCCCGTAATTAATGAGGGTACATTATTCTGCGGCGCGCCTTGAGAGGCGCGACGCACTGGGTCAGGGAAATGCGGCGGTTCGGATGCGCGTTTTTATACCACTAAGGTGTGGGTTGGCTTCGGCTAACCTGATTTTAAACAGTTATTATAACTTTTTACGTTTGCAGTGACAGGGGATCATTGAGGATTTCTTTCAGTTCTTATAAGAGAACAAAATTCTGCAATGTGAAATGTGTTTGATAACGGCAATTCTCAAGTAGAAGTGACTAAAAATAACTGACTGACTGATCAATGCAGAGCCGAAATCTATATATATATAATTTTTTTATGTGGCACTAGTCTTTAAACGCAATCCTTGGTACT
Organism: Blastobasis lacticolella; assembly: GCA_905147135.1. Classification (NCBI taxonomy): domain Eukaryota; kingdom Metazoa; phylum Arthropoda; class Insecta; order Lepidoptera; family Blastobasidae; genus Blastobasis; species Blastobasis lacticolella. The sequence goes on along the minus strand of LR990062.1, from coordinate 5,936,612 downwards.
CTAACTCTAATACGAAGAATTTTTGTTGGAATAAAACGAAGTTGAGATTAGGGTATGGAAAATGAATGGTCGAACTAGTGTAGCAAACATACCTGTGCCATGCATACCTACTTCAGCTCGATCAGCTCGACCACACGTTTCATCTGTTTGTTTCTTACGTCAGCTGTTAGTCAGTTAGTCAACTTTATTTTATATTAGATGTAAAATAAATCAGGGAAATATGATACATGACAATGTCACGCCTTTTTTCCACTGGGGTAGACACAGACCACATACGTTTGCTTCCCTTCTGGAACGACCTCATAGAAGATCGGTAGGTAGGTTGCACAAATTAAGTAAGAAAAAACGCGTCGTTCTACCAACCTTGTGCGTACACGCCGCCTCCGTAATCCGTATTTTTAACCGTTCAGCATGAGAAGCGCTCCTGCGGCGCTATTTGTCGGTTTGTAAAATATCGGCTCCTCTCCCGCTTAACTTCACATTAATTTGAACATTACCCCAACCCCTCCAAAATGCGGGGGGTTGCTTAAAATTGTTTGCTTTACTTCATAAAAAATGTGGCCGTAGGTGTTCGGTGGAAAATGAGATGGGGAGGTCGATTAATTTTATTTTTAGGAAGCATCGTATAAAGACAATACGTACCTGTTTGTCTGTTCCCTAACTTAGGAGACAGAGGGCTGTAAAATCCTATTCTACGCTTAGGGCTCGTTTATACGTCGCCGCTCACAAATCAGCCTAGTGACCGCGTAACGTCTGAACAAGAATCGCGTCTAAATTGCGCAGTCTACCATATTAGCGCGGAAGATGACGGTAACTAGGCATCTGACGCTGCGCGATTTTTTACAAATAATAAAATAAACTTTTTGTAACTCAACTAACAAATCGCCCAGAAATCGCGTACTGGGACATATTGGTAGTTTTGTATGCACATAGCCACATATTGCTTCAAACAGCTAAGCACGGGAAACACGCTCAATGGTTTGGCTGACTTTATTTTGTAATATCTAGCAACTACTGCTCACGACTTTGGCTTGAATTTTAATAACGCCCTTGTCGAAGTCGCGACACACCCAAACACTAAATAGACCATGAAGGTAGTTTATGTATGAAATTAGAAAATTGATTTATCTAATAGGTTGGGGAGAAAGTTTCTTCGCATTTTATATGAAAATTCAAAACATTTTTTAATATAGTTTATTTACATTTACCTAAAGTATGTAGGTACCATTTTGTTCGATAACTTTTTACCATCTTATAAGTAGGGACATGATCCCATTGCTATAGAAATTTAGGGCTTCTGACCAAAAAACTGCGTCAGGTAGTTTTGGCAGTCCTCTCGTGATGTTAACTTGACACTGCCTAAAGAATTCTGAAAAGACCGAAACAGGTGGAAATCTGAAGGTGCAAGGTCAGGACTATACGGCGGATGCATTAACACCTCCCAGCCAAACTCTCTTAATTTTTGCTAAGTGGTTAAAGATGTGTGAGGTCTAGTGTCATCATGATGAAAAACCACACCCCTTCTGTTGATTAATTCCGGCCGCTTAATCTCAACTTCTTGCTTTAATCTTATCAGTTGTTCGCAGTAGAGTTCTGAATCGATGGTCCTGCCTGGTGGTAACAGCTCATAATGAATAGTGCCCTTCCAATCCCACCACACACACAGCATCACCTTGTTGCGAGTTAACCCGGGTTTCGCCACAGTCTGTGAAGCCTGACCGGCCTTTGACCATGACCTTTTTCGCACGTTCTTGTCGTACATGATCCACTTTTCATCACCAGTTATCAATTTCATCAAAAATGGTTCGGGTTCATTACGTCGTAATATAGAATCACAAATGAGTACACTGTTCATTAGGTTCCTTTCAGAGAGCTCGTGAGGTACCCAAATATCGAGCTTTTTTGTGTACCCATTTTTTTTAAATGCGCCAAAACTGATTTGTGGTCAATTCCCAGTTCTTCAGCTACGTCGTAACTACTGATATGCCGATCTTGCTCAACTTTTTCAAAAATAGCATCCATTTGATCCGTAACAGGGCGACCAGAGCGATGTGCATCTTTGACATCAAAATTTCCGGATTGAAAACGCTGAAACCAAATTTGTGCTGCATTAGGTCCATAAACATCACAAATTTTTTTGCGGCTTGCGTTGCATTTTTATGTTTTTTGTAGTAAAACTTTAAAATGTATCTAATTTCCTCATTAGATTCACTCATCTTGACGGTAAGAAAATCACGCATTTTCATAATTTGAATTTGGAATTATCTTCTTTAAAATTTTAACTTTTAAATGATACCAAAACCAGCCAGGTACCAATAGTATAGCCAAAAAGGTTTTATTACAAGTTCATTCATACTATGTGCGAAAAGACTTTTTCCTCAACCAATATTTACTAATCCATATTCGAATTATATTGGAGTAAATTTTTATCGTAGGTAACTACGTATTTTTACGGATGCTGGCTGACCTAGCATCAGCCTCGCAGCGGATTGGTCTCGGCATGACTCTAGGCAAAACTAAAGTCATGGCAAACCTTACAGTTAGGTAGAGTGCCACCAACTTTATCTGTTCAGTAGACAAAACTAACATGGCAGCTTGCAGGTTCAATGTAGGTACATTGAAATATTGATTGCCATGTAAGTCCCGATTTTGTTGATGGCACTATATTTTTTTTTATGTTATACGGCAGACAAACAGGCAAGCGGGCCACCTGATGGAAAGTGGTCACCGCGGCCTATGGACATCAGCAACACCAGGGGATTCACCAATGCGTTGCCCGCCACTGAAGACACCTCTAATATACAGGGTTTCACAAGGTTTTCGAGTCACGACACTACCATAATTGTACTATGGTAAAACACCTCTACAATGAAATTAGGTCTCCGTTTTCACTTTTACCTTAGCGAAAACATTTGCCCATTTGGCCACGTTATGGGGTTTATTTTTTCTATGTATACCGTCGTTTTCGGCACTCGATCATTACGCCGCCTTGCTACCTGCCGCGGGGGAGTGATAAACGATCCACACTGTACCTTTATAGTCCGGGATATGGCGCAAAAATTGCACAACATAAAGTTAGGTAAAGTAAGTTAGTTAGTAGGCCGGCACCGCATTCGCTTCCCTTAGGTTGCAGATGTCCTGGACGGTGGTTTCTTTCCATCAGGTGGGCCCACTCTGTAGACCTATCTATGCCTATTATGTGCTCAGTCAGACACTGTAAGATGCACCTATCAAAAACATGGACTTAATGAATCATACTTACTTACTTACAGAGACTGCCATCTCTTCCTATCCTCCACCGTCTCTTGCCAATCGAGGATGCCCAGTGCGTGCAGGTCTTTAAGGACTTCATCCATCCAGCGATATCTGGATCTCCCGACCGGCGACTATTAATGAACCATAATCATCAAAATGAACCGCGGGTATCAGTCCACTTGGTGGAGTCGACTCTCTTTTCCTGGGTAGTTACCGTCGTACGACGTCAGTATTTACGGTTAATGAAAGTATCATAGGAAAATTTGCGGGAAATTTTATTTTTACTTTATACCCAGGGGCAAAACATCAGTCAACTCCACGGACGGAGCGTGTTAATCGGTGTTGCTGAATACGCAGTCTTTTATAAGAACTACCCAGGCATTTGGCCGCCATCTCAAGTGGTGGTAATGGTAATGACGATGAGGCTGAAGAGAGTAAGAAGAGAAGAATGCAATTTACTCTAGCCTTGATAGCGTCCCAGATTACAATGCTAGCTCCTGGCCTAGAAAACGAAGCAGAAACTCAGTTTTTATATCTGTGGCCGCGATGAGGTACCCTGCCCGGGCGAGTGAAACGTTCCCTGAGATAATTCCGCGTTTGTCACTGCCCTTGAGTGATATACTTCGCGGCTGTCTAGACTGCCACCGTTTCCCGTTGACGGAGGATAATAAAAAGAGAAATGGGAGTGTTACATTATGCAGTCGGAGGCGCTTGCCTGTGGAGCCTGTTTTCAGCTTCTTGATGTGGAAGGTTAGATGTGAATACAAGGCCTAGTAGTTGTTTTATACATAGCTAATGCGCTTTTTATATTTGACTAAATTCAAAAGCAATAAGCGTGAACGCACATTAAAGTGGAATGTATTGCTCATTAAATAAGGTACATTTTTGTATCACTTACATTACGCGTCGCTACTCAACACATCACAGCCCATATCAGTCCACTGCAGAACTTAAGGCCTCTCCCAAGAAAGGGGACGTTATTGCTATAATTTCTACACTCGGCTGGCGGCTTGGAGATCGAGTGTTATAAATATAACAATGGAAACGCTGCTGCCCATTTTCCAGTCTATAGAGACTCTAGATCTTTTGCCTCGAAAACATTAGTCGCCTTGTACGACACCCACGAGTGTAAGGGGTTGGTGCTATTCTACTCTGCCGGACACTACTCGACTAAACGCACCACCATAGGCGTAGGAAGAGGGGGGGCCGGGTGGGCCGTGCCCACCCCAGAATTGTCTGGTGCTCACCCCAGGATGTTCCGTATTAATCAGGCTGATCGTGTTCACTGACTGTACATTATGAATCGACTTGGCTTCATCGGCGATCTCAGGGGCCAGGCCCCCCCTGAAAAATAGCCCTAGTTACGCCAATGCGCACCACTCGGCTCGTCGCTACTGAATCTAGTCAAATGTAATAAGATTATAAGCTGTGGTAAACCGGGTTTTTGAAACATTTTGATTTAAAAAGCGGGCCGCAAGATGCCGAATGCGGGGCAAAGTAAAAAAATCAATTTAAAAATAATTTACGAAAACAATGTCTGGCAAAGATATTTGAAGTTAATATTAACTAGCATAAAAACTAAATATGTACAAGAAAAAGAAATAAGACTTAAAAAATGTAAAAATTTGTGCCGTGTGGAAGCGTACCTACCCAAGATGCTGGCAGCATTACCTCTCTGAATAGCAATGATTATTTTTCACGCGAGGTAGGTGCCAGTTTTTCGGTCACTTGTGGTATCGACAAATTTTATGAAAAGTTCTCTGTACAAAGAGAGGGCCTCGTGGCCCCGCGGCATATTAAGTTAGATGCAGAAAACTTAATTAAACATAATCTTGGTTTTAGAAACATCTGTGAAATGGTGTCTTTACAGTTTCTCACTACTTCGTTCGAGGATGATTTCAACTTATCCCCCGAAAAGCAGGACTGAGTCTGTAACGCGCAGGACATTGAAATTTGGGCTAAAAAATCGGGACGTCTAGGCTCTGGCAACGCTGTAGTGTAGGTACACTAGACGGCGAATAATGCTGTAAACAAGGAATTCCTTTTAAAATTTTGATTCGGTACTCTAAAAATGGTCCAAATGATTTATTATTGTATTATTAGTCCAGGACGAGACCCATTTAAATGATGTACCTTCCAGCAAGTAGGAGTTGACTAAAACAAATAAAGAATAAATGAAAAACAAATTTATATTTGCAGGAACAATTCCCAACATTTGTCTATACTCCGTAATATGCTATCTACCCTGACAAGGATGGAGTGGTGAGAGTGGTGGACGTAAGAATTGTAGATCTCTCTCTAAAAATCTGGTCCGCCTGGTATTGGTAGCCTGACTCTCCGTTTGGCTGGCTAAATTTGGGGTGGAAAAGTGGGTGAAATGATGTAGACTCCTTTTTATAAATACTTGGGTTTTATTTATTTTTTCTTTAATGTCATTTATTATGATTGTCTTGCATGGTATGAAAGACAGTAATATAGCTGAAGTATTGGTAACCAAACACTAATTTCCCTTTAAAAGCCATTTTCACCGATTTTAGTATATATTATCTAAATAACAGTCTACGCAGTCTAACATTCAAATAGAGGTATTATCACTTATTGCTCTTGGCATAAAAACGAATATCAAAATTGCATATGTAGTTATGAATGTAATTATGCAAGCACTGTTTCCAATATTAGCGAAATTAGTCCATTGTTCTGTAGCCACATCGTCCTCGGTTACATGGTTTTTCACATTCGGTTCCCATCGTGGCCAAATCAGATACTTCATACGGCCTTTGTACACAAAATCGTTCAACACGTTTACAATGAGAAATGGCGACGTGTCTTTCTTTGTAATGTGATTGAGAAGAAGCGTCAGGACCAATGAAAAGGCAGTCATGAGCATGGAGCCGCGGGCTAGCAGCAGGACTACGGGCGTGTCGGCGGTATGATGTAACCCGAAGTGATCTGTGATTAATTTAAGTGCCGCAAAATTGATACACAAGTTGTAGGTGGTCATGAACGCCCGCAAACTATCTCTTGCGTCCAGGAGTACGCACGCCAAAGTCAGTATGCAGCATATTATCACAGGCACCACCACCAATGCCGTAAGACCTCCCCTCTGCCTTTCTACTAGAAAACTTAAAACAATACGGTCTTCAACGCCTGTATGATTTTCATTGTACGTGTGACTGACAACGTCAAATCCCGGACTATGCTTTGCATCCGTATTCAGAAGCAAGCCTATCAGCGGCCTTGAATATATATATGTCTTGTCACGCCTTTTATTACGATTCACAAATATTACGCTGCAATTTTTTGAGTCAAATGGATAGTTTGTCAATTTAGATGCGCACTTGACTGTAGTTTTGCCTCCATACTTACATGTCACTCTGCCAGCCTGAGTTACTTTACATCGGACTCCTCTATAGAGAAATAGGTCGTCATCAGAGTTTGCAATCTCGAACTTGGGTGTCCATAATTTCCACCAATCAAAGAAACTCTCTCTAATGTTTCCATAGTCTTCTGGCTTCCACTTCAGTCGTTCATCTTTCCAGTCCATAAACATCCAATTATGTGTGGTAAAATCCTCTTCCACATCAGCACTGATAACGACGTAATTGACCAAGAACGATACGCTAACCTTCGTGAACGCGCTAATGTTACTCTTTGGAGGTATGTCTGTCTGATAATTGCACATCAAATCTGTTTTCAATTTATATTCCCAGGAATTCTTCCATGAATTATTGTCAATAACACAGTCCTTACACAAACAAAATTTAAATAATAACAAAGCTGTAATACGAGTATATGTGACCCGATTCATGATGTATAGTGTTATAACTATTATGCTGTGCTGTGAATAGGTACTACATTGATAAAGGAAACGCCCACTATTAAATTACATCATCATCACAGCCCGTAACAGTCCACTGCAGGGCTTAGGGCCTCTCCCAAGAAAGGGGAGGTTATTGCCATTATCTCTACGCTTGGCAAGCGGGTTGGAGATCGCAATGTTTAAATGTAACAATGGAAAATGCTGCTGCCCATTTTTCAGACTATGGAGACTCTAGATCTTTTGCCTCGAAAACATTAGTCGCCTTGTACGACACCCATGAGTGTAAGTGGTTGGTGCTATTCTACTCTGCCGGACACCACGCGGCCATGAATCGGCTGGTGTCCATAGACGGCGGTGACCACTTTCCTTCAGGTAGTCCGCTTGTCTGTTTGTCTGCCGTATAACATAAAAAATATCATGTACACATATGGAGAAAAACTTACTTTAGTGCACCGAATTAGAAATCGAGATTTAATTTAAAAAACCATTGTCATAGATAAGGTTCCTCGTCTCGGTATATTATACTTAATCTTGGGACAAGTTCGAGCATAATCTTGTGTGCATTCTTTTTTCCGAGGAACGTCATCGACTGAAGTTTCGCGCGATTCGCGGAAGAAAATGCTCATTGCCCCGCGCCCCGCACCCCCGCGTTCATCTACGTAAAATCACCCTCCCACCTACCTCACCTACCGCAGGCGATATACCAGTTAAGTTGTCGACAAAACAAAGTCGGCAAAACTTATATTTATGTTATTCATGTAGGGGAGGGCGGGATTTACTCAAAGATTCATATATTTATTTGTAAGAAATGGGTATTACAGAGGTTTTCAATAATCTTCAATAGTTTCTCCATCCTTTGCACCCATGCTGAGGCGTACAAATAATTAATTGTAATTGTTTCATTTTTCATTAGGTACATTATAAAATAATCCACCAATAAAAAATGAAAAAATTTACTGCAATAAATGAATTAAGTAATAAAATAAACTATAAATAAACCATGTCGTACAAATGAAATGTTAATTATTACTTACAATTTTCACGTTCCGATTTTTTATAATACGTAAAAATTAGGTCAAAAAATTACCTGTACCTACCTAATACAAGTCCTATAAATCATTGGATGCGAAATGTATTCCTCTTAAACACGTTAAGGTAGTAAGATCTGATAAATTATTAAAAATTGTTGGCTAGGACTCTTCTTTTGTTAAAAATTGGCAAGAAACACCTCGCCCCGTCATGGGGGCGTCGTTTTCACAGCTACCGCTGTTTACACGCTACACAAAGTTATAAGCTACATTTCCCAGTATAACCCTTCTAAACACAATCTTTGTTTTTTTGGAAACTACCTAATTAAAGTTAGAGGTAGGAAGTTAGAGCTTTCCGTTTCTTAAAATGGTCCAAAATAACTATTATTGTATTATTACTCCAGTACGAGATCTATTTAAACGAAAGACCTATGACTTTACTAAAATAAATAAAGAGTAGGTAAATTAAAAACAAATTCTTTTTTGCTGGAACAATTCCCAACATTTGTCTGTACTCCGTATCATGCTATCTATCCTAGCAAGGATGGAGTGCTGAGAGTGGTGGACGTAACTATCTGGTCAACCTATACTCTTTTTTTTAACTAAAAAGTGCTGAGGCTGAATACGACCTGCTCATTTGTTCATTCAAATAAGGTACGCTAAGGCGGCTCTCACGGCGTTGATAAAGATACTTCCGACTTTCTTTTGTGTTACTACAAAATCAAATCGCAGGAATATATAACTATAATATTTAAAAAAATGCAATGTTTTAAAATAAGAATCATTAGGATCCCCGAGACTTGTTGAACAGTCTTGAGAGCCACTTGGCACCCCGGGAGTGTTTAAAAACCCTTATATCCACTGTAATTGTTCCTGTGGTCACTTTTCGTTTCCATCATCAGATCCCCTCACTGATACCATCATATGGTATTGTCATCTAACTTATAAGTATATGCAAAATTTCAATTCAATTTATTTTCGGTAAGTGGGTAGCAGTGGCGTGTCTAGGGTTTCAGAGTAAGGCAAGCCGAGAGATGAAGTTTTTGTAGTTTTTACGGTTATTAAAAATAAATCCATCTTTTTGCCACATTACTGATCAATCCTCACTTATCACTCTTCAGTTTTATACCAGCAATATAACTTGTGAGAGAGAACAACCAACAATTCAATGAGTTTGGTACACCGATCTATAAATTGTCTTATAGGCGATTTACTAATCTGAGAAATAGGTATAATAGGAACACATATAAGGAAATAATTTGTTATTTTCTAAGCGATTTTTAAAATCTTTACCTTTTTCATGCAAATCAAAACTTGTGCACATTTTAAATCATAAGAAGGGAATTACTTCGTCTATTGTTGATCAATCTAATTAAATCACTTTTACTACAAAACACAACACAAACACAACAAAAAACTAATTACTTATCCGCTCAAACAAAACAATAGTGAAGTTGGTACGTATTCCAGCATTCAACAAACGTACCTACTGCGCATGCGCGAAGCTACCATTTTCACAGATCCGTGTACAACTTCATATATGCGCAGGGCTTAAAGTCTCGTACAATTTACTATATAAACAAATGTATAGTTATATCTCATTATAGGACAGTTTTCATATGTAAGAAAGAGACATACTGGCCGGAATCGAAGCCCGCTTACAAACCAGCGCGTGCGAGCGAGATGACTGGCCGAGTTTCAATGTCCTCAACTTGCATGTGCGTTCGGATCGTGTTTCGTAACCTAGGCGCACGATGGCGCTGTTTCGCGGCGCGGCGGTGTGCAGTGTGTAGTTTGAAAAGTATTAGGAGCGCGAACTTTAAATAGTTCGCGCTTACATTACCTTTGATTTTTTATCCATAATTATTTTTATAAGGCAAGCCCGGCTTTTGGGCTTGTATGACAGTAACGCCACTGGTGGGTAGGTGAACAACAATGAAGAACCTTATCCTAGAACATTATACTAAAAAAAAAAAAATAGAGTATAGTATTGGTAGCCGGAGTCTCCGTTAAGCTGGATGGTTTTGGGGTGGTTAACTGGGTGAATTGTTGTACACTTCTTTTTTTAATAGTTAGGTTTTATTTACCTATACTTTTTTTTCATTTGTGTCTTTTATTATACTGGTCTTGCATTGTGTCAAAGACAGAAATATAGCTTAATTATTGGTCACCAAAAACTTATTTCCCTTTAGATTAAAATAAAATAAAATAATCATTTATTTCGGACCATAATCTATATTTATGTACCTACACATGAAAGTTATATAAGTAACATTAATTAATTAATATTTTCCATGTCCTGTGTGTCGATAATTACATTATATTTATGTCATTCAATATAAATAATTTAAATTCCAAATAATGTCAAAACATTTCAAGGTTTACTAACTATAAAAGGTCAATTACATATAATTCAATGTCATTATAAGAATATGTAGCATATGTGAATATTTATGTATAATGTCAGCTAGAGTATAATATTTCATAATTAAACTACCAACATACTCTGTGGTTATAGCTTGCGACATGAGTTTTAACTCGGTTTTAATCGGCCCATTTTAAAAGCTGTTTAATTTTACCGATTTTATGAGAAAGCATTATTATCTTAATTACAGTCCACGCAGTCTAAAATTCAAAGAGAGTTGTTAACACTTGTTGTTCTTGGCATAAAAACGAAAAACAAAATTGCATATGCAGTTATGAATGTAATTATGCAAGCACTATTTCCAATATTAGCAAAATTTGTCCATTGTTCTGTAGCCACATCGACCTTGGTTACATGGTTTTTCACATATGGTTCCCATCGTGGCCAAATCAGATACTTCATACGGCCTTTGTACACGAAATCATTCAACACGTTTACAAAGAGAAAAGGCGACGTGTCTTTCTTTGTAATGTGATTGAGAAGAAGCGTCAGGACCAATGAAAAGGCAGTCATGAGCATGGAGCCGCGGGCTAGCAGCAGGACTACGGGCGTGTCGGCGGTATGATGTAACCCGAAGTGATCTGAGATTAATTTAAGTGCCGCAAAATTGATACACAAGTTGTAGGTGGTCATGAACGCCCGCAGACTATCTCTTGCGTCCAGGAGTACGCACGCCAAAGTCAGTATGCAGCATATTATCACAGGCACCACCACCAATGCCGTAAGACCTCCCCTCTGCCTTTCTACTAGAAAACTGGTAACAATACGGTCTTCAACGTCCGTATGATTTTCATTGTACGTGTGACTGACAACGTCAAATCCCGGACTATGCTTTGCATCCGTATTCAGAAGCAAGCCTATCAGCGGCTTTAAATATATTAATGTCTTGTCACGCCTTTTATTACGATTCACAAATATTACGCTGCAATTTTTTGAGTCAAATGGATAGTTTGTCAATTTAGATGCGCACTTGACTGTAGTTTTGCCTCCATACTTACATGTCACTCTGCCAGCCTGAGTTACTTTACATCGGACTCCTCTATAGAGAAATAAGTCGTCATCAGAGTTTGCAATCTCGAACTTGGGTGTCCATAATTTCCACCAATCAAAGAAACTCTCTCTAATGTTTCCATAGTCTTCTGGCTTCCACTTCAGTCGTTCATCTTGCCAGTCCATAAACATCCAATTATGTGTGGTAAAATCCTCTTCCACATCAGCACTGATAACGACGTAATTGACCAAGAACGATACGCTAACCTTCGTGAACGCGCTAATGTTACTCTTTGGAGGTATGTCTGTCTGATAATTGCACATCAAATCTGTTTTCAATTTATGTTCCCAGGAATATTCCATGAATTATTGTCAATAACACAGTCCTTACACAAACAAAATTTAATTAATAACAAAGCTGTAATACGAGTATATGTGACCCGATTCATGATGTATAGTGTTATAACTATTATGCTGTGCTGTGAATAGGTACTACATTGATAAAGGAAACGCCCACTATTAAATTACATCATCATCACAGCCCGTAACAGTCCACTGCAGGGCTTAGGGCCTCTCCCAAGAAAGGGGAGGTTATTGCCATTATCTCCACGCTTGGCAAGCGGGTTGGAGATCGCAATGTTTAAATGTAACAATGGAAAATGCTGCTGCCCATTTTTCAGACTATGGAGACTCTAGATCTTTTGTCTCGAAAACATTAGTCGCCTTGTACGACACCCATGAGTGTAAGTGGTTGGTGCTATTCTACTCTGCCGGACACCACGCGGCCATGAATCGGCTAGTGTCCATAGACGGCGGTGAACACTTTCCTTCAGGTAGTCCGCTTGTCTGTTTGTCTGCCGTATAACATAAAAAATATCATATACACATATGGAGAAAAACTTACTTTCTTGCACCGAATTAAAAATCGAGATTTAATTTTAAAAACCATTGTCAAAGATAAGGTTCCTCGTCTCGGTATATTATACTTAATCTTGGGACAAGTTCGAGCCTAATCTCGTGTGCATTCTTTTTTCCGAGGAACGTCATCAACTGACGTTTCGCGCGATTCGCGGAAGAAAATGCTCATTGCCCCGCGCCCCGCACCCCCGCGTTCATCTACGTAAAATCACCCTCCCGCCTACCTCACCTACCGCAGGCGATATACCAGTTAAGTTGTCGACCTATAGCAAAACTTATATTTATGTTATTCATGTAGGGGAGGGCGGGATTTACTCAAAGATTCATATATTTATTTGTAAGAAATGGGTATTACAGAGGTTTTCAATAATCTTCAATAGTTTCTCCATCCTTTGCCCGCATGCTGAGGCGTACAAATAATTAATTGTAATTGTTTCATTTTTCATTAGGTACATTATAAAATAATCCACCAATAAAAAATGAAAAAATTTACTGCAATAAATGAATTAAGTAATAAAATAAACTATAAATAAACCATGTCGTACAAATGAAATGTTAATTATTACTTACAATTTTCACGTTCCGATTTTTTATAATACGTAAAAATTAGGTCAAAAAATTACCTGTACCTACCTAATACAAGTCCTATAAATCATTGGATGCGAAATGTATTCCGCTTAAACACGTTAAGGTAGTAAGATCTGATAAATTATTAAAAATTTTTGGCAAGGACTCTTCTTTTGTTAAAAATTGGCAAGAAACATCTCGCCCCATCATGGGGGCGTCGCGTTCACAGCTACCGCTGTTTACACGCTACACAAAATTATAAGCTACATTTCCCAGTATAACCCTTCTAAACACAATATTTGTTTTTTTGGAAACTACCTAATTAAAGTTAGAGGTAGGAAGTTAGAGCTTTCCGTTTCTTAAAATGGTCCAAAATAACTATTATTGTATTATTACTCCAGTACGAGATCTATTTAAACGAAAGACCTATGACTTTACTAAAATAAATAAAGAGTAGGTAAATTAAAAACAAATTCTTTTTTGCTGGAACAATTCCTAACATTTGTCTGTACTCCGTATCATGCTATCTATCCTAGCAAGGCTGGAGTGCTGAGAGTGGTGGACGTAACTATCTGGTCAACCTATACTCTTTTTTTAACAAAAAAGTACTGGCTGAATACGACTTGCTCATTGGTTCATTCAAATAAGGTACGCTAAGGGACTAGCTCCACTCATGAAGTGCAGTGCACTGCGCGGCGCACCGCACGGTGCCACGTCACGGTGACAACAAAGAAAACGGTGGTGGTATTCTGGTTTTTCCCGTTAGGCAACGTTCGCACGAGAGATTTAGGAAAGATTTTGAGTCAGGCAACGTTTGCACGAGACCTTTTTCGGCGCTTTTACGCGTGATATTTTAAACGACTCGCATGATTATTGACCATAATATGTCTCCGACTGTCTGTTCACACGCAGGTGTAAAAACTTAGTAAAAAGTGACTGGAGATTTTTTTATCTCCAGTCACTTTGCAATCAAGAGACTGTCTCAAATGCAACCAAGAGAAACGTACGAAAAGAATGTCATTCATTTTGGATTAAAACGCTAAAGGGCCGACCAGAAAATTATTATGCAACTTTCAGAGACAGCACACAGGCTCTATTATTTCTTACTATGGTGCCAAACCAGTACGCCCACCACCACCACTATGATTTTGGGACAATATTACGACAAAATGTTTTTAAACGTAGTTATTTCTGTCCTTTACAAATGTTTACTTAAACTGAGTGTATACCATGGTGCCTCATTCAAAATTATAACTACAAAGTATAACATCAATAGTAAGTATAAAGAGAGTGTATAAACTTAAATAACTCGGAAACCATTGCTCTTAGAAAACTACATAGATCCTAAAAAGAAATGATAGTGCCCGTCGATATCTATAAGTATTTGCTGTTCTGGAACAAGCGTTTTAAGGCAAATAGTTTCAGAGTTATTACAGTTTTAAGATTGACAGCTGTCAACCGAAATGTAGATCTCGACGAGCACTATCATTTCTCTTTAGGAACTAGTATTCAAGCACCAATCGTTTCAGAGTTATTACAGTTTTAAGTTTGACAGGTGCCATCCAAAATGTAGATTTCTACGAGAACCAGCATTCTATTTAGAAACTAGTGTTCTAGAACCAAACATGCCTTATTTATATTTCGGGATGAACTGAGAAGAGAATGACGACAGGACCACGAAAGCAAAACAACTACGTTAATATTAAAGAATCAGAAAAAGGGGAGGGGCTTACGCATCTTCGGTCAAACTTACTTTGACAAGGTCGGTTTCCTATTTCATTCACACGCGTTGTATCTGTACTAAAAAAAGTAGACAGATATATGTGTGTGAACTGTGTCACATAAGGAGGAAAGATTCGAACTGTTGGTAAAAAGAAACAGTCAGATGTGACGTTTCATGTTGACATCTGCTGACATCGCGCCGCACGCTGCACGATGGGGCTAAATTGAAAAACGTGGACAAAATTCATACAGAACTGACATTACGGGCTTGAATTCCGGGTGTTGCCCCATCATGCAGTGCGCCGCGCGGCGTGCTGCACAGTGGGACATATCGCCACATGTCAATGTACTTGCATACAAATTGCTCGGCGTGTAACAAGTTTTGCCACATCGTGCAGTGCGCCGCGCGGCGCACTGCATGAGTGTGCGTTCAAGATAAGGCGGCTCTCACGGCGTTGATAAAGATACTTCCGACTTTCTTTTGTGTTACTACAAAATCAAATCGCAGGAATCTATAACTATAATCTTTAAAAAAATGCAATGTTTTAAAATAAGAACCATTAGGATCCCCGAGACTGGTTGAACAGTCTTGGGAGCCACTTGGCACCCCGCGAGTGTTTAAAAACCCTTATATCCACTGTAATGGTTCCTGTGGTCACTTTTCGTTTCCATCATCAGATCCCCTCACTGATACCATAATATGGTATTGTCATCTAAGTTATAAGTATATGCAAAATTTCAATTCAACTTATTTTCGGTAAGTGGATACGGGGTAGGTGAACAACAATGAAGAACCTTATCCCAGAACATTATACTTAAATAAAAAATAGAGTATAGTATTGGAAGCCGGAGTCTCCGTTAAGCTGGCTGGTTTTGGGGTGGTTAACTGGGTGAATTGTTGTACACTTCTTTTTTTAATAGTTAGGTTTTATTTACCTATACTTCTTTTTTTCATTTGTGTCTTTTATTATACTGGTCTTGCATTGTGTCATGACAGAAATATAGCTTAATTATTGGTCACCAAATACTTATTTCCCTTTAAATTAAAATAAAATAAAATAATCATTTATTTCGGACCATAATCTATATTTATGTTAGTAACAAAGGTTTCTTACAAGACTATATCATTTATTTATTTTACAGTTTATTGTACCTACACATGATAGTTTATGAAAGTTATATTAGTAACATTAATTAATTTAAATTTTCCATGTCAAGTTAATAAATACCTGTGTGTCGAAAATTACATTATATTAATGTCATTCAACATAAATAATTTAAATTCCAAATAATGTCAAAACATTTCAAGGTTTACTAGCTATAAAAAGTCAATTACATATATTTCAATGTCATTATAAGAATATGTAGCATATGTGAATATGTCAGCTAGAGTATAATATTTCATAATTAAACTACCAACATACTATGTGGTTATAGCTTGCGACATGAGTTTTAACTCGGTTTTAAATCGGCCCTTTTTAAAAGCTGTTAAATTTTACCGATTTTAGGAGAAAGCATATATGATCTTAATTACAATCAACGCAGTCTAAAATTCAAAGAGAGTTGTTATCACTTGTTGCTCTTGGCATAAAAACGAAAAACAAAATTGCATATGCAGTTATGAATGTAATTATGCAAGCACTATTTCCAATATTAGCAAAATTTGTCCATTGTTCTGTAGCCACATCGACCTTGGTTACATGGTTTTTCACATATGGTTCCCATCGTGGCCAAATCAGATACTTCATACGGCCTTTGTACACGAAATCATTCAACACGTTTACAAAGAGAAAAGGCGACGTGTCTTTCTTTGTAATGTGATTGAGAAGAAGCGTCAGGACCAATGAAAAGGCAGTCATGAGCATGGAGCCGCGGGCTAGCAGCAGGACTACGGGCGTGTCGGCGGTATGATGTAACCCGAAGTGATCTGAGATTAATTTAAGTGCCGCAAAATTGATACACAAGTTGTAGGTGGTCATGAACGCCCGCAGACTATCTCTTGCGTCCAGGAGTACGCACGCCAAAGTCAGTATGCAGCATAATATCACAGGCACCACCACCAATGCCGTAAGACCTACCCTCTGCCTTTCTACTAGAAAACTTAAAACAATACGGTCTTCAACGTCCGTATGATTTACATTGTACGTGTAACCGACAACGTCAAATCCCGGAGTATGCTTTGCATCCGTATTCAGAAGCAAGCCTATCAGCGGCCTTGAATATATATATGTCTTGTCACGCCTTTTATTACGATTCACAAATATTACGCTGCAATTTTTTGAGTCAAATGGATAGTTTGTCAATTTAGATGCGCACTTGACTGTAGTTTTGCCTCCATACTTACATGTCACTCTGCCAGCCTGAGTTACTTTACATCGGACTCCTCTATAGAGAAATAAGTCGTCATCAGAGTTTGCAATCTCGAACTTGGGTGTCCATAATTTCCACCAATCAAAGAAACTCTCTCTAATGTTTCCATAGTCTTCTGGCTTCCACTTCAGTCGTTCATCTTGCCAGTCCATAAACATCCAATTATGTGTGGTAAAATCCTCTTCCACATCAGCACTGATAACGACGTAATTGACCAAGAACGATACGCTAACCTTCGTGAACGCGCTAATGTTACTCTTTGGAGGTATGTCTGTCTGATAATTGCACATCAAATCTGTTTTCAATTTATATTCCCAGGAATTCTTCCATGAATTATTGTCAATAACACAGTCCTTACACAAACAAAATTTAATTAATAACAAAGCTGTAATACGAGTATATGTGACCCGATTCATGATGTATAGTGTTATAACTATTATGCTGTGCTGTGAAAAGGTACTACATAGATAAAGGAAACGCCCACTATTAAATTAAATCATCATCACAGCCCGTAACAGTCCACTGCAGGGCTTAGGGCCTCTCCCAAGAAAGGGGAGGTTATTGCCATTATCTCCACGCTTGGCAAGCGGGTTGGAGATCGCAGTGTTTAAATGTAACAATGGAAAATGCTGCTGCCCATTTTTCAGACTATGGAGACTCTAGATCTTTTGCCTCGAAAACATTAGTCGCCTTGTACGACACCCATGAGTGTAAGTGGTTGGTGCTATTCTACTCTGCCGGACACCACGCGGCCATGAATCGGCTAGTGTCCATAGACGGCGGTGAACACTTTCCTTCAGGTAGTCCGCTTGTCTGTTTGTCTGCCGTATAACATAAAAAATATCATATACACATATGGAGAAAAACTTACTTTCTTGCACCGAATTAAAAATCGAGATTTAATTTTAAAAACCATTGTCAAAGATAAGGTTCCTCGTCTCGGTATATTATACTTAATCTTGGGACAAGTTCGAGCATAATCTCGTGTGCATTCTTTTTTCCGAGGAACGTCATCAACTGACGTTTCGCGCGATTCGCGGAAGAAAATGCTCACTGCCCCGCGCCCCGCACCCCCGCGTTCATCTACGTAAAATCACCCTCCCACCTACCTCACCTACCGCAGGCGATATACCAGTTAAGTTGTCGACCTATAGCAAAACTTATATTTATGTTATTCATGTAGGGGAGGGCGGGGTTTACTCAAAGATTCATATATTTATTTGTAAGAAATGGGTATTACAGAGGTTTTCAATAATCTTCAATAGTTTCTCCATCCTTTGCACCCATGCTGAGGCGTACAAATAATTAATTGTAATTGTTTCATTTTTCATTAGGTACATTATAAAATCATCCACCAATAAAAAATGAAAAAATTTACTGCAATAAATGAATTAAGTAATAAAATAAACTATAAATAAACCATGTTGTACTGTTAATTATTACTTACAATTTTCACGTTCCGATTTTTTATAATACGTAAAAATTAGGTCAAAAAATTACCTGTACCTACCTAATACAAGTCCTATAAATCATTGGATGCGAAATGTATTCCTCTTAAACACGTTAAGGTAGTAAGATCTGATAAATTATTAAAAATTGTTGGCTAGGACTCTTCTTTTGTTAAAAATTGGCAAGAAACATCTCGCCCCATCATGGGGGCGTCGCGTTCACAGCTACCGCTGTTTACACGCTACACAAAATTATAAGCTACATTTCCCAGTATAACCCTTCTAAACACAATCTTTGTTTTTTTGAAAACTACCTAATTCAAGTTAGAGGTAGGAAGTTTGAGCTTTCCGTTTCTTAAAATGGTCCAAAATAACTATTATTGTATTATTACTCCAGTACGAGATCTATTTAAACGAAAGACCTATGACTTTACTAAAATAAATAAAGAGTAGGTAAATTAAAAACAAATTCTTTTTTGCTGGAACAATTCCTAACATTTGTCTGTACTCCGTATCATGCTATCTATCCTAGCAAGGCTGGAGTGCTGAGAGTGGTGGACGTAACTATCTGGTCAACCTATACTCTTTTTTTAACTAAAAAGTACTGAGGCTGAATACGACCTGCTCATTGGTTCATTCAAATAAGGTACGCTAAGGCGGCTTTCACGGCGTTGATAAAGATACTTCCGACTTTCTTTTGTGTTACTACAAAATCAAATCGCAGGAATCTATAACTATAATATTTAAAAAAATGCAATGTTTAAAAATAAGAATCATTAGGATCCCCGAGACTGGTTGAACAGTCTTGGGAACCACTTGGCACCCCGCGAGTGTTTAAAAACCCTTATATCCACTGTAATGGTTCTTGTGGTCACTTTTCGTTTCCATCATCAGATCCCCGCACTGATACCATAATACGGTATTGTCATCTAACTTATAAGTATATGCAAAATTTCAATTCAATTTATTTTCGGTAAGTGGGTAGCAGTGGCGTGTCTAGGGTTTCAGAGTAAGGCAAGCCGAGAGATGAAGTTTTTGTAGTTTTTACGGTTATTAAAAATAAATCCATCTTTTTGCCACATTACTGATCAATCCTCACTTATCAGTCTTCAGTTTTATACCAGCAATATAACTTATGTGAGAGAACAACCAACAATTCAATGAGTTTGGTACACCGATCTATAAATTGTCTTATAGGCGATTTACTAATCTAAGGAATAGGTATAATAGGAATACATATAAGGAAATAATTTGTTATTTTCTGAGCGATTTTTAAAATCTTTACCTTTTTCATGCAAATCAAAACTTGTGCACATTTTAAATCATAACAAGGGAATTACTTCGTCTATTGTTTGATCAATTTAATTAAATCACTTTTACTACAAAACACAACACAAACACAACAAAAAACTTATTACTTATCCGCTCAAACAAAACAATAGTGAAGTTGGTACGTATTCCAGCATTCAACAAACGTACCTACTGCGCATGCGCGAAGCTGCCATTTTCACAGATCCGTGTACAACTTCATACGCATGCAGGGCTTAAAGTCTCGTACAATTTACTATATCAACAAACGTATAGTTATATCTCATTATAGGACAGTTTTCATATGTAAGAAAGAGACATACTGGCCGGAATCGAAGCCCGCTTACAAGCCAGCGCGTGCGAGCGAGATGACTGGCCGAGTCTCAATTTCCTCAACTTGCGTGTGCGTTCGGATCGTGTTTCGTAACCTAGGCGCACGATGGCGCTGTTTCGCGGCGCGGCGGTGTGCACGTAGTTTGAAAAGTATTAGGAGCGCGAACTTTAAATAGTTCGCGCTTACATTACCTTTGATTTTTTATCCATAATTATTTTTATAAGGCAAGCCCGGCTTTTGGGCTTGTATGACAGTAACGCCACTGGTGGGTAGGTGAACAACAATGAAGAACCTTATCCCAGCACATTACACTTAAAAAAAAATAGAGTATAGTATTGGTAGCCGGAGTCTCCGTTAAGCGGGCTGGTTTTGGGGTGGTTAACTGGGTGAATTGTTGTACACTTCTTTTTTTAATAGTAAGGTTTTATTTACCTATACTTCTTTTTTTCATTTGTGTCTTTTATTATACTGGTCTTGCATTGTGTCAAAGACAGAAATATAGCTTAATTATTGGTCACCAAATACTTATTTCCCTTTAAATTAAAATAAAATAAAATAATCATTTATTTCGGACCATAATCTATATTTATGTTAGTAACAAAGGTTTCTTACAAGACTATATTATTTATTTATTTTACAGTTTATTGTACCTACACATGAAAGTTTATGAAAGTTATATTAGTAACATTAATTTATTTAAATTTTCCATGTCAAGTTAATAAATACCTGTGTGTCGAAAATTACATTATATTAATGTCATTCAACATAAATAATTTAAATTCCAAATACTGTCAAAACATTTCAAGGTTAACTAGCTATAAAAAGTCAATTACATATAATTCAATGTCATTATAAGAATATGTAGCATATGTGAATATGTCAGCTAGAGTATAATATTTCATAATTAAACTACCAACATACTCTGTGGTTATAGCTTGCGACATGAGTTTTAACTCGGTTTTAAATCGGCCCTTTTTAAAAGCTGTTAAATTTTACCGATTTTAGGAGAAAGCATATATATATGATCTTAATTACAATCAACGCAGTCTAAAATTCAAAGAGAGTTGTTAACACTTGTTGCTCTTGGCATAAAAACGAAAAACAAAATTGCATATGCAGTTATGAATGTAATTATGCAAACACTATTTCCAATATTAGCAAAATTTGTCCATTGTTCTGTAGCCACATCGACCTTGGTTACATGGTTTTTCACATATGGTTCCCATCGTGGCCAAATCAGATACTTCATACGGCCTTTGTACACGAAATCATTCAACACGTTTACAAAGAGAAAAGGCGACGTGTCTTTCTTTGTAATGTGATTGAGAAGAAGCGTCAGGACCAATGAAAAGGCAGTCATGAGCATGGAGCCGCGGGCTAGCAGCAGGATTACGGGCGTGTCGGCGGTATGATGTAACCCGAAGAGATCTGAGATTACTTTGAACGCCGCAAAATTGATACACAAGTTGTAGGTGGTCATGAACGCCCGCAGACTATCTCTTGCGTCCAGGAGTACGCACGCCAAAGTCAGTATGCAGCATATTATCACAGGCACCACCACCAATGCCGTAAGACCTACCCTCTGCCTTTCTACTAGAAAACTGGTAACAATGCGGTCTTCAATGTCCGTATGAATTTCATTGTACGTGTAACCGACAACGTCAAATCCCGGAGTATGCTTTGCATCCGTACTCATAAGCAAGCCTATCTGCGGCTTTGAATATATTACTGTCTTGTCACGCCTTTTATTACGATTCACAAATATTACGCTGCAATATTTTAGGTCAAATGGATAGTTTGTCAATTTAGATGCGCACTTGACTTTAGTTTTGCTTCCAAACTGACATTCCACTTTGCCAGTCTGAGTTACTTTACATTGGACTTCTCTATAGAGAAATAAGTCGTCATCAGAGTTTGCAATCTCGAACTTGGGTGTCCATAATTTCGACCAATCAAAGAAAATCTCTCTAATGTTTCCATAGTCTTCTGGCTTCCACTTCAGTCGTTCATCTTTCCAGTCCATAAACATCCAATTATGTATGGTAAAATCCTCTTCCTCATCATCACTGATAACGACGTAATAGATCAAGAACGATACGCTAACCTTCGTGAACGCGCTAATGTTACTCTTTGAAGGTATGTCTGTCTGATAATTGCACATCAAATCTGTTTTCAATTTATATTCCCAGGAATTCTTCAACGAACTATTGTCAATAACACAGTCCTTACACAAACAAAATTTAATTAATAACAAAGCTGTAATACGAGTATATGTGACCCGATTCATGATGTATAGTGTTATAACTATTATGCTGTGCTGTGAAAAGGTACTACATAGATAAAGGAAACGCCCACTATTAAATTACATACGTGTTCCAAAATATACTATCATACACTCAGATAGCAAGCCCTAGTGGGAAATATGGAAAGAGGTTCCGCGAGTCTTTTGCGATGGAAATCGCGGAGTCGGATGCGAGAGCCAGCCGCTTGCGACGCGACGATGCTGAAATGCAGGTGAAGTGGAGAAGGAAGAATAATAAAGCGAACCCTGGTAGAAGCGTGGATGGACCGCTTGGATGTTGTTGCCTAGTTCGTTATAATTATTTGTATCCCATACAAACAAACTATGACGTAATTATTGCGTTCCATTACTCCATTATTGCCCATTGGAATTTTTTGAAGAATTAAGGCTCGAAATGATTGTTTTAACCTAAAGCACCCATGTACCAAACGGCTATCCTGTATATTGATTTAAGTTTTTTTTATCGTAGCCCTACTACTAATGCTCATCGGTCCATTCAAAGAAGCTAAGGCGGCTCTCACGGCGTAGATAAAGATACCTCCGATTTTCTTTTGTGTTACTACAAAAGAATAATCGCAGGAATGTATAAAATTAAAAACATGAATTTAAAAAAAAATAAGAACATCGAGACTGGTTGTACAATCTTGGGAGCCACTTGGCACCCTGTGAGTTTTAAAAAACCCTTATATCCACTGTAATGGTTCTTGTGGTCACTTTTCGTTTCCATCATCAGATCCCCTCACTGATACCATAATATGGTATTGTCATCTAATTTATAAGTTTATGCATAATTTCAATTCAATTTATTTTCAGTAAGTGGGTAGGTAAACAACAATGAAGAACCTTATCCCAGTACTTTATACTTAAATAAAAATAGAGTATAGTATTGGTAGCCGGAGTCTCCGTAAAGCTGGCTAGTTTTGGGGTGGTTAACTGGGTGAAATGCTGTACACTCCTTTTTATTAAGTTAGGTTTTATTTACCTATGCTTATTTTTTTCATTTGTGTCTTTTATTATACTTGTCTTGCATTGTGTCAAAGACCACCAAAAGTCACCAAATACTTATTTCCCTTTAAATTCAAATAAAATAAAATAATCATTTATTTTGGACCATAATCCATATTTATGTTAGTAACAAAGGTTAGTTTATTGTACACATGAAAGTTTATGAAAGTTATATTAGTAACATTAATTAATTTAAATTTTCCATGTCAAGTTAATAAATACAATTACTTAATTATTTAAAAAATTACATTATATTAAATTCAATGTCATTCAATTTAAAATTAAATGTCACCATGAGAATATGTATGTCACCTTACCAGCTAGAGTATAATATTTCATAATTAAACTACCAACATTCTCTGTCGTTATAGCTTGCGATATGAGTTTTAACTCGGTTTTTAATCGGCCCTTTTCAAAAGCCGCTTTTTAATTTCACCGATTTTAGCAGAAAGCATATATGATCTTAATTACAATCCACGCAGTCTAAAATTCAAAGAGAGTTGTTATCACTTGTTGCTCTTGGCATAAAAACGAAAAACAAAATTGCATATGCAGTTATGAATGTAATTATGCACGCACTATTTCCAATATTAGCAAAATTAGTCCATTGTTCTGTAGCCACATCGACCTTGGTTACATGGTTTTTCACATATGGTTCCCATCGTGGCCAAATCAGATACTTCATACGGCCTTTGTACACAAAATCGTTCAACACGTTTACAAAGAGAAAAGGCGACGTGTTTTTCTTTGTAATGTGATTGAGAAGAAGCGTCAGGACCAATGAAAAGGCAGTCATGAGCATGGAGCCGCGGGCTAGCAGCAGGACTACGGGCGTGTCGGCGGTATGATGTATTCCGAAGAGATCTGAGATTAATTTGAACGCCGCAAAATTGATACACAAGTTGAAGGCGGTCATGTACGCCCGCAGACTGTCTCTTGCGTCCAGGAGTATGCATGCTATAGTTAGTATGCAGCATATTATCACGGGCGCCACCACCAATGCAGTAAGACCTACCCTCTGCCTTTCTAATAGAAAACTCAAAACAATGCGGTCTTCAACGTCTGTATGACTTTCATTCTTCGTGTGGCGGACAACGTCAAAACCCGGAGTATGCTCTGCATCCGGGAACAGATCCACGCCTATCACTGTTCTTAAAAATATTAATGTCTTGTCACGTTTTTTATTACGATTCACAAATATTACGCTGCAAGTTTTTGAGTCAAATGGATAGTTTTTCAATTTAGATGCGCACTTGACTTTAGATTTGCCTCCAAACTTACACGCCACTCTGCCAGCCTGAGTTGCTGTACATCCGACTCCACTATAGAGAAATAAGTCTTCTTCATCAGTGTTTGCAACCTCGAACTTGGGAGTCCATAATTTCCACCAATCAAAGAAATTCTCTGTTATATTTCCATAGTCTTCTGGCTTCCACTTCAGTCGCTCATCATTCCAGTTCATAAACATCCATTCATGTATGGTAAAATCCTCTTCCTCATCACCACTGATAACAACGTAATTGACCCTAAACGATACGCCAACTTTCGTGATCGCGCTAATGTTACTCTTTGGAGGTATGTCTTTCTGATAATTGCAAAACAAATCTGTTTTCAATTTATATTCCCAGGAATTCTCCAACGAATTATTGTCAATAACACAGACCTTACACATACAAAATTTGATTAAAATCAAAGCTGTAATACGAGTATATGTGGCCCGATCCATGATGTACAGTGTTCTCATTATAATGTAGTGCTAAGTCAAAAGTTAATACGTAGATAAAGGAAACGCCCACTATTAAATTACAGGTATTCCAAAATACTTCCAAATTATGTCTGTTCACGTTGAATTTGATTAGATTATAATTAGTGTTTGTAAATTTCCACGCGAAACCAACAATTTGCCAGGAAATTCTGAAATTGCGGAGTCAGATGCTAGAGCCAACCGCTGGCGAAGCGACGATGCTGAAAATGGGCGCTGGTGGAAGCGAGGTTGGACCGCTAGGATGGTGATGATGAAATTGAACATACATAATTTTGTCCCGTAATCATGATGCATGTGTTGAAATATCGGGCTACTCGTCAATAAAGGTACGTGGTAGGAAACCCCGAACATACCCTTAAAATGTAGGACATAAGTTGATAATTTTTCTTTAATATCTATAAGCTTGCATTGTCATTAGTCGTAACTCAATATATTTAATAGCGTAATCATTTGTGTTATTGCAATTCCACATGCCTAGTTCTTTATCATTAGTTGTTTCAAATACCTACAATGAGCGTTGCCGTATCTAACACCTTTATTTATTAGCAAAACTTATATTTATATTATTCATGTGGCGGGGCGGGGTTTAAAGTTCCGATTTTTTCTACAAAAAATTGTCTATAATTACAAGTCTTATGAACCAATAGATTCAGAAATTATTCTAGTTTTAGCGTGTTTAGTTGTATCTGTTAATTTATTAATAATTTTTGGCTCAGAGTTAGTTTTTTGTGGAAAATTAGCAAGGTACAATCAGGTCATCGGGCTGGTTGTTCCATCTTTATAAATCAAATATAAAAGTACTAGAATTAAAACCCATATCTCATTTAATAAAAATAAATGGACATAAATAACGAAATAACGATAATGATTAGCTTATGTTTTGCGCTTCTGTTCATCTTTGATACGGGCATCAGCTGCCTAGTTCAGAGCTTTTTTTTTATATGAAATAGACAGGTATTTGTCTGCCATCTCACCTGATGTTAAGTGCAGATGCAGTCTACGATGGCGCATACCTGTATATTAAGTACCTATTCACTCTCTCCCAAGTTGTAGCGCTCAGGGAAAACATGTACAAGCAGCGAGTTCCATTCCCTTGCCGTTCGCAACAGAAAAGAGTTAGAAAACCGCTGAGTGCGTATAGGTGGAATGTCGACAATATAGGGATGGTACGCTGACCTATACCTGGAGCCCCGAAAATAGAATGGGGCTGGTGGAACTAACTCGTGTAATTCTGTCGCACATTCCCCAAATTTTTCTTCTTCTTTCATTCTTCAAATTTCACTACACATATTATCGGGTTTGTTACCACGGTTAGTATTGTTTTTACCTCGATATTTCGACGCAGTTGCATGCGTCATGGTCACGAGTTGACTGAAAGTGTAGTGAAAGTGTAGTGAATAACCACGAAAGTCTTAAAACCTATGTTAGTAATGTTTTTTCTTTTTTTTAGTTTTCCATGAAGATGATTAAAAAAACTAATAAATGCAAGTAACACGTACATATCTACAATATTAATTGAAATAGACCATAATGTTTTTGGAAGAAAATATATACGTAATATGTATGTAAACCCAAGTGGTTTTCATTCTTTGTTATGGCGTTATTAAAATAGCTACCACCACAGCGTGTTATGACGTTTCGCGACAAACTTCAAACTTAGTGCTATATTTTATTTTCGCAAAGCTATATGCTTCGGAACAACTTACGCTCGGTACTTTGAACCCCACCCTCCCTCATCCTCACAGCCCATAACAGTCCACTGATACTTTTAGATTCAGCCTACGGATACTTTTAGATTTTGTGCCTCGAAATCATAAGTCGCCTTGTACGACATCCACGAGCGTAAGGGGTTGGTGCTATTCTACTCTGCCGGACACCACACGGCGAACCCCACCCTCCACTATGACTATTTATTTAGTTAATTAACGACCATGACTTCGATTATATACCTTTCCATATGACTTCTCATTGGATCGTGTATGACAAAGACTGCCATCGTACCTACTGGTGAGCAAGCTTGAGACCATGCTAAACACATGGAAGGAAGTGCCAGAAAACTGTGGTTTTAATCTGAACGTCGCCAAAACAGAGTATATGGCTAGCTGCAGGGTGGATCCTGAAACCATCCGTATAGGGAACGAATATCAATAGAACAACAAGTCGACAAAGTGACTGATGCGCCAATGTCGGCGCTTAATGCTTGATATGTCCACTGTCGCGCTTGAAGAGTCGCACACTCAAGGAACTGCAGTCGAACATCCTCCTGAGAGTCCTCCTGATTCTCTGACTGATTCCAGAGATGAATGGAAGGAAGTGCGCTACCGGAAATCTAGGCGTAACGAATACATTCGCGGTACCGCTAGACCTAGCATCACCACACTAAAAGCCGTGGAGCTACGAAAGCAGATCCATTTGTGGAACATTATCTCGGAAGAGGATGAAGTTCACAATTGTTTGTGTCTATTATTTCCGGATGCACATTGTACCGTAGAGGAGCTGCGACCTAAAGGCGACTACAAATCGTACAAAATCTCCGTACCAGTGCAGTATTTCGAGCGATGTTTATCAGCTGACGTGTGACCTAATAACGCGAGGGTAAAAGCTTGGTTATTTCGGAGACGAAGCCACAGCTCTGAATCCACCAAGGCCACAAAAACAAGATAACTCAGTTGGATGCATTAATATTGCGTACCAAAATGTGAGAGGCCTCAACACTAAATAGGTGCATTTCAGAAACAGCTTACTAACAACAAGCTATGACATCGTCGCTGTTACTGAAACATTTCTATCGGGATCAGTCGACGACGCCGAGGTTGTTTGCGGAGGTTGGAGCCTGCTGCGCCGCGACCGCGCCACTGGCCGCGGTGGTGGCGGGGTGCTGCTGTCGGCTCGTCCCGGCGTGTCGCTGCAGCGTCGACCGGAACTGGAGACCGACTTTTTGGACTTCGTGCACCATTGCGAGTGTCACTTATTACCTGTGCGTTGTGTACATCAATCCTCGTGCCTCCGTTGAGGAATATATGAACTGGTTTTTTAAGCTTGAGTCAGTTGTCTCGACTTTAAAGGGAATTGTCATTGTCATGGGTGACTTGAATCTTAACCCTAAGTATACAAATAGTGATGTTTTGTATTATTATAATTATTTTTTGACTGTATGTGGTTTGACAGAGAAGAATAACGTGGTGAATACGCATGACTGTAAATTAGATGTGGTGCTGGTGTCGGAGCGCGCCCGTCGTACGGTAGTTACCGAAATAGATGGAGGAGGACTTGTCCCGCGCCGTGACGCATACCATCCACCACTAGACAGTAAAGATTGAGCCGAGCAACATAAATCGATGCGAAGACTGGAACTTTACCAAAAGGGGATAATAGTCTTATGCTAATTATTTCTTGGGATAAGGTATATACGGCTCCTAATGTGGATGACGCTTTAGACTCATTTTACTGCATTCTCTACGAAATCTTTGACAAATGTATACCTAAAAAGGCTAGGTCTACTTCTGCAAATAGGACGTATCCGGTTTGGTTTATATCTCACCTATTTAGGGACATCAAACGCAAAGCATTCTTTCATCGCCAATGGAAGGCTCATGCCTGTAAAGAGTCTTATGCTCAGTACGCTTATCTTCGAACTGATATAAAAAAACGATCCCTACTAGCGTAGGACGACCCCCGTGCGTTTTGGCAACACATAAGCAGTCTCAAATCTAAGGCGGGCTTTAAAACTAAGGTCACCTATGAAGGTAATTGCTTTACTGGCAGAGGGGCAGCGCAGGCATTTGATGTTCCACTTCTTGATTGCGAAAAGATCTGCTCAAATGACAAAACTGCATCTGCCAATTATATTAATAACACGGAAATTACTGCCAGGGAAGTTGAAAGGGGCATAAATAAGCTCAAACTTTCGGTTGGTTCCGATCATGTACCTGCATTTATAATAAAAGGCTGCAAAGATGTGCTCGTGGGTCCTATTTGCCATATTTTTAATTTTTCGTTGTCCACAAGTATTTACCCACAACGCTGGAAGACTACCTGTGTCACACCGAATCCTAAGTCTGTAGCCGTATTCACAATGGCTCGGAAATCGGATTCGGATACGGAATCGACAAAGGACCTCGCAAAAGTTCTTAGGAAAATGTGGTTTCAGTTAATTTTGATGAAATTTTCATATGTTATAGAGAGTGGAGTTTCCGTGAAATCCATCGGGATTCTGAATAACAGTTTTCGAATCGATCGACACGGATTCGCCGCTCTCGAATTTCGTGTCGAATCGTTCGGAAACGGTTTCGAATAATTGTGAATACGGCTACTGGTGACCCGTCCGATGTCACAAATTGCAGACCCATAGCGATTCAGTCGTCTTCGGCCAAGCTATACGAGTGCATTCTCCATAAACGTATATCTTCGCAGATTAAACCTTATTTGTGTGAGATTCAGCATGGGCTTAGACCAAATAGATCGGTTAATACCAATTTAGTGACATTGGTCAACATGATATCCGAAAATCTGGATCGACGGGCTCAAGTTGATGTCCTTTAGTTCAAAAAGGCGTTTGACCGGGTGGATAATGATATGTTGCTGGGTAGGCTCTGTGCCATTGGATTATCACCACAGTTGCTGCAGCTCTTTGCCAGCTACATGTCTGATAGGCGGCAGTATGTTCGCCATGGTTGTTTGCTGTCGGACCCCTATCACACACGCTCAGGTGTAAGCCAGGGCTCTGTACTGGGTCCGCTTTTAATTAATATCATGATCAATAACCTGACATCTGTTCTTGCCTCAGATGAAGGTCTACTCTATGCAGATGACCTCAAACTTGTTCATGTCGTGGATACAGTGTCATATTGTAATTCCTTGCAAAATGATATTCCGACGCAATGCTGGAATGGAGTGTTGAAAACAAACTTCTCTTCAATCCTGATAAGTGCTGTGTGATATCATTCAGCAGCTCTAAAAACCCAATAATTTCTCAGTACAACTTGGCCATGAAGTGATTAGGCGCGTCACGACGGTCAAGGATTTGGGCGTCACATTCGACTCAGCCTTGAACTTCCACGGACACATTAAGAACCTTGCAGTGGGGTGTTACAAAAGGTTAGGTTTTGTTATCAGGAACGCCAGAGAATTTCGCCATCCCGCAGCAATCAAGCTTGTTTATACTGCCTTGGTTAGATCAAAGCTGGAATCGTCATCGATAGTGTGGAACCCTTACCAATGTACTTACGCCTTGCTTCTGGAGAACATTCAAAAGGCATTCCTTCGCTTTCTCTACAAAAAAAATTATGGGTATTACCCTTTCTTGTACTCGACTAAATTTCTATAGGGGTTCCTAGGCTTTAATTCTCTAGAGGTAAGGCGTAATTAAATTACTACCTTTTGGTAATGGATTGTCTTGTTTTGCGTGGTGAGTCAGACTGTCATGACCTGGTGTCTAGAGCAGTACGGCTATTTGTACCTCCAGTTCCCAGGGTACAACTCAGACCACGCAGATCCAGTCTACTCGCTACTCCCGCGGTCCGAACCGTTTCGCACGCCAATTCACCCATTTTTCGAGCCTTGGGTATGCTCAACGCGCTCCTAGCATCGGCACCCGAGTGTGACTTATTTGCCTGGCGTTGGATGGATGTGTGCAAGGAATGCCTGAAGTACTGCGAGAGGCTTAATGAATGAGAATATTTTATAATAGAAACTGATATATCTATAGCTTTCAGTGTATTGGTTAAGACTGTAATACTGTAAAGTTGTTTTAAATAAATAAATAAATCACTAGGACAATGGCATCTGAACTAGCATCTCTCGTGCTACCTTCTCTTAGAAAAAGTCAGAATTATTACGATTGGCCATCTATCCTCTAAGGCGCGGATTATATAAAGCGTCGGCGACGCAACCTGCGTCGGCGCGCGCATTAAAAGTTCATGCTATTTTGAGTTGACACTTGTGACAGCATTAGAGACCGACCAAACCTAAGCCCAAAATACGCTGACACAGCGATAACGCCAGCTGCTGAACTTAAAACCGTTGTAACTCAGAAACAATGAATCCTAGAACACTAGTTCCTAAAGAGAAATTATAACACTCGTCGAGATCTGAATTTCAGGTGACAGCTGTCAAACTTAAAACCGTTATAACTCGCAAACTACAGGTCTTAGAACACCAGTTCCTAAAGAGAAATTATAGCACTCGTCGAGATCTGAATTTCAGGTGACAGCTGTCAAACTTAAAACCGTTATAACTCGGAAACTACAGGTCCTAGAACACCAGTTCCTAAAGAGAAATTATAGCACTCGTCGAGATCTGAATTTCAGGTGACAGTTGTCAAACTTAAAACCGTTATAACTCGGAAACTACAGGTCCTAGAACACCAGTTCCTAAAGAGAAATTATAGCACTCGTCAAGATCTGAATTTCAGGTGACAGCTGTCAAACATAAAACCGTTATAACTTGGAAACTACAGGTCCTAGAACACCAGGTCCAAAAGAGAAATTATAGCACTCGTCGAGATCTGAATTTCAGGTGACAGCTATCAAACATAAAACCGTTATAAATCGGAAACTACAGGTCCTAGAACACTAGTTCCTAAAGAGAAATTATTGTACTCGTCGAGATCTACGTTTCGGATGACAGATTTGAGTTTGACAACTGTCATCTGAATTTCAGATCTTGACGAGTGTTATAGTGTTTCTTTAGAAATTGGTGTCCTAGGACCAATAGTTTCAGAGTTACAACCGTTTTAAGTTTGACAGCTGTCACCCAAAACGTAGATCTCGACGAGTACCATCATTTCTCTTTAGTGGACTAGTGTTCTAGGACCAATCGCTACTGAGTTAAGCGAGAGAGGAGAGATGGGAATAGGGTGTAAAAATTTGCAACTATAAAAAAATGCTTTTGTGAAACTTGTCGGACAAATCGCGTGGACAGCTCACGTTAAAAACCCGACGCAATCGATTATTCGCGGCGTTATCACAGCGATGGCGTATTTTGAGTTCCGGTTTGGTCGGTCCTTAATAAACCTGCATCGCCGACGCACCTTGCGTCGCCGACGCTTGGTATAATCCGCGCCTAAGGCCATCTCTTCACGAATTACCCTACGCGTGTAATAATAACTTTGGTGATAATAAGTCACGTAGCTAGTCAGGTAGAATCCTCCTTATGACATCTGAATTAACTAGGCATTGAAATTTTTATAATATATCTACTAGGGGTCGCAATACCGGTATATCTTTTCAAAACCGGGATTTTCGTTATTGTCATGAGGTAAATACCGGGATTCCGGTATTTTCGATATTTTCGGGATAGAAGTTGCTAGTAATTTATTATAAACATATAATTCTTATATTGTTTATTGCATACAACTCATAGACAGATTAAAATACTCCTAAATGTTTAGAGGATTTCATACGAAAGGTTATTTTCTAGAAGAAAAACCTATTTTAAATTACCCCCTATTAGTGCGATAAGTTTTAACTTTTGCTTTAGTATTTGAGAAAATGCTGTTGAAGTAAACTATTATTTGTTTGAAGGTCCGATTTCAGAAATAATTAGATGCGTCTGTAAGAACTGTCTAAGACTAAAAAATATTCAATTGATGTCTCTGAAATGAGCCGTTTTCAAAGCTCATTTCCTTTAAAATCCAATAGATGGCGCGCTCTAACCACTGACGACATTATCATACTCTCTTGGCTGTATGGTATTGATATTTGTCTTTATTTCCATGCAATTTATTTTAGATCTATTATTTTAACGGATGTTGAATTAAATGTCAGTAGGTACCTACACCTTGGGGCTCCACTTTATAAAAATGGATTAATTTCTGGTTAATTGGAAGATATTGTTGTGTAACTTTATGACCGTCTTTGTACGTTGTCGTCGTACCACAAAGTTTAAAAAACAAAATAAAGTTTAGGTTTGCAAGGTAGCACTTAAGCAAATATTAAATAAAACTAGCGTTTTAATGCAGTTTAATTTGTTCTGAGGCAATTAATGATGACAGTCACACATATGATTTGCCATTCAAGTATAACAACAGTCAAAATATTATAATAATGTTTGAGTCCTTAGAGTGTGTCCACTCCATCGCAATGAATTTTTGAAAAGTTGTTCTTGGAAACGGCTCATTGGTAGGAAGATATTTTAAGCTTTGAACAAAAGCACTCGAGCTTATTACAAACGTTTTCACTAGGATATAAATCATAAATTTAATATTTCTAATTATCTTTTAAGAATATAAAAAATACCGATTTTTGTAAAATTAATACCGGTATTGTGAAGGCGTATTGTTTGTTCGGGATCCCGGTATTTTCGGTATCCTGGATCCGGGTTTGCGACCCCTAGTATTTACGCTGCACGGTGCAACTCTTAGATTACAACTCTTAGCTATAAATGTGTTTTCCAAACAGTTCCAACCTTCAAGGCTGGTGTCAAAGGTCAATAGGAACACACCCGTGTTGTTGTACACCAAATGAGATAGTAGTCAAACGCTTGCCTATACGAAAAAGGTTTCTGGGTTTGCCGGGAACCATAACTCAAAGGGGAAAGGTCTCTAGAGAAAACAGTACTTAACTAACGTTATTTTTTTCCACGTTACTCATTTATCAGGTGAGACTGGCGAGCGGGACGCCGTGGCAGGGAAAGGAAACAGCAAAACCCATTTGAAATATTACAGGTTAGTTTGAAAATACGATGGTATTGAGAGTAGGTGTACCATTTCAAAAATTGCCTTAAAATAAATACGTAATTGCATTCGAAAATTATTATTATTTCAAATTTTTCGAATGTTTATGTTCAATTGTGACTTTTGCTTTATTTTTATTTTATTTTATTATTTATTGTAACATGGGTTTACTGTCTGAAATAAAGATTTATTATTATTATTTAATAACGGATGAGGTTTCTTGTGAATGATTTATGAATAAACGTCATTATCGATGAGCCTATTAGTACTATTTAATACGAAGATTTGTACGGATAGATATTTGTTAAGTAGTAATCACAAAAATACGGATAAATGGATTTGATGAAAGTTAGCAGTATTTATTTATTTAACACTTTACTGTACATTAACAGTATAATTATCACGGTTCTGTAAGATTATAACAGGTAAGTACAAGGGCGGTCTCATCGCCAATAGCGATCTCTTCCAGACAACCATTTACATGAATATGGTGGTGGTGTATGGTGGCAGTAATGTAGTTTAAACCCGAATAATTTATCCCGTAATTCAAAGTGGTTCCGGTGGGAACGGGTACAGTAAGTAATAACCGAACCGAAAACAAACTAAGTCGCGGGCAAAAGCTAGTAAGACAGGTAGGATAGTTTAAATAAAATGATTCCACAATTTGTTATGTGTATTTATGGTTTAGGCTAACCTTCCATAATAATGTATAATCTTTGCACTATACCATTAACATGCCTGTTTCTAGGAAAATATGCTATAAACAAACACAAGTAAACAATTGCAAATAAATACACACATATGCTGTTAACAATAATAACAAATCTCTTTCTTTCGTTTTGAATCGTCTCGTTCATATTTTCTGGTCTGTATTTGTTGTCGAGATCCCATTTAGGCCAAATTAGAAATTCTAACTTTTCAAATACATATTTGTTAAATATGGTGACATTGGTTGGCACTTGTTCCTTTTTCTCAGCGATGTAATCTAACAAGAAAGTAAATATCACCGCTAAGGCACAAATAATTAGAGAACCCCGAATCAAGAAGAGGACTGTCGGAGATTCATGTCCGTGCTTTGGCAACATTAGCGAAATTTCGACAAGAAAGTAATAATGTAAGAGCAGATTGAAAGTAGCGATACATTTCCGTATATCGTTGCTGACATTCAATATCACAGCGCACATTGTTAAAGCACACACAATGATGGTCGGCACAAGAACGACGACAGCTAATCCAGGCGCTTGCCTCTCCAGTAAAAAACTAAAGAGGAAGTCAGTATCGTTAAGAACGAGGCCCTCTTTCTGGTCGACAACAGCCCATGAGCCTCCAAGTTCAGTTTCTGCATTGAACGCTACTGATCGTCGTCTGAAATGAAAAGTATTGAGCATCTTCAAGCTCCAGAAATGGAATGTACAATTCAGCTTGTCAAAAGGCCAATTGACCGAATTGGCGACACATGGGGCTTTTTGCGTCACCTTTGGGTTACACTCCACTGATCCAGACTGCTTCACATTGCATGTTCTGAACGACACATCCGGCGAATAATAGTCTTCCACATATTTGAGATACATTAATCTTGGTGTCCATATTTTTAAGCGTGAAACCTCCAAATCTTGCACACCGCCATAGTCTTTCGTTTCCCATTTAAGTCTGTAGTCTTTCCATTCCAGGAATATCCAGTGGGTAATTGTCATGTATTCCCCTGCCTTGTCTATAGTGTACCTTTGTATAATGATAGTAATATTTACTAGTACAGTTCCATTAGGTCCTTGGGTACTGTTGGTGGGTGGTGACCTTCTTTCATAGTTGCACTTTAAGTCATCAGCTAATTTATATTCCCAATTATTAAGCAATGAAGTGTGGTCTAGGACACACTCTTTGCACAGTACACAGTCAAGAAAATATAAAAAGATGATGTATCCGTATTGAACCATGGTTGAAATAGAAGTGGCTCCCATTCTGTTTGTTTGAAGGTAACAATATACTGTGACGCCCCTTTTTCGATAACGGAATTCAATGCAACTGATAGGCAAACATGCAATAACGGTCGTCACTGTTATTTTGTTTAATTATCATAATCATAAACAATAAACATGGTTTTACAAGAGATGGCAGTACATAAATATGTTCAGCGTGTCAGAATGATAGCATGCAAATATAATAGTCAAAATTTCCCGTTGAGATATTCATTTACTGTATAAAAGGTTTGTTTACAGTGATTTTTCTTAAATATTATATTTGGCGCTTTTTGGGTTTAAAGTTAAGACCAATTTACTTGGGTCCCTTTGCTCGCGTTTGCTTACATCGCCAGCTCTCGTGAACAAATTGTTATGTTATCTAACAAAGACACTTGTTTCATAAATGTACAGTGAGGGAAGGGTCAAAAGAACAAGCTTGATAAAATATGGTTTACAAAATACATCAAATGCAATTCCGTACAATGCACGAATGCATTCTTTCTGGGCGACGAAAACCCTGTTAATTTCCCAACTATTTCCCCACACTATAATTCCATAGCGCAACACAGATGCTATATAGGCGTGATATGCTGATAAAGCAGTTTTTATATTAGTCGTCTTTTTATTAGCTATTTTAGGGCGGATACAAATCTATTAATTTTACTACAAACACTAACTATCTGAGCTTTCCAGTTCATATTTTTTTCTAATATCAACCCCATTTTGGTTTGTTTAACTTCGTTAATTTTTGTGTCTTCGTAATGAATAATAGGTTGGGGAGAAAGTTTCTTCGCATTTTATATGAAAATTCAAAACATTACCATTACCATACATATTACAGGTACCATTTTGTTCGATAACTTTTTGCCATCTTATAGGTAGGGACATGATCCCATTGCTTCTGATCAAAAAACTGCGTCAAGTAGTGTTGGCAGTCCTCTCGTGATGTTAACCTGACACTCCCTAAAGAATTCTGAAGAGACCGAAACAGGTGGAAATCTGAAGGTGCAAGGTCAGGACTATACGGCGGATGCATTAACACCTCCCAGCCAAACTAACTAATAAGCCGTAATGACTATCTTGCTCCACTTTTTCAAAAATAGCATCCATTTTATCCGTAACAGGGCGACTAGAGCGACGTGCATCTGGAAATTTTGATGTCAAATCAAAATTTCCGGATTGAAAACGCTTAAACCAAATTTGTGCTACTCTCACAGACACTGTGGTCCATAAACATCGCAAATTTTTTTCGCGGCTTGCGTTGCATTTTTACCTTATTTGTAGTAACATTTTAAAATGTATCTAATTTCTTCATTAGATTCACTCATCTTGGCGGTAAGAAACAACAAAAACAATTGAAAATCACGCATTTTCATAATTTGAATATCTTCTTTAAAATTTAAACTTTTAAATGATACCAAAACCAGCCAGGTACAAATAGTATAGCCAAAGAGGTTTTATTACAAGTTCATACATACTATATGCGAAAATACTTTTTCCCTAACCTAATATTTAAATTAATGAAATTGTTTTAACACGTTTTGTTAAATTTATATTTAGATTATTATTATGCAGCCAATTAATTATATTAGAGAGTAAATTATTTATGTCAGTTTCATGATAAATAATTAGATGATAATTTAATTTATTTTTATTAGATGTCACAACTGATGTATTCCTCTTAAACACGTTAAGGTAGTAAGATCTGATAAATTATTAAAAATTTTTGGCAAGGACTCTTCTTTTGTTAAAAATTGGCAAGAAACATCTCGCCCCATCATGGGGGCGTCGCGTTCACAGCTACCGCTGTTTACACGCTACACAAAGTTATAAGCTACATTTCCCAGTATAACCCTTCTAAACACAATCTTTGTTTTTTTGGAAACTACCTAATTAAAGTTAGAGGTAGGAAGTTAGAGCTTTCCGTTTCTTAAAATGGTCCAAAATAACTATTATTGTATTATTACTCCAGTACGAGATCTATTTAAACGAAAGACCTATGACTTTACTAAAATAAATAAAGAGTAGGTAAATTAAAAACAAATTCTTTTTTGCTGGAACAATTCCCAACATTTGTCTGTACTCCGTATCATGCTATCTATCCTAGCAAGGATGGAGTGCTGAGAGTGGTGGACGTAACTATCTGGTCAACCTATACTCTTTTTTTTAACTAAAAAGTGCTGAGGCTAAATACGACCTGCTCATTTGTTCATTCAAATAAGGTACGCTAAGGCGGCTCTCACGGCGTTGATAAAGATACTTCCGACTTTCTTTTGTGTTACTACAAAATCAAATCGCAGGAATCTATAACTATAATATTTAAAAAATTCAGTGTTTTAAAATAAGAATCATTAGGATCCCCGAGACTTGTTGAACAGTCTTGAGAGCCACTTGGCACCCCGGGAGTGTTTAAAAACCCTTATATCCACTGTAATGGTTCCTGTGGTCACTTTTCGTTTCCATCATCAGATCCCCTCACTGATACCATCATATGGTATTGTCATCTAACTTATAAGTATATGCAAAATTTCAATTCAATTTATTTTCGGTAAGTGGGTAGCAGTGGCGTGTCTAGGGTTTCAGAGTAAGGCAAGCCGAGAGATGAAGTTTTTGTAGTTTTTACGGTTATTAAAAATAAATCCATCTTTTTGCCACATTACTGATCAATCCTCACTTATCACTCTTCAGTTTTATACCAGCAATATAACTTGTGAGAGAGAACAACCAACAATTCAATGAGTTTGGTACACCGATCTATAAATTGTCTTATAGGCGATTTACTAATCTGAGAAATAGGTATAATAGGAACACATATAAGGAAATAATTTGTTATTTTCTGAGCGATTTTTAAAATCTTTACCTTTTACATGCAAATCAAAACTTGTGCACATTTTAAATCATAACAAGGGAATTACTTCGTCTATTGTTGATCAATCTAATTAAATCACTTTTACTACAAAACACAACAAAAAACTAATTACTTATCCGCTCAAACAAAACAATAGTGAAATTGGTACGTATTCCAGCATTCAACAAACGTACCTACTGCGCATGCGCGAAGCTACAATTTTCAGAGATCCGTGTACAACTTCATACGCATGCAGGGCTTAAAGTCTCGTACAATTTACTATATCAACAAACGTATAGTTATATCTCATTATAGGACAGTTTCCATATGTAAGAAAGAGACATACTGGCCGGAATCGAAGCCCGCTTACAAGCCAGCGCGTGCGAGCGAGATGACTGGCCGAGTCTCAATTTCCTCAACTTGCGTGTGCGTTCAAATCGTGTTTCGTAACCTAGGCGCACGATGGCGCTGCTTCGCGGCGCGGCGGTGTGCACGTAGTTTGAAAAGTATTAGGAGCGCGAACTTTAAATAGTTCGCGCTTACATTACCTTTGATTTTTTATCCATAATTATTTTTATAAGGCAAGCCCGGCTTTTGGGCTTGTATGACAGTAACGCCACTGGTGGGTAGGTGAACAACAATGAAGAACCTTATCCCAGCACATTACACTTAAAAAAAAATAGAGTATAGTATTGGTAGCCGGAGTCTCCGTTAAGCTGGCTGGTTTTGGGGTGGTTAACTGGGTGAATTGTTGTACACTTCTTTTTTTAATAGTAAGGTTTTATTTACCTATACTTCTTTTTTTCATTTGTGTCTTTTATTATACTGGTCTTGCATTGTGTCAAAGACAGAAATATAGCTTAATTATTGGTCACCAAATACTTATTTCCCTTTAAATTAAAATAAAATAAAATAATCATTTATTTCGGACCATAATCTATATTTATGTTAGTAACAAAGGTTTCTTACAAGACTATATTATTTATTTATTTTACAGTTTATTGTACCTACACATGAAAGTTTATGAAAGTTATATTAGTAACATTAATTAATTTAAATTTTCCATGTCAAGTTAATAAATACCTGTGTGTCGAAAATTACATTATATTAATGTCATTCAACATAAATAATTTAAATTCCAAATACTGTCAAAACATTTCAAGGTTAACTAGCTATAAAAAGTCAATTACATATAATTCAATGTCATTATAAGAATATGTAGCATATGTGAATATGTCAGCTGGAGTATAATATTTCATAATTAAACTACCAACATACTCTGTGGTTATAGCTTGCGACATGAGTTTTAACTCGGTTTTAAATCGGCCCTTTTTAAAAGCTGTTAAATTTTACCGAGTTTAGGAGAAAGCATATATGATCTTAATTACAATCAACGCAGTCTAAAATTCAAAGAGAGTTGTTAACACTTGTTGCTCTTGGCATAAAAACGAAAAACAAAATTGCATATGCAGTTATGAATGTAATTATGCAAACACTATTTCCAATATTAGCAAAATTTGTCCATTGTTCTGTAGCCACATCGACCTTGGTTACATGGTCTTTCACATATGGTTCCCATCGTGGCCAAATCAGATACTTCATACGGCCTTTGTACACGAAATCATTCAACACGTTTACAAAGAGAAAAGGCGACGTGTCTTTCTTTGTAATGTGATTGAGAAGAAGCGTCAGTACCAATGAAAAGGCAGTCATGAGCATGGAGCCGCGGGCTAGCAGCAGGATTACGGGCGTGTCGGCGGTATGATGTAACCCGAAGAGATCTGAGATTAATTTGAACGCCGCAAAATTGATACACAAGTTGTAGGTGGTCATGAACGCCCGCAGACTATCTCTTGCGTCCAGGAGTACGCACGCCAAAGTCAGTATGCAGCATATTATCACAGGCACCACCACCAATGCCGTAAGACCTACCCTCTGCCTTTCTACTAGAAAACTGGTAACAATACGGTCTTCAATGTCCGTATGAATTTCATTGTACGTGTAACCGACAACGTCAAATCCCGGAGTATGCTTTGCATCCGTACTCATAAGCAAGCCTATCTGCGGCTTTGAATATATTACTGTCTTGTCACGCCTTTTATTACGATTCACAAATATTACGCTGCAATATTTTAGGTCAAATGGATAGTTTGTCAATTTAGATGCGCACTTGACTTTAGTTTTGCTTCCAAACTGACATTCCACTTTGCCAGTCTGAGTTACTTTACATTGGACTTCTCTATAGAGAAATAAGTCGTCATCAGAGTTTGCAATCTCGAACTTGGGTGTCCATAATTTCGACCAATCAAAGAAAATCTCTCTAATGTTTCCATAGTCTTCTGGCTTCCACTTCAGTCGTTCATCTTTCCAGTCCATAAACATCCAATTATGTATGGTAAAATCCTCTTCCTCATCATCACTGATAACGACGTAATAGATCAAGAACGATACGCTAACCTTCGTGAACGCGCTAATGTTACTCTTTGGAGGTATGTCTGTCTGATAATTGCACATCAAATCTGTTTTCAATTTATATTCCCAGGAATTCTTCAACGAATTATTGTCAATAACACAGTCCTTACACAAACAAAATTTAATTAATAACAAAGCTGTAATACGAGTATATGTGACCCGATTCATGATGTATAGTGTTATAACTATTATGCTGTGCTGTGAAAAGGTACTACATAGATAAAGAAAACGCCCACTATTAAATTACATACGTGTTCCAAAATATACTATCATACACTCAGATAGCAAGCCCTAGTGGGAAATATGGAAAGAGGTTCCGCGAGTCTTTTGCGATGGAAATCGCGGAGTCGGATGCGAGAGCCAGCCGCTTGCGACGCGACGATGCTGAAATGCAGGTGAAGTGGAGAAGGAAGAATAATACAGCGAACCCTGGTAGAAGCGTGGATGGACCGCTTGGATGTTGTTGCCTAGTTCGTTATAATTA
The DNA here is from genome assembly GCA_905147135.1 of Blastobasis lacticolella. NCBI lineage: Eukaryota > Metazoa > Arthropoda > Insecta > Lepidoptera > Blastobasidae > Blastobasis > Blastobasis lacticolella. The sequence continues at coordinate 5,894,919 of LR990062.1, read as the reverse complement.
TTTGTATCCCATACAAAAAAATTATGACGTAATTATTGCGTTCCATTACTCCATTATTGCCCATTGTTTTAACCGAAAGCACCCATGTACCAAACGGCTATCCTGTATATTGATTTACGTTTTTTTTATCGTAGCCCTACTACTAATGCTCATCGGTCCATTCAAAGAAGCTAAGGCGGCTCTCACGGCGTAGATAAAGATACCTCCGATTTTCTTTTGTGTTACTACAAAAGAATAATCGCAGGAATGTATAAAATTAAAAACATGAATTTAAAAAAAAATATGAACATCGAGACTGGTTGTACAATCTTGGGAGCCACTTGGCACCCTGTGAGTTTAAAAAAAAACCCTTATATCCACTGTAATGGTTCTTGTGGTCACTTTTCGTTTCCATCATCAGAATCCCATCCCTCACTGATACCATAATATGGTATTGTCATCTAATTTATAAGTTTATGCATAATTTCAATTCAATTTATTTTCGGTAAGTGGGTAGGTAAACAACAATGAAGAACCTTATCCCAGTACTTTATACTTAAATAAAAATAGAGTATAGTATTGGTAGCCGGAGTCTCAGTTAAGCTGGCTAGTTTTGGGGTGGTTAACTGGGTGAAATGCTGTACACTCCTTTTTATTAAGTTAGGTTTTATTTACCTATGCTTATTTTTTTCATTTGTGTCTTTTATTATACTTGTCTTGCATTGTGTCAAAGACCACCAAAAGTCACAAAATACTTATTTCCCTTTAAATTAAAATAAAATAAAATAATCATTTATTTCGGACCATAATCCATATTTATGTTAGTAACAAAGGTTCCCATACAGTTTACTGTACACATGAAAGTTTATGAAAGTTATATTAGTAACATTAATTAATTCAAATTTTCCATGTCAAGTTAATAAATACAATTACTTAATTATTTAAAAAATTACATTATATTAAATTAATGTCATTCAATATAAATAAATTAAATTCCAAATAATGTCAAAACATGTCAATGTTTACTAACTAGAAAAGGTCAATTACATAAAATTCAATGTCATTCAATTTAAAATTAAATGTCACCATGAGAATATGTATGTCACCTTACCAGCTAGAGTATAATTAAACTACCAACATTCTCTGTCGTTATAGCTTGCGATATGAGTTTTAACTCGGTTTTAAATCGGCCCTTTTCAAAAGCCGCTTTTTAATTTCACCGATTTTAGCAGGAAGCATATATGATCTTAATTACAATCCACGCAGTCTAAAATTCAAAGAGAGTTGTTAACACTTGTTGGTCTTGGCATAAAAACGAAAAAAAAAATTGCATATGCAGTTATGAATGTAATTATGCAAGCACTATTTCCAATATTAGCAAAATTTGTCCATTGTTCTGTAGCCACATCGACCTTGGTTACATGGTTTTTCACATATGGTTCCCATCGTGGCCAAATCAGATACTTCATACGGCCTTTGTACACGAAATCATTCAACACGTTTACAAAGAGAAAAGGCGACGTGTCTTTCTTTGTAATGTGATTGAGAAGAAGCGTCAAGACCAATGAAAAGGCAGTCATGAGCATGGAGCTGCGGGCTAGCAGCAGAACTACGGGCGTGTCGGCGGTATGATGTAACCCGAAGAGATCTGAGATTAATTTGAACGCCGCAAAATTGATACACAAGTTGAAGGCGGTCATGTACGCCCGCAGACTGTCTCTTGCGTCCAGGAGTATGCACGCTATAGTTAGTATGCAGCATATTATCACGGGCGCCACCACCAATGCAGTAAGACCTACCCTCTGCCTTTCTAATAGAAAACTCAAAACAATGCGGTCTTCAACGTCTGTATGACTTTCATTCTTCGTGTGACGGACAATGTCAAAACCCGGAGTATGCTCTTTATCCGGGAACAGATCTACGCCTATCACTGTCCTTAAAAATATTAATGTCTTGTCACGTTTTTTATTACGATTTACAAATATTACGCTGCAATTTTTTGAGTCAAATGGATAGTTTGTCAATTTAGATGCGCACTTGACTTTAGATTTGCCTCCAAACTTACACGCCACTTTGCCAGCCTGAGTTACTGTACATCCGACTCCACTATAGAGAAATAAGTCTTCTTCATCAGTGTTTGCAACCTCGAACTTGGGAGTCCATAATTTCCACCAATCAAAGAAATTCTCTGTTATATTTCCATAGTCTTCTGGCTTCCACTTCAGTCGCTCATCATTCCAGTTCATAAACATCCATTCATGTATGGTAAAATCCTCTTCCTCATCACCACTGATAACGACGTAATTGACCATAAACGATACGCCAACTTTCGTGAACGCGCTAATGTTACTCTTTGGAGGTATGTCTTTCTGATAATTGCAAAACAAATCTGTTTTCAATTTATATTCCCAGGAATTCTCCAACGAATTATTGTCAATAACACAGACCTTACACAAACAAAATTTGATTAAAATCAAAGCTGTAATACGAGTATATGTGGCCCGATCCATGATGTACAGTGTTCTCGTTATAATGTAGTGCTAAGTCAAAAGTTAATACGTAGATAAAGGAAACGCCCACTATTAAATTACAGGTATTCCAAAATACTTCCAAATTATGTCTGTTCACGTTGAATTTGATTAGATTATAATTAGTGTTTGTAAATTTCCACGCGAAACCATCAATTTGCCAGGAAATTCTGAAATTGCGGAGTCAGATGCTAGAGCCAACCGCTGGCGAAGCGACGATGCTGAAAATGGGCGCTGGTGGAAGCGAGGTTGGATGGTGATGATGAAATTGAACATACATAATTTTGTCCCGTGATCATGATGCATGTGTCGAAATATCGGGCTACTCGTCAATAAAGGTACGTGGTAGGAAACCCCGAACATACTCTTAAAATGTAGAACATAAGTTGATAATTTTTCTTTAATATCTATAAGCTTGCATTGTCATTAGACGTAACTCAATATATTTAATAGCGTAATCATTTGTGTTATTGCCATTCCACATGCCTAGTTCTTTATCATTAGTTGTTTCAAATACCTACAATGAGCGTTGCCGTATCTAACACCTTTATTTATTAGCAAAACTTATATTTATATTATTCATGTGGCGGGGCGGGGTTTAAAGTTCCGATTTTTTCTACAAAAAATTGTCTATAATTACAAGTCTTATGAACCAATAGATGCAGAAATTATTCTAGTTTTAGCGTGTATAGTTGTATCTGTTAATTCATTAATAATTTTTGGCTCACAGTTAGTTTTTTGTGGAAAATTAGCAAGGTACAATCAGGTCAGGGGGTTGGTTGTTCCATCTTTATAAATCAAATATAAAAGTACTAGAATTAAAACCCATATCTCATTTAATAAAAATAAATGGACATAAATAACGAAATCGCTAATGTCTACATGATTAGCTTATGTTTTGCGCTTCTGTTCATCTTTGATACGGGCATCAGCTGCCTAGTTCAGAGCTTTTTTTTTATATGAAATAGACAGGTATTTGTCTGCCATCTCACCTGATGTTAACTGCAGATGCAGTCTAGGATGGCGCATACCTGTACATTAAGTACCTATTCACTCTTGTCTTTAAGAGATCCAAGTTGTAGCGCTCAGGGAAAACATATACAAGCAGCGAGTTCCATTCCCTTGCCGTTCGCAACAGAAAAGAGTTAGAAAACCGCTGAGTGCGTATAGGTGGAATGTCGACATTTTTTTTTTTTTTTTTTATGTCTAACGGTAGGCAAACAGGCAAGCGGGCCACCTGATAGAAAGTGGTCACCACTGCCTATAGACATTAGCAACACCAAGAGTATCGCTAATGCGTTGCCCACCTCTATAACACGTTGCTCTGGCAGCAAAAAGCAAATGCCACTCCACTGCCAAAGCCACGGTTCCCCAAATCCCCACCCCATGGAGCACTGGAAACCTTACTCACCGGCAGAAACACAATACTATTTAAAAGAGTATTATTTAGCTGCGATATTCTGTAAGGTGGAGGTACTTCCCCAGTCGGGCGGCTCCAATTCGAACGAGATACCCCGCTATGCCCTCTCTTAAAATAGGGATGGTACGCTGACCTACACCTGGAGCCCCGAAAATAGAATGGGGCTGGTGGAACTAATTCGTGTAATTCTGTCGCACATTCCCCAAAGTGTAGTCTATAGAAAACCGTCAGAGATGCCACTTTACGACGGTGATCCAGTTGAACCAAAGTTAGTAATGTTTTTTCTTTTTTTTAGTTTTCCATGAAGATGATTAAAAAAACTAATAAATGCAAGTAACACGTACACATCTACAATTTTAATTGAAATAGACCATAAAGTTTTGGAAGAAAATATATACGTAACATGTATGTAAACCCAAGTGGTTACCATTCTTTGTTATGGGTTATTAAAATAGCTACCACCACAGCGTGTTATGACGTTTTGCGACAAACTTCAGACTTAGTGCTATATTTTATTTTCGCAAAGCTATATGCTTCGGAACAACTTACCCTCGGTACTTTGAACCCCACCCTCCACTATGACTATTTATTTAGTTAATTAACGACCATGACTTCGATTAGATACCTTTCCATATGACTTCTCATTGGATCGTGTATGGCAAAGACTGCCATCGTACCTACTGGTGAGCAAGTTGTAGCAGGACCTTGAGACCATGCTAAACACATGGAAGGAAGTGCCAGAAAACTGTGGTTTTAATCTGAACGTCGCCAAAACAGAGTATATGGCTAGCTGCAGGGTGGATCCTGAAAGCATCCGTATAGGGAACGAATATTAATAGAACAGATCCGTGTAGCACGAGTCCGGCAATATCGACACCGATGTTAAGTCCCGAATTTCTGCCATCTCACCTGCAGCCGTATTAACGGTATTAATGGCTCGGAAATCAGAAACGTATACGGTCGACAAATTTGTCGATCAACTCAGAAAACGGTATTCACAAGCATCGGTTTCGAATCCGAAACAAAAACTTGACAGTCCAAATCAGAAGACGCTGTCGCTGCTAGAAAATAAACAGCAAATTACTCACTTTTCATACTTTTATATGTCCGGAATTTCGATTAAGTTTCATCACTGAGGACTGTCTGTGATGTATGGGCTCAACCATCTTGCGGTAAATTATACCACCTTCTATGCTGTATTAGGGCACCTACTGAGGCTGAGAAAGCCGGCTGGGTATGCCCCGAATGTTCTAGCTGCAAAAAAAGTCGGACCAAACTGTAATATAACTGTTGGCACACCCACCTCCTTAAAAATATTACAATTAGGAAGAAAACCGTACCTTTACCTATACCTGGTGCTGGCAAGGACATCACCGCGACTGTTGATGAGTCAACGCTGCAGTCTTTGGACGGAACAACTGTGTTGAAACCTGATGACATGACTCTCGACGGCCAGGACAATTTGAATGCAACTGTTGGTATTAGGCCGAAGAGGGTACGGAAACGGAAGAGTGAAAAACTTTGTACCACTACCGCTACTGCTATTCCAGCGATAAAGAGCTCCGAAGTCGACAAAGTGAGTGATGCGCCAATGTCGGCGCTTAATGCTTGATGAGTCCACTGTCGCGCTTGAAGAGTCGCACACTCAAGGAACTGCAGTGAACATCCTCCTGAGAGTCCTCCTGATTCTCTGACTGATTCCAGAGATGAATGGAAGGAAGTGCGCTACCGGAAATCTAGGCGTAACGAATACATTCGCGGTACCGCTAGACCTAGCATCACCACACTAAAAGCCGTGGAGCTACGAAAGCAGATCCATTTGTGGAACATTATCTCGGAAGAGGATGAAGTTCACAATTGTTTGTGTCTATTATTTCCGGATGCACATTGTACCGTAGAGGAGCTGCGACCTAAAGGCGACTACAAATCGTACAAAATCTCCGTACCAGTGCAGTATTTCGAGCGATGTTTATCAGCTGACGTGTGACCTAATAACGCGAGGGTAAAAGCTTGGTTATTTCGGAGACGAAGCCACAGCTCTGAATCCACCAAGGCCACAAAAACAAGATAACTCAGTTGGATGCATTAATATTGCGTACCAAAATGTGAGAGGCCTCAACACTAAATAGGTGCATTTCAGAAACAGCTTACTAACAACAAGCTATGACATCGTCGCTGTTACTGAAACATTTCTATCGGGATCAGTCGACGACGCCGAGGTTGTTTGCGGAGGTTGGAGCCTGCTGCGCCGCGACCGCGCCACTGGCCGCGGTGGTGGCGGGGTGCTGCTGTCGGCTCGTCCCGGCGTGTCGCTGCAGCGTCGACCGGAACTGGAGACCGACTTTTTGGACTTCGTGCACCATTGCGAGTGTCACTTATTACCTGTGCGTTGTGTACATCAATCCTCGTGCCTCCGTTGAGGAATATATGAACTGGTTTTTTAAGCTTGAGTCAGTTGTCTCGACTTTAAAGGGAATTGTCATTGTCATGGGTGACTTGAATCTTAACCCTAAGTATACAAATAGTGATGTTTTGTATTATTATAATTATTTTTTGACTGTATGTGGTTTGACAGAGAAGAATAACGTGGTGAATACGCATGACTGTAAATTAGATGTGGTGCTGGTGTCGGAGCGCGCCCGTCGTACGGTAGTTACCGAAATAGATGGAGGAGGACTTGTCCCGCGCCGTGACGCATACCATCCACCACTAGACAGTAAAGATTGAGCCGAGCAACATAAATCGATGCGAAGACTGGAACTTTACCAAAAGGGGATAATAGTCTTATGCTAATTATTTCTTGGGATAAGGTATATACGGCTCCTAATGTGGATGACGCTTTAGACTCATTTTACTGCATTCTCTACGAAATCTTTGACAAATGTATACCTAAAAAGGCTAGGTCTACTTCTGCAAATAGGACGTATCCGGTTTGGTTTATATCTCACCTATTTAGGGACATCAAACGCAAAGCATTCTTTCATCGCCAATGGAAGGCTCATGCCTGTAAAGAGTCTTATGCTCAGTACGCTTATCTTCGAACTGATATAAAAAAACGATCCCTACTAGCGTAGGACGACCCCCGTGCGTTTTGGCAACACATAAGCAGTCTCAAATCTAAGGCGGGCTTTAAAACTAAGGTCACCTATGAAGGTAATTGCTTTACTGGCAGAGGGGCAGCGCAGGCATTTGATGTTCCACTTCTTGATTGCGAAAAGATCTGCTCAAATGACAAAACTGCATCTGCCAATTATATTAATAACACGGAAATTACTGCCAGGGAAGTTGAAAGGGGCATAAATAAGCTCAAACTTTCGGTTGGTTCCGATCATGTACCTGCATTTATAATAAAAGGCTGCAAAGATGTGCTCGTGGGTCCTATTTGCCATATTTTTAATTTTTCGTTGTCCACAAGTATTTACCCACAACGCTGGAAGACTACCTGTGTCACACCGAATCCTAAGTCTGTAGCCGTATTCACAATGGCTCGGAAATCGGATTCGGATACGGAATCGACAAAGGACCTCGCAAAAGTTCTTAGGAAAATGTGGTTTCAGTTAATTTTGATGAAATTTTCATATGTTATAGAGAGTGGAGTTTCCGTGAAATCCATCGGGATTCTGAATAACAGTTTTCGAATCGATCGACACGGATTCGCCGCTCTCGAATTTCGTGTCGAATCGTTCGGAAACGGTTTCGAATAATTGTGAATACGGCTACTGGTGACCCGTCCGATGTCACAAATTGCAGACCCATAGCGATTCAGTCGTCTTCGGCCAAGCTATACGAGTGCATTCTCCATAAACGTATATCTTCGCAGATTAAACCTTATTTGTGTGAGATTCAGCATGGGCTTAGACCAAATAGATCGGTTAATACCAATTTAGTGACATTGGTCAACATGATATCCGAAAATCTGGATCGACGGGCTCAAGTTGATGTCCTTTAGTTCAAAAAGGCGTTTGACCGGGTGGATAATGATATGTTGCTGGGTAGGCTCTGTGCCATTGGATTATCACCACAGTTGCTGCAGCTCTTTGCCAGCTACATGTCTGATAGGCGGCAGTATGTTCGCCATGGTTGTTTGCTGTCGGACCCCTATCACACACGCTCAGGTGTAAGCCAGGGCTCTGTACTGGGTCCGCTTTTAATTAATATCATGATCAATAACCTGACATCTGTTCTTGCCTCAGATGAAGGTCTACTCTATGCAGATGACCTCAAACTTGTTCATGTCGTGGATACAGTGTCATATTGTAATTCCTTGCAAAATGATATTCCGACGCAATGCTGGAATGGAGTGTTGAAAACAAACTTCTCTTCAATCCTGATAAGTGCTGTGTGATATCATTCAGCAGCTCTAAAAACCCAATAATTTCTCAGTACAACTTGGCCATGAAGTGATTAGGCGCGTCACGACGGTCAAGGATTTGGGCGTCACATTCGACTCAGCCTTGAACTTCCACGGACACATTAAGAACCTTGCAGTGGGGTGTTACAAAAGGTTAGGTTTTGTTATCAGGAACGCCAGAGAATTTCGCCATCCCGCAGCAATCAAGCTTGTTTATACTGCCTTGGTTAGATCAAAGCTGGAATCGTCATCGATAGTGTGGAACCCTTACCAATGTACTTACGCCTTGCTTCTGGAGAACATTCAAAAGGCATTCCTTCGCTTTCTCTACAAAAAAAATTATGGGTATTACCCTTTCTTGTACTCGACTAAATTTCTATAGGGGTTCCTAGGCTTTAATTCTCTAGAGGTAAGGCGTAATTAAATTACTACCTTTTGGTAATGGATTGTCTTGTTTTGCGTGGTGAGTCAGACTGTCATGACCTGGTGTCTAGAGCAGTACGGCTATTTGTACCTCCAGTTCCCAGGGTACAACTCAGACCACGCAGATCCAGTCTACTCGCTACTCCCGCGGTCCGAACCGTTTCGCACGCCAATTCACCCATTTTTCGAGCCTTGGGTATGCTCAACGCGCTCCTAGCATCGGCACCCGAGTGTGACTTATTTGCCTGGCGTTGGATGGATGTGTGCAAGGAATGCCTGAAGTACTGCGAGAGGCTTAATGAATGAGAATATTTTATAATAGAAACTGATATATCTATAGCTTTCAGTGTATTGGTTAAGACTGTAATACTGTAAAGTTGTTTTAAATAAATAAATAAATCACTAGGACAATGGCATCTGAACTAGCATCTCTCGTGCTACCTTCTCTTAGAAAAAGTCAGAATTATTACGATTGGCCATCTATCCTCTAAGGCGCGGATTATATAAAGCGTCGGCGACGCAACCTGCGTCGGCGCGCGCATTAAAAGTTCATGCTATTTTGAGTTGACACTTGTGACAGCATTAGAGACCGACCAAACCTAAGCCCAAAATACGCTGACACAGCGATAACGCCAGCTGCTGAACTTAAAACCGTTGTAACTCAGAAACAATGAATCCTAGAACACTAGTTCCTAAAGAGAAATTATAACACTCGTCGAGATCTGAATTTCAGGTGACAGCTGTCAAACTTAAAACCGTTATAACTCGCAAACTACAGGTCTTAGAACACCAGTTCCTAAAGAGAAATTATAGCACTCGTCGAGATCTGAATTTCAGGTGACAGCTGTCAAACTTAAAACCGTTATAACTCGGAAACTACAGGTCCTAGAACACCAGTTCCTAAAGAGAAATTATAGCACTCGTCAAGATCTGAATTTCAGGTGACAGCTGTCAAACATAAAACCGTTATAACTTGGAAACTACAGGTCCTAGAACACCAGGTCCAAAAGAGAAATTATAGCACTCGTCGAGATCTGAATTTCAGGTGACAGCTATCAAACATAAAACCGTTATAAATCGGAAACTACAGGTCCTAGAACACTAGTTCCTAAAGAGAAATTATTGTACTCGTCGAGATCTACGTTTCGGATGACAGATTTGAGTTTGACAACTGTCATCTGAATTTCAGATCTTGACGAGTGTTATAGTGTTTCTTTAGAAATTGGTGTCCTAGGACCAATAGTTTCAGAGTTACAACCGTTTTAAGTTTGACAGCTGTCACCCAAAACGTAGATCTCGACGAGTACCATCATTTCTCTTTAGTGGACTAGTGTTCTAGGACCAATCGCTACTGAGTTAAGCGAGAGAGGAGAGATGGGAATAGGGTGTAAAAATTTGCAACTATAAAAAAATGCTTTTGTGAAACTTGTCGGACAAATCGCGTGGACAGCTCACGTTAAAAACCCGACGCAATCGATTATTCGCGGCGTTATCACAGCGATGGCGTATTTTGAGTTCCGGTTTGGTCGGTCCTTAATAAACCTGCATCGCCGACGCACCTTGCGTCGCCGACGCTTGGTATAATCCGCGCCTAAGGCCATCTCTTCACGAATTACCCTACGCGTGTAATAATAACTTTGGTGATAATAAGTCACGTAGCTAGTCAGGTAGAATCCTCCTTATGACATCTGAATTAACTAGGCATTGAAATTTTTATAATATATCTACTAGGGGTCGCAATACCGGTATATCTTTTCAAAACCGGGATTTTCGTTATTGTCATGAGGTAAATACCGGGATTCCGGTATTTTCGATATTTTCGGGATAGAAGTTGCTAGTAATTTATTATAAACATATAATTCTTATATTGTTTATTGCATACAACTCATAGACAGATTAAAATACTCCTAAATGTTTAGAGGATTTCATACGAAAGGTTATTTTCTAGAAGAAAAACCTATTTTAAATTACCCCCTATTAGTGCGATAAGTTTTAACTTTTGCTTTAGTATTTGAGAAAATGCTGTTGAAGTAAACTATTATTTGTTTGAAGGTCCGATTTCAGAAATAATTAGATGCGTCTGTAAGAACTGTCTAAGACTAAAAAATATTCAATTGATGTCTCTGAAATGAGCCGTTTTCAAAGCTCATTTCCTTTAAAATCCAATAGATGGCGCGCTCTAACCACTGACGACATTATCATACTCTCTTGGCTGTATGGTATTGATATTTGTCTTTATTTCCATGCAATTTATTTTAGATCTATTATTTTAACGGATGTTGAATTAAATGTCAGTAGGTACCTACACCTTGGGGCTCCACTTTATAAAAATGGATTAATTTCTGGTTAATTGGAAGATATTGTTGTGTAACTTTATGACCGTCTTTGTACGTTGTCGTCGTACCACAAAGTTTAAAAAACAAAATAAAGTTTAGGTTTGCAAGGTAGCACTTAAGCAAATATTAAATAAAACTAGCGTTTTAATGCAGTTTAATTTGTTCTGAGGCAATTAATGATGACAGTCACACATATGATTTGCCATTCAAGTATAACAACAGTCAAAATATTATAATAATGTTTGAGTCCTTAGAGTGTGTCCACTCCATCGCAATGAATTTTTGAAAAGTTGTTCTTGGAAACGGCTCATTGGTAGGAAGATATTTTAAGCTTTGAACAAAAGCACTCGAGCTTATTACAAACGTTTTCACTAGGATATAAATCATAAATTTAATATTTCTAATTATCTTTTAAGAATATAAAAAATACCGATTTTTGTAAAATTAATACCGGTATTGTGAAGGCGTATTGTTTGTTCGGGATCCCGGTATTTTCGGTATCCTGGATCCGGGTTTGCGACCCCTAGTATTTACGCTGCACGGTGCAACTCTTAGATTACAACTCTTAGCTATAAATGTGTTTTCCAAACAGTTCCAACCTTCAAGGCTGGTGTCAAAGGTCAATAGGAACACACCCGTGTTGTTGTACACCAAATGAGATAGTAGTCAAACGCTTGCCTATACGAAAAAGGTTTCTGGGTTTGCCGGGAACCATAACTCAAAGGGGAAAGGTCTCTAGAGAAAACAGTACTTAACTAACGTTATTTTTTTCCACGTTACTCATTTATCAGGTGAGACTGGCGAGCGGGACGCCGTGGCAGGGAAAGGAAACAGCAAAACCCATTTGAAATATTACAGGTTAGTTTGAAAATACGATGGTATTGAGAGTAGGTGTACCATTTCAAAAATTGCCTTAAAATAAATACGTAATTGCATTCGAAAATTATTATTATTTCAAATTTTTCGAATGTTTATGTTCAATTGTGACTTTTGCTTTATTTTTATTTTATTTTATTATTTATTGTAACATGGGTTTACTGTCTGAAATAAAGATTTATTATTATTATTTAATAACGGATGAGGTTTCTTGTGAATGATTTATGAATAAACGTCATTATCGATGAGCCTATTAGTACTATTTAATACGAAGATTTGTACGGATAGATATTTGTTCAGTAGTAATCACAAAAATACGGATAAATGGATTTGATGAAAGTTAGCAGTATTTATTTATTTAACACTTTACTGTACATTAACAGTATAATTATCACGGTTCTGTAAGATTATAACAGGTAAGTACAAGGGCGGTCTCATCGCCAATAGCGATCTCTTCCAGACAACCATTTACATGAATATGGTGGTGGTGTATGGTGGCAGTAATGTAGTTTAAACCCGAATAATTTATCCCGTAATTCAAAGTGGTTCCGGTGGGAACGGGTACAGTAAGTAATAACCGAACCGAAAACAAACTAAGTCGCGGGCAAAAGCTAGTAAGACAGGTAGGATAGTTTAAATAAAATGATTCCACAATTTGTTATGTGTATTTATGGTTTAGGCTAACCTTCCATAATAATGTATAATCTTTGCACTATACCATTAACATGCCTGTTTCTAGGAAAATATGCTATAAACAAACACAAGTAAACAATTGCAAATAAATACACACATATGCTGTTAACAATAATAACAAATCTCTTTCTTTCGTTTTGAATCGTCTCGTTCATATTTTCTGGTCTGTATTTGTTGTCGAGATCCCATTTAGGCCAAATTAGAAATTCTAACTTTTCAAATACATATTTGTTAAATATGGTGACATTGGTTGGCACTTGTTCCTTTTTCTCAGCGATGTAATCTAACAAGAAAGTAAATATCACCGCTAAGGCACAAATAATTAGAGAACCCCGAATCAAGAAGAGGACTGTCGGAGATTCATGTCCGTGCTTTGGCAACATTAGCGAAATTTCGACAAGAAAGTAATAATGTAAGAGCAGATTGAAAGTAGCGATACATTTCCGTATATCGTTGCTGACATTCAATATCACAGCGCACATTGTTAGAGCACACACAATGATGGTCGGCACAAGAACGACGACAGCTAATCCAGGCGCTTGCCTCTCCAGTAAAAAACTAAAGAGGAAGTCAGTATTGTTAAGAACGAGGCCCTCTTTCTGGTCGACAACAGCCCATGAGCCTCCAAGTTCAGTTTCTGCATTGAACGCTACTGATCGTCGTCTGAAATGGAAAGTATTGAGCATTTTCAAGCTCCAGAAATGGAATGTACAATTCAGCTTGTCAAAAGGCCAATTGACCGAATTGGCGACACATGGGGCTTTTTGCGTCACCTTTGGGTTACACTCCACTAATCCAGACTGCTTCACATTGCATGTTCTGAACGACACATCCGGCGAATAATAGTCTTCCACATATTTGAGATACATTAATCTTGGTGTCCATATTTTTAAGCGTGAAACCTCCAAATCTTGCACACCGCCATAGTCTTTCGTTTCCCATTTAAGTCTGTAGTCTTTCCATTCCAGGAATATCCAGTGGGTAATTGTCATGTATTCCCCTGCCTTGTCTATAGTGTACCTTTGTATAATTATAGTAATATTTACTAGTACAGTTCCATTAGGTCCTTGGGTACTGTTGGTGGGTGGTGCCCTTCTTTCATAGTTGCACTTTAAGTCATCAGCTAATTTATATTCCCAATTATTAAGCAATGAAGTGTGGTCTAGGACACACTCTTTGCACAGTACACAGTCAAGAAAATATAAAAAGATGATGTATCCGTATTGAACCATGGTTGAAATAGAAGTGGCTCCCATTCTGTTTGTTTGAAGGTAACAATACACTGTGACGCCCCTTTTTCGATAACGGAATTCAATGCAACTGATAGGCAAACATGCAATAACGGTCGTCACTGTTATTTTGTTTAATCATCATAATCATAAACAATAAACATAGTTTTACAAGAGATGGCAGTACATAAACATGTTCAGCGTGTCAGAATTATAGCATGCAAATATAATAGTCAAAATTTCCCGTTGAGATATTCATTTACTGTATAATAGGTTTGTTCACAGAGCCATTCCTGCAGTTTTTTCTTAATTTATGTATTGCGGTATTATGTATTTCTTCACATTGCTAGACAGCATTTTATTATATTTGGCGCTTTTTGGGTTTAAAGTTAAGACCAATTTACTTGGGTCCCTTTGCTCGCGTTTGCTTACATCGCAGCTCTCGTTAACAAATTGTTATGTTATCTAACAAAGACACATGTTTCATAAATGTACAGTGAGTGAAGGGTTAAGAGAACAAGCTTGATAAAATATGGTTTACAAGATACATCAGATGCAATTCCGTACAATGCACGAATGCATTCTTTCTGGGCGACTAAAACCCTGTTAATTTCCCAACTATTTCCCCACACTATAATTCCATAGCACAACACAGATGCTATATAGGCGTGATATGCTGATAAAGCAGTTTTTATATTAGTCGTCTTTTTATTAGCTGTTTTAGGGCGGATACAAATCTATTAATGTTACTACAAACACTAACTATCTGAGCTTTCCAGTTCATATTTTTATCTAATATCAACCCCATTTTGGTTTGTTTAACTTCGTTAATTTTTGTGCCTTCGTAATGAATAATAGGTTGGGGAGAAAGTTTCTTCGCATTTTATATGAAAATTCAAAACATTACCATTACCATACATATTACAGGTACCATTTTGTTCAATAACTTTTTGCCATCTTATAGGTAGGGACACGACCCCATTGCTTCTAAACAAAAAACTGTGTCAAGTAGTTTTGGCAGTCCTCTCGTGATGTTAACCTGACACTGCCTAAAGAATTCTGAAGAGACCGAAACAGGTGGAAATCTGAAGGTGCAAGTGCTTAATTTTTGCTGAGTGGTTAAAGATGTGTGAGGTCTAGCGTTATCATGATGAAAAACCACACCCCTTCTGTTGATTAATTTCGGCCGCTTAATCTCAACTTCTTGCTTTATCTTATCAGTTGTTCGCAGTAGAGTTCTGAATCGCTGGTCCTGCCTGGTGGTAACAGCTCATAATGAATAATGCCCTTCCAATCCTACCACACACACAGCATCACCTTGTTACGAGTTAACCCGGGTTTCGCCACAGTCTGTGAAGCCTGACCGACCTTTGACCATGACCTTTTTCGCACGTTCTTGTCGTACGTGATTCACTTTTCATCACCAGTTATCAGTTTCTTCAAAAATGGTTCGGTTTCATTACATCGTAATAAAGAATCACAAATGAGTACACGGTTCATTAGGTTTCTTTCAGAGAGCTCGTGAGGTACCCAAATATCGAGCTTTTTTTATGTTTTTATTTTATTTCAAATGCGCCAAAACTGTTTTGTGGTAAATTCCCAGTTCTTCAGCTACGTCGTAACTACTAATATGCCGTAATAACTATTTTGCTCCACTTTTTCAAAAATAGCATCAATTTTATCCGTAACAGGGCGACCAGAGTGACGTGCATCTTTGACATCAACATTTCCGGATTGAAAACGCTTAAACCAAATTTGTGCTACTCTCACAGACACTGCATTAGGTCCATAAACATCGCAAATTTTTTTCGCGGCTTGCGTTTCATTTTTACTTTATTTGTAGTAAAATTTTAAAATGTATCTAATTTCTTCATTAGATTCACTCATCTTGACGGTAAGAAAATCAAATGAAAATCACGCATTTTCATAATTTGAATTAGAAATTATCTTCTTTAAAATTTAAACTTTTAAATTATACCAAAACCAGCCAGGTAAAAATAGTATAGCCAAAGAGGTTTTATTACAAGTTCATACATACTATATGCGAAAATACTTTTTCCCTAACCTAATATTTAAATTAATGAAATTGTTTTTAACACGTTTTGTTTAAATTTATATTTAGATTATTATTATGCAGCCAATTAATTATATTAGAGTGTAAATTATTTATGTCAGTTTCATGATAAATAATTAGATGATAATTTAATTTATTTTTATTAGATGTCACAACTATTAAAATGTCATCCGCAAAAAGAGTATAATCGTGTCCACTGACGTGCACAATGTCATAAACATACAATAGCAACAAAATCGATCCCAACACGCTTCCTTGTGGAACTCCAGAGTTATTATATCTTATATTTGGATGTAAATATCTTGACCTCCTTACTTTCATCTAGTCGTGATATTACCACACTCTGTTGTCTGTCTTTAAGATAGAATGCAAGCCATCGTAGTGTGTTACCCCTGAATCCTATTGATTCCAGTTTTCGTAAGAGTAGGTAAGTCACCGGAAACAAAGTCAAATGATTTTGATAAATCCAAAAACAAGCATGTAGTCAAGTTATTATTGCTAATACTGTTTAATATACTTGGAATAAGAAATGGAAAACATCGCAAGACGTAGATTTATTTCTTTGCAAGACAAATTGTTTGTGACCTATTTATTGAAAAGGATAACAAAACGCAATAATTATTTTGTATTTTCATTCATTGGTACATGGCTGCAGCGGGATTCGAACCCGGTACCTCTCGCTTACGAGTCGGATACTCAACCGTCCGGCAACCGACGCTCTAACAATATTTCAAAAATAATCCTGGCTAATATATTTTTCCAGATATAAATTCTCCCAGAACACGTTTCCCTAACGCTCAACTTTCAGTGCATAGCTCGTCCTCATATTCACTAAGAAACGGAATGTGATTCCATGTCAATATTGCATTAAAAACTAGAATGAAAACTTGAAGAGAAAGCTTTATTGCAAGCTGAAACGAAAGAATGCAATAAACGGAGACATTTTGGTCGTAACACCGCTGCACCTATTTATTTGTCTGGTTTTGTTTCCTAACGATTTTTAGCAGGTTTTTGCTTGAGTTATTCTTTCTTAATAAATAAAATAAACTTACTTGGACAAATTCACACAGCGCCATCTAGCCCCAAAGTAAGCAAAGCTTGTGTTTTAGGTGTTAGATAATTTATGAACTACTTATATAGTTTTTTTTAAATAGACACTTATTGTACATACCTACTACACCCAGACCCGTAACAGCAATTAAAATTCATCATTTCGGTTGCTGTTCGACCAGGAATTAAACCCATGTTAACCAACTGAACCACTCAGGTTGTCAAGAAGAAGGTCTTGTTATTAAGAAGATTTATTTCAGGATTCGTCTTGTTTACTAAAACAATAATTGTGTTTTATTCGGTCGATATTTCCATTTCTTGCTTGTCGATACGATACGATTAAAGAGTAAGCAAGTAGGTCGAAATCACAAAGGAATTACGAAGGTAAGTACTAATTAGCTCTCTATTCCTATTAATACTTACTTAATTAAGGTCAGTATTGAATTCCTTAACCCATTAAACTTATTTAAGTACGTTTTCCACAATGAAATTCCACACACAGATGAGCTTTTCAAGCTACTGTTTATTAGGCACATCAATTATTCTTTACTGAATAAACAATGCAATTTAAAACAAACTTAAAATAACCAATCAAAGTGGCAGTGGCTGAGTGCATTTCCATGCAATAATTTGGAAATGTCAGAACTGGAAACTAACTGAGACTGGCTGCGTTGCCATCAGCGCTTAATTGAACAGTCAGACGGACAGATGAGATTGCGCTTTTATTATATGAGTAGATGAAGCAGCGATAATGAGAATTTTGGTAAGGTACGTAGTTTACCAAAAGTAATAGTAATAGATAGGGATCTATAAATAGGTACCTATTATACCATATACCAACTATAGACCAGAACCCGACCCAGCGTCGCACATGTAGACGGTCTCGGAAATTTAATCATTACTTATCTCGACATCTTGAACGACCTTCATGGCTAGCACAAGTGTGCTCTCGCGCGCGATAAGCGAGAAAAGGTGCGACATAGATACTGCTATCTTTTTCATCTTTGTATTGAGAGAAGGAAACAAATGCTCTCTCGCGGCGCGAGCTGTGTCGCGGGCACACTGGTGCTAGGAGTGCTGGACACAGTAAATGTCGTTCGTGTAAATCAAAGTAAGTAAAGCCAAAGACACTGCAATTTTCATCATCGATATTTTGGCTCGAAAACATTAGTCGCCTTGTACGACACCCGTCCAGCTTTGTTTACATAGTAACAAGATTTCTGCATTATGCCCGCTATGTGATAGCACCACTTGAACTTAGGAAACCATGTCATTAGCCGTGGTTTTGCTTGTACTGTAACACTGTTAAAAAGTAAGGCATAAGCGTTTCAGCGTTCACTAAAATTACTCACGTACGAGAGCATTGAAATTTATATTCAACCTAATTTTTCAGTACCTACTCTCTAAATACATAGTATGAAACAAAATCGCTACCCGCCGTCTGTCCCTGTATATCTATGTACGGTCAGATCTTTTAAACTACGGAACGGATTTTAATGTAGTTTTCAACAAAAGACGGAGTGATTTAAGAGAAAGGTGAGGGTAAAGTAGGCGGACGTAGTCGCGTCGGGTCTCTCGCGAACGAGGGCCCGGTTTCCGTCTTGACTATGATCCAGGATATGGCAGATTAGGTAATAAAATATAGTGGAGCGGCTACCATCTGACCCTGCTGCCAGGGGAACCTGACGAGACTAGATAATAGTAACACATTCCGTCGCCAATTACTACTTTCCATCAGGTGGCCCGCTTGCCTGTTTGTCTGCCTAACATAAAAATAACTGGCACAAAAGGTATCTACTGCCCACCATGACAGTTTCATTCCAGCTTCGCCCTATCGATCCCACAGGCTTTCATCAATCGGAGACATTTGTCAAATCCAAAATTGGCTCCCAAATGAAATATCGCGGGACCGGGACGTCTGCATAAATCTCTCTGAACGCGTCAGAACACAGTGATTTGTTTAATGGATTAATCTATTCCGCTATTTCGGTGATCAATCCAAATCAGTCCATGTTTAGGGCGGAGCGCCCTAATTGTTGGCTTCCAATTGGTTAAACTTTATCGTATTGATTAATTAGTCTCTGTAAATACTGGAGATGGGCCGACAAGGCCGTTGGTGAAGTTCGGATAGCATTTGCGCTTGCTCTATTCGAAGACACTGTGCGACCTATATATACCATCGTCTGAACACACTATGTTTAGTGTTCATGTGTTTTTAAGGAATATGCAACAAGGAAGTAGATTCGTGCGTTTAGAACGTAAACCATTTTCCAGATACCATACGGTATTCTACTGGGCTGCCCATTTGTTTTTCATCATGTTCATAATCACCATAATCTCAGCTGCAGGCATTCCCCCACGCCTACACACCGATGGACTGCGCCTCCTGCATTCACCGCATTCACACGACCTTTACAAGATCCGCCATCGCACTACCCGCCGCCGGCTGGGTACTCAACCCCACTACGTGGACCCTCTGTTGGCGTTCACGCAACGGTTTCTAAGAATGTTTCTCGCTCGTACGATTCGGATGTGAAATGAGCTCCCAGCCGCAGTGTGTACTTTGGACTATGACATGGCATGACATGTAAGTATCGGATCTGCCAAAATCGATCTGGTCAAGGCGGACCCCGGGGCCATGCGCGAGAATAAGCTGAATTATTATACTACCTAAGCTAATTCACTGATACTTGATTATTCCCTATAGTTAGATTAGCACCAATTCGAATAGGCGGTGTCACAGCGAAAGAGAACGAAAGAACGAAAGGAGTGAATTACGAACGGAGGAACAAGGAGTCCGGGACGTGGACAGACAAATCGCATTTCGCGCCTCCAACCGCCGCTCGGGCGGACACTCCATTAGATTATCCTGCGGTCTAAGCTACGGTATAAGAGCGGGCTACCTTACAAATTGTACACTCACTCACGCCCGTATCCGGTATCCCGGATATATATTTATACCCCGACCCTGCTCACGACCGACGCATCCACACTACCCCAGTGCAGTATGTAGTTGCAACCAGCGCCGCAACATCGGAGAATCCCACCTGTTCGCCAACACGTTCACGATGCCATTCGGACTATCGCGAGACCGCCGCAACAGTGACGCGCACCGCTTGCGTATGATAGTAAAAAAGCAATCTGTCCGTGCCTCCGCAAACATCGCCGAGGCACTGCAGTATCGCGGCAGTCCCAATAGCACCCTAAACGCGTTGTTGTACTGGACGCGCAGCGCGCTGTACACCCGCTGCGTAAAGTTGGTCCACAGACTGCACGTATAGAAGGTCTGGCAGTATGCTATGTCATAAGCTACGATCCTAACACACCTCTCTCGCCTCCTCTACATTTTGCATTGCATCTTTGCATCTTTTCAAGCATTTACGCCGGTTGGGGGTCTTTCAAATGGTACACAGACTCATGCCCGTGTCCTATAAGGGTAGGCAGAGACTATCGAGTGTCACAAGCTACAATCCTGACACACCACTCTTGCATCTTCCACATTCATACATATTTTCATGCATTTACGCCGGTTGAGGGTACTCCTGACCTTTTAGGAGCAGATAATTTATCTGATGAATATGTGTCTTTCTCGGACGCCCTCAACCGACTCTTACATTCACATTCGCACGATAGGTATCCACGTGTCCAAAAAAAGTGATTAAAAACACACGCAAACTCCTTCTGTACATACCGTGCGTTAACTGGCTCGGCTCCGAAGGTACGTCAAAACTGCTTCCGAGAGAGGACGGACATCATCATCACAGCCCATAGAAGTCCACTGCAGGATTTAGGGCCTCTCCAATGAAACGGGAGGTTATTGCCTTAAACACCACGCTTGGCAGGCAGTTTGGAGATCGCAGTGTTACAAATACAACAATAGAAAACGTTACAGACCATTTTCCAGCCAACGGAGACTGTAATCCTTTGTCTTGAAAAAATTAGTCGCCTTGTATGACACCCACGAGTTCAAGGGGTTGGTGCTATTCTACTCTGCGGGATACCAGCCGGTGGGATATCCCGTTAGAATTGGAGCCGACCGATTGGGAAAATTCCTCTACCTTACAGAATATCGCAGTCAGTTCTAGCCCATCCGCAGTAAAGTATCCAGTGCTGTATAGGAAACCGTCGCTTTGGCAGTGTACTCGTATTTTGCAAGCGACGAGCGGCATTTCGCCGTACAAAACAATTGACGACGTGCTCACGCGCTCGTGAGATTTGGACGCTCCCTGATAATCTTACAATGACATGCATGAGGCATTTCATCTTAGTCCTCACAGTGACAACGCACCTGTGGTTTTGAATTTTTGTACCTGCAATACATGAATCGTACCTGTATTGTATCGTAATGTTATGGGTGACAGTTGCCATTAATCATCAGGAGGGCTGTGTTCTCGGTAGTCTTCTTCTTAGTAGAAAAAAGTACTTTCTTAAGCTACCTGATGATGAAGACCACCAAAAATTCCATGTTAGACATCAAACAAAACCGCTCTAACTTGATCTTTGTACTCCGGCCTACCGCCAAATGAACGCAGAAAGAGTTGGTCTTGGTGCTTCCTGAAACTACTGTAGCGTATTTAGGTTTTAACTAGCCCCGTAGCTATTGGGAGTATTGGGATAGACTAGTACTCTTGCAAATTACATCGGGTTCGCAGGGAGCCCATTGATCGAATTCGCAGTCCTTAATTCATTGACTAATTTATTTGCTAAATGTACTCAATCGAAATTCTAAGGGTTAGAATTTGGTTTCATTTTCATTCAGGTCTGGACTGTGTTGAGGTGTAATTAACTTACTTACTACTTATTACTTGCTGACGTGACATGTTGGCTGACAAATCTTCGGGAATGTTAATACCTACGATTTATTTATTTAGGGGGATTCCGGGATAATATACCCGCGCTCCATTAAAAATAATCATATTATTTTTCATACTAATATATTACTATTTTCTGTGAATTGTATTTTAAGCTGCACTATTAAGATATATTTTCTCATAAGAACGTTTGATATAACTTTAATATTTTGTTAGTAATTAATCACGAATTATCCAAAAAATAGTTTTCGTTAATGTTTCCCGACACTTTATCTTCTAAGTACATTACACAGGTTTAAAATTTAGTAAAATAACAAATAACAAGACAATAATTTTTTTGAAAATGTTATAATATTATTATATATGATAACGAGCTTAGTATCTACTACAAAAACCATGAGAAAATTAAGGACTCTAAGTATCTTTGAGTTATTTAATTCAGATAACACATATTTTGAGTTACATCATAGTTACTGTGACTCTATTAAGTAATCAGAACCTTAGAATTGATGGCTGTTTCTTATCGTCTCTTCTTTTTGTACTCCAAAATTGAAAAAAGTTACTTCCCGGATGTAAAAACACGTACTAAATCGCTTCGCATTTCTAAACCTAACTACCGAGTGCATGTGACATCTAAGTAATGCAAATATTTCGAAATGTCTAGTGTCATACAGATTGATATAATATAAGCAGTGGTTAATGTCTCCCACCTGGTCAACTCCCCCAGACTCCCCCTACACATATTATCGTATCGTATTAAGCCAAGTTCTTTATTTTATATTACCCACAAAATTTAAATTAATTTATGTAGTCTTTGTCAACAAAACAATAGTAACTAGTAAGTAGGTTTTCACGCGGTCGGCAACGCGGGGTTATGCCGCTGGTTTTGCAAACGTCCATAGGCTGAGGTGACTGCTTACCATCAGACAGGCAGCCTATTTCCAACTTTATGGTATAAAAAAAATATTTTTTCACTTAAATATTTAATAATGCGCCTTAAGCATATAATCTGCGCAATATACTTTCACGAATAGGCTTAACTTGGAAAATATGATTAATCAATTGTTCTCTGTGAATTTGTGAAGTTTGTTCAAAGGTTAAGTTATTATTAAAGTTCAAAGAGTAGGCTCAGTTAACTTAATTTTAACTTCGTTTTGGTATCGACGTGGTTGGTAAGTACAAACGCTTCGAAAATAATAACCTCGGGAGGTTTTATCCAGTGTAAAAATAATCTTGGCGTTAATGTCCCGGTTGTGCTTTGGCGCACGAGGGCCCTTTGTCCACCTTGACCATGATCCAGGATTGGGCAGATCAGATGATTACAGTGGAGCGACTACCATCTGACCTCCGTGACCTTGCTACCAGGGGAACCTAACGAGATTGGATCATGGTTACACATTAGTCGCTTGAATGTGCAGGTTTCATAACGAAGTTTTCCTCACCGTAAGAGCATCGGTAAGCATTCAACTAATATTAGTCAACTAATATGAGTTACGTATATACGTAACTCAAAAAAGAGTCATTGATTCATGGCCGCAGAGGGATTCGTACCCGGCACCTCTCGCTTACGAGTCGGATACCTTAACCACTTGGCCACCGAGGCTCCTATGGTTTCCTCCCTGAGGTTTTCACCAGTATTTACATCAAATTCACTATAAGAGAACACTTTTGCTTATGTGCTTCATATTTATTACACTGTATTTTATTGTTATGTTTCATACTAGCAATGCATAACTAGAGATTAACTTACATACTTACTAGATATGAAGAATGTATAAAAGTGTTTGTTATACAAATCTAATAAGTAGGTACATACGTATAGCTATTACATTTGTAATCAACAATTGCCTATACCTACATAATAATCACAGCTCACTCATACTCTATCTTTACGAACCTAATGGTAGACACAACGGTGGTTTGAATTTTTTGTTGGTGTACTTACCTATGAATATGAGCATGAATTTCGGGGAAAATGCCGTGCGTTATGCTACGTAAGCAACTACGTTACGTTACTACTACGTAAGCGTCACACTACATCTAAGTACTTGGTCATTTCATTTTATTTAATTCGTCTACTCAATACTTCTATTGATATATGTAGTTTTTTTATTGCATAGGGAGGTTCACGGATGGACGGTTCACCTGATGAAAAGTGGCCACCATCGTCCTGATCATCTGCAACCTAAGGAGAGCGAATGCGGTGTCGGTCTTGAAGTACCTGTAGAAATGCTTTTTGAAGAACCCTATGTTCATCCTGCTCGTGCGTGGTAATGTTGTTGCTCGTGATGCTCGTATGTTAGTTGGATGCTAGGCATCCAGATAGTGTGGATGAAATCCCATCGTCGGAGGGTGCGGTGGCAGAAAGTGGCGGTGGCACCAAGTTCTTCGGAACATTCTCCATTGCACAGACGGTAGAGAACACACAGAGAGCCAATGTCTCTCCGGAGGCTTAAGGGATCTAGGTCATATGTGAGAAGTTTTTGTTATAGGTAGTAGAATTAGCAAACAAGACGTTTTCCAAAAAAAATCACTTAAACTAGAGTAGGTATTTTATTATATGTATAAGAAACAATCTACAGTTCCACGTACATCGCCATGTTAGCTACGCCGCATAGGTTGAGGCCGCGTCTAATCCTGGAAAAGGGGAATAAATCAATTGTAGGCATCATGGCTTAAATTCCTGTCATTTTATTATCCAACCTAATCGATAGATATCACAAATCCCCGAGAAAATTATCAAATAAGTACTCAAATATTTCTCAAACCACTCGGTGGCCTACTGATAAAGGTATTCGACTCGCAAGCGAGAGGTGCCAGGTTCGAATCCCGCTGCCATGTATTAATGACTATTTCCTGAGTTATGTACATTAGTTGTATACTAACCGATGATCTTTTGGTGAGTTAAAACATCGTGATGAAACCTGCACATTCAGGCAACTGAATGTGTAACCATGATCCAATTTGGTAGCAGGGTCACGGAGGTCAGATGACAGTCGCCCCACTGTATTACCTGATCAGCCAAATCCTGGATCATGGTCAAGGTGGACCCCGGGCCCTCGTGCGCAATAGCATAACCGGGACATTAACGCCTGGATGTTTATGTATTAGTAGGTGGTTTACAATACTTAAAAAATCTTGACCCTATTCCATCAGGTGGATTTTCCGGCCGGAAACACTAGGAATTTCAGTGTCTATATCGTCTGGACTGGTTCACCAACCTGATGTAGCCGTCTTCCCCCCAATCCTTGCCCCACCAGTTGAGCAGTATCCAGTACTGCTGCGTGTAGCCCACCAGCAGCATGGCGTGGTTGAGCTTCCACGGCACGCAGAATGGGTCATCGTATACTCCGCTCCTGGAATAAGAAAAATATATTTTTAGGTACCTATAGCTAGGTAAGTAGTTTTTGATGTCGTCTTAGTAGAGATTATTTTAGTATAAAACAGATCGTTAGGCGCTGTCCTAATTGGCAACGGTCGTGCGACCATAGTCGTGCAACGAGTGGTTTCGAGGTATTTAAATAAATTGGTAAATAAATTAAACAAATCAAAGAACCAAACAATACTCCATCTTCGGCCACATTGTCAGCATCACTTCTTAACAGTGACGCTGGTCAAATGCCCCAAGTATACGAGGATCTAATAATATTATGAACTCAACATGTTTCCAATTCGCATGCCAAGCGTGGAGATTATGACAATAACCTTCAGTTACGAATAAGGCTCTTACCTGTTTGAAACATGTTCCCCGATAAGTAGAACATTGGGATCTTCAAGTCAAGAGTGAATACGCAGGTAGACAGGTGATACATCTTCAAACTCCTCGTCGCATTTCATCAGATGAGTTGAGGTCAAATGCAAGCTCATTGACAATTAAAATAATAAATGGGCCGTAGATTAATGTAGAAAAAAAATAATATGACTGACAAACAAGCAATTGAAGAATGTGTAGGAAAGCGGACCCTGGCTGGCAGAGAGAGACGATAATGATGATGAATGACTAATGAGCAGACAGCCTACCTGTTGAAAAATGGGAACTGTAACAAATCCTTATCCCATCACTTACCGGTACAACTGGAAGGTAAAAGGGGCGGCGTTGACGCCGACCGGAAGGGGGCCATTGGCCAACGCGTGCTCTATGGCATCCTCGTCGACGGGCAGGATTCCCCAGCGGTGGGGCCGGACTCGGGGGGCCATAAGGCTGACACGGCAGTAGCCTTGCTGGGAAAGGAATGGAGTAATGATAAAGAACCTCCAGCAGCGAATTGTTATCTAGATAATCTTGATGTAAAATAATCCACCACGATGTCTAAATCGATCGGTAACGTACTTTGCCCCTGTAAGGGTAATGGGCCTCCGTGACCAGTCCGGCCCTGGCGGCGTAGCGCAGAGCCGCCTTCAGGGACCCTCCATTGCAGCCCACGTTGCCTTCACTGGTGCTGCAGTCCACTATTTGCTGGACGCTGAAATATAGATAAACAATGTCTCATTTGTATTTATACAAGCTTTCGTTAGAGGAATATACAAATCATTTCATAAGCAACACATTTTCTTTATAATGAGTAAAGGAGTCTCAAATCCAGCAGCAAGGATTAAAGTGCAACAAACTTATCTGACCCGTTAACATTGTCGTTGTTGTTAGAATTTGAACACAACATTCCAAAATTGTGACACTTATTAGTTCATTTATCCAGCGGGTCAGATAAATTTGTAGCGCTTCTACCTTACCTCAAATCCGGCGCCCGTCCGCGCCGCAGGAACAGCTGCGCCTGCACAGCATGAGCGACCGCGAACGCGTAGCACGCCCCGCAGTGCCATTGCTTTTCGCGCCGCGGCCGGTAGCCGCGCGACCGCCAGTCTAGCTGGTGGGAGAAGCGGGGGACTGACTGTTGTGTATAAACTGAATTTTAACAGGTGGTACGACACTGCTAAGCCTGAGGAGTACCACCGCCTTATCTGTTTCTGCCGCCAAAAACAATGCTTGCATGAGGCTAAGGTAGCCAGCGCAATTACAGGCATGAGGCATTTTCATCTGTCCTCATAGTGACAACGCGACGTGACCTGCGGTGTTCAATTTTGGTTGCAAAAATACATGAAACGTGGATGGGCAGAAGTTACCGCTTAGCATGAGGTAGGCTATTTGCTCGTTTGTCACTGCGTAGAATACAACTTAATACAGATGTCGGCGGTAAATTATTGCATATCGTCGTAGAGCGTCGCGTCATACGCGGGAAAGTAAATACAAAGCTGATACTACCCGTGTGCTAAGGTACCGCAGACTAGGCATACATAGCGTAAGTTAGTACTCAGTACGCTGGCTCAGCGACTCAAAATGGATCTTGGCCTCCGACACCAGAGATCGCCACCTCTTTCTATCCTTCACCATCTCCTCACAAGACTTCACACATTTAGGGTAAGTAAGCGTAAGTCATCATCACAGCCCATAACAATCCACTGCATTAATTAGGGTCTCTCCCACAAACGGGGAGGTCATTGCCATAATCTCCACGCTTGGAGAGGGCAGTGTTATAATGGAAAACGCTGCTGACTATTTTCTAGCCTACGGAGACTTTAGAAGTTTGGTTTCCGAAACATTAGGCAGCTTGTACGACACCCACGAGTATAAGGGGTTAGTGCTATTCTACTCTGCCAGACACCATACGGCCAGCGTTCCAATCGTAAGTGAATAATATGAATACAACCGCAATACCTACCTGTCTCGGTACCTTCTTGGTGGTGTCATATCTGTAAGTGGTTCTGTGAAGATGGTCCCCTGGGTTCAAGAAGGACGGTGTTTCTAACAGCTTCAGTACATTGTTGAAATAATCCAACGGATCCTGAAGAAATGAAATAATTAATATATAGCCTATATATTGTTCATATAAAAATTAATAATGACACAACAAAAAAGATATCGCTTCCAAAAGGAATATGTACGAGTAAGAGAGACCTATGTAGAGTACGTTAGTGTATAGATACAGAGGGTAATCTACTTTTTTATTTTTTATTTTGATTTTAGGCTATCCAGGCATTTGACCGCCATCCTAAACCTCCTAAATTACTCCAAACGAAATGGAAAATTCTTTCATTACGAATATTTAAGAAAGTACCTCCGACCTACCCCCGAATTTCAAATCCCTCGGAATTGGTAAATTTAGGTAGGTACCCAGACAGATACTATCTGTGCGCGGCTGAAAACAGTGGGGAAGGTTTAGGGTTAGAAAGGTTAAAGGTCGTCCAGTGTGGTATTCATCTACAGAGATATTCATTATTATCATCATCCCAGCACTGAGAACATAGTGGTATCCCTCCATGCCTTCCACGCCGATTACATATCCAATTAAAGAAATATGTAGGTATTTATCATTGATATGTAAGTACCACTTTCTTGGGGTGACCAGCTTACAGACGTGAGCAGGAAAATCTACGCTGCCTCGAAATCACTTAAACGACTACGAAACTTTTTACCCACGTCCACGAAGATTGCGCTTGCTCAGGGTCTCCTACATCCCATCCTTGATTATGCAGATTGCTGCTTCCCTGACATCACGGCTGAACAGTACGGCAAAGTGGAGCGCCTCCAAAACATGTGTATTAGGTTCATATTCGGTTTACGTAAATACGATCATGTGTCGGAGTACCGTAAACAGCTCACATGCTTTCCCTTTTATATGCGGTACTATTCAATCCCATTACCCCATCCTACCTTAAGGAACGTTTCCAGTTTCTATCTTCCTCTCACTCCCTTCCCCTCCGCTCTTCTGATAATTTACTCCTTAATATTCCTCTTCACTCATCTAATTTATATTCCAAATCTTTTACTGTCCAGTCGATTAGATTGTGGAATTCATTGCCTGTGGACATCCGACTAGCCAAAACTGCACCATCTTTTAAAAGGCTGGTTAAAGCTTATCTTCTACAGTCTGTTCCATAAGCTTCTTCAAGTCTATTGCTTCTCATAACTCTTGTTGGGTTATAACCTTATATGTTTGCTATACTCGTATATCATTCCAGATAAACCTTACTCTCTTCTATTCTGTTTTTAAATATGTATTTATAGTATTATGCTAGGTATATAAATTTATCTATAGTTTTATTAGTATTAATTAAAATTACACCAGTATGTCTTTTTGTTGAACGGGCTTACTCTCAGCCTATTTCCTTATCATGCACTTCTGTCAACAGTTAACTACCCAAAAAGGTTGCCTGGAAGAAATCGCTTTAAGCGATAAGGCCGCCTGTTGCTTCTCCTGCTGTTAATTTAAGTTACCCATTGTATACTTTTGATTGTGCAATAAAGCGTTATTCATTCATTCATTCATTCATTCATAAGTCTATGGTATTTAGGTAATAATTTATTGAACAAGAGAGCAAAGTTGTTTTTTGTTCCAAGTGCTGACTTTATATCACAAACAAGCGAAGTACCTATCTAGTCTAGAATTGAACCACGAACGCAGCAAATGTTTTTAATGTAAGTAGACTAAGCGCAGTGAGTGACATAAAGACACGAGACTAAAAAAATTGCTCTAATGTGAAACACAAGTTTAGATCTCTCCCACGAACAGAGTATACCCACCTACCTACTTTAAAAAGGCGTTTGGTACGTACCAAAAGAATATTCTACTTTTACTGTGAGTTTCTACGTAAAAACTTACAGTAAAAGTAGTATTTTCTTGCTGAAGAGGTGGAAATACGGGAAAAGGCTAAAATTGCTTATAAATCTCACCATATCACCAAAGAGGTTCAAGTCCAAGGAGAACGACTGTCGGCCCGCCAAAAACTGTCTGTTGTGTCGCGCTACGCGGCGCAGGTTTTCGCGCCATTTGTTCAAGGCAGCCATTTCGTGACTACTCGATGCATAGGCTTTGTTGTGAATTTGCTGTGGGTAAATTATAAAAATATTTAGGGTAACTGGCATAGGACCATCACAGATGGGGTGTGAACGGATTCGAAGTGCTGTTACGTCAGCTCTCACTCACCCCCGCCCTTGAGGCGCTGTCCTAATTTGCAACAGTTGTGCGACGGGCGGTCTTGAGGTCTCCAATTGAAGGACCTATAGGATAGGGCGGGCGACGTCCGCCGTACAACTATGGTCACACGACCGTTGCCAATTGGGACTGTGCTTGACGGTCCTTCAGGTACCTATCTGTGTGAATTTGTCCACGAATATTTATTTATTTAGTTATTTATCTCTTCCAGCCACCTATCACACATAAGTATACTTACAACGGGACAACGGGGTTACTTACACTTTCTTTTCTACTCGGTGACAAAATAGTGGATGGAAATAGTGATAACCGTCTACTCATTATGTCACTGTGAGGACTAACTAAGATGATATATAAGCATGTAGGTACTGCTGGCAACGTTGTCCAACAACGTTGGCAAAAATTGTTGCTTGGCGGGAAATAATAGGTGGTACGGTCGATTCGATACACAGGGGCTACACCAGAACGTAGAACGCGTCATTTTTTTATCCCTGCGTAGCCTTCTGTTAGTTCAATTTTAGGGCCATACAGGCGGGCTCCTCAGGTTTGACATTCCTACCACCGGTAAAACCACACGAGAAAGCGTAACTTTTGTCCACCTTCGTATAAAGTTATCAAGCTTATGCTAACGGTTAGGTACATACGTACCAACATTTCGGCACAAATATAGGATCGAAATGATTCTAGTAACTTTTCTCTTTTGTAACTTTAATATATCTGAAAAGAGAAACTGCCAAAAGGATGTGAGACACCCCGTTTTTTTACGTATAAATCCCACACAAGAATCCTCACGCATATCCATGTACCTAAGTATTTTTGCTACGAAAAGTCGAAGTTTGAGTCACTAGTGAAAAGAAAACTTTTCGTTCCAGACTGTGCACGGACAGACCAACGTTTTGTGGGTTTTCTATACGTTTACTTACACTACAAAGTAGAATTTTTCCTGTACTCGATGGCGCAGGATAGCCTACGGCGCCCTTACAGTCTACAAGGGGTTCTGGTGTGGTTTACTAAGGAGTTCCCATCATAAGAATGACCTACAGCTAGTTACTAGCTACATACCTTGAATTCATGCCAATGTATTTCGGGTAAGTCATCGTGTAGCAGTAACCCATTCAGGACATTGCCGAAGTCATTTTCACTATATTCACCAAAACTGTCACTTCTGGAACACTTACTAACGTTCCTTTTGGAGTAGCCACTACACTTCGAACTACTTGGACTAATAAGAGTATCTCCAACAAAGCCATTCATTGGACTCGACAATCCTAAGCATCTAAAAACTCTGCGGTGTCCATAATTCTCAGTAATATTGAAACTGCAGTTGGTGAACGATATTATATAAACAAAAATAACTAATGCGAGCATATTTAGTGCTCGTTAATACAGGCAAAACTGTACTTAACTGTTAAATATACCTAATGTATTAAAGTAGATTTAGCCATGTAAGCATTGTTTTAGATAGGAAGTAGTACCTATACCTACGTCACGTTCAACCTTAGCACAAGTAGGGCAACATGTCATTTGTTACCTACAAATGTTAGATGACGATATCATCGCAGAGTAAAGGGCTTCATCATCATCATCTTGGCGTTAAATCTCGTATGCGCTCCCGCGCAACACGCGGGGGGCCCGGGGTCCACCTTCCTGCTTTTCT
This sequence comes from Blastobasis lacticolella, assembly GCA_905147135.1. Lineage (NCBI taxonomy): Eukaryota > Metazoa > Arthropoda > Insecta > Lepidoptera > Blastobasidae > Blastobasis > Blastobasis lacticolella. The sequence continues at coordinate 5,863,504 of LR990062.1, read as the reverse complement.
TAGTCCACTTTGCTCGGTCTTCGGCATCCTTAGATGTGAGTTCGTTGGCACGCATGTCGCTCTTAACGACGTCCAGCCATCGCTTCTTGGGCGGGCCTCATCGTCCCGTACCTAACGGGGATGGTATGGCCAGACATCTGGTCCCTATGTAATTTGCCGGTCTGCGCAAGACATGGCCGTACCATCGAAAGCGGCACACTAGGCAGAGTAGAGGGCTTGCTTTGCCATAATCTCCACGCATCATCAGGTAATAGGTGGGTACTCGAAAAGAAAACTACGTCTACGGGAGGTCCCAGCTGGGTAGTCTCTCATACATAGTCATAAGTAGTTCGAATCCCACTGCCGCTTTGTACCAATGACTCTTTTCTGAGTTATGTACCGGTGCTCTTACGGTGAGGGAAAACATCATTATAAAACCTATACATTCAGGCAACTGAATGTGTAAGCATGCATGATCCAGTCTGGTCAGGTTCCCCTGTCAACACGGTCACGGAGGTCAGGTGGCAGTTGCTCCTCTGTAATCACCTGATCTGCAAAATTTTGGATAATAGTCAAGGCGGACCCCAGGCTCTCGTGCGCGAGTGTATAACCAAGACGATGATGATGAGTCATTGAACTAATTCGTTGACAGCGGTGAAATTAATATAAATTCGTTGCGTGATTTAGGAGTTAGCGGAAATACAGCACGGTTAGCACAAATGTGCCCGCGACATAGCTCGCGCCGTGATATAACCTTTGTTTCCTCACTCAATACTAAAATGAAAGAGATGGCGGTATCTATGTCGCGCCTTTTCTCGCTTATCGCGCGCGTGAGCACACTTGTACTAGACGCACTAACAGACAGACGCTGTATGCGACTTGTAGAGATGATCAAGTGGAAAGTGGAGTGTGTTATTGAGAAACACAAGCAAGAAAACGGGTGTAGCGTTCATCTCGGAACGCGTCCCGTATGCACCCACTTATGTTTCGGGACATCCCGTCTATCGGTCAGGCGACAGTCTGCATTTGGCACTCGAGCTGCCACTGTGTTTACCACCACTGTGTTTACAACTTTGTAACGTAACATAATATAACTTAAATGTGACCGTGTTACGTATACTTATTATACAAGTCATTTCTAACATCGTGATTTTATTAAGTGAATACTCCACTTTACAACACAATAAAAAGAGTTAGGGTATCTCTCCATATAACATCAAATCCCTAAACGTGTGTAAAGTACGTTTCAATAGAATAAATGGATATGGATGTGGCCAAAAAGGAAGGTCATTAATCGTTGCCGCGCTCAATTGTTGTCTTTTTTTTATTGAAACACACTAAACTCAGATATGAAATTCAAAATTAAATTGTAAACAAATTGCCACTATAAAAAATAAACCCAAGGGGTGGATTATTTAAAAAGTGTTTTTAAATATATTGATAATTTTTATCAATCTTTCAATGTGTTTAAATAATCCACGCCTTGGGTTTATTTTTTACAGTGGCAATTTGTTTACACTTGATCTTGAATTTCATCTCCGAGTTATACCTACGTATTTCTTCATTTGCATTCTGCATTCATTTCCATAGTATAAAATACAGTCGCTTTCCTCGTCTATCTGTCTGTATATACGCTAACTCCTCCTAAACAACGCAACGGATCTTTATGCAGTTTTCATAATTAAGAGAATTTCTTCCGGAAGGTTTATCTAAAGTTGGCTGAAAACTAGTTAGACGGAACTTAGGCGATTCTTAAGTCTATTGAAAACGGCAATAAGTATATTATAATAGAAACCACGAGATAGTTAGAGAGAGCGTTGATAGTTAAGATATAAATGGCACAATGTAAAGTATTAACGCATAAGTTATAGTGCGCGTGCGAGTTCATGTCCATCGGGCACGACCGTTTAAATAATTCGAGTAGCGTTAGCATTCAATTATTTATTAGTTAATTGAAGGCTCGATACGTTGCCATCTCACTCGGTTGCGGTTTGAGCGAATGACATGGTGATGTGTAATCCGTTCGAGTGAAACGGTCGGGCCCGATGGACATGAACTCGGGCGCGCACAGTAGGTACCTCCACTTTAGCTCGATGGAAGAGTCAGCTGTAAGAGAAGTACTTATGTCTCAATTTAATAAATAAAACGAAAAACTTCAGTATAAATTTAATATTTATTTGTCGAAATTCAAGCTATAACTATTCACTAATATTTATACAATGGCATAATCCTCTCATTTCCATAAATAACTAACACAGACCAGCACGCATAGACATTTCATAAATGTTCAGAACAAGGATGTCTTACCTACTAACTGAGATTTTATTATTCCGTGTCATAAATAATTACAATAAAAGTATTATATTATATAGCAGACACTAATTTAACTATATGCAGGGCTAGCATAAGTGCGCGCGAGAGCGACATGCGCGAAAAGGTGCGACATAGATCCAGCTATCTCTTTCATCTCAGTATTGAGAGAAGGACGCAAAGACTCTCTCACGGCGCGAACTATTTAAAAAAGCTAACTCGCATGTCGCGGGCATATTTGTGCTAGCCGTGCTGGCTGCATTCCTATTTTTACCACAATAGTGCTGAAATAGGTTTTTGTTATGTCATTTTTTTATAATCAGATTTAAATCTAGATTCGAGCTTGTTAAAAGGTTTATAACTTATTTCTGAAGTGGTCTGTGCGTCTATTTTAAATCGAGAACAATATCTAAAACAAAACCGTCTAGGAACAAAATGGGGAAGTTCTTTAAAAACACGTCCATTATTATTTACAAAATATCACAAGTTAGCCGTAAAGATATCTAACACACACCTGAATTTATTTTGACCTGAGGTCTAACTTTACGTCAATCCAAAAATTTGGATTGAGTTATTCAATGTTGCGTAGTCATCATCATCCGAAAGATCAATCTTTGCTTATGTCGGAGATTATTAAAAATGTAGTAATATTTCAAAATTAAGCGGTATAATATTCAATGTAAGTATTTATTAAATTGTTTACAATTTAAACGATGATGATGATGACAAGTTTCTTGATACGACGTATTTTTTAATTTGAATCAACTAAGTTCCAAAATATATACCTTGTTATAAAACTAGAAACTGTATTTATTTTTATCGCATTCGTTGCAAAAATACTACTTGTGCTGTTTGTTGCTAGACAAAAAAAACATCTCAAAAATATTTTGCTAAGCTTCTACAAACATAATACATTTAAAGGCTGAAACACAATTTCATTATTTGTCAATAAATAGAAAAATGGATATGCGTCTAAATCCATAATCATTGATAAATAATAACAAAAAATAATTAAAAACAACTGTCTAGTCACGTGATATTTTCCTAACTGTAAATAAATAATAGCGTAAAATATGCTTTACTAAAAATTACTAAAAACTATGTCATGATCTAATACTAATATATACATGATCTAATAAATGGTTAACAAATAAATTTTGTGACCAGCACACATATTTATTCATAAACAATATGCTTAATGATATCGAAGCTCACTTTGCGCTTAAAATAACAGTACCTATAACTTAATACCACGTTAATACCTATTTATTGATATACTCATGCACACATTTGACTAAATACCAAATATTCAATTTTTTTATTCATAATATATGAATAACATGAGATTTTTACGATTGACAATATTAATCTAAATGATTGTTCATTACCCATTATTTCTCCTACAGATTTGCCTATATAATTATAAGACCTATCTACTTTAACGATAAATATATTATATTAAACTCTAGTCTAGCTCATTGTTTTTTAAACAACTGTCTTTAAAACAGATAATTTAATTGAGTGAGTGTTAAGGAAGACATTTTGACATATCGGTTAAAAATAAAAATGTCCATAAAGGTTGTCAAAAGGTTAAAGCAAATGTAATTTTTAGTCTAAATACCGAACGCAAGAGTTTTGGTATCACATTTTCCTTTTTTCAAATAAATAAATAAATGCAGAATTATTTATTCTCTAAGTATACGAAATAAATGTATGTAACAGAAACCATAACAATTGTCTACTTATAACTAACATTATCTAACTAGTACATCTAATAATACTCATAGTAATATTAACAACCTTTAATACCAAATAACAAAAGGTATTAAAAGGTAAGATAACAATAAAATTAATTATAAGCGTTATATTCACTACTATTTCGTATATGACTGGTATATTGACGACCTGAGTGGTTCAGTTTGTTAACTGGTCTGCCACGCAGAGGTCCCGGTTTCGATTCCCGGCCGGGAAGAAAATGAAATGATGATTTTTATTTCTGTTACGGGTCTGGGTGTATGTATAAGTATGTATTTAAAAAAATATATAAGTAGTTTATCAGTTATCTGGCACCCTACACAAGCTTTGCTTACTTTGGGGCTAGATGGCGCTGTTTGAATTGGCCAAGCATATTTAATTATAATTTATTATATAATGTACATGAGGTCTTACAGTTCTCTTTCAGCAATCTTATGCAAAGAAAGATAATATATCACTGACGGAAATCTATAAATTTATATCTGGGGATCTAACTGATAGGTGGGCTAAGGTCAACACAAATGTCTTGATATTTTAGGTTATACTCTACTTATAGGTTCTGTACTTAGGTGCTTTTTTCATCTATTCATTATTTTGGTGTACCACCTTTTAGATAAGTATTTAGGCATGGGCACCGCCAGGCAATTTTTTGGGAAGTACGCACACCATATTACTCTACTCTATTACATTGGTAAATAAAATATTTCTCAAATAAATTTCAAGTTCACACGGTAGCACTGCCCTTCCGATTCTGGTTAAGGTGATAACAGATATGTGGTATTGTATTTTCCGTTTCAAGTAATATATAACAATCCTTCATGGTATTTCACTTAGGCCCCCCTCTATTATGTTCATGTTTAAATAAGTCAATGGTATAATAATAAAAATGTGAACCCAAAACTCTTGGTCTAAGGTATACGAAGTATTGCTTCACAGAAGTTATTTGAGCTTTCATGTTGAAATAATATTAACACCTTTCAAAGAAATTATTCAGGTTGCATTTCATCCTAATCATTGTTGGACCTACATAAACAAAACAATATATCAAACAATACTTTGTAAAAATATAAGTTCATGTAATTTAAACGTTTGGTCAATTTTTATTAACAACACATAATAGTCAAAAATAACGATATACCAAACAAATTCACTAGAAATAACTAAGATGTGCTTTATTTCTATATTTACATCAACGACTTAGGTCACAGCACAAGTGGTTTAAAGATAACATTTTGTATTACTGCTGTATAAAAATAATGTACCAACAAAATATTAGAGGTATCATATTTTTTGGTACTTAAATATTCCATACAATTTATTTCCTAAAGGCCTATGAACTTTTTTCTCTAAATTTAGACCGGTCATATGAGTTAAGTTCCTTTGGAATAGATTATTATATTGTACTGGTTGTACTGTTGTCATTTAGACCGCTATTTTAGTAATACGTTTGGTGTAGAAATCATTGGAGAAGTTTACAATATTGCACTGATATGCATTTTTTCTTAATTGTACCACAGACAACAAAACAGCGACCAATTTATGAAACTAGGGTATTTATTACAAAGGTTTTTTCAATTTTAAAACGGCAAATAAAATCCCGTCTGTTGGTTGCATTGCTTTGCTGAACTTATTGAAAATACTTCTTTAATGCCAATTCGAAATACCTACTTCAGTGCCCAACCTGCGTCTAATAAGTTTGCGGCGCTGTCAAGCCGCCATTTTGAAAACATGGCGGCCGCTTATCGAAGTCTCGTTGCGCTGTTTCCGTTGATGTTCTTCAATTCCGTTACAGGCCTCTTTAGCAGTTTCTCGTTGTCGCCAGAAGACGTGTATAGCACCTGGTAGTCTCCACGGCGTTTCCTGTACACCATCAGTCTGAAAAATGGAGAAAATATGTTGAAAAAGAGGTGCTTACTTTTTTTACTACTTCATTGACAAACGAGTACACAGCCCACCTGATAGTAAGCGGTAACTGTCGCCCATAACATCTACCATTCATGCATTTAGGTTGCTCGCACAACCTAAATACAGAACCGCAGGTGCGTTGTCACTGTGAGGACTAAGATGAAATGTCTCATGCTCGTAATTGCGCAAGCTACCTTATCCTTCAAACCGGAACACGGAACCAGGCGGACTGCTCAGGCTTGACTGAGTCCTACCAGGTGGTCCTACCGGTAGAGTTAACCGGGAGCCACCGGGAGAGAGAATGAACACTACCGGTGGCAGACTTGTGCCGCCCGAGCATGTTTACATTGTTGTGTTGACGGGGTAGCCTGCATAATTTCCTCATTCTACGCAGTGGCAAACGAACAGATAGCAATTATATCAGTGACGCATATCATTTGAGTCCTCAGTGACAACGCACCTGCGGTTCTGCATTTCTGTCACTTGTAATCATCGTGAATCGTAGATGTTATTGTCGACAGTAACCGCATACCATCAGGACGGCTAGCACAAGCGTGCCCGCGACACAGTTCGCGTCGCGAGTGAGCGTTTGTTTCCTTCTCTCAATACTCAGATGAAAGAGATAGCAGTATCTATGTCGCACCTTTTCTCGCTTATCACGCGCGAACGCACTTGTGCTAGCTGTGCTGGTGGGTTGTCTACTCGTTTGTCATTGAGTAGCATAAACATAACAAGCACACTTTACATTATTTGCTACTTTTTTTATAAATAACTAACTAAACGTAGACTGTTTAGATTGCTGGAGGGGAAAACGTAGGAACGTACTGTAAGTACACTTAAACTAAATTACCGCTAGATAATAATGAGGCCCGTAATTAAAAGACAATAAAATACAAAACAATTTACAATTTCAGATTCATCAAGTGATACTGTCACAATCGCCAACATATTTCTGACTACCGTTATAAAGATTTGTCCGTGACGTAAACATGGGTCATTACAAAAGGAATTAATAGCATATTAACAGAAAGATCTTACAGCTGAAAGTAATACAATACAACAAATTTAATAAATACAACCTTGCCTTACAGAAAAATCTCTTTCTCTCTTTAAAACAAATAAAAAATTTGACCCAGGTCCACCAAATTTGGAAAGGTGCCCAGAAGGCTGGCTGCGTAGATCTTACATGACCTACATTAGGCATTTTAAAAGACAATACTCAATAAGTACCGATTATGATAATTGGGGTTACCACCAAGCTAGGCGGACACCAGGCCCTTGTGGGGTTCGCGAGAGCATAACCAGGATTCCCGCAAAGATGATGGGGATACTCGCTTTGGGCGTTTTCATCGATGATATACGTTGCACTCCAACATAAGAAAGGTATTCAACTAACGACTTCAAAAAAATCTTCAGGTTTCTTCTTAGGTGTTCACGTTCCATAAGTAAGATCTTAGACATAACTAGGCATCCAATTTACTATATATTAGCGACTGCTCTAGCTTACATGGGCTTGCTAACCAGGTGACTAAATAACAAATTATTATGTTCCCTGTCGCTTAACCTTGAAATGTGTTTTGCAGGCTTGTAATAATTTAATATTACTTATAGATGTTTACAATTCAATGACAGAAAATTGTGGAAAATTACGGTAGGTACCTATATTTTGTTCAATAACACAATGGGGTGAATTTATAAATTGCTAAATCCTGGACATTTACCCACCTACCTGCCAAATACAAACGCAAAAGTAACAATTTCAATCATTGAAATCAGAGAATTTTTAGCTACAGAGTTACGTAAATAGCCTACTGAAAAGTCATTGGTACATGGCCGTTCGAACCCAGTACCTCGGGATACGAGCCGGACCCCTTAACCATTAGGCCTCCGTCACTCTGATGAGCTAACATCATTGACGTCTATAATAAACAATAGCGGCATATGGTATAAACTCATTGAAATACCCGTATACACACCGAGGTGACCCTTAACTAGTTGCTTGCCTGAAACTGAGTAAAATAACAGCATCATTATCAGAGAGGCTGTCTGTCCCGCATACCTAGCTAACTACGCAATATTAGCATTTTGATAATAAGAATTAAATTTTATTTCATGCTGAAATGCAAACAAGAATACGTAAACACATTGCCAGTGATACAAACTGTTTATACGTAAACCGTCTGTGTTTATTTAGTTTTAATTTACATTTTACATAAAATATGTACGTTGTTTTTGAAAAAGAGTATGTACCTAATACCTTTTGTAGCTTAAAATTTACGATTTCGTTAAGTATATAATGTTGAGTATCTTGTCTGTCTATCAATTTTATTGATACACTTCTACAAGTACAACACGTGCGAATGTGGAATAACCAAGAGCGGTGCTAAGATCCTATCTTGTCGCTCACATAATTCAATATAGGTGTTAATTTAGTTCAAGGTGGGTAAGTAGGTTAGTAATATAAAGTCGAAAAAACTTGACATAAAAAAATTTGTAGAAAGACTCCCAAACAGGCGCGATATATAGCGTGAAACCAAGCAGGTACCATTTATCGCCTGTAGCAGCCACGCCATTTAAAATCTGATAATCTGATAATTTGAGTACGAAATACACTCTGAACAGATATCGCAAATCTCAATCCTACATTGCCGTATTAGTGTGGGAGAGCCTTAAACCTTTACAAACTGAAATCAAAACCCAACGCTTACTCGTATACTAATCTCATAACTATAAAAGACTACATAAACAAGCTAATAAACTGAATGTTTGTCGATGCAGATGTTCTGCAAATGTCACGCCAGTCGCAGGCTTCAAGAACGTAAACATCACGACATTTGCGATCAATAGCGTAACGACATTAATCTAGTTTATAGTAACATTAACAATGCATAACATGTGGTAGAACAATAAAAAACATTGTTCTATGAATTGGACACAAGGTGACAACGACTCTAATAATGTGACCCTTCTTAAAACTATGACTAGTATCTAGTTAATATAGGTCCAATTAAAGTAAACAATATAACAATAGACTTATACTAATTATATCCGATTACACAAAATTCGTTAACGCTGAAGTATTTTAAAATATTCTAATAAAAAAAGCATGCACCAAAACAACAGTAAACTTAATTTTGTTTTATACCACTAAGATAGCAAACAAGCTTACGGCCTGCCTGATGGTAAGCAGTCACCGCAGCCTATAGACTGATTGAAACTTAAACTCTTTGTGGCAGTGATTTTGTAACTCCTACTTTTTTAGGAATTTCAGCAAATTTTTTGAAGATAAAAATAGTTTATGTTACTAGCTGATAATGTAGCTTCCTATAGGTGAAATAATTTTAAAATTTTGTTAAGTAGTTCTCGAGTTTATCCGTCACAAACAAACAAATCTTTCCTTTTTATGTATTAGTATGTATATAGATGGCCGTGTGGTGTCCGGCAGAGTAGAATGGCACCAACCCCTTACACTCGTGGGTGTCGTACAAGGCGACTAATGTTTTCGAGGCAAAAGATCAAGAGTCTCCGTAGTCTAGAAAATGGGCAGCAGCATTTTCCATTGTTATATTTAAACACTGCGATCTCCAACCCGCCTGCCAAGCGTGGAGATTATAGCAATAACCTCCCCTTTCATGGGAGAGGCCCTAAGTCCTGCAATGGACTGTTACGTGCTGTGATGATGATGATGATGTATATAGATTTCATCTCGGGTGTCGGAGTCTTTATTTACAAGGCTTGATTAACACGCCATTGATAATCACGGAACTACTACCATAACCTACTAAGTAGCTATTTCCTTTGGCACAAATAGACAAACTACGTGTCCATATAGTTAGCAAATATATTATTAAATACAGTAGCACTATTTATATGAAATAGGTACTATTTGTCACTATTTCGAGCACCATGAAATTGCACGGTGACGCTGCTAACTATACTGACATCAAACTACTGTAGTTTGTACATAAATCCAGGCTGTAGTTCTAAAATTACACATAATGTACTAATTTTTTAATTACAAGCAAATGAGAGGGTTAATTAAGTTAGTTATCCTTAAAAATACATTTAATAATGTTGACATATGTAGATTTAAAACCGGTATCTATATATCAAACATTTTGCGGCAAAATGTTCGATAGATAGATACCGGGTTTGATTCCCACTGCGGCCATGTACTCTTTTCTGAGTTATGTACATTACTTGAATGCTCATTACTTGAATGCTAACCGATGCTCTTACGATGAGGGAAAACATCGTGATGAAAGCTGTACATTCAGGCGTGAACGTGTAACCATGATCCAATATGGGCAGGTTCCCCTAGTAGCAGAATCACGGAGGTCAGATGGCAGTCGCTCCACTGTAATTATCTGACCTGCCGAATCCTGGAGAATGGTCAAGGCGGACCCCAGGCCCTCGTTCGCGAGAGCACAACCGGGACATTAACGGCAAGATAATTTTTTTTTATTTGTGACACATTCGATTATTGCTATTACTAAGAAGTATTTAAATTGGTACTTAATTGCAAATAAATTATTACGACACATTAATTATTCGCTTTAAAATAGATACAAGCATAGAATACGCAACATAACAACAATATAAGATAAAAAAAAAGTTTAAACACCGAATATAATGATGAGGATGTGACGTAACGATTCGGTTATATACAGGCTGATAATTTTTTAGTAAACAGTTTCGAGTCATACGTAGATAGATACATTATTTCTTAGTGTGTAGTGTAACAGCTATTTGAACAAAAAAATTCTGTAACGTATTGTTATAAAACACTCTCCCTCGTAATCTCTCTTTACGCAGTAAAACCAGCAAACTGTATTTTAAAACATTCAGGATATAAAGATTTTTTTTTTTTTCAAAAAATAATATAACTTATATTCTTTTAGGTCTCTTATAACTAATTTTTTTCCTTGCTTCTTTTCTTTACAACTAAATAAACAATATGATTCATAACTAGTAAATGTAAAAATAATTGACAGTTTGGCTAAAGTCCTACAAGGATATAGAGTTGTTTGTTGTTGTTAGATAACGGAAATTTATGTCACCAAAAAGTGATCATCTTTTTATATCACAAAGAGTTGATCATCTATGAGTTATCAAATCATCGTCTGTTTTATTATTTAATTCCTCGAATAATTTGCTTTTTGTCTACATATGAAACAACTAGTACATGCGTCTTATCTGAACTTATTTTATTGCATCTCTACCATCCAAGTTACAGGCACGGCATATTTTGGAGGCTAGTACACACTGTCTAATTAAGCTAATTAAGAAGACCTATGTATGATCTGTCCCGACTGACTAGTCTTATTTGGTGAACAACCAATACCCAAATCACGACATGCCGTATCAATCAAACTACGTACACTGTGTATAGGTGTATTGTTTTATATAAGAAACACATAGAATGTGTATTTCAACGAATACTACTGCAAATTATAAATATTTGGTTATGGAAATTATGATTTCCATAAAATATAAACAACATGTTTATATTTTCATGAATTTACATCCAATTTTAATACACAAACTTGCACACTAACTTACTAATTAAACACACGGAATACTGTCATAAATCTCAACTGAAGTTGTTACTTTCGATTTTGCGAAAAAGCTAAATTTGCAAAACTAAATTTCAGAGCATGCTGTATACAACTTGAGCGGTGAAACATTCGCACCATTTTAAACTCACGCGCAGTCTCTTTAGTCTTGCGCGACCGTTGATGGGTGTGCATAGTGCTTGGAGTTATTTTTATATACATCAAATTTTTAAAGCTACTAGCCCCAAACTAAGCTATGGGGGCTAGATAACTGTTATAGTACATAAATATTTAATACGGTATAACAAAAAAAAATAGTTTTTGTAGTATAGTTATTATTGTTATCGAGTAAAACTAGGTAGTGCGTCCTTTTAGAAATGATAAATGTTTGGAAGCGAAATATTTCAAAGGTATGTATGGAGTATGTAATAATATTGACAGCAATTATTAACAAGCTTCTTTAGAAAACAATAATTTTTGAAGCTTACATCTTGAATATTAAAATATTTAAACCGTCGCGTCGTAGAAAATGTCGTGTCAACAGTGAATTTTAAGTCAGTCATTTTATAGTTGTTCATTATACGTCCCAGAATTTCGTATCAATTAAATATTAGTTTATAATCCGATTTCAATTACATTAAAGGAAAAAAACTTTACAAATTATTTTTATCGAATTTTAACAGGTGTTTATTTTCTCTCTTGCAGATTGTCGTCGATTGCAATGCCTTTATTTTATTAAATAAAAACATTCGTTTCTTTTAAAATTAAGTCCTAACTGTAAGCAAAATATTTCCAGCATTTTTTTTAATAAATATTTTATTTGTATTGTCTTTTATTTCGTCATCATAATGGGGATACGGTGTGCGTGTATGTATGTAATTCAAAATATTACATACATACAGCTATTATACGAGTACCTACTAGTTTATTTCCAACCTAAATCACCAGATATTTGCAGAATGATTTTTTATTTAACTATTTTTTTATTCAACATTTAAGTCATTACGTCTACAATGAACATCTAAGAACATCTAAAGGATAATGGATTTTATTTTATCGTTTTTTTTTGGACAAGTTTTTCCTTACGGGTTAGCCTGTTAGAAGCAGAATTGTAAGAAAATATTTTCATACATCATTTTCGATTAGAATCAGGGAAGGTAGATATGGTTAAGGATTATATTGCAAATATTAAGTTTGAGCTCAAAGTTGATTTAAGTTAAGCTGTTGCTAGAGCTGTAATCTTAAAAAAAAACCCTAAAAGTTAAATCATCAAGGCCAATAACAGTATTTTATAATAATGTAAAATAATTCAACTTTTTGATTAGAGTTTATACTTATTATAAAATTTAAAATTTCAAGTTACAACTTCAATAATTCGTCAATTATGATCTCTTTTTTCTGATTTGTCTTATTTGGTGAACAAACAATGCCCAAAATCACGACTTGCCGTATCAATCACGCTACGTATATTGTGTATAAATGCCTTGAATTATACAAGAAATACATAGAATGTGAATTTCAACGAATACTGCTGCACATTATCCATTTAAATACATAATTTCCTGAACCAAATAGGACAAGTCAGTTTAGACAGATTATAGTTGACACAGGTGTCCACTGGATGCCGAACAAATTCAAGTATGACATCGTCATGTTATTAAACGAAAACAAAATCGGATGATTACTTAGGTGGCAATTCGAGAACAACAAGGTGTTAACGACGAGGAAAACTAAGACAGAATGGAGATATTTTCATTTTTGTGTGTTTAGGTCCGAAGTACGTAGGATGTTCGTGCGGTCCGTTGGTATATGAAGAGTTTCATAATGTCCTATTTTTTCAATCAACCCCTGACGTGATAAAGGTGTCAAAATAAAACATAATTTTTTTTAAATGTGTTAAATCTTCATCTTGGCGTTATATGGCTCTCGCGGACGAGAGCACACGCTTCGCCTTGACCATAATCCAGGATTTGGCAGATCAGGTAATTACAGTAAAGCGACTGCTATCTGACCTCTGTGACACTGTTGACAGCGGAACCTCTGACCAGATTGGATCATGGTTACATATTGGATTGCCTGAATGTGTAGGTTTCATCACTTTTTTTTTTTTTTTTTTATGTCATACGGTAGGCAAACAGGCAAGCGGGCCACCTGATGGAAAGTGGTCACCACTGCTTATAGACATTAGCAACACCAAGAGTATCGCTAATGCGTTGCCCACCTCTATAACACGTTGCTCTGGCAGCAAAAAGCAAATACCACTCCACTGCCAAAGCCACGGTTCCCCAAATCCCCACCCCATGGAGCACTGGAAACCTTACTCACCGGCAGAAACACAATATTATTTAAAAGAGTATTATTTAGCTGCGATATTCTGTAAGGTGGAGGTACTTCCCCAGTCGGGCGGCTCCAATTCGAACGAGATACCCTGCCATGCCCTACCCTATGTTTTCCCTTACCGTAAGAGCATCGGTTAGTGTGCAACTAATGTAAATAACGCAGAAAGAGTCATTGGTACATGGCGGCAGTGGGATTCGAACCCGGGACCTCTCACTTAGGAATAGGACCCTCTTACCACTAGGCCGCCTACGATTAATTAAAAAAATAATGTTAGTAACATTAAATTCGAAATACATTTACTTTCATTTATAAATTCAAGTTCTTGTTGGTACAACTTTTGAAATTATTTATTCTGTTAGCATTAATAAATATCATCGTACGGTTTGACTTCTGATTTACGAGATCCGTCCCACATTGTACCTAACACAATACACATACAGAGTAGTTACAGAGTAGATCCGTTCACTATACTATTGTGCTGCAAATCTAACAATAAAGATAAAAACTAAACAATACTGGATCCCAAGGCTATGGAGGTGATTTTTTTATAATAACCTCTACGTGGAATATGGCTGTATCAGGAGCGGAAGCGGGGGAAGCAGCGGAAATGAAGGCGTAAGCGGAAATATTGTACGAGCAACATGACAATTTCGATGACGGATTTCGGGTAAAATCTATTTTTATTTGTATGCGAATAAGGTTTAATATTAGGAAGAGTAAATTTCACATCCAAAATTTGTATAATCGAGTCTCGCATACCGTATGTGCCCTAGAACTATTATTAAAAATGGAGGCTCTATAGGTCACCAGTATATGAATGATTATGGTCCCAACTAATAAAAATCAAACTTTTTGTTTTTGTCTAACAAACTTAATCGTAATGAAAACAATAGTTCCGCTCAACTCGAGTGAGTTCATTCTGCATCGTACTTATTCGGAGCTATTCGGAACGTCTCGTTGACATTTTGTGGGTTGTGTCGGCTGATATTATCTTATGCCCTGTACCACGACATACACAATGTTAGCGATAATATTGTTTTGCAATAATCACTGATTATGAATCGTAATTTTAAATTCTCATTGTGTGTAATGCATGGGTGTTGGTTAACTAGAATCTTTTCAGAAAACATAGCAATACGCTAGAGAGTCTCTATTTTCAATAATAGGCCCGGTTCTAGGCCACACACTGTATATAGTTAATACCCACCCTATTCAGTAGCCGTATTCACAATGGCTCGAGTTCTTAGGAAAATGTGGTTTCAGTTAATTTATATGAAATTTTCATATGTTATAGAGAGTTGACTTTTCGTGGAATCTATCGGGATTCTGAATAACAGTTTTCGAATCGATCGACACGGATTCGCCGCTCACGAATTTCGTGTCGAATCGTTCGGAAACGGTTTCGAATCATTGTGAATACGGCTACAGGACTCAGACACGCTGGAAATCTCAATGCTTAATGAGTTTAATATAAAAATAATTCGCTTTATCTCATGACATACACCACACAACGTGTATTGCCACTGTTAATAATGGGGATGTACAATTTACCAGTACACATACACATGACCTTGTCGGCCTGGTAATTGCTTTACAATTTGTATGTCTATCTGTCACACAAGTGTGTCGTGCGTTGTGGAAGAAACCCAGATAAGCTATGCACTGTTTGTGCGTGTCAACCTGTGGCAATTTCTACTTATTTGAAAAGACAAATATTCGCGTCGTTTTCTTCCTCTACTTCTAAAATGCCAAACGGATTTTTGGAAGGTTTTCCTACGGATAGTTTTGGTAGATATAAAGAGGTAGTTTTTGCCTACGCTGGTCGATCGACATCTATTTAAGTATTTTAGGAATTCAATTTTAAGAATGTCATGTTTTGCGACTTTATTTATTTCCTGGTAAAAGGTAAATGTCGTTACAAAGAGATTTCGAACTGATTTAGCAGATTATCCATAGTTTAGCGACATAATTGTAATAGAATAAGTGGTTATAAAGATTACCGCCAACTACGTTTAACATGTACTTAAGTCGTACTAAAGTAGTCGTTACTTTTATAGAATTAGTAGATCATTCATAGATAGCGAAATAGTTGTAATAGAATGAATGGTTATAAAGATTACCGCAACTACACTTAACTCGTACTTAAATCGTACTAAAGTAGTTGTTACTTCAGTAGAATTATATAATTCTTCTTTTGTGAGTTATTTTTATTCCATTACGTCGATCTATACATCAATATTGAGATTCAAAATATAGATAAGCTAAGTATGTTGTTATAAAATTTCCTCGAATAATTATCTATTTTGTAGCTATACCTACTAAAGATACTATAGAACTGGCGAGAGATTGTTACACGCAAATCGCTGACATCGAATTACCAAACCGATAAAGATGATCCCAGAAAAATAAATTGAAGCCATGGATTCACAGAGTATTGGATGGATGAAACAGATGGTAGGTAAAAATAGTTACTTCAATTCTTAACACATCATAGTATTTACGAAGATTATGTGATAGGTAGACAAAGTCTAATCCAACCAAAGTAGGTGAGCAATCAGGAATAATCTAGGTACGTAAGTATAAAAATAATCATTTTGGCGTTTATGACCTGGTTGTGCTCTTGCGCACGAAGGCCTAGGGTCCGCCTTGACTATAATCCAGGATTTGGTAGATCAGGTAATTACAGTAGAGCGACAGCCATCCGACCTCCGTGACCCGGTTAACAGGGGAACCTGACCAGATTGGATAATGGTTGCAAATTCAGTCGCCTGAATGTGCAGGTTTTATCTCGATGTTTTCCCTCACCGTAAGAGCATCGGTTAGTGTTATGCACATCACTCAGAAAATAGTCATTGGTACATGGCCGCAACAACTAGTCTTTTTGTGAGATATTTGCTCAAAAAACGCATGATAGCTCTGTAAAGTCAAACGAACATTTGTATTAATTCAAAGTAAAAATGTTTTAATGTAAAAATATCTAAATCTGTTTCAACTTTTTGATATACTTTTAGCTCCATGAACATATTTTTATCATTTAATGAAATATCGTCGTTCATTTTTGTTGATGGTTTATTTACTGAGCACAGTACAGTAATCTGAAGAACATCTGTAAGGTACGGTATCTAGGTATACGGCTATATATACGATACCTACATTATTCCAATCATTGCCTTTGTACTTAAATAATATACCACAAAAGGTCACGCATTCATGCTTTAATATTGTTAGAAAGATTACGCTTCATGCCAATTTAAAACAATAATATAACCATGATAAAAATACAGTAAGAATATAGTTTAAAATAGCCAGCAAGGTCAAGTGAATGCAAAAGTGTACGTGAGTATAATAATCCAATCATTTTGAGTGCCGCCAATTTTAATGCTTACAGATACAGTGTGTATTCTATTCTTTATTTTATTTATGCTTTTTCTACCAAAATTATATATTTTTTTTAATTGGTCGAGTTGGTTTGAGACTTATTTTATGAAAATTATTGGTTACACAAGTAGTTCACTTCACGGAGTGGACACGGGATTGTATGTAGACTCTTATATCTTTGTTAATTAGTACCTACTAGTTCTATTCTGGATCTACCGAACTTGTTTTGAAAAGTTGGTTAGCTTAACATTGTTTCTTTTATTATCAATCACATTAACAACCGATAAAAGTCCACTGCTGGACTTGAGTCTTGAGAGAGGACTCGATGCCCCTCCATTGGCATTGCTATTCGTGTTGTCTTAATATAGTATGTTGTATTTATTGCCGATTAAGTTACAATAAAATTTGTTAGAAAAAAATGCTTTTTGCTTTTTTTTGTCTAATTAAATAAAGAGCAATTTTACGTTATTGCTGAATAGCACTCCTACACAAGGTTAAATTATTGGCCCAGAGGCCAATGTCACCTGTATATATTTTTATTAGCTTGGGTTCAAAGATAAAGTCAACCATGGTTTGGATTAGCCCGTCCCCACAAAAAGTGAGTACTTATTGTAGTAGATACAATAGCAAGGATGAGAATATCACGGATCTAGATTACCGCACAGCCGTGAGTGGAGTGACCCTCGAGTTTACGCCGGAAAAAACCAGTAAAACAAACAAGATGGAAGCTGATGACTGGAAGGGACCTGATTAAGGAATAATTGCTTCCGGTTTGTATTACGCCTCGTTTACACGACGGTAGCTTGTCCTTAGCAGAGACTGCTGCAAGCAATTTTATGCAGACTTGAGGCTTATTTTCATATCGACGATTTGACGATTCGTCAACACGGATAATATTATAGTACATAATGTTTTAAACTATCGCGGTTATTATCACACATTTTAAGAGAATGTTCCGGGTTTCCCGCGTCGAAATATCGGGCTATTCGTCAACAAACGTATGCGGTAGTAAACCCGGAACATACTCTTAAAATATTATAGTACGCTACAAAAACCGTTGTCCGGACAGATAGGGGCGTCATGTAGAATAATTTGACATGCTTTGTATCAATAATTTTAGCTTGTGTTATTTTATGTATTAATTTTCCATTTTTATATTATTTAAATTTATTAAATATTTGAAATTGCTTTCTTCTATGAAAGCAATTTATGTAATAATTCTATGCCTATAACATGATGATCTCTTTTATTAAACTCATGTTATTTATAATAAGTTCAAATGACAAATTGAGTTCTTTAGTGCCAGCATGTTTTTGTGCAACAACGCAACGTTGAATGTTTTGATAATGATAATGAAATGTACAAAAGAAATTATCAGTATGTGTGTTTGTAAATGTTAACATAGGAAGTAAATTAAACACACTTCAGATAACGAACGTCTTAACTGTATCAACTATAACGTGTTAACTGTATCAACTATTTGGCATACAAATACAATTTAGTGTATGACGTAAGTAATCTTACAAAAACATTGCAATCGGTACGCAATACTTCCGGATTCTTTCGAAATACTTAGATAAAAAATTTTTTTTTGCAGTTAAAAATAAAAAAAAAGTGTTTTATTTTTGTCCTGAGTAATAGTCGATATTATGTGGTAACAGTGGTGGGAGTAACAAATCTATTGACATTAATGACGAAATACTTCTAAAAATTATATTATATAGACAAAATATACATTTGTTGGTTTGTCGGTTTGTGTTTGTTTGTAATGGATAAACCTAAAAACAACTTATCCAATTTTATTTGAATTATTTCTCCAATGGAAAGCTACATTATCAGCGAGTAACATAGGCTATTTATTTAAAAAAGAATTAGAGATCCTAGGAAACTGGCAATAATATAACCAAAGGTATCAAAATGTCGCATGTTCGCGCATTACCTAAAAACGGCTGCGCCTTTCTAAATTACGTTTTTTGTTACATTTGTAAAAGCAAGGCTGGGTATGGTAAGGCCGGTGTGTGTAGAGTAAGTGCAGTGTAAATGTAGGGTAGGAGTAGGGCTAGAGTAGGGTAGGGTAGGGCTGAATACCTGGATCGCAGGTTTTCTTCACGTTACCACGGTAAAAAAGGGGTAAGGTAGTGGCAGGGTTGGGGTAGAGTAGAGCAGGGGTGTTATAGGGTAGAGCTAGAGTAGGGTAGGGTAGGGAAGGAGTAGGGTACCACGCGAACAAAGTCGTGCCGAGCCAGCTAATGTATTTACAAAATATTTTCAATCTTTATATTTTTTATTTATTGTAAGTATATAAATAATACATTGGTATAGTGTCGATAGGTGACATTTGAAGTGTTAATTATTATTAATTAAGTATTTTACGCTATATTTAACTTATATTTTTATAGTAAGGTATATATGTACATCATGCGCTTAATATTTACTACTTACCATTCTTTCACGTATTTCTAGAAGTACAATTATTTCCTACCTAATTATTTCCTTAAAACAATAATACCCTGAACACAGGAATGTATAGCACAAATGACTTTTATTCAAGTTCATAATACTGCTTGTACCTATAGAACAATTGGGAAGTATCACAATTTATTTTTATACAAAGTAGGAAAATTAGTAATATCTATTGGAATGTTAAAAATACGTACTAGCAATCAAATTAACAATAAATGGCTGTAAAATAACAAAACTTAACAAATACTCGGAAATGATAATCTTAAGGTAATATAAAACTAATAGCTACAACTCTAACAATAATCACTAATGTATATTAAATTCACTATAAAGAAGATATGAATTTAAATAGTTTTTAATTCAAAATATAATACAATATCTTTAAAAATATACTCTGCCAGGTGGAAGATGAGGAAGATTCCTCAAAACATAATTCGACGAGAAATTCAAAATATAGCACCTACTGCTGGAATAGTATTTAGGTACTAATAACAATATAAATTATATTAAAAAAAATAATGGAAAGATCTTACTTTTACGGGCCTCATTTGAAGTAACACCAAAGTCCAATAAAAATTATATCTGTAACAAAAGAAACACTTGATTAATATGTCATCAAAGTAAAGATCCGACAACCGCTACTGTATGCAGAGTTCTTGAGTGGTGCCTGCGAATCGGCAAGCGTAGTGTATAGGACGCCCTCTGGCCAGATAAAATATAACATAAAAAATATGCTTGGATAATTCATACAGCGCCATCTGGCCCCAAAGCAAAGCTCGTGTTATTGGTGCTAGATAACTGATAAACTATTTATAGATAGAGTGGCGATTTTCGAAAGGAATTCCAAGGCTGCAGGTGGACGCTGGATGTGGCTAGACGAGGACAGGGCCGCATTAGCCCTTATTAAGGGAGGCCATGTCTGGGGGATATACTACTACTTTTAAATACATACTTATTAATTGTTATAGGTACATAGAACAAACACCCTGACCCATAACAGAAATTCAAATTCGTTATTGGTATTGTGTCCCTTGCATCGAACTGAGAGGTATGTGGGTTGCTGTCACTTCAGTATTGCGGTCCTCTCTGATTTTATTACGAAGAATTGGCCGTGATTTGGAGCCCATAGTGATTATTTTTCTCGTGTAACCTACGCACTTTTTTCGACGACCTGAACCATCAGTGGCCAACATGCCGGTGTGCCACGCAAGAGGTCCCGGGTTCGATTCCCGGCCGGGCAGAAATTGAAATGATGAATTTTAATTTCTGTTACGGGTCTGGGCGTTCTAAAAGTATATAAGTAGTTTATCAGTTATCTAGCACCCATAACACAAGCTTTGCTTACTTTGGGGCTAGATGGCGCTGTGTGAATTTGTCCACGCTTATTTATTATTTTTATTTACTTTACCTACTTTCGTCGATTGACTTGTCTATCTGGCCAGAGGCCTACTTCTTGCGCTGTGACATCTCGAATTCGACAATGTTTCTAGCCACATTATAGAGATCCATTAATTAATTGCCATTGAAATGTCTATTGCAGCCAAAAAATATTTTCTTATCTATCTCCGAAGATCAATTTCAGTGACGTTTTAATACAGTTTTTGGCTCTGTTTGTAAATGTCGAATTTGAGATGTCACAGCGCGAGAGTCGCCGCCCAGTTTGTTGGAGGTAAAAAAAAAATAGGCAATAAACCTGATCCTCAACTCACCTCACCCAAGCGTGCCAGCGACCAACGAAGCAGTGACCACCAGTAGCGCGGTGGCGACCCCACTGGCGCCCACATGCGCCCCGTAAACCGCCCCACTCTCCGCCGGTGCCCCGAACGAATCAGCTGCTGACAACGTCTCTGTGAATTGCCGTGACCGTTAGGGCGCGAGCACCCGCGGGTCGGCTTGGCTGTATGTGTGTGCCTTTGGCGAAGGAGGATGGTAGAAAATTTTTTCGAGCTTTTGGTAGTTCGTAGTAGAAACGGGGGGGTTTTGGTAGGATTTTTTCGTAGCTCGTTTATGGGTTGGTTGGTAGAAAATTTGTGGGAGCTTTTGGTAGTTTCGTCTTTTCGTGGTAGAAACGGAGGGTTTTGGTAGATTTTTTGTGTAGGTTTTTAGTTAATTTCGCTATCTTTCTGATTTTTTATGCTGCTCATTATCAGTATAAACGGATTTTGGTAGATTTTTGTGTAGGTCGCTTTAAGTATTTTGGCTATCTTTCTGGTTTTTATACTACTCATTGTCAGTGATTAATGAGCAGACAGGCTACCTGATGGAAAGCAGTCACTGTCACCACTATTCTACATCATACCTCTACGGTATACCTACAAGGGAGTTCAGATAGGTTCTGACAAAAGTATTTTTGAGGGTTTATTATTTAAATGATTGCCTGCTATTCAATGCCATAACTTCGGGCACCTATTGGGATTCATTCTGGACATGGTCAGATAGTTTCAAGGATTATTTTGGAGGGTAGCTTTTTCATAATGATTTATTAGATTCTTACAAATTTTAGTAATCGCTGCCGTCATTGGCGAATAGATCTAGATCTACGCCGTAGGCGGTGGGAGTTAGAAAAATTTGAAGGATTTTTGAGGGTATTTTGGTAGATTTTAAATTGCGGATTGTATTCCAGAGTGCCCCAGAATTACGAAAATAACCACGAGTTTAGTGGGTGGTGTTGTAACAAATAGACCCTCTATATTTGCTTGAGATAAAAACAATTTTGTTGTATTATTGATTATTTTTTATATATAAGCTATTCCAATTAGAAATATTGTTAAAATAGCAAAACTGTGCTGAGTTAATAACTGCACTTATAAACCGTTTTAAATATTAGTAGTATACGACCCGTTAACTTACGTATTATAATTTACTGCGATGAAACTAAATACCCACTTATGTTAACAACATAAACAGCCAGTAAAACACTATGTATAACACCGATAGTTAAACAAAATTATACCAACTACAGTAGTAAAAATAATTTTAAATTACCAAAAGTGATCATTTAAAAAAAGAATAATTTAAGAAATGTACCACGACAACCAAGCCTTAAACCCAAATAACATTATCATGCAGTGCTATAAAAAAAATGATTAACATAAAATTAGTGCTGAAAAAATAAGTCAGATAATAAAACACAAAAATACTTGTCAATAAGAAATTAAACCATATAACATTAATTGAGGGTGTCTCAGCAAAAACTTGAACTTTAAAAATGAAAAGAGATACATAAATTGATTTAGCCCGCCTTGCACTTATTTCTTAAACGCGTTTACTTAAATATGTTTAAGAATTTGGTGTAAGCCGCCCTTAGTACTGTGAAACTACGTCAAGAATGAATGAATGAATGAAAATTTATTTGTTGCTTATACATACAATAAAACAAAAACAGAGGAAAAAAGAAAAGCAACTGGCAACAAGAGTGTGCATCTTTCCTCATTTTAAGAATTAGATATTTATCGACTAAACCCTTGCAAGGGTCGACAGCCATACATTCATGTCACTGCTGCTCTAGTATATCAAGAAAAAAAAAGGTAAATAAATCATATTTTATTTTTAAAATCCATGTTCTGGCAGGATGAACAGTTTCGGCAGCCGATTGGCGTGTGACGGTAGGTGTTATTATGTTTTTGCTGAGACATCATTACATTATATTATGTGATACTTATAGTAAAACCAAATAATTATAATAAGATAAATAAAAAATGACGCTACTGTTGCTAGGTGCTAAGGGTAATTAATGTTCCCAAGATTATGGCAATCTCAAATTGGCAGAAAAGTATTGGACGTTGTGGGTAAATATGTTTATAACATTTTAAACAAAGCGCACATAACTGTACAACTGTAGCGTCATTGGTCATTTAATGTTTTTAATAACTGTGCGCCGATATTTAATTTATGATAAATTATTACAAAATCATACGATAATATATCATTATCAATATAACCCAGCTATTAATTAACCTAAGCACTCCCATACCGTGAGAAAAAGGCGTGACGTTAGGTGTGTGTATTAACCCAAGCAACATAAATACAATACAAACACAATAAATACGAATTCCCTAATTAATATATAGAGATAATCTCCAAGACCGTGCATGCATATAAGTAACGATGAAATTATATAAAAAAAATAACACCACATATATTTATCCGTAGTCATCAACACATCTACTCATCAACTCGCGAAAATTAAAGACAAAGTAAAGTAGACAACCAAAAAACCCCGGCAAAATAAGAGAATGGATGACACTCACAACTACTAAACAACATAAGATCTACTTTCTCATTCTACGTACAACATTTCACATCACAACAAAGAAACGATCATGAACGACATACCTATGTCACCAACTTCCGAGCAGAATGAGTGAGTGAATGAAAAATAAATTCTAATTAAAGCGGAACTGAGGGAGAATGTTTTGTGAGATATTATTGTAGTGAAAAATGGGACATATACATTTCAAGAGCATTTTTTTCTAAATCTTACAATAGATGGAAAACAAGTTACTCTGAAATAGTTCTTCTAAATGCAAGACAAATTGCTTTACCGTGTAAATACATAGTCAATTTCAGCTTCAGTCTTTTGAAGCTTTAGAAATCTAGGGCAAAAGAACTGAATTTCAAAATAGGTAGCGGTTTAGCTAACATTTCCTACAAAAGGATTTCCATATTCATTGGTTTATGTGACAAAGAACAAGTCATTAGTGTAGGTAGGTCAATAGTTGGCATCATTTGCATTATTGACCAACAGTGAAACATGTGAGACATTATGTCTGACATTATTGGCTTAGCTTAACCTACTTTGTATACAAACAAACACATGTAGCGACAATAAAAGTATCAGTTTTCCATCCATTGCAAAACAGAAAATTAATGACAAAATTCATCTAATCATCAGTCATTATAGGCTTCAAACAAACAGGCTGTGATATATTTTAATTGTGGACTTCAACAAAGACCCCTGTATGGGGGATGCAGGGTACCTATGTTATTTTCGGCTCTAAGTCATCGCTAGCAGAGTCCACAGTGGCTTGCCTGTGAGAAACTTGTGTCAATTCAGATCATGGGAAAATGCTCGCGTCTGTTCGAGCAGGTTCTTGGACGCCATTTATTTTTTATTTTATTTTACTTTATTCAGAAGACCAACAGCAAGTTACAAGTAAATGTTACAAATATTTATAACAACGAGGCCATTCACAGGTGCTCGCAGATATATTTTATTACTGTCGCATCATCATCATCTTGGTGTTAATGTCCCGGTTGTACTCTCGCGCACGAGGGCCCGGGGTCCGCCTTGACTATGATTCAGAATTTGGCAGATCAGGTAATTACAGCGGAGCGACTGCCATCCGACCTCCGTGACCCTACTACCAGGGGAGCCTGACCAGATTGGATCATGGTTACACATTCAGTCGCATGAATGTGCAGGTTTCATCACGATGATTTCCCTCGCCGTAAGAGCATTGGTTAGTGTTCAACTAATGTACATAACTCAGAAAAGAGTCATTGGTACATGCCCGCAGCGGGATACGAACCTGGTACCTCTCGCTTACGAGTCGGATATCCTAACCGCTCGGCCACTGAGGCATACTCTGTCGCATACTCTCTTATAACGTAATAATGTTGATATTAACTAGCAAAAAAATAATGCTCGAACATTTTCCGCCTGATCTGAATTGACTAGGGTGTCACATAACTTTTTTTCATAACATAGGGAGACAAATCAAGCAGGTCACCTAGTGGTAGGTGTTAAAAGTGTGGTGGTTACCTCCATACTGGTTGAGTAGCGCCATGATGACGCCATTGCTCCAACCAAAGCCGGTTTGAACTACGTATTCGCCGCCACCGCCGTACCCACCGAAAATGGTCGCGTCATACTGCGTACAAGGGGTTTAAACTTCAATACAATACAATAACACTTTCTTGCATACCAATATAATAATTATCTTGGCGTTAATATCCCGGTTTGCTGTTACGCGGGAGGGTCTAAAAAGGCCACATTAACGTTTCATATTACGAATGGCCATGTGGTGTCGTGGTGTCCGGCAGAGCAGAATAGCACCAACCCCTCACACTCATGGGTGTCGTACAAGGCGACTAATGTTTTCGAGGCAAACGAGGGAATATAGGCAGCGGCATTTTCCATTGTTATATTTAAACACTGCGATCTCCAACCCGCCTGCCAAGCGTGGAGATTATGGCAATAACCTCCCCTTTCGTGGGAGAGGCCCTAAATCCTGCAGTGGACTGTTACGGGCTGTGATGATGATACATTTTTAAATACATACTTATTATACATACTACACTCAGACCCGTAACTTAAATTAAATTAATGTAATTAAATGCATGTTAACCAACTGAACCACTCAGGTCGACAATAACACGTGAAGGTTCGAAAGAACGTTACTCGCTCGTACGATTCGGATGTGGAATGAGCTTCCAGCCACAGTGTTTCCTTTGGACTATGACATGGGATGGTTCAAGAGGTCTCTTCAATAGCGTGCAACGCATTGGTGTTGGTGATGTCCATAGGCGTCGGTGACCACTTTCCGTCAGGTGGCCCGCTTGCCTGTTTATCTGCCGTGTAACATAAAGAATATACCTTCTCCAACATAGCAGTCTTCTTCTTCCACACGTCAAAGTTGGACCGCACCCACTTAGTAGCCAGTTCGTAGGCCAACCTCACCGCCTCCGTCACTTCGGTGTCGGCTAAGCCCTGCACCACCATATATTGGAGGGGGGGCCACGCGTTGGGGTAGTCCCACTGCTCGCCGGAGTGCTCGAACGTGGTGGGGATACCACCCTCGTATATGTCCACCTGGGGGAAAGGGGTGTCACATCACATAACTATATTTCCTATGCCGTGAGCTGCCATACATTTGTAAGTTAACTTTAAGTACAGTAAGCTGTAGACAGACTTCTCAGATCAACAGATTTCTCTAAAATAAATTGAATGTATGGTAGAGGAGTTCGTTCACTCTGCAGCTGACCGTACCGTACCTGTATAATGAAGAAATGTAGACTTTTTTTAATTCTTTAAAAGGTCGACTTTCTTCTATACTTATAGTTGCTTACTCGCTACATCGTTTTTCGTGTACAGTCAACAACGTCTTCAACTAAACCAGTATAAGATCAGGTAGCGTCTCTATAGACGCGCACAGCAATGTCAGCTCCTATTATACTGGTTAATGGGTAGGTCGATATCGTAGCTGTTTTCTGTACAAATAACTATATAACAGAAACATGAGTAAGAAAACAAACCTTCACTTTGTCCAGATAGTTGATGACTCGGCTGACGAAGTAGTCCTTCCTGGCCTTGTCATAGGACCCTGTCCATAGAGGCGCTACATTGGACGGGTAGAAATAGTCTCTTCGACGTCCAGACTCTAAGCTGTAGTCCAGCCATACGCCTACATCTTCGTGCCATAATACCTGTAAATAAAATCGATAATCAAATAAAATCATCAAAATGTTTTATTTTGTTATGCAATTATGCTATTTAGTGTGACAAACAAGCAGTCAGCCCACCTGATGGTAAGTGGTACCCCATAACATCTACAATTCATACTTTTTTTATACTATCCAGGCATTTGACCGCCATCTCACCTGGTGGTAAGTGACCGGTCGAAGATGGAGCGAGCATGCCTGTCTAGGAACAGCCTATTCACTCTAGCCTTGAAGGCGTCCAGATTATAGTGATCAGGGAACACACTCGATTTAGGACGATTTAGGTTGCAGGTAACAAAAATGTAGAAACGCAGGTGCGTTGTCACTGCGAGGACTAATATGAAATGCTTCATGTCTGGAATTGCGCTGGCTACGTTATCCTTCAAACCGGAACACAATAACGCAAGCATTGTTGCTTGGCGGCAGAAATAGATAAGGCGGTGGTACTTACCCAGGCGGACTCTCCAGGCTTGACAGAGTCCTACCATCTGATAAAATATTATAGAAATGGAAAGCAATAAAAGGGGACAGTACAACTACAGTGAATAAACACATTAAAAGCCTTACATTTTCAATGGCCTCCATGAATTCGGCATGCACTTTGTGGTAGTAGTCGGCTCTCTCCACATTGTGCAGTTTAGTATAAAACTGCGCCATCAGGGCCGCGTTCCAACACATTATGGCGTTCAGGTCCACTGGGATTATCGACCTGGTCTTCAGGTTCGTTAGGTTACCTGGAAAAGTATGAATGTTGAAAAAAATAATAAGAAGAAAGCTAGGCACGTTCGTGAGGCGATGATGGATATTTGGATGTTTGTTACTCGTTCATTTCGATGAAATATTGAATATTATAAAGACAACAATACGTATGTTCTACTAGTGGACCCGGCGCGACTTCGTTCGCGTACTTTTACCCCTACCTACGCTTTTTTTCTTGCTTATATACCTTCCTCTTGGATCACTCGACCTTAAGTTGAAAACGGTGATAAAATCAGTTACTAATATTACAAATGAGTAGATCTGTTTGTTACTCAATCACGCAAATGCGCGCGCAAGGGTCTGAATGGATTTGGCCATTCACATCACAGCCCGTAACAGTCCACTGCTGGACTTAGGGCCTCTCCCACGAAAGGTGAGGTTATTGACATAATCTCCACGCTTGGCAGGCGGGTTGGAGATCGCAGAGTTTAAAAATAACAATGGAAAATGCCCATTTTCCAGACTACGGAGACTCTTGATCTTTTGCCTCGAAAACATTAGTCGCCTTGTGCGACACCCATGAGTGTAAGGGGTTGGTGCTATTCTACTCTGCCGGACACCACACGGCCATAGCCATTCGGACACATAGTTTATCTATACAGAGTATAAAATATAGTCCCTATGTATCAATATACTGTTAAACTACGCAATGGATTTTAATTGTTTTTAACAATAGATAAGAGTGATTCAAGGTTTAATAACAACAAAAAAGGGTAGGTAGAAGTAAACTAGGTATAGAGTAGATAATGGGTAGGTGAAGGGTAGGGGTAGGGGTAGGGGTAGGACGAACGAAGTCGTGATGGGTCCACTAGTAATGTTCCACGGTTCCGGGTCCAGTATCGATTTACTCGATAAACTTTTAGTCCGAAAATTGAATGTAGGGGAACGCGAGAAAGGCGTAGTCGAAGTCGCGGATATAAGCTTCCTTCATACCTTAAGAACAAAAATAAGTACAATATTGGAGCGATGAAATTGTAACAAATAAACGTATATAGCAGTTACTCGTGATAATTCACTGTTGAAACTATACCTGAAAGCTGAACGCAGACGAACAATAGAACACTCATACTATTGCTAAGAGACAAACACAGTATAGTTTAAAATTAATTTTGTTAGCAAAACGCGTCTAGATATTTCTCTAACGACGATCGTTTTAGCATTTTCAGCGGACATCCTGATCTAAACGAAAATAATACGTCACATTTTCATTGTCACACATAATATTTACGTACATTTGTTTTGATATACCTCTCCTTTCGCCCACTTAATGATAGACCACGGTTTTCTATCTGCATATCGAAATATAGATAATAGTGTTATTTCCATAAACTGAGCAACAATTCTAAGACCCCGCCTAGAAGATAGAATTTGTAAGTTTGGTCTGCGTAGAAAATTGGCCATGCCTGATTGGAATTTAAAGTTAAAGATAAGTACTAGATATGTTGTTCATTCACGCAAAAACTACTAGAACGGATTGATTTTGATGGAACTTAACACTGTTGTAGCTTAAACACTCGAATGACACATTACCGTCGAGGGCCTAATTATTAGGGACAGTTGAACTTTAAGTAATTTCATTTATATAAATATTTGAATAAAAAATACTTTCATTCATTCTTTTATCTCAGCGAATGGACGTCTATTGCTGAACATAGGCCTCCCTTCACGGCTTCTACACCGATCTCCTCCGTGTTTTGCATCCATTAGCTCCCAAAGACTCACGAGGTCATCCGTCCATCTCGCGGGGGGCCATCTTGAGGTTCTATAAGGCCCCATTAGCGTTTCAAATTGTCATTAATATTAATTTATCACAAACTTATCTACAGCGTCGATGTGATATTGAAACGACAATTCAAAATAGCCTATATGCCCTTTGAGACCTCCTGAGCGATTTTCAGAACGTGGTCGCCACTCGAGACCCCACCCCATCGGCCATGCCACTTCACTTCTGCGACTCTAGAACCTATGTCGGTAACATTAATTCTGCTGCGCATATCTTCATTTCTGATCCTATCACGTACAGAAAGTCCGAGCATAACTCTCTCTTCCTATATCGATTCGTCGATTGACCTCTTACGAAGTTGGATCTACCTAACTATACAATTTGTAAAACTTCGAGGATAGATACCTCACTGGAGTCATTACTGTGTTATATACACATTCGCATAAGCTTCGTCTTATCCATGTTCATAAGACTCACCTGTTGATAGCCTCTACCGAGGTCTTCGAGCAGTGCCTAGCTCTTCCATAGATTCTAGCGTGACTAAACTATCGTGAAAACTGAACAAAACCTCTAAAAATGTCAGCTATGAAAAACAATCATACGCAACATTGAAAATAAAACCAACTTAGGTAGATACCTACCACACAATTAATCATTCATGCACCAAACAATAAAAGTCACATACATACACACAATAAACTAAAAATAATGCATGTATTTGGGAAATGTTTCGTTTAAGTATATGAGGACAATGTTTTTACTAGATTTAATTATTATTATTTTCATACTAGGTATGTCAGTTTCGGTATAAGACTGCGTTAAAATGTCATAAATGTCATGAATGTCAGAGGGAGCCGATGGATGCAAGCACAGAGTCAATCAGTGAAAGATGTGGGGGCCTATTTTCCGCAGTGGACGTCCTACGGCGATGATGATGATGATGAAGTTGTCACAGACATCTCACATGTCACATAGAGGTGGGGACTGAACTCTGTTCCATGTTGGTTCTCTCTCTGATGGCCGGTATTCGATTCCAGGAATTTGGAAATTGCTTTTACTAAACATAAAAATAATAATTAGAATAATGAAAACTAGCGCCACTGCGTGCCGTGGCATTATCCATGGCACAAATGGCATATTTTTTTAATAATATTTTTTTTTGTTTTTGTCTTGTGCCTTGGAAGTAAATGCAATAAACATATTTTACTTTTACATTAACCAAAAATTTTTTTAAAAAAGGCGAATTTTAAAAAGTTTTTTTTACCTTTGTTAGTGCCGTTGAGAATGAACCACCGTGATGAAAAGTCCCAGCCCGACTCGGCAGCTGCCTTTAGTTCAGCGTATAACTCCTCCTTCTTTTCATTAGAGTCAAAGTGTCTGGAATGGCGAAACATTACAACATGATTTTTTTATCGTAAATTATTTTATCTACACTCATATCGTAATGTTCCAATTACATATTCGACAACAGTCGTTTAAGTACACACTTTTTTCACGCCAGTCTATAAAATTTTAAAAAATTACTTTATCTACACTCATAACGTAATGTTCCAATTACATATTCGAAAACAGTCGTTTAAGGGTACACTTTTTTCACGCCAGACTATAAATTTTTAAAAAATTACTTTTCGATACAGCATTTCCCATACTATTTTCATGACAGCTGTATCGTAAAATAACTTTTTAATCATTATGCAACACTTATATTTTTTAATGTTTTGTCAGGCCGGGACACGGCGAAATGTAGGCTGAATACCTAAATGTCTTTGACAAATTCAAATTCAAAATTCAAATTTTCCTGTTTATATTCTGTGTAATTATTTTCCCGCTAAACAGAATATTTTTTCTAATTGTTGTAATTTGTGTTTGTGAATGTTTTATCTTGTTTGAAGCAAATAAATAGATAAATGTGAAAGTAATTAAGTGAATTTCCCGCCGCTTGATATCCTCGACGCGTAGCTACAACAGAACTGACTCGCAGCTTACTTCCAGCAAAGTTGAGAAAATTATAGGTACGATATTTTAACATAAAAATATGAGTGTAGATAAAGTAGTGTATGCAACTGCATATAATTAGGTATTAAAACTCTCGTGTCAAACCCCCTTTTATATGTCAGTTGCATAAACTACTATTATTCTTTTCCGATAATGCTGCCAAGCGCTAGTTCTAATCTAAACTACTTAATGAATTCCCTAATAAATTATCAATAAAAAGAGAAAAGTCGATCCTCACTTATTATCAGCTATGGTACTAGGACTTTATTCTGTTTGTATAATAATAATAATATTAAATCATTTTTTATATAACAAGTGCCTTATAATAAGTGGCAGGTACTTCCTTTAAATCATTTAATGCCAGTATGAGGATGCTTCGCTCTTTCTTAATATACATATACAATAAATTACTGTATGGTTGAAGTTGAAGTATGGTTTGAATGAGGTTTAAGACCTTCATGTTGAATTTCATAGTAGTGATGTAGTGTGACCAAGAATTTAAAATTAAATATGATATTAAATAAATAAAAATGCAGAACCGCAGGTGCGTTATCACTGTGAGGATTAAGATGAAATGCCTGTAATTGCGCTACCTTCAACCCGGAACACAACAATACACACTGATAGAGTTATCTCTTTATGTTTATTTTGTGATATGACGTTTGATATAATAGGACCACGATAAGTCCGTATTGACTGACAGTAGTAAAAATTATTAAGTGTAGATATGGCAATAATCTGGGGATAATCTGTCCTTGTCAGCCCTTCTTGTAAACATTCAGTTATTTGGTCACTTATTAAGCTAATGCTTGAACTTGTACTTTTAGTTTGTCTAAATTATTAATCATGCTGAAAATTATCTCCCGCGCTATATTTAATAATATTTTTTATGACTAACGAAAATAAACAATCCTACAGAAATCGAATTGTTTGTTTTGACTTTTATGAATGACGTTCTATGACGATAAAAAGTTGCCATACAGAATTTTTATTTTATTTTTTTAATAAGCGAGTCGGACTTAGCGTGGTCTTGTTCTAATACTTATACGTAGTACAATTACTTACTCAGATAATAAGTTACTTACTTAGCACAATCGATGTCTTCCTTGTAACTCTCCGGCCTAGGCCCTTGCGACATGTCGTTGTACCGCGCCAGTTTGTATCTAGAATTCGATGAAAATATACAATTATTTTAAAGTACGTGTACTAAGTTCATGTACGTGGACTAAGTTATTTATTACATTAAAACACTCGTAGTTTAAAGCCGTATGGAGGCGGGTTAAATAGCATCAACCAGTCTTTGAGAACCTTAAAATAAATATAATTATACTCGTATAATCTAGAATATTCTAGAATAAGAATAAGAACATCCTGCCCTTTCATTTAGAGCTCATCAATCACATTATTGAAAGTTTATACAGTTGGATAAACTTGTTATTTTATTATTGTGTAAATATTATTATCAGGCAGGTTGAAACTAAATTTTATTACCTTTGCAATGTTGAACTAACTCGTTAGCAACGGATGCAACAGTATATGTTTAACATAATAAGCAAACTTTTCGATGTGATATGTTTTTTTGTTATACACATCACAATCTTTCTTAGAGAAAGAAACTCTTTTAAGAGAGATAGTGCATAGCGGCATATATTTTCGTCCCAATTACCGCAGTGTCTCAAGACGAGGGTCTTTGACCAATGTGTGTCGCCAGTGATGACTTACGGCACTGAAACGTGGCCGCTCACTGTGGGCCTTATAAGAAAGCTCACTGTTACCCAAAGGACAATGGAAAGAGCTGTGCTCGGAGATTCTTTGCGCGATCGAGTCAGAAATGAGGAGATCCGCAAGCGAACCAAGGTCACCGATATAGCTCTAAGGATTGCCAGACTGAAGTAGCAGTGGGCAGGGCACATAGCTCGAAGAACAGATGGTCGATGGGGCAGTAAAGTTCTCGAGTGGCGACCACGTACCGGAAGACGCAGTGCGGATAGGCCTCACACAAGGTGGACTGACGTCCTGGTAAGGATCGCAGGTACGAGCTGGATGCGGAAGGCACAGGACCGGCCTTTGTGGAGATCTCTGGGGGAGGCCTATGCCCAGCAGTGCGCGTTTTCTGGCTGATATGATGAGTGCATAGCGGGGTATCCCGTTCGAATTGGAGCCGCCCGACTAGAATACCTTACAGAATACCGCAGCTAAACAATACTCTTTTAAATGGTATTGTTTCTGCCGGTGAGTAAGGTCTCCAGTGCTCCATGGGGTGGGGATTTGGGGAACCGGGGCTTTGGCAGTGGAGGGGCATTTGCCTTTTTGCTGTCAGAGCAATGTGTTATAGGGATTAGCATTAGCTCTTGGTGTTGCTAATGTCTATAGGCAGTGGTGACTACTTTCTATCAGGTGGCCCGTTTGTCTGTTTGCCTACCTATATAAATTTGATAAAAATAACACTTACGTCCTCCCGTCATGTTCCACGGCGACCGTGTGATTGACCATCCAGAAATCGAACTCCTTGTCCAGCGTGTGTATGTGCGATCGCAGGAAATCTATGTCGTACGAGTCTTCCATTACCAGGTCCATCATTGGGATCAGCAATGGTGGTTGGGACCTGAAGATGAGAATATAATTATAGGTATTAAAATATATATTCGCTAGGGACCGGGAGTTCATCCATATAACTCTAAGTTAACTCTACACAGACCTGAATCTGGTATGTGACTTAGAACCAAAATATATATATTTAACTTGGAGAATTCTCCTACTTAAATAATTGATACATCCTATCGCGAATTATTAAATTATATAGACTGTCTCACATTCATTCGCATAATGTACACTTTCATTTATTTATAGGTAAGAGTTAACAAAAGTTTTTTTATGCTATGTGGTGACAAACAAGCAGCCAGCCCACCTGATGGTAAGCGGTAACTGTCGCCCATAACATCTACGTTTCATGCATTTAGGTTGCAGACAACAAAAATGCAGAACCGCAGTTGCGTTGTCACTGTGAGGACTGAGATGAAATGACTCATGCTTGTAATTGTAAGTCTTTAAAATTAATTAAAACAATAAAAAGAAAGTAGAACGTCGCTACGTTCGACCTCAGCCTCAGCTGTGAAGGGCAGCAGCTAATCACTGCGTTTATTGTCAGGCTTTCCCAGAAAATATAGACAAGTTCGAAGAAACAAAAGTAGAGCTCGTCTAATTTAAAATGACGCGCCCCACTATCGCATTAACGCACACAAGCAAGTTTAAAATATGGACGCAATACATATACAAATGCCGTTGTAATTGGTCATTCAGTTGCCGGTAAAATTCAAACGTAGGAGCACGCGTCGTTCATTGGCTCCAACACAGATGAAGTGTCGTTATTAATATTTGCACTCACACATCGAAATCAACTAACTAAGTAGTGGGGCGCGTCATCTTAGACTAGACGAGCTCTACCACAATCTTACCTCATCGCGTAGTATATCCGTCCACCGTTCGGTATGAAGCCGATCCTCTCGACTATGTCCAGGAAGTTGCTGATCATCCCTCGTGCAGTAAACCGCATCTCGGAGAGCAGTAAGCCCTTGATGATCCAGTAGGAGTCCCAGTAGTAGAATTCGCGGAATCTGCCGCCTGGTGGAACGATTATTATAATAATTTATTATACTGAAAACCAGCGTTGTGGTTCGCGGCAAGCGGCCATAACATTATGCTGAGGAGGGTCCATTTACGCTGGATGCCCACGAAAAATGCCACTGGGAACCCTATAATTGTCTCCGTGTTTTATGTACTGTTTTTTTGGTGTTAAATGTAAATTATCATGTCGTGGCGTCCTTTGTAATAAATATTTTCTTTCTTTCTTTCTTATAAATTACATTTAATTTGTAACATATGTTATCTTGTATGTATGACATTTTTTCATTATTATTATGTTATGTGTGACATTATTAATTATGTATTTATGGGACCTATGTACTTGAAATAAATGACATTTAATTTTTAATATAATTATTATAGTCATATACAGTCCCGGAGTGCCATTTTTTTCTGGAGACTGTTCTATAAGTCTCAGGGTCTTTAATGGAAGACTTAGAGTTGGTTGGTGGAACTATTGGGCAATAGGCATGGTAAGTGCAATCCCGCTGGAATTTTGTGAGATGGGCTTAATTCCAGGTAGATCTAGCGATTTTTATTTATTTAAAAAGATTATTAAGCTTTTTAGTGTCAACTATTAAAACTTACACATTTAGGTGGCAAGCTAGACTTTTGCTGGACTGACTTAATTCCACATAGATCCAGCCACATTTTTAAAACTTCTCAAACCTTTATAGGTTTATACTGCAAACTATTCAAGATTCTTACAAATTAGGTGGTAACTACAGAGCGTGCACAAGTTCATGTCGCCCGATGCCCGATGGACATGAACTCGCGCGCACACAGTGTCTTTGTGTTGAATGGTCGAAGCATTCAATTTCGTTTTAGTAAGATGTTTTAGGTTAGGACTCTGAACCAAAATGGCAAAAGGACCCTTTATAGTCACACTCCGTTGTCTGTCCCTCGTTGTACGTCTGTCACAGTTTCACACAAGGTCAGTACCAACTCCAAATTGCACCCATGCCAAGCCGACGACGTAAAGACTACACGTTACCTGGCACTATAACAGGATGGTCCACGTAGATGATGGAGTAGAGATCCTGGTTTTCCTTCACTTCGGGCTTCATCTTCCTGCCGAGCTGGAGCCAGAGCCTGTTCAACTCCGACGCCCAGCTGTGGAGTACGGGGTCCTTGATGCGGTTGAGGAATTCTAGAAAAGTTGTAAGTAATATTGTTAGATTTGTAGAAAAATTTAGTAGAAGCGAGGGAGATTTGTCGGGACGGTGGCAAGTGGAATGCTGTAGTCTGTCTATCTCTATGGAAAAAAAGCGTGATGGTAATATATGCATGCTAAAGGTTATTCATCAAAATCATCTTGGCGTTAATATCCCGGTTGTGCTCTCGCGTACTAGGGCGGGGGTCCGCCTTGACCATATCCAGGATTTGGCAGATCAGGTAATTACGGTGGAGCGACTGCCATCTGACCTCCATGACCCTGCTACCAGGGAAACCTGACCAGATTGAATCATGATTACACATTCAGTCGCCTGAATGGGCAGGTTTCATCACGATGTTTTCCCTCACCGTAAGAGCATCGGTTAGTATTAAATATGTAAATTAAAGGTTATTAAATTACAGCTATTCCCTATAGCCCGAGTGTCAACAAACACTGGTCTGTGCAACTGGCAAAGTGTGAACTCACAATGGATTTCCTTGACTTTTAAGTAGTGCAACTGAGAATGTGCTCTGCAATATGCCGTTATTTTCCGGTTAGAAAGATAAGGCATGTGGCCGGTGCGATAGGGGCTTGGAATTGAAATAACGATTTTTTTAAAGTTTTAAATCCTACGTCATTTCCAATTTAAATTATCACGGTTTCTTTCAGTCATTTTTATCTGACCATAAGGTACGCAACTACCATCCGGTTACATTTGGTGTGAGTATTTAACTTGCATTTACCTAAATCTATATACATGGTATAAAACAAAGGCGGTTCCCGTCGTCTGTATCTATATACGCTTAGATGTTTTATAATACGCAATGGATTAATACGGTATATTCATAATAATACGATTAATATTCATCAATAGAATGAAAATGAAAATGAAAATTGAAAATGAAATGAAAATGAAAATGAAAAAGTATTTATTGAATTAGGATTACGTTAATTAATCTCTTTTCAAAAGTCAAAAATCTAACGGAAAACAAAGGGAAGTTAAGCGAGCTCATCCAGGTAGGGGGCGACGCATGCAGACCGATCAGCGCGTACGAGGGCTTACTCCGGCGAGACACCGGGCACCGATACGCGCCACGCACATAACCGCCTAGGCGAATCATGTGCAGCGCGCGCCCGGCCCCAGCCAGCCCGCCGGCGCTCACACCCGCACGCACCAGCCGGCCTACCCGCGTCGCCCCCTGAGCTCGGAACAAATAAGTAAAAAGAATGTCGTCTGTCTGTCAGTATGCCGCTTCAGTTAGGAAAATGACCATCTGTGGGAAAAAGAAACGGCAAGAAACCCACAGGTACATTTAAATATGATTACATTGCATTGATACATTTGTCAATTTAATTTGAGTGAGCCTGTTTTGATTGGAATATGATGTGAACCTCTACAAATCGGTCAAGATAACTAAAAATAAAAATAAATTCAAAAACAAAAAATGGCACAGCAAAAGCAGGCCAGTCCACCAAGGCAGCACCCGTTCACGAGCATGACGCAGGGCCCAGCCATCGTCCAATTCAACCATATTTGAGGGAAGAGAACGACCCGACCCCCACGCCACCACCAGGCAGACTTTTAAGTGAGCATGCGCTGCCAATGCCGTACACATTAAAAAAAGATTTGTTATTCAATGACTATTACACATCAAATCATCCTCACCCAATTAACAAAATTGTAAATTTATAAATAACTTCCTATTTCGAAGAGCTAGTAGTACACCATACATTTTTGTCATTGATATATTCATCAATTTTATAATAGGCTTTTTTCATTAAAGTTGTTTTCACCTTATCTTTAAATTGTAATTCAGGCAAATTAATAATACATTCAGGAATATGATTATAAAATCTTATACAGTTACCCATGAAAGATGAATTTACTTTACTTAGTCTGAACAACGGTGTTACCAGTTTATTTTTGTTTCTTAAATTGACATTATGAATATCAGTATTTTTAGCAAATTGGGTAATATGCTTTCTAACATACATAATATTATCAAATATATATTGACTTGAGAAAGTCAATACATCAATTTCTTTAAACAATTCTTTGAGCGAATTACGTCGACGTAATCCATATATTGCTCTTACAGCTCGCTTTTGTAGTTTGAAAATGATGTCACTATCAGCACACTTGCCCCATAGTATGATGCCGTATGACATAATACTATGAAAATAACTATAATAAACTAATCTAGCTGTATTCACATCCGTTAGCCTCCTTATTCGCCACACGGCAAATGCAGCCGAACTTAACCTACTAGCCAATGATTCAATATGTGGGCCCCATTGAATTTTTGAATCTATATTAACGCCTAAGAAAGTAGTTTTCTCTACCAACTCAAGTTGCGTTTTATCTAATATAACATTACATTGATTACTTTGTACATTAGGGAGGCAAAAATGAACGCATTTAGTTTTTTTAGAGTTTAAGACTAAGTTATTAATCGTAAACCAATGAAGCACATTCTGAAGAACACAGTTTACTTCGTCTATATTATTATCTTTCCTATTAATTTTAAATATCAGTGAAGTGTCGTCAGCAAACAAGACTATACCAGCAATATTCTGCATTCTGTCATTTATATATACAAGAAAGAGAAACGGCCCCAATATAGATCCTTGTGGCACTCCAATGCTTACTTTCCCACCCGCAGATAACTCGCCATTTACATTTACTTTTTGAACTCTACCTTCTAAGTATGATTTCATCATTTCAAGACTATCATGCGTAAAACCGTAATGTTTTAATTTTAGTAATAGTGTTGAATGATTTACACAATCAAATGCTTTAGACAAATCGCAAAAAACACCTACTGCATTATGATGTTCTTCCCAAGCGCCAAAAATTTGTTGAATGAGGCTAATACCAGCTTCGGTAGTATTGCGGCCTTTTGTGAAGCCATATTGTTGTTGATGAAATAATTTATTACTGTTAAAGTGCACAATCATTTGACTTAACATGATTTTTTCAAAGATTTTACTGAAAACGGGCAGGATGGATACCGGTCTAAAATTATTCAAACTATTTTTACAACCTGATTTGAATAATGGCACCACTTTACTGATTTTCATGAGGTTGGGGAAAACACCTACTTCAACGCAAGCATTAAAAATGTAAGCTAAATATGGTGCTAAAATATCAACAACAGTACTTATAACTCTAACTGACATTCCCCAAATATCTTCCGTATTTTTCAACTTAATGCTTTTAAAAGCTTTAATGATAGTTTTAGCGTCTACTTCGGAATAACAAAAGCCATTTTCACAGGCACCTATATTTTCTTTTAACAAGTTTTCTGCACTAATTGGGCACGAGTTTAGCAGCGAGGTAGTTTTAATCGGTATTTCGGTAAAAAATGTTTGGAACAACTCTGCCACTTCTTTATTTGCGGTACTAGTTCCGGTTTCTGTTTTGATTTCATAATGTGTATCACGAGGCTTTGTTTTCCCTGCCACCTTATTTATTACATTCCACACAGTCTTAGCCTTGTTTGAAGACGAACTTATAATTTTCTTATAATGCTGTGATTTTGCAATTAGACAAACTTTCTTAAACGTTTTTGAATATTTTTTGACATATTCTACAAAATCTTTATCATGGCAATAAGCTCGCTGACCGTATAGTTCAAACATTCTATCTCTGCTTTTGCGGATACCTAAAGTAGCCCAATCACTAAATTTAGATTTACAGTTACTTTTTATTCTTTTTTGCGTAAAAACACTTTGATAAACATTATTGACAGAATTGAACATATCAGAAAATAGAATGTTTGGGTCATGAGAATTAAGAGAAAGGCCGGCAATGGTCTCCGATAAGGCTTGTTTGAAGTGTTCAATTCTCCTTTGAGTAATTGGTCTTGTAATTATTTCATTGATATTACATTGTTCCGTAAAATCAAAAACAACGAATTGTCCACTATGGTCAGATCTTGTAAAATTTATAATAGCCTTTTCGTTGACCTCGCAACAGCAGAATACATTGTCGATGCAAGTCGCTGATGATTCTGTGCATCGTGTCGGCTCTAAAAATACATAATTAAGATTAAAACTACGAAATAAGCTTATTATTCTCTTACTAAACGTTGTTTTTTCTAGTAAATTAACATTAAAGTCTCCACAAACGATTACCTTTTTTTTACACGTACAAAGTGTTTCTAAAACTTGTTCCATAGTTTTTTCAAAAATCTCATAGTTTTCATTGTATGGTGGCCTATACACACAAAGTATGATGCACTTTGCTAGCTCCACGCAGGATAACTCAATCTTATGTTCAACTGAGAGGCCAGAAACATCTTTCCGGTCTTTCGATTTAATATTTTGCCGTACTGCAATTAATGAACCACCACGGGAAATAGATAGAATAGGAAGGTTTATAGGCAAGAAAAAAAGGGTAGGTAGGAGTAAAGTAGGTGTACGAGTAGGTAAGGTAGAGGTTGGACGCTACGCGAACGACGTCGCGCCGGTATAACTAGTAATAACTAAAAAATTCTATACTTTGGCCACAATGTCAAAAGGCATTGTGGCCATGAAGGTATAGATAAAAATCATGATTGTGGCCAAAGTAGTCTTTGACGTTGGTAATGTCAAAATCTTTGACTTTGGCGCATGCTGTCGCTTGATGACAGCTGTCACAGAGTTCACGCTTATTACTTACTATAACCGTTAGCCAAGAAGGACTGTACAAAATTATTTGTAATATCATGCATAATGCTGTGCAGAGCTCGTGACTGTGATATTCCACATTAAAATAAACATTACAACTTTCCTGGTAACATAACTTATTACTTTTACAAATATTGGTCACACTTATTAGGTGTATTGAGGTATTTACTAGTCAAGTTAACATCAAATTATTAGTCCTCTAAATATAGTCTGGGGAAAAATTTTACCTATTTAAATAAATATTATGACTTAAATATCGCGATGGTAAATCGGTCACCTCATCCTAAAATAGAATTGAGACGATAGTATGATAGAAAAATCGTGAAACTCATATTAGGCGGATAAGGTGATATGCTAAATTATCTTTTTCTTTATGAGCTAGGTATTCCCACCGCTGCAATTCCTGTGTAGCCAGGATCTACAGCGGCGATCCTAAAGAACTGATAGTGCTAGCGGTTCACCCTAAAATGCAGTAAAAGCTGCAAAATGATGTTAAAAGCATGAAATTTTGTACGACTGATCTTTGGGTCAATGAATCAACTTGATCCATGGCAATAAATAAATAATCATTTAATTCAGAAATTAGGTACAATTCCATGTTTTTATTAAGTTTTTTACATGTTTAATTAAGGGACAGACTTTAAATTCACAATAAACAACTTTGACATTAAGATCTGTGCACCTCGGTTACTGTTACGTTTATCTATTTGTATCAAGATAAGGTTTAGTTTCGCATTCCACCCCAATTAGACGAAATTCAATGAGCGGTGAGCCGCAAATACTATAAAAAAAGTTTTAAAAACAAAATACGGAAAATGTTTTAAAAACAATAAAAAATAAAATAAAAAATCTCTCACCAGGGCTATCTCTCCAGTCGGTGGGTGTCCAGTTCTCGAACTCTGAACCCTCTGGGTCGAAATTCTGATCCACGAACTCCAT
The DNA here is from genome assembly GCA_905147135.1 of Blastobasis lacticolella. Classification (NCBI taxonomy): domain Eukaryota; kingdom Metazoa; phylum Arthropoda; class Insecta; order Lepidoptera; family Blastobasidae; genus Blastobasis; species Blastobasis lacticolella. The sequence goes on along the minus strand of LR990062.1, from coordinate 5,821,491 downwards.
GATGTCAGCCTTGGTCGGGTGCTGGTGCGTCCTGGGAACATTTGCATGTTTAATGTACAAATACGCTCAGTGTGCTAGAGTGACCGATAGATAACCGAAGTTAAGCAACGCACGCAGAGTGCAGAAACTGGATGGGTCAGAAACAAGATCTTCCGCTGGGGACTATGAGACTGGTTGAGCAGACTCGGACGGAAGCCATTGGCTGGTACCCCGTGACGGTATTACATATTTTCATTTCGAGTTGTGATTGTAAGGTCAATCGATAATTGCTGCTGGCCCAATGAATCCAGTGAGCACGTCGCATCCAGCATCCACCGGAGGGGGTCCTAAACTACGCTTGCCTCCACTTATGGACTCTTTTACCCCAGACGGTTAGCGGTTCTTCCGTACTTCGGCAGATATGCCAGCCTACTACCACTTTATTTATTTATTTATTTATTTATTCATTTATTTCAGGCAACTGAGGCCCATATTTATAAATACACAAACAACATAAATACAAAATAAACTAATACAAAATACAGACAAAGATAAAACCTATACCTACATACAAATTATTATAAATTGTAAACTAATATATAAAAATATAATTTATTAATATCTTAAAAATAACTATCACTTAATGTCGTTCGGCGGCACCGGAAATTCTGGGTCGCCCACGGAACTTTCCCACTTTAGCTGGCTAACTTTATGCGCTATATTGCTACTCTGCATCTAACTTTGGTTCTCTGTCGGGTTACTTAATTGCTAATTTGATCCACCAAAAGCTACAACTCCTTCGAAAACATTGTGAAGAAGAAGTGCCCACCAGGTGGGATGATCTAAATAATAATTTAAAAAGAAGACATATAAAGTGAATCGATTTATTAAACTATCGTGGTTTATTTAGAAGTGTATTACGAGTTTCATATCGCATACCTTGCTTTACAACTAGCCCGATATTTCGAACTAGTTACATTCATTGCATTGGCTACTCGTAAACGAAGTAAGAAACCCTAAGTAGGTAGTTATAAAATGTCCCTACACCCATACATCACATCACAGCCCATAACAGTCCACTGCAGGTCTTAGGGTCTCTCCCACGCGAAGGGAGGTTGTTGCTATAATCTTTACGGTTGGAGATCGAAGTGTTATAAATATATCAATGGAAAACGCTGCTCCCATTTTTCCAGTCTACGGAGACTCGAGAAGTTTTGCTTCGAAAAAATTAGTCGCCTTGTACGACACCCACGAGTGTAGGGGGTTGGTGCTATTCTATTCTGCCAGGCACCACACGGGTCATCATCATCCCAGTGGTCAATCTCGGCTTCTGCGAGCATTCGCTTTTCTAGATTTACTGAAAGCGCCGTCCCAACAAACCCTTAAAAAAATTATGATTTGGCTTTTTACGTGCGGCGACTACCATCTGACCCGCATAACCTGTTATGAAAAAGACGATTTGTAGGAGTCTCTCTCTCAACTGGAGCACGAGAAGGTGAGGTTGGCGTGGGGTCAGAGGAGGCCAGAGGTGGCAGGCCTCAAAATTAATCTTCAATTAAAATACTGTCTTTATTTGCATTTGCTCGTTTTGTCGTTTTGCTTAATTGCATTTGCGCCTTTTGAAAAGCCGAGCGACGCGTAACATAATATATAAGTTACCTCTCTCTCTTTTCGCTTCTGAATTTGGCCGACTGAATTTAGCCAAACGTGAATAAGGGCATTACTCAGGAGTACTCTGCCTACCACTATGGGATGGTATACGGGAGTGAATGGCTATATTGTATATAGGTACGTATGCATGTTTAACTTCTAGGTATCAATACTCCAAATTACCTGTTCATCATCTCGAAGAACCGATCCAGGGTAGCGTTGGCGGAGACCTTCAGTTTCATGTCCACGAAGGTCTTGGAATCGGTGAACAGGCTCGCCTTTTGCACCGTGTCCAGCAGTGGGCCGTGGCAGTAGATCATGCTGGGAATAAACAGAACAAGGTTAGTCTACATTCGACTTTACACTAATATCATGGGTTAAGGCAAACACGCACGCATCGTGCCAATATTACAAATTGAAACATACGTCTCTTTGTCGCAAGCTACAATCGTTAACATCATGTGGCCGATATAGTATGCAGCAGTGTATTTTACGCGAAAGCAACATTTTTTAACAGCATTTGAAGGTCAAGGAAAGTAACAAAAACAAACATTGGATAAAAAAGTAATAAACAACAAAGAACATAACCTAAAACTGTTTTGATGTATGAAAATGTCGCATGGAATCCATCGTGTTCAGACGACAGCGTGCCATAGGTATGAGGCGTTGTCTTAATTAGCAACGATCGTACGACCATGGTCGTGCGATGGACGGTTTTGAGGTCTCCTATTGGTCGGGCAACCGTACGACTATTGCACGACCGTTGCCAATTAGGATAGCGACTGGTGGTACGCGGTGAGTACCAAATTGTGGCATGCAGCCCTGTGGCTGTTGCTTTGGCGTAAATGAGGTTTAAAGAAGAGTTATAACGGAGGCCTTCTTAGCGGAGGCGGATACGGAGGTGAAGTGAATCACCTCCGCGGATGCAGAGGTTAACGGAGGCGGAGGAGAAAGTGGAAGTGGAAAAATTTGTAATTCATGGTTTATCGACCTGATAGAAAGTCAAAAATCGTTATTTCAAATAGGTACATTTTACACTTTACATTTTCTACATAGTACTAGCTGACCCGGCGCAACTTCGTTCGCGTAGCGTTCTAACCCTACACCTACCCTACACCTACCGTACACTTACCCTACACCTACCCCTACCCTACACCTACCCTACACCTACGTCTAAAAAATAAAAAAAAAAATTTAGGGGTGGACTACCCCTAACATTTAGGGGATGAAAAATAGATGTTGGCCGATTCTCATAGATACCGGATAAGCACAAAAAATTTCATCAAAATCGGTCAAGCCGTTTCGGAGGAGTATGGCAACGAAAACTGTGACACGAGAATTTTAAATATTAGAAGAGAGATATACTTTTAAAATACAACATTACTTAGTAGTAATCAAAATTACGGAGAGACGTATCATCAAAATATGGACATCGACAATCAAGATTATCTATCAGCGTCACTGATCGTGCGTTGAATTATGACGTCAATTAATCTCCGTTACAACTCCGCAAAAGTTTTGCGGAGGCGGAGGTACGATTTCTTGCTGTAATTCCGCTGTAATAAAGACGGAAGCGAAGTACCGATACAACCCTAGTTTAAAATATTGTTAATTAAATAAATAAATAATTTATTTGCCTACAGAGTATAATAGTACAATTATAAGAGTCTTTAAGTTCAGACAGATCTCAAGTTATATATTAAAGTACAATGCAGTTGTGTTCATATTAGGGCGGATTTCCTGACTCCTGCACTAGGATGACCTTTATCGCAGGACGATTCCTCAATTTAGAATTTGGTTTTTGTTTTCAGCCGTGAGCGGATATATATATGTAAACTAAATTTCGATGTTTCAAATTCCAGGTACATTTCTAATTGCCTATTAAACTGGGTGTTTCACACGTGAAGTGCACGTAACCAAATCAATTGGTTCCACTGATTACTAACTACACACATTACACAATTCTAGTATTAAATAGCCTTACATCTGAAGTATTGTTAGTTAATTGCAGTTATGTACTGTACTTTATCTGGACATTCGCCGTTGTTTAACATTAATACGTATAAACATATTAGGTATAAAGAAAATTACTTTACTGTTTATTGTAAACAACAGAGATTTATAAAATAATAGTTATGCCAATCATATAATTGTTTTTTACTTCAATCCAGCTGATGGCTGATGGACACTTGTCAAAGCTTTTTATTATAATTAGCAACAAGTTGCCCACCTGACAGGACACGTTGCTTTGAGCAACGTTGCGGGCGCGATGTTGTCCCAGGTGGGGCGCCACAGTGAATTATAAAACATTCATAATACCTCTTTAAGGACAATCCAAGGCCCAAGATAAAGAAGTCTGAGGCGACTTTATATGGACATCTTGGCGTTAATGTCCCAGTTGTGCTCCCGCGCACTAGGCCCTAGGGTCCACCTTGACAATGATCTAGGATTTGGCAGATCAGGTAATTACAGCGGAGCGACTGCCATCTGACCTCCATTACCCTGTTAACAGGGGAACCTGACCAGATGTTGCCGCAAGTCTTCGCCGAGACATTACAAGATAGGTACTTACGTACTAGTAACATGCGTAAGGATTCATACTCTTGTAATATTCTATTTTAAAATTAATCATCATCACAGCCCGTAACAGTCCACTGCAGGATTTAGGGCCTCTCCCACGAAAGGGGAGGTTATTGCCATAATCTCCACGCTTGGCAAGCGGGTTGGAGATCGCAGTGTTTAAATATAACAATGGAAAATGCTGCAGCCCATCTTCCAGAATACGGAGACTCTTGATCTTTTGCCTCGAAAACATTAGTCGCCTTGTACGACACCCATGAGTGTAAGGGGTTGGTGCTATTCTACTCTGCCAGACACCACACGGCCATTACATTAAAATTAATGTTTTTAACATATTCAAACGTACATAATTTATGGTTAAATAGGGCGCATACATTCCAGATACGCATTAAGTGGGAAGCGAACTAAAAAAGGCAGGGAATCACTCAAGAGTAAATGCTAAATCCCTGCACTGCCGATGCCACTGTGCCCCATCGAGCACTGCGACCTTACTTACTCACCGGTAAGAACATATTAGTACTAATTTTATTATTATTTTATCTAGGTATAGTATTGTCTTATTGTGACAGTGAGCGAGAGGTGAGAAATAACAGCGGATAGGGATGAATGAAGAAATAAAACATACTGTGCCGACCCCAAATGCATGGGGCAGGCAAATTATGAGTATTGTCTTATTGTCGTACAGTCTTAAAGGCGTTGATTTCCTTGGCAGTTGCTCAGTATCGGTTTCAGTTGTGAATTTTCAATACTACGATCTCCAGCCCGCTTAAGGGGGAACGATTTTCATACCAATTTTATGTGTCCCTATTATGCCATTATTTCAAGGGTTTGACGTTTTAAAGCATGTTTGTGCAATTGGACGTTAGTAAATGTTTCCAAATGAGCCTGAAATGGATTTCTCTACATGTTAATAAAATAAAACAAAGGAATTATATAGAAAAATAATAAAATCACAAAACAACGCATTCTAGCGGCGAATTTTCGATTTAACTGCTCTATTTTATATCATTAATGTAGAAAGCTATTTGACGCACCGTTGAATACAAAAACGAAGAGTATTTTTTATGTAATACGATAGACAAATAGGCAAGCGGGCCACCTGATGAAAAGTATAAACAATAATTCAACGAAACACTCGAACGAATTCGATAGAATGGATTTTTTTAGTATGGAAATTGAACCCTATTAACGTGGAAAATGAGAGAACTACAATGCCAAGGATGGTCATGACTAACAGAGGAATTGATCACGAATGGTATTTTTTTATATGTATACTACTCAGTGACAAACGAGCAGACAGCCCACCTGATGGTAAGCGGTAACTGTCGCCCATAACATCCACCATGTTCTAAAGGGTTTAGGGCAAACTAGTTTAGGTACGATAACGCTAAGCTCAATTTCGCCTAGGACAAACTAGGTATAGTAGTTTGATCTAAAATGTAGCTTGACTGGAACCAGATCAGAGCAGAACCCTAACATGACTTCCGCGAAATCGACGTCAAATAGCGATAATATTCATATAGGTAACAAAGGTGCTATTCATAACATTGCTAGTTCTTTTAAAATCGTGAATCTCCTCATTATAGGTCACATGAAATCGTTTACAATGTTGTGAGGCCGCCATTTTTATTGTGAACGTGTACAAAGTTGTCGGCAATAAATACAATGAATGTCTGTATACTGAATCCACTTAACATTATCTTATCGGTTTCTTTTGGTTAAATTGATATGCATCGTGTTCCGGGGCGAAGTCTGGGGAAGCCGCTCGAGCGTATGGGTCTGAACACATGATCGTTGATTCATGATTCCAACTATCTTATCCCTTTTTTAGATATGTGCCATCGTAGACTGTCCTTTGTGACTTATTCTTCTTTGCATAGTCCTAATCCTAACTAATGCGGAAGTAACTGTCTGTCTGACTTACCTAAACTGTTACCTTTTCCTAATAAAATGATTTAAACCAAACTTCTGAGGAACATTCTCGGAAACCCTGAGATGGACATATGCTACGTGACGTCATCATAAATGCATTATGGCGGCGACCGCGATATAAAATCGCTTTCTGCTTCTGTCTGTACATCCGCTAACTCTTCCGAAACAATGCAACGGATTTTTTTGATCATTTACAAGATTTCTTCAAGGAAGGTATATGTATACATACGTATAAACATACATACCTTATATCCGGAATAATACAAGCCTATTAAAATAGAGAAAACCTAGGCACATGAGAAAACATTAGCGTATTGAAATAGGCTTACAACATGAGGATGCCGAAAATCGGGCAAAGTGGACGAAACAAAGCAGGAAAGCGGACCCTGCCAGCAGCCAGGATTGACCGCTCGGATAATGATGATGATTAAAATAGAGAAAACCTTAGAACAACCATGCGAAGCAAGGACAGGACAGGACGACGACGCACGACCTTAAATAGTAACACAAGCGAGGGTATTTTCCTCGACCCCATAAACCTGTGTAAGTCAACACAGTGATGGTCCAGTTACCACCTACCACCGCGCCGTGTTGCCACCGGCTTGACAGTAAACAGTGACTGTTTGTATCGCACATGTTGTTTGTTTACGCGCAATACGCGGTTGTAACTTTGTGACTCGATTGTATGCGTGCTATGCAACATTGGATTTTATTTGTAGGTAGAGAATTACTTGTAATGATATAGGGGTATCTAATTAAGAGCGTCGCCGGGCGGTTGAGTATCCAACTCGTAAGCGAGAGGTACCGGGTTCGAATCCAGCTGCGGCCATGTACCAATGACGCTTTTCTGAGTTATGTACATTCATTTAATACTAATCGATGCTCTTACGGTGAGGGAAAACATCGTGATGAAACCTGCAAATTCAGGCAACTGCATTTGTAAAAATGATCGAATCTGGTCAGGCTCCCCTGATAGCAGGGTCACGGAGGTCAGATGGAAGTCGCTCCATTGTAATTACCTGATCGCCAAAACCTGGATCATGGTCAAGGCGGACCCCGAGCCCTCGTTGTCGAGAGCACAACCGGGACATTTACGCCAAGATAATTTTTTATTTATTTATTTATATAGGGGTACCTAATACATGTCCGTTCCCGCGAAAACCATATTGAATTACTTGATAAATTATAGCATATGTGTTATTCTGGGTTATAAGCTATATAAGCTATACTGCCAAATTTCAATCAAAGTCTGTTCAGTAACTTTTACGTGAAGTTTACTTCCATCCAACCTTACAAAGTTTTGCATTTATGATATTCCTACATTATTACATATAATCTGTCCAGACTGACTTGTCTTATTTGGTTATCAAACCACGACAATCACGACTTGCCGTATCTATCACGATACGTATATTGTGTATAGATGTCTTGAATTATTTAAGAAACACATAGAATGTGTTTAGGTATTTAAATACATAATATCCATAACCAAATAAGACAAGTCAGTCTGAGATTTAAGTAGGATTTAAGAAATTTGTATACGGCTATATCTCTCAATTCTCAATTTGACGACCTGAGTGGTTCAGTGGTCAACATGCTGGTCTGCCACGCAAGAGGTCCCGGGTTCGATTCCCGGCCGGGCAGAAATTGAAATGATGAATTTTAAGTTCTGTTACGGGTCTGGGTGTTCTACGTATAATAAGTATGTATTTAAAAGTATATAAGTAGTTTATCAGTTATCTAACACCCATAACACAAGCTTTGCTTACTTTGGGGCTAGATGGCGTTGTGTGAATTTGTCCACGATTATTTATTTATACTTTCTTTATAGTATTTCTCGGATTTTCTTTATTTTACATTAAATATTTACACACCGTGTCAACATTGTAACACAGATAATTAAGTAAGACAAACACACGATTCCGGCACATTGTAGTCGCACGGAAATCCGTATCACGATCACTTCGCACTATAGTGTTTCCATCACATGTATCGCTACTAAAATGTACCTACAATAATAATAACAATAATCATCTTGGCGTTAATGTCCCGGTTGTGCTCTCGCGCACGAGGGCCCGGGGTCCGCCTTGACCATGATCCAGGATTTGGCAGGTCAGGTAATTACAGTGAAGCGACTGTCATCAAACCTCCGTGACCCTGCTACCAGGGGAACCTGACTAGATTGGATCATGGTTACAAATTCAGTTGTCTGAATTTGCAGGTTACATCACGATGTTTTCCCTCACCGTAAGAGCATCGGTTAGAATTCAACTAATGTAGGTACATAACTCAGAAAAGAGTCATTGGTACATGCCCGCAGCGGGATTCGAACCCGGTACCTCTAGCTTACGAGTTGGATACTCAACCGCCCGACTACCGACGCCCTTAACTATATTTTTTATATACTATACTTATTTTTTATATGTATTTAACTGATGAAAAACTGTGATTTGAACTAATCAATAAAATAAAATAAATAAAAGGCTCGAGCCTCCTGCACGTTAGTTACCGTGCGTGCATAAACCATTTGCCCTCTTTAGACCTCACGTAGTCTACAGTAGCATTTGCTGTGCATTTTGGAGCTACAACACCTCAGACAGACACACAGATAGATCGTCAAACTCATAACACCCCTCTTTTTCTTCGGCGGTTAAAAATACACAACAGCAAACGCTACTGCCCATAACTTTGTCTCATACTAATTTTCCATCTATGTAAACAAACTTCCAATAGACTGCGGTGAATATTTACCATCAGGCAGGCAGTAAGCTTTAAAAACAACTAATCGCAGACATCAATTCATCAAGACAAAAGAACAGATGTTCATTCACACAACGGGCCACTTAGTTTTGCTTCAGTTTTGTAAGGAAATAACGGATAACTACACAAAACGATCTACAAGTCATTATTTTATTAATTATGATTTTAATTTTTCTATTTGTTTATATCGATGGACAATTGGTTCCAGAGCGACTGTAGGTGGTTTGCGTCTTAGACAGTACTCGACTTATTATCATCATGATCAACAGATCATAATAGTTAGCATACAATAGTATAGTTGGTACTTATTAGTATCCAAGTACCTATAGAGTAAGTAGTAGGAATAACAACGAGAGTGTAACTTGAGGATAATCATGTGAAACATGGTATTTTTTTTTGTAGGACAATTGTGTAATGAATAGAGCAGGTGTACAACAATTATTTAAATTATTATAGAAGACGAAATTAAGATGGTATAGGTTAATAATTGAACCAGCCAGCAGTTTTAAGAGAGGTAGGGCATAGCGGGGTATCTCGTTCGAATTGGAGCCGCCCGACTGGGGAAGTACCTCCACCTTACAGAATATCGCAGCTAAATAATACTCTTTTAAATAGTATTGTGTTTCTGCCGGTGAGTAAGATTTCCAGTGCTCCATGGGGTGGGGATTTGGGGAACCGTGGGTTTGGCTGTGGAGTGGCATTTGCTTTTTGCTGCCAGAGCAACGTGTTATAGAGGTGGGCAACGCATTAGCGATACTCTTGGTGTTGCTAATGTCTATAGGCAGTGGTGACCACTTTCCATCAGGTGGCCCGCTTGCCTGTTTGCCTACCGTATGACATAAAAAAAAAAAAAAAAGCCTGCTTAGCACGATGAGCCTATTCGCGAGCGAGCGATATATCTCTTCAATCTGTTTATATTAGAATTCCATTAAAGTAAGCGAGACACGAAATTATACATTGCGTGACAACCGTCATGCTAACGCAGGCAGGTAAAAGGTTCGCGAGGGAATGTACCTAGGCCTGCACGGCTAGTAATAAGTGTGCCTTTGCGCGCGATAAGCCAAAAAAGGCGCGATGTAGGTACTGATATCTCTTTCGTCTTAGTATTGAGGCAAGCAACCGAACGCTTACACGCGGCGCGAGCTGTGTCGCGGGCACAATTGTGCTAGCCGTACTATGGAGGCTGCTGTGTGGCGCCTTAGGTATGCGGGGAAGAGTGGGGTGAAATGCGCGCACAGTCCCCACTCACCCCCGCATGCCGAAAACTAGTAGAGCTCGTCTAATTTAAAATGACGCGCCCCACTATCGCATTAACGCACACAAGCAAGTTAAAAATATGGACGCAATACATATACAAATGCCGCTGTAATTGGTCATTCAGTTGCCGGTAAGATTCAAACGTCGGAGCACGCGCCGTTCATTGGCTCCCACACAGATGAAGTGTCGTTATTAATATTTGCACTCACACATCGAAATCAACTAACTAAGTAGTGGGGCGCGTCATCTTAGACTAGACGAGCTCTAACAACCGCTTCGACTTGGCTGGAGCCGACCAACCGTCAGTTGCAGTCGATACTAATCCTTACAATGGACAAAATAAAGTCGCTTTTGGATTAATTAGGACGCGCGGGCATGCCGACCTTGGTCGAACGTCCGACCCAAAAGCGACTATATTTTATACTGTGTAAGGATTAGGATCAACTGCAACTGACGGTTGGTCGGCTCCAGCCAAAACGGAATGTATTACGTTACTAGTTTAAGTAAAGTAGGTAAATTTATAGTAAGACTTACCTATCGCATGTTGGTGGGAGATGACTCCTGTCAGCCATCGCCGCCGCAGCGACAAGACAGA